>CP125976.1:172603455-174011228 GCA_030063025.1 Avena longiglumis | reverse complement strand
TGTTGTGTATCTTTTGCATTTAGGCTCCTGATGTTTGTTTCAATCAACCCGCGGTCCAGATCGTGCTCAGACGCTGGCGTGTGGGCCAGAGGAACCCCCTGGCCCACCTGTCTGCGGCTCAGGATAAGTTAGGCTGGGTAGAAAACGTTTCAGATTGTTTTGAAAATTCAAACTTATTTCAAATAAATTCAAAATTCTTTTCTAATTCAGTTTTTAATAACTTTTGCATACTTTATCCAAATTAGACAAATGATATATGTATTGATATCAGAAAAATGAGGGGAATTCAAATATGCCTTCTATTATGCATTTTGCACAAGTAAAATTGCAAGTTATGTTAATTACCATCAATTGCCACTAGAATTTAATAATTAAATAACTTTGGTTTGGTAAATCCAAATTAAGCAAATAAGTAGTCTAAAATGATCAGCTCGACGAGGCCTTTCTGTTTATGCTATCCATGACTTCAATTGCAGCATGCATCATATAAATATATGTTGAACAACAAATGTTATGGCAACAAATGTGATTCTAAAAACCAACTAAATGTTATTTTCTTGTTCCCCACACCTCACCCATGCCATGCTACTTACTTGCCATGTAAATTGTGCATCATTCATCATGGCATGATTGTTTGCTTGACGCATCTTATTCATATGCTTGTGCTCTATATTCATGTTGGCCTTGTTTGTTTGGTTTTTCTCGGATAGACACTGAGCAGGGGTTGTATCAAGAGAACAGAGCACTACCTGTAACGTCCTTTGCTTCAACAGAGACACCAGGCAAGCACTACCACATGCTTGCATACATACAGTACCTATTGCCTCTATCTTCTTCTTGCATCATTGAGTCGCGATTGCATTAAATTGAATCCCAAGTATGCATAGCCTTTACTTTTAAACCCCACCAAGCTTGTTTCCTCCATCCCAGGAGCCACTACTATAGGAGTTGTTTGAGCCATGCGAGTCGTAGAACAGCATGTGTAGGGTTTGTGAGAGTCTGATGAATAATGAGGTACTTAAGCAACTTAACCTGAGTAGTTCTGGGATAACTAAAGAAAGTGGCACCGGTGGGCAATATCTGCTATTTGGTTTTTCCTGCTCACTTGTGTCCGTAAGACCCGAGTACTTGATTCCTGTTCCTTGTTTTTGCGCGCTATCCACATCCGGGAGGTATATGGGACCCCCCTGGACCAGAGCTTGATTCCGTCTTATTTCTTGGGGCCACAAACTAGTTTGAGGTTTTATTTACGATCCTGTACTTATGCCATGGTTTACTGCTTTATTTACGATTGTGCGAGGTACTGCACACTGTACTGTTTTGGAAGCGGAGTGTTTACGCGGTGTCGACAAGCCCCGTTTGGGGTTCCCAGTCGCTCATAGCCACTGACGCAGACCTTGAGGCCGTCTCAGAGCTTGCTTACTCCGTTGCGTATTCTACTTAAGGGGTGGCCCCCTGAAATATTTCTGAATCCTGTGATTGTTCAGTCGTGAAAGCCTCGTTGGGTTTTGATTTGGTTTTTCCGAGGTTGAGCGAGTGTGTGTTACTATTGGTGCACCCCGGCCGGGTAAAACTTTCTGAAAGCCGTGTCCGCGGATATGGACGACTTGGAGCACAGTTTCTTGATCATAGACAAGCATAACTAAAGTACCGCCTCAATTTGACTAAGTAACTTGACTAGTAAATAGTGCAATACTCACGGAATGGTTAATAAAATTGACAACAGAAGGGGGGTTGTTCGTCCGCTTCCCTGTTGGTAAGCAGGGAGGAGGATGGATCGGATGAGTTTACCATTATAACTGTAGTACTTAAATTCACGGACATCCGTCTATCATTGGTTAGGCGGATGGGTAGCGTTATCTGTAGAATTGCTAGGGTTTATCTTTTGCTGCAATTGCGTCACCCCAGGTTGTGTCCCCTGTAGAGGCATTAAGACTTGCTGAGTACCCTTAGGGTCTCACACGATAAATTCTTGATTCAGATGAACAGGTACCTTCTCAGGACGGATACTGGGTGGAAGAAGCCGATGATGTGGGCAACGATCGTATGGTGTAGAGATTAGGGATCGGGATCCGTGAGACCTGTAGTTGGGATGTGCTTATTTTCTCCGCATCTTATGCCTATTTGCTTCTTATCCGTACTCGGATCTTGTTTGCCGCTTCGCATGATACTCGATGTGTGTTGTGAGGAGTTATCCTAAATTATAGATGTATCTAGGTCATTTGAATCTTGCCGTATGGCGTTGGTATATTCCTTTCTTTCTAGATGGTGTGGCTCGATGTACTCTTGTATGGTGGCTTGCGTACATACCCACTTGTGTCGTAGTTGATCCCTTCGCCGCCGACTACGCCGTCTGAGGTCCGTTGAGAGGGTAGTGGTTGGGACGTCTGAAAGGACTACCAGTGAGTGGCTTTTGGGGCCCCACCGTACTATTTCAACCACTACCACTCATCCAGGCTTGTATCTAGGAGCGTAGTTCACCGAGGTAGTTACATAGGCGTAGGGAGAGAATAGATCTAATCTAATATGGGAGAGCCTGTCATATCATCTGCCCCGTGGGGGTGCCCCTGGTGGCTTTATATCTGCAGCCAGTTAGGGTTTACAAGTGCACTAATGGGCTTTGTATTGGACTCACCGTCTTGGGCCTCAGTCGGCGCCAGTCGCCTGAGTCTAGCATGCGCCAGTTGCCGTACTTGGGGAGTCGACCCGGTCTAGGCTTGGCTTCAGTCGACTCGATCCAGCTGGTGAAACCGCTTCGTGGGTATACCCCGATTGGTATTCCCCCATCACCAGCCGACCATGGCTAGCTAGCCAGAGCGAGCACCAAGCCTAAACACCATGTCTAGGACGCAGGCCACCGTCCACCGCCACCCCCTGTCCAGCGCTCGAACCCTACCAGCCACTGTACCACACGCACAAGCCATGCCAAGCTTCCATGAGAGCATGTCGAGAGAGCGCCAGAGCGCCACCCTCGACACACACCCACAGACCGCAAGCCGCCCTCGCCGCGTGCACGCGTGATAACCAGCACCCCAGCAACCCCGTAGACACGCCCGTTCACCGCCGCGCGGACCACACACGTTGTGCGTCAACAAAACCTCCGTCAGAACCGCTCAGAGCGCCGAAGCATTCCGACCGATCAGCATCGCCCCACACAGCGCCACCACTTCGTTGAGCTTCACCAGGGAGCATCGCACCGTCCCTTACCATCGCCCACGCCGATAGCCCTCTATGTCATCGACCACGACAAGCTCAGCCCGCGCCCGTCGGTCCCCTCTCGCCATTATAAAAGGAGGCCACCCCCGCTCGATTTATTCACACCATCTCACTCCCTACCTCTCACTGAGACTTCCCACTTCTTCCCGGAGCAAGGCGAGCAGCACGTCGCCGGAATTTGGCCGGAGCTCGCCGCTGCTGGAGAAGAAGGGGGCCATCGATTGGAGCCGCCCCAGGAGGAGCTGCTGGTACCAGGAGGATCGCCATCGTCGATTCATTCATTTGTCTGCATCGCCGACCCTCGCCTGAGCCCCGGTGAGCCTCCCACGCCCCCCACTGAGCCACTAGGGTTCGATCTCGCAGGTGACATGTTCATCGTCGACGACGACCCTCAGCCGTTGATCTCACTTATAATCCAACGCACCACATCGCTCTGTACCGCTTCGCGTGTTATGAGCCACTGACTGTGGGAACCCCCTATCAGATGAGCCCCGCGTTGCGGAGTGACACTGGGCCGGCCCATTAACCCTTCCCGCGCAGCCCAAGCGTTTGAATTTAGATTTTTCTATTTTCATTCAAACTCAGTTCTGTACCTAGTTTCAAAAATCAACCCAGCTCGATTCAGTGAACTAAATTGCATGAAACCAATTTTGTTAGAAAGGTACTGAAATGCTTAATCCAAGCCCGTTGGATTCAAATCATTTGGATATGTAGATCAACCTTGGTAAAAATAACAAGTCAGAAGCTTTTCTGCATTCAAACATTTTTCAAATTTCAACCATAATAGCTTTTGAGTTGATTCCAACTCTCAAAAATCACATTTGATTATATATTGGTTTGCTTACAGAAATAATGTCCAAGTAATAAAATAATGCCACATATGCATTTCTAGTCACTTTAGTTATTTAAAATAAAAGGTTAAACCTTATTAAATTGTGACACCACTTTAAATCACATTCCCATGGACTGAAATATGTGGTGATGACATGTGTCAACATGATCCCATGTTTGAGTTGGAGAATATTAAATCTTAAGTAGTTTTTCAATGAGTAGAAATTACTTTTCTAAAAATAAATAAATAATGCAGATGCTTTAATCTTGTAATGTTAGTGATGATGCTAGATCATCTATAGAACACCTTTATGTGATAATGGAAAATAGTTAAGTATTGTTTGGTGATTGTGTACCCGTTGGATAAGAGGAGGAAGGAGGATACTACGAAGAAGAATCCGAGGAGAACTTCAACCACTACTCTGTACAAGGCAAGCCAATAGTTGCAAGCTATTAACTTAGCAAGCTTATACTAATACCTATGCAAGCTAATACTTGCTTGTTATCATGCCAACTATATGCTTTAAGCATATGTGATCATACCCACTTGATAACCCAATCCTAGTTTTACTTGCAAGCTTTTTACTTTATTTCTGTATCAAAGATCCCTTTTAGAGTTTACTTAAGTGTCTTGCAGATTCTAGGAAGATAATTGAAGGTTGCATAAAGAGCATTAAATTTGGCCTAAGCTAGATAATCTTGATGTCATCCCAAGGCATGAGATTGAACTTAGTTAGACTCCACTTGCTTACCACCCCTCATTAGTACTTACCACCACTTGTAGAAGCTAGTGCTAAGCATAAAACTTGATCAACTTTAGATGGGAATACTTGGTGGAAAATGGTTATGAAAACCTTAGAATGATGAGTCATTCTACTGAGATGTTTTGACATGTGTTTCCGAACACCCGATGATTTTGATGATGAAAATGTTGAGGCATGAGCCTTAGCCCTTTATAAAACTGATGGTTGTCTGGATGCGATACCATTCCAATTTTACCGTACAACCACAATACCCGAAATTTGGGTAGGGCTTGACTGGAAACTTATATTCCTTAGTATGGGTTCCCTCCCGACCAAGGTCTGAGCTGAGGCTACCTTGTGAATATTGTCCACCTGTGCAGTACCCAAGATGACAGTTGGTCATGGTTGGGAGGACAAACTCACAGGAGAGGTGATTATACTAGGGCGTGTAATTGAAAGGTTAGGATTGATTATCTGCATACTGAGTATGGTGAATTCAGGATTTGTTCCTGACGGATGTATCGAATGTTGTGGTGAAAGTGTACAATCTCTGCAGAGAGTCAAACTATTCGAATAGCCGCATCCGCGGTTATGGACAGTTGGAGTGGCCATACTGTTCCCCCGTCAGATGTTTTCAAAATGACTTGTGAAATGACTTGAGACTTTGACTTGACCACAACAGAGTTGTGACATGAAATACAAGTTCCCACTTAGGTGATATAAAATTTCAAACAACTTTCTTTACTTCTGAACTTAGTAGAGGTAAACCTGGCTTTTTGCAAAACAACCCTAGAGCTTAGTGTCCTACCACAAAAACCCCCTTAACTTGTTAGTATTAGTTTGCGAGTACTTAAAGAGTACTCATGTCTTTGCCCCTGGCTATTCCTGTGGCCAGACTATGAGGAGGAGTACCAGGACGATGGACCACAGGAAGGTTACGACAACTAGGATCATCTCCCATCGTTAGCATTTCATGTGACCCCAAAGATGGAGCTTCGCCTACGCTACCTTTATTATTACATATTCCGCTGCTTGAGTTGTATTAAGAACTGGATCATGAGATCCTTATTTGTGTAAGACCTTATGTATGGTTTGTAATGGATGATGTACTGTGATATCCAAATCTGTTATGTCTGGCAAAAATGGTAATCCTGGGATTGCGATGTATGGCATAACAGGCATCGGGATTAAAAATCCGGGTGTTGACAGCCATGTTCATAGATAATCAAGATGAAGAAGAAGATCCTGAGGAGAGAGTGTTTGAATCATCAACATCTTCTCCAAACCCAGGGAATATACATTATCCGGTGTTTAACTATCTTGCCCAAAGGAACACCTGGGAATCAGCAGGATCTGCGTATTCTGTTGACAACTCAAGGAATGAAGCTCAGGAGATACAAGCGGGGTATAATGTTGAATATGTTTCTGAAGACTTTTCAGCTGAGCTGGAGGGAGTCAATGCGCTCAGGTTGAGTAATGACTCAAGTCCTGACACTTCAGATACTGAGTATGTTCCTTCTGGAAGGCCATTTGTTCCACAAACTATGCGATGAACATCACGTCATCACGGTTGGACATCAGGCATTTATGATGAGCGTAGTTACTACTAGAAGTAGGCAACTATTTAGAGATATCAAGTACCGTGTATTGTAATCCGAGAAATAAGGTAGCAAGAAAAATAAGGTAGTGTTGGGATTATACCCATATGGTATATGTTGTAATGTAACATCCCAGCATTAGAGCCTAGAAATAAGCTGAACCCAGATGTGTGCATTGCATTCATGCATAGAAAATCTGAATAATTTTCGCGCTTTTGAACAAAACTTGTCAAAGTTATTGAAGCTTCTCTTAACTTGATGGAATTGAAGAATATCATCAAGTTAACTGCGATAAGTTTCAACCAGATGAAGGGTACCCGCTTGATGGAAGCTCTTAACTTGATGGAAGCTCTTGCCCGTCTATGTGGGCAGAGTATCAACCAGATCAAGGGTACCCGCTTTGAGTTTTTTCCAAGGCGTGATGCTATGGGACAACCACTGGAAGCCCCATACCACCACGAGTTGAAGACTCAGTTGGACCATCTTAGCTTCATGATGTACGATCGTCAGCAGGAATTGGACAATTTCCGTGACTACTCCAACCACAAGTCCGCCATCATCAGGACAAAGGATCAGACCATCGCCATGCTAGCGAAGGATCGCAAGTCTCGTCACCGTCAGCTTGAAAAGAAGGAGTGCATCATTGCCCGTCTTCGCCATCGTATCTCGGATTTGGAGGAGACCATCCACGAGAGAGATATGCAGTTGGAGGAAAGGGAGAATGCCGGAGAAGATCTTCGTGGAGACCCCTACTCCTATCTCAGCGATGATGATGATTTTCTGGAGGATCAGGCCATGAACTTCTTCACTGATGAGGAGGATTTCGCCTTCATCGATGATGATGAGGATGATGAGGATGACGATTACACCGACTCCGAGGAGTAGTAGCACTTGAGCACCAGCATAGTGAGTTGTATTCGGTCCCACTGTATCGTAGATTCCAGAATGGTTCTTAAAAACCATCTGTTTACCTTTGTTGTGGTGTGTGTTGTATCGTGTGCTATGAATGAATGAAAAGCAAGTTGCTAGAAAATCTGAGTCAAACTTTAAAAACTTTTCAAAGTCCCTTAACCTTAGAAATTTCCCTCTTTTCTCATGATCTATCTCAATCTTCAGATGCCTCATGGAGGAAGTGGTTCATCCCCGGACCCGATGTTGCAGATCCTGCAAATGTTGGTTTCTGACCGCGAAGCTGAAAGAGCCGAACGTCAAGCCAACTTAGCCACCCTTGAGCAGATAGCTCAGTTGGCCCACAACAATCAAGGCCAAGGAAATTAGGACAACCATGGATCTAAGCTCAAGAATTTCCAGAATACCAACCCACCTGTTTTCACTAAGTCGGAAGAGCCCCTAGACGCAGATGATTGGCTACAGACCATGGAAAACAACCTGGAAATCACCGGAGTGGAAGCTAACAAGAAAGTTCTGTTCGCCGCCCACTATCTAGCCGGAGATGCAAGAGCATGGTGGAACAGTGTTCGTGCAATGACCGGAGGACAGATGATGGCCTGGGAGGAATTCAAAGTCAAGTTCAGCAGAACCCATGTGCCACCGGGTTTGATCAAGAGAATGAGAGATGAGTTCAGAGAACTAAAGCAAGGAAGGATGACCGTAGTGGAATACCGTGACAAATTATTGTCATTAGCTAGGTATGCCCGGATGAGATCGACACTGAATCCAAGAAGAAAGAAAGATTCTTGAATGGTTTGCATGATGAGATGCAAACGGTGCTGGTCAATATCCCCTTTGCTGATATTGAAGCCCTTGTCGACTCTGTCATCCTGATGGAAGGAAATATCAACCAAGCCAATGAGAACCGCAAGCGTCGCATGATGCATCATCCAGGAACCCATCAGACCCCAAAGTATCGCCCTAACCCACCTCCAGGATTTTCCCCGAGAACCAACAGACCCCCGATGAACCGTCTGAGCTATACCAACCATGGAAACCCAAGGCCCGTAGGAAATCACAACAACCCCGACAACTCTAGCAATTTCAACCGTGCACCACCTAAGTTCAACAACAACAATGCTGCCACCAAAACCAACACTGCCCTGAGGACTAGAAGCAATGTTGTGCCTGTTGCAGCAAAGGACAAGTCGCAAGTGACTTGTTATGACCGTGGAAATAAGGGTCACTACTCTAATGAGTGCCCAAGAAGAATGCCGCAGCCCCCAATGCAAATGCCCCAGCTCAGCATCAGCGTCGTGTTCAGCCTGGAAGAAGGTTTGCCCCACGGAACTCACTCAACCGCAACGGCCGTCTTTTTCTCATGCATGCTGAAGAAGCCCAGGAAGCGCCAGACGTCGTGCTGGGTATGTTTTCTGTTAATTAGGTACTTGCTAGAGTGTTGTTTGATTCTGGTGCATCGCACTCATTTGTCACCGAAGAATTTGCATGCACTAGTAAGATTCAACCAACCAAACTGAAGCATGTTATGATTATTCAAATCCTTGATTCAACCACCAAAGCTAGGCAAATTTGCAAAGCCGTCCCTATCTGAATCCATGGCATAGACTTTTATGCTAATATGATAGTACTCAGAACTAAAGGTTTGGAAGTAGTACTAGGAATGGATTGGATGTCCAAACATAAAGGATTAATTGACTGTGCCAAGAAAGCCATAACCATGACCAAGACAAATAGGAATATCGATCGAGCATATATCTGAAACCTTACCTCATCAATTCAAGTGCAACAAGAGTATAGCCTAACCTACCATTGACCAAGTCCGTATAGTCTGTGAATACCCCGATGTATTTCCAGATGTTTTGCCCGGTATGCCCCCAGATCGGGATATCGAGTTTATCATTGAACTAATCCCCGGAACAGGACCCTTATCCCAGAGACCATATAGTATGAACCCGTCTGAACTAGCAGAACTAAAGAAGCAACTGGATGCCATGTTGGAAATTGGACTAATTCAACAAAGTGCGTCACCATGGAGATCACCTGTCTTGTTTGTGGAAAAGAAGGATGGAGGTAACCGTTTGTGTATGGATTATCGAAATTTGAATGATGTCACTATCAAGAACAAGTACCCACTACCCAAGATAGAAGATTTGTTTGATCAGTTGACCGGTGCCAAAGTGGTTTCTAAGATTGATCTTAGAACTGGCTATCATCAACTCAAGATTCGCGCAGAGGATATTCCAAAGACTTCCTTTACCACCAGATACGGATTGTACGAGTATACTGTCATGTCTTTTGGATTAACCAATGCCCCCGCTTATTTCATGAATCTCATGAATAAGATTTTTATGGACTTCCTGGATAAGTTTGTCGTTGTTTTCATTGATGACATTCTGATTTATTCCAAATCAGAAGAAGAACATGAGCTACACCTAAGGACCATTCTTGGAACCCTTAGAGATCATCAGTTGTATGCCAAGTTTAGCAAATGTGAATTCTAGTTACAGGAGGTAGGATTCCTCGGCTGCATTGTATCAGCCGGAGGAATTGCCGTTGACCCTGCAAAGGTGAAATATGTCGAAGATTAGCAAGCCCCAACCACTCAAACCTAAGTTCGTGCATTTCTCGGATTGGCGGGATACTACCGCAAGTTCTTAGAAGGATTCTCGCGTATTGCCAGACCCATGACCCAATTGCTGAAGAAGGACAAGAAGTTTGAATGGACGGACAAATGTGAAGCGAGTCTTCAAGAACTCAAGAGAAGATTGATTTCAGCCCCCAATCTTAATCATGCCGGATATCGCGAAGCCCTTTGACGTGTATTGTGACGAATCCAAGATCGGTCTCGGATGTGTGCTAATGCAAGAAGGCAAAGTTATATCTTATCTATCTCGACAACTGAAACAACATGAGCAGAACTACCCAACCCATGACCTCGAAATCGCAGCCGTAGTTCTAGCCCTGAAGACATGGAGGCATTACCTGATGGGAAACCGTTGTGAGATCTATTCAGATCACAAGAGCCTGAAGTATATATTCACTCAGAAGGAGCTGAATATGAGACAGAGAAGATGGATTGAACTAATCAAGGATTACAATCTAGACATTCATGATCACCCCGGTAAAGCCAACGTGGTAGCAGATGCCCTTAGCATATTGCCATGCCGCTTGAACTCCATGATTTTGAAGGAGCAACAAAGTATGCACAAAGAGATGGAAGATTTCCGAATGGAATTAGTGAGTGAAGGATTTTTGGCTAGCATAGAACTTCAACCGACTTTGATCAGCTAGATCAAAGAAGCGCAGAAAGGAAATGCTAGTATCGACGAAATCAAGCGTCGTATTGGTACATGCAAAGTACCCGGATTCACCGAAGATGAAGAAGGAGTTCTGTGGTACAAAGGACGCCTTTGTGTACCAGCATATTCTGAGTTGAAAGAAGTGATTCTGAAGGAAGGTCATGATACTCTTTATTCTATCCACCCCGGAGGAACTAAGATGTATCAGGACTTGAAAGAGCAATTTTGGGGTCATAAGATGAAGAGATAAATCAGAAGCTATATCGCCAAGTGTGATATATGTCAGAGATTAAATGCAGGACATCAAAGACCCGCTGGATTGTTGCAACCATTGCAGATTCCGGAATAGAAATGGGATTCTGTTGGAATGGACTTTATCACCGGATTGCCTACTTCTAGTAGGGGAAATGACTCTATCTGGGTCATAGTGGACAGATTGTCCAAAGTCGCCCATTTCTTACCCGTCAAGACCACATATCAGAGTTCGAAACTAGCGGAATTATACATCGATAGAATCGTCAGTTTGCATGGAGTCCCCAAGAACATCGTATCGGACCGAGGAACTCAGTTTACCTCGAGATTCTGGAAGAAAGTCCAAGAAGGTTTAGGAACCCGCCTATATTTCAGCACCGCTTATCACCCTCAGACCGACGGACAAATCGAGAGAGTAAATCAAATACTCGAACACATGTTGAGAGCATGTGTGTTAGAGTATGGATCTAAATGGGAAGACTATCTGCCGTTTGTAGAATTTTTGTACAACAACAGTTATCAAGCTAGCTTGCAAATGGCCCCATTTGAATTCATGTATGGAAGGAAGTGTCGTACCCCTTTGAACTGGTCGAAAGTAGGAGAGAGTCAGATTTTCGGACCCGGCATCCTACGAGAAGCAGAAGAGAAGGTTCACAAGATTCGTGAGCACCTCAAGACTGCTCAGTCAAGACAGAAGAGTTACGCCGACAAGAGACGTCGAGACCTCGCTTTCAACATCGGAGATTTTGTGTATCTGAAAGTGTCACCATTGAAAGGAATGCAGCATTTCCAGCTGAGAGGAAAGTTAGCCCCCAGATATATCTGCCCCTTCAAAATTCTGAACCATCGAGGAGAAGTGTCATATTAATTGGAACTACCCGAAGAGATGTCAGCCGTGCACAATGTGTTCCATATCTCATTACTTCGCAAGTGCCTCGAAGTTCCGGACAAGACTGAAGTGTTCAAGAACATTGATCACCGGACCATAGAGATCAACGATGACCTGACCTATCCCGAAGTGCCCATCCGTATTTTGGAAGAAGCTTTCAGAACTACCAGAACCTGAATCATTAAGTTTCTCAAGATTCAGTGGAGCAACCACACAGAAGAGGAAGCTACCTGGGATTGTGAAGATCACATCAGGACGGAGTTTCCCGATCTCTTCAAATCCTGGTAATCTTTTTGTCCTTTTTCAAATATCGGGACGAGATTTTTTTTAAGGGGGGAAGGTTTGTAACATCCCAAAAATATTGAACTTGGATCATCAAACTCTAATCATCAAAATTAGGGTTAACAAAAACATTCCCAACTAAAAATATGAAAGCATTCATATGTGTGTGTGTTCAAAATTTGGATTCTTTGGAATTGCCATGGTTTTGTGTTTCTTTGCTTGTAAAATGATTCTTAGGTGAAATAAACATCATCTAAACAAACCCCAAAATTTTCCCCAAGACAAACAAGTCAAAACAAACAAATTAAGTGAATGGTCACTTTGGCCAAATTAACTCCCATGCCTACTTTGGCTATCCCTAACTTTCAGAACTTAACAGAAACATGTATGGATCTTTGCACCCCTTGATAGTACTCATAATAAGGTATCAAGGCCCACTTTGTGATCATCCAAAAACATTCAAATGCTTAGTTTAAAGGACAGTTTAAAATTGAATCTATCTCATATGGGAAGATCCCACTTTTTCAAAAAACCATTCACACAAGCTCAATTTTCAAAACCCAAGCATCCACAGAACCATCAACACATGCCTAGCACACCCACCAAAAATCTTTTCAAAATTCAAAACTCAAGTTCTTGCGGCCATTTCATCAAACACTTGGAGACAACAAATCAAATTGGCCAAACTTCACTGTTTTGAGCAGTAATTTGGCTAAGCATTGTTCACCATTGATCACACTTGTCTCCCCCAGTGCCAACCAGTGCCTTGAACACCCCTAGCCCCTACCCTTTGCACCATGCCATGCCAACCCGAAGGAACCCTTGCCAACCGACCATGGCTAGCTAGACAGAGGGAGCACCAAGCCTAAACACCATGTCTAGGACGCAGGCCACCGTCCACCGCCACCCCCTGTCCAGCGCTCGAACCCTGCCAGCCACTGGACCATACGCACAAGCCATGCCAAGCTTCCCTGAGAGCATGCGAGAGCGTGCCAGAGCGCCACCCTCGACACACGCCCACAGACCGTGCGCCGCCCTCGCCGCGTGCACGCGTGATCACCAGCAACCCCGCAGACACGCCCGTTCGGCGCCGCGTGGACCACGCGCATTGTGCGCCATCATAACGTCCGTCGGACCCACTCAGAGCGCCGAAGCATTCTGACCGATCAGCACCACCCCACACCGCTCCACCACGTCATTGAGATTTGCCAGGGAGCACAGCACCGTCCCCTACCATCGCCCACGTCGATAGCCCTCTCTGCCGTCGACCACGACGAGCTTAGCCCGTGCCCGTCGGTCCCCTCTCGCCACTATAAAAGGAGGCCACCCCCGCTCGATTTCTTCACACCATATCACTCCCCACCTCTCACTGAGACTTCCCACTTCTTCCCGGAGCAAGGCGAGCAGCACGTCGCCGGAATTTGGCCGGAGCCCGCCGCTGCTGGAGAAGAAGGGGGCCATCGATTGGATCCTCCCCAGGAGGAGCTACCGGTACCAGGAGGATCACCGTCGTCGAATCGTTCGTTTGCCCGCATCGCCGACCCTCGCCTGAGCCCTGGTGAGCCTCCCACGACCCCCACTGAGCCGCTAGGGTTCGAGCTCACCGGTGACATGTTCATCGTCGACGACGACCCTCAGCCGTTGATCTCACTTCTAATCCAACGCACCACATCGCCCCGTACCGCTTCGCGTGTTATGAGCCACTAACTGGTGGAACCCCGCTGCCAGCTGAGCCCCACACTGTGGAGTGACACTGGGCCGGCCCATTAACCCTTCCCGCGCAGCCCAAGCGTTTGAATTTAGATTTTTCTATTTTCATTCAAACTCAGTTCTGTACCTAGTTTCAAAAATCAACCCAGCTCGATTCAGTGAACTAAATTTCATGAAACCAATTTTTTAGAAAGGTACTGAAATGCTTAATCCAAGCCCGTTGGATTCAAATCATTTGGATATGTAGATCAACCTTGGTAAAAATAATAAGTCAGAATATTTTCTGCATTCAAACATTTTTCAAATTTCAACCATAATAGCTTTTGAGTTGATTCCAACTCTAAAAAATCACATTTGATCATACCTTTCAGAATATATAAAAACATATTGGTTTGCTTAGAGAAATAATGTCCAAGTAATAAAAGAATGCCACATAGGCATTTCTAGTCACTTTAGTTATTTAAAATAAAAGGTTAAACCTTATTAAATTGTGACACCACTTTAAATCACATTCCCATGGACTGAAATATGTGGTGATGACATGTGTCAACATGATCCCATGTTTGAGTTGGGAGAATATTAAATCTTAAGTAGTTTTTCAATGAGTAGAAATTACTTTTCTAAAAATAAATAAATAATGCAAATGCTTTAATCTTGTAATGTTAGTGATGATGCTAGATCATCTATAGAACACCTTTGTGTGATGATTGAAAATAGTTAAGTATTGTTTGGTGATTGTGTACCTCGTATTTATTCATAGACGCTAGTACCGACCAAGGATACGAGGGAAGGAGGATACTACGAAGAAGAATCCGAGGAGAACTTCAACCACTACTCTGTACAAGGCAAGCCAATAGTTGCAAGCTATTAACTTAGCAAGCTTATACTAATACCTATGCAAGCTAATACTTGCTTGTTATCATGCCAACTATATGCTTTAAGCATATGTGATCATACCCACTTGATAACCCAATCCTAGTTTTACTTGCAAGCTTTTTACTTTATTTCTGTATCAAAGATCCCTTTTAGAGTTTACTTAAGTGTCTTGCAGATTCTAGGAAGATAATTGAAGGTTGCATAAAGAGCATTAAATTTGGCCTAAGCTAGATAATCTTGATGTCATCCCAAGGCATGAGATTGAACTTAGTTAGACTCCACTTGCTTACCACCCCTCATTAGTACTTACCACCACTTGTAGAAGCTAGTGCTAAGCATAAAACTTGATCAACTTTAGATGGGAATACTTGGTGGAAAATGGTTATGAAAACCTTAGAATGATGAGTCATTCTACTGAGATGTTTTGACATGTGTTTCCGAACACCCGATGATTTTGATGATGAAAATGTTGAGGCATGAGCCTTAGCCCTTTATAAAACTGATGGTTGTCTGGATGCGATACCATTCCAATTTTACCGTACAACCACAATACCCGAAATTTGGGTAGGGCTTGACTGGAAACTTATATTCCTTAGTATGGGTTCCCTCCCGGCCAAGGTCTGAGCTGAGGCTACCTTGTGAATATTGTCCACCTGTGCAGTACCCAAGATGACAGTTGGTCATGGTTGGGAGACCAAACTCACAGGAGAGGTGATTATACTAGGGCGTGTAATTGAAAGGTTAGGATTGATTATCCGCATACTGAGTATGGTGAATTCAGGATTTGTTCTTGACGGATGTATCAAATGTTGTGGTGAAAGTGTACAATCTCTGCAGAGTGTCAAACTATTCGAATAGCCGCATCCGCGGTTTTGGACAGTTGGAGTGGCCATACTGTTCCCCCGTCAGATGTTTTCAAAATGACTTGTGAAATGACTTGAGACTTTGACTTGACCACAACAGAGTTGTGACATGAAATACAAGTTCCCACTGAGGTGATATAAAATTTCAAACAACTTTCTTTACTTCTAAACTTAGTAGAGGTAAACCTGACTTTTTGCAAAACAACCCTAGAGCTTAGTGTCCTACCACAAAAACCCCCCTTAACTTGTTAGTATTAGTTTGCGAGTACTTAAAGAGTACTCATGGCTTTGCCCCTGGCTATTCCCATGGCCAGACTATGAGGAGGAGTACCAGGACGATGGACCACAGGAAGGTTACGACAACTATGATCATCTCCCATCGTCAGCATTGCCTGTGACCCCAAAGATGGAGCTTCGCCTACGCTACCTTTATTATTATGTATTCCGCTTCTTGAGTTGTATTAAGAACTGGATCATGAAATCCTTATTTGTGTAAGACCTTATGTATGGTTTGTAATGGATGATGTACTGTGATATCCAAATCTGTTATGTCTCGCAAAAATGGTAATCCGGGGATTGCGATGTATGGCATAACAGGCATCTGGGATTAAAAATCCGGGTGTTGACAGCCATGTTCATAGATAATCAGGATGAAGAAGAAGATCCTGAGGAGAGAGTGTTTGAATCATCAACATCTTCTACAAACCCAGGGAATATACATTATCTAGTGTTTAACTATCTTGCCCAAAGGAGCACCTGGGAATCAGCAGGATCTGCGTATCCTGTTGACGACTCAAGGAATGAAGCTCAGGAGATGCAAGCGGGGGATAATGTTGAATATGTTTCTGAAGACTTTTCATCTGAGCTGGAGGGAGTCAATGCGCTCAGGTTGAGTAATGACTCAAGTCCTGACACTTCAGATACTGAGTATGTCCCTTCTGGAAGGCCATTTGTCCAACAAACTATGCGATGAACGTCACGTCATCACGGTTGGACATCAGGCATTTATGATGAGCGTAGTTACTACTAGAAGTAGGCAACTATTTAGAGATATCAAGTACCATGTATTGTAATCCGAGAAATAAGGTAGCAAGAAAAATAAGGTAGTGTTGGGATTATACCCATATGGTATATGTTGTAATGTAACATCCCAGCATTAGATCCTAGAAATAAGCTGAACCCAGATGTGTGCATTGCATTCATGCATAGAAAATCTGAATAATTTTCGCGCTTTTGAACAAAACTTGTCAAACTGATTGAATCTTCTCTTAACTTGATGGAATTGAAGAATATCATCAAGTTAACTGCGATAATTTTCAATGCTAAAACCCTATTTTTGGGAAAAGGAAATTTGATCTAAGGGTAGATCAAATGTAATAAAAGTTAAACTTTAATACATTATGATTTATATTTGATCCTTAGATGATCATATCATAGTATTCATTATAATCACTCATGAGTACCAAGTTAAGGATATAACACAAAATATGAATTTAACAACTATATCTTAATCTTATCTGCATATACCATGAGTATCATGGTAATACCTAACCCTACTTCTTAAGTAAGATTGAGTAGGAAAGAAACTAAATTTAGATCATTCACCATATATCTTTCTTTCCATATCAATCCTTATCATCTCTATTGATTTATATTCCAATATCTATTGTTCATCAATGTGGAGAAATCAATTATTGATTCACCAATTCTCAATCTACCAACTCTTGACCAGAACATAGCTCACAATTAAGTGTCTATAAAGAAACTATTAAGAAGAGGTAAATAGTAATGCTAGCTTTAGATAACATCTATAGGATGGGAGTGAATGAAGAGAATCAAACCAATATAAAATTGATGGAGTTAAATTACTTCTAAATAAATCGAAGAGTTATTTGGATTATATAATTTTATGACAATAAAGAAGATTACAAGGGTGAATCATGAAGAAAGTTACCAGTAGTAAGTCTATTAGATCAAGTGGGCATAGTCAATGAATAACATTCCCTAGACCAATAGAGATACTAAGAAAATAATTTCAACACAACTGTAATGTTGTATTGCTGAGACCTTGATCAGCCAACTAGAAACCTAAGCCATAAATGATTAAAGGATTATAATGGTGATGCTTTATCCACCAATATTGGATGCTTATATTTAGTATAAGTGACATTGGTGGGTAGAACATGATTAAACCCTAGTCTAAATATATTATCCTAGGTTATCCATGACTAGTCACATTAATATAATGTGAGGTTGGAGTATAAGTTATTAGGGTAAATGTAAGAAAACATGATTCAATTAAAGCTAGTGTAGCATAAAGTTATGGAAGTAGTGTTATTCATCTTAAAGGATATTAAACTTTAGAGAAAGGTAGTTGGATGCATACAACTATTAGAGATATATTATAAATGAATGATTAAGGGAGATTATGAGTGGAGTTTGAAGGAACTACTTGTTGAATGGAAGGTTATCAACAGTAGAGTTGTGGATTTAACCAAGAATGGATATGAGGAAACTATGAAAGCTTCAATGTTAATCTCATTGGATTTATCCATGAGTTTAGAAGAATAAAAGGTGAATAAGAACATTTTTATGAGTAACGCTCATCATACTAACCATGATGATGGATAGGAAGAAGTATTATATCTAGGAAAGGAATTCCTTAATTAAAGGTCCAGGATTGTGAATTATGGAAAATAGACATTCCTAGTAAACACTCAACTCTAAATCTTAAACCAAACATAATATCCCCTTCAGGTTATTAATCCATCATCTTATGTCTATATCACTTTTTAGGAATAGTCTCCTATAACAAATGACATAAGCACATCTCTGTCAATTCTAACTATCATAACTATATGTGCTTAAGAGTATCTTTATCAATTCCTTTCTATAAAACATTCAAGATATAACTTTCTAATTCAAAAGGTAATGACATCAAATATCACAAACTGAATACAATATGCTTAGTTATTAAACCTTTACTCACATCAATAAGGGAATATAAGTAAAATTAAGAATCCTAAACTCTAGGGTAAGCACTTCTAATTCAAACCCTAAACTTCTTTTTTCATCATAATAGAGTCTATACATTGCCATTTTCCAAATTAATGTAAGTAATATTAACCCTATTAACTTGTTTTGTATTTTATGCATCAAATAATGATATAGGATCATCATACATATAAAAATTTCTATTTCAAACTATGAGCCAACTAGAGTTAAGTTTTATAAACAAATAAGAATATATCATTTTATAAATCCATGGTTAAAAGTGGCGAGAACAATGATAAGAAAAGCTTCTACAAAATATTAAAAAGGGGTATAAAAAGATTATATAATAAAAGTTCACAAATGATACTAAATATATTTTGGTATTACTACAATTATCCAGCAAATAATTCTACAAAGAAAAATTCAAAATATAGATTAAATTCAAATCTGAAAAGGAAAACAGAAAATAGAAAAAATGAAAACAAATAAAAAAATCAAAACCTGGCCGTAGCCCAACTCCTCTCTACCTATTATTGCCTGCAGCCACAAGGCCAATAAACAGCACTTCGTTCTCATCTCTGGCTGACAGGTGGGACCAAAGAGGGACTGCGGGTTGAGAGGAAAGAAACACCAGGGGGTTATCCACAAAACAACACGTCGTCGTCTTCCTCCAGTTGGAAGCAGCTCGGTGGCGAGGCCGAGGCCGTCCGCCGTCTCCCTTGCGCTAAGATCAACGCCGTCGTCGCCTGGAGAGGATAAGGAGGCCATCGTGACGTCCCTGCTCGTCCTCATCCCCATTTTCCCCCTCTGAAACCCTCTCTACCTCGTTTCCCCAACCATGCCGAGAACCCTAGCTCGAAGGTGAGCCGAAGCCGGCGATTCCGTGCTCGCCTTGGCCAGATAAGACCACGGTGGGGGCCGCCATGCTCTTCTCGTTCGATTGCCCCAACTTCCACCTGCTAAGGAGGAGTGAATCGACCCAATCGCAACCTCGGTTCCCGAAGTTGTTTGTCGACCTCACCGTCGTCTCCGACCGTGCGTCGCCAAATCAAGCACACTATCGCATTTCTGGTGAGTCACTGAGTCTCCTAGCATGCGCCGATGCCTTGTTTGCTTCCTAGATTCGTGTCACCGTAATAACCCGCAAGCACCGCCGCATAAGCTCGTCGCCGTTTGCCCTCCAATGACCAAAAACCAGCGGCGCCACCACTATCTTACTCGCCTTGCTGCTCTGGTTCGAACAAGCCCAGGCACACCCGCTTACTAGCACGCTAGTGCCCTCCTCGTTGTCGTCTGCCATGCCACCGGCGAGGTGACGTCAGGGTGAGATCACCCTGGCCACGTCAACGTGTTTGACCTAGTCTTTGTCTCGCGTGGCTAATGACATGGCCTAGGGCCCATATGTCATTGACTGGGAGTGGAGACAGGGTCGGTAACAAAATACATTTACTAACCTGAGTGCTGATGTGTACATAGGCCCACTGGTCAGTGGCTTAAGCTAGTTGTGGGGGCGGTGTAAAAAGTTATTTCATGTTTAAGAAATAAATAAAATGTTATGAATTCAATTATTAATATTCCAGAAATCAAATAAATGAATAAAATCTTGTTTAATTAATAACTTTTGATTTATAATTCAGAAAAATGTGTGTAATATATGAAAATTTGTAGAAAAATAAAATCTACAACTTAAAATTATTATCAAATACTATTATGATGATTATTTAAATAAGTATTATTTAATAAAGGTTTTAAAAGTAATAAAACTTTGATAATTCATATTTTAATAATGGTAAATGTTAAGAATAAAAATAAATACCAAAAATATTGGAAAAATAAAAAACAATACTTTAAAAACTATAATCATGTATTATTATTTCACTTAATTAAATATTTATTATTTATTAAGTAATTATAAAATAATAAGAATTTTCAAAAATAATATCTTATTATTTATAAATCACAAAAATAAATATAATATATCAAAATGATCACAAAAATAATATCTACATGTTAAAAATTTAATATTCCACTTTTGAGTTAGATAAAAATTAAAATACTTTGATAACTCAAATTTAAACATATTTATTTAATTGATAATTCATATAAGGGTAAATAAAAATTGCTAATATGTCTAAATTAACCAATTAAGTCTAATTAATAGTATTAGTCTTCAACATTAATAATATGAAGACCAAATAGTTTAACACATTTTAATTGCAATTTTATTGAATTCTCCTCAACCATAGGTGTATAATATTTTCTAAAGAGAATCCTTATCAAATCTAAAATCATCAAGAATAATTTGGAGTTAAATAAAAACTTATTTCCTTTACTTTAACCACAAGTTATCAACATACTAAAACACTATAATGAACTCATAAGCAATTAAGTAACATTACTCCATGGTTTACAAACTATAACCACTTATTCATAAAAGGGGGTAAGAGATACTAATCCATTATAAAGTCAAGAAAACCACCACATCAAATAAAAGTATAACCATCCTTAAGTAGCCTTAAGGCAACATTCCCAATACACAAGGTACAAATATTATAATCATTGTACTTTCAAACCATTTATATTTTAAAGTTAACTTTAGTCTTCAAAGATCTAAATATAATACTATAAACATTGTTAAATGTTTTATAGTTAACTTTGGTCTAATATAATTAAGTCATACTATTCAAGCAAACACAAATAACATAACCAGACTCAACTACCTACAAAGGTTGTTTAGACCTTAGAAGAGAAACCTTTTCTTCGAAGGTTATTCTTTTTGCCACTTCAAACAAGAAATCTTATATAAACAATAATCTTGAGTAGCATTTCACCTTTTGTATGTATCCCATTGTTTTATGATATTGTAATTTTATGATTGTCTCACACACACTCACAAGCCTTAATAAGAAGCACAATTATGAAATTTATCTAAAAGGGACAACACACTCTAAAGTAACCATTTCCAGAATCCAAACCCTAGAACAACGTTATCCCCAGGATTCACGTTTATAAAGTGCATCACATTACTTATGCATAAAAGCATATTGCCTCTTTAAACATTAGTCCTTACCGGACTAATGATGCTGATTTCAGATTTTGGATCTTATACTGACTCGAAGACCGTGAGTGCATAATCTTGCAATCACAAAAGGCAAGTTCACACTTGCTCATGTCCTTTGGTTATTTTCTGTAAAGTATTTTACAAATCCAATGTGGACATCACTTGCATTTGAAAAAGGTCCAAAAACATGATTTTCATAATAATGTGATTATAGATTATTACCATGAGGTAATAACTTACTATAAAAGTTCCGGTGGTAAAGGACCATAATATCTAGGACTTAACAACCAATGTCACCAGTGATTCTTGTGTTGTATATTACGCGTTAACCATGAGATTTCGAGTGGTTCGGAGAAGTCAGCTGTATCCTTTTCCTCTTGTATGGAGGCAAGACGACCTTAACGTGACGTTGTGATTCCTGGTGTGGATCCAACATATGGTTGGGCACCCTTACGCCCCACACTTTTGGTGTCTAGATTATCTATGGATGGTGTTTAGTGGATGGACCACTTAATATGGCACTTGCCAGGGCAACACCAGGTCATAGAGTCTTCGGGAACTCATCAAGATTTTAGCCTTCCCGAAAGGGGGATTAGGGAAGGTGAGCTATCCCGAAGGATCGTGCAGACATATGAGGTCGCGGAGAGGGCAATGATTGGCTTGGACTAACTACTGGGCCCCACAACATGGAATTGTGGACGGCTAATCTGCCGGTTTGTGCAACAGGGAGTTCATCTCTCATGGGAAAAGTAACGCACCTCTGCAGAGTGTAAGAACTGTAACTTGTTACTCCCTATTCTGGGAAGGAGCTGCGAATGCTGCGGGAAAGGAACTCCATGAAAGTTCTGGTAAACCCGTGAAGGCTGACGGACATAGCTTTTCAGAATAAAAGCAACCTTTGAAGAAATGTTTATGAAAACTTGCATTGCCTACGACCTACGGTCTGTGGCTGTAGTTATAGTGCATCAAACACTCCTTTTCTAGTGAATTTGCTGAGTACGCTCGTACTCAAAGTATCTTCTTAACCCTTGCTAGATTCTGAAGCCGGGTTAGACAACGTCTACATCAAGTTATGCTCCAGGACTCATCATCCAAAGCTAAATCTCTTCAATGAAGTCAAGATCTACATCAACTCAAGTGAAGACGAAGTTATTGATTAGATAGGAATATAATCTCTAGCCAAAGAACCTAATTCTGTAGTGTATTGCAATAGCAGCAATGCCAATCCCTTAGTTAAAATACTAGTTTTAATACTATAATAGTTCTTGCGTTGGTTATCTTTGAATTTTCTCCGTAAGAAGTTCTTTCTCTCTCTAACCTAGAGTGTTCTCTAGATCTTGTGTAAATAGTGAGTTGTAACTTTTAGCCATGTATTGGACCCGCTGTGCTTCTGTTGTGCCATTCTGAGGGATGTAATACTAGTGAACGGGGTTTCATTGGTGTTATGTCAACGACTATAGTATACTACATCATGCAGTGGTATGCTGGGTCACCACATGTAATGCCTTTGTATTATTATGATATTGTAATGTATAATATGTGAAATGCATATTTGGATTTTATTTGGATTTTCACTGTGTGACTAGTTCTATGCGTAAAGTCGAGCTCAGAACACATATGCATAATGTAATTATGAGTATTCGCTTTATGTTGCAGGACTAGGGGGTCATGGATACGGGTGTAGAGACCGAATCTGAACCGCAGCGAACGGAACGTGAGGCCAAAGAGAAGGTCGATGTCGATGCAGCAAATCAGGGAGCATTACCACCACCACCAATGAGACCATTAATGGAGCAGAACTTTATGCAGTGTATGCAAATGATGCAAGAAACCCAGAACAAGTTCATGGAGGAGTTGCTGGGACGAGCAAATCAGAGAGCACCAGAAGGTGGAGGAGTGAGTCTTTATGACTTCCAGAATGCAAGGCCGTTACCTTTTGCATCATCCCCTGAACCAATGGATGCAGAAGATTGGCTAGCAGATACAGAAATAAAGTTGAAGACTGTAGGTTGCAATGATGAGGAGAAATTGAGGTATGCAACTCATCTTCTGACTGGACCTGCAACATCATCGTGGGAGAATCAGTTAGCCATGCAACAGCTAGGAAGGTAGTACACTTGGGAAGAGTTTAAACAGAGATTCCGTGAATATCATGTTCCGGAGAGTGTTATGGAGTTGAAGCGGAGAGAATTTGAGGAGATGCAGCAGGGATATACTAGTGTGATGAAGTATATTCGGGAGTTTAGTCAACTGTCTCGATATGCGTAGGAAGAAGTTAATACGGAAGAGACGCGGAAGAAGCGTTTCCTGCGTGGATTAAATCCATTTGTGAGGATGCAGTTGAGGTTGGATAATAAGCAAACTTATCAGAAGTTGCTGGATGCAGCTATTACTTACGAAGATGACTACAAGAATGTCCAAGAGGATAGAACGAAGAGAGCTAAGAAGGAAACCAAGAGGATACAAGCAAGTAAGCCCAAGCCCAATCTGGAATTCAAACCAAGGAATAGACCCTATAACAACAACAATTCCAATCGGAGTGCAAATCCAAACGTAAAGAATATAATATGCCATAATTGCAAACTCCAGGGCATATGAGCAGGGATTTACCGAAACCTGTAATTGTGTGCCATGCTTGTGGGCAGAGAGGTCACATAAAGCCAAATTGTCCAAGCAAACCCCAAGGAGGTTGGTCGGTTCAAGATGGAAGGCAAGCCAGTGGAGGAAATGGACAGCCCAATAACGGAGGATATAATGGCAAGAACAACAATGGCAAGAGGAACAAACCTACCGAGAAGCTGAACTGTGCAACCCTAGAGGAGGTGGATAATTTGGAGCATGCAGTGATAGGTATGCTCAATATCCTTACCAATCACGGCAAACTTTTATTTGATACTGGTGCAACTACTTCATTCATTTCTGAAGAATTCTGTGATAAGTTCAGGATTAGAAGGGCAACGTTAGAAAACCCTATGACCATAGTTATGGCAGGGGAAATGTGATTGTACGCCACATTAAACAAGATCAGGTTATCTCGATCTATGGTTGTACATACTTTGCAGACCTTTATGTGATTCCTTTGAAGGGAATTGTAGTAGTGCTGGGGATGGACTGGATGGTGGAACATGGGGATCAAATAAATTGTGAGGAGAAGACCGTCTCAATCAAAACTCCAAGTGGAGCAAGGATAGTTTACCAAGCAGATAAACATAGTCATATTATGGTGGATCTGAAGTTGAACTCAATGAAAGAGGTCAAGTTGGAAGATATTCCTATAGTAAATGAATTTCAAGATGTTTTTCCAGCAGATCTACCTGGAATGCCACCAGACCGGGACATAGAGTTCACTATTGACCTAATTCTAGGTACAACACCAATAGCTCAAGCACCCTATAAGATGGGACCAAAAGAATTAAAAGAACTCAAAGAGCAAACTGATGAGTTAGCCAGAAAAGGGTTCATCCAGGAAAGTGTATCCCCATGGGGAACGCCAGTAAACTTTGTGGATAAAAGGGATGGTGGAAGAAGGATGTGTGGAGATTATATAAATCTGACCAATGTTACCATCAATAATAAGTATCCTTTACCAAGGATTCAAGATCTGTTTGATCAAGTGAAAGGAGCCAGAGTATGTTCCAAAGATCTGGATACCATCAAGAATAAGTATCCTTTACCTAAGATCTGGATACCATCAAAGAAAAATTAAGCCTGAGGATGTTCCAAAGACATCATTTGTCTCAAGATATGGACACCATGAGTATCTGGTAGTACCATTTGGTTTGACCAATGCACCAGCAATATTCATGAATCTGATGAAAAAAATCTTCATGCCATATTTGGATAAGTTCTTCATAGTCTTCATTGATGATATTCTGATATATTCCAAGGATAGGAAAGAGCATGCTAATCATTTGAGAATAGCATTGCAGATCTTAAGAGAACATAAACTTTATGCTAAGTTCAGTAAGTGTGAATTTTGGCTAGATGAGGTAGAATTCCTCAGCCATGTGATCAGTAAAGATTTAATTGCTATATATCCATCTAAAGTTCAATCAGTACTAGAATGGACTGCACCAACCAATGTGAAACAAATTTGAGGTTTCTTAGGGATGGCTGGTTATTATCGGAGATTCATTGAAGGTTTCTCCAAAATAGCTAGACCAATGACCAAATTGTTAAGAAAGAATACACCATTCAATTGGGATGAGAAGTGTGAAGCAAGTTTTCAGGAGTTGAAGACTAGGTTAACCACAGCTCCAATCTTAGCAGTTCCAGAGACAGGGAAAGACTTTACACTATACTATGATGCATCTAAAGAAGGTTCGGGGTGTGTGTTAATGCAAGATCAGAAAGTAATTTCTTATGGTTCTAGACAACTGAAACCACATGAAGTCAACTATCCAACTCATGATTTAGAGTTAGCGGCGGTAGTCTTTGCACTGAAAGGATGGAGACATTTTCTTTATGGATCCAGATGTGAGTTATACACTGACCATAAAAGTCTTAAATATTTCTTCACTCAGAAGGAGTTGAATATGAGACAAAAGAGTTGGTTGGAACTAATCAAAGATTATGATTTAACAATCAACTATACTCCGGGGAAAGCAAATGTTGTAGCAGATGCTTTAAGTCGCAAAAGTGTAGATATTCAGCCTAGCAATCGGGAGCTACCAAAAGAGTTACAAATAGACTTGGAAAGATTAGAGCTTCAATTCATTAGAACAAAGGTTCTTGGAGGATTAGCTACTATGCAGGTAGTTGCAGAGCAGGACAGTGATCTTAAGCACAAAATTTTTAGACATCAAGCAGAACATCCTTTCATTGCTGAGGAAATTCGGACGATATCTCAAGGGAAAAAATCAGTTTTTCGCCTTGGAGATTATGAGTCTTTATGGTTCCAAGATCGTCTTTGTGTTCCAGATGTGATTGATATTCGAGATGTCATACTCAGAGAAGCACATGAAACACCATATTCTATAGATCCATGAAGTACTAAGATGTATATGGATTTGAAAGAACTATTCTGGTGGAATAACATGAAAAAGGACATTGCTAAATATGTATCAGAATGCCATACTAGCCAAAGGGTGAAGGCTGAACATCAAAGTCCAGCAGGACCATTGCAACCCTTGGAAATTCTCGAATGGAAGTGGGAGGAAATAGGTATGGACTTCATCACAGGACTGCCCATGACACCTAAACGGAAGGATATGATATGGGTAATTGTGGATAGACTCACTAAAAGTGCACATTTTATTTCGATAAATTAGAAGGATAATGCCGAGAGGTTAGTAGAAGTTTACATCAAAGAAATATTAAGTAAGCATGGAGTGCCCAAAAAGATCGTAACCGATAGGGGATCAGTGTTTACTTCAACATTTTGGAAGCAATTACATGAAGCACTTGGTTCAAAGTTAGACTTTAGCACAACTTATCATCCAGAGACAGGAGGTCAAACAGAGATAACAAATCAAATACTAGAAGACATGTTAAGAGCTTGTGCATTAGATTTTGGAGGTACATGGTAAGATCATCTACCATTGGCAGAATTTTCCTACAATAATAGCTATCAGAGTAGTCTGAAGGCAGCTCCATATCAGGTTCTGTATGGAAGGAAATGTAGATCACCCATATGTTGGTATGAGCCTGGAAGCAGCAAAGAATTTGCGCCGGACTATATCCACGAAAATCAAGATATCATTGATAAGATCAAGGATAGACTGAAAATAGCTCAAAGTGGGCAGAAAAGTTATGCTGATCAAAGTCGAAGATCATGGCATCCAGAAGTGGGAGACATGGTATATTTGAAAGTAAGTCCAATGAAAGGGGTTAAAAGGTTCAGAGTTAAAGGAAAATTGAGTCCAAGATATATTGGGTCATTCAAGATACTGAGTCAAAACAGAACTATAGCTTATGCTTTAGAGTTACCCTCGAGATTGGCTCAAGTTCATAATGTTTTCCATGTGTCACAACTTCGTAAATGTTTGAAAGTTCTGGATGATGCAATCGCACACCAAGAGATAGAATTACAAGCATACTTGACCTATGTTGAAAAATCCTGCAAGATTTTGGAAGAAAACTGGAAAAGGTTGAGGAACAGGGCAATCAAATACTGCAAGGTACAGTGGGAACATCACCCCGAATGGGAAGCCACTTGGGAGAAAGAAGAGGATTTAAGAAAAACCTATCCAGAACTATTCAGGTACACTTCAACAAACTTCGGGACGAAGTTTAATTTAAGGGGGGAAGTCTGTAACATCCCAACATTTAGGAACCAACGAAGGGTAGATTTAGGAATCTGTGAAATTTCATGCATTCATCTGTAAAAAATGTGGGTAAACTTTTTGCCAAATAAAAACCTAAAGTGATCAAAGTTTCTTTCACTCTTCAAGATTAGGAATAGCCTTGAAGAATGATTGTTATAAATTTTGATATGATCTTTGTGGATTAGTGTGTTTTGGGAAATGAAATTTGAATTTAAACTTAATTGTTGGATTTATAATTCAAAAGGATTTAGAATTATGTTTGAGTATTTTGATTTAGTTAAGAGATGATAATTAGTAGCTCAAACTTTAAATAAATAACATAATCATGAAAAGGAGTATTTATTCCATAAGTTATTCAATAAATAAGTTACAAAAATGTAACTTATGAAAATGATCAACAATCTTTACAATAGTAATTAAATAAAAGAAGAATCTTTATATATTGAGTAATAGTACAATCTTTATTACAAAAGAATAAAATAAAGACTATAAAAGAATAAAAGAAAGATTACAAGTGACTATTCTATAAAGAAAATAAAACCTAATCTAAAGTCTTGAATCTTCAAGTCTGGTACCTGCAAAACAAACACAAACCAAAAGAAAGAAAGTTAAGGATTAAAAAAATGTTTTACTCTCACTATTGACAGTGAGTTGCACTGTTCAAATTTTCATCATTGAGTAATCTTTAAGGGGCAAGTTTCACCAATATGAAAGAACTATATCTTTCATAATTTTAAGCCATAAGTCAAATAAACAGCAAGGAGGGGCAAGTTTCACCACACAAGTAAGTGTAACCAGATAAAAGTAACTTTCATATCCAGAGCATATCCACAAGGTGTAGCAGACACACAAGCAGCACACCCACCAAACTGCATGGTGTGTGCTATCGGCACAGCATCAACATGCCACACACACAAAACTACTCAGCCCATCCATGGGAAGCATCTCCTACACCATTCCCTGGTGCAAACACATCAAGCATAGCAGCCAAACCAAGCCAAACCAGATCACACCAACCAAACCCTTGATCATATCCCCAAGATGGTGACAAGAACAAGAACAAGATCAAGCCACCAGGACCAGGAGGTGGAGAGCTAGATCAAGGACAAGTCCAGGAGCTGGAATTATCAGGAGGAGCACCAGATCAAGCTAGCCACAAGATCAACAACTTGCAACCCAACAATAACCAAGTGTGGTGAGTAGAAAAGACCATCACATGATTTTCTGTCTAAGCTAGACAAGCATTCATGAGTTGTCTCATACTCCAATTCTCATAAAAACACCCAAGTAGGGTGAATCCATCATTGAAATTTTAAACATTAAAAGCAATCAGAAAACTATATAGACCCAACTAGGATCTTAGGACAACCTCATTGATCCTAGATATCAAGCTATATTCTAAATTCCAGGAATGAATATAGCCAAAATCTGAACTTCTAGGCACATCTCTTAAACAATAGTAGCACCTTAGAATTTCATCTTATGGACCCATATAATTTATTAAGCCTACAATGATTTTTTTCCCACCTTTGACTCAAGAATCAGTAGCTGGTGTCACTACCAGAACCAATCCATGATGATCAACAAGATAAGGGCCTAGTCCCTAAACCTCATACCAACATCATAGGTTCTAGGGATTCAAGGAAAGAAGTTTCCATTTATTTCTGATGCCAATATAATCTTAAGCTTGAACAAAACCAAGCCAGGTAATAGAACCTAATCTTGTGTGCCATACTAGGATGGTGTCACAAGAACAACTTCTAAACTAAGCAGGTTAAGCATCCAACTCTCACAGATATACTCACAACCAACTATAAATCATTTTCCTGATACTAATCACAGGAATCATTCCTAGATAGATATATATACATATCATCACTGTAAGAGACCAATTGATCTCAGCTATATATGAATTCTTAAGACAACAATACAGATACAGTGACTGCATCACACAAAAATCACTATCCTTGCAATCACTTTGCTTCTTTAAATATTGTCCTTACCGGGCAATAAGGATGGTTTTGTAGACATAGAAGCTCAAGGTCCATTGCAAGCATACGACTTCACTACCTTGCAATCACAAGGCAAGTTCATCACTTGCTCATGTCCTATGAAGAGTCTTTATAAAAGTATTTGCAAATTGTGTGTTATCATCTATATTCTAGAAAAAGAAAATATTATTTTCTCAAGATAAATAAATCTTAGATATCGTCCTAAGTGATGATATGATGGAGCAATAGAACTTAGGTTTCTAATTGCAATAATGATGAACCATTATGGATTAATAACCCATGACATCAGTGATTCTAGCGTCGTATATTACGCGTTAACCATGAGATTTGGAATGGGACGGAGAAGTCAGTTGTATCCTTTTCCTCTTATATGGAGGCAAGACGACCTTAGCGTGACGTTGTGATTCCTTATGCAGATCCAACATATGGGTGGGCACCCTTACGCCCCACACTTTTGGTGTCTAGATTATCTACGAATGGTGTTTACGGATATAGTCCAAATTAAATGGTACTCGTCCGGGCATAACCAAGTCATAGAGTCTTCGGGAACTCATCGGGGTTTTAGCCTGCTCGAAAGGGGGATTAACAGAGGTGAGCCAGCCCTGAAGTATCATGCAGACATATTAGGTCGCGGAGAAGGCAGTGATTGGCTTGGACCAACTACTAGGCCCCACATCATGGAATTGTGGACAGGAAAGTACGCCCGATTGTGCAACAAGGAAGTTGATCTCTCATGGGTAAAGTAACGCACCTATGCAAAGTGTAAGAATTGTAAATTGTTACTCCCTGTTCCAGGAAGGAGCTACGAACGCGGCAGGAAAGGAACTCTAGGAAAGTTCTGGTCAACCCATGAAGGCTGATGGTCATAGATTTTCATAATAAAATCAATCTTTGAAGAAAGATTTACAAAAATTGCACAGTGCCAAGGGATGATAGTCCGAGGTGGTAGATAGAGCATCAAACTTCCTACCTTGCATATAATGAATTTGTTGGGTAACGCTGTTACTCATCCTTTCCTTTGAATCCTTGCTTAGACTCTGAGAATCCTGAAGATACTCCAATGTATGCAACTGAGAGCCAAGAGGAGGTCTTCTATGAAGAGCCCAACCTGTATGGATCCGTAGAAGGAGAGGACTACGATATCGTCTATGGAGGAGAGTTCCAAGAGTCCGAATAATTACTATAGTTCTAGTAGCCACTTGAGCCGAGCAACATGAACAATATATAGCAATAAGTTGTTGAGCTCGATTTGGAGTTTAAGTTTTAAATTTGAAACTTCCGCTGAAACACTTATATTTTGGTTTGTAAGTTGAATCTTTTGGAAGACTTGAACTTTCAGTATTGTAATAATAATAATGTGTGTATGTTTGTAATATGGACCCGCAATGTTTCTGCTGTACCACTCTGAGGGATGTGATATTTATGGAACGGTGTTCCGTGGATGTCATGTCAATGACTATACTGTACTACACATGCAGTGGTATGCTGGGTCACCGCAGATAACCTCGGTATCTACTGAGGGAACACTTGCTGCTTGCTGCTTCACACCTTTCTCTTGGGGTTTCGAACAAAGTGCTCCACGTCAGCACCATCAACAAGTTTTTTGGTGCCGTTGCCGGGGAGGCCAAGGACGTATTCACTAGGGGAGTCCTTCACTTCCTTTCTCTTTACTTTGTTTTTAGTTTGCTTTGTTTCTTTTGTTTGGTTTTGCTTGCCTCTTTTCAAAAAAAACCCAAAAAATTTGTCTAGTTTGGTTTGCTTGCTTTATCTAAAAACACACAAAAAAAATAGTTCCTGTTGTAGCTGCTGCTGTTTTTGGCTTGCCCACCTTTGCCAAAATGAACTATGTTGAGAACACCAAGTTGTGTGACTTCACTAGCACCAACACCAATGATTTCCTAAGCACTCCTATTTCTCCACCTGCTCCTGATGCTACCTTTTATGAAATTAAGCCTGCTTTGTTGAATCTTGTGATGAGAGAGCAATTTTCTGGTGCTGGTTCTGTCTTGATCGTTCTACCCATCTTAATAGCTTTGTTGAACTTTGTGAGATGCAAAAGTATAAGGATGTAGATGGAGATATTATTAAGCTCAAGCTTTTTCCTTTCTCCTTGAGGGGAAAATCTAAATAATGGTTGCTTTCTTTGTCTAAAAATAGTATTGATTCGTGGACTAACTGCAAAGATGCTTTTATTGGAAAGTACTATCCTCCTGCTAAGATTATATCTATGAGAAGTGACATTATGAAATTTAAACAGCTTGATAGTGAACATGTTGCTCCTGCTTGGGAAAGAATAAAATCTTTGGTTAAAAATTGCCCTACTCATGGACTCACTGCTTGGATGATTATCCAGAATTTTTATGCAGGTTTGAACTTCTCCTCAAGAAACCTGTTGGATTCTGCTGTTGGAGGTACTTTTATGGGCCTCACTTTGGGTGATGCAACAAGGCTCCTTGATAATATGATGGTTAACTACTCTGAATGGCATGTTGAGGGAGCTCCACAAGGTAAGAAGGTAAATTCTGTTGAGGAAACTGTCACATCCCAAGATTTTCCAAATCATGTAATGCGAAAAATAAATAAACAAAATAATTAATTGTTGAAATTTAGGGTGAAAAGAAACTTTTTGTTTCTAAATAGAAACTTAAAATCCCATCTTGAACAAACTTTGGTTAATGTTTGAATCCAACTAAATTCAAATCAAGTGAAATGAATTCTTCATAAATGCATCTGGAAAATTTAAACACTTGAGGAATAAACCAAAACTCTAAAACCCTAATCGAAGAAAATCATTTTCAAGTTATCTCTAAGCCTATGGATTTGATCCATATAAAAATTTGTCAAGCAAACATTTCAAATTGATCAAGAATGACTAATAGAAATATTATAAAACCATATGAAATTGGTTTGGAGCCATAGAGAAAATCTTATGAATTTAATAAGATGAGGAAATTGAATTTCCAAAGCTAATAAAACCGTTATCTAAAATCCATACCAAATGGTGAGCAAATAATCCTAAAGGAATTTAAAAAGGTAAACAAATAATAAATAAAGTTATAATAGTTGGAATCACTATTTTTGGATCTTTAAATAAAAGATAGCGTTTTTATAAGAAAAGGAAGATTTATGAATAAGGATTATTTTAAAGATCCAAATTTAACCTTGGCCAAGCTTTTGAAAGAAAATATTTTGTTTGATAAAAATAGTAAAGGTTTATTTAAATAAAATAATAAGGATTTATTAATATCCAATTTTATTTAAGTAAAGGCTTTAAATAATAAGGATTTAAATAAAATAAATTAAAACCTATTTGAATTAAAGACTATGGTCTATTTGTTTAATTAATAATAGATCTTAAAAGAATTATTTTATTTTTTGACTTTGAAATATGTGGATAAACAGAATTAAAATTCACCAAAAGTTTGGTGGTGATTTGAAATCAAATGGAGATTAAAAAATATTAATAAATCTTATTTAATTAATACTAGAGCCTATTTTAAATAATTAAAAGACCCTAAAAGAATAAATATATTATTCTAAATTTGACTTTGGAATATGTTATTAATCAGTATATGAATCTACACAAATTTTGATTGAGGTTTGAAATCAAATTGATATTTGAATTAATTTAACAAAACCAAAACAGAATTAAAGAAATGGAAAAAGGAAAAACATTCAGAACAAAAAAATGAAACAGAGCCAGCCCAGCCCAGCTAGCCCACTAAGGCCCAGCAGCCCACTCCCTCTCTTTCCCCCGCAGGAAAACGTTTCGAACCGGAAAAGCCACCTGCAAAGACACTGACCGCTGGACCCCACTTTCTTTTTCTCTCTCTCGCTGCCAAGCGGCCCCACTGCCACGTAATCATCTTCCTCCCCACGACCAGTTCATCCGAACGTTCCCTGCGTTGATTTCGCAAGTTAAATTCACGAGTAATGGCGCAGTTAATCCTCCCCCTGACCACGCCTTCTTAATAGCCTGCGTCCCCTCTCTCTTTCCCCTCTCTCGCTCGACCCTCTCTGCCCCCAGGCTGTCATCAATTCCTCCAGGACCGCCACTGTCTCCGGCGAGCCATTTCTCCGATTCCGACCATACACCCTCGCCCCTTTCCCCCTCGCCAACGCTCACTTGCTCCCCACCTCCTGGCGAACCTCCCCGTAGCGCCAGCTCGCCCGCGCGTACTCTGCAACGTCGACAATGACGACACCAAGCCCCACCGCTGCCTGCCATTTCCTCCGGCGAGTTTCCCTGGTAAGCACGGACCGCCCCGGTGCTTATCTTTGATGCTCGCATGTTCCCTGGTACCGTGCGCGTCTAACCATACCTTAGACTTGCCGTAGGGTGACCTGTAGCCTCGCCCCCGTCGTCAACTGAGCGAGCCCGACGCCGTCACTGACTCCGGCGAGGAATCCACGCAGCTCCAGCACGCCCCTCGACGATCTACCACCACCTTGAGCTTCCCCACGCCACGGCGAACCTGGTGAGTCATTCCCCTCCCTCCCTTGCTTCCTGTAGTCGCCGCGACGCCGTAGCCAGAGCGCTCCGCCGCCAGTCGCCGCTGCCAGCGCCGCCACTCGATGGCAAGCACGCTGTGCACCGTCCGATCTGGATCGCGTGGCCACGATAGAATAAAAACAGAAATGTTTTATTTGATGTGCCAATTTGAAAAATTCATAACTTTCAAACCACACGTCCAAATTTTGCAAATTTTATATCAATGGAATCACCAAGACAAGTACTTTCTGACCATGCACTTTGTTTAGTAAAATGCTTCTGTTAAATTGATTGTTTTTGCAAAAACTTGTGTATGCATGTTTAGAATATAAAAATTGTTCTAAAATGATTTTTGAGATAAAATCTTTAGAAAATGGTTTGTTTTCAACCTACTGACCATAGAAATCAATTTATGGTTTCAAAAACATATTTGGTGAAGCAAAAGAATAAAACTTTGAATTAAAACATTTCTAGTCAAATAAAAATATGGTTTAATTGTTAAAAATGATTTTGGAGGAAAACCTTTGGGAAATGTTTTGATTTAAACTCTCTGACCCTAAACACCAAGTTTTATGAATTGAAAATGTATTTGATGAACTTCATAAAGATTATTACTTTGCTAAAAGCATTTTTAACCACATAAAATAATGATTTGGTTTAAAATTGATTTATAAGTAAAATCTTTTGCAAATGGTTTTGCCACTTTATAAAATGACCAATAAGTGTTTAAAATGTTTATAACCTACTATAAAAGACTTCTGTAAATAAAACAAAGCTTGGCATGCTTGCATGCATTGTCTTGTTACTATTATTTTATGTGATGTTGCTTGAATGGTAGATTGAAATATTGCTTGCTTGATTGAATTGTAGTGATTGGAAGAGTGTGAATATTGCAAGATCAAGGAGTGAACTTATATTCTCTACCAAAAAGGCAAGTGATTCTTCATACTTTTGTCCCATTATTTTCACTGTGCATTAGTGATATTTCTAAGTAGGACTTGCATGGAATTTTTGATAAGTATAAACTATGCCATGGGAAATCCTAGTAGATGAAACCTTAGTAGAAGTTTCCTAAGTTAAGATTCCTACTACTATCATGCTTAGCTTAGCTAGTAGAAAACAAGGGTGGAATATATATTCATACTATGGAATATTTCTAAGTCAAGGACTTGTGTTTTGTTTAATAAAACAACTAAGTGAATGAATCACCTGGGTGGAATGGAAGGAATGGTTTGTGTTGAGTGGTTCACAAGGCCCATTTCTATGGTTTACCTTGTGTATCTCACTTGTGGATGGCCACCCAGGAACAAAGAGATTTGAGATGTCAAATGTTGAGAAGCTTCAAGTGCAGCCACTTGGCATTATGGGCTCTGCCTGGGTCATATAGGTTGCAAGAACTTAGCCAAATGGACAGTTGGTGGTAGGGGATTGATAGGTTGGAGCGCGTCCATTCTGGTCTAAGGGAAGGCTTCTGAAAGATCTTGTCTTGGTGAAACCAAGTCTTGTGGGGAAAGTGCACCACCTCTGCAGAGTGTAAAATCTAAGTACTTAGCCATGTCCCTGGTAAAGGACAATTTGAGCATCAAGACATGGAAGATATCAAGAATCTCCTCATCCAAATTTATAAGTTAAAAACTTATGGTTGAACAAGGGTGGAAGGATCACCAATTTCTATTGGGAGATGCCTTGGGTATTTTTTGTCAAGCAAAAACTTAGTGTTTTCAAATGATAAGGAAAACTATTTTGAGCAAAGCAAGCCTAAGCTCCACTTAGCCAAATGCATATAGATGATAGACTCCACTATACTACCATAGTATCACTTGCCAATACAATTCAAATGTATTGACCCTTGTGGCTGTAACTTATTATGTTGTAGGTTTGTATGATGTTAGTGAGATGTGTTGATTAGGATTACAAGTCTACAACCAACATGTTTGCCTGTGGCACTTTGAAGATGAAGGACCCCATGCTATTGTTATATTCTGCTGCATTGTAATGTGATAGCCAAATGAGCTATGTAATAAATTCTTTTATTCCTGGTTATAAAGTTGTATTATGACCTTTGTTTATTGATATTACATCTTAACTGTGGATGCTAGCTATTGATACAGGGACTAGAATTGTAAACACAGGGATCTCTACCTTATTAAATTGGTTGGGAACCTTACAGAAACCTCCTCTTTGAGTGAAAAGATTGATGTTATTATGGCTATGCTTGTTAATGGGAAAGCTCCTCTAGATCCTAATAGTGTTCCCTTAGCCTCTTTGGTTGCTCAAGAACAGCAAGTTGATGTGAACTTCATTAGAAACAACAATTTCAACAACAATGCCTATAGGAATAATTTTGGTAGCAACAACAATTATAGGCCTCATCCTCCTAATAATGGCAACTCCTATGGAAACTCTTACAATAATTCTAGAAGTGCCCCCTCTGAACTTGAAGTTATGCTCAAGGACTATCTTAGTAAATAAACCACTTTCAATAAGACTATAGAGGAAAATCTTTTAACTGTTGAGAAAAATATATCCTCTTTGTCTAAAGCTCAAACTTCCTTGGTTAATAAAAGGGCTGCTAAACCTGAAACTATGGAAAGTACCTTTGCTACTGCTCATGTCATACAAGTTACTATTGATGAAAATGTTAGGCTGTTAGCTCAACTTCATAATAAGTGGGAAAGGGAAGCTGAAATTGATAGAAACAATAGTGTGTGCACTATCACCACTAAACCACAAGTAGTCCCTATTCCTACTCCTACTATGCCTACCACTAGTGATGCTAAGTTTGACTTTGATATTGATGGTTGCAATATTTCTGAAGTGATTATGTTCTTGCAAAATCATGCTAGAAGTCCTGATGCTAGTGATACGCATGTTGCCTTTACCAAACACATTACAGATGCTCTTGTGAAAATTAAGGAACAGAAGCTAAAACACAAAGATTCTATTCCTAGGAAAGTATAAGATAGTTGGGAACCCATTATTAATATGCAAGTGAATGACTTTGATCTCAAAGCTTCATGTGATCTTGGTTCTAGTATCTCTATTATGCCTAGGAAGATCTATGAAATGCTTGATTTGCCACCTTTGGAAGATTGTTATTTAGATGTCCCACTCAATGATAATGCTAAGAATAAACTCATGGGGAGTATTAATGATGTTCTCATTATGGTTAACAATGCTTATGTCCCTGTTGATTTCTATGTTTTGGATGTTGAATACAATGCTTCTTGTCCTATCACTTTGGAAAGACCTTTTCTTAGAACAGTTGGTGCCATCATTGATATGAAAGAAGGCACCATTAAATATCATTTTACATTAAAGAAAGGTATTGAACACTTCCTTATGACGAGAGGGAAGTTGCTATTTTCTCCTCCCTTGAAAGCAAGATTTGATGTTAATGCTTATTCATTTGAAAATACTTGATTCTTTTTGCTTCTTGTGCCTAACTTAAAGGCGTTAAAGAAAAGTACTTGTTGGGAGATAACCCAAGAGTTTCCTTGAGTCTTGGAATTATTACTTATGTAATGACCTCTCCTTATCCTTTTTGTTTGCTTTTTGTGCCAAGAATGACCTCTAATGAGAGGGAAGTAAGATTTCGGAAGTTGCTGTCCCGAAACAGATTTCTATCCTCCACCAAAAATATTAGTGAGGAGTCTCTGTAACTCGGATTGAGCTCAAAATTTACAAATAAATCCCCCAGTATGTTAGCTAACTTTCGTTAGTTCAAAACTTTTTGATTTGAGTAACAGAAGATTTTCTAAAAAATCGGTTTCTACCTGTTGGTTTGTTTTGACAGATTTCTGCCATTATTTGCATTTGCTTCTTATTGATTCATTTTTGAATTCTCTTCAGGTAAATTGAGATTTTTGAAGGAGTTACTACAGTAGCTTGTGTTTTTAATGAAAATCCTATCTGTTCCAAAGCTTTGCTAGTGGTCTAATATATTTTGAATACACTAATGTTGCTAATGAAGATTGTGTGAAGTTCCGTCTGAAGGAAAAATTTCAGGTGTAGAGAGAGAATGATGCAATGAGATGAAGAATGGACAAACGCTCAAGCTTGGGGATTCCACCATGGTGTCAACGTAAGAAATATTCAAGAGGTACAAGCGTCAAATCTTGGGGATGCCCAAGGCATCCCCTTCTTCATCAATAAAAAGCTCAGGTCTGTCTAGACACTTCATTTTTATTGTTTCATGCACAGTTGTGTTGTTCTTGGAGCGTCTTAGTTTTTGTTTGTTTTGCTTAGGTTGTTTAGTTTGCTTGAATAAATTAGTTTGGACCCCGTTCTCACTATGCTGTTTTGCAAATAAGTTTGCTTGGTGTTGGAAAGGAGTAGTAAGTTCTTGCTTGAAGTGCAAGAGGATCTTGCATTAACTGTGACTTAGACTTTAGCATGACATGCTAGGTGTTGTTTTAGCATTATGCTTAGTGATTATTGCTATAGCATGTCTTGTTACAAACAATTGGGATTTCTTAGTGTGCCTTGAAGAAATTATGCGTTGTTTAGCATGCAAAAGCATAGTATTGTGGTATTCTCCTTTGATGCTTTGCTTGGGTTCACTTGGCACATGCTCACACCATGTTATGACTATGAAAAGTCACCATAGCCTCTATGATAATTTAGTCCTTGACTTTTAGTACCACTGTTTGCTTTGATTAGTATGCTTTGTTGCATTGCATGATCATGGCCATTATTGCTCGCTTAGTTGGTTGCTCCCAGTCTTTTTCTAGCCTCCACTTGTATGAGTAAGTTCTACTCATGCCTCCAACTCCCAAGAAACCAAGTTATTCCAAAGTGTCCACTATCAACTCCTATGCATGGTGTGTTACACCATTCCAAGTATATTCTTGTTTTCACCTATCTTCCAATAAAAAACTATTTTGTTATGTGAAAACTTAGTGATTAAAGCCCTCATGAACTTGATGGCACACTTTATTCTTTGCCCCTAATAAACTTGAACCATTGTGACAACTTTTTTGTATATACTTGCACTTATAAGTTGGAATTAGCAGAACCGTGCTGTCACGGGAAACGTTTTCAACATTACACTTGTACCTTGTTGTACTCAGTTGATATCATGTTCTTTTGTATATGGATGTCACCGGTGTGAAATAAAGAGGGAACTTGTAAGTCCATGGAGTTTGTATCCTGTGTTAAAGAAACGTCTGGGCCGCTAGCCTAAGCCATGCCTAATCATGGTGGAAACTTGCAGCATCACCATAGTGACATCTATGAAGCATTCTTCTTATAAAAAAAGAGACACATGGAGTGTCACATCCCAAGATTTTCCAAATCTTGATATATGAAAAATAAATAAATAAAATAAAACTTTGTTCATATTCAGGGTGAGAAGAAACTTTTTGATTCCAATTGGAAACCTTCAAACCTATTTTTGATCAAATAAATCCTAAAGGGATTTGAAAATATAAACAATTAATAAAGAAAATTTTAAATAAGTGAAATTACTATTTTTGGATCTTTTAATAAAAAGATTTGGTTTTCAAATAAAAAAGGTAGAAATATAAATAAGGACTATTTTTTTATAGAGCCAAATTAAACCTTAGCCAAGATTTTGAACTAAAATATTTTGTTTGATTAAACTAGTAAAGGTTTATTTAAATAAAATAATGAGGGTTTATTAATACCCAATTTTATTAAAGTAAAGGTTTTCCCATTTTGAATAAACACTAAAACTTGTTATTTTATTTTAAGTAAGTTTTCCAAGTGTTTTGTATTTACAAATAAAACCTACTAAATTGGTTTGGATAGTATTTAGATTTCAAAATGGAGATTTTAAATAAATCAAATCCTATTTGAATTAATAACTAAGGACTATTTTATTTAATTATTAAATGGATCCTAAAAAGAATAAAAATATTATTTTATTTTGGACTTGGGCTTGTGTTGTTAAACAGAAGTAAAAAGGATACAAAGTTTAGCAAAAGTTTGATTTCAAATGTTGTTTGATTAGTTTGGTAAAATTTCAAAACAGAAAAATCAAATGGAAAAGGAAAAAGATTCAGTACAAAAAAGGGGAAACAAACAGCAACCCAACTAAGCAGGCCCAGCAGCCCAGCTCCAGCCCAATTAAACCCCCACGCGCGAATCGTTTTCCACTCGAACTCTCACCCGCAGAGTCGCAGACAGCAGGACCCCACCGCACCCTTCTCTCTCTCACTGCCAGACGACCCCATGCCACGTCACCATCTTCCTCCCCGCGGTGAAATCGCCCTGCCGTTGCAGCCGAGTAATTCCAGCGATGAATACGCGTTGAAGACGGCCTTAATTCCTCGCAGTGACTACGCCCGTTAAATCGCCCCTCTCCCCTCTCTCTTTTCCCCCAAACAGCTCCTTCCCTCCGCCCATAGGCTGCCCTGAATTCCCCTTGCACCGCCACTGCTCCGACGAGCTTCTCCAGTGAATTCTGGGCATACCTCGCCGCCCCTCGCCTTCCACTGCACACAATCTTGTCCTCCACCTCCAGGCGTACCTTCCCGTGTGTTCCACTCGCTCGCGCGCATTCCCTAGCGTCGGCAAGGACGACCTCAACTCGCCACCGCCGTCTGTCTCGCCTCCGACGAGCTTTCCTGGTAAGAGCCGACCACCCCGAGCCTCCCTATTGATACTCCTAAGATCCCCAGGACTGTACGCATATGACCGTGCCTTTGTTTTGCCTTGGGTGAACCGCAACGTCGCCCCCGTCATGAAACAGAATCACCTGCCGCTCGCAGCTACTCCGACGAGGAATTGGCTGCAGCCCCGAGCGCCCCTATCCAAGCCAGCGCCACCTTGAGCATCACCTCGACCGCGCGAACACGGTGAGCCCTCTCCCCCTCTCCCTCTCCTCCTGTAGCCGCCGCAACACCGCTAGCCGAGCGTCGCCGCCGCCAGTCGCCGCGCAGCGCCGCCACTATTTGGTCGCATGAATCTGCACCGTTAGATTTCAATCCGACGCGCAGTAACATATCACTTACTGAAGGGGTACGAGTTGATCTGCGCCGCGCGATCTATTTAGATCCAACGCCTCACAGAGGCCGATCCGTGCGAACCGGTACCGGCCAGTAGAAACACGCCGCGTGGCACTGGATCTGTTTAAAACAGAATTTAGAATCCGATTTAAATGCAAACTTGTAAATTGCATAACTTTTGATCCACATGTCCAAAATTTGCAAATTTTATATCAATGGATTCATAAAAACAAGCCCTAGACAACCATGCACTTTGTTTAGTAAAAAGCTTCTGGTAAAATGTTTGTTTTTTTCAGAAACTTATGTATGCTTGTTTAGGATATAAAAATTATTCTAAAATGATTTTGGGGATAAAATCTTTGGCAAATGGTGTATTTTGAACCTACTGACCATAGGAATCACTTTGTGGTTTCAAAAATGTATTTGGTGAAACAAAAGAATGAATCTTTGATTTAAATCATTTCTAATCTAATAAAAATATGGTTTATTTATTAAAAATGGTTTTGGAAGAAAACCTTTGAGAAATGTTTTGGAAATAAACTCTATGACCCTAAACACAAGATCTTATGGTTTGAAAACATATTTTGTGAACCCTATAGATTAATGCCTTATTGAAAACATTTTTACACCACATAAAATGATACCTTGTTTTAAAAAGGGTTTATAAAGTGAAACCTATTGCAAATGACTTTGCCACTTTATAAAATGACCAATAGGTGTTTCCAAATGTTTACAACCTACTAGAAACCACTTTTACAAATAAAACAACCCTTTTGCATGCTTGCTAGTATGGTTTTGTTTTATTATTTTATGTGATGATTTGCTTGAATGGTAGATTGGAATATTGTTTGCTTGATTGAATTGTAGTGATTTGAAGTGAGTGAACATTGCAAAGATCAAGAAGTGAACCTATACTCAACCAAAAAGGCAAGTGATGCTTCATACTTTTGTCCCATTACTTTCACTATGCATTAGTGATTTTTCTAAGTAAAACTTGCATGGAATTTTTGCTAAGTATAAACCATGCTATGGGAAATCCTAGTAGATGAAACCTTAGTAGAAATTTCCTAAGTTAAGATACCTACTACTATCATGCTTAGCTTAGCTAGTATAAAACAAGGGTGGAATATTGAAGGGAATATGCCCGAGAGGCAATAATAAAGTGGTTATTATCGTATTCCTTATTTATGATAAATGTTTATTTTGCATGCTATAATTGTATTAATATGGAAACGTTAATACATGTGTGTTTAATAAACAAACAGAAAGTTCCTAGTTATGCCTCTCTCATAAACTAGCTCGTTGATTAACAAGATGATCAAGGTTTCCTGATCATGGACATTGGATGTTGTTAATAACGAGGTCACAACATTAGTGTAATGGTGTGATGAACATTCATCCGAAGTATAGCATTACGATCAAAGTCATTGAGTTTATATTGCTATAACAACTTACGAAGTGATCCTAATCCTTAGACCATGAGATCATGTCAATCACTAACATCGGAAGAGTTTCTTGATAACATCAAACGTCACACCGTAATGTGGTGATTATAAAGATGGATTGAACTACTAAAGTGTTATGTTGAGGCCCATGGATCGAGAGTGGAATTTGTTCATCCCGATGACGGATAGATATACTCTGGGCCTCTCGGTGATATCACATTGGTTAGCTTGCAAGCAAGTGATTTGATCACTAGAATGTTATATCAGGGAGCGAAAAGAGTGCATGTCGATTGAGATCAAACTAGGTATGGAGATACCGATGATCGAATCTCGGACATGTAATATATCGCGAAACAAAGGGATTAAGATACTAGCGTAAAAGGTTCTGACGATCACAAGAAAGTCATCGTTGAATGTGTGGGAGTCAGTATGGGTCTCCAGATCCCTCTTCTGATTATTGATCTGAGAGGGGTCTCGATCATGTCCACATTATTCGCGAACCGTAGGGTGACACACTTAAGAGACACCGACATCCATTTGGAGCAAAAGTTTCATGCCGAAAGAATAAACAAGCGCAGGAATTTATTTCACTAGATACCAAAACAGGTTTTCGGGTGAAATTGCATAAAGTGGTTATGCATGTGAAATAGAATTCTAGAAAGGGGTTATTTGTGAATGTTTGTCATTAAAGTAATTGACAAAATTCTGAATAAAATAAAAGAGTTTTATTTAATGAGAGTTTGCATTAAATTTGGTGGAAATTTAATGGGAATTTGAGTGGGTTTTTGAGTGGAGAAATTTGAAGGGCCATTTTGTGAGTGGATTGTCCAGCCACATGAATGAGGGAGAGGTGGGGGCACCCTCCATGGCCGTGACCATGCCCCTTGGGCTGCCCCTCCCTATATAAGGAGCCCCTCCTCTCACTTCTCACTTACACCTCCTCGTGAAGGATCTCTCTCCCCCTCTAGAATTTATCCCCCATGGTCTCGGACTAGCGAGATACATGTTCCCGGTGGCTATTCGGCAAGAAAGAGTTGTGCTTCCGCTGCATCGCTGGAGCGAGGAGGCGGAGGTTGCTCGGTGCCTCGAGCGTTTGTGCGAGCACGGATGCGCTTCATTTCTTGCGGCGCTAGGACTTCCTCTCGATCTTGAGATCGGCAAGAGATCGTCTACATCAACCACGAGTTTGGACTCATTAAGCTTTGTCGGTCTTCAAGGGTATGTTCTCTACGGATATACATCCGCCCGTTGTTTGTATCTAGTAGATAGATCTTGGTACATAGTTGTTCCCATCGTAGGAAAATTTTTGTTTTCTATGCTGCGAACCCTACAGTGGTATCAGAGCCGGATCTATGCGTAGATGCTTTGCACGGGTAGTACACATATGAGTATGTGGGCGATGATGATCATTTTATTGCTTCTTAGTTGTACTTTGGATATTGGTGGCATAGTGGGATGAAGCGGCCCGGACAAACTTTACATGTCCTCGCACATGAGACCTGTTCCACGCTTGACATGCAACTAGTTTTGCATAAGTGGCTAGCGGGTGTCTGTCTCTCCTACTATAGTCAATATCTAATTTGCAACGAGTTGTCAACAATTTGGTTATCCTTGTTGTGGTTCATGTTCGTAGGTAAGAACGGTTCTATCTAGAAAGCCCTAAGCCACGTAAAACTTGCAATGGATAAATTAGAGGTCTAGTTTAGATTGTTCTTTGGGCTAGTGTTATGATATGGTGATGTTGTAAGTAGAAGTATGAGATGATACTCTTACAACATACATAACGTAAACTCCATAGACCTTGGATTTACACATAAAGGTATGATAGTGATCATACCACGGTGCACATGATAGAGATCATATCACGAGAACCATATCATTCCACTAATAAACATGTGATGTTTGATAGCATCGTATATTGCTTGTTTGGCATTTTATTAGCATAATAAGATGATCCCTCATTTAGATATCAAGATAAAATGTGTTCTTCCTTAAGTATGCACCGACAATGTTTCGTCGCTTCAAGACATCACGTGATGATCGGGTGTACTTGAATCCACGAGCATATCTCGGGTGTAAGACAGTTACACACGCGAATACTAAGGTTCTTACTTGGCGAGCCTAGCATGTACAGACATGGCCTCGGAACACGGACCGAAAGGTTAAGCATGAGTCATATGTTTTGATATGATGACCATATGGATGCTCGCCTTTGAAGCTATGCCGACTCACGTGATGATCGGACTTGGTGTAGTGGATTTGGTTCATGTAATCACCAAAAAGACACGAGGAATGTCGTTTTTGAGTGGGAGTTTATTTCTAATTTGGATTAGTAGAACTCAATTTCTCATAAATTAAATCAAAGTGAATTTGCATAATTTGTTGTAGTCATTGGCATTCGTTCACCACCTTATGCATAGTTGTAATTGAGATAATAGAACTATAGAATTCTGGATATATACTTTACGAACTGGTATCGTATTGTGTTGAGTGTCAATCAAAGTTTAAAGTCCTATTGCATACTTTCAGCAAAATCTATTTACTCCGTGAAATTTAATAGTTAGTATTAAATCGAGAGTGAAAATTCCAGTGTTAGTATCTTAAGTATCATGTTTGCCTCCATGATTCTTGATTGTCTTAATATCAAGTTTATCTAGGAGCTGAAAGAATTGTTTCAGAAACCATCATGTGTGGCAGATATAACGATATCTGAAACAATGTTTTGGTTGCAATATGATAGAGTATAATATATGTTCTCATATTGGATGAGAATTTACGAAGGTTAGGAGATGCTAGACATCCTAATCATCCAAAAGGGTTTTGGAAAGTAATGTTATACTCACGATTCACCTTTATAAGCTAAAGTAGCTTGATCATGAAAGTCGTCATGATAAGGGTGAATAGAATATGTATGTAAAATGTTTACTACACTAAAAGATTACTAAATAATGGATTTTGAAAGAATACCGATCATTTGATGATGGTGATCTACTTCAAAGTGCAAGTCCAAAGGTATTATTATTTGAATATACACGCTTTGGACTATGTGTCATGTATATGGCGCCACTTTTGATGTTGATAAATTCTTTTAAAAGGAAAAGGAAATGCTGAAAGAGAATCTATAAAATATATTTGGCAGAAAAGAAAAGATTGGAAATATCCAATTTAGGTATATATATGATATACATGTTATGGTTGTATTCTTTGCTTGTTAAACAATGTGGTTCTTGGGTATTGGATACCGAATTGGTTGGTATGAAATGTCATACGGAACAACGCAATTCATGAACCACAATGGCCTAAGTAACTAGCAAGAGAATATGTGATTATGTTCATCGAAAACAAACAAGCCGTTGTTTGTATTTCTCGTTGACATCAAAGCTTGACTTCAAGATTTGTTTTAATAATTTTTATTTAAATCAGGTATTATGAGAACAAAGGTTGTTCAAATAATTACCGTATTCCATATAAGATGGATGATTTACAAATCTAGTTGGAGAAATCACATCCATAAAGCCTAATGCTAAAATGTCGCAAGACAAATGATTGGAAGATCACTTACGAAGTGACATCGCCGTTTAAATTATATTAGAAAGAAAACATGAAGAAACTCCATTTTCATGGATTTTTGGAGTCTTTGATTTGATCAAGTGACGCTTGTGAGACTTTCCTCGGATAATTAAAACTTCGTTCAAAGGCCAAAGAAGAACGAACGACTAAAATATTGGAATTTATACATATCGATGTATGTAGTCCATTATGCGTAGTCGTAAGCGATGGGTTTCAACTTCATATGCTTTCTCCGGAATTTTGAGTGAATGTTCACTTAATGAGAAAGAAGTATGAAATATTTGAAAATGTTTCTAAGACTTTCAAGATGAAGTGGAAAATCATTGTAACAAGAAAAATAAATGAATTATGATTTGATCATGAAGGGATTTATTTGAGTTACAAGTGTAACAAGAAAAATAAATGAATTATGATTTTATCATAAAGGGATTTATTTGAGTTGCAAGTTTAGCAAAACACCTAGATTTACATATCCCGAAACACCATAGGAGTATGGAGTGTTTGAGATTTGTAATGAAACCTTGTGAGACATGGTTGGATCAAAGGTGTTATTTATAAAACTGCCATTATGTTTTAAAAGATTAAAGCTTTAGAGACTACCGCTTTTACACTGAAAAGAGCTCCATCTTGATCCGTTGAAATGACACCATATGAGTTATGGTTTGGGGTAAAACCCAAGTTGTCCTTTCTTAAATTTTGGTATGCTAAACATAAGTAAGATGTTTACAACCAAAGTCGGATGAGCATGTCTTTGTAGGTTATTTCGAATAACAATTGGTTATTCCTCCATAACACCGAGGACAAAAGGGTTTGTCGCTTGAAATGTGAAGTTTCTTGAAGAAGGAATATTTCATAAAAGTTAAGTGGGAGGACAATAGAACTTTAATAAGGTTAACGAACCTTAGCTAAATGTTTGAGTTGGCGCTTGAAATCGCTCGGAGGCTGCAATAACGCTCATAGCTTATGTGCCTCAAAGGTTGTGGTCACGGAGGTCTAAAGTTCCTATTGAACCAAGAAGGTCGGTTAAACAATCAAATGCTAAGATTTGAGAGTAAATCATTATTGTTTGACAATGATGAACCGAATACATACAAAGAAGCGATGATGGGCCCTGACTCCGTCAAATGGCTTGAAGCCATAAAATCCGTGATAGTTCCATATACGAGAAATCAAGTTTTGAACTTGGAAGATCCTCCGGAAAGGTGTAAAAACCTATCGGTCGTATTTGGATCTATAAATAAACAGACATGGATGTCTCACATCTATGAAATATTCGACATATCGTAAAGTATTTTATGATAATGTTCAAAGAGTTGACTATGACAAGATTTGATCTTTCATAGCGATATTTAGTCTGAACGGATTAAAGTAGCAACCACTACATATAATTTGGTATATGGTAGATGAATAAACAAAACAAAGTTCTTCTAATAGAATGGTTACCTAGGACGTGTACATGACACGGTCCAAAGGGTTTTGTTAAATTCAAAGGATGCTAAAAGGGCATGCAAACTTCAATGGTTGAAGTAAGCATCATGAGTTGGAATCTTCACCATGATGAAAAGGAGTTTTTCATCAGGAGACGATGAAGATGCTTGCATTTGCAAGAAATTAAGTGGGAGCGCTGAGACATATTTCTAATATATTATGTGAAGGACATCTTGTTGATTAGAAATGGTGTATCTTTTATTGACAAAGGTTAAGAATTTCATTTCGATGAAAGACTTAGGCAAAACCCGAATATTTAGCGTGAATGTCTATAGTGGATGAGCGATGCGCCAATATGGTTGTGCCAAACGTACATATATGAGATATTGAAGGAGTTCAATATAGAATCAACAAGAAACGGTTCTTGTCGCATGGAAAGGAATTGAATCAAGATTCAAGTGTATCGACACTTGATAAGTGAAACAAGATTCAAGTGCTTTGACACTTGATGAGTAAAATCACAAGAATGTCTTGATCAATCATACCATGATATGTACACATCCAGATATATCCTATGCTCTAAGTGTTATGAGCATATACCAGAATGAATCATAAAATGATCATTGGACGATAGTGAGGATATTCTTATGATCTTTTGGAAGAACTAAGAATATATTTGTGTAGAGGTGACAAACAATTACAAATAGTTCATTGTAAAGCGTTACATTGATACTAGTTTTGTCACAAGATACAAATTAAGTTTATCTCAATTTAAACTATGGGTGGCACAATGTAATGGAAAGGAGATTCCATGATGTATTTGGAAGAGTTCCAAAATTAAGACATTGTGACGAATACTACAACAAAAGGCTAAGTATATGTTGCTATAGTAGCGACAAAGGAGGGAATTTGTGTCAAGTAGTTTGTTATCAAACTAAGGTGTGGTTATAGCGGGCTAACACTAAAGATATATTGTATGACAATAGTATCGATGTGTTTTAACCCCAAGGAACTAAAGGTCTCACCAAAATACCAAATTTATACAATGCCATCTCATTGGAGAATGAGTGATGCGTGGAGCATAAAGACATGCAAATACACACGGACACAGCGTCGGATCCAGATTATGTTAACCACTTGCAATTGTGTATATGGAACACCGGAAAGCCATAGGTGTTCAATACGCAGAGTTTTCAAACTAGATTATTGTCTCTAGTGCAAGTGGGAGATCAAGGAATATGCCGAGAGGCAATAATAAAGTGGTTATTATCGTATTCCTTATTTATGATAAATGTTTATTTTGCATGCTATAATTGTATTAATATGGAAAGGTTAATACATGTGTGTTTAATAAACAAACAGAAAGTTCCTAGTTATGCCTCTCTCATAAACTAGCTCGTTGATTAACAAGATGATCAAGGTTTCCTGATCATGGACATTGGATGTTGTTAATAACGAGGTCACAACATTAGTGTAATGGTGTGATGAACATTCATCCGAAGTATAGCATTACGATCAAAGTCATTGAGTTTATATTGCTATAACAACTTACGAAGTGATTCTAATCCTTAGACCATGAGATCATGTCAATCACTAACACCGGAAGAGTTTCTTGATAACATCAAACGTCACACCGTAACAGGGTGATTATAAAGATGGATTCAGAACTACTAAAGTGTTATGTTGAGGCCCATGGATCAAGAGTGTAATTTGTTCATCCCGATGACGGATAGATATACTCTGGGCCCTCTCGGTGATATCACATTGGTTAGCTTGCAAGTAAGTGATTTGATCACTAGAATGTTATATCACGGGAGCGAGAAAAGAGTGCATGTCGATGCGAGATCAAACTAGGTATGGAGATACCGATGATCGAATCTCGGACATGTAATATATCATGAAACAAAGGGATTAAGATACTAGCGTAAAAGGTTACGACGATCACAAGAAAGTCATCGTTGAATGTGTGGGAGTCGATGGGTCTCAGATCCCTCTTCCGATTATTGATCGAGAGGGGTCTCGATCATGTCCACATTATTCATGAACCGTAGGGTGACACACTTAAGAGACACCGACATCCATTTGGAGCAAAAGTTTCATGCCGAAAGAATAAACAAGCGCAGAATTTATTTCACTAGATACCAAAAGTTTTCGGGTGAAATTGCATAAAGTGGTTATGCATGTGAAATAGAATTCTAGAAAGGGGTTATTTGTGAATGTTTGTCATTAAAGTAATTGACAAAATTCTGAATAAAATAAAAGAGTTTTATTTAATGAGAGTTTGCATTAAATTTGGTGGAAATTTAATGGGAATTTGAGTGGAGAAATTTGAAGGGCCATTTTGTGAGTGGAGTGTCCACCCACATGAATGAGGGAGAGGTGGGGTCACCCTCCATGGCTGGCGGACATGCCCCCTTGGGCTGCCCCCCCTCCCCTATATAAGGAGCCCCTCCTCTCACTTCTCACTTACACCTCCTCGTGAAGGATCTCTCTCCCCCTCTAGAATTTATCCCCCATGGTCTCGGACTAGCGAGATACATGTTCCCGGTGGCTATTCAGCAAGAAAGAGTTGTGCTTCCGCTGCATCGCTGGAGCGAGGAGGCGGAGGTTGCTCGGTGCCTCGAACGTGTGTGCGAGCACGGATGCGGCTTGTTTTTTTGCGGCGCTAGGACTTCCTCTCGATCTTGAGATCGGCAAGAGATCGTCTACATCAACCACGAGTTTGGACTCGTTAAGCTTTATCGGTCTTCAAGGGTATGTTCTCTACGGATATACATCCGCCCGTTGTTTGTATCTAGTAGATAGATCTTGGTACATAGTTGTTCCCATCGTAGGAAAATTTTTGTTTTCTATGCTGCGAACCCTACAAATATATATTCACACTATGGAAAAATTACTAAGTCTGAGGACTTGTGTTTTGTTTAATAAAACAACTAAGTGAATGAATCACCTGGGTGGAATGGAAGGAATGGTTTGTGAGTGGTTCACAAGGCCCATTTCTATGGTTTACCTTGTGTATCTCACTTGTGGATGGCCACCCAGGAACAAAGAGATTTGAGATGTCAAATGTTGAGAAGCTTCAAGTGCATCCACTTGGCATTATGGGCTCTGCCTGGATAATATAGGTTGCAAGAACTTAGCCAAATGGAAAGTTGGTGGTAGGGGTTTGATAGGTTGGAACGCGTCCATTCTGGTCTAAGGGAAGGCTTCTGAAAGATCTTGTCTTGGTGAAACCAAGTCTTGTGGGGAAAGTGCACCACCTCTATAGAGTGTAAAATCTAAGTAGTTAGCCATGTCCCTGGTAAAGGACAATTTTGAGCATCAAGACATTGAAGCTATCAAGAATCTCATCATCCAAATTTCTAAGTTAAAATCTTGTGGTTGAACAAGGGTTGAAAGGATCACCAATTTCTATTAGGAGATGCCTTGGGAATATTTTGTCAAAGCAAAAACTTAGTGTTTTCAAATGATAAGGAAAATATATTTTGAGCAAAGCAAGCCTAAGCTCCACTTAGCCAAATGCATATAGATGATAGACTCCACTATACTACCATAGTGTCACTTGCCAATACAATTAAAATGTATTGACCCTTGTGGCTGTAACTTGTTATGTTGCAGGTTTGATTGATATTAGTGAAGTTTAATGAATAGGATTACAAGTCTACAACCAACATGTCTGTCTGTGGCACTTTGAAGATGAAGGACCCCATGCTTATAGACATTCTGCTGCAATGTAATGTAATAGCCAAATGAGCTATGTAAGATGTAATAAATTATGTTATTCCTAGTTATAAAGTTGTACTATGACCTTTGTTTCTTGATATTACATCTTAACTGTGGATGCTAGCTATTGATCCAGGGACTAGCATTGTAAACACAGGGATCTCTACCTTATTAAAGGTTGGGAACCTTACAGATGGTATCAAAGCATTGTGTTGCCTATAGGATTTGTAAACCTAGGATTGGAAAAAAAACCTTAGGAAAATAGGAGTTGTATTTGTTCCAAAACTTATTTACAAACAATCTTGTAAACTCTTTCTTCAACCATTTTGGTTTTGATTCTACATCTCTTCTATCTCAAACTTGATGGACAAAGCCTACCCATGGCCAAAGACTTCACCATGTGCAAAGGACTTCTTCAACTCTAATGACTTCCACATCTTCAACTCTAATGACTTCAACATCTTCAACTCTAATGACTTCAACATCTTCAACATTTTCACCAAGGACATCAACTTGGATATCACTAAGGACTACAAGTGAGACAAGAAATAATACTCAAGACTTGAAGACTAAGGAAACACAACTTGAGAATGATCATCACCTTGAAGTTTTGTGACCAAGATTCAAGAAATTTTTCCAAGGAAACCATGATATTGTTCAAGAAGAATCAACCAAGAAGGATGGAAAGATTTCAAGTGAACCATATAGATGGACCACCATATTTAGTTTAAGCCAAACCCACCAACTTATGTGGTGTAACAAGAATATTTTTGGTTGCCTAAGAATATGCTTGGAAAATTGTGTTTGAAAGGAGTGTTTGTTTGTGATTGCTTGCACATTGTTTGTGTGAATTGTGAAGTGTGTGATTAGAATTATTTCCTTAGAGATATTTTGCCTATTCTAATCCCAATCCAACCCAAACAGATGACTTCTCCAAGAGACTCCAACATCAAGGATGGTGACAACAACAACAACCAAGAGGACAACATGCGAGAACTTATAGCAACCCAAAACCAGTTGAACCAAATGACAGCTCAATTCATAGCCAACACCAGTGGGGAAGATCCAACCATGCAAAAGTTTTTGGAAACCCAAGCCCAATTGTTGCATAAGGTGACAGATCAAATGATCAACATGGAAGGCAACTCTTCCAAAGGAGTTTGTGACAACAAGAATAACAAAGATGTTATTCTAGAAGGAACCCAAGCTTGCAATATTTGTGGAGACAAGGATCATACTTCCAAGGAGCATGAAGATCAATGCCCCAACTGTGAAGAGAAACACCCAGCTGACCAATGCCCCACATCCCAAGCTACTTGTTACCTATGGAAGGAAACAATCATGTCCCTATCCAGTGCCCCATCTATTCCATAGTTGAACAAAGGAAACAAGGTGGAGTGCAACAACTGATTGCAGATTACCATGAGAGAGCCAAGCCTACCAAGAAGGATGAAGACAAAGGAAAATCCCCACTTGTACCTCCATGCAATATGACCCAATTTTAAAGGACCAAAGAAGAGACGTATGAATTATCCAAGGAGCAATAGAAGGTCAAAGAAACCAGTAGACATTCCTACCTATGAGATAGCATATGAAGAACATGAACTAGAAGCACTCCTAGCTTTGGAGAAACCCAAGAAAAAGAAGGACAAAAGCCATGTGCAATGTAATCATTGTAAAGAAATGGGACACTATGCCAGTGAATGTCCAGAGAAACAGAAGTATAAGGATATTAGCCAAGTGTGGTGCAACAACTGCAAAGAGCTAGGCCATTATGTAGCAACTTGCCCATAGAAGATACGTGAAGAACTCAATCTTATCACATGTTACAATTGTGGTAACCAAGGGCATTATGCAAGCAACTGTCCAGAAAAGATGAAGCACAAGATAAACAAGCCTATGAAGGATCTCAGCCTTGTCACATGTTTCAAATGTGGAAACAAGGGAAACTATGCAGATGTTTGCCTAGAAAAGTTTCCCCAAGATCCCAAGCAGGCCAAAATATAATTTAGTTGGAAAATTTTTAAGGGTGGTAGTACCCTAGATGATTTAAGCCAACTTGTAACCCTAACCTTCCCAAATTTCGGGACGAGATTTATTTTAAGGGTGGTAGCCTGTCACATCCCAAGATTTTCCAAATCTTGATATGTGAAAAATAAATAAATAAAATAAAACTTTGTTGATATTCAGGGTGAGAAGAAACCTTTTGATTCCAATTGGAAACCTTCAAACCTATTTTTGATCAAATAAATCAAAGGGATTTGAAAAGATAAACAATTAATAAAGAAAATTTTAAATAAGTGAAATTACTATTTTTGGATCTTTTAATAAAAAGATTTGGTTTTCAAATAAAAAAGGTAGAAATATAAATAAGGACTATTTTTTTATAGAGCCAAATTAAACCTTAGCCAAGATTTTGAAATAAAATATTTTGTTTGACTAAAGTAGTAAAGGTTTATTTAAATAAAATAATGAGGGTTTATTAATACCCAATTTTATTAAAGTAAAGGTTTTCCCATTTTGAATAAACACTAAAACTTGTTATTTTATTTTAAGTAAGTTTTCCAAGTGTTTTGTATTTAAAAATAAAACCTACTGAATTGGTTTGGATAGTATTTATATTTCAAAATGGAGATTTTAAATAAATCAAATCCTATTTGAATTAATAACTAAGGACTATTTTATTTACTTATTAAATGGATCCTAAAAATAATAAAAATATTATTTTATTTTGGACTTGGGTTTGTGTTGTTAAACAGAACTAAAAAGGATACAAAGTTTAGCAGAAGTTTGATTTCAAATGTTGTTTGATTAGTTTGATAAAATTTCAAAACAGAAAAATTAAATGGAAAAGGAAAAAGATTCAGTACAAAAAAGGGGAAACAAACAGCAACCCAACTAAGCAGGCCCAGCAACCCAGCTCCAGCCCAATTAAACCCCCACGCGCGAATCGTTTTCCACTCGAACTCTCACCCGCAAAGTCGCAGACAGCAGGACCCCACTGCACCCTTCTCTCTCTCATTGCCAGACGACCCCACGCCACGTCACCATCTTCCTCCCCGCGGTGAACTCGCCCTGCCGTTGCAGCCGAGTAATTCCGACGATGAATACGCGTTGAAGATGGACTTAATTCCTCGCAGTGACTACGCCCGTTAAATCGGCCCTCTCCCATCTCTCTTTTCCCCCAGACAACTCCTTCCCTCCGCCCATAGGCTGTCCTGGATTCCCCTTGCACTGCCACTGCTCCGACGAGCTTCTCCAGTGAATTCCGGCCATACCTCGCCGCCCCTCGCCTTCCACTGCACACAAGCTTGTCCTCCACCTCCAGGCGTACCTTCCTGTGTGTTCCACTCGCCCGCGCGCGTTCCCTAGCGTCGGCAAGGACGACCTCAACTCATCACCGCCGTCTGTCTCGCCTCCTACGAGCTTTCCTGGTAAGAGCCGACCACCCTGAGCCTCCCTATTGATACTCCTAAGATCCCCAGGACTGTACGCATCTGACCGTGCCTTTGTTTTTCCTTGGGGTGAACCGCAACGTCGCCCCCGTCATGAAACAGAATCACCTGCCGCTCGCAGCTACTCCGGCGAGGAATTGGCTGCAGCCCCGAGCGCCCCTCGCCAATCCAGCGCCACCTTGAGCTTCACCTCGACCGCGCGAACACGGTGAGCCCTCTCCCCTCTCCCTCTCCTCATGTAGCCGCTGCAGCCGAGCGCCGCCCGATCGCCCGCCAGCCGCCACTATTTGGTCGCATGAATCGCACGTTAGATTTCAATCCGGCCAGCGATAACATATCACTTACTGAAGGGGTACGAGTTGATCTGCGCCGCGCGATCTATTTAGATCCAACGCCTCACAGAGGCCGATCTGTGCGAACCGGTACCGGCCAGTAGAAACACACCGCGTGGCACTGGATCTGTTTAAAACAGAATTTAGAATCTAATTTAAGTGCAAACTTGTAAATTGCATAACTTTTGATCCACACGTCCAAAATTTGCAAACTTTATATCAATGGATTCATAAAAACAATCCCTAGCCAACCATGCACTTTTTTTAGTAAAAAGCTTATGGTAAAATGTTTGTTTTTTTCAGAAACTTATGTATGCTTGTTTAGGATATAAAAATTATTCTAAAATGATTTGGGGGGTAAAATCTTTGGCAAATGGTGTATTTTGAACCTACTGACCATAGGAATCACTTTGTGGTTTCAAAAATGTATTTGGTGAAACAAAAGAATGAATCTTTGATTTAAACCATTTCTAGTCTAATAAAAATATGGTTTATTTATTAAAAATGGTTTTGGAAGAAAACCTTTGAGAAATGTTTTGGAAATAAACTCTCTGAACCTAAACACAAGATCTTATGGTTTGAAAACACATTTTGTGAACCCTATATATTAATTCCTTATTGAAAACATTTTTACACCACATAAAATGATACCTTGTTTTAAAAAGGGTTTATAAAGTGAAACCTATTGCAAATGACTTTGCCACTTTATAAAATGACCACTAGGTGTTTCCAAATGTTTACAACCTACTAGAAACCACTTTTACAAATAAAACAACCCTTTTGCATGCTTGCTAGTATGGTTTTGTTTTATTATTTTATGTGATGATTTGCTTGAATGGTAGATTGAAATATTGTTTGCTTGATTGAATTGTAGTGATTTGAAGTGAGTGAACATTGCAAAGATCAAGAAGTGAAACTATACTCTACCAAAAAGGCAAGTGATGCTTCATACTTTTGTCCCATTACTTTCACTATGCATTAGTGATTTTTCTAAGTAAAACTTGCATGGAATTTTTGCTAAGTATAAACCATGCTATGGGAAATCCTAGTAGATGAAACCTTAGTAGAAATTTCCTAAGTTAAGATCCCTACTACTATCATGCTTAGCTTAGCTAGTATAAAACAAGGGTGGAATATATATTCACACTATGGAAAATTTTCTAAGTCTGAGGACTTGTGTTTTGTTTACTAAAACAACTAAGTGAATGAATCACCTGGGTGGAATGGAAGGAATGGTTTGTGTTGAGTGGTTCACAAGGCCCATTTCTATGGTTTACCTTGTGTATCTCACTTGTGGATGGCCACCCAGGAACAAAGAGATTTGAGATGTCAAATGTTGAGAAGCTTCAAGTGCAGCCACTTGGCATTATGGGCTCTGCCTGGATAATATAGGTTGCAAGAACTTAGCCAAATGGACAGTTGGTGGTAGGGGTTTGATAGGTTGGAACGCGTCCATTCTGGTCTAAGGGAAGGCTTCTGAAAGATCTTGTCTTGGTGAAACCAAGTCTTGTGAGGAAAGTGCACCTCCTCTACAAAGTGTAAAATCTAAGTACTTAGCCATGTCCCTGGTAAACGACAATTTTGAGCATCAAGACATGGAAGCTATCAAGAATCTCATCATCCAAATTTCTAAGTTAAAATCTTGAGTTTGAACAAGGGTTGAAAGGATCACCAATTTCTATTGGGAGATACCTTGGGAATATTTTGTCAAAGCAAAAATTTAGTATTTTCAAATGATAAGGAAAATCTATTTTGAGAAAAGCAAGCCTAAGCTCCACTTAGCCAAATGCATATAGATGATAGACTCCACTATACTACCATAGTGTCACTTGACAACACAATTCAAATGTATTGACCCTTGTGGCTGTAACTTGTTATGTTGCAGGTTTGATTGATATTAGTGAAGTTTAATGATTAGGATTACAAGTCTACAACCAACATGTCTGCCTGTGGCACTTTGAAGATGAAGGACCCCATGCTTATAGACATTCTGCTGCAATGTAATGTAATAGCCAAATGAGCTATGTAAGATGTAATAAATTATGTTATTCCTGGTTATAAAGTTGTACTATGACCTTTGTTTCTTGATATTACATCTTAACTGTGGATGCTAGCTATTGATCCAGGGACTAGCATTGTAAACACAGGGATTTCTACCTTATTAAAGTTGGGAACCTTACATTGAGAAAATAGGAAAGAGAGAAAAAAGCACCATATTCCCATGGTACATAAGAAGAGTTGCTGAGATGCTCATTGTTTGCTTGCCTTGTCATTTTGGTTATGGGAAAGCTCTTGTACCATGTGCAAGGGGTACCCCGTTGGCGGTTCTCAATGATATGCAAATACTTACAATGACAAGAAATTACCTGGACCCAAAGTTGAGATGCATGAGGTGTGTCCCTCTTATTCAAGGGGCATGAGATTGCCAATTATACTTCGCCAAGCATATACTCCAGCTTTGCCACTTTAACCTTAACCACTTCAAGATGCTTATGATAGGGGCAATGAGGGCTAAAAGCTAACAAGTACCATAATTTTTGGAAGCTCTTTTTGAAACTTGTAATCACTTCTTCCTTTACAAAAGACCTTTCTTCCACCAGTATTGAGTCTCCACCTTCTACCTTTAGGCACCATTAAGAGAGCATAGTTTTCATTCTGTGTGCAGTGTTCCAAAGCTTATTAATTGATGCATAATGTGTTATTACTTGTTCTTGTGCTACTTGTTTCTAGTCACCCTTGTGAACTTTGAAGGTGTCCTATGCATCTATTTGCTACTCTATGAGGGACAAGCTGATTGTCACTATCCCATGTTTTCTGTATGTGAAACAAACAAACGTTTTTCAATGCATGTTATTCATGGTCTTTGTTTGTAGCTTGTCATGTTGCATGCATAGTTTCTATGTCCTATTGTTAGAACTCCATCTTTCATGCACATGTTTAGAGTTCTTTGATCCCATCTTTCAATGTTTGCAAATGGTTGGATCTTTATTATGAGGGTGCATGTCACCTGAAAAAATATTCTTTTTATCACTTACCTACTCGAGGACGAGCAGGAGTTAAGCTTGGGGATGCTGATATGTTGGAAATGTATCTATAATTTTTTTATGCTCCATGCTTGTTTAGTACCTACTTTGCTTTACTTTTCTACACTTTGAGGTGCTTTTTACAAGTTTTCTTGTACTACCTATTAACAAGTTGCAACAGTGCTAGATGCTTGTTTTCTGCTATTTTTGGTTTCAGAAAAGTTAGTAAAGAAATATTCTCGGAATTGGACGGGACAAATGACAAAGTTAATTACTTTCCGTGGGGAACAAGAAGTCCAGAGGAGAGCCTGGGAGGCCAGCTAGGGGGGCCAGACCCACCCCAGGCGCGGGTGGGCCCCATCCTGCGCCTAGCTAGGGTTTGGTGGCCCTGGCCGCCTTCTTGGTCTCCCCCTTCGCCTATAAGAAGCCCCCGAAACTGAAACCCTGAGTACCCGATTAAAAATCCACGAAACCGTCTGTAACCGCCGCCACCATCGTCCCTAGATCGGGGGGATCTGAAGTTCTTCCTGGCACCCTGCCGGAGGGGAGATCATCCCGGAGGCCTTCTCTCTGGTATGATGCGTGAGTATTTCCACCTTGGACTATGGTTCCATGTAGTAGCTAGATGGTTGTATCTCCTCCTTTGTGCTTTCATGTATAGATCTTGTGAGCTACGTTCATGATCAAGATCTAATCTATTTGTAATCATGCATGTTGTGTTTGCGGGGATCCGATGGATATTGAGATTATTATGTTGGTTTGATTAATGGTTTTGTCTTTATGATTCTATCATGTCTCTTTTGTTTGTGATCTTGCATGCTCTCCGTTGTTAGTAGCTATCTTGGCCAATTAGTTGCTAGTGACTCCAAGAGGGGGTATTTATGCTCGATAGTGGGTTCATGCCTCTAGTTTCCAAGGGAAGTGACATAAATATCTTCGGTTATAGATGTGTTGTTGATACTAGAGAGAAAACAATGGTCTCTTGTTCATGGCACATTTGGACTGTTTACCTTACACACTTTGCTTAAAGCAGTTGTTTGTTGCATGCAACTTAATACTGGAGGGGGTTCGAATGATAACCTGAAGGTGGAATTCTAGTCATAGATGCAGTTGGATGGCGGTCTATGTATATTGTTGTATTGCCCAATCAACCTCATAGGATCTTTCTGACTAGTATTTGCATTGGTATGCCTTGCTCAGTTCCTGTCAATTGCCCTGCTGTAATTTTTTTACCCTTCATGCCATGTTGTTTATCTAAGGAGAGCACCTCTAGTGAACTATGGATGTCGTGGTGGTATCACGGCATATGTCATGGGTAGGCTAAAGTTGGGGCCGATGGACGTGGAGGAATCCGGGGAGGGATGATGTAGTGAAGACTGCACTCGTATGAACACAGAGAAGTACAATGAGTATAGGATCGAGGCTCTCAAGTGGAGATAACACTTCATTCTATACATCTAATATCTTATAATCTTGCCATACTTGTGGCTACAATCATGCTCCTTGAGCTGTATCTCCTATGCCTCTATCTAGATCTCTCTGTGAGATTGGAGGAGGAAGAAGAAGAAGGGCTCCTATTGAGCAGAGAGGGGAAGAGCCCTTCGGGGCCTCCCCTCTGAACGATCCCCCTGGTGCTCCTTATAAAGGAGAGCCCAAGGGACAATTCTTGTTCCCTATGATTGGCATCTCTTCAGCATATTCCAGGCATCTTCTGGAGATGCTCAGTATATGCCTTGGCATCTTTGGAGATGCCAAGGCATATTCCTCAGCATATTCCTAGATGCCAAAGGCATATTCCGTATCGCATGTGCCAGTCTGAGCCACAGGCGTCCCAAGACTGGCATGGTTCTTGAGGAGCTTGTCCTGGCTTGATGGCGTGCTCTCGTGGAGGTTGAAGGTTCATCCGGGGATAGTAAAAGGGCGACTAGAGTGAGCTGATTCGGCCTGGGTGCTTTGGATATAGGGGAAACTCGGCCCAGGGAATAACTAACTCGGCCTGGGGAGAGAAAGCAGCCCAGCCGAATTCCTGGGTGGCCCAGCCAGGTTTCCCCATAGTCGGCCCAGACTGGTTGCAACCCAGCCGGCTTATTCTTTCTACCTAGTCGGGTTGAAGGCGCTGGCCCAAGATGGCAGAGGTGCGATGGCCCGTGGTGGGCCGGCCGGGTCGAAGAGGATGTCGGCCCATCCGGGGAGCCTGGAGGTTCCTGGGAGATGGCCCGTGGTGGGCCGAATCAGATAGTGTTGGCCCACCCGGGTGACGTTGAGGAAGCGAGGTGGTGAGGAGGAGATTCGGCGCGGGGACGTCACGACGTTGGCGGGATTTCCTGGCAGGAGTAGGGTCGGCGGGAGTGAGGTGTGGACGCGGTGGGCCGAGGTGGAGCTGTGAAGGAGATGATCCTGCGGCGGTTTGGCGGTATGGGCCGGATTTGAGGTGATTCGGCCCACTACGGCCGAGTGGAGCTTGATTCGGCCCATTGGCGCTGTTTTGGCCTTGGAGGGATAGCTGAATTAGGCCGAATTAGCTGTAATTCGGCCCAGGTACCCTTTCTCCCTTTTCTCTTTTATATTTCTTTCTTAATTTCTCATATCTTCTGATATATATATTTTTATATGTCTACATTCTTCTATAGAAATGTCAACTACTCTCTCGAGGTATCTTTATACCTCAACTCTGGGGTACCTGGGGTTATATCCCCAACATTAGTCCCCGAGTCTATGTGGGATTCGTAGAGTCGCTCATAGACTTTATACTAAAATGTTCCCAGAGTTGCATATAGACATAAAGTTTCCTTCTTTGTCATTGGTCTTTTAACCCATTCGGGCAAGTTGTGATTTCTAGCCGTTTTTGGCACTGGTCATAACCCTTTTGGGTAAGTTTTTGACTGCTGGCCTTCTTGGGCAGTGGTCATAACCCTTTTGGGTAAGTTCTTGACTTCTGGCCTTCTTGGGCACTGGTCATAACCCTTTTGGGTAAGTTTTGACCGCCTTCTTGGGCCTTGGTCATAACCCTTTTGGGTAAGTTTTGCTTGGCCTTCTTGGGCACTGGTCATAACCCTTTTGGGTAAGTTTTTGACTTCTGGCCTTCTTGGGCACTGGTCATAACCCTTTTGGGTAAGTTTTTGGCTTCTGGCCTTCTTGGGCACTGGTCATAACCCTTTTGGGTAAGTTCTTGACTTCTGGCCTTCTTGGGCACTGGTCATAACCCTTTTGGGTAAGTTTTTGACTTCTGGCCTTCTTGGGCACTGGTCATAACCCTTTTGGGTAAGTTTTTGACTTCTGGCCTTCTTGGGCACTGGTCATAACCCCTTTGGGTAAGTTTTTGGCTACTGGCCTTCTTGGGCACTGGTCATAACCCTTTTGGGTAAGTTTTTGGCTACTGGCCTTCTTGGGCACTGGTCATAACCCTTTTGGGTAATTTTTTGACTTCTGGCCTTCTTGGGCACTAGTCATGACCCTTTTGGGTAAGTTTTAATCTGAGTCATTTGTCTCCAAATCCGAGTTACTTTACTCAAAATATACTTATGTCTCGAGTCTGAGTTATTTGGCTCAAAATCCGAGTTACTTTACTCAAAATTGACTTATGTCTCAAATATGAGTTATCTGGCTCAAAATCCAAGTTATATGACTCAAATCCGAATCATCTGATTCTGAATCCGAGTTAACTTACTCAATTTTGACTTACATCTCAAATCTGAGTCATCTGACTCAAATCCGAGGTATATGACTCAAATCCAAATCATCTGATTCCAAATCCGAGTTACTTTACTCAAAATTGACTTACATCTCAAATCTGAGTTATCTGACTCAAATCCGAGGTATATGACTCAAATCCGAATCATCTGATTCCAAATCCGAGTTACTTTACTCAAAATTGACTTACATCTCAAATCTGAGTCATCTGACTCAAATCCGAGGTATATGACTCAAATCCGAATCATCTGATTCCGAATCCGAGTTAACTTACTCAATTTTTGTCTTACATCTCGAATCCGAGGTATATGACTCAAATCCTAAGTATATGACTCAAATCCGAGGTATATGACTCAAATCCAAGTCATCTGTTTGCCAAGATATAACGTGATCCGATGAGATGATGTCAATTTTCCTTTGATATGGATCCGAGATATAGATCCGAGATATAGATCCGAGATTAAGTTTCGGGATATGATAATAGGGCTAATCACTGAGAGATCTGATTCGGGATGTTGATATGAGATATAGATTCGAGATATGATAAGCTGGCAAATTGTCATCCGAGATATGAGATAACCTTAGTCCGAATCAGAGTTACACCGAGTCAGAATAAGTCCGAGTTATAATATATCCTGGCAAGCTGAATCAAATGTTAGTTCGAATCATAAATAAACTGACTCAAGTTATAATCTGAATCATAAATAAACCGATTCAAATTCTGTCCGAATCATCAATAAGCTGGCTGGTGAGCTGAGTTAAAGTTCAATCCGAAGCATAAATATACTGACTCAAATTCTATCTGAATCACCAACAAGTTGGTGAGCTGAGTTAAAGGTTAATCCAAAGCATAAGTACACTGACTCAAATTCTATTTGAATCATAGATAAGCTGACCCAAATTCTATCCGAATTATAAATAAGCTGACTCAAATTCTATCTGAATTATAAATAAGCTGACTCAAATTCTATCCGAATTATAAATAAGCTGACTAAAATTCTATCCGAATTATAAATAAGCCGACTCAAATTCTATCCAAATTATAAATAAGCTAACTCAAATTCTATCTGAATCATAAATAAGCTGACTCAAATTCTATCCGAATCATAAATAAGCTAGTCAAATACATACCCAAACCTATATAAGATTTTCTCCATCTAAAGGTGATGCTATGGATACGCTGGCTAGTCCCCGCGTTGAGTTATTTTCTCCCCGGGGTGAAGGATCGAATGTTGGTGGCTCAGTTATCTGTTACTTACAGTATGCTTGGAGAAGAGTCTGATTCATTCTTGCTGAGTCTTACCTGCCTTGCTGAGTTAGACTTGGAGATCCCTTTGCTTACCTCTTTGTTCTCTGTTCGCCTGGAGGAGCTGCAGGTGGTCTATGAAGATGAGGTTGATGAAGATGCTCCCGTCCGAATGGAAACACAACCAACGCCACTAACAGGCCCCACGGTGGGCGACAAATGTCATGGTGGTATCACGGCATATGCCATGGGTAGGCTAAAGTTGGGGCCGATGGACGTGGAGGAATCCGGGGAGGGATGATGCAGTGAAGACCGCACTCGTATGAACATAGAGAAGTACAATGAATATAGGATTTAGGCTCTCAAGTGGAGATAACACTTCATTCTATACATCTAATCTCTTATAATCTTGCCATACTTGTGGCTACAATCATGCTCCTTGAGCTGTATCTCCTATGCCTCTATCTAGATCTCTCTATGAGATTGGAGGAGGAAGAAGAAGAAGGGCTCCTATTGAGCAGAGAGGGGAAGAGACCTTCGGGGCCTCCCCTCTGAACGATCCCCCTGGTGCTCCTTATAAAGGAGAGCCCAGGGGACAAATCTTGTTCCCTACGATTGGCATCTCTTCAGCATATTCCAGGCATCTTCTGGAGATGCTCAGCATATGCCTTGGCATCTTTGGAGATGCCAAGGCATATTCCTCAGCATATTCCTAGATGCCAAAGGCATATTCCGTATCGCATGTGCCAGTCTGAGCCACAGGCGTCCCAAGACTGGCATGGTTCTTGAGGAGCTTGTCCTGGCTTGATGGCGTGCTCTCGTGGAGGTTGAAGGTTCATCCGGGGATAGATAAAAGGGCGCCTGGAGTGAGCTGATTCGGCCTGGGTGCTTTGGATATAGGGGAAACTCGGCCCAGGGAAGAACTAACTCAGCCTGGGGAGAGAAAGCAGCCCAGCCGAATTCCTGGGTGGCCAGCCGGGTTTCCCCATAGTCGGCCCAGACTGGTTGCAGCCCAGCCGACTTATTCTTTCTACCTAGCCGGGTTGAATGCGTTGGCCCAAGCTGGCAGAGGTGCGATGGCCCGTGGTGGGTCGGCCGGGTCGAAGAGGATGTCGGCCCATCCAGGGAGCCTGGCGGTTCCTGGGAGATGGCCCGTGGTGGGCCGAATCAGATAGTGTTGACCCACCCGGGTGACGTTGAGGAAGCGAGGTGGTGAGGAGGAGATTTGGAGCGGGGACGTCACGACGTTGGCGGGATTTCCTGGAAGGAGGAGGGTCGGCGGGAGTGAGGTGTGTACGCGGTGGGCCGAGGTGGAGCTGTGAAGGAGATGACCCTGCGGCGGTTTGGCGGTATGGGCCGGATCTGAGGTGATTCGGCCCACTACGGCCGAGTGGAGCTTGATTCGGCCTGTTGGCGCTGTTTTGGCCTAGGAGGGATAGCTGAATTAGGCCGAATTAGCTGTAATTCGGCCCAGGTCCCCTTTCTCCCTTTTCTCTTTTATATTTCTTTCTTAATTTCTCATATCTTCTGATATATATATATATATATATATTTATATGTCTACATTCTTCTATAGAAATGTCAACTACTCTCTCGAGGTCTCTTTATAACTCAACTCTGGGGTACCCGGGGTTATATCCCCAACAATGGACCCCGGTCCAATCTTTACCATTGATACATCTTCCACTGTTACTTGTTTACTTGCTGCAAACCATTACCTTCCACACCATATGTTTAATCCTTTGTTACAGCAAACCAGTGAGCTTGACAACCTCACTGATTCGTTGGGGCAAAGTCTTGTGTTTGTGTTGTGCAGGTCTCCGCGTTACTTGCAACACCTGTGTGACGTTTCCTTCCTCCTTCTGGTTCGATAACCTCGGTCTCTACTGAGTGAAGACTTGCTGCTTCACACCTTGCTCTTGGGGCTTCCAACGAAGTGCTCCACACCAGCACCATCAGTAAGCCCTTGCTTTAGGCATCATCCGGCTCCTTTTGTGTCATCCGGCGTCACCCTTCTCTTTTGACCGTGCTTTACCATGGTCCCTCCCGAGTATCACTCAGAAAGATGCCACACGTCCTATCAGACTCGGCTTGTTGGTTTCTACAAGATTAACAAACTTGTCTTATATGGGCCGACATAGTTCCTATGTCGGCCGCATATGACCATCTTACCCGTCCGTTGTTACCCGGCCAGGTTCATTCTTTACTCGGCATAAGCCAAGATGGGTAATGGTTTACCCCTTATGACCCTACCGGGGGTTATTCCCTCGATAGAGCGGGAACATCGTGGATGGTGTCGCGTCATAGTAGCTTGGACCGTAGAGGAAGCCAGTGAGATGCTTAGGCGAGGTGATAGTCCTTTGTGCCAAGTCGATGAAGCCGAGAGTGTTGGGCGCAATTAGCGCTGCAAATTTGGTCGAGGTGGCCATGTGAGGGATCATCGTGGTTGATGTCGTGGTCAGGGTAGCCGGTGACGAGGTAGCCGCATATGAAGTCGCAAGCGCATAGTGCGCGAGGAGAATGACGGAGACACATCGACGCAGTCATCGAGGATGTCGATGCTAGTGACAATGCAGTCTGAGCCATCGAGGACAAGGTGCGGCCATAGTTTTGGCAGAATTAGGTGCACATCAGGGACGAAGGCATACTCTTATTTTTTCAGAATCGAATACGCAAATAATAACTCGTCTATGACGTGATCAATATAGTTGTAGAAGAGGGTAACATGATCCTGGGATCTCATAGATATGAATTTGTTTACTAGTTAAGCAACGACCCCTGAGTGATACAGCCGATATAAAAAAAGGAGCTAGTATAACTCGAGTACAACAAGAAATCATCAAGTTTAAATCCTTGATCTAGTCGAAAGACATTTATTGATGTGCTGACCATGGCTTTGGTAACAGGCAGAATGATCATTGGAATCGAGAAAATTCTACCAAGGGAACTCTTGATTAGGATATGGGTTGCTTGCCTACTCACATATGAATAGGAAGTAGTATAATCACTTATTCCATTCCACCATGGACCGTTTCTCTCCGCGCCTAACCTGCCTAACCTTTCATCTGCAACAAAACCTCAAACAACCTCCATACTATTTCACTTTTATGTTATTTACTTTAAGTACCATTTAATACTCAAAAAAACTTCCTTTTCACTCACTCATTTCCACCTCAACTCTTGCAATCAATTCACTCAGGACAAGTGACACCTTGTGAGCGGCAGCATAGATAAACATTTTTCTAAACTCCTTATTGGGATTAATATAAAAACTGGAACTAATACTTTCACAAAAACATGCTCTGACGAACCTGTGCTCTTGCAGGCCATCAAGGGGTGACACAACGACCCCCTGGTGCTCGATCGGTGGTAGACGCATGCTCAAAGACGTGCTTGGCATAAACGGGCGCGGGTTCAATTGATCAGAATGAAAATACACTGTATGTGCCATGTTAGGGATGATGCACCGCAGAAGGTGTCCCTTAGCGGCACGTCCAACCTTGCTGCGAAGTTGATGACGAAGTGGCCGATGTAGAGTCGACGCCGATGTTGGAGTAGAGGCGTGTGAGGACATCGGGCAGGGGGCGACGCAATCCAATTTATGTTCGGTGAACCAAAAAAACTAGCCAAGCGACATGCAGAGAGAACAACCAATCTAGAAATCGAAAAAGACTCACGAGGGTAACTGATCATGGATCGTCGAACGAACCTGCTACATGTCTCGCGGCCCCAGTGAAGATCATGGCGATCGACCTCCCGAGGGCGGCACGGTGCAGAAGCATGCGTGACGGCTAGGCCGAAAGGATCTTGCCGCTTTGATACCATGTAGAATTATGAGATTGTAAAATATTTACGGAATATGTTAAATGTATTATTTAGACTCTATATATATAGCTTTACAAGGATCAACTTAAAGTACAAGACAAGCCATTTATCATATCTCTACCTAATCTTTCTCTAGACGATATTATACTCTAACAATCATGCCCGTTTGTGTGGGAGGAAAATTTCTAGACATGGATGCAAAACTTTATACCCTATAAAAAAATAAAGTCGAGAATTATTGTGTTGTTTTATTTGTTTATTAGGCTTAATGCGATTTTCATTACCCCTTGCTTCCATTTATTGTACTTACTTCTTACTCGCAATGATGATCACGACACCGATGTGAGGATAAATTCACCGTCACGTTCTTGTGGCCAGACAATTTTTTGGATTCGAAAACTGCCAAGGGATTCATATAAGCATTGGAGTTTATCCTATAGCTTAGTTTAAGGATGAAAATGCCCATAGCTACAACAAGGGGCGAAGGTCCTTTTAGGAAAAAGGTAGGGCGGCCGCTCTATATTGATTTTGGTGAAACATTTCATATGCACATATTTTTTCGGACAATTCGAGTGTCTATATTTTAAAAATGGATTTTGTATGTGATAGTTATGTTTTTTTTACTGAATACTGCATAGGGACTTTGTCTAGTCTCGACCGAAACTATTTTTTTCTCCTTGCAATATCTAATTTTGTATGTAACAAAATCTGGTTCTAAACGATGTCATAGGTGGGTTATTTAAAGAGAACTTGAGGGTATTTTTGCCAGCTTATGGATTGTGCCCGAAAACAAACCTAGAGAATGATGGATTATGTTTTAAGGTTCTTCTTTGGCACTTTATATTTTATTGATCGCCATGTCCAATTGTATTAGTTCAGATGTGTGTACTTAATGATTTGACAATCGATTTAACGTGCTATCTTCAGAGTTGTCTGAGGACTTCTCTTGTATGGACTTAAGAGACTCGTTTTTTTAGGTTCAATGTAAATAAGATTGATCGTCTTATAAATATTTATCATTGAAGTTTCTTTTATTGAAAATTATATCATGTATCATTGTCATTGAGGTGACATTGCTTTTTATCAGTGGCGACCATAATAGTTCAAAGCGCCTTTTCTGCAACAAAATCATGCATCGAGATAGAGTTGCGCAATAAGATGTCTTCAATGATTTATTAATGACTCGATGGTTTGCTACATCAAGCTAGAGATATTTGAAAGTCTTACTGTGAAATTATGGACAACTTTAGAAAATGGTAGAGCATTACCATTGCCTATGACTTCCATATGTTGTTAAAGCTTTATTATTGGTATTTCTAGGTTCTAATTATATTACTATGTTGTTATAGTAATATATATCATTTATCTCTCGAGACTATGTGGAGTTCGTTCTACCTTAGATTTTATTTGATCTGTTCGCTAAGAGAATTTTCTCGTCACTTTATATTATTTTGACCATGTGACTTTATTTATAAAGAAGAGCGAAAGGTTCTTTTAAAAGAGTTTTAAACCGACTTTAATTTAAAATCCGAGAGGCATGCCTGTTTTCTCACTAGATACAAATATGTGGGGATAAGATTGTTTGGTCCATATTCTAGTGGTAAAGGCAGGCCAGGCTGGCAACAACAACGGACAGGTACGCTTTTATACGTCGACGGGTCAAACTTGTCATCAGCAGGAGATTAGGACCACCGGATGGTAATAGTACACTCGGTAACGAAGTCAGCAGTAACCAAGCGCGGCATGTTTTTTTTCTCTCGGGCAGCGCTTAACCGCGCGGGGTCGCTGACCAGCAGGCGTGGTCGCGGTGCACGATGGTCTGTGGTGCACCACGGCCACAGGTTGAAGGCGAGAGGGAGAAAAGGGCGTGCGGTGCGGATGTGGCGGGGCCCACCACGAGGATAAGCCTTTTTTTCCGTGACAAGCACGAAGAGCGAGAGGAAAAGAAGGGGCGCGGGCCCTTGCCGCGTACTTTTCGCTGTCCGCTAGGCAGTGACACGTGGGCCTGACGTTTTGCTGGAGCCGCTGGGCCCCGCTGGTCAGGTTCCGTGTTTTTCTTCCTGGATTTCCACGGCGGTGTGGGAGTAGAGAGAGAGAGGAGAGGAGAGGGAGAGGGGGGTTGGTTCGGTTCGGGGGTGGGGAAAGCGTGTGGGCAGCGGGGACCACACGCCACTCACGTGAGCCCGGATCTTGACAAGCAGGCACGTGCTCCGGATCCTCTGCGGCAGCGTCGCCCGTAGCCGCCCGTATGGGATGCTCGCCCGGTGGGCAGGTTCTCGACCGTTCACCGGTGCTTGGTGGGGCCGGCCGTGCGATACCCATCCCAGTCCCATTCAGAGAGGGGTCTACGTCTGGTAGCAGTACGTGTGAATTTCGTAGGAGATATACTACTTTACTACACCAAGTGGCAGTAGTAGTAGTACTGGTACTAGGAGTAGTATTTACTTTTGTACGAACACGGAAATGGCTGTTGCGCGAGACAGTGGACGTAGTATCGTAAATCCACTTGTATGGAGAATGGTATATAAGCACGCCGCGTCGATCTCACTCACTCTTGCCGAGGTTGAACGTTGTAGGCAGGCAGGCAGGTAGATTGTCGCTTCACGCCTTCACCTTCACACGGTGGAAAACACACCTTTTGGGTTTTGAGGTATAGTATATACGTAGTAGGTGTCGTAGTCACACTGCTTTTCATCCCAATTATTCATTCCCCCCAATAATACTACCTGGAAGAGTTCTTCGATAGCAACAGGATCATACTATAGTACTACAAGCTTTGACACCAAACCGGAGCTTGGAAAAAGAAACCCAAAACCATACTCAGCCCCAACAGTCAGCTCGAAGGAGGGGGATGAATGCAAGCAATGTACCCCGTACAGGCACAGGTCAGCATGAGATTTCCCGTCCTTGGCTGAACGATTCTGACGGAAGCGCGCAGCACAGGCTTTGCCGAAGCATATGATCCTGCCTGTCGACCTGGAACGGCGTGCCGCGGCTCTTCTCTGCCGCCCAACTCTGGCGCCGAGTTCACATCTCATCAAAGTGCACACCTCATCATGGGCCAGAGTACTAGCAGTAGAAACAGTTGGGAGCAGAGTACTAGTAGTACGTAGGAGTAGTACTAGCTCGCCACCAGAACAGAGAAGAAATCCAGACGCCCGAGCGTCGAGCTCCGGCTCCGACCCTGCCACGCCAGTTCGCCGACGCCCGGCCGGTCCGTCCGCCGGCGGCAGGGAGGGTCTCGCCTGAGCTCAGGCACGGCGCAAACGAGGCGCGGAGGGCGACGCCAGCTGAACCACGACCGAAGGACGATGCCTCACGAAATTACCTGACACCACAACTGCGAGGATCACGGCGACCGCCACCCTCGCGCGGCTGCCTGGTGGCGGACGCGCACTCCTGTGCATGTATCTCCGACTCGGGTCGCGCCGGCGACACATCGTCTGTCTGACTGTCTACACCTTGCTTTTCAAAACTGTATCACACTGGCAGCATAATCCCGATTCCGGCGGCGAAGGCCGGCGGGTCGGCGAGGGCTAGCCAGGCGTCATGGATAGACACTGGGCGGGGAGAGAGTAGCGCCGATGCTAGTCGCCCCCGCGTGGCTTTTATAATGGCGAGAGGGGAAGCTAGTCCTGCTTGCACTTGGATATGCCGCCGTGGTCTCCCACTCCCCATCTCTGCTTTTACAATGTCGTTCCTGTAGCTATCATCATCTTCTTCTATCGAATCTTAAAAAAATCTATGTACAGCGTGGGTATTTAAAGGGATGGATGGATGGATGTGCTCACCCTGGCGAATTGTATACTACTCCGTGGCGGAGTATTTTATGGCTCAGAGATCGTGTGGCCGCACCCTCCTGCTGGACGTTCTCTGGTGATGATCTTTCAACGCCACCAAAGGTGCGTCGGCCTTTTGAATCGATTTGTTTAATTCTGGAGCAATTGCCTAAGCATCATTTTTTTCTTGGAAGAATTACCTAAGCATGACAATAGTGGCGTATACTCCATCTGTTCCATATTTTACTCCGACATATTAGATTTAGTCAAAGTTGAGTTTTCAATGTTTAACAAACTATATTTGATAACAGATATATAATATAAAAGTATCTTGTATTATGATTCTAATAATATTTATTTTATTTTATAAATGTTTGTACATTTTATAATATGATTGGTCAAACTTTACAATGTCTGACTTTTTAACTGAACCTCATATACAGATTAATATAATATGGAGAGAGAGCATGTTAAAGGCTTCACCGTATGTCTCCATGAAGACTCCGTTTGCAGTCCTTAAAATACACCATGTTGATGTTATTTTATAGTGAGTAGGTTTTGAACAACTACACATGAAAGTTGAAAAAACTTTATTTGTTGAACAACAAAATAATGAGAACTAATTGGAAAGCTAGATTATCACAATTCATCTTATTATAGCAGGGAAAGATTATCATAATCTTTACCGTCAGTAGAATCTGCGCTGACAAGAAATGCAAATAGCACACCACCCTTATGTTTTACATCCTAGATTGAAAATTCATCGAATCCTTCGAACAACTAGGTGTAAATTGTCTTTTTTTAACAAATGGATATACTTACATAAGTCACGGCACAAGGCACGACCCACATTGCCACACAAAGGAAACACATATTACATATAATTTATTTGTAGGACTCCGGATGGAAATTTAGATCGTTATCATGTCCCTACTGCCGTCACACTTCTCACTCCAACTCCTTGTTGAGGAAGACCGCACAGACGGCGATTTGTAATTCTGTATGCTCCCTTCTTTCCAATGTCGGGCCGAGAGAATTTTGCAAACGGTCGTCATTGGCCAGGAGATTAATCTGCGCAAAGATTTGCAGGTAACCATCACTGCCCAACCAAGAGATGGAAGTGACATCTTGCGGCGTAGCTCCAGCAAGTCGCGGATGTGGATGAGGCATGGAACAATCGAGAAGATTGCAGACTTCTTCTTTCTTCACCTTCTCCATATCCATCACCTCGATGACAACATGAAGAAGGGAAAGAAGAAGCCCAACCTCCAAGACCCCATGAACGACAAGCACATGGAGGGTGACCTCGCCTGATACTCCCCTGACGGAGGAAAAGCAGACAACTGTAGCGCGACCACTCACAAGCACAAATGAAGGCACCAAACATAAGGACCATGATGTAGGACCTACATCTCACTCCAGACCTAAGAAAAAGAAAGCTGCGACTATACAAGGAAGGGACCCTCGGTCGTCCTGACGCCGGCCACCACCAGAGAAGAGATGGGAGGGGCTGACCAAACATATGTATGGAGGAGAAGAAAGAAGTTTCTAGGAGGGCTGAGAGACGAGAAGAAGAGTAAGTGTGTTGTTCTTGGGGTCAGATAGTTGTCGATGGTAGCTTTTTTCTACACATAAGGGCATCTCCACCGGGCCGACACATTTGACCACTGATGTGTCCTAACGTATCCGCGTAGACAAGGGGTTCGGCCCACCGGGGTGACCCATTCGACCATCGCAATGCGAACCAGTCTGCGACGACCCATTCCCAACCCAAATTTGCACCGTTTTTACATCGTCCCGGACAACACGCTCGTCTACGCGTGTCATGTCCTTGTACTCCCCTGGCCCACCAGCCAGTGGATGAAAACCCCCTATTCCCCCCAAATCGACCTCCACACCTCCCACTTCACACCAAAATCAGAATTGGCTGGCGCCAAAACCTACTAGCCTACGATGGAGGATACCCACGCCGCCACCATTGTTGATCCAACCCCAGCCGCAGCCACCAAATCTTCGACCAAGGCGAAGAGGGTGGCTAAGCTCAAGGTTGTGCCAACCGTCAAGAAGGAGCAGATGACCGAGGAGCGGGTGTAACAGAGTAGGAAGCGCGCAGCCCGTCGTGCTACGATGAGGGGAAGGAAGAAGGAAGCAATGGATGCCCTCGCGAAAGCCAAGCACGCCGAGGTCATCGTCGGCATGCAGGCCAAGGCCAACGCTGAAGTCGCCGCCAAGCTCCCCGCATCTGGTATAGCCTCCCAAGCCCTTATTATCCTCCTCCACAACCCTGACATGCTGGAAGTCTTGGCAAAGGATGGGGCGAGCATCATGGCAGGTGCATAATACACGATCTCCATGACATCGACCATTGCGCATCCGCCACTATGTCCAGGCTCACCCACAACTTTCATCGTCGCGCATGGCCAATTGCATTTCCGGCTGGGCGGGTCAAGATCGATGTTGTCAGATTAGCCTACACAACTGGCGGCCACACCCATCGATCTAAAACACACCCCAGTCTCCGGCGACCTCGCACAACAACACAACAAGGGGCCTCGTAGCATCCCCGCGGTGAACATTTCTACGCCCCGCCAACTGGTCGACGATTTGACACACCGGTTTCCCTTCTAGGGAGGAGGGTGATGAGGCTGTACTGCAGGAAATGATCTGTGAGGTCACATCCATGGATGGCGACCCCAACGATGAGGAAGTCCCCATGTTTGGCTTCGAGATCGAGGCAGAGCCATTGTCCGGGCTCGAGCCGGGGCCGAATATCTTTGGCGATGACACCATGGATGTGGACGAATACAGTGATGGTGTCGAGACTACCGATTGCAGTATGCTAAAAAAGAAGATCCAAAGGACCGGAGGGTACACGTCAAGCAGGACAAGGTCCTTTATGAGGCATGGATGGAAACTAGACAAGATCCAATTGCCGGCGCCGAGCAAAAGGGCTCGAAATATTGGCGGCGCATCTTCAAGTTCTACCACAAGCGCAAGAAATTCAAGACCTACCACATCCATAGAGACCGCAACAACACCTCTCTTCAAAAGAGATGGGGGTTCATCAATGTCGAGTGCAACAAATTTTATGGTGCATATGAGCATGCGGTAGGCAACGTGAGTGGCATCGGTGTTGCAGACATGGTAATGGCTAGGCCATTCTTTATTTTACATTGTACATATGTCTTATTTGCAATTGTTGCATATATTGTGGGTTCTCTTCCTTTTGTTTAGATGACCCAAGCCATGGAGTACTTCAAAGAGAAGTACAACAACAAACCATTCATCTTGCCCCATTGTTGGACGAAGATCAAGAAATGCCCAAAGTAGGAAACAAGCTTTGCGCTCTATAAAAAGAGTATTGAAGACTCGAGGAAGCGTGAGAGTGAGTCGGATGTCACCGACCTTGACAATGATGAAATAAGCACGGGCACCCCGCCTAATGGTCGTGCCCTTCGGCTAAGAGGCCACAAGGCCAGCAAGCAAGATCTCCAATGCCAAGCTACCACATTTGCATTGCAAGCGATCTTGAAAGGGTTGCTTGCGGAGAAGGAGAAGACAAATACAAAGAGGGAAGAGAGGCGTTGCCTAGAGAAAGATGCCACTATTCGTTGCTTTGTTGACCTCGCAAAGAGAGCTTTTGAGGTGGAAGGGGCCATGCCTGGTCAAGGGCCAAGGAATCCGAGGAGACCAAGCTTATGATGATATACTTGACCATCTTGAATCCGGCTCAAACGAGTTGGTTTGAAAAGAGGCAAAACGATAACTGCGACCGCCAATTGTGGTCCCATAGACGATCTATCACCATGAGATCTACTTTTTTTGCGCATTTTCTATGAAACTTATGCTATTTTGCACTATGATTCGACTCTATAGCTTTTGAACTATGGTATTTGATAATTTTTGGTAATTTATTTGCTACTCTTACCTATTTTTATTGTCAATTTTGATGAAATTTGTTGCCAATTGGTCAAATAATTGAAAACAAAGGTTATCTGAACAAAATAGCCTGTTTTTATGTCTGCAGGCCAATCTAAATCGATAATTCTGACATCTCAAGTGTCCTGAAATAGGTAGATTCGGTAGAGATGACATAAGGGCTGATGGGCTGATGGCATGTGTGCTTGTCTCAAACGAATATGCTCTCAGCCAGTCATTTCGTGAGTAGCTTGCATACGTAACCGCTAGGTGGTAGGAACTTAGTCACTAGCCTAGTAAAATATTGTTAATAGACCATTATAACGATTACCGAACGTTCTATAAGATCATGTCCTCTCCGCGCTAATTTAATATAAAGTTTGTACATAACACTTACTGTACATCAGAGTCAGAGAGAGTAATATCTTCAAAAAAACACATAGCCATGACATTTTAGTCGTCAGAAAAACAAAATAAGTAATATAACCACCGATATAATCACCTTATCAAATCATTATCACATATATTTGGTTGTATAGTCAACGTCCATTGGGATCATTTACGAGCGTCTGAGCTACCAGGACGTCAAATCCTTTTGTAGAGAGTATACATGGAGAAAACATGAAAAGTAAAACTTATTAAAATGTGGAAATATACATTATGTAAATAATAATAATGTTCTCAGATGTACTCTATTTGCATTTTCATCCACATGAGTTAGTCTGTAACATTTCCTGGTCCACACACTTTCTATACGTCCAGCTCACATGACAAGGATATATACAACTCCATCTCTCAATATATTGCAATCCATTCACAGTCGCATTCATTAGTTGGTCCAACACTCTAACCCTAATAACAATATTTATTTGAGTAGGCTGGTGACCTTTCCATCCTATGAAGACAGGGGATTAGCAAGCTAAGCCACACATTAGTCTATTGGCACAGTCTGTTAATTATTTGACCACATGCATGGCCTAAGCAATAGCCAAAGATGATGATGTCTTGTTTGTGTGCCCTGCACTTTGTCCCTTCTCAAATCAGGCACCAGCTTGTTTGCCCTTTTTTACGGTGATTGTCTTATTAATCGACTATTTTTTTCCTTTTCTTCTATAGAGGTTTGGGCTAGAGTTTATCATGTCTAAGAGCATCTCCACTCGGAGACCCTAAAGACCCCAAAACGGCTATCGGGATGTCCATGGCCAAAATCACACCCAGTGTGTCACCTATTTTTTTTTTACACCATCGTGGCCCATTTAGTTATCTGGAGCTCCCATGCCGAATCCAACCAACGGGGGGTTAGCGCAGGCGCCGGATGGGCTCGTTTTGGCGAGAAAGGGGGCGGGAGGAAGGCGCACGAAGATGTTGGTCGTCGTGGGGCATCCCTGTCAGCGACATCGTCCAACGCGTCTGGTCCATCTTCCTCCTCGCCTGTCGTGCCACATAATGGTGATGTTCGTGTACCAGCCTTTGTAGGCGAGCAGCCGACACGTCCCGTCCACCATGCATTCTTCCTCGCCTGCCGCGCCCTCGCATTTAATGGACATCGATTGCCCGCATCTGGACACCTCCTCTACCACCAGCGGCTATAAGAAACCCTCGCCGCATAGCCTCATCTCCTTCCCCTCGTCGACGACCCATCACCTCCTCTACCGACGGCTTCCTCCCGAGCCCACACCCATAGCATGGAGAGGTATCCCGGAGATGGTGCCGTGGCGAACGGCTTCGGTCGGTGCTCGCTAAAATCCCACGAGGCATGTGCTCTGGTCTGCGGGGTACCCGATTCCTCGGACATGGGCTGCCCCAAGCGCTGGTCAGTGAGCGTTGACGGCCTGTGTGTCCCACCCGTGCCAATCGGGCAGGCGCGCACGGCGGAAATATAAGAGCACTACTAGGGTGTGCTCATGTCAGATGAGAGGAACAATCACACGCTGGATCCCGATAACCACCGTTCATGGAAGAGTTCTTCGAGCAGCAGTGGGAGGACCGCATCAACACGTATGAGGCGGCGACCCTCCACCGAAGAAATACAACATCGAGGGGAGGTGCCGATGGTTGGGGCGCCCCAGGAAGGACGCTTTCCTAGGTGCTCGGCCACATCACCAACGACAATGACCCTCCCCTGACGATTCTTCCGCCGCAACCACGCACCAACCGGTACAGCGATGGGCCCTGCGTCGGCAAACACCGGGGTACTCGTCGACTTCTTCTTTGTCGAGGTCCTCATCGTCGCCGCGTGCTACTCCCCCTACTCTACGGTGTCACCCCGCTTCTCCAACCAGCTAGCCCTCGGTGAAGGACGAGTTCAAGGAGAGCCCGCCGCCTCTCCGCGGGTGCTCCGGCGGCGTCCTCATTAGGGACCGCCACGCCCCATGCCATTCGTCCCCTCCCTGCGGTCGCCTCCGCCTCGCCAAGCCCAAGCGTGAGGTTAAGAAGGATTGGATGCCCCCCGCCGGAGTGCAAGGCAATCGCCCCCCAGCTAAATATCGAGGAGGACCCGGAGGACTTTCCAAGCTAGCGCGTGGTGGAGTGTGTCTCATTCGTCTCCGTGCTACCGTCGACAAATGTGTTCGCGGAGGCGTGGTCCACGGCAGAGTACCGACACGAACAGGCCGAGCGAGCGCGTCGCCTTGGCCTCTTCATAGACCTAGACAACGCCAATGATGGCGAGGCGGGCCCGTCCAACTGGCATAGTGATGCCAGGAAGGGATGCAGTAGCAGACTGATGGCGAAGCAGGAGCCGCCTAGCGACTCCGATGACGCCGCCAACGAATTCGACTATGCCGCGGTGATGTACCGTCACCTCGGCCCCGATCGCCACCAGTTTATTAAGTTTCTTTTTTATACTTTGTAAAATATGTTCGAACTATCAGTGAACTCTCTGTTTCTGTTTAGATTTATCGAATTTCGAGTAGTTCAAAACATTTTAATTTTTTTAGGGGGACATGGCTGGGAGCCAGCCCCCGCCCCCGCCCCCATTTACAAGGTCAAAGTGGGCGCCCCCTACGGCCAAAAAAAGGTTACGCCAGACGTCGTATGGAAGGACGAGTGGAGATGCTCTAACTTAGTCAGTATAACTGGCAAATTATGGGATGGACGAAGGTCATTTGTATAAATTTTGTATGTTGCAATTAAGGTCAATCAAATGATAACAAAGTTGATTAAATCAAAATAACTCAAAACTTTTTGTTTATAGTTATACATGTTACTCATATAAAGGATTGTAAAGGAGTATTACATTTATTTCTTCGAAAGAACTCTAAGGTAGAGGATGATCTTTCATGCTTTTCTTGGAAAAGAGATGATTCTTTTTTCATCCACACTCTTTTGAATTTTTTCTACTAGATAGCTCATCTTTATTATTCGTAAGTTAAGTTCATTTTATTATATTCTCATCTCATGTAAGTTTTGTCTTTTGTTTTCCCTGCTTATTAAAGTTCCTCTTTTAATAACACTAGAAAAGGATTCCATGTTTTCGTGTGTGACTCGTGATAACAAACACATTATTCATTCTGACACTTAATTATACATTTCTTATTGAATGGACATTTCCTTCCCTAAATGTTTTGATGTTAATGACAACATGATTAGAGGACTAACCATGCATGTCCTTGAGTTGTTTGACTGTGCCCGGGCACATCGAAAGATATCATAAAATGGTTCGAGACTCCTTATGGTGAAATAAGATAAGAGACCTTATCCCAAACTTTCCAACTTACTCGACTCGCGAGGAAAACTGTACTATCAAAAGGGGACCTGCTTCAAAAGTTATGCATGGAATCAAATCTTGTACATTCTGAAAGGATGGAGATATCGCCTAGAGGGGGTGAAAAATTTCAAAACTATTATGGTTTTGGCTTGAAAGAATGCAGAATTAAACTAACTTTTATTTTAGAAGCGCAAAACCTAAATACACTAAGCTCAACTAAGTTCGCAAACAATAAGTTAAGCTAAGCAAGATAGCACAAGATACATCAGGTGATATGCAAGATATAAGTAATTCAAGCTCGATGGCTATCACAAGGAAAATAAACTCGGACATAGAGATAACTGAGGCACGTAGAGATGAAGATGTAGTCCTATGTTCTCTTACAAGTAAGGTACGTCACGTTTGGAGAGGTGTGAGATCCCATGAAGGATTTCTTCAAGCCATGAAGGGAACCTTATCTCAGAGGCTATCCCGATGAGGAAATAGCCACTTTCCTTATGGCTAGATTTTCCTCTACTCCGGAGATGGCAAGCTCCACAACCATTTCACAAGCTCCTTGAAGGAGAATCCCGGGCCTCTTCACAATCTTCCACGAAGAGGACAACACAACACCAACCACCAAGCCAACTAGGAGGTCACCCTCTAAGAGTAACAAGTTCACGGTCTCTCACTCAAATAAATCGTAATGGAGAGCTCAACATTTATGCAATAATGCAAATCAAGAGCACTTAGGGTGCTCAAATCATTCACTCTAAAATTCCACCAAAGCAACAAGTGATAGTGAAGAATTAGAGAGGAATAACAATGGTGCAAATCAACCAATGACTCAAAGATCTAGATCCAATGGGTTCCCCTCACTTAAAGGAGGAATTGATTGGTGGGGATTGTACATCTAGATCTCCTCTTCCAAAGCCCTATAGAGATGCAAGAATCATAGGAGGAAACGGAGAGGAAGCAAACTCAAAGGGGTCAACAATGGAGGTCAAAAATATGCTCAAGAACCCTAGAACTTTGGGTCAGAAGCCCCCCTTTTATACCCCTTCAAGGGGGTGACAGTATTTTAGAGAAAGGGGGATAACAGTTGAGGTCAAAACGAGCAGGTTAGACAGATTCTGGTTGGCAAACCGGTCCCGCCGGCTCTGGCACCAGAATGGTTCGGTCGGCCGTTATAGTTTCGGTTTTCACCGAAATAGCACACTGGTCAAATTTCTAGTGGGACAACAGAAATTTCCAGTGGGCACTGGAATTTCCGGCGCCAGTTCTGGCACCGCCAAAATTGCCATCGGAACCAAAATAGGGCAGACAAAAACGGCGATAACTTTTGCGTTCGGACTTAGATTTTAGAAAACTTGAGCTTTTTGAAAAGATAAGAGCAAGATCTATCTTCTAGATACTATAAAACCCAAGAAAGATCAAGAGGTAAAGTACCAAATAAGTAGAGGTACAAAACCTCCCTAAAGAAGAATCGGTAAAACCTCCAGACTCGAAAACACAATAGAAGATGCATACGGATTCCGTTTTTGATGAAATTGGGCTTGTTGAAGATCTAGCAACAAGCTCAAGAACCTCATACATATAAACACAAAGAATCGACGATAAAAAGGAGATGGTAAGTATGTAAAGGATTGAGCTCCCTAAGACGATGTGATCAAGTTACCCAACCGAAAGCCCCTCTTGATAGTGTGACTATCTATCCTATAACCCGGTCTCCCAATAACCACCTTGAGACCGGTAAAATGAAAACCTAGCAAGGCCATAACTATGCCTTGCGCATCCTGCTTGATCTTTATGATAACGCCTCGAGCTTCATTCAAGGAGGAATGCCTCACTTGATCATTGTTGCTTCTTGAAGACTCATAATTTGCTCCCCCATACACCAGTATGGGATAACTTCATTAAGGCACATCTTCACATGTCCATTAGCACTAATATGTACAGCAAAGCTTCAACCATATGATCTTCTTGAGATGCTTCTATTGAACTTGCACTTCTCAACCTTGATGACGATCACCACTTGATGCCATCCTCTCATGGGCTATATGAAATCTTAACTTCTGATGCATGCCCATGGAAAGATACCTAGCCCATATAGAAAATGCAAAGGCACATTGATGACCCACAAGTGTAGGGGATCGCAACAGTCTTCGCGGGTAGTATTACCCAATTTATTGATTCGACACAAGGGGAGCCAAAGAATACTTGCAAGCCTTAACAACTGAGTTATCAGTTCAGCTGCACCTGGAAATAGTTCTTGCTCACAGAAGTTTATCAGTAGCAACACTTTGTAGTAGTAACAACAAAGCAACAGCAGCAGCAGCAACAGCAACAGTGAAACAAGAACAATAATAACAGTAACGGTAACAGTAGGATTCGAGTGCGGTAGGCATAGGGATGGATAGATGGGCGTTGCATGGACGAGTCTAAACATGTAACTTCAAGATATAGAGCATTGCAGATAAATAATAACAAGCATCCAAGTACTAAACAATCCTAGGCATGTGCTCCAAATATAGTCATACGTGCTCACAATGAGAACTTGCACAACTTCTTCTGTCCAGCCAGCCCATGGCAGCGGGGCCTCTAGGGAACTATTGGCAATTAAGGTGCTCCTTTTAATAGAGCACCAGAGCAAAGCATTAACACTCCGTGAACACATGTGATCCTCACACCACAGCCATCCCCTCCGGTTGTCCCAATTATTGTCTCTTTGGGGCCTTTGGATCCGTACAATGATATGTGTACACAACTTGCAGATAAGATCACAAACAATACTATCATAATGATTCAATAATAAGTTCAGATCTGAGATCATGGCACTCGGGCCCTAGTGACAAGCATTAAGCATAACAAGTTGCAAAAAAGTCAAATAGCACTAATAGAGATACTAGGCACTATGCCCTAACAGATCTTATTCGATTACATGATAGAACTCATCCAATCCCTACCATCCCCAAGCCTACAGCGGGGGATTACTCACTCATGGATGAGGGAAACATCGGTGGTTAATGGAGATGCGTTTGTGATGACGATGGCGATGATCCTCTCCAAATTCCCCGTCCCGACAGGGTGTCAGAATGGAGTTTTTGGATCCGAATCTTGGTTTCTGGTGGTAGCGGCGGAGCGGAACTCTTTCTGGAAAACTATCAACCCCTCCCCCTAAGTTTTTAGGTCAGAAGGCAACTTATAGGCGAGGAGGGAGGCCGAGGACTTGCCTGGGTGGTCAAACCCCCTCCAGGCGTGGGGTCAGGTGGGCCCGCGCCTGGGGTGGGTCTGGCCCCCCAGGCCTCCTCTCTGTCTCCCCTTATGGCTCCGTGGATCTTCTAGTGAAATATAATTTTTGACATATTTCCCGGGATTTTTCCTGATAGTTGATTTTCTGCACAAAATCAAGACACCAAGTTAATTCTGCTGAAAACAGCGTCAGTCCGTGTTAGTTGTATCTAAATCACACAAGTTTAGAGGAGAAACAACAGCAAAGTGTTCGGGAAAGTAGATATGTTTTGGACATATCACACATATATAATGGGTTAGTTCATGAAGCAAAATTGACAACGCTTACCATACCAAAAGATCCATGTGGTACATTATTTATGCTTCATGTGTTAACCAACTTGGAATCACTCTTTGTATTGGTCAACCATGTATCTTCCCACGATTTATATCAATATCTTGAGGTACATAAAGAACTCTTCATTTGATTGCATGCTCTAAACCTTTAGTCAACCATATCTCAACTCATGAGGCTATCATGACACCGACTTAGAGCCATAACTTGAGTTCTTCTATTAAGATCAAACTCCTGAGATCTTGATCATATCATATTCTTCTCTTCAACTCGATGATCTTGATGCCAATACTTAATGAATATCTTTATCTTCATGGCATCTATACTCGAATCCAACACATGGACTACAAGCATGACCTATGGAATATTCCTACATATAAAACTCAATGAAATCATTAGACCATAGGGATTGTTATTAATCACCAAAACCACACACAGGGGCAATTACCCTTATACATTGGAACTCTTCGCACCCACTGGTCTTCCCATGGTCGAGATATCCACCTCTCTTTATCTAGCTATGATTTCCATGTGTATGGAAACTTCTGGTGTCTGGATTATCTGGCCAGAAAGTTCCACGGACAAACGGGCGTTTTGCAAGGCTGCAAAGCCTCTATACACCATCCTTTGAAATCCCAGATATTTTGGCCCGGATATTGGCACGAAACTTATGGTCTGTTGAGTAGATTTTATATAGTGTTTTAAGCCTAGTTGTTGAATATAAAATCCCTCATCTCATGCTCCTGATGGGATTCACATCATAGAAATAAAAAAATCCTATGAGAAAGCAAACAAAACCCATGATCTAATCTAGGAGATGAAAGTATCGAGAGAAATTAGATCTTCATACCCTTGTAGAATATGAGAGGAACCGTTTTATTAAACGTGGTCGATGTAGTCGTTCCCTCAGTGATCCAACTAATCCAACACTGCAACAAGCGGCGCTCTGAGTTATGCAAACATATGGTGCAACAAAGAATCCTTATTCTTAATCCAGCAAGATATATGGAGTAGTAGATGGGATCTAGGCTAGCGGCACGATGAAGTGGTGGCTATGGTGAGGATCACGCTCTTAAGGCTTCGCCAGTGCAATGAGGCGCAATGATTCTGAGCAGCAGGAGAGAAATTAGAGGCTAAGGTTTCATGTGTTCTGTGCCCCTCTCTCCCTCTCTTTATGTAGGGGCTAGGGTGACAGCCTTTCCCCTCCTCCAAGCCCTAGGGCGGCGGCCAATTGGGAGGGGTAACTCCTCCTTTCCACGCACCCCTAGGGTTTACCCCTACTAGAGGAGCATGGGCCTCTAGGGCTATGTGCCCCGGTCCATGTAGGCTGAGGCGCCCCTCTCAGACCCATGTGATGCTAATGTAGGTGTACCCACTAGTGGACCTTCAGAACCTTCTAGAACCTTCCAGATACAATAACGGAAAACTATTGAACTTTTTCGGAACCCTGAAATCAACTTCCCATATATGAATCTTTATCTCTGGACCATTCTAAAGATTATTGTGATGTCTTGGATCTTATATGAGACTCTGCATCAATATTCATTAGATTCGAGAAAACTAGGGGTATCCCTTACCTGCTGAGTCTGGCCACTGAGTGTTGTATGCTTGCGGGAAATGAGAACCACAAGAGGGAACATTGGTAAAGTCACGTGATCCATCCTATGGACCGTGGTCGCCGGGAAGGAAACTTCATCCCTGATGATAGATTGATCTTGATTATTGATGTAGTATAGCTTTCTTTTTCCCTAGAAGACCTAGGTTTATCGAACCTTGGGAAGAATTCTCTATGGTGTAAGATTATGTCGAACAAGACCTTGGAAATTTGTAGTATCTCCGTTTACCGGACCTTTTATGTTCACTATTTGTGGTTATATCAATGGATGGAGATAGGCGAGGGCTAAGGATTCTTATGTAGCTGTGCACATATCTCCTTGTGGGTTGTGATTTATATCAATAAAGAATGCGAGTAGTATGTCTGTATCTACTATAATATTTGCAAGCCACATCTACTATAGACTTTTTCCCAACCGATGTACCACCAGCGTATGGGGTTACACAGTTATTAAGTAAAACATACCAAATCTTTATGATCAATGATTTTACCCTTACTCCCAAATGGATATCTAAGACAACTACCGTACTCCCCTGATGTCACTGGGTTTCACAAGTAGAAGTTGGTAACCACACATATCACCTATTTACCTGTGCTGATCCTCGAGATCTTGGGGTACCTGACAAGTCCATAGACCGAGGAAATAGACAAGAATGCAAAGGGTAAAACTAACTTTCAATCACAACACAATATCCCATGGAATTAGAAGATTCACATAATGATACGAGGCTTCTATCTTAGCCCACGGCCCATCAGGACCAATCAAACATGATTATATCAACACTCATAAACATTATAGAGATATTCTTAAGACAAATACCAAATATTCTTACAATGCCACTAGTCGTGATGAGATCAAGATTACAAGTAGAAGGCTATGGCTATGGAGTGGAGATTGGGGAGGGATGGCTATGGTGATGGTGATGGAGTTTGACATCTCCTCTCCAAGATGCAAAATGGCTTTAGACGTGTCTTGCGGAGTCGCGTTAGGGTTTCTCGTCGCTCTGTTTTGTTTATCATATAGGGGCCTTCACGAAAGTTGCTTGTGTTTACCAAGAGGAGGCGGCGACGCATCCTACGGGCACGTGGTACGGGAGTGATGTTCCTGTACTGGTACCATCTATGAGACCTCTTTGTGGCCTCTTTTACTAGGGCTTGTTGGCAACTCGTGATTTTTCCTTAATTGCTCTACTCGCTATAAAAGTGTACAATTTTGCAAGAAGAAAGATCAAGCAAAGGATTTGCATATCTATGCAATAATTAGTCATTAGTGGCATGCTAGAAAGATATTTCATCTCTCGCCTAGTATGCCTGTTGCACCATCAATCAATTCCTTGTTCGCCAGTTAAATGCTCCCTAGTCACCATTAATTCTGGTACGAGCAGATATGACTAGTAAGTGTCCCATTCCCTTCTCCTAGAACCCGCGCTGGCCCCGACCTCCTCTACCTCTCCTCGCAAACCCATGTCCAGTCCTTTGACATTCCCGTGGCTTGCGGTGGGCCCATCCCCAGTAGTGGCGTCCGCTCCACCCACTGTCGCGGAGACAACTCAAACCGCTGTTGTCGCATCATATATCCATGGTTTCTTGGGACGAGATCGGGTGCATCGTCTCCACAGTCGGCTCCTTATGGATCGAGTAGAAGGTCCAATGCTAGTCGCTAGTTCATGTTCGATGCCGATCTTGTTCCCTTTGTTAACATTGATTCCGATGAAGAGGACGGTGGCATGCAGGAGGCTCTGGCATGGTCTAGGGCCGACCATCATGCCATAGAACAGGCTAGACATGCCATGGAGCAGCAACAACTTGAGGAAACTCTAGCAGCATCTATTAGCCGAGTCGTTGTCATTGGAATCCGAGAAGGTGCATGATAAGGGAAAGGTCTCGATGGAGGTGGATAGCAATGGCAAGAACCCAATGGAGGTTTCTAACGATGACGATGACGACAACTCAATTGACTGGGAGAGGCTTGCATCATGAGAAATAATTATTGTAGTTGGTATAAGTATATGTATAATTATGTTATGTAAGTCAATGTGGACTAGTAGTAGTTGGTTTTATGTCTAAATATGTTAGAGTGGTTTTATTGTGGAAATTTTGAATAATTCAAAATTTATGATATGTAAGGAGCAAGGCTAACACCCATATTCCTCTGGCTCTAGCTCTGCCTCTTCCCGGGTACAAAGAAGACCAAGTGAAAAGACATGTCATTGTTTTAGAGTGGAAAGCATGCAAGTTCATTTCACAAGCCTTTCAGGTTGTTCGACCGTATGGTTAATATATTCATTAGTGAATCCATTAACTACACAAAAGTAGATGGTATTGCGATGTGAAAAATTAACAGGCCCAGAAATCATTAAATATGAAGGGGTAGTGTGTTGTTGTTATGTCAAAACATTTCTACGTACATGACAGAGCGCGCTCTAGACACGAACTGGCACACGGTAAATGCACAAGGTAGCTCTCAGCATGTCGATCACTAGTAGATGTCCATATGCAGGGCTCCCTTTGTGATAATGTTCCCTACTTTTGCACAAAGGTATATATTGGCATTACAAACAAAAGTGCCAAAATGATTTTTCCAACATTTTGTCACAAAAAGTTCATTTTTCTTTTTTCAATGCTAGATGTTAGTCTATGAAGAACCTACAATAAATAGTTTTGATAATCGCACCACTATAATTTTGAAAAATATTAGAACACGTAGGATGGAAAAATTCTGGATATGAAGAATTTTATCGATTTCAAACTAATTTTCCCTAACTAAATGAGTTTTGACTGATTTTTCAAAATTAATTTAAATTTGAACTATAATTATGCTCTATATTGGTCTAGAAAATTGGGAAAATCATTTTAAGGTGCCTAAGTAGGTTACATATCCATAGTCCACAAGTAAATTGGAAATATTAAACCATTTCTATGAATGCCATCAATTTTGAATTCATTTTAAAAAATCAAATAAATTATGGAATAAAAAATGAAAAACCAACACAAATAGTCCTTTTATATGCACTAGTTGCGAGTAAAAATACTAAACATGACGTATCACAAACTAATAAAAAATCCTTCACAAATATTGTATCATATTTGAGTTATCTTGGATTTCAAGGAAAATCACCACTGGATGACATTATCCATGTCTCTCCTTATGATAATGTGCCCTACTTTTGCATAAAGGTGCATCTTGGCATTGCAAAGAAAAATTCCACAATGAGTTTCCAACTTGTTGTCACAAAAAGTCGTTTTCAATTTTATTAATTCTAAATGGGAGTTAGTTTGTGAACAAAATAAAATAAATAGTTCAGAAAATCACACCACTAAAATTTTGAAAAATATTAGAACACATGGGATGATAAAATCTCGGATATGATTTTTTCTATCAATTTCAAACTAATTTTCTCGTATTAAATGGGTTTTAGCTCATTTTTTAAAGTTAATTCAAATTTGAACTACAACCGTTTCTCTAGTTTGGTCCAAAAGTTGAGGAAAATAATTTGAAGATACCCAAGTAGGTTTCTATCTAGCATCCACAAATAAATTGGAAAGATTCAACCATTTGCTATGAATTGTCATGCCGTCAACTTTGACCCCATTTTGAAAAAAAAATTCAAAGATATTGTGGATTAAAAAATGTAAAACAATGCAAATAGTACTTTTATATGCACTAGTTTCTAGAAAAAATACTAAATCTAATGTATCATAAACTAATAGAAAAACCTTCACAAATATTGCTACCACCTCTATTATCTTGGCTTTCAAGCCAAATCACTAGTGGAAGACCATATCTATGCCCCCTTAGGGATAATGTGCCCTACTTTTGCACAAAGGTGCATCTTGGCATTGCAACTAAATGTGCCAAAATGAGTTTCCAACTTTTTGTCCCAAAAAGTCCATTTTTCTTTTTATTGATGCTAAATGTGAGTTAGCTTGTGAAGAAGATATAATAAATAGTTTGTAAAGTCATACCACCATAATTTTGAAAAATAATACAACACACGGGATAGTAAAATCTCATATATGAAGAATTTTATCGATTTCAAACTAATTTTCCCCATTTAAATGAGTTGCGGTTGATTTTTTGAAATTATTTATGGTTTGAACTACAAATTTGCTCTAATTTGGTCCATAAAATTGAGAAAAAACATTTTAAGGTACCCAAGTAGGGATATATCTAGCCTATAAATAAAAATATTCAACCATTTTCTATGAATTGTCATGCTGCAAATTTTGACCACATTTTGAAAAATTTGAATAAAAGTGTGGAATAATCTAAAAAATAAGACCAAAGCAAATAGTCCTTTTATGTGTACTAGTTGCCAGAAAAAAAATACTAAACCTAGGGTATCACAATTTTTTTTGAAATTCAATAATCTTGATTTGACTTATTTTCATGTTTACTCGAACATGAAATCTATGGTTGTGTGCCTCATGCCTGGCCTATATAAGCCGCCTCACTGGCTCCACCATCTCTTGCATATCTCCCATTCGCTTCTTTCTTCCTCTCCCTTACCGGCTTAGTTTGGCACCCTCTTTTGTCTCTGCTATGCTCACCTCTTTGCCCACCCTTCTCGGTTTGGTTGTCTCCGGCCATTTCCGTCGACAATGGGGAGCGGGATGAGCGAATGCGAGGCTTAAGGAGGTAGCCATACCGGGACAGTGGGAAAGGATGCGGGGACTGAGCGGGGCCAAAGTGCCAACCAATCTAGGAAAGTTGGAAGGAGGGGAGGAAGGGCTGAAGAGACCACTACCACCTCTCCCCTTCGTTGAGCTTATTCTATTGACCAACATTTGTCATTGTCCTCTCCCAAGATTATTATGGGAGCGATTTGACATTTGTTGGATGTGGAATAAGATCTAGGTTGGACAGAATCAACACTGCAAAAAGGTATACGCCGTTGTTGCCATCGAGGACCAAGGCCTGTTGTCTCTGCCACCATGAGTCAATGTAGGAGAAAGAACACCCGAGACCATTGGATTTTAGAGGGGATGGTTGGATGAAAAGTTCCTTTTTTTATATGGCACATGAGACATGCCATTATTTTTAAATGTAAATATTACTAACCTCTGAAAATTTATGGTTGTTTGCCACGACTATTAGTGTGTCGGGTTGGCGTACGCTGGTTTGCCATGACGATTAGTATACGATTACATTTGTAGTTCCTTAATTAAACTCGACCACAAATCAACTTTTTAGTTAAGTTTGGTATGGAGTTTAAGTCTCGTGGAGTTGAACGCACTAGGATGGTTTCATCATCATTTGTAAACTGCTGATCATCATCATTGTCAACTTAACTAAAGTTAATTTGAGACTGATTTTAGGTCAAGTTTAATTAATCAAACATGAGATATAATTAGCAACTGATTTAATCATCAAAAATATTCATACGAGAAAACTAGGATGTTAAACACCAGCTATTAATCATGTTTGATATCTTAGTTGCATGCTTCTTTATTTTTGGAATTATAAACAGCTTAAAAGCTCTCTAAAATTCCGAGATGCGACTAAAGATCGATAGAGAGAACGTCGGTACAGTGCCAAAGACAATACAGTCAGTTTTGGGCTGGCCTATCAAGGATATCACTCTGGATCCCACCTGTCAGTGCACTAACGGTCGAAAGGCCTGATCCGACAGAAAAGCTCCGTTCAAATATTCGCGAGATGGGGCTACAACAAAGAGGGCAAAACTGAGGAGCGTTTTAAGCGATCAGAAAAACTGAGCAGCACACAGGGCATAGTGTGGCACATAACCATTTATCCCTTTTCCTTACATGCTAAAAGGATTCAGCTTGATAATGGTCTCCCAAAACATTCCAGGGATGTTGTTTGTCTTGTGCATGCTACAACGCCGCTGCATGGATCTTGAAATCTAGAGCGTTCTTTAAAGGACAATAGATCAGTAGTTGGTCAATAAGATACTATCCTGGCGGTGTTGCATCGATGGTGACCAAAAAATATATATTGAGCCAATAACTAGTTTGCATGACTAGAATAGCGCTAAGGCTTAAAAAGGTCATGTACGCGTTTGCTTGCGTATCTTAATCATACCCTACTACTGCCTGCCATGTCTCTCTGGTTCGTACCTATCTAATGGTACAATGATTCCCTATAAAATATGGTTCACCAATTCCACTAGCTAACCCATGATTTCGATCGTTTTATTATCTGCATACCTGAGAAGGGAAAAAAAATAGATTCCTACGTATGTGCTCCCTCTATTTCAAAATGAGGGAGTACCATTTTTGAAAGATATGAGATCGAGCGATTGCTCAAGAATTGATAAGAATCCTAAGCAGCTATTTGTTTATCACCTCGGTGGAAAGCATATCTAAAGGGTTAGTAAGTGTCTATTTTATCCTATGGTATAATTTACGGTAATACTTTCCGCAAAAGGCGGTATGGTGATCCGGTGCATTTTCCTGCTGTTAAGGGCGCGGGAGGTCGCCGAGGACACTATATATGGTGAGGGAACGTCAATGAAGAATGAAGACCAGATCTATTAGACATGGTGTAGCAGACGTCCGGTGCCCCCTGTTGCTTGGTGCACCGGCGCCGCCATCTTGCCTCCCCCACCCACCCTCTCCACATCGCACCTCTCAATGGGCAGTGGGAGGTTGTGATGATGATGTTGTTCGTGACGTCCGTGCCATGGGCTCGAGCAGTAGCAGACCTAGGAACTTCTGTAAGACCAGGCAAACAAGTTTAAGAGACCATTTTTTCATACAAATTTTTTGTACGAAGTCTAAAAACGCAAGGTGCTGCACACCGGAGCCTAGGCGGCTGACCGGGCTGGAGGGGCGGTAGTTACGTCCGTTGGCTCTGGCATAGTTGCAGAAAGGCTGGGGGGCACGCTAGCGCACACCCGAGAAAAAGAAAGGAGGGAGTGTAGAGGGTGGTGTGAAAGTGGCCTTATGAGCCAAGTTACTTTAGTCAGGTTAGAAAAAATAGCATTATGAGGATGTGGAGGAAAAAAGCCCCTCCTCGAATGCCTTATAGGATAGATCGGGGTTTGCATGTCTGATTAGGAAGGATTGTTTGATATCAAGAAGTCGCTTTCGAGCTCGGGCTACATTGATCTTGTTTTTCTAAAATTTCAAAATCTCATTCTAAAGTTATAATTTTTTTTAAATATCCTAGGTGTAGACAATGATGTACTCTACCAACAACTCGAAATGCATCGTACTCTGGGCTGCACAAAATGAAAATATGTTCCAAAAATTGGAGGTTTGAAAACTTGCACCATGAACTATTTGAGATGTCATTATTTTTGTGTAGCTTAAAGTATAATGTTAAAATTATTTTTAGCCGATCTGCCCAAATTTTATTAATTATTTTGGGGAAGTACTACATTCGTTTTGCACAAAATGAGAAGTGTTAAATTTTATTTAGCCGATCTGCCCAAATTTTATTAATTAAAACTATACTATTTATTGTGAATGAAATTGCATATGCATGTGTTCGATGTGCATTATATTTAAGACAATATTTGGAACATCTATTGAGAAAATATTATGGAAAAAAGCGAAAGAGTAAATATTGATTTAAATAATTTAAACCCCTATCGAAGGCAAATATAATCACAACCTTTTCAATTGCCATTACTCTTGTTAAATCTCATGTACCAATGATGGGCGATTTTGCAGAATCATATAACCAAACCAATCCGGTAGACATGTCAGATTTTTTCTCTATTTATATTTTCATTAACAGGTGCAATGAATATAAAGAAGAATGCTAAAAATGAATTATACTCAAATATATTCCTATAGACCGTAATATACAAACATGCGTACAAGAAGAAAGCCTAAAATAAGTGAAAATAAATAAAGGGCAGATGATGGTGCTCATTTCAAGGCTAGGAAATGATGACGGAGAATTAGAATTTCATGATTATCTCACGGGATCTAACTACTTTTTGAAGGTGGGCTAGCCCAATTGCACCATCCTATTTATCAGAGTATGTGTTTGAGACTTCAAAACAACTCAGGGTCTTCTGCATCCAAAATAAAACTTAATTTTTGATTCAGTCAAGTCAAATATTATACACCTTTTGTTCTGAATTATAAGATGTTCTAGATATTTCAATATATTCTACATACGGACTGAAATAATAGAATATACACACTAGGTGTCTATATACTTGTGATTCAGAAAAAAATGTTAAAACTATTTACAATTCGGAACCGAGGGTTCTTAAGCTGATACACAGGTATAGCGTGTTCATGCAAAAAAAAACTTGGATAATTGCTATAGCTATCTACTCCATTGGTCTCGTGATATAAGATGTTACGACGGCCATTATACTCATATAGTTATAATAACATCTTATATTATATGAAATAAAAGGAGCAGTATTTTGTAGAGAGACATCAATTTCATACTACTTAATTAAGAACCGTACAAGTGCTAAACGCTCCTACTAGCACTACAAAACAACATCAAATTCAACATGTAGTTAGCTAGAGTTGCCTTTGCAAAAGGAACTTACTTTGTTGATTTACAAATGAAGTATATATTTATAAAGTACTAGAGTAGATCTACTAGCCGGTTGAGCTTAGGTGGCCCACGACAATGTATACATGTCAAACCTACAGAAGTCCGGCCCACATCAAATATTTATTAACATAATATAGCAGCAATGCTTTTACATCCCCTAAAATAAAGCAATGCTTTTACTACATAAATTTTATTATAATATTTCAACCGGTATTATTCTGAGATGTGCTACTACATCCCTAGGGCAACTGAGTTAGAAGGGACTACAAAGCCTGAAAGGCTGAAAACATGATAATGAGGTCTATCAAAAGAGATGCCCAAATGCCTGAAAGTCTCTTTCTTGTCCAGTTTGTTTATATGCTGCTTGACTAAACTAATGCCAGGGGATGCAACAATGTAAGCTGGCTCTAATATTTTGTGATCTCGGTGTCTACTTTCTCGGGCCCAGGGGATGTATTTTATACCTTGGATCATGTCTCTAGGTTGAAATTTCCTAAACCCCAATGTGACATGAACAAGCAACCCAATGTTGCCACATCCCACTAGAGGTTGGATCACACTAGCTAGCTTGGTGGCACATTATTAAAAAAAGGTGATTTTTTAACTGCATGATCGGTGCAAGATATTATTATGTTCACCACTAGATACAATATTGTTGGTGGGCCAATTATTTATTTAGGCAAGTGCATGGTCCAGGATGCTTTGTTTGACTAGTACAATTATAGCTATGAGCACACATCTGAACCATTGTATATGGTGATATATAATTAGGTAATGGCTTCTTCCGCATACAAGCATATTTTATGTCCAACCATTTGTTTTGTATGACAATATTATCCTCAGCACTAAACAAATGCTCTCTTGTTGCCAATCTGTTATTAAATCGGTATCATGGCGATTACTTTACCAGTAAGTACGTGGGAGTGACTACTGATTGCAAACGTATTCTCATGGATATAAATATGGCTTTAAACGGATCTGATTGACTATATCAAATTAACAAGAGTAGCGTGGCAGGAAGGAGGGGAAGACTAGAATTTCTCGTCATTAGTGGCTAAGAAAGTCAATAAAACTACCCATATTCTACTTCAAGAGAGAAGTTGGTGTATGCAGATAATAAATATATAGTGAGAAACATGAATACAAATACTACTCCCGATCATGCCTTTCCTCATTCATGGTCCGATAATCACAAGAATTTTGCAGCAGTACTTGCTCATAGGTCCTAGCCATCCGATTGACCAAGGGTAAGTTTTTTTTTTTTGCGAAATTCCAAGGATCAGCTTGAATAAATGTCCCATATCAATAGGGTGCATTTTATATTGCTTCTTACATGTATGAAAATCTAGGGATTTCATATATGCCAATTGAAGCATCAAGCATCAATGTAAGAAAAGAAAGGGTAAAGGTGCATTTTTTATTCCAAGACTTTGAGTGTGTTTCTTTTCAAAATGAGCTTATGTCGTGCGTAATGTAACGAAGCATACATACACATATAAATTTTGTGAAGAAAATTATTTAGTCGTCAGCTATTAAAAATAATCCATAGTACACAAACTATGTATAAAAAAAGTTGGTTTTCTTCGAACATCTCAAATTAGCATCAAGTGTTCAAAGTATTCAACAATGCACATGCCGTACTCCTCCCCAAAGTTTCTTGAAGTTCACAACATTTATCACTCCTACTGAGAATGAGGACATTATATAATAATACCATTTTTTTTGTTTTTTCTTGAGAATGGGGACAGCATATATAATACTGAACGGATTGTCAAATCCCTAAGCACACCCAAAAAAATATCTCCTAGGAGTACTATTCTGATTTGATGCCTGACCAGCTTGCAGTAGAGTAGCAGCAGTGCTATGATATTCCGTTGGCTTTGTAGTTCATGCTAGCCCTCTAGCTCAGCTGGCTAGCTGATAGGATCAGAGGGGTAGATTTACATTGCTGTAGCAGGTATAGGTGGCCAGTAGTAGGCCATTGTTGGGAAAATAGCATACGCGTAGGATAGGTTCGGTCAGTGCATGTGCATTTATCAGTTACTGCATGCTGTACCTTTCAGATCTCTTGCTCAGGTGATGCGATCTACTGCATGTACTGGTAATAGTATGTCGTAATATAATTGAAAGATGACTTGTATTCTCTCCGTTTTAAAATATAAGATGTTTTAGTTTTGTGAAAAAAAATATCTAAACTTTTTTAGTGTGTAGATTTACTTCAAACATGAGTGAACCGACATATTAAAAATAGTCTAGATATATTTGCTTTACAGAGATAAAACATCTTATATTTTAAAACAGAGGGACTATATTGCAAATGTTGTACTCTCACAGTGGAAAAGGTAAGGTATAACATATTTTCATGAGTGGGGATTTCTGGCTCTCAAACAGGAGTGATCTTGTTATTTAAAAAAATCAATAATCATATCTACAAGTTACAAATTTTTTTTAAAAAAATGAATGTAGACAATGATGTATCCCACAGTGCAAAAAATCAATTTTAAATACTTCTTATTATGAGCTACACAAATATATAACCGAAGTGTAGATCTGAGTATGCATATTTTCAAATCTTATAATTTTATTAGACTTTTTTTTTGTGTAGACCATTATACAAAGAATTTCGCATTGTGATGGGTGATTGTAGGATACATCATTGGCTATGTCTAGATTTTTTTTTTGAAACTTGTAAATATAATTTTTGAATTTTTAAATTGAGGGATCACTGGCAGGAGTCAAAGACACTTTTCGATATTTTCATAGTCTAGTTCTCAACTTCGATGTAGATTGTTTGTGCAAGTTTTTGTTGATATGGTTACGTAAAAAAGTTGTAGGAAAAATGATTTTGAATACAAACCTGATTGTCTATATCAATGATGTGTAACACAATTCACATGTAATTATATCATTATTGCTTGATAAAAATATGACTCTGATAGTCAAAATACGCCATACATTTTGAAACAGAGTATACGGACAATTTTTTTTATATTAGGTTTTTCTCAGCAAGTGTTTTGGAGTACGTAGCTCATTTGATCATAACATCAAGATTCTCAAATTCCTCTAAAATGCACCACATGCCTATATATACCTCCATACAAATATCGGCATCGGTTCAAATCTTACTTTTTTAGAAGTCTATCATTCCCTCCATCTTTGTGCGTGTGACAACCCAGATTCAGGGCTTCTATTGTATGGAAAGGGTTCAGATTTACTTTTTCTAACGGAAAAGGATTGAGAACACCTTTTGCACCAAACGCACTTCCGCCTGAAGAATGCAAATAAAGTGAGAATCTCAGCCTCAGACCTTCACCTCTAACCAATAATTTAGTGACCACGGTGGCTCAATCTAGTAGGTGCTTAGTACTTAGTCACTAATAACCTACTTCAGTAAGTTCATTACATAAGAAACATAGCAATTATATAGGCAGATAAAAAACAAACACGCTGCAAAGCCATGTGACCTGACACATGAGTCAAGCAGGAAGAGTTCAAAGCACGCTTCAGCCTCCAAATCAGGCAGAGGACAAGATTTCCAGCCAAGTTACCTGGGAAGATGGACTTCTGGCGGTACACTAGTCTACAAGAGTTGCCAACTACAAACGTCACTGAAAAGGTAACTCGGCTGATAAAAACATGGGACTTCTTTTTATTTTCCATGCCAAGTGGCATGTGTTATGCATTCACAGGAACACAAGCTGTCTCATCACGTAGCCATCAGACAGATCACAGAGAAAACAACCAGCGAGATAGGAGGCATAGACATTATGCTTCCTTGTGTAACTGATGGAGATGTCTTTGGTTGCTATGTACAAGGCCCACATTACACTCCAACACTAGTCAAACTCTTTCTGCTCCTCTCTTTTTTTGTGTGGCTTTCTACTACTCTCTCCGATCCAAATTAATATTCTTAGCTTTGTCTATATTCGGATGTATCTAGTATGACTAGATACATCTGAATCTAGACAAATCTAAGAACACTAATTTGGATCTGAGGGGATACTAAGTATAGTCAATAACTTGGGCTCCACAAGAATACATGTGTTCTTAGTCTTGCGGTCACGGCAGCGGCTTGATGGGATGGATTATGTACAGTGTGTCGATGTGATCGCTTGGAGAATAATGCCAGCAGTCCAGGGCATAGTAAATGACCAGGCTTGGAATTCCAAAATCAATCACATGGCGTAAATATAAAATGTGTTCCTCTATGATCCCGACCGCATGAACTGCCCTGGCTCGGCTAATTTGATATCCCAGCACAAGGTTCAGATGCAGAACCCCTTGTTGCTGATGACTTCTTACTGATCTCGAGCTCTTGTTGCTTCTTGAGATAGCTCTGTGCTGTGGAAGTGACTATCTGAGCGATGAAATTCATGATCATGAGCCAAACCACGGTATTCCAGATGGAGGAGAATGACAGATTCCACTTCTTTCCCTGCACACGGATAATTCAGATCTTTAGGGGAAATGGCAACTTTCTGGAAAAGAAGATGATGACAACATATGCAAAGACTCAATCAAGCTAAAGTTATGTTACAATTGTTGTCTATAGTAATCATGTTTCCAACGCCTCCATCAGTCCACCCGAATCAATCAAACCGATCGATTATGCAGGCTATACTTACAACTTGGTTAAATAATACGAAACATTTCTGTCAAACATCAGCAGCAATTATCACTAACGACATACTATTCTGTGATAAAATATGAAACTTCTCAGGTTATTACATTGTAGCTAACAATTTAATAGAATTTTTTAAAAAAAAATACATGAAATAATGATAGAGAATTAGAGATCATTTAAAGAAATGGAACATATACAGCTCATGTATGCAGTCAATTTTAAATGCTCAAAACAGCTTCCAAAGGTAAGAAAAACCTGTACCTTCGCAGCACTAGAAGCTGATGCAGCAACGCTGGCTATTAAAAACTTATCCTTGGCTGTCTTTAACTTGGTCACTAAAGAGGGAAGGATGGATGACACTCCAGGAAAATTGCTAAATACCCATACAAGCCTTTCCTCCACCAGTTCAAGAAGTTGGTTGTTGCAGAGAGTAATTACCAACGTTGTCTACATAGGTAATTTGTACAATATACAATTATGAATATGCCAATATAACAATATATTAGAAACTAATGCATCATATGAAGAGTTGTACCAAAAAGGTTAAAAGTAGCAAACCTGCATATAAACCTTGATAAAAGCCTTTCCAATTAAAGTTGCCAGAAAGAACTTCCAGAAGGGGATGTTAAATTGTCCACACAAAATACCAGCAAGATCAAACAGAGGGTTTGGCACCTGATGGAAGGGAAAGTTAGAGTCTCTCCAACTGTCATATTTAACAATCAAGGAATAAAATGCTTCCTTTTTGTAATTATCCTTCTAATAATAAAATTTACTATCAGGGCCTCCACTACAGTTTTCAGTTCAAATAAGAAAATATTAAAGGAATAATAATATGCGAAAGATAACTGCTCTACATTTGCAATATTGCTCCACTGGTCACAAGGAAAGTCATAGCCGCATTTTATATATAGCAACTATCATTCAAGTGGGGGAGAGAATGAGTTTCAATGGAGTTCAGCTAACAGCTTAAATAGTTAAGGAGCAACTGCAAGTACGGTAACATAATCAAACATGTATATAAGCAAATAAATGACCACAAGAAAGAGACTAACCGAAGCAAGTAGCAGTATTGTTGGGAAGTTTAGATGTTGTGAGTGAGACATAAGCCAGCGCTTGGCTCGGTATAGAGTTGATGATAGAAAACCCTCTTTTGAGATAGAAGCATCCAATTCTGCTAACTCTTCGACTTTTTGGCCTGACATGCTAGCTGTGGTTCATTTGTAGTAACCTGAGTCAGTTGCTTCAAGGAACATTTCCTAATTAAGTACAGGAACTTAGAGCTATTAGCCTAATTTAATTTAAGCTAGTCTAAGATACAAGATTGTTTAGCCTGAACTTAGGTTAATCTTATATCATCGCTTATTGTGGTCAAGATACTCAACTTATAAGCTAGATAACTCAGCTCATCATAACTGAGAAATGTGAATGAAAAAAATTGTAATTTAAGATACCCTTTGTAGATACCTATACTTCGTAACGCAGCAAATACCCATACTGAAAATAACAAGACAAGACTCGCTGAAGATTTGATGGGAGCATGGATGGAAGTTAAATGCATTCTAGATCTAACATCTGAGTGAGACCAAGAAACTGAACTTTATAACTACTCTACTCTGCACACAGGATGACGACATTTCTAGCTGAAGGCAATACTGGAAGACAGTAATATAAATAATCAACAATTGAGCGAAAAAATGATGGTCATCCTCATCAAAGCATGCTACAAATGTTCGCTTAATTTGTAATTGTTCAAGAAGCTTCGTGTTTACAAGACTATGCAGATCTTTCAAATGCACAAATCCCACATCAAAGTAATTATGATGTGTTCATGCACATTTAGGCCCAGTGAAACATTTATACTCCCTCCATCCTGAAATAAGTGACTTAGATTTGTCTAGATTCGCATGTATCTATACACTAAAAAGCGTCTAGATACATGCTAATCTAGAGAAACCCAAGTCCCTTATTTTCGGACGGAGGGAGTACATAACTTTAAGGATGCGCAACTAACTCTCTAAAGTAATAATATTGAAGAATAATAAAGTGCAAAACAAAAGAAAAGCAACGATCAAATGAGCGAACATAGAATTATGTACATTATTTTCCATCTGGCAAGAGCAAAGCAGTAAAGACGTAACCTGCTCTAGAGATGAAATATGGAGGAAGTTCTCCAAGTGCAGTTCCAATGCCCCAAAGAACAGCTTCAAGATGAACTTCATGAAGTATTTTGCCAAACGGGATTGTTTCCTGATATATTCGAGGTCCAAATTCTAGACAGTCTTTCTCCAACCATGAAGGCCTCCTTTTAAGAAGAATAGTGTCATAAGGAGCACTCTTTAGATCAACCCGACCACACTGAACCGCTTTCATTGTAAAAAGGGCTATATGAGGCCCTAAATACAATACAAACGTGTGCAAACCAGAGCCTGCGAAATAAAATGATGACTAAGGATCAAACTACAAGTATAGTCTTACTAATAAAATGACTTAGCTGCAATGGTAAAAAAATGTATTCAACAAATTACTTCTCACACAAATACAATTGAACTTTGGGTTTTACCTAATCCAATGGATGATGCCACCCCTAGTATGACCCACCATAATCCAAATCTGGCATACCAAAGCAGTTCCTGAATATGCTGCATTGAAGAAAAAATACAATGTTTTATCCATGCTGTGTATGCACCACACCCCATCAATCAAAGATATGCTGCATTGAAGAAAAAATACAATGTTTTATCCATGCTGTGCATGCACCACACCCCATCAATCAAAGATATGAAAGGAAGAAAGAACATATGGTCATAGGTACAACTGAAGCTGCCAGGAAACTACAGACTTGTGAACTAACGTGGACAAGATATTGCTATTAAAATGAAGCTTTCTTAACACAGGTGCATGTAAAGTTGCCAAAATGCCAGATCGAGGCCTTCAACAAGCAGCTGATACACTGCCTAAGAATTAGAGTAGAATAACAATTTACTTGAGAACTCTTTCGGTGCTACAGTGGTGTTAAGGGGTACAAGATTGCACCACTCCACCGATGTTTGAGTCTCACTTCAACCTTAACATCGAGAAATGCAGGGAATAAGTCTTATGCCGCCTCATTCAAAACAAATAAATAACTTATTTCATCATTCTAAAGCAGGAATTTGTTTCATGCATATCTAGAGACTGTAAAGGTAGTGCTCTGTATAAATTTGTATAGTTGTAATTCAATTCAGCATATCACCATTCGACTATTCTAACCTTGAAATATAGAAATGTGCTAACTAAAAGATGATGATACCTTCTCATGCGGGCCATCAATAACCAAGAGAAGAACCCAGGTAGTAATAACCAAAAGAACCAGGAACTTCAACCGAGCACCTTTTTTCAGAACACACGAACATGTGCTTCTTATACTCTGCCCAATGGCTAGCACAAACAATGAGAGTGTTTTGAAGGGCTGTGATGTCAACGTTAACTTTTCCAGGTCCACACGATGCTTATCACGAAGGTCTGAAATATATGGTAAATCTATTAGATCATCAACACACAGAGTAGTTTTACTTTTATATCCTTAAGAAAACAAGGATTTCAGAGAATTCTGAGATCATCTGATGTTACAATGAAGGTGGCATAGACTGTGAAGAATCCAATGGACGACACATACTCCTAATTTGTTGCCTTTTATGACACTTCAACGAATAATTACACACGTTGAGCTGTGCATTGAAATAAAATAATTACAGCTATCTTCCATAACATAGTTTCAAAAAATAACGATAAATAGGATTTCTATGCATACAAAAATCATAGTAGAAAACTGAATTTATATTGGGGAATTCCAAAGTGCACCACAAGAAACTGAAACTGAAAAGATATCACTCTAGTCAATCTTTCCGGGAACAAATCTATTGGAGGTTACGAAGTAAATGTAACTTATTGTAAACGCCATCTGCCCTAGTAACAGTAAAACGAAATTTAACTTAAATACTCAACTGTAAACCTTCCAAGAGTGGAGTAAATAACTCAATGCTTGAAAGGAAAACAATTAGCATGATCGTCTTTCTAGGTGCGATAGAAAATAGATGAAGGAAACCAAAGCCACTAATTCACGAAGGATTGAACCATTGTACTCTTCTCGGACGAAAACAGAAAATCACCACCAACTTAAGAGAAAAAACTAACTTGCACGTAAGAGAAAACAAACAAACTGCTCCAATTTTCCGGGAAACCCTCAATGAGACGCATTCGCAACCCCATAGCGCAAACAAGTTAACAAACGCCGCCGGAACCACATGAATCTGAAGGGGAAACATATCGGCTTTACATGATACTACTAAGCCCAAAGAACCAAACCGGACAGCCATCTCGAAGAACATAGCGAGATCAAACAACGCGATGCCTGACCCAAGGCCGGCATCGACTCACTCACCGGATACGTCCTGGTGCTCGCCGACGGCGGTGCCCTCCATCTCGCCGAGCCCCCCGTTCCCCACCTCTGCCGTGGTAGATCTGAGCTGAGCAGCACCCGTTGGAGCAGGTCGCCGCGGCTATGCAAACCAAGGGGAAGAAAGAAAACGCGCGAGCTTTGCTGCTCGTTTGGCGCGGAAACGCCTCGCCGCTTCCGCCAGTCCGGTGGTTGAGGGGGATCACGAGCTCTGCGAGTCGGAGCCGGAGGGTACAGAGGGAATCGCTCCTTTCTTTTTTCCAAGCTGGGTGCTTTTGGGCGAGCGCAGGGGGCGAGGAAAACAAAAGGTTTGGTTTTTGTTACGGTTTACGTGCTCGCGCTTTCTGGTTTTCCTTCTCAGAAACAAAGACGTTAAAATTGCTGGTCTTTGCCGAGGCGTTTTTGTTTCTTGAGCTGGAGAAGGTAACTTGTGTAGAAAGGTGGGCTAATGATATAGATTATTAATTATACTAGTAGTATAATAGATTCGTGTAGTGTACTTAGTATTTATGAAATTTGTTTCTCAAGCTAACTTCTCTTTTTTCTCAAGAAAGAATATTTTAAATAAGAAACCTTGGAGTGTAATTTCCGTACCCGGATCCGGTCGAGCTCTGTATTTTTTAAAATACAAAATGTGTATCCAAAAGTTTCAAAAATACCGATTATGTTCAAAAGAGAAAATATACAAAAGGATCTATTCAACTTTTAGATATAAACCCCCAAAACAGGTCGACTACACAAGTTATACATCAACACACAATCACACGCAGACGCATCACAAGCACATTGAATTGATCCATTAGGGCTTATACAACCTAAAATAGCGAAAGAGCAACAAGTAGGAAACTACAACTTCACTTGTTTGTCCGTAAAATCGATTGTTAACACCCTAAACGACGAGTGAAGAGCATTGGTTCCCCCCCCCCCCCCACATCATGACCGCTAGAGGAGCTCTGTCTCCCTCATCTTCACCAATGACATCCAAAGTTGCCTAAAGATGTGCTTGTAGAAAAGGCATTCGATTGGTTGTCGAGGGATAATTAAACCGATGGTTAGCGTATTCGTAATGTGCCAAAGAGCCCAACATTGCGTGTGTAAAGAAAAATGAAATAAGGCGGCAAGATTGTCCCAAAATTCCTTGAAGAAGAGAAGATAAAACATCCAAGAAAGATGGGTTCCATTGGTACCGAAGAAACTCGCTAGCTCAACCCCGCATAAGTTTAGCTAAAGAGCACGAGAAAAGGAGGCGGTACATGCATTTTGGGTCACCCCATAGAGCAAAACAAATCGTTGCTCGGTCGTATCTGCTTGAATATTTGGTCGCTAGAAGAGGGAGGTCCTGTATCCATTTTTCCCACACACGGATGTTTATTATATATCTATATGTTTTTATTATAGAACATCTATATTAGCTCTCTCGAAACAATGACTTCAACATGGATATTAAGCTTTCACCCTGTAGAAAGTTCGCTCTCTTAAAACAATGCCTTCAGCATGGCCATTGACAGGCACAACCAATTAAGGCCAGACCTTGAATCTAATCCGAGAAGATAAGACTATGTATTCCTCATGTGTTGCCGCCCCCGCTTGTTGTGCCGCTACTACGAATCAAGAAACACCAAGCAAAATCCCCATCACCTCGAAGACTCGGTTCACCATTACTAAACCTCAGACCTCAGCCTCCGTGACATTCTCTGACATTGTCTTTTCCATTAAAATTGAAACATCGACATGCCCCATGATTGAGAACAGACAACAAAGCTTCGTGTCACACCCTGTAGAATCCCCACGACCAAAATTATGGGTGCACACTATTGAATGTCATCCAATCTAGCAATCTAGGCATCAATTGGCCAATGAAGATATCTGATGGAGACTTTCAGAACTCACCACCGGCCAGATCAATGAGGGTCTGCATCAAGCAGGACATTGTCTTGGGTCGAGAAGAACCTAGGACCGCCTCCTTTATTAGGCAGATCGGCATGCCCCCAAGATGTCACCCACTGGCTTCCAACAGCAGGCCGGAGATATCATCGGGTACCACTACCACTAGCACCATGCGGAGATGAGGAGCAGAGCCGCGTTGAGTCCCCCTAAACTAGCCGTCATGCCGCCCCGTGGTCACAGTATCCGTCGAAGTCGCCAAAGAAGTCTGGGGCCTCCGTCTCGGCATCCATATCTGCCGGACAAGCCATACCGTCCAGGGCCGCCACGAAGCTCCGGTCGGAGATCCCACCACACAAGGAAGATAGGGCCTCCGTCGTCACCTGTCGCGCTACGAGATGAGGATCCGCCACCCTGTCAGCCACGTTGCCTTTGACCGGCTGAAAGGATCGTATGGGCACCTAGAGGGGGGTGAATAGGTGCTACTTCAAATTTTCTTCTTTTTCAAATTAGGGTTTGACAAGAAAGGTAAATTCTCTAGATTATGCAACTATGGTGAATTTACCTATATGTCAACCAAGCACAAACTATCACAACACTAAGCAAGAACAAGTAAGTAAAGTGTGGTAAAGGATAGAAGTAACCAAAGGAGTGGACGGGGAGACACAAGGATTTGTTTCCCGTAGTTCCTTCTTTTTGAGAGGAAGTACGTCTACGTTTGGAGAGGGGGTGGTTTCAAACCACCAACACCACGAGAGGCCTCCCTTGTTCTCCCATGAATCTCACCCCAACGGGCTCGATCCACCTTCCACTATATTGGCAACCTTCGAGGTGGAAGCCGAGACCTTTACAACAAGTTCGGGGCACACATCCACAACTTAATTGGAGGCTCCCAAATACAAGCAAGCTGTCAAGACAAATCAAAGACAAGCTTGTAAGAACCAAATCAAAGTTAGGGTTTCCAGTGAAACACTAGAGCTTGGGGGCCCTCAAGTGAATGAGGGGGAAATGAAGATCCTCTTGGTGAAGATGTAGATCAAGGCCTCCTCCTTCGATTCTCCAAAGATCAATGACTTTGGATGGTTGGATGAAGAGATCTTGTAGATTTGGTGGCTCTAATGGAGTTGGTGTTCTTAAGCAGCTCGAGCGACTGGAGGAAGAAGATAAGGGTCCCTTTTTATAGGCAGCCCCCTCCACGAACCGTTTTCTGACCGTTGTAGAAAAGTCAGGCCGGAGACTCCGGTCTACACCGGAGAATCCGGCCAATCTCCGGACCAGCCTCCGGACCGCCCATCTGAATGACCCAGACCAATCATGACCCAGCAACACCGAAGACTCCGGTCTTCCAACACCGGAGACTCCGGACTGAGCAAGATCCGGAGACTTCGGAGTATCCTCCAGTGCAGGCTCCGGACCCCTAGTCAGTATGTCCCAGCCCAGATCCTGAAGATACCACCGGAGACAGATCCGGAAACTCCAGACTACACCGGAGACTTCGGTATTGGCAGACCGGATGTAACACCCTCGGATCGGCCATATGCAAGTGTTAGTGCTTCCCGCCAAACCCGCACAGAAACGATTCAAAGGTGCCCACCAGGCACTTGCGTGCGGGTGGAAAACGAAGTAATATCATTACACAATAGTCCTCGATGGAACCCACAAAACATATATATACAACAGCGACTCAATGAGTCAAGAATACAGATATACAGTACAAAGATCCAAATCACCTTGAAAACGATACAGCGTTCGAGTACGGACAAGATGCAAATTGAGCTAAGAGCCCTGAAGAATAACCAATGGCGTCCATAACCCTGCCCAGGCTGAGCCGGAAGGGTAACCCTGCTAACGACGTCGATCTCAAAACCTGCTTAAACAAAAGGGGTGCCGACAAAGGCAAAGGAAAAAGAGCGGTCAAGATCGAGGCCAAGACAGCGAGACTAGAATTCGGTCCTCACCTACATAGGTATGGTGGATCAAGCTAGCAAAGATGCACTAAACAACCTATAGAGACTCAATATAATTGTCGGCTATCAGAGAGAGATAAGAAAGACCTATTCGGAACCAACCTGATACTACCACCAAACATACCCATCCTGGTATAACCCCCTCGAGACCAAATGAGGAAGTCAACCGAGAAACTCACACAGTTGGTAGTTTTATTTATTCGGTTATCGTTGCAGCAATTACTAGTCAGGTATAGATAGTCATCCTGATATAATAAGCAGTGGGCACTTTTATTTAACCATTTTGTTGTAGTTGCAACACTTACTAGTCAGATACAATTAGCATGAGATATCCCAAACCCAGTAGTTGTTGGTACTTTTATTTAGCCATTCTGTTGTAGTGAAGCTGATTACTAGTCATATCGGATACAAGTCAAATTATAACAATACACTTTAGTTATAGTTGTCTATGATCGAGAACTGTGCTCCAAGTCGTCCATAACCGCGGACACGGCTTCTCGAAAAGATTTAACCCTACAGGTGTGCACCAAAGTTTGCACACGCACCTACACCCTTGTTGTCAGATCAGATAGGTACAAGATCACAAAACATACACCCAACGGTATGTCGACGGGGTTTCGGACACGACGTTTCCCAGACCCAAAGCAAGCACAGGGGGCCACCCCACTAAGCTACCCTAACTATGTGATTTTGCATGGAATAAAATATATATATGTGGCTCACCCTAACTATGTGCAATAAGATAATTAAGTACATCATGCAAGGTAGATAGTATCAAGGATAGCACGCATAAATCTCACAAGAGTTACAATAGAGAGTGCACACAAGCACATAGTCACACACATCAGCAGCAAATAACACACATAAAGTTCAAGTTCGAATATAGCAAATAAAAGCAGATAGTATCAAAGATAGTAGCAAATCCAAAGCCCCAAACCCATGCAAAACGATGAGAATGTCTTCTCCCCCTTTGGCATCGAAACGTCGAAAAAGGGAAAAGACCTAAACTAGCGCCCCAACAGCTCAGTATTCATCCTGGTCATCACCATCCTCATCATAGTCATCATCATCGTCTTCAGGGACAGCATGCCCTTTGCCGTGAGGGCGAGAAGAGGAGGTACCCTGGTACCCAAAACCGGAGGTGACATCAGCAAAGGTTTTCCAATCCACCAGACTATCCTGTTGGGCATTCCATGCACCAAATGAGAGTGTGTGATCAGACTCTGTGGACTGCTGAGCCCCATGCTCATCATTGTATTCATCCTCACCTTCCTCATTATCCTCAGCACCCTGTTCCTTGATCTCCTTGAGGAGCTTCTCAATGTGAAGGTTTCTTTGGTAGGATGCATGCTGCTGCTTACGGATGTCAACATTCATGCAACAAAGGGTCCTCTCCCAAAAACTGGCCTTCTTGACCCGCTCATGCACATAGTCTCGAGTCATAGTAGGCATAGGGGCATTGGAGGCATTCTTCCTCCGAACTCTAGGTGGGGAGGGAGCTCTCTCAGTCTCAATATCCTCATCATCATCCCCATAGAGACGCCTCGGAGCAGGCCCCATACGCCCCTTCTGCTGCAGTGAGACCAACATGTGTTCAGTGAGGTGTGATGGTATGCCAAGTGGAGAATCATGCTCCTGGGAGTTGATGAGACTCATAACCAAAGGTGCATAAGGAGGAGATTTCTTGTAAAGGATAGCATGGAACATCTCTTCGAAGATAAAGTCCATCACATCAATAGGTGCAGCATCTGCCTCAGGTCCAGCATTGTAAATCCGGTGAGTGTGGTAAAGAAGGTTGACAAGGCCACCCCTAATCGCATCATCATTCCCAGCACTAGGTGTAATGGTATGATGGAAAATTCTCAGCATAAGGTTGTAGAGAGTCTTGAGTCCCTTGGACCCTCCCACAACACCCTCATCATATAGAGGCGCCAGCTTCAACTTGTTCTCACCTAGAGCTGCAGAGTGCATGCGCAACCCAACAGGAGTGGATACACCATGAAAGGTCTCAAAAATGACGTTGGCAAAGTCATGGAATGTAGCTGTGCAGCGAGTGGTACCAGACATCCAAACCATAGTCCTGTCTTGATCATACCTAAACACAACTGTGGCATAGAACTGTTGTACAAGGTAGATATTGTAGTCTTCACGCAGCTCCATCAAGTTATACAGACCCAGCTTCTCACAGATCCACAAGGCATCATTGAAGTAGGGGCTGAGGCCTGAGGCGCATCTGCTCAACACTCATAAACTTCTGAGGGCAGACAGGTGATTTGGTGAGCACACCATACACATCCTTCATGAACACAGCCTGTTCTTTCCTCCAGAAATGAGGGTCATCACTAGTGCGAGGCAACGTATAGAAATCTGTCTTTCTCAGCTCACGGTACTCCTCTTTAGACATTTTAGCCAAGGTCTGAAGGTTGTCATATTTGGCCTTCTTGGCACGGTCCTCTCGTTCAACCCTCTCCTGATCCCTCTTCAAGTAAGCTGCATCACGTGCCAGCTGTTTCCGATTGGACGGAGGCACGATAAATTGACCCTGAGCTTCATCATAGCGAGGATTGCCCCTTTGGGACTTGGCCTTGGTACGACGAGGACCACTAGAACCATCACCTATGAACAACAGTGAGGGATATAGAATGGAGATGAGTATATATGTCCCAATAATGTAGTACAAGAGCTTTGATGCATTTCTGGACTATTTTGATTCACCCAACACCGGAGTCTTCGGCTCATACCGGAGTCTCCTGTCCTAGGGACCGGAGTCTCTGGCCTGGACCGGAGTCTCCGGACCTAAGTCCGGAATCTCCGGTCGGGAGGCTCAGGCATGAGATGGGAAGATGCTGGTGAGGGTGAATCTAGTAGATCAGGCAATGCAACAAGGCTAAAGTACTAGAGTGCACGCAAACAAGTGATTCCAATGGACAAATCAGCATCAATCCTCAAAAACACATCTAGAGATGAACCCTAGGAGAAAAGGTAGAGGAGAGGTACCAGATCTGTCCATGGGATCAATTCCTCCAGTGGGAATGACCCAATGGAGGATAGGGGAAGGTTGTCCGGCGGCACGGCGGATCCCGGGGGCTTCTTGACCTCCGGGGAGGAGTTTTGGAAGAGGCGCGACGGGTTTGGAGGTAGGGGACGGGGTGAAGAATGAGGAACCGCTGTACCAGTTCACCCCGCCCCCTTCTTTAAGTGACAGAAACCGTCTGGACCGGAGACTCCGGTCTACACCAGAGACTCCGGTCCTCCTCGACCAAAAGTTCCAGGATAGGTGTTTTGAGGACATATATGAGAGATAGACAGTTTTAAGATAGGGAACGGGCTTGGGTTGAGACATCAAACTGTGAAGAACCAACAAGAGCCATAGGAATTCACAAAAACATTCAGAAAAGCTCCAAGAGACTAGAATCAGGCAAATGACAAACATGAGTAAGTACCAACCTCTCGAATGAGAGAGGGCGGTGGCCTAGGCCACCATATTTGAGTATACTCGGCTTGGCACCACGAAGATATATCTTGGGTCCATTACCGAAACTCATCATTAAGCTCACATATCACTAAATGATATTAAGAGGAATGATTTTGATTGCTTTGGGCATAATGGGGGGAGGGATGGTCCAATCAGTTAGGACCGCACTCCCACTATATCCATGCCTACACCTAAACCAAATATGAGTTGAAACATAGGAGAGAATGCAAGAAAATCAAGTCAAGCTCCTTGAATCTACGACATTTAGTTCATTCCTCAAATAACAAAACCTTGCTTCATCAATTGGCTTCGTGAAGATATCGGCAAGTTGATCTTTGGTTGACACATATGATAGATCAATATCACCTCGAGCAACATGATCTCTAATGAAGTGATGGCGAATCTCAATATGCTTTGTCCTTGTGTGATCCACCGGGTTGTAGGCAATCTTGATGGCACTTTTATTGTCACATATAAGAGGCACTTTGTCACAATGGACACCATATTCCTTTGAAGTTTGCCTCATCCATAGCAATTGGGTGCAAGCACTAGCAGCTGCCACATACTTGGCTTCGGCGGTGGAGAGAGATATACAATTTTGCTTCTTGGAGGACCAACATACCAAGGACCTACCAAGGAATTGGCAAGCCCCGGATGTTAATTTTCTATCATCCTTGTCCCCCGCCCAATCTGAATCCGTGTATCCACAAAGAGCAAATGTTGAGCCTCGAGGATACCAAAGACCATAAAATGGGGTATGAACTAAATATCGAAAGATTCTATTGACCGCCATTAAATGGCTTTCTTTAGGAGACGCTTGATATATTGCACACACACCTACACTCAACACAATATCGGGTCTAGATGCACAAAGGTAAAGCAAAGAACCAATCATAGACCGATATACCTTTTGATCCACATCTTTACCATTTGGATTTTGTTCTAGATGAGTCTTTGTGGCCATGGGAGTAGGAGCTCCATTTAAATTTTGCATATTGAATCTCTTGAGCATGTCTTGAGTATACTTGGCTTGATTGAAGAATGTCCCTCCTCTAACTTTCTTGATCTCAAAACCAAGAAATACTGTCAACTCCCCCATTAAAGACATCCGGAACCTACTAGTCATAAGCTTCGAGAATTCATCATTAAAAGCTTTGTTAGATGAACCAAAGATAATATCATCAACATATATTTGGCATACAAAAAGCTCCCCATTGACTTTCTTAGTAAAATGAGTGGGATCGATTTTCCCAACCTCAAATCCACGGTCAAACAATAACTCTCTAAGGTGCTCATACCACGTGCGTGGGGCTTGCTTGAGCCTATAGAGCGCCTTATCAAGTTTGTAGACATGGTTTGGGAAGTTGGGGTCCTCAAAACCCGGGGGTTGCTTAACATATACCAATTCATTTAGTGGGCCATAAAGAAATGCACTTTCTACATCCATTTGTTGCAACTTGAAGTTATGATGTGCCGCATAAGCAAGAAGGATACAGATGGACTCAAGGCGAGCCATGGGTGCATAAGTCTCTCCATAGTCAATGCCTTCAATTGGAGAGAACCCTTGTGCAACCAATCTAGCCTTGTTCCTTACAATAATTCCATGCTCATCTTGCTTGTTCTTGAATATCCACTTTTTTCCAATAACATTGCGGATATCCTTTGGCTTCTCTATTAACCTCCATACTTTGTTTCTCTCAAAGTTGTTGAGCTCTTTGTGCATAGCTTCTAACCAATCCGAATATTCAAGAGATTCCCACACTTTCTTTGGTTCAATCATGGAGATGTGTGCTTGGTGTTCACTGAACCTCTTCAATTGTGCTCTTGTGGAAATGCCTTTCCTTAGGTCACCAACCACATTTTGCAAGGTGTGCTCTCTTAATTCCAACATTCTTTCCTTTCTAGCTTCGCGACGAGCATGGATCTCCGTGTTGTTTCTTGGGGGGGCCCTCTTCATCATTTTGATCCTCGTCTTGACCATTAACTTGACCTTGATCATCATTGGAATCATTCTCTTCATCTAGAGGCAAAGATTGACCTTGGTCATGATCAAGTGCTCTTCTAGCATCAATTTGAGCTTGCTTCAAAGCAGTTTGTACGGATCTTCCTTGAGCAATTGCCTGGGCACCACTTGACACCCGGGAGAATGAATCAAGCTCCCCTTGACAAGAGTTGTCACTATGATCATCATGTTGAGGGTCTACATCTTGTCTTTGGCTTGAGTCGTTGTCCTCCTCGGTGGATGGAGCTTGTTTATGTTGTGAAGGTGAGGGTTCACTTGAGTGGAGCATAGTTCTTCTCGATCCGCCATAAGGGGTTCCTCAATGGGGCGGATATATCCCACACCCATTCTTCCTATGGCATCCTGAGGCATTTCATCATCTGCATCACAAGCATCAACACGCCCCCCTTGGGGACCATCATATTCTTCGAAGGTCACACTACAAGATTCTATGACGACTCCAGAAAGCTTATCATAGATTCTATAAGTGTGAGATTCGAGACCATAGCCAACAAAAATACCCTCTAATGCTTTAGACTCGAATTTGGACAAACGAACACCTTTTATGAGATAGAAACACTTACAACCAAACACCCGAAAGTAAGATATGTTGGGCTTGTTACCGGTAAGTATTTCATATGGAGTCTTGTTGATTTCTTTGCGGAGGTAGAGCCGGTTTGAAGCATGACAAGCGGTGGAGATGGCTTCGGCCCAAAAGTTGTATGGAGATTTAAACTCCGCCAACATGGTCCTAACCATCTCAATAAGAGTCTGGTTCTTCCTTTCGGCATCACCATTTTGTTGAGGGGTGTATGCAGCGGAATATTGATGTTTAATCCCCTCATCACTAAGAAAATCATTCAAGGTGTAGTTCTTGAACTCGGTGCCGTTGTCACTTCTTATGATCAATACGGGAAGATTGTATTGACGTTGGACCATGTTGATGAAGTCGATGAATGTCTTTTGGGTCTCACTCTTCAACTTGAAGAAATATACCCATGAGTATCTTGAAAAGTCATCAACGATCACCAAGCAATATTTCTTCCCACTAAGACTTGCATGAGATGGAGGACCAAATAGGTCCACATGGAGGAGATCCAAGATCTTGGTGGACTTGATGCGGTTCTTAGGCTTGTGAGGAGCATCATGCATCTTCCCTAGAACACATGCCCTGTAAACACGATCTTTGGCAAAGGAAACATTTTCTTTTAGTCCAACAATATGGACCTCCTTGCGGAGACTTTGCAAAGTTCTCATATTGTCATGGGCTAGTCGGCGATGCCATAACCAACCCACATAGGCCTTTCCAAATAAGCACATTGCACTTGTAGTGGCTTGCCCCGAAAAGTCCACCACTTACAAGTCATGTTCGACATACCCAACGAAAGCGACCTTGATAGACTTTCTCCACATGAGGACCACAATATCATCATCAACAAAGACGGCAAAACCCATCTTTCCTAGAGCACGGACTGAAAGTAAATTGTATCCAAGGGTCTCAACAAGCATGACGTTCACGAGTGTAATGTCGTGAGCAACCACTACCTTGCCGAAACCCATTACCTTAGACTTTGACTTGTCAGTGAAGGGTTTCGCGACATAGTAAATCAAAATTTTCTACGGATGCGAACAGAGGGAAAGCCAAGATCTAATCTAGTATATGCAAACAACGAGAGAGATTGGATTAGATCTTCATACCCTTGAAGATTCGCACAGCGGAACGTTCGTCAGAACGTGGGTGATGTAGTCATACTCGCTTCTCCTCCTCGCGATCCGATCCGATCTAGCACCACAAGTGGCGGTTCCTCCGTGATATGCACACGTGAAGCACCTCGACGTCTCCTCCTTCCTCGGACCAGAAAGTATGGTGGAGAGACGGATTGGATCTACAACACGACGGCGTGGTGTATATGGTGGAGAATTTCTGCAGAGGCTGGCGATCACAAGGAGGGAGAGGAGGGCAGCAGGGCGGCTAGGGTTGGAGGGGAAGGTGTGGGGGGTTGGTGCGCCCCCACCCCTCTTTATATAGAGGGGGGGCGCAGCCCTAGCCCCTCCCCCAAGCCCAAACCAGTGGCCCCAAAGGATAAGGAGTGGGGGGCAAGGAAACCCCCCCTTCTAGAAGGTCTATCTCGAGTTTAAACCTCTCTTGGACGGTTGGGCCCTATGGGGCCTCGTGACCCTGGCCCAATACGTCCAGGACACTCCCTCATAGGCCCATGCCCCCTCCCGGAAGGTGGGGCCACGTTGGCCCCCTTCCGGAAGGTTCTAGAAGCATCCGGTACAATACTGATTAACCCGGAACAATTCCGAACTCCAAAAACTGCACTGCCTTATATGAATCTTATTCTCCGGACCACTCCGGAACCTCTCGTGATGTCCCAGATCCCATCCGAGACTCCGAACAAAAACTCATAAACCATTTATCCAATCTATCCTAGCGTCGAGACACGTTAAGTGTGTGACCCTGCAGGTTCGAGAATATGCAGACATGATCTTCTATCAATAATCAACAGCGGGGTCTGGACACCCATATTGACTCCCACACATTCATCGATGATCATATCGGATGAACCAAGATACCAGGATTCAATCAATCCCATATATATATTCCCTTCGTCTCGCGATATTTTACTTGCCTGAGATTCGATCGTCGGTACCGTCATACCTAGTTCAATCTCGTTCACAGCAAGTACTTTACTCGTTCCATAATCCGATATCACTTTGTGATTAACTCCTTAACCACATGCTTGCAAGCGGTGTTGATATCGGTTACCGAGTGGGCCCGAAGTATATCTCTCCGACTTGGGAGGGACAAATCCCATCTCGATACATACAACCCAACAGATACTTTCCGATCACCTGAGAGACACCTTTATGATCACCCTCTCATAGGATGACGTTTGATGACCTCAAAGCTTTCTTCTGATACCAGGGAGTTGTATTATCTCATGGTCTAAGGAATACAATATTTGACATAAGAAAAGCTTCGCAAAGACGAACACGATGGCACGATCTAATTGCTTCGCTTAGTTTGGGTCTGTCCACCATATCATTCTCCCAATGATATGATCTCATTATTAATCGACAACTTATGTCCATGGTTAGGAAACCTTAACCATCATTAATCAATGAGCTAGTCCATAGAGGCGATTAGGGACACGATGTTGTTCACAAACCACACAAGTATTAAAGTTTCCGCTTAATACAATTCTAGCATGGAATATAAACATTATCATGAACAAGAATTATAATAATAACAGCTTTATTATTGCCTCTAGGGCATAATTCCAACAGTCTCCCACTTGCACTAGAGTCAATAATCTAGTTTACATCCGAAACAATCTCACACCCATGGCATCGAGGTGTCGATCATGTTTACACATGGAAGAGGTTTAGTAAATGGATCTGCGACATTCGGATCTGTATGTACTTTGCTAATCTTGATCTCCATCTGCTATATAATCTCGGATTATATGAAACTTGTTGTTGATATGCTTGGTCTTTGGATGATATCTTGGTTCCTTAGCGAGTGCTATGGCGCCAGTGTTGTCACACAATATCTCCAGTGGGTCCAATGCACTTGGAACCACGCCAAGCTCAGTGATGAAGTTTCTGATCCAAACTCCTTCACTTGACGCTTCTGCAGCAGCCATGTATTCCGCTTCTACTGTAGATCCCACGATCACGCTTTGCTTGCAGCTTCTCCGGCTCACAGCTCCTCCATTCAAAATATACACGTATCCTGTCTGAGATTTAGAATCATCCTTGTCGGTGTCGAAACTAGCGTTGACGTAACCTTTTACGACGAGCTGTTCATCACCCCCATAGACTAAGAACATTTCTTTAGTTATATTTAGGTACTTTAGGATGTTCTTCACGGCTGTCCAGTGTTCCACTCCTGGATCACTTTGATATCTGCTCGTCAAACTAAGAGCATTGGACACATCCGGTCTAGTACACAGCATGGCATACATGATAGAACCTATGGCCGAGGCATAAGGCACTTTGCTCATAGCTTCCCTATCATTTACCGTAGCTGGACACTGAGCCTTGCTCAATATCTTACCCGACAACATAGGCACCGAACCTTTCTTTGCCTTATCCATTCGAACCTTTCGTAACTTTGTCTAGGTATGTACTCGGCTTAAAGCTATCAGCGTCTTTGTCTATCTCTATAGATTTTGATGCCCAATATATAAGCAGCTTCACCTAGGTCTTTCATTGAAAAACACTTGTTCAAATAACTCTTCACATCATTAAGCATGTTGATGTCATTTCCAATAATCAATATGTCATCCACATATAGTACCAGAAACGTCACCGAGCTCCCACTCACTTTCTTGTAGATGCAAGCTTCGTAGCAATTTGGAACAAATCCAAAGCTCTTGATCACTTGATAAAAACGAAGGTTCCAACTCCGAGATGCTTGCTTCAGTCCATAAATGGAACGCTGAAGTTTGCACACTTTATCAGCATCCTTAGGATCGACAAAACCTTCGGGTTGCATCATATACAACTCTTCATCAATGTTGCCATTGAGGAACGCAGTCTTGACATCCATCTGCCATATTTCATAATCATGAAACGCAGCAATTGCTAATAAAATCCGAATGGACTTAAACATCGCTACGAGAGAGAAAGTCTCATCGTAGTCAACACCTTGAACTTGTCGAAAACCTTTCGCGACAAGCCGTGCTTTATAGACGGTAACATTACCATTCGCGTTCGTTTTCTTCTTGAAGATCCATTTGCGCTCAACGGCCTTTCGGTCGCTAGGAGGGTCCACCAAAGTCCATACTTGGTTTTCGCTCATGGATCCCAATTCGTATTTCATGGCTTCTAGCCATTTCTCAGAGTCTGGGCTCATCATCGCTTCCTCATAGTTCGTAGGTTCACTATCTTCTACCAATAAGACAGTCAAGACAGGGTTGCCGTACCACTCAGGAGGGGCACGCGACCTTGTCGACCTGCGACGTTCAGTAGCAGCATCGTCCGAAGCTTCATGATCCTTGTCATTAGCTTCCTCTATTGTTGGTGCAGGCGGCACTGGAACAATTTCAGGTGCTGCGCTACTCTCCAATTCAAGAGAAGGTTCAATAACCTCGTCTAGCTCTACTTTCCTCCCACTCACTTCTTTCGAGAGAAACTCCTTCTCAAGAAAGGAACCATTCTTTGCGACAAACACTTTGCCTTCGGTTCTGTGATAGAAGGTATACCCAATAGTTTCCTTAGGGTATCCTATGAAGACGCATTTCTCCGCTTTGGGTTTGAGCTTGTCCGGCATCGACTTCTTGACGTAAGCTTCACATCCCCAAACTTTAAGAAACGACAACTTAGGTTTAGCACCAAACCATAGTTCATACGGTGTCGTCTCAATGGATTTAGATGGAGCCCTATTTAAAGTGAATGCAGCAGTTTCTAATGCATAACCCCAAAATGATAACGGCAAATCAGTAAGAGACATCATCGATCGGACCATATCTAATAGGGTTCGGTTCCGGCGTTCAGACACACCATTGCGCTGTGGTGTTCCGGGTGGCGTGAGTTGTGAAACGATTCCACTTGCTTTAAGATGCGTGAGAAAATCGTAACTCAAATATTCACCTCCACGATCGGATCGTAGAAACTTAATCTTTCTGTTACGATGGTTCTCCACTTCATTCTGAAATTCTTTGAACTTTTCAAACGTTTCAGATTTATGTTTCATTAAATAGATATACCCATATCTAATTAAGTCATCGGTAAAAGTGAGAAAATAGCGATATCCACCGCGCGTCGAAACACTCATCGGTCCGCATACATCGGTATGTATGATTTCCAACAAGTCCGTTGCTCGCTCCATCATACCGGAGAACGGGGTTTTGATCATCTTGCCCATGAGGCATGGTTCGCATGTGTCAAATGATTCAAAATCAAGAGACTCCAAAAGTCCATCAGAATGGAGTTTCTTCATGCGCTTTACACCAATATGACCTAGACGACAGTGCCACAAATAAGTAGTATTATCACTATCTACTTTGCATCTCTTAGCCTCAATGTTATGGTTGTGTGTTTCATCCCTTTCGAGATTTAGAAGAAATAAACCATTCACAGGAGGTGCATGACCATAAAAGATGTTATTCATATAAATAGAACAACCATTATTCTCCGATTTAAATGAATAACCGTCTTGCAATAAACACGATCCAGAAATAATGTTCATGCTCAACGCAGGCACATAATGACACTTATTAAGGTTTAAAACTAATCCCGAAGGTAAAACTAAGGAGAGCGTGCCGACGGCCATCACATCAACTCTTGATCCGTTGCCAACGCGCATCGTCACCTCATCCCTCGCAAGCCGCCGTCTATTCCGTAGCTCCTGTTTTGAGTTACAAATATCAGCAACTGAACCGGTATCAAATACCCAGGCATTACAACGAGGGCTAGTAAGGAAAACATCAATAACATGTATATCAAATATACCTTTGATGGTGCCAGCCTTCTTGTCCGCTAAGTACTTCGGACAATTGCACTTCCAGTGACCCTTATCCTTGCAATAGAAGCACTCAGTGTCTGGCTCAGGACCAGACTTGAGCTTCTTCTCAGCAGGGGCAACGCGCTTGCCGCCGCCTTTCTTGAATGGCTTCTTTGCTCCCTTACCTTTCTTAAAGTTGGGCTTGTTGACCATCAACACATGATTATCCTTTTTGATGTCCACTTCCGCGGCCTTCATCTTTGCGAAGAGCTCGGTGATCGTATCAGTGGAACCAATATGATTATGAGTCACTACAAAACTTTTGTAGCTGGGAGGGAGTGATTGCATAACCCTGTCAATCTTGAGCTCCTCTGGAATCGTGCATTCCAGTTGCTCAAGGCATTGAGTGTAGCCCGTTATCTTAATGGCGTGCTCACTAACGGAACTCCCTTCCTCCATCTTGCAGTTAAAGAACTTCTCAGAGATCTCATATCTCTCAAAACGGGTCTGAGTCTGAAACATGGTTTTCAGCTCTTCGAGAATCTCTGTAGAGGGAGTGTCCCAACCTTACAACAATATAAGGTGGAGTCCCCTGTGTTTACAATGCTAGTCCCTGGATCAATAGCTAGCATCCACAGTATAGATGTAATATCAAGAAACAAAGGTCATAATATAACTTTATAACCAGGAATAACATAATTTTATTACATCATACATAGCTCATTTGGCTATTACATTACATTGCAGCGGAATAACTATAGTCATGGGGTCCTTCATCTTGAAAGTGCCACAGGCAGACATGTTGGTTGTAGAATTTGTAATCCTAATCAATCAATCCTCACTAAAATCAATCAAACCTGCAACATTACAAGTTACAGCCACAAGGGTCAATACATTTGAATTGTATTGGCAAGCTTCACTACTATGTATACTATGAGTGGATCCTATCAATACATGCATATTTGGCTAAGTAGAGTTTAAGGCTCATTTGCATAAAGCAAAATTTATCCTATCTTTTTCAAAATGGTTTTGGTCCTTTGTCAAATCTCCTTTTCCAAGTTCCATGAACTCCTTGGTAGAAACTTAAGTGTCCAAGTCCTTGTCAAAAATCCCTTGAGCTACTTGGTAACCCCAAGTGCAACAAGTTTTATCAAAATCTCATGAGTTCCTTGGTAACCCCAAGTGTTCATGTTTTCAACAAAATCTCTTGAGTTCCTTGGTAACCCCAAGTACTTCAAGTTTTGTCAAAGTCTCTTGAGCTCCTTGGTAACCCCAAGTGCATCAAGTCCTTAAAAGTTTTTCTTTTAGAAATTAGAATGTCGAGATCTCCCATAGCTTCAAACTTTAGTTGCTCAGTATTGTCCATAACAGGGGACACGGCTAAGTACTTAGATTTTATTATCTTCCGCAGAAGGAGTACACTTTACCCACATGTCACAATCCCATCCTTTTGCCACCAGTGGCCCGGATTAGCACTCACCAAGATGGAGTCTTGGCAGATTGAGAATGTGACGAAGTCTTTCCAAAGGGTCCTCCCATACAACATTGCTAGCTTGTCTTGACACCATGAAGCATTCCAGATCCCCATGTCCAGTAAATTGAAGACAATGCATGGGTCTTCCCAATGTAGTTGACTAAGCCTGAGCCATAATAGCATGTGGTTGCACACGAAAGCCACAATTGGAGAAACATGTTCAATCTCTAAGTTTCCTGGGTGGTTTCCTTTGGAGCACAACACAAAGAGATTGCCATAGACATGGTTCCTTTTGTTGCCACCTTCTCCAAAACTCAAATTATCCTTGGCCACCCATGTGGTTCATTGAGTCCTTGTTTTATTATATAAATTCACAAGTCCTTTTCTCAACTTCATAAAATCTCAACATGTATCTCTTTTCAAAATAAAGCATGGCTAAGCATGTAACAACTACATTGTTTTCACTAAGGAATGTATAGGGTATCCTATTAGGATTAGCATAGCATAAGTATAAAAATTATTTTCTTGCATGTTTCAAAATCCACTAAGTATAATGAAAATAGTAGGACTTTAGATGATAGTGTAACTTGCCTTTTTGGTAGGGAATGTTGGTTAACTCCTTGATCTTGCTAGTCTCACACTTTGCTAATTTCACTACAATCAATCAAGCAAACTCTATATCAACTAGCATTCAAAATAATCAATCAAACAACAATTCACACACATAAAACAATGGGATCTAAGATCTAAGTCATGCATGTGAGCATGCAAGAGGTGGTTCTATTTGCAAAGATGGTATCCACTAGGCTTCTAAACTTTGTAAGGTTCAAGTTGGTCATTCTTCAAAGTGGCAAAGTCATTTGCAAAAGGATTTTTGTCCAAAACCTTTTTTTTTGATCTTTTCATTATTTTTATGTGGTGGAAAGCATTTTTATGAAAGCAAAAACTCAAATTTGTTCACAAAATAAGTTGTTGTTTCTAAAAACTTGGTGTTTTGGGTTAGTAGGTTTGATCCAAACCATTTTCTCAAAGTTTTCTTTCAAAAACATTTTCATAGTAAAACCATTATTTTATTTGGCTAGAAATGGCTAAATCAAGTTTTTCATCCTAACTTTACCAAATCCATTTTCCAAACTATGGGTTGGTTCCTAGGGTCAGTGAGTTCACCATAAACTATTTTGCCAAGGTTTCAAACTCAAAAACATTTTTGAATCATTTTTCTAGTCTTAACAAGCATACAAAAGTTTCTGCAAAAACATGCAAACTAACAGATACTATTTACTAAACCAAAGGCATGGTTGGCTAGGGCTTGTTCCACTGATTCCAACGGTACCAAATTTGAAAATTTTGGACGTGTGGATCAAAAGTTACATGAGTTTCAAATTGCAATTCAAATCTGGTTTCAATCTGTTTTTAAATCAGAAACCTGGCCACGCGTCACGATTTGATTGGACGGTACCGGTTCGGTCGGATCGGGCTCTGCAGTGCGTTGGATCTAATCAAATCGTGTGGTCTAGAAAGCATACCCCTTCGCGGTTAAGTGATCTAATCTTGCTCGCCCGATCTAGATCGAACGGCTCCTACTGACTTGCCAAAAGCTGGCGGCGCTAGGACAACGGCGAGCGGCGGGCGAGCAGATGATGGCGCCTGGCAAGGCGAAGCGAGAAAGGGAGGAGTAAGCTACCGAGATCGCAGGAGGTCGGAAGCTCCGTGGTCGACGGGCAAGGCGACGAGGGCGGAGGAATCCTCACGGAGTTTGGTGCAGCGACGGTTGGCTCTGGTCGAGGTCGAAGACGATGCTACGGGTCACGAGAAGGCAAACCAGAAGCATGGTTAGACGCAGGAGATCACGGAGATGCTGTGTGCGTGAACGAGAAGAAGAGGGGCGGCCGGAAACTACCTGTGGGGCTCGTCGGAGTTGGAGCGGACGGCGGCGTCGTTCAGAGCTTGTTGCAGACGTTGCTCTGGGGCGCCCGCGGTCGTACGAAGGGCACAGGTGGATGCGCCTGGAAGTGATGAGCGTGCTCTTGTGCTCGGGGAGGCAGGAGGTGGCTGTGGTTTGTCGGATTTCACCGGAGGAGCTCGCCGGAACAGCGGTGGTGCAGGGCCAATTCGAGGCAGCCTAGTGGCGATGTGGCATTGGCGTTTGAGGGGAATGACAGAGGAAGGATAGGTGCTTTTGTACGCATGGTCAGGGGCGAGATTAACGCGGCCATTAAGGTGAATTGAACGCGGCTTTGAATGGCAGCAACGACAGCGAGGTTTTGGGGGAGGAGGTCGCGGCGAAGAAGATGACCACGTGGCTGTGGGGTCTATCTGGCAGTAAGGGAGGAAGTGAGGGGGAAGGGTCCACCGGTCAGCTTCTCTGCGGGTTAGCAAGTTGGTGCGAACCGTTTTCTTTCGGGGGGGAAATTGGGCTGGTTGCTGGGCTCGTGGGCTTGGCCGGCTGGGCTAGGTCCAAACTCTATTTTTTTCTGTCTACTGGCTTTTTCTTTTTCTATAACTATTTCCTGTTTTGAAATTCAAACAACCAAACAACATTCAAATTGATTCAAACAATCACCAAACTTTGAAACTTTGAATTTGGTTCTGTTCAGTAACATAAACCAAAATTCCAAACCAAAATAATAATTTTAATTTAGGGTCCATTATTAATTAAATAAATAGACCAATGTTTAAATCAAGTTAGGATTTGTTTTATTTAAATCTTTATTTGAAATCTAATTATTTTCAAAACCAAATATGTAGGTTTTGTTTGGGAATATAAAATACTTGGAAAACTTATTTTAAATAAATAAATAAGTTTTGATGTTTTGGGAAATGGTAAAACCTTTATTAATAAAACTTGGATATTAAATCCTTATTAATTTATTTTAAATAAACCTTTATTATTTTTATCAAAACAAAATGTTTTATTTCAAAAGCTTGGCCAAGGTTTAATTTGGTTCTATAAAATAATCCTTATTTATAATACTTCTATTTCTTTTTGAAAACCAAATCCTTTTATTTAAAAGATCCAAAGTAGTAATTCCAAAATATTTTATTTTCCTTTATTAAATGTTTATCTTTTAAAATCCCTTTAGAGTTTTATTTAATTCAAATAGGTTTGAAGATTTCCAATTGGATTCAAAAAGTTTCTTATGGCCCTGAAAATCAAACAAAGTTTTATTTTATTCATTTATTTTTCACATTACAAGATTAGGAAAATCTTGGGATGTGATAGGCTACCACCCTTAAAATAAATCTCGTCCCGAGATTTGGGAAGGCTAGGGTTACAAGTAGGTTCAAAACAACTAGGGTACTACCACCCTTAAAAATTTTCAAACAAAAATTACATATTGTCCTTCTTGGAATCCTGGGGAAAACTTCTCTAAGCAAACATTTGCATAGTGTCCTTTGTTTCCATACTTGACTCATGGGCCAAGGTTGAGTTTCTCCATAGGCTTGTTCAACTTGTTCTTCATCTTTTCTGGACAGTTGCTTGCATAATGTCCTGGGTTCTTGCAATTGAAACAGTGGATGTCCTTGAGTTCTTTACGTGGCTCTTGTGGACAAGTTGCTACATAGTGGCCTAGCTCTTTGCAGTTGTTGCACACTACTTGGCCAATTTCTTTATTCTTCGGGTTCTCTGGGCATTCACCAGAATAGTGTCCCATTTCCTTACATTTATAACATTGCACATGGCTTTTGTCTATCTTTTGCTTCTTGGGTTTCTTTGATCCTTTGAATTGAGTTGTTTTGTTTGGAGGTATAAGTGGTCCTTTTCCTTTGCCATCAACCTTCTTGGTAGACTTGGATCCTTCTTGTTTCCTTTGTTCCACAAGGGAATAGATAGGGCATTGGATAGGAACATGGTTGTTTCCTTCACATAGGTAGCAAGTGGCTTGAGAGGTGGGACATTGTCCAACAGGATGTTTCTCTTCACAGTTGGGGCATTGATCTCCATGCTCCTTGGAAGTATGATCTTTGTCTCCACAAATAATGCAAGCTGGTGCTCCATCTAGAATAATATTTCTGTCATCCTTGTTGTCAAAAACTCTTTTGGGATAGCTTTCTTCCATTTTGATCATTTGATCAGTCACTTTGAGCATCAGTTGGCCTTGGGTTTCCAAAAATCCTTGTAGCTTTGGATCTTCTCCACTAGTGTTGGCTATGAATTGAGCTGTCACCTGGTTCAACTGATTCTGGGTTGCTATGAGCTCTTTCATGCTGTCCTCTTGGTTGGTGTTGGTGTCATCAACCTTGATGTTGGAGTCTCTTGGAGTAGTCATCTGTTTGGGTTGAAGGGAGATTAGAATAGGCAAGATATTCTAAGGAAATATTTCTAATCACACACATCACAATTCACACAAACAATGTGCATGCAAACACAAACCAAACATTTCACTCAAACAACAAAGTTCAAGCACATACTTAGGCAACAAAATATTTTTGTTACACCACCTAAGTTGGTGAGTTTGACTTAACTAAAATATGGTGGTCCATCTATATGGTTCACTTGTGATCTTTCCATCATTCTTGGTTGCTTCCTCTTACTTGAGATCATGGTTTCCTTGAGAAAAACTCTTGGTTACAACACTTCAAATGATGTAGGTTCCTTCTAACTTTTGCATTCCCTCAGTCTCTAAATCTTGAGCAAGATTTCCTTGTCTCACTTATAGTCCTCAATGTCATCCAAGTTGGAAGTCCTTGGGGAATATGCTGAAGATGTTGAAGTCATTAGAGTTGAAGAAGTTGAAGTCATTATAGTTGAAGAAGTTGAAGTCATTAGAGTTAAAGATGTTTGAAGAAGTCCTTTGCACATGGTGTAGTCTTTGGCCATGGGTAGGTTTTTCCATCAAGTTGAAATAGAAGAGATGTAGAGTTGAAACCAAAATGGTTGAGGAAAGAGTTTACAAGTGTTTTTGTAAATAAGTTTTTGGATCAAAATATAACTCCTATTCTTCTAAGGGTTTTTGTCCAATCCTAGGTTTACAAATCCTACAGGCAACACAATGCTCTGATACCATCTCAGTAGGAGTGTCCCAACCTTACAACAATATAAGGTGGAGTCCCCTGTGTTTACAATGCTAGTCCCTGGATCAATAGCTAGCATCCACAGTATAGATGTAATATCAAGAAACAAAGGTCATAATATAACTTTATAACCAGGAATAACATAATTTTATTACATCATACATAGATCATTTGGCTATTACATTACATTGCAGCGGAATAACTATAGTCATGGGGTCCTTCATCTTCAAAGTGCCACAGGCAGACATGTTGGTTGTAGAATTTGTAATCCTAATCAATCAATCCTCACTAAAATCAATCAAACCTGCAACATTACAAGTTACAGCCACAAGGGTCAATACATTTGAATTGTATTGGCAAGCTTCACTACTATGTATACTATGAGTGGATCCTATCAATACATGCATATTTTGCTAAGTAGAGTTTAAGGCTCATTTGCATAAAGCAAAATTTATCCTATCTTTTCAAAATGGTTTTGGTCCTTTGTCAAATCTCCTTTTCCAATTTCCATGAACTCCTTGGTAGAAACTCAAGTGTCCAAGTCCTTGTCAAAAATCCCTTGAGCTACTTGGTAACCCCAAGTGCAACAAGTTTTATCAAAATCTCATGAGTTCCTTGGTAACCCCAAGTGTTCATGTTTTCAACAAAATCTCTTGAGTTCCTTGGTAACCCCAAGTACTTCAAGTTTTGTCAAAGTCTCTTGAGCTCCTTGGTAACCCCAAGTGCATCAAGTCCTTAAAAGTTTTTCTTTTAGAAATTAGAATGTCGAGATCTCCTGACTTCAAACTTTAGTTGCTCAGTATTGTCCATAACCGGGGACACGGCTAAGTACTTAGATTTTATTATCTTCTGCAGAAGGAGTACACTTTACCCACATGTCACAATCCCATCCTTTTGCCACCAGTGGCCACTGGATTAGCACTCACCAAGATGGAGTACTGGCAGATTGAGAATGTGACGAAGTCTTTCCAAAGGGTCCTCCCATAAGTTGTTGTTTCTAAAAACTTGGTGTTTTGGGTTAGTAGGTTTGATCCAAACCATTTTCTCAAAGTTTTCTTTCAAAAACATTTTCATAGTAAAACCATTATTTTATTTGGCTAGAAATGGCTAAATCAAGTTTTTCATCCTAACTTTACCAAATCCATTTTCCAAACTATGGGTTGGTTCCTAGGGTCAGTGAGTTCACCATAAACTATTTTGCCAAGGTTTCAAACTCAAAAACATTTTTGAATCATTTTTCTAGTCTTAACAAGCATACAAAAGTTTCTGCAAAAACAAGCAAACTAACAGATACTATTTACTAAACCAAAGGCATGGTTGGCTAGGTATTGTTCCACTGATTCCAACGGTACCAACTTTGCAAATTTTGGACGTGTGGATCAAAAGTTACATGAGTTTCAAATTGCAATTCAAATCTGGTTTCAATCTGTTTTTAAATCAGAAACCTGGCCACGCGTCACGATTTGATTGGACGGTACCGGTTCGGTCGGATCGGACTCTGCAGTGCGTTGGATCTAATCAAATCGTGCGGTCCAGAAAGCATACCCCTTCGCGGTTAAGTGATCTAATCTTGCTCGCCCGATCTAGATCGAACGGCTCCTACTGACTTGCCAAAAGCTGGCGGCGCTAGGACAACGGCGAGCGACGGAGCAGCCAGATGATGGCAGTTCTGGCAGGGCAGGAAGCGATAAAGGGAGGGAGTAAGCTTACCGAGATCGCATGAGGCTAGGGAAGCTCGTCGTGTGGTCGACGGGGCAAGGGGCGCACGAGGGCAGGAGGAATCCCTCGCCGGAGTTTGGTCTGGCGACGGTTGGCTCTGGTCGAGGTCGAAGACGATGCTACGGGTCACGAGAAGGCAAACCAGAAGCATGGTTAGACGCAGGAGATCACGGAGATGTTGTGTGCGTGAACGAGAAGAAGAGGGGCGGCCGGAAACTACCTGTGGGGCTCATCGGAGTTGGAGCGGACGGGCGGCTGCTCGAGCTTGTTGCGACGTTGCTCGGGCGCCCGCACGCATTGAAGGGCACAGGTGGATGCGCTTGGAAGTGGTGAGCGTGCTCGTGTGCTCGGGGAGGCAGGAGGTGGCTGTGGTTTGTCGGATTTCACCGGAGGAGCTCGCCGGAACAGCGGTGGTGCAGGGCCAATTCGAGGCAGCCTGGTGGCGATGTGACGTTGGCGTTTGAGGGGAATGACAGAGGAAGGATAGGTGCTTTTGTACGCATGGTCAGGGGCGAGATTAACGCGGCCATTAAGGTGAATTGAACGCGGCTTTTAATGGCAGCAACGGCAGCGAGGTTTGGGGGGAGGAGGTCGCGGCGAAGAAGATGACCACGTGGCTGTGGGGTCTATCTGGCAGTGAGGGAGGAAGTGAGGGGGAAGGGTCCACCGGTCAGCTTCTCTGCGGGTTAGCAAGTTGGTGCAGACCGTTTTCTTTCGGGGGAAAAGTTGGGCGGGTTGCTGGGCTCGTGGGCTTGGCCGGCTGGGCTAGGTCCAAACTCTATTTTTTTTCCTGTCTGCTGGCTTTTTCTTTTTCTATAACTATTTCCTGTTTTGAAATTCAAACAGCCAAACAACATTCAAATTGAGTCAAACAATCACCAAACTTTGAAACTTTGAATTTGGTCCTGTTCAGTAACATAAACCAAAATTCCAAACCAAAATAATAATTTTAATTTAGGGTCCATTATTAATTAAATAAATAGACCAATGTTTAAATCAAGTTAGGATTTGTTTTATTTAAATCTTTATTTGAAATCTAATTATTTTCAAAACCAAATCTGTAGGTTTTGTTTGGGAATATAAAATACTTGGAAAACTTATTTTAAATAAATAAATAAGTTTTGATGTTTTGGGAAATGGTAAAACCTTTATTAATAAAACTTGGATATTAAATCCTTATTAATTTATTTTAAATAAACCTTTATTATTTTTATCAAAACAAAATGTTTTATTTCAAAAGCTTGGCCAAGGTTTAATTTGGTTCTATAAAATAATCCTTATTTATAATACTTTTATTTCTTTTTGAAAACCAAATCCTTTTATTTAAAAGATCCAAAATAGTAATTCCAAAATATTTTATTTTCCTTTATTAAATGTTTATCTTTTAAAATCCCTTTAGAGTTTTATTTAATTCAAATAGGTTTGAAGATTTCCAATTGGATTCAAAAAGTTTCTTCTGGCCCTGAAAATCAAACAAAGTTCTATTTTATTCATTTATTTTTCACATTACAAGATTTGGAAAATCTTGGGATGTGACAATCTCAAAGGGCCCGGGATAGTCTTCAAAACGATTTTGAAGTTCCGGTTCCATAGCAAACAACATGGTGCTCTTAATCACACCATAATCATCTTTCTTGATCGATGACAGCTTTCTCATCGGTAGCGATTGCAAATAGGGGTTCACCTAACGCTTTCCCAAGGACATAGTCCTTTTGACCGCCAGAGAGAATGATTCTTAGATTGCAGAACCAATTGGTGAAGTTAGACCCATTGTTTCTAAGCTTTTCCTTCTCAGCGAAAACGTTGAAGTTGAAGTTGGACTTGGCCATGTGATCTACAGTATTTGCAAGTACAATTTAGACTATGTTCATGATAAATAGTTCAACTTAATCAAATTACTAGATGAACTCCCACTAAATTCAACATCCCTCAAGTTGTTTAGTGAAAACGATCCAAATTCACCACACCTAATCCGATCATCACGAGAAGAGATGTGGTTTCAATGGTGGACAACGAAGTGTCGATCATATCATTCATATGACTCATGCTTAACCTTTCGGTTCTTGTGTTCCGAGGCCATGTGCATACATGCTAGGCTCGTCAAGTTAGACCCAAGTATTTCAGCAGTGCAAACTGGCTTGCACCTGTTGTATGTGAGCGTAGAGTCTATAGCACCCGATCATCATGTGATGCTTGGACACGACGAACTTTCGCAACGGTGCATACTTGGGGAGAACACAGTTTTTATCTTGATCTTTAAGTGAGGAATCATATTATAATGCTACCGTCACGATCTAAGCATAATAAGATACATAAAAGGATAAACATCACATGCATATAACTTTATGTGACATGGTATAGCCAATCTTCGCGCAATGATCTCCATCTTGTGCATTCCGGCATGATCTCCATCACTCCACCATGATTGCCTCCACCACGAATAGCAACTACAACTGTTGCTAACTACTTAGCGATAAAGTGAAACTATTACATGGCGTATAAGAAGTTGACACACAGGTCATACACAATTATAAAGACAACCATATGGCTCCTGCCGGTTGTGTACTCATCGACATGCAAGTCGTGAAACATTACAAAACATGATCATCGCATACATTATACACATCACATCTTGGGCCATACCATATCACAGAAAACACTCCCTGCCAAAACAAGTTAGACGCCTCTACTTTGTTGTTGCATGTTTTACGTGGCTTATGGGAGTAGATGGTAAGAACGATTCTCACCTACGGAAAGCCACAACGGTGATATTATGGTTGCCAAACTCCGGTGTTAATCCCATGACAACTATAGTGAGATAAACTGACATCCACCAGCCGCATGTGTGGAACAAGCCACACGTCAAGTGCGGAGCCGGTCTCGCGAACGACGTCGCGTAAGATTGGCCTGGACCGCTTCAATCTCACTATCCCGCGTCATAAGAAGAACACAAACAAGAGGCTTGCAACAGAAAACATCAACGCACGCAGCAACCATGTTGCGTTCTACTCGTGAAACACATCTACGCATAGATCTAGCTCTGATACCACTGAAGGGTTTCGCGACATAGTAAATCAAAATTTTCTACGGATACGAACAGAGGGAAATCCAAGATCTAATCTAGGAGATGCAAACAACGAGAGAGATTGGATTAGATCTTCATACCCTTGAAGATTCGCACAGCGGAACATTCGTCGGAACGTGGGTGATGTAGTCGTACTCGCTTCTCCTCCTCGCGATCCGATCCGATCTAGCACCACAAGTGGCGGTGCCTCCGTGAGATGCACACGTGAAGAACCTCGACGTCTCCTCCTTCCTCGGACCAGCAAGTATGGTGGAGAGACAGATTGGATCTACAACACGACGGCGTGGTGTATATGGTGGATAATTTCTGCAGCAGGGCTTCGCCTACAAGCAGTCGGGAGGGAGAGAGGAGGGCAGCATGGGCGCCTAGGGTTGGAGGGGAAGGTGTGGGGGGTTGGTGCGCCCCCACCCCTCTTTATATAGAGGGGGGGCGCAGCCCTAGCCTCTCCCCCAAGCCCAAACCGGTGGCCCCAAAGGATAAGGAGTGGGGGCAAGGAAACCCCCCCCTTCTAGAAGGTCTATCTCGAGTTTAAACCTCTCTTGGCCGGCTGGGCCCTATGGGGCCTTGTAGCATCCCAGTTGTCTAACCCCTGTAATGCTACATGTCATAATAATAAAATGGGCCACTCCCAACATATATTTGTTGCATCATCATCATATCATGCTCATGTCATCATGTCCCCTTGCATTTGAGCATCATATAAAACCCTTTTCCTGTTTGGTTCTTATCTCATATGCATGATTAATTGTAGTTGCCTCTTGATATTGTATTTGGTTCTTAATAAATTGTTAAATGCCCAAGTTGAGTTGGGGGCATCTCTCTTTTTGACTCCACCACCTTATCTTTCACCACCTTATAATTCCACCATCCAATAATATGTGCTTGGCATTTTAATTTGGTTTATCTCTAGCTCATGTTGTTGGTTGGATCCACCCTTGATCTTTGCTTGGCCTTGTCCATATTTTGAAATGCAGATGGATAGTGCCATATTGATATCCTTGTTCTCATAAGGATAATTGTGGCATTAATTATCTTGCATGGGCCATGCAAGTGCCACCTTTTCCTGGTATTTGGTTTTGCTTGTTTTCTAAATGGATCCCCTCTTCATTGCTTGATCCTGTCTTGTGAGTAAAACCCTAGCTCTCTCCCTCTCTTTTTCCCCTTTAGCTTCCCCTCCCCATGCCCCATGCACACACATGTGCTATGTGGCATGCACATCTTTAGCTACACCTTTTCTTGGATCTTGGTTGGTCCTTTGTTGGAAGCATGCATGATCCACCTTAGTACCATCATCCCTTCTCTCCCCTCTCTTAGCTAAACCCTAATAATCCACCCCATGCCATATTCTATCCTAGCTAAAACCCAAAACTAATCCCTCAACCAATCTAGCTACATCCCCCCTAAACAAACCCTAAGCCCCTCTCACCCCTCTAATCTACCCCCCTCCTTCCGAAGCAAAACCCTAGTACCACCCCTTTTCCTACCTAGCATGTTTCCATGCCATGTCCCTCTCCATCTCTCCCCTCTCTCCCTTCCATGCAGGTCCCACCAAAACCCTACCCCAGCTCGCCACTTCCTCTCTCTCTACCTGCCCCCACACGACCAGGACCCCTCCTATCAACCCTAAACCTAGACCGAACCCCCTCTCTTCTCCCCTCTCTTTCTCTCCCTGGCCAAGGGCCCCTCTAGCCTCACCTGGCCCACGAGCCTCCCCAGTCCCACCTGCTAGTCTCTCTCTCCCTTCCCAAGACCGCCGGCCACCTGGCCCCCATGCCGAAACACGTGAGCAGGAAGGTGGCGCGGCCACCTCCTCCCACGCCACCACGCAACCCCACCTCTCCTGGCATTCTTATCCTCTCCCCGCCTCCTAGCCTTCCCCAGATCCACCCCAGCGTCGCCTCTCCCCTTTTCCCTCGCCACCGCTCGCCTCTACCTCTGCCTCGACGATCTAGCCGGCGGCGTGCTGCTGCTAGGTGTCGAGGACGTCCCTGGAGCTCGCCTGCGACGCCCTGGAGCCAGACGCGAGGAGGAGAAGGCCAGGAACCGCCGTAGCCGACGCCGCCCTTCGCAAAACCCTAGCGCCAGTCCGCGAGCTGCGTCGTTGATCGCCTACGTCCCGTGCCTCGCCACCGTCACCGGCACGCCCGCGGTAAGCCTCTGATCCTCCCAGACATCGGCCCGTTCATGTTCGCTTCCTGGTTGCTGGTCACGCGGCCGAGCACCCTCATGCGGCACGTGAAGCGACGCTGCCGACCGCCCGCCGCTGCCAAACCTAGCCGCTTAGCCCCTCCTAGCATCTCCCTGTGCCCAGCCGGTGGTAGCCGCCCGCTGGCGCTGGGTCGAGCCTGCTCGCGCTGCGCCACATCGAGGCTTCAGCGAGAAGAGGAACAAGACGGCGTGGTTGTTTTGGCGATACCCCTCCCGTTTGTCCTCGCATCCCGCCTCAAGGCCCACCGGCCACGGTTGTCCGTTTTGCAAAGAGGGACTCGTGGTTGCCTGGAAGCAACCCGCAGTCCTCCCCTGACCCGCGTATGTGTTTCGCAATAACCCCCCTACCAAACTTTTGGGCTCAACCCGCGGTCCAGCCAGGCCCGTTGTCAGTGTCTGTGCAAGCTTTGCAAAAAGGCTCTTGGCGTTTGCTAAAATCAACCCGCGGTCCAGATCTTTCCCAGCCTCTGGCGTGTGGGCCAGAGAACCCTCTGGTCCCACCTGTCATTGACCAGAGCTGGATTAGGATGTGTATGAAACGTCCAGATGCTGTTTACAAATTCAAATTGGTTTAAATAATTTAAAAATGCAAATTCAATTCAGATTTTAAACAACTTTTCCATTGTTTTACCAAATAATGCAAATGATATGTGTTTGGATATCAACAAGATGAGGGGAATTCAAATATGCCATCTATTTTGACTTTTGCACAACTAAAATTCCAAGTTTGTTTAAAATACATCAATTGCCACTAGAATTTAATAATTTAATAACTTTTGTTTTAAAACTCCAAATTAAGCAAATGATGAGTCTAAATTGATCAGCTCGACGAGACCTTTCTGTTTATGCTATCCATGACTTCAATTGCAGCATGCATCATATAAATATATATTGAACAACAACTGCTATGGCAATGAAATGTGACTAAAACCACTTAATTGTTATTTTCTTGTCCATCACACCTCACCATGCCATGCTACTTTACTTGCCATGTAAATTGTGCATCATTCATCATGGCATGATTGTTTGCTTGACGCACCTTATTCCTATGCTTGTGCTCTATATTCATGTTGGCCTTGTTTGTTTGGTTTTTCTCGGATAGACACTGAGCAGGGGTTGTATCAAGAGAACCAGGAGCACTACCCAGATCCGTCCCTTGCTTCAACAGAGATACCAGGCAAGCACTACCACATGCTTGCATACATACATTACCTATTGCCTCTACCTTATTCTTGCATCATTGAGTCGCGATTGCATTAAATTGAATCCCAAGTATGCATAGCCTTACTTTTAAACTCCACCAAGCTTGTCCCTCCATCCCATGAGCCTTTACTACAGGAGTTGTTTGAGCCATGCGAGTCGTAGAACAGCATGTGTAGGGTATGTGAGAGTCTGTTGAACAATGAGGCACCTAAACAACTTAACCTGAGTAGTTCTGGGATAACTAAAGAAAGTGGCACCGGTGAGCAACATCTGCTATTTGGTTTTTCCTGCTCACTTGTGTCCCGTAAGACCCCGAGTACTTGATTCCTGTTCCTTGATTTATCGCGCTATCCACATCCGGGAGGTATATGGGACCCCACAGGCCGGAGCTTGATTCCGTCTTATTTCTTGGGGCCACAAACTAGTTTGAGGTTTTATTTACGATCCTGTACCTATGCCATGCTACTTTACGTATTTAAATTGTGCGAGGAGCACCTTTGTCTTTGTTAGGAAGGCGGAGTGATTACAGCGGTATCGACAAGCCCAGCCACACTTCGGGTTCCCGCCGCTTACCATTGGCGCTAACCTTGAGTCCGTCTCGAAGCTTGCTTACCGTTCGGGATCTACTCAAAGGGTGGCCTGAAATATTTCTGAATCTTGTGATTGTTCAGTCGTGAAAGCCTCGTTGGGTTTTGATTTGGTTTTTCCGAGGCTGATCGAGCGTGTGTTGCTATTGGTGCACCCCGGCCGGGTAAAACTTTCTGAAAGCCGTGTCCGCGGATATGGACGACTTGGAGCACAGTTTCTTGATCATAGACAAGTATAACTAAAGTACCGCTTTAATCTGACTAAGTAACATGACTAGTAAGTAGAGCAACGCTCATGGAATGGTTAATAAAATTGCCAACGGATGGGGGGTTGTTCGTCCGCTTCCTTGTCGGTAAGCAGGGAGGAGGATGGATCGGATGAGATTACCATTATAACTGTTGTTCCTAATTCACGGACATCCGTCTATCATTGGTTAGGCGGATGGTTAGCGTTTATCTGTAGAACTGCTAGGGTTTATCTTTCGCTGCAATTGCGTCACCCCAGGTTGTGTCCCCTTTAGAGGCATTAAGACTTGCTGAGTACCCTTAGGGTCTCACACGATAAATTCTTGATTCAGATGAACAGGTACCTTCTCCGGACGGATACTGGGTGGAAGAAGCCGAAGATGTGGGCAACGATCGTATGGTGTAGAGATTCCGGGAACGGGGATCCGTGAGACCTGTAGTTGGGATGTGCTTATTTCTATGGCATCTTATGCCGATTTTCTTCTTATCCGTACTCGGATTCTGTTTGCCGCTTCCGCATGATACTCTGATGTGTGTTGTATGAGGAGTTATCCTAAAATATAGATCTATCTAGGTCATTTGAATCTTGCTGTATGGCGTTGCTATATATTTCCTTTCTTTCTAGATGGTATGGCTTTGATGTACTCTTGTATGGTGGCTTGCGTACATACCCACTTGTGTACGTAGTTGATCCCTTCGCCTGCCGACTACGCCGCCCGTACAGGTCCCGTTGAGAGGGTAGCGGTTGGGACGTCTGAAAGGACTACCAGTGAGTGGCTTTTGGGGCCCCACCGTACTATTTCAACCGCTATCACTCATCCATGCTTGTATCTAGGAGCGTAGTTCACCGAGGTAGTTACAGGCCTTGTGCCCCTGCCCAATGCGGCCAGGACACTCCCTCATAGGCCCATGCCCCCTCCCGGAAGGTGGGGCCACGTTGGCCCCCTTTCGGAAGGTTCTAGAAGCTTTCGGTACAATACCGATTAACCCGGAACAATTCCGAACTCCAAAAACTGCACTACCTTATATGAATCTTATTCTCCGGACCACTCCGGAACCTCTCGGGATGTCCCGGATCCCATCCGAGACTCCGAACAAAAACTCATAAACCATTTATCCAATCTATCCTAGCGTCGAGACACGTTAAGTGTGTGACCCTACGGGTTCAAGAATATGCAGACATGATCTTCTATCAATAATCAACAGCGGGGTCTGGACACCCATATTGACTCCCGCACATTCATCGATGATCATATCGGATGAACCACGATGCCAGGATTCAATCAATCCCATATATATATTCCCTTCGTCTCGCGATATTTTACTTGCCCGAGATTCGATCGTCGGTACCGTCATACCTAGTTCAATCTCGTTCACACCAAGTACTTTACTCGTTCCATAATCCGATATCACTTTGTGATTAACTCCTTAACCACATGCTTGCAAGCGGTGTTGATATTGATTACCGAGTGGGCCCGAAGTATATCTCTCCGACTTGGGAGGGACAAATCCCATCTCGATACATACAACCCAACAGATACTTTCCGATCACCTGAGAGACACCTTTATGATCACCCTCTCATAGGATGACGTTTGATGACCTCAAAGCTTTCTTCCGATACCAGGGAGTTGTATTATCTCATGGTCTAAGGAATACAATATTTGACATAAGAAAAGCTTCGCAAAGACGAACACGATGACACGATCTAATTGCTTCGCTTAGTTTGGGTCTGTCCACCATATCATTCTCCCAATGATATGATCTCATTATTAATCGACAACTCATGTCCATGGTTAGGAAACCTTAACCATCATTAATCAATGAGCTAGTCCATAGAGGCGTACTAGGGACACGGTGTTGTTCACAAACCACACAAGTATTAAAGTTTCCGCTTAATACAATTCTAGCATGGAATATAAACATTATCATGAACAAGAATTATAATAATAACAGCTTTATTATTGCCTCTAGGGCATAATTCCAACAGTCAGCATATGTCACGGTGATTTGATCATCATTTGGCTTTAAGTCCTTGACAATAGACGAGCTTCCGGTCATATGACTTGTGCAACCACTATCAAGCACCCACTTTGACCCTCCGGAAGCATAAGTCTACAAAAGATCAAGATAATTTTTAGGTACCCATTTTTCAATGGGTCCTCTTTGTTAGCAACTAGGGTCTTGGGAACCCAAATAGACCAAGCAATATAACCATCATATGGGCCAACATATTGTGCATACACATCACCATAACAATCACGCATTAGAACATAGTGAGGGTTAGCACTTCCCGCAAAGTCATCATGAGACATAGTTTTACCACTTGTGGTCTTACTTTCCACAATGGCCTTGTTAGTCTCTCGTGTCGGTTCGGCCTTCTTCTTCTTGTTGTTCTTCTTCTTCTTAGTTTTGGAGACAAAACCGATGCCCCCTTTATCACCACTAGGCCTTTGCTTACTCAAAAGATCATCAATGGACTTGTTGCCTTGTGGAAATGTGGCCTTAGCAAGCTCCTCCTTCAACCTAGCATTCTCTTCAAGAATAGTTGTACTACTAGATGGAATGAAGTTACTAGGTGAAGGAATATTGGCCAATTGAGTTTGAAGCGTTTCATGGGACTTTGTGAGTGACAAGAGTTCACTTTTCAAAGCCTTGTGAGCCTTGTTAAGCAAACTAAAGTGCTCGGCAAGTTTTTCATGAACCATACCAAACTCAACCTTGTCCTTTTTAGCCCTTTTGTATTTAGAAATAACATGATCACGCTCTTTGATGAGTTTGTTAACAATAATATTGTTTGCCTCATCAAGCCCTTCAAGTTTTAATTCAAGAGACAACCTAGTCTCTTGTTCTTATTCTACAGCATTGTCTAAAGCCTCTAGATCAATCATGTGTTCATGCCCAAGTTTACATCTTACATCTAGGAGCTCTTGTGTGTGGGAAAGTTGATCTAGGATGTTAACAAAATGTATCTTAGCATCCCCTTGTAGTTTAGTCATGAACTCATCAAAAGAAATTAATTCCTTTTTAACATCAAGAGACATCTCATCATCAGTTTCATCATTAGCTAAGGGAGTGGAGTGAGATGATGATGATACCTCCGTTCCCCTTTCCATAAGGCAAGTGACGTTCTTGATGGGAGAATTCTCATTTGGATAATCGAAGAGAGAGAATGTCGGAGTAGAGGTAGTAGCTAGAGCCGCCACACCATTAGACGTTTCCTCTTCCTCTTCTTCATCATCTTCATTGTTGGAGGAGTATGATCAAGACAATTTCTCCCGACTTCTTGTTGATGGGATTCTTCTTGATGAAGGGTTTCTTGTAAGGTGATTTGAGAGTCTTCTTCAACACAAGCTTACCCCCATGATCTTCTCTCTTCTCATAGGGACAACTTGCCACAAAGTGATAGCGGTCACCACAATTGAAGCAAGTTTTCAATCTAGTTGTATTTTCTCTTTTCCCATTTGGGTTGCTTTTTCTTTGCATTTCCATCTTGGCCTTGGCGGGGTTCTTCCAAAAGTTCTTTGCATAGAAGGCCATATATTGACTATGAGCAATCTTGACTTCATCGGGGTGGTCCATGGAGAGCCCTTCATCACTATCATCTTCATCTCCATGGTCCACAACTTTGGCCTTCAAAGCAACATTGACAACGTTGCTCATACCAAGGGCACGGGCACAAGCATCTTTGGCATTCTTGGCGGCCACTTTGAAAGTGGCCATCTCTTGCATAACTTCATTTGAGGTCATGAGATGGTAGTTGTGTCTTCCTTATAGGCTCTTCAAGTCGGTGGGCTCAAAAGGCATGAGTGCACTCACATATTTCCTTTTTATCCATGCATCATCCACATGTGAGGCACCCACGTTTCTAAAAGCGGTGGCGGTGGTATTGAGCCTTTGGTACATGTCTTCGTGATCTTCACCTTCTTTCATATATAAGCCTTCGGCTTCATTGCTTAGAGCATCATATCGGTTCCTCCTCATACTCTCATTTCTAACAAACAATACAGTGAGGGCATCCCAAGCTTCCTTGGAAATACTAAAGTGCTCAATGTATGGATAATCCTTTGTCCCCAATCCTTGTTGAATCATACGCAAAGCAGTTGCATTGAGTTGAATTTTGACAACCTCTCTTCTTGTCAAGTTGTTTGGATCCCCAATAAAGAGTCCATGCTCGATGATGTTCCATAGTTCAATGCAGGATCTGCACATATGAGTTCTCATTAGTGATTGCCATTGAGCAAAGGTAGCAGATTCTTCAAGCTTAGGTGGGTCACATCTATTGTATACATGAGGGTGAGGGATTGGTGGGTAGGGAGAGTACCATGAATCACGGTGCTCACCCTTCCCACCATCATTTTGTGTGGAGGAATTAGTGTTGTCTTGTTTACCCCTAACCATTCTATCCTCGGGGGATACGGGAGTATCCCCTTTAGGTAAAACAGACGGAAGATCCTCTTGAGGAGAAGGGGATGATGAGCCATCTTTGTCTTTAAGAAGTTGCTCAAGCATCTTATTGACTTTGTTGACCAAGGAAGAGCTCAATCTTGTTTCCAAGTTTTTGAGATCTTCCATGGTCACCGTAGTATGCTCACCATCACCTTCCCCGTCTTGGCTACCCATATTCTCTTAGGCGGTGAAGCCCAAATAAAGAGCCGAGGCTCTGATACCAATTGAAAGGATCGTATGGGCACCTAGAGGGGGGTGAATAGGTGCTACTTCAAATTTTCTTCTTTTTCAAATTAGGGTTTGACAAGAAAGGTAAATTTTCTAGATTATGCAACTATGGTGAATTTACCTATATGTCAACCAAGCACAAACTATCACAACACTAAGCAAGAACAAGTAAGTAAAGTGCGGTAAAGGATAGAAGTAACCAAAGGAGTGGACGCGGAGACACAAGGATTTGTGATGCAGCCCGTCCTACGAACGCTACTACATCTACTCATACGAGCTCCCTAAGTGGACCCATGACTCGCGCCCGAGCCAAACTCCTACAAGCTAAGGTCAACTCGCTCCTTTCCTTGTGTGACTTCGATACACCCTTGGATGGCTTGCTACTTCATACGCATACCCTGTGCATCATCAGGTACGAAGAGAAGGACCCATGGAATGGAGGAACCACAGCGAAAGGGACCAACCGCACTCAGACGCCAGCGGTACTACCAGATCAGGCGACCGGTACTACCGGTGCACGCGGTACTACCGGACCCTGCTACCGGACGCTCCAGGAGGAACCCATCCACGCCCCAGACGCCAGTACACGGAGCTGGATCGGTACTACGTCAGCAGACTACCGCCTACTACCGCTCACTATCGACGACGCCAACAAGCCCGGATCAAGCGGTACTACCGGACCTAGAGCGGTACTACCGGTTGAGACCGGTACTACCGGTTTCAAGCCCGTACCACTGGCGTGTTTAAACCTGTTCGCGTCTACCGGCCCAATACTGCCTCTCTATATTTTTCCATTTCGTTCCTAAACTACCCCTGTTTATGTGGCTGGCCTATATATAGCCCCCACCCTCTATTGTAAACCCTATACTTGGATAATTGTAGTTGAAGACACCCCTTTGAGGATCTATCAACTATTTGTCTCATGCTCCTTGACAAGGAGCACCAAATTACCCACAACCTCTTGGATTTTGCACCGTGCATACAAGTTGTACAAGTCCTTGGGATCTCGGTGTCTCGTGCCCAAGTAGTCAAGATCTCATCAAGCCTCTCGCCCCCGTTGTTGGTCGTGGGAGAGTGCCTTGTCCAACGCCGATCCTAGGGATTGTGTTGGACCGGTTGCCACCGGCGTGAGCTACTGACTTGTATTGTGTTTTCGTGTGTGTGTGTTCATCGAGTTCTTCGCGTGCGTGTTCGTGGATTTCATCCCCTCCCTCTTCCCACCGCTTTCCCCTTGATTCCCACGGAATTCGTGAAAGATCGGGCTGCCATAAGGTGTCACCCCTAACATATTGGTATCAAGAGCCAGGTTGATCACGAATTTCCCCTCAATTTTTCTCTATCCATCATAAAATCGAAAATTCCCAAAAAGAGCCCCAAATCACCTTCGGATCGATCTTTGGATTTGGTGAGTTTTTTGTGGTTTTGGACCATAGAACTGTTGCTTTTGGAGTCGATCTACAATCCTCTTATGTTCCTAGCCCAGCCTTTCGGTCAGATCACCACGAATTTGAGGATGTTTCAAGATTGATCACGTTCCAGATCTACGTCAGGCGGTACTACCGGTCATACGAGCGGTACTACCGCAAATCTCCGATACTACCGATCTTATCCGGCGGTACTACCGCTCGCTCCTGTCAGTTTTCCAGTTCCTTTTGACACCACAACTCTGTTTGCTGACTGACCTCTTTCGCTTGTTCGTGTTTCGCGTGTTTGTCGCCATTCTAACAAAAGCTTCCGCAACAAAGTCACCACGCGCTCAACGACACCGCGACACTCGAACATCATCCACAACAACGGTTGCAAGTCGTCAACAATACCAAAGGTATAACTTGCGCCACCTTGATAGCCCAATATCTTCCTTTGTGTGTACCTATCCTATGAGAGCAACTCATTTTGTGTTTGTCTAAGCATTGTGCACTTGCCTTTGGAAAGTGAGAGTGTGAGGGCAAATACAAAAGTTAACATAGTAGTATAGAAAGGGAGAAAAAGAAGAAGAAAAAATAGAAAGATACATAGTCTCCCAATACAAAGAGAGTATCAAGCTTGTAAGCAAAAAGAGAGAGGAAAAAGTGCGCCAAGGCAAGTGCACAAATCCGTTTCTTATCCTCTTTTGGCAAACGAGTTGTGGTCTCTCCTTGAGTTGGCACGACAACCGAGCGTAGTCTTCGTTAGGACCTTTTGTGCTCATTTTCATAGTTGTGCTAACCCCTTTAATCTCCACGTGTGTGTTCTCCCGTGTTTTTGTAGATCGTATCCTTTGTGCTTTTGATCTTTGGTTCTTTACCACTTAGAACAATAACCTTTTGCTTGGATCGTTTCATTTGGTTTTCCACAATCCTAACCTTCCACCAATAGCTTTTGAGAGTGTAGCTTATTTGTGTGTGAGTTTCTTTGCGATTTTGCTTTGCAAGCTATTAGCTCTTTTGTGTGGCAATTGGTTTGATACAATCTCCAAGGTGAGGTAAAAGGCTAACTCTCCACGTTTCTCCTCCATATACAACCCTTGTCGGCTTTGCATCATGGACAGGAATGGTGAGTCGTCCCAACCACCACCACCTCCAGAAGACGACACACAATACATGACAAGATGGGATCATTGGAAGGTCCGAGGAGAATTCAACTACCGTTGTGAAGCCCTTAAGTGACGCCAAGATGAACAATTTAGCGAAGCCCGAGTGGAGTTCAAGAACATCGACAACCGCTTCGAAGAAGTCCGAGGACAAATGCATGCCATGCAACACAACCTCGGCCATCAAAATGAAGCTCTTGGTCACGCCCTCGCCGCAACGGATGATAAGCTTCAACCCCTCATTGATGGGCTAGCAAGTTCACGATCCCGCGACTCAAGCTCGTCACGACACTCCTCAAGTGAATCAAGCGTCACGCTTCAAGGCACCAAAATGGACCCGTCCTTCACTCCATGAGCTCGTCGCAAGTGGTACCATCTCCGCGACACGCCACGACATCAAGCTATGATGGTGAACTCTCCGCAAGACCTCCAAGACGTGAATCGAACCATCCACAACAAAGGGAACTTGTGATTCAACAAGAGCAACCTCACGTGAACCACCAAGCCCATCGCCAACGACATGTTCCTTCAACAACAAGTGAAGCATCCAAAGTGGACGAACAAGATCGATGTTGGCGTGAAGCATTCGAAGATCCACCAAGGCGTCATCATCGACATGAATGTCAACGTTGACAACATGATCATCATGACGAGCCTCCTCCACATCGATAAGAAAGGGAGCAACCCATTGCGCATGCGGCTGGACGTCCTCCTCGCCACATGGCGCAAGACAATGCTCATCGTCATCAACCACGACAAGAACAAGAGAAGCTCCCACGCTCTTCGTGAGGACCAACAACCTCCTCCTCGTCCTCAACCCCGCCAACAACACGAGCAAGCCTCCCAAGCTCGTCGTCAAAATCAAGTTCCTCCACCAAACGCGGCACCTCAACAACCGCAAGGGCAACGCAACCATCACCAAGCAGTACATGAGAGATCGGATGATGAAGATGGCCGCCAAAATCATGGCAACCGCCGACACCATAACCGCAATGAAGAAGAAACTTTCGACAAGATCAAATTCACCATGCCCAAGTTCACTGGATCCAATGAACCCGAATAATAACTCTCGTGGGAACTCAAGTGTAACACCCTCAGAATCGGACCTATGCAAGTTTGAGCAAAATTCGCCAAACCCGCATAGAAATGATTCAAAGGTGCCCACCAGGCACTTTCGTGCGGGTGGAAAACGAAGTAATAACATTACACAACAGTCCTCGAGGGGACCCATGGCAGAGATATAACAAATGACTCAAAGAGTCAAGAATACAAATATAATATACAAAGATCCAAATCACCTTGAAAACGATAAAGTGTCCAGCTACGGACAAGATGAAAATGGGGCTAAGAGCCCTGAAGAATAACCAATGGCGTCCATGACCCTGCCCAGGCCAAGCCGGAAGGGTAACCCTGCTAACGGCGTCGATCTCAAAACCTGCTTAAACAAAAGGGGTGCCGACAAAGGGCAAAGGAAAAGAGGAGCGTCAAGATCGAGGCCAAGACAGCGAGGCTAGATTTGGCGGTCCTCGCCACATAGGTATGGTGGATCGGCAGCCAAAGATGCACTAAACAACCTATAGAGACTCGATACAATCGGTAATCGAGGGATAAGAATGACCTAACCGGATCCAACCCGAAGCTATCACAAACAAACCCATCCTGGCGTTTCCCCCTCGAGACCAAACGAGGAAGTCAACCGAGGAACTCACACAGTTGGCAGTTTTATTTATTCAGTTATCGTTGTAGCAATTACTAGTCAGGTATAGATAATCGTCCTGATAAAATAAGCAGTGGGCCCTTTTATTTACTCATTCCAGAATAGTTGCGAATTACTAATCGATATGAATAGCATGAGATACCCCATAAAACCCAGCAGTTGTTGATACTTTTATTCACCATTACATTGAAGTTGCAATACTTACTATCAGATACAATTGTCATGGCGACAACCAAACAAGCAATTGTGGGCGTATTAATTAGCCATTCCGTTATAGTGAAGCTGATTACTAGTCATTATAAGTCAAATTTATAGCGAGAAACTTTAGTTATGCTTGTCTATGATCGAGATATCTGCTCCAAGTCGTCCATATCCGGACACGGCTTTCGAAAGTTTTACCCCGGGTGCACCAATAGCAACACACGCCGATCAACCTCGGAAAACCAAATCAAAACCCAACGAGGCTTTCACGGTGAACAATCACAGATTCAGAATTATTTCAGGGGCCACTTAAGTAGAATCATAACGGAGTAAGCAAGCTCAGACGGCCTCAAGGTTTGGGTAATACTGTGAACGATCGGGAACCCGAAAGTGTGGCTGGGCTTGTCGACACCATGAATCGTGTCCCGATCCTAACAAGAGTGTGCTCCTCGCACAATTTAAATACGTAGTAGCATGGCATAAGTACAGGATAGTAAATAAAACCTCAAACTAGTTTGTGGCCCCAAGAAATAAGATGAATCAAGCTCGGCTCGGGGGTCCCATATACCTCCCGGATGTGGATAGCGATAAATCAAGGAAGTATCAAGTACTCGGGGTCTTACGGGACACAAGTGGGCGTTCGGAAACCAAATATTATCTATCACCCACCGATGCCTCTGCTTATTTCAATTTTAGTTGTTAAACAGAAATTAAAGTGACGATAAGTAAAACTAGAATCATCTCCAACATCAACATGCGGCAATACATCAACAATTGTGGCATATGACGACACGCATCAGCACTGGAGCAAGCAACTACGACGCGCAAGTCCATCTATCTACCAAACAACAGGCAATAGGGTGTGTCCAAGGCAATATAGGGCTGCACGGTATATCACAGGTACGGAAACTAAAGCATCGCAACACAGATAGCAATAGATCAACAGGAGGGAATAAAGACTATAAAAGTAAGATAGGTAGAAAGGGGGAGATGCTCGCCTGAAAACATTGTCGAAGGGTTCAACCGAAGATCGGGGCGAAGCTCACATCAACTCAACGGCCTTATCCGCGAAGTAGCAAAACACTAGCAGAAAACCGGATGCACTATTTAATACAACGGCAGAAGATCGGCATGATGCATGCATGATGGATGACAGGGCAAGGTGCGATGCAATTAGGTCAAGATTAAGTGGAACCGGGGTCCCGACAATTATTCAAGTGGTTCAAGTTGTTTAGCTACCCCGCAAATTAAATGTTGTTTAACATGGTGGAAGATAAGATACCGGTTCGCTACTCAAGTTTTAAATGAGGCCAATATAAGGCTAGATTTGCCCGCATATGGGCCCCATATTTAATTATTAGGTGAATCGGCATAAGGCCCCCAAACCACAGATATGCATGCGAGATGAATGATTAATATGCAACAGTTGTTATTATGTTATGAAAAAGGGTTTCGGGGAGGTTCACACATTAGGGTCTCGACGATCTTGGGGGTTCCGGGGTTCGGGGTTGGTCTCAGGGTTCGATGGAGCGGTCTCGGCGGAAACGTTCTCGGATAACAGGGTAGATCTTGGCGCATCCGCGGCGAAGTGCTTGTCGTACCGGGGTTGTCGGAGTTCATGGCGCGGCACCGGTACGGGATCGGTCTTCGGTGTTCCGACACCATCGCCTTCGGGATCGACGACGAACTGGGGATCCGTGAAGTAGACCTTGCATGCGTTCTTAGGGGCTTTTGGGGCGACACGGCCACATCTCCGGAAGATTGTCACCGTGCGTTAGGGTCCGCCGAACGTCTACTAGCCGCCTGCCCAAACACATAACCGAGGCAGCAGCAGGGCATGGAGCCGGCGAACGACGGCGGCGATCGACGCCGGTCAGGAAGGCGGGGCCGGTGTCACGTGGTTCCGTGGTGGCGTCCCGGGAAAAGCGGTGGCTGCCGGGCGTTCGACGGTTTGAGAGGGCGCCGCGAGCCTGCTTGGTGGAGACGGTTGAGGACGACGGCGGCGGTCACGGCGACTGGGAACTCCGGCGAGTGGGGCCTAGGCAGCGGCGGCGCTCAGGGGCTCGTGGTAACGGCCGACCGCCGAACGGCAACGACGGGCGGATGCAGGCGAGGCGAGCGAGAAGGTCGGCGAGCGGGCTCGGCGGAGAGGCTCGGCCGCGAGAAGGTGGACGGCTGGCGCTGGTCGAGGTGACCGGCGTCGGGAGCCTGGGACACGGCGAGGCAGCTGGGCGCAGAGGTGAAGAGCGGAGCGGCGGCGAGGCGCCGGACGGGGAGACGCAGGAGGTTTCGGCTCCGGCCGGGAGCGGAGCAGGCTGAGGAGGGAGGTCACCGGACAGCTCGAAAGGGCGGAGCGGAGGCGAGGGAGGCGTGAGCCGGAGGAGGAGGAAGGAGGTGCTGCATGGACGCGGAGCTGCCAGCCCGGCGGGGGCAGCGCTATGGGGGGCAGACGCGCTGAGGGTCGGGTGAGGCACGCGAGGAGGGCATGCCGGACGCAGCGGGCGGCGACGGCGGGCTCGGTGAGCATGGAGGAGGGAGGGAGGAGCTGGCAAGGCTGGCTGTGTGAGCGCGAGAGAGAAGAGAGAGGAAGGAGATGGAGGGGTGGGTCCCAGGGCGCGGGTGGGGGTTGGTGGAGGGACCGGTGGGGCCCAGGAGAGCAGCGGGGACGGCTGGGGATGAGTGGGAGAAGGCAGGTGGCTGGGGCCACGTGGGCGAGTGGGCCAGGCGGGTCAGGGAGAGGGGTGGAAAAAGGAGAGAGAGGGTGGGTGGCTGGTGGGGTGATGTGTCAGGCAGAGAGTGGGTAAGGGAGAGAGGAGAGGTGAGGTGGCGGCATGCTAGTGGAGGGGGTGAGGTGGCCAGGTAGGGGTGGGTAGAATATTAGGTGGATGTAGGATTTAGATGGGGCGGCAGGTTGGACCGATTTTTAAATCCCGGGGGTGGTCGTTCGGGTCAATCTGGCCCGTTCGACTGCCCCCACTAAAAATAATATAAATTTTATTTGTTTTAAACGGGCCGTTGGCAAACCGATAGCGGCCAAAACAAACTATTCCGGGGACCCGGTTTGAGGTTTGAAAATAAAGAGGGGCGTTTAGAAAACAACACGGGCTTTGCAAACATAGTTTTAGCAAACAATGCATGATGATGACGATGCAATGCACAAATTCAACGCGATTTTCTAGTAGTGGTTTTGCGGGATGCCACATCAAGGTTGACAAGATCTTCCGCATGCACAGCTATAGCAATGAGAAGATGATGGCCATGGCATCCCTCGAGTTTGATGAGTATGCCAAACTTTTGTGGGAACAAGTCCAACTGGCTCGTGAAGCGAAAGAAGAGCCTCCAATCGCAACTTGGCAAGATATGAAGGCCCATATGAGATCTCGCTTTGTTCCTTCGCACTACACGCGTGACCTTTTCAACAAGCTTCAAACGCTTAGTCAAGGGAATAAGACCGTGGAAGAGTACTTCAAGCAAATGGAGCTCAACATGATCCGTGCCAACATTCAAGAGCGTGATGAGCAAACAATGGCACATTTCCTCAATGGCTTAAACCATCCAATCAAGCGCATCACCGAGTTCCAAAAGTACAACAACATGGTTGAGCTTGTCCACATAGCATCAAAAGCCGAACGGCAAGTGCAAGAGTACATCAAGTACAACAAGCTAAAGACGTACTTCACCTACAAGCATGCGCTAACCACTACTTCAAAAACTCCAAGTGGAAGCTCATAAAGTACCACCAAGCTTCCTTTCAAGCCAACACTTCCTCAAGGAAAACCGCCCCCAAGTGGAAAATACACAAAGGATGATCAACCATTCAATGGTGAATGCTACAAGTGTGGAGGCAAAGGACACAAGTCGGCCGCATGTGGAAACAAGAAAGTTTTGTTCATCCACGACAATGGCGATGAAGAATAATTGAGCGAAGATGAGTTTGATGCAAGGGTCAAGGAAGCATTGGCTAAGCAACATTTGGAAGATGACCAAGACCTTCTTGTGTGTGAGCACGACGCAAGTCCATCGCTTGTGGTCACAAGGGTCTTAACTACTCAAGTCAATGAGAATGAAGATCAAAGATCAAACATCTTCCAAACTCGAGCCAGTATCAATGGAAAGTCCATCAAAGTTGTCATCGATGGAGGGAGTTGCCACAATCTTGCAAGCACGGAATTGTGTGAAAAACTCAACCTCACCCTCCATCCGCACAAGCATCCCTACCATATACAATGGCTAAGTGACCAAGGGTCCGTCAAGATCAAGCACACTGTCTCGGTAACGTTCTCAATTGGACCATACAAAGACACAGTGGAATGTGATGTGGTCCCCATGACGGTTTGCCATATGTTGCTCGGAAGGCCGTGGCAATATGACAAGCGTGCTTTACATGATGGTCACACAAACACTTATACCTTCAAATGGCTTGAAAAGACTTGTGTTTTGCAACCAATGACTCCTAGCCAAATAATTGCGGACAATGCAAAGGCTTTAGCGAGGGCGCAAAGCACAAAACCACCTTGTGAGAAGAGCGGTGAGCGAGAGAAACACACTATAGTGAGTGAGAGCCACAAACCAAACTCGAGTGGAAAAACAAAGAGTGTTCTTCTTGCCACCAAAAGTGAGATGAGAGAAGTGCGGAACAACCCATCCATCTTGCACTATGTCCTTGTATGCAAGGGACTAGCGCAAGGAACTAATGACTTGACAAATGTTCCTCCTTCTTTGATGGCTATTTTGCAGGAATTCCAAGATGTATTCCCCGAAGAGCTTCCTCATGGGCTACCCCCTCTTCGCGGAATCGAGCACCGCATCAACCTCATACCCGGCGCTCCACTCCCAAACCGCCACAGATCGCATTTAACCCGGAAGAGACGAAGGAGATAGAACGACAAATCAACCAACTCGTCTCCAAAGGTTTGATCCAAGTAAGCACTAGCCCAAGCGCGGTACCCGTGATTCTCGTGCCAAAATCGGATGATACGTTGCGGTTATGCATGGACTGCCGTCCAATTAATGCTATCACCGTGCGTTATCGACATCCTATACCGCGCCTTGATGACATGCTTGATGAGTTATGTGGAGCCACTATATTTTCGAAAATTGATCTTCGTAGTGGTTACCATCAAATCCGCATGGCCGAAGGTGATGAGTGGAAAACCGCCTTCAAGACCAAGCTTGGTCTCTATGAATGGTTGGTTATGCCTTTTGGCTTATCAAATGCCCCATCTACCTTCATGCACCTCATGAACCATATTTTGTGATCTCTCATTGGAAGAGTGTCGTTGTTTACTTTGATGACATCCTTGTCTATAGCAAGTCACTAGAGGAGCATGTTACTCATGTTAAGGAGGTCCTTCAAATCCTTCGTCATGAAAAGCTCTATGCTAATCTCCCAAAGTGCACTTTTGCAAAAGACAAACTGATTTTCCTTGGTTTTGTTGTGTCTTCTAATGGCATTGAAATCGATGTCTCAAAAGTTAAGGACATACGAGATTGGCCCATCCCTACCAATGTCAAATCGTTACTCTTTGAAGTAAATGTCTTGGGTCTTGATGACATCGAATCTTTGTACGAGTCCGACCCATTCTTTGGACCAATTTTTGCAAAGTGTTCAATGGACAAAGGGATTGACGATTTCTATTTGCATAAGGGTTTTCTTTTCAAACAAAACAAGCTTTGCATTCCGAAGTCGTCTCTCCAAATTTTGCTTCTTCAAGAGTCCCATGGTGGAGGCCTTATGGGCCACTTTGGCCGTGACAAGACATATTACATGCTATCCACTCACTACTTTTGGCCAAAGATGAAGCGCGACGTGGAACGCCACGTCCAACGATGCACAACATGTATCCAAGCTAAGTCTAAGTCTAACCCCTTTGGTCTTTATATGCCACTACCTATTCCTCATGCACCTTGGTCGGACATTAGCATGGACTTTGTGTTAGGATTGCCTAGATCTAAGCATGGACATGATTCTATATTTGTGGTAGTGGATCGCTTTTCCAAAATGGCGCACTTCATTCCGTGCCATAAGACCGATGATGCTTCACATGTAGCAAATTTGTTTTTCAGGGAAATAATTCGGCTACACGGTGTACCAAGAACAATCGTCTCTGACCGCGACGTCAAATTCATGAGCTACTTTTGGAAGACCCTCATGGCCAAGCTCGGCATCAAGCTCCTATTCTTGTCGGCCTCGCATCCTTAAACTGATTGACAAACCGAGGTCGTCAACCGAAGCCTTGGCACACTTCTCCGCGTGTTGATAAAGAAGAATCTTAAAGATTGAGAGGAATGCATCCCACACGCCGAGTTCGCCTACAACCGCGCAAAACACTCCACCACCATGAGGAGCCCGTTCATGATCATCTATGGGTTCAAGCCTCTTACCGCGCTCGACATATTACCTCTTCCACTACACGACCGCACCAACATGGACGTTGACAAGTGTGCCAAAGCAATGAAAAGGTTACATGAAGACACAAGAGCTACGATCGAGCAACAAGTCCTTCGCCAAGCATCACGGCTAAACAAAAACAAGAAAGAGATGATCTTCGAAGAAGGCGACCTTGTGTGGATACACTTGAGTAAAGACCGCTTCCCCAAGGATCGCGACTCCAAACTCAAGTTAAGAGGTGATGGACCGTTCAAAGTACTCAAGAGGATCAACAACAACGCCTACATCATTGATATCCCAACATCGAAGTACCTTGTGAGCCCAACGTTCAATGTTAAGGATCTTTCACCCTTCCATGGAGATGATGATGTTGAGGAGGTTGAAGAGTCGAGGATGACTCTTTCCCAAGGGGAGGGAGCTGATGCAGCCTGCCCTACGAACGCTACTACATCTACTCCTACGAGCTCCCCAAGTGGACCCATGACTCGCGCCCGAGCCAAACTCCTACAAGCTAAGGTCAACTCGCTCCTTTCCTTGTGTGACTTTGATACACCCTTGGATGTCTTGCTACTTCATACGCATACCCTGTGCATCATCAGGTACGAAGAGAAGGACCCATGGAATGGAGGAACCACAACGAAAGGGACCAACCGCACTTAGACGCCAGCGGTACTACCGGATCAGGCGACCGGTACTACCGGTGCACGCGGTACTACCGGACCCTACTACCGGACGCTCCAGGAGGAACCCATCCACGCCCCAGACGCCAGCGGTACTACCAGAGCTGGGACCGGTACTACCGGTCAGCGGTACTACCGCCCCAACTACCGCTCACTACTGACGACGCCAACCGAAGCCCCAGGACTGAAAGCGGTACTACCGGACCTAGAGCGGTACTACCGGTTGAGACCGGTACTACCGGTTTCAAGCCCGGTACTATCGGGCGTGCCTGAACCTGTTCGCGTCAGCTCGGCCCAGCGCCCTGTACCCCTCTCTATATTTTTCCATTTTGTTCCAAAACTACCCCTGTTTATGTGGCTGGCCTATACATAGCCCCCACCCTCTATTGTAAACCCTATACTTGGATAATTGTAGTTGAAGACACCCCTTTGAGGATCTATCAACTATTTGTCTCATGCTCCTTGACAAGGAGCACCAAATTATCCACAACCTCTTGGATTTTGCCCCGTGCATACAAGTTGTACAAGTCCTTGGGATCTCGGTGTCTCGTGCCCAAGTAGTCACGATCTCATCAAGCCTCTCGCCCCCCGTTGTTGGCTGTGGGAGAGTGCCTTGCCAACCGCCGATCCTAGGGATTGTGTTGGACCGGTTTCCACCGGTGTGAGCTACCGACTTGTATCGTGTTTTCGTGTGTGTGTGTTCATCAAGTTCTTCGTGTGTGTGTTCGTGGATTTCATCCCCTACCTCTTTCCACCGCTTTCCCCTCGATTCCCACGGAATTCGTGAAATATCGGGCCGCCCTAAGGTGTCACCCCTAACAATTTGTTTCCCGTAGTTCCTTCCTTTTGAGGGGAAGTACGTATACGTTTGGATAGGGGCTGGTTTCAAACCACCAATGCCACGAGAGGCCTCCCTTGTTCTCCGATGAATCTCACCCCAACGGGCTCGATCCACCTTCCACTATATCGGCAACCTTTGAGGTGGAAGCCGACACCTTTACAACAAGTTCGGGACACACATCCACAACTTAATTGGAGGCTCCCAAATACAAGCAAGCTGTCAAGACAAATTAAAGACAAGCTTGTAAGAACCAAATCAAAGTTAGGGTTTCCAATGAAACACTAGAGCTTGGGGGCCCTCAAGTGAATGAGGGGAAAATGAAGATCTCTCTTGGTGAAGATGTAGATCAAGACCTCCTCCTTCGATTCTCCAAAGATAAATGACTTTGGATGGTTGGATGAAAAGATCTTGTAGATTTGGTGGCTCTAATGGAGTTGGTGTTCTTAAGCAGCTCGAGCGACTGGAGGAAGAAGATAAGAGTCCCTTTCTATAGGCAGCCCCCTCCACGAACCGTTTTCTGACCGTTGTAGAAAAGTCAGACCAGAGACTCCGGTCTGTAGACCGTAGAATCCGGCCAATATCCGGACCAGCCTCCGGACCGCCCATCTGAATGACCCAGACCAATCATGACCCAGCAACACCGGAGACTCCGGACTGAGCAAGATTCGGAGACTCCGGAGTATCCTCCGGTGCAGGCTCCGGACCCCTAGTCAGTATGTCCCAGCCCGCCCATCTGAATGACCCAGCAACACCGGAGACTCCGGTCTTCCAACACCGGAGACTCCGGACTGAGCAAGATTCGGAGACTCCGGAGTATCCTCCGGTGCAGGCTCTGGACCCCTAGTCAGTATGTCCCAGCCCAGATCCTGAAGACACCACCGGAGACAAATCCAGAAACTCTGGACCACACCAGAGACTCCGGTATTGGTAGACCGGAGACTCCGGTCTGGAGTTTCCAGACATGTGTCAAATGAGTGTGGACTTTTCCCAAGTGTGAGGATGCTTTTCACTTATCATAATATCAACCTGTGGACAGTGACAAACTGTAAAATGATCTACTTGTTGTTACCGAACATCAAAAATGATTATGATAATAAATGCCCTTCACCGGCGGCGACAAGGGGCGGGGGAGGGGGCGTGAGAGGAAGGGTGTGGCGGCGGTTGTAGGGTTCCTCCCAAGCCGCCCCTCCTGGGAATGACGCGGGAGGCGTTCTATGTTTAAAAATATAAACGACGAGTATATTGTTACATTTTTTGGATATATGCAGCACATAGTTTAATGAATAATAGTATTTGAATTTAGAAAAGTCCTATATATAATCGATGTCTAGGAATTTAAGAGAACCCAGCCATTATGCCATTAAAAGATCATTATGTTTTTCCCAGTTCAAAAGAATCATTCTACACAAACACTTGTTAGATCAATTAGATTTAGCGCAGCACGAAATGTAGACTTTTTTTTTGAATTTACGAAATGTAGAGTTACACCACTTTCCTCTTGTCTACTTATGGTCATTATCTAATCAAACACGTTTAATCACGTATTTTTCAACCATGTGTCTCGCACGTGAGTTTCCCATTCAAATGACGCGTCATTAGAATCCTAGTATGAATCGTTCCTGGTTTTGAGCTACCTTGATATGGAAAACATCTATCTGTTCGACAACGAAAAAAAAAGAAAGACATGAAGACCCTCAGACTCGAGCCCACCGAGACTCCAAGAGCAAAAAGTTGGAAGCGCGTGTGGACTTTGTGGTGCCCTTTCAATTCGGCAGTTCCTTCACCGGCATATGCTATCTGTCCAGGCGTTCTAGTAGAAAGTACACCATCCGCACAAAGAAACCACCGAGGCACCAACCAGAACGGAGATTTCACGTGCACGGGACGGGACGGGGCGGAGAACGGCGAAGCGGACACGGATATCGCATGCCGCTGCTTCTTCCCCGGTCGGCCGCCGCCTCCTCCTCTCCTCCTCCTCCCCTGGGACACGCGAAGGAATCGGTCGGAGACGTACGCCTGAGGCTCAGAGTTCCTTGCGCATCAAACCCAAGCAGCAGGTTAAAACGTACGTATCCCTGGAAGCAACAACCGGCAGGCGTACGGGCGACCAACGAAGTAACGTGCATAGGCGAATCTCGATCTGCGTACGTGGGTGAAAGAAACATGGGACACGATCAAGGAGGAACATAACATAGCAACATAGGCCAAAGCCAGTGTGGATCGTGCTGATGGCTCCGATCCCAGGCGAGACGATGATGGCACATGGCGGATGGAAAGCTTTTCGGATATATATGGACGTCGTTGGTGCTTCACAACAGACTCGCCGCCGATTCTAGACTCTGCGTTTGGCAAGGGGGCCCGGCTAAAGTCACACTCCTAACTACTAGTACTAGTTTAAGTTAATATTTAGGCCAAGTTTTAAACTACAAATCATAAAATAAACTACAAGTGAGACTTCGTCGGGATCCCACTTACACCTCCAGGGTCTGATTTGTATATGGTCTATGGTAGAGTAGGATAAACCATTCTGGCTGTTGAACAGTTTTGACACATTTATTTGTTGTTTCGCTATCTGCTTTTTGGCATATTCCCCATGAAGGAATTTCAATACCACTTACGTGTACATTGGATTATCGATTTATGTGTACATTGGAGTTGGTTGGTTGTATTATACTCACCTCGTTTCCTGAATTAGCTCAAGTTCTTATGTTTTTTTTTTCCAAAAGGAGTATATATTAATATCAGAGGATACCAATTACATCCAGACTCTGTAACGACGCATAGCGGTCACATGGATGCACACAAATAAAAAAAAAAAGAAGAATTACAAAAAAAAGCCCCCCTACAGTGACTCATTTATTAAAACGACACTATTACTACCACACCAAGACAACACCAGAAATCCAGTTTCTCCAAAAACGACACCCTCAAGAAGGGAACGGTGCACAAACACCGTCATCCACCGATCAAATATCTAGGTTTTCACCCTGAAGAAAGTCCACGTTCTCAAAACAATACCTTCAACAAGGCCATTGCCAGGCACAACCAATTAAGGCCAGACCCTGGGTTTTCACCCTGAGAGGTAGGACCATGAACCTCTCCTGTGTAGTCGCCCCCACTTGCATGTCACTGCTCCAATTCACAAGTCACCTAGTCAATTCCTCATCACCACCCAGACTCGAGCCACCATTGTCTGTCCTCAGATCTCGGTCTCCATGACTTTTTCCGCCAGCACCATGAAACGAGAACATGCCCCATGATAATAACAACCAACAAAGCTTCGAAGCACACCCTCTGAAACCAAACAGTCAGAGTAAAACATGGGTGCAGGCGACCGAATTCAATCCTTCCAGCAAACTCACGACATGATAGCACTTATGGAGTTCGTCCGCGGAGCCTCCGGAACACAATACAGAAACCAGATCAATGGAGACCAACATCCGACAGATCATCATCTTGGCTTGAGAGGGATCCAGGACCACCTCCTTTATTGAAACCAAGCCAGCAGCCCCCACGCCATCCGCCGGAAACTAGCAGGATCCGCCGCAAGACGGTAAGACCACCTGGCCGACCATTCCGACGGAGAAGGAGGCCACCACCACCATGCCGGGGGCAAATGCCCCAAGCGTCCTAGTGTCACGGACAAGGCCTAGGTCGTCTAGGCGCCAGCGTCGAGGCCAACGAACGGGACAGATCGTGGCTAGACCCAGATCCCCGCCGCCACCGTCTGTCGCCATCTAGGCCGAGGATCACCGGCCGCCGCTCGCCACAACACCACCGCCAAACCACCCGAGACGAATGCCGTCCCCGTCACCACGCCCCCAGGTCTTTGCCTGGCGACGATCCGGGCGGCGGCGGCGGGAAGGAGAGGACACGGGAGGGAGGGCTCGGCGGCGGGGAAGGGAGGCCGCCCGGCGCGGTGCGGCGCCGCCGCGCGGGTGCGAGAGGAGTTACGTCAAAGGCTAGCTAGCTGTGTGTTCTAAGTCAAATATTCTTTAAGATCGACCAAATCCAAACTGTTTTTTGCGGAAAATAATATCTACAACACTATGTTTTATGATGAACTAATGACACTTATTGGTGTTATCGTATTGTTATATTGTTCTATAGGATTGGCCAAACTTAAGACAAAGGTATAACTTCACTTTTTTTAAAAAACTGAGAACTTCATCTAATTTGGAATGGAGGAAGCAATCTGTTTTGCCAAACAATAATCAGATTTTTTGCAACTACTTCTCCACGGCAATTATAAATAAGTTCCACTTCAGCTACCCAAGTTAAAATTTTAATTATCTGTGTCCCTGAAAAGAAGAAAGGATAATCACTATAGCAAAAGATAAACATCAAAGTCAAAAGCAAGGCTATGAGATAAAGAAAACTGTTAGCAGAAAATCGATCCATCCTAGCCAGTATTGGGGCATACGGATTAAAGCAGTTATGGGTTCGTTCATGGTCATGGTATGTGAACGGCAAACTGAGTAAAGCAATTTCTAGCCATAATGCCAACCACAATCTAGGTCAGCATACTTTATTCCCTTTTTGACTGAAAGGAAGTTAAGGCTATAGACGGAAACCGTTCATCCCACAGAATTTTGAACAGACAGAACAGTGCTCTTGGACCTAAACTGTCAAGTTCATGAGAGAAGTTATGCGATATTTAAATTCAAGCACTACTTCTCTAAGCTTGGAGAATGCTGGCCAAACTTCCTTGGATGTTGTCTTTTGCACTTCGGTCGAATGGGTCATCTCCAATGTAAAGATCTAGAATAGATTGGCACAAGAGCTTGTTCTGGATACTGCCCACTTCCTCTCCTTGGACTACACAGAGACAAGAGCTTACTATTAATAAAAGATTCCTGAGCACCTTTCATAAATATCAGAAGCTTATAGATAACTGAAAGGAATGCGTATGTAACATGACCATGACTTTTGTCACTGCATACAATGCCACACAAGTGACATCCATGTTTTCCAAGAATGAACCGAGTGATAACTTCCTGCTCCACACAGCACTTGGAATCTATCAACCTATAGAGCTTTTAGGAGACGAAGTTTACTACTGTAAGTGGTTTGCCATGCTCTGTTTTTTTTCAAGTATTAGCTACGATGAAACTGTATCAGTTTTTACCTACATAGTTCAAATAATCCTGCAGTCTCCATTGTTGAACATATGAACCAAATGTGTGAAGAAAACTAAGTGTACGCTGCCTGGTACTTAGATACTGAATGTGGTCATTCATTGTAAATAATCAACATTTTTTTCTGACTCGTAAGAGCCTGCATTTTTTCCATCAGCATGATTACATAATCACATGCTCAAATTAGCTAAAAGAAAGGGAAGCAAAAGGAAAATGAACTTACTACTTATTTTAAGCACATGATTTGATTCCCTCGAAAGCTCAATTACAGAACCCTTTGGTAACTTGTATTCATCCTTGAAAAGTGAAACAAAACTGCAGAAGATCAAGGTGTCAAAATCAGATGACACAGTTAGATACTGATACTGAATTTGCTGAACATAGCATATTGTAAGACTGGAACATTATGCTTGAACACAACATTGGAGCAGCATCATTCAGGTAAACAACCACTGGCACTGGCACACTTCAGTAAGTAATAACCTGAATTTTCAGGACTAAATTAGCAGATTATAATAGACACATGTTAGCTAACAATGGTGGCAAGTAACAACTGAAGCTCCTTAGTTGTAGCACCAGAATAGGAAATTTTCATCAGTGTGAAACCAAACTCATTCAGGTCTCTAACAACACTGCACTCTCTTTTTTTTTGTAAAGGGGAAGCCCCGGCCTCTGCATCCCTTGCTGCATAACAACCCGGCACTCCAGATGGGTTATTAATACATGCGGCTATGGTCAAGTCCCAACATTGTTCAGTTCAATGCCTTTAGTATGCATCCTAACACCTTCCTAGATCCAGCATGAAACTAAATGCATTATAGACGATCTATTTCGTCCGTCAGTCCTAATTCGAACTTGATAACTCTGACACTAAACAGAAATTGTGGTGAAAAATATAATTGAATCGAATTCAGGATGAAGACGTCATCACAGCCAACTCGTCTGCAACCAAACACCGGTATGAAAGAGGTGGCCTTTGCTTGTCACATGAAAAGCACAATAGCAAGAACCAGAAGAACCAGAATTGCAGTTACCTCTGAAGCAACTCCTTGGTGTCTGATCCTCCAAACTTCTGAAGCCTGCTTCCTACACTCTTCTCGAAAGCGCTCCGAACCGAGCCAATGCTCAGCCTCCCATAAACAATCTGAAGCCTAACCGTCATGCGTATGTCACGCTCTAGCGCGTCGTTGATCAGATCAGTATTTTCCTTCAGTTCGGAGACAGGCAGCTTCTGGTACTTCTCCCTCAGCTGCTTCAGATCGCTGTCATCCGCGTACACGCCTGCACAGGGCAACATTTCACATTCTCCTCGTCATGTCGTTGCAGTTTACAACGCTGCACAGTTCTTTGTTTTCTTTCAGTTTGTACCGATGGATTGAATATGTGACTATAACTCGTCTAAATGAAGAAGAAGATATGGTTAGTGGGTTACCGAAGGCGTAGACGTCGATGGTCTTGAGGCCGAGGATGGTGGTCTTGCGGAGGCCGACGCCGAGAAGGCGGCGCCCGCCGGCGGTCTCGGCGGGGAATGCGGCGCCGGTGCGGGGCTCGACGTTGCTGGGGGTGGCGCCGTCGGCTAGGGAGAGGGAGGCCCAGAGAGGTGCGGAGTGCGCCGGGTGCGGGAGCGGCCGACCGGCAGATTTGGCGGTGAGAGTGAAGCTGACCGCGGCTGCTGCCGCGGCGGCGGCGGCAATTGCGGCCGCGATGGCGGCGCGATGGGGAGGCGGGGGAGGGGGCAGGTTGGCGAAGGTGGCTGTGGGGAAGCGGAGGGAGACCATGGCTGAGGCGATGCGGAGGCCGGAGGGAGGTGCGCTGTGCCTGTGGAGTGTGGACTGTTGTGTGGCCGTGTGGGGGGCGGAGAACGCAATGCGGACGAGCGGCAGTTGCGCGTGGCGACGGCAGCGGAGGTGGGAGGTGGAGGAAAGTTTCCTTAAAAGGTATAAGCACAGCCAGAGTCTGAACTTCTTCGAATTACTTGGGATGAGAGATGCGAAAGTGTAAATTTTACTACCAAGAGCATCTCCAGCGGATCCCATAAAAACGAAAAAACTGTAAAATAAAAGTTTTTCGTTTTTATTTTCAAAAATAACTGATTTGAGTTTACCCGGATTCAAATATATCTATGCGTATTTTAGTGTTTTTTTTAGAAAGAAGCATATATTATTATGAGAGGATAGCAATTACACCTCGTCTCTGCAACAACGCATTGCCCTATCGGTCATACAGATGCATATAGAAAAAAATTACAAAAAAAAGAAAAAGTCCCGCTATAGTTCCTGTTCATTGAAATAGCGGTATTACCACCACCAAGACAGCACCAGAAGTCCATCTTCTCCAAAAATGATGTCTTCAAGAAGAAAACAGTGCAGAAACATCGTCATCGTCCGATCAAAGATCTAGATTTTTACCCTAAAAAAAGTCCATGTTCTCAAAACAATACGTTTAACAAGGTCATTGCTAGACACAGCCAACTAAAGGCTGACCCTGGGTTTTCGTCCTAAAAGAACTTCTCATGTACTGTCGCCCCCGCTTGCATTCCACTGTTCCAAGTAAAGTCAATTTCTCATCACCACCCAGACACGAACCACCATCGTCAGTCCTCAGATCTCGGCCTTCATGACATTCTCCGTCGGCACCACATGACGAGAACATGCCCATGATATTAACAGCCAACAGAGTTTCGAAGCGCTCCCTCTGAACCCAAACGGCCAGAGTAAAAAACATGAGTGCGTACGACCGAATCCCACTCGATCCAGCGATCTATCGGCATATGTGCACTGTGGAGTTCGCTGGCGGAGCCTTCTGAAACATGACGCTTCGGCCAAATCGATGACATTAGGCAACTGACAGGTCTTCAGCTTGGCGATGAGTAGGAACCCTAAGACCACCACCTTTTATTCAAGCCGAGCATGTGGAGAAAGACGACAGACCAGAAAGCCGTCGCAGTGCATAGCCTGGCCCAGATGAGGCCGAACTCGCGATCACATGGACACTTCGTCCCTCGCCCCTCGCCCTCCTCGCTCAGGGAACCATCTGTCTGGTGAATGGCGCGGCGCCCTGAGTCCCACCGTGCCGCCACGAGGACGGCGGGTCTAGGAGGAACCCTAGACCCGCGACCACAACACCAACACTCGCAACCGCCGAGGGAGGAGAGTACGGCTGCAACCGCCGCCTGGCCAGGAAGCGTCGTCCCGACCACTGCCGGGGCCTCTTTGAAACGGCGCAGCCCTAGCCACCCCATCGAAGAAGACCGCCGCAACCGTTGGGGCCGACGACGGCGGCAGCGGTGGAGGGATGCAATCTGGAGGAGGGAGGTCGGCGGCGGCGGAATTTGGGGGCCCTCCGGCGGTGCCTAGGGGTCGCCACGGGAGGTTACAGGAGGGGTTACCGTATTTTATTGCATATACTCCCTCCGTTTGGAAATATAAGACGTTTTAGGTTTGTGAAGGAGATGTATCTAGACACGTTTTAGTGTCTAGATTCATTTAAACTTATACACTAAAAGATGTCTAGATACATCTCCTTCACAAACCTAAAACGTCTTATATTTCCAAACGGAGGGAGTATACATTTAAATTTAAACTGATCTAAGTTAGTTATTTCTAAATGGAGTGAGTATTTCAAAATTGAATCATTGGCCGCGGTGCGGTATGCTTGCATATACAGCAGTACAGCACAGATTTCCATCCATGACTGGTAAGGCGAAGCTAAGATGCACTGAAGTAAGTCGCCAGACTCTTTGCTTATGGTCAACTGGCACGCAAAGCAAACATCTCGGTGCACAAGTCCTCCGGGGTGACAAGTTATACCAACACACTATACACGTGACATTACTGCAAAGATCAAAGAGGATGCGCAGATGTGGAGCAGTGCCGAAGCAAATACACGTTTGCGTAAAGATCCTACTCTCCCGGTGTTACATTACACAAACGGTTCTAAAACTTCTTAATTAATAAAAATGGTAAATCTTTTTATGAAGCAGATTAATAAAAATATCAAGCAGGCATAATATCTTTTTATGATCTCCAAGATGATAATAACCCAATCCTATGTTGATGCACAACTGCCTGTCAAACTTTCGTTTTTTTTTTTTCAAAATGGAGAGTGAAATCCCGGCCTCTGCATCAACTGATGCATACATCCCCATTTATTACAACGTTCAAAACAAGATACAAAGTATTACGTTCATGCATCAGTTCAGACATGTATCAACCATCTAAAAAAGAATAGCAGTATAGAGCTATCCATTATGTAATCTATCAGTGTGACATCATCCAGTAGACTGGAAATAGAAGTCATGTTGTAACCATTAACAACCGATTGCATCTAGTATTCATAGGCTCCCGCTGATCCACCGGAAGAAGGTAGGACCATAGTTGTATCCAATGCGCCATAAATCGAATAACCTGCAAAAAAGTGGTATCCGATTATTTATTAAAGATGATTTTATTTTTGGACGTCTATATGGACCAACATAAAGAAGATACCCCAATACGTATTCTCGCTTTATTCTTTTTATCAACCCTATTTAGCCAATTTCTAAACATATTTGTAATATTGAATGGTGGAGGTATATTATAAGTGAAGAAAATAATTTGCTATGTAATGCAAGCAAATGGGTATGAAAGAAACAAATGCTCTATAGACTCCATTGACAAAAGCAACAATTCTAACAGCCATTCCACTTGCACTTAGCCAAGTTGTCTTTAGTCAGTAGCACTTTGTTCTTAAAAATCACATGAATATTTTGATTTTAAGTGAGATTTTTAGTTTCCAAAATTACTTATGTAAGAATCTTATATGATCATTCTTTGATCTAAATACATAGACTTTACGGTAAAGGTATTTGTTATGGTTAATTTCTAAACAAATTGATCAGGGTGATCTCTAAGATGAACCATCATTAGACGTTGGCATAAGTGCAACCACCGTGTCCACTTATTACCAGTCAAACCTCTCTTAAAAACAATATTAAGAGGTGTTTGTGCAAGAACATTTGCCATCAAGACATTTTTTCTTTGAACAATATTGTAAAGGACGGATATTGTTGTGCTAGTGACATATCACCTAGCTAAACATCTTCCAAAAAACGGACTGTTTCACCATTTCCAATTTTAAAAAGATCATTAGCAAAGAACATTTCCTTCACTCGCATAAGACCTTTCCAAAAGAAAAAATCTGTTGGTTTTTCTTCTATCTAAGACAAAGTTTTATTCTGAAAGTATTTGTTTTGTAATAATTGTTGCCACATTCCCTCCTCAATTAGTAATTTAAATAGCAATTTGCTAAGTAAACACTTATTCTTTATCTCAAAAACCTCTATACCTAAACTTCCCCTGATCTTTAGGGCGACAAACAATATTTCACTTTAATAACCTATATTTCTTCGCAGTGTCCGTACTTTTCCAAAAAAAATCTGGACCAGAAGAAATTTAGGCGTTTTCTTATAACCTTAGGTATCTCTAAGAAAGAGAGCATAAACATCGGTAAATTAGTCAAAACCGAATTAATCAAAACCAGACGATCTCCATAGGATAGCAATTTTCCTTACCAGCAACCTAGCTTTGAGAGAAAACAACTCTCCACAGGATTCCATTCCGAAATTCTTAGTTTTCTGAATGGATAGGTACTCCAAGATAATCGAAATGGGAGTGAACCAGTTTTGCAACCAAAAATCTGCTTATATTCAAGTTCCAACTCTTTTGCTTTACTAAAACAAAAAATTCACTCTTGTAGAAATTAATTTTTAACCCAGACAATTGTTCAAAAGTAGAGAGTATTAGCTTTATATTAACAACCTTTTCTAGATCATGCTCCATAAAAAGTTCGGTATCATCTGCATACTACAGAATAAAAACCCCACCATCCACCAAATGTGAAATAAGTCTTCCAACTTGACCATCTTCTTTTGCATGAGCAATGAGGATAGCGAGTATATCAGCAACAATATTGAAAAGAATTAGGGACAAAGGATCTCCTTGCCTCAAACCTTTTCTAGTTTGAAAATAATGGCTAATACCATCATTTATCTTTATTCCCACACTACCTCCTTGCACAATTTTTTTGATCCATTCAAACCATTGCGGATCAAAACTCTTCATACGTAACACTTGTTGCAAAAAAGGCCACTTCATCTTATCATATGTCTTTTCAAAATCAATTTTAAAAAAGCACACCATCCAACTTCTTTCGATGAAACTCATGGATAGTTTCATGGATAGTTTCGTGCAAAACAACAACTCTTTTAAGGATATGTCAAACTTTCACATGCAAGGATAAACGCGTCAATGAAGAGTGCACATCGCAGACACTTGAGATCTTCAGCGCTGCCACACCTGCAGGCAGAGTTCCCTACAGGACGAGACCAACAGTTCGCCCATCTCTCTTGGCGCTACTGACGAAAAAGTAGTTCGAGTCCCAGTGAGTACAAGCCGCATTATTAATAGGTGCATAAATTTTAAGCAAAGCGCAGAAGAACAGATTAAACCGGCTGATGGCAACACATAGAGACAGTGCCACGATGGAAGAAAAATATCGACAACAAACTGAGGAAACACTCACCTAATTCAGCTGCACTCAGACCGGCTCCCTGCCTCCCCTCTCTAATTCCTGATGCAGAATTATCCAAAACTTTGTTCAGAGTCATGAAAAGTCCATAATCTCACTACATTGTGTAACCGGAGATCTTCAGTACTAATAACAAAAAAAAATAAAAAAAAATGAACCAACCTCCTGAGGCGTCCATTTCCATGTGTTGTGCATTTTCAACATCTGGATCAACAGAACTGAATAAGCTTCTTCTCTTCTCCCTAGTTTCTAGCTCAGGTTCTCTTCCACTTCTCTTCTTTAGAGCCTCATCCTGCTTGAACTTCTTGATGTCCATGTTTTTTTTTCTAATCAATTCAAGCGAGATGCTTTTTACCCGATGATCGTCTCTCAACTTCCGTTGACCTTTCAAGCTAGAAGACAAGTGAAACTTTTGAGCGAGGGCTCACAGGTCCAGGAGCTGGTATATATACTGGAACTGGATCATAGCCCAAGTGCTTTAAGGATAAACAGTAACCCTTCGGACATGACTGATCTTCTTAAGATACTCATTGCATTCATTTGTCCTTTCTTTATTCTGAAGCTTCTTCGTGAGCTCTTTGGAAGCTCCCCGCACATATAACTTCTCTAGTGTTCTAAGGTGCTCAATGCCATCAGGGAGGGCCTTTAGCTCTGGACAATCCGTGAGAGTTAGGTGAACAAGGCTTTGCAATGCACTTTGTTCTACTACGACATCGCTGAGCTGTGGAGCATCTGAGATTTCTAGTAGCCGTAGTTCTGGAAATGCCATGGCATTGAAGTGCAGCATCTTCCCTTCGTAGGCCTTGTCAAGCCAAAGTGCACGTAGACAAGGTAACTCCAAGAGGCATGAAAACGAGTCTTCATCAAGTTTGGAGAAGGCTAAGGCCAACAGGGTAATGTTACTAAGGTCTGAGAAGGATGAAACAATCTGAGGCATCCGTTTCTTGTCTAGTTTCCCTCCTATTTCAAGCTTCGAAAGTGTAGGGGGCAAGCAGAGCTCTTCCAGTTCCAGTGTCTCCTCCTAATTTATAGCCATAATTGCAAGACTAACAAGATGGCTCATGTTCATGATAGCATTGCACAAATCAGCACACTGTTCTCTCCTCACTTTGGTGATGGCAAAAGTTCTCAACTCTGTCAAAGCACCAAGATGACACAAAGTGTCTGAGCATGCCTCAACAAGTTGCAAGGCTTGCAAGCCTGTCAAGTGCCTTATGCCATTAGGCACCTGGAATCCAGTCCAGGCAACGACTCCTTTAATACTTGTCTTTGGATCGGTAGCTACATACAGATATCTCAACTTCTTAAGTGTTGCCACACTCTCCGGCAAACTCAACAGCTTAGCATTGTAAGCATCCAAAACCTCCAATTTTTGTAGTCTTCCAACTGTTTTCGGAAGCTCCTCAACTTCAGTGTCTCTAAGACCCAGAAACCGCAGATTAAACATGTTGAAAACCTCGTTTGGTATCCTCCTAATTTTGGCTCCTTGGAGATCTAAAGTTGATAGCAACATGAAGGATTTCAAGAAAGACTTGAGTGGATCAGTAGTCAGACCATTCTCAAAAACATAGATTGAACGGAGATGGACTTCACTTGAAAGAGTCAACTGCTCAATGTTTGCACTTTGGATAGATAGGCGGCGTGTATTTTCTGCTGACGAACTCCCTGAGCCATCATAAACTCTACAGAATCCTTCTTCATTTGATTTAGTCAGAGCAAAAAGTCGAATAATATCATGCATTCGACAACTCCGCACACGTCCACTTTCATTCCTCTCCACTACCTGTAATAGGCTTCGATTTACAAGTTCGTACAAATAGCCCTCTGCCACTTCCTCCATTGTCTTGTGTTCTGTTTCCCTGATGAATCCTGCTGTCACCCAATGCCTAATTAGTCTTTTCCTTTTGATCAAGTAATCCTCCGGAAATATTGTACAATGCAGAAAACAGTTCTTCAAAATATATGGAAGATCCCCCAGACTGACCATTAGAACTATATTAAGATCAAGAATTATACTGTTTGTCAACTGTGATTCTAATTCCTTGTACAATTTTTCCCATTCAGAATGACTTTGTTTTTTGCAGGACAATAGGCGACCTATGCATGCAATAGCAATCGGTAAGCCATTGCACTTATCCACAAACTTTTGTGCCAAACTTTCTAGCTCCTGCGGACAGATTCTGTTTTCATTTTTCCAAAATGCCTCTTTGCAAAACAATTCCCATGAGTGGTGCTCTTCTAGTGGTTTCAACTCAACTATACAATTTCCAGTAGCCAGCAGTGCTACTTCATGGATCCTTGACGTTATTACAAACCGACTGGTGCTGTTAGCAGGAAAAACATCTCTTATCTTGAACCAGATGTCAACACCCCAGACATCATCCAAAACCAGAAGATACTTCTTACCACGCAAGAAATCACGGATGATCTCAACTAGGCTTCTATTTTCCATGTCCATAATATCAACGCGAAGTTCACCCTTTAAGTCACTCTTCTGTAACTCCCTGATAATCTGCTTTAACAAGTCCTGAACTTGGTATGCTTTTGATACAGTTATCCATGCAGCACTGTCGAAGTCTATCTTCAGAATGTTGTAAACATGGGCAACCAAAGTGGTCTTGCCAACTCCTCCCATACCCCATACTGTGCCAATAACACTCTCATGTTGTAAATCACATGTCAACCAATTAATCAGCAGGTTCCTACTCTCATCAATGCCGACAAGATTTTCTTCTGTTGGGAAGTACGAAGTCTGATCTGTAGGTCTGCAATGAGCATCACTGCTTCTAGCTTCCACTGCAATTCCTCTCATGTCATACCGGGCCTTTCTCCTGTCAAGATTCTCTAATTTCAGTTTGATGTCTACCAGCTTCAGTGACAGACGGCGCCATGTCCTGATTCGCCTAAACCGCCGCTTCATCTTTACAGAAAAGCCACCATGTTTATCCTCCAACTTGTAGGTGAACTCATCAACAACATCCTCGATCTGAAAAGCAAGGCCTCGGATCTTCTTGATGAAGCTGGCAGTGGTCTTGTCAGTATCCTTGAACCTCTCAGCTTCTTGTAGAAAGGACTGCATGCTCTCCAGCTCCTCCTTGATATCACGGACCTGACCAAACAGCCTGTCAAGAGAAGAAGCTTTAGCTTCAAGGCACAGATTCCTTGTGCCGACCTTGACTGCCTCCATGGCCAAGGCTGAGCCAAGCTTCAGAATCAGCATGCCTACAACACCCTCTGCCATGTTACTGTATCTTGGCTAGCTGATCTCTTATGTCTTACCCTGAAAAGGCAAACATACAAACAAACAGGAGGTAAGAACCAATACGATGTCTTGGATGAACAATCTGTCGGACTGAATATATGCAGATAGACAACCAAAAAGTGCATTGTAAAAGACACATCATCAAGTGGTGGTCAGTTATTCTGATAAGAGTAAACCGCACCACGGTCCTAATTCTTTCGACGAAACGTCAAGTAGGTCCCAGTTCTTCAGAATTGAACATTGACGAGATTAGGACCTGTGATGAATCACTTAGAAACAATCAGGACCTCAATGTTCAATTCTGAAAAACTGGGACCTACTTAACGTTTCGTCAAAAGAATTAGGACCGTTGGTGTGGTTTACTCTTCCGACAACACATAAGATTCACTAGCCCAAAGATAACACATTAGATCGAAAGGTACCTAGCTAGCAGCAGATCCAAACTGAACTACGGAAGCAAAAAATATTATAATAACAAAACAATTAAAGGAATATTGGTAAGATCTTATCCATGGGGGATCTAATCATCTAATAACTAACCACAGCCAAATTCCAGGTCTGGAACTGGAAGCCGTTCCGGCGGCGAGGAGGAGGGCTTCGGGGTTCAGCGCCGGCAATGCTGAAATGGGGAAAGAGGAGCGAGTCTTCGTTTTGCTTGTTGCCTTGTTGGAATATCAATCGCTCGTACCTCCGAGCTCTGAACCGCGTACGCGTGGGTGACGGCCGACAAAGAAAAAAATATCTGACGGGTTAGCTTATAGTAGTACTAGCTACTAGTCACTGGATATTTCGGCGCCCTAAAAGTTGTAAAAGTTGGACGCAGCGCGTTATACTGACGCTGTAAACGGCGTGATAAAATAGAGCGTCAAAATATCTCGTAGACACGTGATTTTAGCACACACATTTGCAAACTAAACGAAAACTAAAAATAGCATATAATTTTTTTAAAAGAACATATATTACATCGGACGAACGATTTCAACACATGCAACTAAAGCAGAAATTAAACCTATAATCTGTTCTTCATCCTCCGAGGTGGTGATGTTGTCGAAGTCCGTCCAGAGGTCGGCCCACCTCGGGTCATCATCCGAGATGGTGGTCGGGCCGGCGAGCTGCGCGTTGATGAATGCCTTGCGGCGGCGGCGGTTCACCCTTCTCTCGGTCCTCTTGGCGGCGTAGAGCTCGTTCTCGACTTGGACGTCTTGCGAGAAGAGGCGCCTTCACTCGGCCATGGCCGTCTCGTCGTGCTCGGCGATGAGGAGGCACCACTGCGTCTGCCGGTGGCGGTGCTCCTCGGTGACGATGACTGGGGCGGGCGCGAGAAAATTGTCCTCTGCCAGCGACTCGGTCTCGGGGAAGTTCATGTCGCGCCGCGGGCGGCCGATGCGCCACGCTGCTGTGTCGATCGCGCGTGCGGCCTCCTCCGGCGAGTTGTACATGCCGAGGATGAGCCGAAAACCGGCGCGCAGAGCTCGGCATAGAACGTCCCGTTCGGGCGCGCGCCTGGAAACCAGACGCGTTGTGGCGGCGAGGCGGCATGTCGGCGCCGGAAGGGGAGGGGAACGAGCGGAGAGCGCGCGCGAGGGAGTGGGAGTGGAAGTGTCGGTGGGGAGGGAAATTTTCTAGGCACTGGCGTGTGGTGGTTGGTGACGCGGGGGCACAACATATATAACATCTTCGGTTGGAGCGCGATATTTGGTGCTTTGGATAGCGCAAACGCCCCCTTCGGAAAAATATGCAGCTACCGTGCTATTTTTCTGCGTCCGCTGGAGTAACATGCGCACGCGCTGACGTGATAAAATAGTGGTTTAGCGCTGCCCTACAATAAAGCCACTGCTGTTGGAGATGTTCTAATATATTTTTCCATTATAAGAGAATAAGTGATGAGGTTTTGACTCGTCAATGCCCATTATTATGGACTTGGGTTTTGGAGAAGATGGGGATGCTGGAGATCGCGGAACGGTTAGCAAACAAGCAACGCGGGACACGAGGTTTATCCAGGTTCAGGCCCCCGAAGGGAAAACCCTACTCCTGCTTGTCTGCTCTTGATTACGGCGGAACCGAAGGTTACAAGGGTGCGCAGATGCAATCTGACGTCGAGGTGTGTATGCGAAAGTATGAGTCGAGAGATCTAGGTCGTGCCCTCCTGGCCTTTATATAGACTTAGGCAGGTCCCAGGCATAGACCTAGTCGGTTATAGGTTCTAGGGTTTTATCCCTTTGAATTTCCTATCTACTCTAGTCTTGCTCTCCAAGGATCCGAAGGCGTCATGGGCTTTGGCCACCCGAAAGTCTTCATGGGCCGGCGTATATTTGCCGTGGGCCTTCCTTGGGCTGGACCAGGTATGCTGAGATCATGTACCCGTGGGGTATAACCATGTCAGTAGCCCCCGAGTGATCAGTCGAATCGTAGATTCGGCTGAGGACTCTTCAATCCTTCGGATGCGACTATGTATTTCAATAGTTCATGTGTAGGGATTGTTGATGCGTGTGCCTGACTCACCCGACGGATCAGGGTCAGTTAACTGTCTTAGGATGAAACAATACGATCTTCTTCAGGCTCGAGTCCCTCAACTCGAACCTGAAACATATGCTGGCGTAATTCGATTCAGGCCGCGGAGGACTTACAGGAGTGGAATTCCAGTGAATTTAATTGATGTACCCAACGCGTTCGTCGGGATTTTTCATCACGCCTATTGGCACGGATTTTTACCAGCAGAGCGCAGTCGTGTGCGTTGCCAGGCCATCAGATGATATTTGTAGGTCTTATCTTTATGTCGTAGACACAACATCCGAATATTTATCACCGCGGAGGTGTTTCGGGTGGCCAAGGAGAATATTGCTCACTTAGCGTTTAGTTGGGGCAGAGTTGCCGAAAAAGTTTGGCATGCTGATCCGAAAGATCGCAGTCGAAGAATTCATATGGTGCGCGACCAGCGCTCCCTATGGGAGTAGCCCCCGAGTGTCTGCTCGAGTCATAGACTCGAGCGGAGACTTTAATTCAGCCGTTATTAAGTATCAGGTCCGTAGGACATAATTTTTTTTCGGATGCTTAAATCCATCCTCCCTATGGGAGTAGCCCCCGAGTCCGTAGTGGAGTCGTAGACTCGACGTAGGACTCGAAGAAATAGTTCAATGCTGAAACATGTTGTTCATCTTTCGGGTGCGCGGCCAGCGCTCCTTATAGGAATAGCCCCCGAGTAATTAGTCGAATCGTAGATTCAAGTGAGTACTCTTAGCTTTGAAGCCGAAGAAATTGTAGCTGGTGCTAGTGTAGCTTTTGATGACGTCAGTGCTAACAATCGATGACCTCAAGCATCTGCTGCGCCAGAGATGACTTGACTGAACGAACGTGGGTCCCACTTTATGACCTTGAATTGACCGGTAACGCGCGGCGTGGAGATAATTACGGCATCGCCTCGATTTCCGCGTGTAGTGGACGGCGTGTTGGCGACGGTTCGTTGCAATGCTGACACGTGTATGGCCAGATCCTGCCGTTGGCGTTAGGTCTTCTCGATGGACGGTTGTCGTGCATCGTCTTCGCCTTTATAATCATTGGGGAAAACTTTTAGTTTGTTTTCACCGCAGCTATTCTCGTTTTCACTGCTTCCTTGTTCTCGGAGAGTTCTTGCTGCGCGCTGGGATATCCTTTCATATTTCCTTCTTCCATCCTTCGCTCTCGCCGCCGGCGCCGCTGTACCGCGATGGGTAAGTCGAAGAAATCTTCATCTGCGGTTGGTACCAGCGCTGCTGGAGGGAAGAAGAGTGCCGCCGCTACCCGTGTCACCGATGGTGGCTGGCGGCGATCGGAGACGCGAGAGAATGATCTCCGCAAGCTGCACGAGCGGGGCCTGATCCCGCAGGATAGGGAGGCCGTCAAACTCCTAGGCAATGAGGTAATCCTGATTTCCATCCCGATGGCTTCGGCCCGTGGCTCGGACAGTCTCCGGATGGACTGCTTGACGGGCTTGGTGTCTGGAAAGACGTTGAGTGCGTGCTCGGCGAATTCCCTGGGAACTCCTGGCATGTCCGCAGGACACCAGGCGAAGATTTCCCAGCGCTCCCGGAGGAATTCGACGAGCGCGTTTCCTATGCGGGGCTGAGGTCATTGGCGATCAGCGCCGTCTTGGAGGCATCCGTCGGATGGACCTGCACCTTCATTGTGTTGACTGTGGAGTCGAAAGACATGTCATGTGCGTTTTGTCGTGCGACTGGGGGGGCCATTGTCCGTCACCTCGCGGAGCTTTACGAGCTCATCCTGCATGCCGAATGACTGGGAGATTCTGTTGAAGTCCCTGTCGCATTGGTCCGATTGGGTAAAGCTCCCGTGGACTATGATGACGCCCCTTGGTCCTGGCATCTTGAGTAGCAGGTATGCGTAATGTGGGACAACCAAGAACCTTGCGAATGCTACACGCCCGAGGATGGCGTGGTATTGTGATGGCCAGTCCACCACTTCGAATTCGAGCCGCTCGAGTCGGAAGTTGTCCGGTTTGCCGACGATGACGTCGAGCCATATTTTTCCCAGGGGGAATATGCCCTTTCCTGGGACGATGCCATGGAACGTTGTGTCTGACTGTTCCAGGCTGCACTGTGGGATCCGCATTGCTGCTAGAGTGCTTGCGAACATCAGGTTGATGCCGCTCCCGCCGTCCATGAAGACGCGGCTCATCTCGAAACCTTCGATCTGCGCCTATAGCACCAGGGCAGCATGACCTGGGCGAGGGATCTGGCAAGGATGATCCAAACGACTGAACGTGATGCAGGACTCCGATCCGCTAAGGTACTCAGGGATGGCGGGTGGATTTATCACGGCCAGGTTGATCTGACGGGTGATTTTCTTCTGCACCCTATGCGTGGGGCGCCCCTTCTGGATCATCGGTGCTCCTTTCGGTGGGGGATACCCGTTTCCAGCGTTGTTCTGTGCTGGTGCAACTGGTTGGTTCGGGCCTCCTACAGGTGGCGGTGGAGGATCTCCATGCGCTATCTCACCTGGTGCGGGTGCGTTCCCGAATCCAGGAAGTGGAGCTTGCTGCCTCATCTGGACCATGCTTTCGCTGAGCTTCTGGAACTCGCGGCAGTTCTTGAGCATGTGGCTTGCCTTCTTCTTGCCATCTTGCTTGTCGATGTAGAAGTGGATGGTTCATGGACCCGAAAGTTTTTCGTATGCTCAGGGTCCGTTATCGCGATCGCGGCGCTGCCACGACTGTGTTGGGCGTCCTCCATCGCGGAAGTTTCCTCCGCGATATCCTCCGCTGTTGCGGTTGGCGTCGTTGCGGCGATCGGCGTAGCCAGCCGCGACCATGTCGGGTCCATCGCGATCGTCATAGACGCGCGATCTTCTCTTGCTACGGCGCTCTCATCGTTGGCCGTAGTCGTCCTCTTCCTCCGAGTGCGCCCGGTGGACGGAATCTTCGCCGTCAGCCCACCTGTTGGCGATGTCCATGAGGTGGTCGAGTGTCTTGGGCTTGACGCGCCCAAGTTCCTCCTTGAAGTCCTAGCGCTTGACGCCGTCCTTGAAGGCGTCGATGGACCTCTCTTTGGAGATTTGCGCTGCGGAGTTCGTGTTGGACCGGTGTAGTATGTACGAGCGAATGGATTCGCCCGTTCGTTGAGTGCAGGCCCGCAACTCCTCAATTGAGGCGGGCCTCTTGATGGTGCCTTTGAAGTTTCGGATGAAGCTGTAAGCTAGCTCCTCCCAGCTTCGGATGGACCCTAAAGATAGGCTGCTAAGCCAGATCTGGGATGCACCTGTCAGCTCAGCTGAAGGCATTGCATGGCGGTTTCCTTGTTTCCGCCGTGCAATTTGACGGATGACAGGTGGTCGCTGAGCCATGCCTTTGGGTCTTGTGTGCCGTCGAACTTCGGAGTATCCGAAGGAAGCTTGAAATTTCGCGGCATCCGTGTCCGTCGGACAGATCTGCTGAAGCACCGGGCTCCGTAGAGTTCTCCTTCGTCTTCGTCCATCTCAGATTCAGACGAGCATGCGTGATTAGCTCGTGCTTTGTCAATTTTGCGATGTGTTAGAGCGTCTATGGCGTCGTAATCGCGGCTGCGATGACGCGAGCTCTTGTGCCTTCGAGGAAGGTCATGGTCCTCTTCTTCGGATGAAGGAGTGGGGCTGCGGTTGAACCTGACCGTAGCTTTCTTTTTCGGCTCCGTAGGAGTTTCTTGATGGAGCGCAGCTCCGACGAGTCCGAGTCTGGTGAGTGCGGACTTGTGCATGGCTCTCTTCGGGTCCCCCTCCGGAGGTGGGTGGGCCGCGAGGTACGCAGTGGCTGCTATGATCGCAGCTTGCGGTGTCTTCGGGATGATGTTGCCGTCGGCATCCATCTCCATGAAGGATGCGTTGAGGGTTCGGGTCACCTCACGGCGCTCCTTGGGGTCCATGTTCTCCGTTCTGGAGCGGTGCTTGTTGCCGTGGTTGCCGTTCGAGCTGGAGCCGATTCCCATGGCGGAGAGTGCAGCTCGTCGCGTGCTGGACTCCGAGGCTGCTTGCTTGCGTTTGTCGAGAACCTCTTGCATCTTGACCTGCTTCTTGTGCTCCTTGATCAGGAGCAGGTGGTAGGCCATCAGCAGATCCCGTGAGGAGTCTGCAGGCAGGACTATGCTGCCCGCCACGACGGCGCGTGCCTGGGCCCATCCTTCTTTGCTAAGGCGGATGACATGGCCGTTGTTGTCCCCTTCGGTTGGGGGGACTTGCTTCTTCTGTTCCCGCCGTTTCGATCTGGCGGGTTAGGTGTCGGGTTGGACGGCGGGTTGGGTGTTTGCTGCTCCACGTCGCCCTGGATGACTACGGCGCATTGGTAGCGCTCGTAGATTGGTCCGCTGCTGCCACAGCTTTCAGATCCAGAACCGTAGGTCCCTTCATCCGATGGCGGATCACACAGATCGAAGTTGCAGCTGCTGCTGTCGTAGGACTCATCTGTTGATGATGTTGTGCGTAGAACAGGGTATGAGGCCCATGAAGCGGGCCTGATTGATGGTAAGGGCACCCGCTCGGGGAGGCGGAGGGTGCCAGTTTGCCCCACCTGGAAGCAGAAGCTCCCAAACAGGATCTCGAGTCCGTCGCCTACGGGCTCGAAGTCCTTCATGGTGGCCGGTGAGTGGGCGGTGAAGTCGAAAGCGCCGAAGAGGAGGTGACTCTCCGTCGTCGCAGAGTTGTAGATCATTCGGGTTGGGACCGTCACGATCGCACAATCAGCGTCCCCAGTTCCCACAGACGGCGCCAATTGACGAGGTTTCTACTCGTCAATGCCCATTGTTATGGACTTGGGTTTTGGAGAAGATGGGGATGCTGGAGATCGCGGAACGGTTAGCAAACAAGCAACGTGGGACACGAGGTTTACCCAGGTTCAGGCCCCCGGAGGGAAAACCCTACTCCTGCTTGTCTGCTCTTGATTACGGCGGAACCGAAGGTTACAGGGGTGCGCAGATGCAATCTGGCGTGGAGGTGTGTATGCGAAAGTATGAGTCGAGAGATCTAGGTCGTGCCCTCCTGGACTTTATATAGACTTAGGCAGGTCTCGGGCATAGACCTAGTCGGTTACAGGTTCTATGGTTTTACCCCTTTGAATTTCCTATCTACTCTAGTCTTGCTCTCTAAGGATCCGAAGGCGTCATGGGCCTTGGCCACCCGAAAGTCTTCATGGACCGGCGTATATTTGTCGTGGGCCTTCCTTGGGCTGGACCAGGTATGCTGAGATCATGTACCCGCGGGGTATAACCATGTCAATAAGTATTATTCTTATTTAGTAAAAAATAGAACTTTATAATAAAAAATAATATATTAATATCAGGGCGATATTTCTGTTCTTAATTTTCCCTTACTTGGTCCATACATATTAGATTGACAGTGGTCGATATGCATAGGTGCAACACATATGTCGTCCTGGGTGCACCGCCAACTAAAAGCCTTTTAAAGGATACCGGAAAAGCTGATGTAGGGCATCACACTCGCACCGCCAGAACAGATTCAGTAAACTTGTAGCGTAAAATTTTGTTATAGGAATTTATGGCATTTTTGGTTGCTCGTGCTTTTACTTTTTAGTCGCATCTAGAGATCATGGCTCCATGGAAGTTGGGCGTGGTAATGTAACCTCTCGTGCCTAACCGGCCATTCGTTTGATTTCGTGTATTCTCATTTTCTTATGGGTTTTGTGGCGCCCCGCAAAAACCACTACTAGAAAATCGCGTTGATTTTGTGCATTGCATCATCATGACATCATCATACATCTATCTGTCTAAAACTATTTTGCTAAAAGCCCTATTTTGTTTTCTATATTAATTCCTCCCTATTACTTTAAATCAAAACACCGGTGCTTCCGGATATCTCAGTTTGTCTAAAAGCAATTTATAAAAGGCTTTTAAAATAAATTAGAAAACCCTAGCCTAAAATATCTAGTCCTAAATCCTTTTCCTACCTAACCCTAACCTACCCAGTCCCCCTCCACCTCACCCCGGCCAATCTCAAACCGCCACCTCCCCTTTTTCCCAACTCCCTCCATTCCTAGCCTGCCACCTCAACCACCCCCACTCCCTCACCTTGTCACACGCACACCAGCTCTCCTCCCCTGCCGCCCCACACACACCTGCCGCCAGCCAGGACCCACCACACACGCAACACCACGCACGCCACCCCGCTACCCCACGCGACCCCACCCCCCAGCGACACACCCGCACGCGCCTACCCGCGCGGCCCCACCACCTGTCCCCGCGTCCCCCTGACCCCGTCTCCTTCCTCTCTCCCCGCGTCTCCCTCCTTCCTCGTCGCCACCGACGCGCCCCACGCCTCCCCCTCCTCCTCGTCCCCCTCCCTCCCAGCTCCGGCCGCGCCTCCTCCTCCTCCCTCCCCAAGCAAGCTCGGTCGTGCCTCCCCTCCTCCTCGTCCCCTCCCTAAGCTCGGTCAGCCGCTTGCCTCCTCTCCTCCGCCGCCTGCGTTCCGCTCGCCCTCTCCCATGAGCCCCACCGCCTCTCTCGGCCGGGCTCGCCTCGTCTGGGCCGCGCCGCCGCCGCCCGGCCCTGGCCCGCCTCCCCGTCGCCCAGCCCCTCCTCCCGCTGGGCTCGCCCGCCCGGGCCGCTTCACCTCGAGCGCCACCGGCGACCCTCTCCACAGGAGCTCCACCCCGGCGCCGCGTCTGGCCGCCTCTGCACCAAGCCACCTACCTCTGCACCGCCGCCGGGTTCCTCTCTCCGGCCCGCGCCTCTCTCGGCATCCTCGCCGGCACCGCCCTGCAAGCCTCCCTGCGCCCCACCTCGCAAGACCCGCGTCGGCCTCGCCGGTCTCCTCCGCCGTGCCGGCCCCGCGACCTCTGACGACCCTTCTCTGCCCTGCTCTGCTAGCAGCCGGCCCCATCCACCCGGGCGACGGCACCGGCGGTCCTCCCCGTGACCCAGCTGCTGCTACAATGCCGTGTCCGCCTCCCTATTCCAGAAGCTCGCTGCACCACGCGCGTGTTTGAGTGCCTGACATCTGGGCCGTGATTGCTTCGTGCCTGGATCCTTTGCGCACGGGCCTCACTCGAATCAGCGTCGTTTTAGCAACCTTGCCAAGACTCATGTACCCTGTTTAGCCGACGCCAAGAGCTGCAACGACATCGAACCATCAAGTCAAGTTCGTCTGCAGGCAAGACCGACAATTGTACATGATAACCCAAGACCGACATGAGGCCCCCGACAAGATCTCCTTCCCGGATCCGAAGACCCTGATCCTAGCATCCGAAGACCGTTCCGAGGGCCGAACCCCTCGGAACTCCATGTTCTCCTACCCGGAGACCCCGATGCCTTCGACACGGAGCACCGAGGATGCCTTCATGGGACGCCAAGACACCCGTCGAACCCCGAAGACCGAACCCCGTGGACCGACATGATCTTCTTCACGGATACGACAAGTACTCCCTCAAGGATGCCAAGTTCTTCACCCCGAATGCCAAGACCGACTTGATGGCGCGGACCCGACAAGATCTTCGCAACGACAAGATCGACACCGACGCAGAATGCCAAGTCCTTCTTCCCGGAACGTCAAGCTCGTCATCTTGTATCCGACCTTCGAAGGCCGATCCCGTCGAACCCTGAACCCTGAGACCGAACCCCGAACCCCCCGGAACCAAGATCGCCCGAACCCCTAAAGTGATTCCCTATCCGAGACCCCATTATTTTATAATATGACATTACCAACTTGTTGCATATTAAATCATTCATGCATGCATACTTGTCTGTGGTTTGGGGGCATTATGTCGATTCACCTTATAATTAAATATGGGGCCATATGCAGGCAAATCTAGTCTTATATTGGCCTCATTTAAATTTGTGTAGCGATCCGGTGCTATCTTTTGTCTTGATAATGCAACATTTAAATTGTGGGGTAGTTAAATAACTTGAACCGTTTAATTAAATGTCGGGACCCCGGTTCCGCTTAATATGATCTAATTGCATTGCACCTTTGCCATGTCATACATCATACATGCATCATGCCCGATCTTCTGTCATAGTATTAAATAGTCCATCCGGTGTTTCTTCTAGTGTTTTGGTTCTTCGCGGATAAGACCGTTGAGTTGATGCGAGTATCGACCCGATCTTCGGTTGAACCTTCGGCAATGTTTTCTGGCGAGCATCTCCCCCTTTCTACCTATCTTACTTTTATAGTATTTATTCCCTCCTGTTGATCTATTGCTATCTGTGTTGCGATGCTCTAGTTTTCGTACCCGTGTTATCCCTTGCAGCCTTATATTGCCTTGGACACCTCCTATTACCTGTTGTTTGGTAGATAGTTGGACCTGCGCGTCGTAGTCGCTTGCTCAAGTGCTGTTGCGTGTCGTCAAGTACCACAGTGGTTGGAATCTTGCCGCATGTTTAAGGTTGGAGATGATCATGGCTTTAATTATCGTTTACTTTAATTACCGTTTAATAACTAAAATTGAAGTAGGTAAATGCAGAGGCACCGGTGGGTGATAGATAATATTTGGTTTCCGACCGCTCACTGGTGTCCCGTAGGACCCCGAGTTCTTGACACCTGTTCCGAGATCGAGCGCGCTAACCACATGTGGGATGTATGGGCACCCCCATCGATTTAGTACCTGATTCCAAGTACTATACTGGGGGCCACAATTAGTTTGGGGCTTTATTACTATTCTGTACTTATGCCATGCTCTACTGCTTTATTTACGATTGTGCGAGGAGCACCAGATCGCTTAGGATCGTGACCCGTTTTCATTTGTCGACAAGCCCGAGAGTTTGGGTTCCCGATCGTTACTGGGCTACACAAACCCCGAGTCCGTCTCGAGCCGACCGACTTGCGGGTGTACTTAGTGGGGTGGCCCCGTGCTTGCTTTGGGTGCAGGAAGCGTCGTGTCCGAAACCCCGTCGACATACCGTTGGGTGTATGTTTTGTGATCTTGTACCTACCTGATCCGACAACAAGGGTGTAGGTGCGTGTGGAAACTTTGGTGCACCCCTGCAGGGTTAAATATTTTCGAGAAGCCGTGTCCGTGGTTATGGATGACTTGGAGCACAGGTCTCGATCATAGACAACTATAACTAAAGTTTACTGTTATAATTTGACTTGTATCTGATATGACTAGTAATCAGCTTCACTGCAACGGAATGGATAAATAAAAGTACCAACAACTGCTGGGTTTGGGATATCTCATGCTAATCGTATATTTGACTAGTAAGTGTTGCAACTACAACGGAATGGTTAACTAAAAGTGCCCACTGCTTATTTTATCAGGATGACTATCTATACCTGACTAGTAATTGCTGCAACGATAACTGAATAAATAAAACTGCCAACTGTGTGAGTTCCTCGGTTGACTTCCTCGTTTGGTCTCGTGGGGGAAATACCAGGATGGGTATGTTTGGTGGTAGTATCAGGTTGGTTTCGGATAGGTCTTTCTTACCCCTCTCTGATAGCCGCTAGTTGTATCGAGTCTCTATAGGTTGTTTAGTGCAAGCTGCGCTGCCGCTTCAGTCCACCATACCTATGTAGGCGAGGACCGCCGAATTCTAGCCTCTCCGTGTACTGGCCTCAGTACTGACCGCTCTCTCTTTTTCTTTTGCCCTTTGTCGGCACCCCCTTTTTGTTTAAGCAGGTTTTGGGATCGACGTCGTTAGCAGGGTTACCCTTCCGGCTTGGCCTGGGCAGGGTTATGGACGCCATTGGTTATTCTTCAGGGCTCTTAGCCCCATTTGCATCTTGTCCGTAGTCGGACGCTGTATCATTTTCAAGGTGTTTTGGATCTTTGTATTGTATATCTGTATTCTTGACTCTTGGAGTCGTGTTGTATATATCTGTTCTGTGGGTCCCATCGAGGACTGTTGTGTAATGTTATTACTTCGTTTTCCACCCGCACGAAAGTGCCTGGTGGGCACCTTTGAATCGTTTCTATGCGGGTTTGGCGGGTTTCGCTAAAACTCGCATAGGGCCGATTCTGAGGGTGTTACAGGTTTGGAAGCCAATTCCAGTTGTTTGGTGCCATGTATTCTTGGTTTTCGGCAAATTGGTACTTGTTTGGTGCCTCATTTACCAAGGCTCTGTTTAATCATTCTCTGATCAATCATCTATGCCAAGTGAATTTGTCCCCCACATAGCCTAAATCCGACAAGTTACAATCCACCAGAACATCTCTAAAAGCTTGCATATATTGCAGTGGTCTTTGGTTTCCACATTCCTTTTCAAAAGGGTAAAGAATTTCATTAAGATCACCCAATATGCCACGGCATAGTACTTTGGGCATGAAGATCTCTAATCCTCAACCATGTTTTGTGTTTGTCTTCCCACTTGGGCTCTCCATACATACCAGTAAAACGTCAAATGTTCTCCTGACTGCTCCCAATAGTAACATCAATATAGTTATCCATCTTGTACTGGAGTTCCACTCCAACATATTTCTTCCAAAGCAACAATAAACCACCTTTTCGCCCAACACTTCTCACAATGATTTTATGGTCCATCTGCAACTTGTGACGCAGACATTCAGTGGGCCACTCATCAAGGTGAGTTTCAGAGAGAAAAAGAACGTCAACCCCCCTTCGCTTCTGGATTTTTAGTAGCATTGTTATTGTCGGTGCCCCCTGAAGGCCCCAATATTTTAAACCTAGGAGTTTCATTGCTCCTGGCGTTCCTCCTCGAGGGAGGCCGCCGATTCATCAATAGGCATACCATCTGTATAACCATCACAATCCTTTCTCATCATCTTCTTGTTCACATTTTTTGGGGGAGTAACTCATGTATCTTTTCTCTTAGTCAGTCCCTCTTCTAGCTGTTCCACGAGGTTAGCAACTATTGAAGACTGAATGCCACCATCTTTCAGACTTAAATTTTCCTCCATCTCCGTGTTAGGATGGGAAGAATCTAGAGCTAGCCTCTTCCGGACAGATGGGTTATGGAATTGAACCCTACTATCCATCAAATCCATCTGGTTGTTTGAATTTGTCAAATCTTCATCCCTAAATCCCCCATCGGGTATGAACCTCTACTTCTCCCACGACCCCATGGCCTCGAATCTCTTTCACCATCTCCTCTACCTCTTCCGACGCTTCTTCCACGACCTCTACCTCGGCTTCTTCCCCCATCTGCCAGAATGAAGTCATCCCATTCAAATTTCCCAGGGCCGTGTTCGCCCATCCCACATTCTTCATACCAATGTCCAATGAAACCACAATATACACAGAAATCCGGTAATTTTTCGAATTTCACCTGGTAGAAATCTTTCCTCCCATCATTTGTGATTGATACGAATCTACTCAGTTTTTTATTAACATCCAACTTAACTTTTATACGAATAAAACTACCAACATAGCCAGCGGGCAACTTTATTTGAACTTCCTTGATTTCTCTGATATTACGACACATTCCTTTGATCACTTGTTCCTTCAGATAATTATCAGGCAGTTGACGAGCTTGAGCCCATACCATAACCCTATCTAGCTTAATTGATCTAGGGTTTGTAAACCCATCATACTCTTCAATGATCAGTGCCTGGTCTCTAAATAACCACGGTCCTTGATTCATGGCCTTGTTCCAATCCGCTAGACAATTGAATTGTACAGTGAACAGGTTGTTGTCCACCCTTCTCCATACCACCTCACATGCCGGGTTTCATGCAGATCTCATATCCCTAAACAAAGCACTCTGGCTAAACCCTAACTTTGAAGTGTGAACTCTAGCAATAGCCAACCACTTTGCCTTAATCTTTGGTTCCTTAGCTTCCTATTCCCCATGAAGTCATCAACCTCATCCTCTTCCAGATGCAATCTCTCAAGGAGATAGTTCACCCCATCCTTTGACCCTCTAGGGGCCTTGCTCGATTCTCCCTCCTCCGCCATCACAGGGGGCACGACCTGTGCGAGAACGACACGAATCAAGTCGATCGCTGATAAAACTCCAGGACAAACTCTCAAGAGCGTCGTGGCGCCGCTGGAGGACAGAAAAACCCTAGTTATTTCGTTAGGGAAAAAACAACGCGCAGATATAAGACTACTGTTGTTGGTATCCAACTAGATATAAAATACCCCCGTCCTACAATATAACACTTACTGGCTTTTAGCTTTGCCAGAACGTGTTGATACTTGTAGGGTTGTGATACGTTTAGAACGGTCGGTAGATTATTAAACCTAGCGGGAAACAGACCGCAGTTGTCTAAAACCGTGTCGACACGAGCGAGCGGCGTAGCCGCGTGAAATCAGGAGAAACCGGCAAGAAAAAGAGTAAGGCTATTGCATGAAGCAAGTAAAAGGCAAACCGATTATATCATCAACATTAAATACACAATTCTGAAATTCAAAATACTTTATAGGTCAAACCGATCGAATTTAGGATCCGTTTTCATATTTGAACTATTCGTGACAAGATCTTCGAATCTAGATCCCATATTGATATGTTTCAAGAAAAAAATTTAGACCAAGCCAAATAACACATAAGTTATCCACCCTAATAATGGATTTTGTGTTTGAGTTTTTAATACGTACGAAACATAAATATGAACTCCTCCTATTTAGGATCCATTTTCACCGAGTCAATAACGATGAAGTATTGCAATTTTAACACCTATTGTAAGTCATATAATTAACTAAAATAGATATAACCAGGTCTTAAAAAATACAGAGTTCACAAAGAGAACTAAAGCTATCCTGAAAATTGTATAAAGTTACCCACAGAGATAAATAAATAGTTATCTATGGCATTGTAGAATAATTATCCACTAGTAATACGAGAGTTATACATGCTTCGGCATGCAAGTTATCCACCTAATAACATGTAAGTTATCCATCATTACCGTGGCGTACGGGTGACGAAGCCTCGAAGGGTGCTAGAATACCGATGACGAGGTTTAATCTCGCCAATGCCCATTGTTATGAGCTTCGGTTTTGGAGAAGATGGGGATGCTGGAGATCGTGGAACGTTTAGCAAACAAACAACACGGGGACATGAGGTTTACCCAGGTTCAGGCCCCCGGAGAGAAAACCCTACTCCTGCTTGTCTTCTCTTGATTACGGCAAAACCGAAAAGTACAGGGGTGCGCAGATGTAATCTGGCGTGGAGGTGTGTATGCGGTGGTATGAAGTGCCCTCCTAGCCTTTACATAGAGATAGTCAGTTCCCAGGCACAGATCGAGTCGGTTACAGGTTTTAGGGTTTGCCCCTTTGAATATTCTATCTACTCTAGTCTTGTTCTCCAAGGATCCGAAGGCGTTATGGGCCCTGACCACCCAAAAGTCTTCATGGGATGGCGCATGTTCTCGTGGGCCTTGGGCTGGACTAGGTATGCTAAGATCGTGAACCCGTAGGGTATAACCATGTCAGTAGCCCCCGAGTGTTTAGTCGAATCGTAGATTCGGTTGAGGACTCCTCATTCTTTCGGGTGCGGCTATCTTTGTTCGTTTAGAGAACGATTTGAGTGTCTAGGGATTGTTGATGCGTGTGCCTGAATCTCCTGACGGATCAGGGTCAGTTAACTGTCTTAGGACAAAACAACACGATCTTCTTCAGATTCGAGTCCCTCGACTTGAACCCGGAACATATGTTGGCGTAATTCGAATCAGGCCGCGGAGGACTTACAGGAGTGGAATTCTAGTAAATTTTAAATGATGTACCCAACGCGTCCATCGGGATTTTTCATCACGCCTGCTGGCACGGATTCTCACTAGCAGAGCGCAGTCGTGTGCGTTGCCAGGCCATCAGATGATATTTGTAGGTCTTATCTTTATGTCGCAGACACAACATCTGAATGTTTATCACCGCGGAGGTGTTTCGGGTGGCCAAGGAGGATGTTGCTCACTTAGCGTTAACTGTGGCAGAGTTGCCGAAAAAATTTTGCATGCTGATCCGAAGAATCGTAGTCGAAGAATTCATAGGTCTGTAGGACACAAAAATTTTGGATGCTTGAATCCATTCTCCCATATGGGAGTAGCCCTCGAGTCTGTAGTGGAGTCATAGACTCGACGTAGGACTCGATGAATAGTTCAATGGTGTAGTATTTTGATCGTTTTTCGGGTGCGCGTCCAGCGCTCCTGATAGGAGTAGCCCCGAGTAGTTAGTCGAATCGTAGATTCGACTGAGTACTTTTAGCTGTGTAGCCGAAGAATTGTAAACGTTGCTAGTATAGCTTTTGGTGACGTCATTGCTGACGATCTGTGACCTCAAGCGTCTGCGGAACCAGAGATGACGTGACTGGACGAACATGGGTCCCACCTTCTGACTTTGAGTTGACTGGTAACGCGCGGCATGGAGATAAGTACGGCGTCACCTCGATTTCCATGCATAGTGGACGGCGTGTGAGCGACGGTTCGCTGATGTGCCGACACGTGGACGGTTGGATTTGGATGTTAGCTTTAGGTCTTCCCGATGAACGGTCGTCGTGCATCGTACTCGTCCTTATAATCACTAGGGAAAAGTTAGTTTGTGTTTCACCGCAGCCATTCTCGTTTCACTGCTCCCATCTTCTTTGAGCTTTTCTCTTTGTGCGCTGGAATTTCTTTGAACTTTTCCATCCTTGTTTCTGCGTTCACGTCGTCGTCATCGCCGCACTGTGATGGGGAAGTCGAAGAAGGCTTCCACCGCAGTTGGTACTAGTGCTGCCGCCGGCGGATGGATTCCGCCGCTACCCGCGTCACCGATGGTGGCTGGCGACGATCGGAGATGCACGAGGGCGATCTCCGCAAGCTCCGTGAGCGGGGTTTGATCCCGCAATATAGGGAGGCCGTCAGGATTCCTGGTGACGAGGTAATTCCCCGTCCTCCCGCTGGGTTTCAGGTCATGTTCATCGCTTTTGTCCTTCGGGGCCTTTCTTTCCCAATCCACGACTTTCTCCGTGGATTGCTTTTCTTTTATGGCATCCAGCTCCATCATCTTTCACCGAACTCTCTTCTTCATATCGCCTGCTTCATCACCTTCTGCGAGTGTTGGATCGGTGTCGAGCCGCACTTTGGCCTCTTCCGGAAGCTCTATTCCGTGAAGAGGCAATCTGGATCCGATGGCGTTTATCCCATCGGCGGCTGCATCATTTCCCTTAAATACAACTTTCTCTTCTTCTCTTTTTCTATGTCTGAATCTGTCCAGTACTGGCGGAGGCGATGGTTTTACATCCGCGACTCCACAGTGGCTGGGCAGAACTTTGGCCTTGCTCCTTTCGACCCCTCCCAGAAAATCCAGTCGAAGAGGTCCTGGAAGAACCACATCTTGGATGGTGAGGTGGCGGAGATAAAGGGGCTCTATTGTTGGGTGAAGGATCTCCAGTTGATTCCGGATAAAGAGGTGAACGGTGTGGATATCATCCGCACCTTCCTCAAACGTCGTGTGCAACCGCTCCAGGCTAGGGTGCACCCGATGTTCCTTTATTCTGGTCGCCACGATCCGACTAGGGTTTCGACTGAGGAGCTCTCCAGGGTGGATCTCGATAGGATTCTTCGGCCGCTGCTAAAGTACAAAGCTGAAGAAGATCTCCCGAGGAAGTCACTGACTCCTCCGTTCGCCACCTCTCGTCTGGTTCCGCAGGTGTAGATCTAGGGCATGCGCGTAGCGCTTTTTCGACTGCTTTTTCCTTGCACTTGCTTGTGTTCTGAAAGTTTGTTTCTTTTGCGCAGGAGTTCAAGGTACCGGGCATGTCGCCTCCAATACCCGAACTTTTTCCGGATGCGCCGGACAATGAGGTAGTGGACTCCATGTCCGATCTTCCCTCGGAGCGATCACCAGCGGAAGAAACTTTTGAGTCTAGCGAGGATCAGACTCGAGCGGACGTGGAGCTTGAGCGAATCGTCGGATGCTTCGACTCCACCGATGCCTATGGACCCGCCATGCCTCGGGCTCCACAGTGGGGGTCATGGTGTCTCTTCCTATCCTATTTCGGCCGTGCCTGTGCGGGCTATGGCGCCGTATCCGTCGGCGAAGCGGAAGAAGGAAGAGAAGAAGGAAGAGAAGAAAGGTAGGAGGGCCTCTCCTATCTTCGACTTGAGCGATTTCGACTCGTAAGTATCTGTAGTTGCTTTTTGCTCTCTTTCGATTTTGCTTTCTTGTACTTGTCTGATGTTTTCTTTTGTAGCCACTCCTCCGATGGCTCCTTTAGCGATGGCGCTCGGGAGATGGTGGGGGAGTCGAAGGTTGCTCCGCCTCCTCCTCAGACAGTGGACACCTCTGAGGGTGCTGCTCCGAACCCTTCTCTGCAGGAGGGTCGGGTGGTTGTCCCCCACAAGACTACAGCCGGACCTTCGGAGTCGTCATCTGATCTCGTAAGTGCTTTCGCTCTTGCCGCGGGGGGAGCCCCCGAGCATTTTTCGGATGATCTGCTGATCCTTTTTGTTTTGTGTCTCGGGGGAGCCCCCGAGCATCTGTCGAATGATCTATTGATCATGCCCCTTTTTTTGTACATATCTCGGGGGGATTCCTCGAGCGTTTTTGTATGCGTGATTTCCTCTGCTCGTTTTCTTGGGCGTATCCCCCAAGCCTTTTTCCTGACAAGTTGCGTCTTCTCGCAGCCTTTTGTTCAATGTGCCAACCAACTGGTGAAGCAGCATCTGGCATTGGAGGCCAGCCTTCAGCGGATCCAAGGTTTGTGTGTTTTTATCAATCTTCTTCTTCTTTGGTTGCTTGCTTATTCACGAGTCTCATGCTTGTTCTTTGTTGCAGACGAGAATAACACTGCCCTCCGCGAGATTGATGCTCTCAAAAAGAGCCTCGGGCGAGCGGAGAACAAAGCTGAAGATGCCGCTGGCGCTAAGGAGCGCCTTGAGCAGGAGTTAGCCGACGCGGTTTCGGCCAAGGAGCGCCTACAGCAGGAGGCCACAAATCGCGAGGAGAAACTCGACACCGTTGCGGCCTCGCGCGAGAAGGAGGTAGCCGACAAGCTCATGGCTGCTGCCAAGGCTATTTCGGGTGAGTAATTTTGTCTGTTTCTTTTCGGCGTCCTTGTCTCTCTTGTTTTTCTTAGTTTTCACGTTGCCTCTTCCATTTTTATAGATGCCGCGGGCATCGAGTTTGACCGTGGTGCCCTAGAGCACGGAAGTGCTCTGGATGACGTCACTACGGCAGTCGAAGACCGCTGCAGTACCATGGTCGGCTCACTTGCCAAGGCCAAGGTGGTTCTCGGACGCTTCTATAAGGAGCTCGTCCCAAGGGCGTCGCCCTCGAGGATGTCGAATTGTTGGCGGACGCGCTGTCAGCCGAGGCTCCCACGGCGTACAAGCGCAAGCAGAAGGGTATCGGCGCATCCATGGGGCTAGTGATGGCCATGGCGTATGGAGCGGAGCTGGATCTTCATCAGGTCACCTCCCAGATGCCGACAGCTGTCGACGGATCCAAGGTAGCCTTCGCCCTCTACGCTGCCCATTGTAAACGCTATGGGCCAAAGCTGATTGACTTGCTAGCGGAGTACGTGGTGAGGCAGCAGGGAGAGACCAAGAGCAGGCAGTCCGGCTCCAAGGCTACTCAGGATGCAGCTTCTTAGGCCTTGTCGTTGTAGAATAGTTTTTGTTTATTTTGTTGTGATGTATCTATGAACACTGCTTGTGCCACACAGTGGCTTTTGCTATATATAATGAATATCCGAGCTGTTTGCTTATTCGTGTGTTTGAACATATCCTTGCCTTCTTTTCCTCTAGGGACCTTCGGGTGATGATCCCGTTGATACTTCGCCTGCGCCACAGCTGCGACCCTCCTTGGATGATGCGTCGCAGCTTGTATTTCTTCGTGACCACATCCATAGTCTTGAGAAAGAGTTGCTTGGCGTTCGAGACCACGCGGATGTTTGGAAGTCGAAGGCGGAACGGGACGTAGCCAGGGAGGAGTATCTGATGGGGGAGTTGCGGCGTTTGGCCGAACAGCTTCAATGTGAGTTTCCTCGAGCTGCTGCTCATTTTTCGGATGCGACTGTTGGCTTGTCATCTTACGTTGCAGTTTTTTGTAGGTGCTAACCTTGTTCCCAGGAAGATAAAAGAGTGTGTTGCTGTTCGGATCAATTGCCTCACCCAACAGGACATGGAGGCCGGCGTCTTTTTCTGTATGGATCGAGATCGTGCAATGGTCCTTGCGACTGTGCAGGATCGTGTTCACCAGGTGTCACGTGTGCTGCGGCAAGCGAAGACTTCCTTGGAGTCAATTCTGCATGTGATGTTTCCCCTGGATGAGGCACCATCAACTCTATGGGGCCTGCTGGCGAAGTTTCGGCATGTGCATCATGTTAGGGAGCTTTTGCGGCATCAGCTGGTTGCAGGGGTGAAGGTTGTGCTTCCCTCGTGCGGTTGCATCGCCCTGATGTAGATCTTGCTGCTGTGGCGATGGGCCGCCTCTTCGACCGGATGGTGGCATGTGGGACATGCGTCCACATTATGCGGCTGTAAGGCAGTATGCCAAACAATTGTCGATCTTTTTGAGCAGCGTGCGCAGGTGATTCTTCAGAATAGGTAGGACCTGTAAAAAGATAGATGTAAAATTTGTATGTATTCGACCGGGCGTGTTATGCCCTTTGCTGTAAAGTTTTATTGTTGTTAGCACTTGGTGCTTTATTTGCATGCATGTCCCTTTCGTTAGCCTGACGTGGTCAGCTACTCAGGTGTACACGCGTTATCCTCAGTCAACGAAGTCGTGAGGTGAGGGGAGCCCCCGAGTGAGTTGTAACATGAAGAAAATGCGAATAATAGACAAATTTTTGGGGCGAGACACTTAGCTTTATTCATATCGTAAGGAGGAGGTACATTGTTCGACTGAGTAGCCTTGGCTGAATAGCCTTATTGAAAGTAAAAGGAGGGGGGTAGCTAGGGGTAGAAGCGTCGCAGTTGTGCGGCGTTCCATGGGTTGGAGTATGCTACTCCAGACTCCACATGCTTGAGGCGATAGGCGCCACCTGGGATGACTTCAGTGACGACGTAGGGTCCTTCCCAGGGCGACTCGAGCTTCTTCGGTCACTCTTGCTTGAGTCGTAAGACTAGGTCTCTTTCCATGAAGGACCTTGGGCACAGCCGACGGCTGTGGTAGTTGCGGAGGCTCTGTTGATAGACCGCTGATCGAGCCGCGGCGATGTCGCGTGCCTCGTCGAGTGTGTCGATGGCGTCTTCGAGCGCGGTCGTCGATTCGGCTTCGCTATAGGCGACGACCCGTGGGGCCTTGTGGCGTACCTCTGCAGGAAGCATGGCTTTGACTCCGTGCACCATGAAGAAGGGTGTGTAGCCAGTTGAGCTGTTTGGCATCGTGCACAAGCTCCAGAGGATGGAGGGTAGCTCTTGTGTCCAGTCTCCCGCGAGTCGCTGGAGTGGACTCATTAGGCGCTTCTTGATGCCGCCACCGACGAGGTCGTTGGCCTTTTTGACCTACCCGTTTGTTTACGGGTGCGCCACAGAGGCGTATGTAATGTTGATTCCGAGGTCTTCGCAGAAGTCCTAGAATTCCTTGGAGATGAAGTTCGACCCATTGTCGGTGATGATGTTGTGCGGCACGCCGAACCTATAAAAAATGGATTCGAAGAACTTGACGGCTGTTTTGCCCTTTTGGTTAGTAACGGGCATGGCCTCGATCCACTTGGTGAATTTGTTGACTGCGACCAGGAGGTAGATTTGGCCTCCTTTCGAGGACTTGGGCAGTTTGTCGATCATGTCTAGGCCCCATTGGGCGAAGGGCCAGGCCAGGGGTATGGCCCGAGCTTCGATCCTGGTGCGTGTGGTTTATCTGCGAACCTCTGGAACCCGTTGCACCTTCGGACGATGTCCTTGGCGTCATTCATGGTCGTTGGACAGTAGAACCTAGCTCGTAGAGCTTTGGCGACAAGGGCGCGGCTGCCCTCGTGATGGCCACAGATACCCTCGTGGATGTCTTGGAGGATGGTTCTGTCGTCGTCGATGGTGAAGCACCTTTCGAGTACACCCGAAATGTTACGCTTGTACAGCTCGCCATTGATGATGGTGAAGGCCTTGGACCGGCGAGATATGCGCCGGGCATCTGTCGGGCTGTTAGGCAGCTCCCTGTCTATCAGATATCAGAGGTATGGTTGTGTCCATGTTTCTTTGACTTCCATGACCTGCATCAGGTTGACCACTGCGACCTCTGTGTCGAGTTTTTTTGGTCCTTCCTGTCCTTCGGGTAGCGCAGCCCCCGAGTGCTCTGCTTCTTCGGGTGATCCCTTTGGGAATTTCCTTTTGATGGATGGCACGCAGATTTGTTCGAGGAACACACCTGGTGGCACCCGTGCGCAGGTGGAGCCGATGTTGGCGAGTCTGTTGGCCTCTTCGTTGCTTTCTCTCCCAACGTGCCAAAGTTCGCAGCCGTCGAAGTCTCCTTCGAGTGCGTTGTAGAGTGTGCGGTACGCAATCATGTTGGCCGCGTGTGCGTCGCACTCGTTCATTGTCTGCTGGACAACGAGGTTCGAGTCGCCGTAGATGAACATGCGTGTCGCACCGCAGATCTTGGCCATCATCATGCCGTGGATGAGGGCCTCATACTCGGCCTCGTTGTTGGAAGCCCGAAATTTCATCTTGAGGACATACTTCATCTTGTCGCCCTGCGGGGAGGTTAGTATGACCCTGGATCCTGCTCCAGCCTCGCGCTTAGATCCGTCGAAGTGCATCGTCCATGACTGTGTCATGTCCGGGTGTCTGGCAGCTGCAGTTCCATCCAGTGGAAGAGGAAGTCCGAAAGGACCTGAGACTTGATCGCGTGGCGCTTCTCATAGACGATGTCTAGAGGTGACATCTCGATGCCCCACAGGGCCACACGTCATGTGGCCTCCAGGTTGTTCAGGATGCTGTTCAGGGGTGCTTCATTGACGACCATCACCTGATGCTCCTGGAAGTAGTGGCTCAGCCGATGAGCCGTCATGAATACGCCGTAGGCGAGTTTCTGGTAGTGAGGGTACCTCTTATTGGTCGGTGTCAATACCTCGCTGAGGTAGTAGATTGGGTGTTGGACCCCATGGGTCTTGCCATCTTCGGGTCTTTCAAACACAAGCACAGTGCTTACCACCTGGTGTGTAGCTGCTATGTATAGCAGTAGAGGCTCGCGCTCTTTTGGCATGACCAAGACGGGCGAGGTAGAGAGCAGCCGCTTTAGATCTTCGAATGCTTCGTTCGCTTCGGGTGTCCACTCGAATTTGTCTGCCTTGCGTAGCAGCTGATAGAAAGGCAGGGCTTTTTCGCCCATGCGGTTGATGAACCTACTTATGCCGTGATTCGCCCAGCAAGCTGCTAGACGCCCTTGAGCTTCTTCGGCTTATCCATGGCCATTATGGCCCGGATTTTCTTCGGGTTTGCTTTGATCCCTCGCTGGGAGATGATGTAGCCTAGCAACTGACCAGATGGGACGCCGAAGGCGCACTTTTCTGGGTTTAGCTTGATCTTGTATCGATCCAGGTTGTCGAACGTCTCGTGGAGATCGTTGATCAGTGTCTTGTCCTCCCTTGTTTTGATTACTATGTCGTCGACATAGACTTGTATGTTGCGGACGATCTGGTCCTTCAGGCATGCCGGCATGCACCGTTGGTACGTGGCGCCTGCGTTCTTCAGCCCGAAGGGCATTGTGTTGTAGCAGATCACCCTGAACGGCGTCATGAACGCCGTTTTCTCCTGATCTTCGACCTTCAGCCGAATCTGATTGTAGCCTGAGTAGGCGTCGAGGAAGGAGAGCTTCTCGCATCCTACAGTCAAATTGATAATTTGATCGATCTAAGGGACAGGGAAGTGATCCTTAGGGCAGTGTTTGTTCAGCGATGTGAAGTCCACGCACATCCACAGGATGTTCGTGTCCTTTTTGGGGACCATCACGGTGTTGGAGAGCCACTCGCTTTCCTTGATCTCCCTCATGAAGTTTGCGTCGAGTAGTCTGTTGACTTCAACTCCGATGGCTTCAGCCCTTGGTTCGGACAGTCGTCGGATGGACTGTTTGACGGGCTTGATATCTGGAAAGACATTGAGTGCGTGCTCGGCGAATTCCCTGGGAACTCCTGGCATGTCCGCAGGACACCAGACAAAGATTTCCTAGCGCTCACGGAGGAATTCGACGAGCGCGCTTTCCTATGAGGGGCTGAGGTTGTTGGCGATCAGTGCCGTCTTGGAGGTGTCCGTCAGGTGGACCTGCACCTTGTTTGTGTTGACGGTGGAGTCGAAAGACATGTAGGGTGCGTTCTGTCTTGCAACTGGGGGTGCCCCGTTATCCGTCACCTCTCGGAGCCTTATGAGCTCCTCCTGCATGCCGAATGACTGGGAGATTCTGTTGAAGTCCCTGTCGCAGTGGTCCGATCGGGTGAAGCTCCCGTGGACCGTGATGATGCCCTTCGGTCCTAGCATCTTGAGTAGCAGGTACGTGTAGCGCGGTACTGCCAAGAACCGTGCAAATGCCACACGCCCGAGGATGGCGTGGTATTGTGATGGCCAGTCTACCACTTCAAACTCGAGTCGCTCGCACCAAAAGTTGTCGGGCTTGCCGAAGATGACGTCGAGCCATATCTGTCCCAGGGGGAATATGCCCTTCCCTGGGACGATGTCGTGGAACGTTGTATCGGATTGTTCCAGGCTGCACAGCGGGATCCGCATTGCTGCTAAGGTACTAGCGAACATCAGATTGATGTCGCTGCCCCGTCCATAAAGACGCGGCTCATGTCGAACACTCCGATATGTGCCTCAAGCACCAGGGCAGCATGACCTGGGCGAGGGACCTAGCAAGGATGATCCTAACGGCTGAACGTGATGCAGGACTCCGATCCGCTGAGGTACTCAGGGATGGGGGGTGGAGCGGTCACAGCCAGATTGATCTGACGGGTAATTTTCTTTTGCACCCTTTTTGTTGGGCGTCCTTTTTGGATCATGAGTGATCCTTTTGGCACGGGGTACCCATTTCCACCAAAGTTCTGCGCGGGTGCGATTGGATGATTCGAAGGTCCCACGGGTGGTGGTGGAGGAGCTCCGTGGGCGATGTCGCCTGGTGCGGGCGCGTTCCCGTACCCGGGGTTCGGAGCTTGTTGCCTCGTCTGGGACATGCTCTCGCTGAGTTTCTGGAACTCGCGGCAATTCTTGAGCATGTTGCTTGCTTTCTTTTTACCATCCTGCTTGTCGATGTTGAAGGGTTTCGCAGCATAGTAAATCAAAATTTTCTACGGATGCGAACGGGAAAAGCCAAGATCTAATCTAGGAGATGCAAACAACGAGAGGGATAGATGAGATCTTCATACCCTTGAAGAAATCACACAGCAGAACGTTCAATGGAACGTGGTTGATGTAGTCGTACTAGCCTTCTCCTTATCGCGATCCGATCCGATCCAACGCCGCAAGTGGCGACGCCTCCGAGAGATGCACACGTACGGCACCTCGACGTCTCCTCCTTCCTCGGTCTAGCAAGTGGGGTGGAGAGATAGATTGGATCTACAACACGACGGCGTGGTGCAAAGGTGAGAGTTTCTGCGGCAGGGCTTCGCCTACGCACAGTCGGGAGAGAGAGAGAGGAGGGCAGCAACTAGGCGGCTAGGGTTTGAGGAGGTGTGGGGGGAGGGTGCGCCCCTGCCCTCTTTATATAGAGGGCTGGACGGCTGCCCTTGCCCCTCCTCCAAACCCTAGGGCCGGCGGCCACATGGGGTGGAGTGGGGGGCAAGTTCCCCCCCCCTTCTAGAAGCTCTCCCTAGGGTTTCCCCTAGGGCTTGGACGGCTGGGCCTATGGGGCCTTGTGCCCCTGGCCCAATGCGGCCAGGGCACTCCCTCATAGGCCCACACCCCTCACGACAAGTGGGGCCACGTTGGTCCCACTCCAGAAGGTTCTAGAAGCTTCCAGTACAATACCGAACATTCCGAAACAATTCTGAAATCCAAAAACTGCTTTCCCTTATATGAATCTTATTCTCCGGACCATTCCGGAACCTCTCGTGATGTCCTGGATCTCATCCGAGACTCCGAACAAAAACTCATAAACCAATTATCCATTCTATCCTAGCTTCGAGACACGTTAAGTGTGTGACCCTACGGGTTCGAGAATATGCAGACATGATCTTCTATCAATAATCAACAGTGGGGTCTGGAAACCCATATTGACTACCACATATTCATCGATGATCATATCAGATGAACCACGATGCCAGGATTCAATTAATCCCATATTTATATTCTCTTCGTCACGCGATATTTTACTTGCCCGAGATTCGATCGTTGGTATCGACATACCTAGTTCAATCTCGTTCACAGCAAGTACTTTACTCGTTCTGTAATCTGATATCACTTTGTGATTAACTCCTTAACCACGTGCTTGCAAGCGGTGTTGATATCGATTACCGAGTGGGCCCGAAGTATATCTCTCCGACTTGGGAGGGACAAATCCCATCTCGATACATACAACCCAACAAGTACTTTCCGATCACCTGAGAGACACCTTTATGATCACCCTCATAGGATGACGTTTGATGACCTCAAAGCTTTATTGCGATACCAGGGAGTTTCATTATCTCATGGTCTAAGGAATACAATATTTGACATAAGAAAAAGCTTCGCAAAGATGAACACGATGACACGATCTAATTGCTCTGCTTAATTTGGGTATGTCCATCGTACCATTCTCCCAATGACATGATCTCATTATTAATTGACAACTCATGTCTATGGTTAGGAAACCTTAACCATCATTAATCAATGAGCTAGTCCATAGAGGCGTACTAGGGACACGGTGTTGTTCATAAACCACACAAGTATCAAAGTTTCCGCTTAATACAATTCTAGCATGGAATATAAACTTTATCATGAACAAGAATTATAATAATAACATCTTTATTATTGCCTCTAGGGCATAATTCCAACAGTCTCCCACTTGCACTAGAGTCAATAGTCTAGTTTACATCTGGCAATAATGTAACACCCATGGCACTAAGGTGCTGATCATGTTTTGCTCGTGGAAGAGGTTTAGTCAATGGATCTGCGACATTCAGATCCGTATGTACTTTGCTAATCTTCAGATATCCATCTGTTATATAATCTCGAATTATATGAAACTTGCGGTTGATGTGCTTGGTATTTGGATAATATCTTGGTTCCTTAGCCAGTGCTATGGCGCCAGTGTTGTCACACAATATCTCCAGTGGGTCCAAGGCACTTGGAACCACACCAAGCTCAGTGATGAAGTTCCTGATCCAAAATCCTTCACTTGACGCTTCTACCGCAGCCATGTATTCCTCTTCTACTGTACATCCCGCGATCACGCTTTACTTGCAGCTTCTCCGGCTCACAGCTCCTCCATTCAAAATATAAACGTATCCTGTCTAAGATTTAGAATCATCCTTGTCGGTGTCGAAACTAGCGTCGACATAACCTTTTACGACGAGCTGTTCATCACCTCCATAGACTAAGAACATTTCTTTAGTCCTATTTAAATACTTTAGGATGTTCTTCACGGCTGTCCAGTATTCCACTCCTGGATCACTTTGGTATCTTATCGTCAAACTATGAGCATTGGACACATCCGGTCTAGTACACAGCATGGCATACATGATAGAACCTATGGCCGAGGCATAAGGAACTATGCTCATAGCTTCTCTATCGTTTATCGTAGCTGGACACTGAGCCTTGCTCAATATCTTACCTGACAACATAGGCACTGAACCTTTCTTTGCCTTATCCATTCTGAACCTTTTTAGAACTTTGTCTAGGTATGTACTTTGGCTTAAATCTATCAGGCGTCTTTGTCTATCTCTATAGATTTTGATGCCCAATATATAAGCAGCTTCCCTAGGTCTTTCATTAAAAACATTTGTTCAAATAACTCTTCATACCGTTAAGCATACCAATGTCATTTCCAATAATCAATATGTCATCCACATATAGTACTAAAAATGTCACTGAGCTCCCACTCACTTTCTTGTATATACAAGCTTCGTAGAAATTTGGAAAAAATCCAAAGCTCTTGATTACTTGATCAAAACGAAGGTTCCAACTCTGAGATGCTTGCTTCAGTCCATAAATGGAATGCTGAAGTTTGCACACCTTATCAGCATCCTTAGGATCGACAAAACCTTCGGGCTGCATCATATACAACTCTTCATCAATGTTGCCATTGAGGAACGCAGTCTTGACATCCATCTGCCATATTTCATAATCATGAAACGCAACAATTGCTAATAAAATCCGAATGGACTTAAACATCGCTAAGGGAGAGAAAGTCTCATCGTAGTCAACACCTTGAACTTGTCGAAAACCTTTCACGACAAGTCATTCTTTATAGACAGTAACATTACCATCTGCGTCCGTTTTCTTCTTGAAAATCCATTTGCACTCAACGTCCTTTCAGTCGCTAGGAGGGTCCACCAAAGTCCATACTTGGTTTTCGCTCATGGATCCTAATTCGGATTTCATGGCCTCTAGCCATTTCTCAGAGTCTGGGCTCATCATTGCTTCCTCATAGTTCGCAGGTTCACTATTGTCTACTAACAAGACAGTCAAGACAGGGTTACCGTACCACTAAGGAGGGGCACGTGACCTTGTCGACCTACGACGTTCAGTAGTAGCATCGTCCGAAGCTTCATGATCCTTGTCATTAGCTTCCTCTATTATTGGTGTAGACGGCACTGGCACAATTCCAGGTGCTGCGCTACTCTCCAACTCAAGAGAAGGTTTAATAACCTCGTCTAGCTCTACTTTCCTCCCACTCACTTCTTTCGAGAGAAACTCCTTGTCAAGAAAGGATCCGTTCTTTGCGACAAACACTTTGCCTTCGGATCTGTGGTAGAAGGTATACCTAATCGTTTCCTTAGGGTATCCTATGAATACGCATTTCTCCGCTTTGGGTTCGAGATTGTCCGACATCAACTTCTTGACGTAAGCTTTGCATCCCCAAACTTTAAGAAACGACAACTTAGGTTTAGCACCAAACCATAGTTCATACGGTGTCGTCTCAATGGATTTAGATGGTGCCCTATTTAAAGTGAATGCAGCGGTTTCTAATGCATAACCCCAAAATAATAACGGCAAATCTATAAGAGACATCATTGATCGCACCATATCAAATAGAGTTCGATTTCGGCATTCAGATACACCATTGCGCTGTGGTGTTCCGGGTGGCGTGAGTTGCGAAACTATTCTGCTTGCTTTAAGATGCGTGAGAAAATCATAACTCAAATATTCACCTCCACGATCAGATCGTAGAAATTTAATTTTCCTGTTATGATGGTTTTCCACTTCATTCTAAAATTCTTTGAACTTTTGAAATGTTTTGGATTTATGTTTCATTAAATAGATATATCCATATCTGCTTAAGTCATCAGTAAAAGTGAGAAAATAATGATAACCACCGCGCGTCGAAATACTCATTGGTCCGCATACATCGGTATGTATGATTTCCAACAAGTCCGGTGCTCGCTCCATTATTCCGGAGAACGGGGTTTTGATCATCTTGCCCATGAGGCATGGCTCGCACGTGTCAAATGATTCAAAATCAAGAGACTCCAAAAGTCCATCACAATGGAGTTTCTTCATGCGTTTTACACCAATATGACCTAGACGGTAGTGCCACAAATAAGTTGAATTATCACTATATACCTTGCATCTCTTAGAATCAATGTTATGGATGTGTGTTTCATTGCTTTCGAGATTCAGAAGAAATAAACCATTCATAGCAGGTGCATGACCATAAAAGATGTTACCCATATAAATAGAACAACCATTATTCTCAGATTTAAATGAATAACCGTCTTGCAATAAACACGATCCAGATATGATGTTCATGCTCAACGCAGGCACATAATAACATTTATTAAGGTTTAAAGCTAATCCCGAAGGTAAAACTAACGAGAGCGTGCCGACGACCATGAAGGGGGTCCCAACCTGATAAGGTTGATCCCTCCTGTGTTTTACAATGCTAGTCCCTGGATCAATAGCTAGCATCCACAGTTAAGATGTAATATCAAGAAACAAAGGTCATAATATAACTTTATAACCAGGAAAACATAATTTTATTACATCATACATAGCTCATATGGCTATTACATTACATTGCAGCGGAATAACTATGGTCAAGTGGTCCTTCATCTTCAAAGTGCCACAGTGTATGTTGGTTGTAGACTTTGTAATCCTAAACAATCAATCTTCTCTAAACAATCAAACCTGCAACATACAAGTTACAGCCACAAAGGGTCAATACATTTGAATTGTATTGGCAAGTGATACTATGGTAGTATAGTGGAATCTAACAACTATATGCATTTGGCTAGGTGGAGTTGAGGCTTGCATTGCTCAAAATAGATTTTTCTTATCATTTTGAAAATACTAAGTTTTTGCTTGACAAAATCATTTCCTCAATCAAAGATTTCAAGATCCTTGTACCAAGCCATCTCTCCATCAATGATTAAAGAATTCAAACAACCCTTGTTTAATCCACAAGTTTTTAATTTAGAAATTGGAATGATGAGATTCTTGATTGCTTCCATGTCTTGATGCTCAAATTGTCCTTTACCAGGGACATGGCTAAGTACTTAGGTTTTACACTCTGCAGAGGTGGTGCACTTTACCCACAAGACTTGGTTTCCCAAGACAAAATCTTTCAGAAGCCTTCCCTTAGACCAAAATGGACGCGTTCCCATCTATCAAACACTACCACCCACTGTCCATTTGGCTAAGTTCTTGCAACCTATATGATCATGGCAGAGCCCATATTGCCAAGTGGTTGCACTTGAAGCTTCTCAACATTTGACATATCAAATCCTTTGTTTCTGGGTGGCATTCCACAAGTGAGATACACAACCCAAGTCCATGGCCTTGTGTAACCACTCAACATATCCCAATCCTTCCATTCCACCCAGGAGGTTCATTAACTTAGTTGTTTTATTAGACAAAATCACAAGTCCTCAGACTTAGAATATTTTCCATAGTGTGAATATATATTCCACCCATGTTTTCTATTAGCTAGGCTAAGCTTAGTAGTAGTAGGAAACTTAACTTAGGAAATCCTAATAAGGATTCATCTACTAAGTTTTCCTATAGCAAGATCTATAGTTAGCAAAATCCATGCAAGTTTATTTAACAAAATCACTAATGCATAGAAAAGGTAATGGGACAAAAAGTATGAAGCATCATTTGCCTTTTTGGTAGAGTATAGGTTCACTTCTTGATCTTTGCAACAATCACACTCTTCAAGTCACTACAAATCAATCAAGCAAGGCACAAACTCAATCTACCAATCAAGCAAAACAACACACATAAATAACAAAGTCAAAGAAATGCATGCAAGCATGCCAAGCTTTGTTTTGTTTGAAAAAGTGGTTCCTAGTGGGTCATAGTCATTTGGGTACATCTAATGGTCATTTCCTAAAGTGGCCAAGTCATTTGCTAAAGGTTTCACTTTAAAACCATTTTCAAAACAAAGTGTTATTTTATGTGGTGTAGAATTATTTTTACTAAGGCATTAGCCCATAGGGTTCACCAAATGAGTTGCTATTGCAAAACTTGGTGTTTTTGGGTCAGTAGGTTTGGTCCAAACTATTTTATCAAAGTTTCTTCTCCATAAACATTTTTATAATAAAAAATATTCCTTTTATTTGGCTAGAAAATGACTTAGTCAAGTAATCTAACCTAAATTTTACAAAAATCATTTCTAACACCAAGGGTTGGTTCCTAGGGTCAGTAGGGTCACAACAAACCAATTGGAAAAGGTTTGATCTCAAAATTCATTTTTAAATGATTTTTCTAATGTTAGCAAGCACACAAAAGAATCTGCAAAATCAAACAATCTATCAAATACTATTTGCTAAACTAAGGGTAGGGTTGGCTAGGGCTTGTTCTCCTGAATTCATTGATATAAAATTTGTCAAATTTGGACGTGTGGTTCAAAAGATATAAGGGTTTGAAGTTTGTAAATAATTCTGATTTCAAATTCTAATTTCAATCTATCTGGTGACACGCGGCGGCTTCCTATTCGTCGGTACCGTTTCGGTTGGATCACGCGACGACAGCCGTTGGATTAAGTTAAATCGTGCGGCGCGCAGTGGTTACTTACCGCTTCAGTTAAATTCTATCGTGGCCTTACGATGATGATCTAACGGTGCTAGGCACACCAGCCACAGATGGGCGGCGATATGCTACCGGCGAGCGGCGGAGCGATCGGTCAACGACGGAGGCGGCGCTACAGGGGGTGAGGGAGAAGAAGGAGTAGCTCACCGGGTTCGCTGACGCTCGCTGATGCTCAACGTGGTACGGGTGAAGGCGACTGGGTTGGGCGGGATTGCTCCGGAGTTGGCAATCGGCGACGACGGCTCGTCAAGTCAAGACGGGCTAGGAATCACCCGGAGACAAACGAGGCACACGTCAGAGCGCAAGGACACGAAGGCGTGTGCGTGAACGAGAGGGGTCGGGTGGTCTGAATTAGGAGGAGCTCGTCGAGGCGAGAGACAGACGCCGAAGTTTGTCGAGCGAGGCCTGGGCGCCCATGGTCAAATGGGTGGTATGGGGAGGAAGGTGCGGGAGTGGGAGGCTGCCAGGTGCTCGGGAGGCTCGGGGTGGTGTGGGCTGGTCGGATTTTGGCGAGGAAGGTCGTCGGAGCCGAGGGTGCTCAGAGCGTAATCGAGGCGGCCTGGGGGCGTGTCTGGGGAAGAAATCAGGGGGAAAATGAAGAAGGGGTGCTGGCGATTTATCCTGCGTGGTCAAGGGCAGATTCATTGCGTGATTAAGGCGTATTACGTCGGAGTTAATCCGCCTGCAACGGCCGGCGAGGGGTGGGGGAGAAGGATCGCGGGGTGAGTGAGAAAGATGAACAGTGGAAGGGGTCCACTGGTTAGTGGGGAAAAAGAATCGAGGGGAGGTCCACCAGTCGGTGTCTGTGTGGGCTGCTTCTGGGGTGAGAAAAGTAACGCTTCGGGGGAGGGGAATCTGGGCTGTGGAACTGTTGGGCTGGGCCTTGTTGGGCTGTTCTGTTTCCTCTCTTTTTTTTCTGTCTATTTGTTTTATTCTTTTCTATTTTATTTTCTGATTTGATTATTCAAACACATGATTCAATCAACCAAATAAATTCAAATCAACATCACACTTCACAAATTTTAAACTTGATTCTGTTCAGTAACAAATACCAAAATTCTAAAATAAAATAATATTTTAATTCATTTTAGGATCCATTCATTAATTAAATAAAATGTACCTTTAGTTATTTATTTTTAATAGGGTTTGATTTATTTGGTAAAATCACCATTTTAAATCCAATATTTTCAGAACAAATCAGTAGGTTTTATTTGGAAATAAATAATATTTTGATACTTGTGAAAAATAAAATAACATTTTATTATAGGGTCCATTAATAATTAAATAAAATGGCCTTAGTTATTAAATCAAATAGGGTTTGATTTTATTAATAAAATCTTTATTTGAAACCTAAATATTTTCAAAATCAAACTAGTAGGTTTAATTTGGGAAATATATAATACTTGGAGATTTGTTTTAAAATAAAATAACATTTTATTTTAGGGTCCATTATTAATTAATATAATAGACTTTCATTATTAGTTCAAATAGGATTTATTTTATTTGAGATATTTATTTTGAATCTAAAAATAAAGCCAAAACACTTTAGCAGGTTTTATTAGAGAATATAAAATACTTGGAAAACCTATTTTAAACAATTTAATAAGTTTTGATGTTTTAATTAAAATGGTAAAATCTTTTATTAAATAAAATTGGATATTAAATCCTTATTAATTTATTTTAAATAAACCTTTGCTAAATTTATTTATAATAAAATGTTTTAATTCCAAAACTTGGCCAAGTTTTAATTTGGCTTTATAAAACAATCTTTGTTTATAAAACCATATTTTCTTTTGAATACCAAATCTTTTATTAAAGGATCAAGTAATAGTATTTCCAAAACATTTTTAATTTCCTTTATTAAATGTTTATCTTTATGAATCCTTTTAAGATCTTAATTAATTCAAATGGGTTTGAAGTCCTAATTGAATTCAAAAAGTTTCTTCTGGCTCTGAAAATCAAACAAAGTTTTATTTTATTAATTTATTTTCACATTACAAGATTTGGAAAATCTTGGGATGTGACAGGCTACCACCCTTAAAATAAATCTCGTCCCGAGATTTGGGGAGGATAGGGTTACAAGCATGTTCAAACAACTAGGGTACTACCACCCTAAAAAAATTTTAAACAAAATTTACACATTGGCCTTCTTGGGCTCCTGGGAAAACTTTCTCTAAACAAACTTTTGCATTGTGTCCTTGGTTTCCATTCTTGACTCATGGGCCAAGGTTGAGATCCTTCATAGACTTGTTTAACTTGTTCTCCATCCTTTCTGGACAATTGTTTGCATAGTGGCCTAGTTCCTTGCATTTGAAACATGTGACAAGGCTGATATTCCTCATAGGCTTGTTTATCTTATGCTTCATCTTTTCTGGACAGTAATTTGCATAATGTCCTAATTCTTTGAAATGTTTGCACATCACTTGGCTAATATCTTTCTTTTTCCTTGGTATTACTGTCTCTTGTTTGTTTCCTTGGTTCTTCTTATTTTCTGGGCATTCATTGGCATAGTGTCCCATTTCTTTGCAACTGTAACATTGCTCTTGAGTAATATCCTTCTTGTTAGGGTTGGGGCATTTCTTCTTCTTCTTGGGTCTCTCCAAAGCTAGGAGTTCTTCTAGTTCATGTTCTTCATAGGTGGGAGATCTTTCTCTCTTCTTGGGGCATTGATCTTCATGCTCCTTGGATGCATGATCCTTGTATCCACAAACATCTTTGTCATCCTTGTTGTCATTGGCTCTTTGGGAAAGGTTTTCTCCCATGTTGATCATTTGAGTAACCAGTCCTTGCAACAATTGGGATTGAAGTTTCAAAATCCTTTGTATGGCAGGGTCTAGTCCATTATTGTTGGCTAAAAGTTGAGTTGTCTCTTGGCTCAACTGGTTTTGGGTTGCTATAATGTCTCTCATGTTGTTCTTTTGGTTGTTGCTGTTTTCATCCGCCTTGATGTTGGAGTTTCTTGGAGTAGTCATCTGTTTGGGTTGAAGGGAGATTAGAGTAGGCAAAATATTTCTAAGGAAATATTTCTAATCACACACATCACAATTCACACAAGCAATGTGCAAGCAATCACAAACAAACATTCACAAACAACTTTGCACTCAAACAACAAAGTTCAAGCACATTCTTAGGCAACAAATATTTTTATTACACCACATAAATTGGTGGTTTGACTTAACTAAATTATGGTGGTCCATCTATATGGTTCACTTGTGATCCTTCCTTCCTTCTTGGTTGCTTCTTCTTACATGAGATCATGGTTTCCTTGGAAAAACCTTTGGTCACAATACTTCAAAGTTGTTGATGGCTCCTTCCTATTTTGCATTCTCTCAGTCTCTAAATCTTGAGTAAGATTTCCTTGTCTCACTTGTAGTCCTTAGTAGTTTCCAAGTTGGAAGTCCTTGGTGAACATGCTGAAGATGTTGAAGTCATTAGAGTTGAAGATGTTGAAATCATTAGAGTTGAAGAAGTTGAAGAAGTCCTTTGCATATGGTGTAGTCTTTGGCCATGGGTAGGTTTTTCCATCAAGTTGAGGTAGAGAAGAAGTAGAGTTGAAAACAAAATGGTTGAGGAAAGAGTTTACAAGTGTTTTTGTAAATAAGTTTTGGATCAAAATATAACTCCTATTTTTCTAAGGGTTTTTGTCCAATCCTAGGGTTTACAAATCCTACAGGCAACACAATGCTCTGATACCATCTGAAGGGGGTCCCAACCTGATAAGGTTGATCCCTCCTGTGTTTTACAATGCTAGTCCCTGGATCAATAGCTAGCATCCACAGTTAAGATGTAATATCAAGAAACAAAGGTCATAATATAACTTTATAACCAGGAAAACATAATTTTATTACATCATACATAGCTCATATGGCTATTACATTACATTGCAGCGGAATAACTATGGTCAAGTGGTCCTTCATCTTCAAAGTGCCACAGGCAGATGTTGGTTGTAGACTTTGTAATCCTAAACAATCAATCTTCTCTAAACAATCAAACCTGCAACATACAAGTTACAGCCACAAAGGGTCAATACATTTGAATTGTATTGGCAAGTGATACTATGGTAGTATAGTGGAATCTAACAACTATATGCATTTGGCTAGGTGGAGTTGAGGCTTGCATTGCTCAAAATAGATTTTTCTTATCATTTTGAAAATACTAAGTTTTTGCTTGACAAAATCATTTCCTCAATCAAAGATTTCAAGATCCTTGTACCAAGCCATCTCTCCATCAATGATTAAAGAATTCAAACAACCCTTGTTTAATCCACAAGTTTTTAATTTAGAAATTGGAATGATGAGATTCTTGATTGCTTCCATGTCTTGATGCTCAAATTGTCCTTTACCAGGGACATGGCTAAGTACTTAGGTTTTACACTCTGCAGAGGTGGTGCACTTTACCCACAAGACTTGGTTTCCCAAGACAAAATCTTTCAGAAGCCTTCCCTTAGACCAAAATGGACACGTTCCCATCTATCAAACACTACCACCCACTGTCCATTTGGCTAAGTTCTTGCAACCTATATGATCATGGCAGAGCCCATATTGCCAAGTGGTTGCACTTGAAGCTTCTCAACATTTGACATCTCAAATCCCTTTGTTTCCTGGGTGGCATTCCACAAGTGAGATACACAACCCAAGTCCATGGCCTTGTGTAACCACTCAACATATCCCAATCCTTCCATTCCACCCAGGAGGTTCATTAACTTAGTTGTTTTATTAGACAAAATCACAAGTCCTCAGACTTAGAATATTTTCCATAGTGTGAATATATATTCCACCCATGTTTTCTATTAGCTAGGCTAAGCTTAGTAGTAGTAGGAAACTTAACTTAGGAAATCCTAATAAGGATTCATCTACTAAGTTTTCCTATAGCAAGATCTATAGTTAGCAAAATCCATGCAAGTTTATTTAACAAAATCACTAATGCATAGAAAAGGTAATGGGACAAAAAGTATGAAGCATCATTTGCCTTTTTGGTAGAGTATAGGTTCACTTCTTGATCTTTGCAACAATCACACTCTTCAAGTCACTACAAATCAATCAAGCAAGGCACAAACTCAATCTACCAATCAAGCAAAACAACACACATAAATAACAAAGTCAAAGAAATGCATGCAAGCATGCCAAGCTTTGTTTTGTTTGAAAAAGTGGTTCCTAGTGGGTCATAGTCATTTGGGTACATCTAATGGTCATTTCCTAAAGTGGCCAAGTCATTTGCTAAAGGTTTCACTTTAAAACCATTTTCAAAACAAAGTGTTATTTTATGTGGTGTAGAATTATTTTTACTAAGGCATTAGCCCATAGGGTTCACCAAATGAGTTGCTATTGCAAAACTTGGTGTTTTTGGGTCAGTAGGTTTGGTCCAAACTATTTTATCAAAGTTTCTTCTCCATAAACATTTTTATAATAAAAACTATTCCTTTTATTTGGCTAGAAAATGACTTAGTCAAGTAATCTAACCTAAATTTTACAAAAATCATTTCTAACACCAAGGGTTGGTTCCTAGGTTCAGTAGGGTCACAACAAACCAATTGGCAAAGGTTTGATCTCAAAATTCATTTTTAAATGATTTTTCTAATGTTAGCAAGCACACAAAAGAATCTGCAAAATCAAACAATCTATCAAATACTATTTGCTAAACTAAGGGTAGGGTTGGCTAGGGCATGTTCTCCTGAATTCATTGATATAAAATTTGTCAAATTTGGACGTGTGGTTCAAAAGATATAAGGGTTTGAAGTTTGTAAATAATTCTGATTTCAAATTCTAATTTCAATCTATCTGGTGACACGCGGCGGCTTCCTATTCGTCGGTACCGTTTCGGTTGGATCACGACGGCCGTTGATTAAGTTAAATCGTGCATAAAGTGGTTACTTACCGCTTCAGTTAAATTCTATCGTGGCCTTACGATGATGATCTAACGGTGCTAGGCACACCAGCCACAGATGGGCGGCGATATGCTACCGGCGAGCGGCGGAGCGATCGGTCAACGACGGAGGCGGCGCTACAGGGGGTGAGGGAGAAGAAGGAGTAGCTCACCGGTTCACGACGCTCACGATGCTCAACGTGGTACGGGTGGGTGAAGGGGCGCACTGGGTTGGGCGGGATTGCTCGCCGGAGTTGGCACTGGCGACGGACGGCTCTGGTTGAAGTCGAAGACGAAGCTAGGAATCACCCGGAGACAAACGAGGCACACGGTCAGGAGCGCAAGGACACGAAGAAGGCGTGTGCGTGAACGAGAGGGGTGGTGCGGAATTACCGGAGGAGCTTGTCGGAGGCGAGACAGACGGCGGCGCTCAGAAGTTTGTCGTAGCCGAGGCTCTGGGGCGCCCGCGGTCAAATGGGTGGTATGGGGAGGAAGGTCTGGGAGTGGGGAGGCTGCCAGGGTGCTCGGGGAGGCTCGGGGTGGTGTGGGCTGGTCGGATTTTGGCGAGGAAGGTCGTCGGAGCCGAGGGTGCTCAGAGCGTAATCGAGGCGGCCTGGGGGCGTGTCTGGGGAAGAAATCAGGGGGAAAATGAAGAAGGGGTGCTGGCGATTTATCCTGCGTGGTCAAGGGCAGATTCATTGCGTGATTAAGGCGTATTACGTCGGAGTTAATCCGCAACGCCGGAGGGTGGGGAGAAGGATCGCGGGTGAGTGAGAAAGATGAGCAAGGAAGGGGTCCACCGTTAGTGGGGAAAAGAATCGAGGGAGGTCCACCACGGTGTGCAGGGCTGCTTACGGGTGAGAAAAGTAACGCCGGGAGGGGAATCTGGCTGTGGAACTGTAATGGGCCTTGTTGGGCTGTTACATTTCCTCTCTTTTTTTCTGTCTATTTGTTTTATTCTTTTCTATTTTATTTTCTGATTTGATTATTCAAACACATGATTCAATCAACCAAATAAATTCAAATCAACATCACACTTCACAAATTTGAAACTTGATTCTGTTCAGTAACAAATACCAAAATTCTAAAATAAAATAATATTTTAATTCATTTTAGGATCCATTCATTAATTAAATAAAATGTACCTTTAGTTATTTATTTTTAATAGGGTTTGATTTATTTGGTAAAATCACCATTTTAAATCCAATATTTTCAGAACAAATCAGTAGGTTTTATTTGGAAATAAATAATATTTTGATACTTGTTAAAAATAAAATAACATTTTATTATAGGGTCCATTAATAATTAAATAAAATGGCCTTAGTTATTAAATCAAATAGGGTTTGATTTTATTAATAAAATCTTTATTTGAAACCTAAATATTTTCAAAATCAAACTAGTAGGTTTAATTTGGGAAATATATAATACTTGGAGATTTGTTTTAAAATAAAATAACATTTTATTTTACGGTCCATTATTAATTAATATAATAGACTTTCATTATTAGTTCAAATAGGATTTATTTTATTTGAGATATTTATTTTGAATCTAAAAATAAAGCCAAAACACTTTAGCAGGTTTTATTAGAGAATATAAAATACTTGGAAAACCTATTTTAAACAATTTAATAAGTTTTGATGTTTTAATTAAAATGGTAAAATCTTTTATTAAATAAAATTGGATATTAAATCCTTATTAATTTATTTTAAATAAACCTTTGCTAAATTTATTTATAATAAAATGTTTTAATTCCAAAACTTGGACAAGTTTTAATTTGGCTTTATAAAACAATCTTTGTTTATAAAACCATATTTTCTTTTGAATACCAAATCTTTTATTAAAGGATCAAGTAATAGTATTTCCAAAACATTTTTAATTTCCTTTATTAAATGTTTATCTTTATGAATCCTTTTAAGATCTTAATTAATTCAAATGGGTTTGAAGTCCTAATTGAATTCAAAAAGTTTCTTCTGGCTCTGAAAATCAAACAAAGTTTTATTTTATTAATTTATTTTCACATTACAAGATTTGGAAAATCTTGGGATGTGACAGACCATCACATCAACTCTTGATCCGTTGCCAACGCGCATCGTCACCTCATCCCTCGCTAGCCGCCGTCTATTCCGTAGCTCCTGTTTTGAGTTACAAATATTAGCAACTGAACCAGTATCAAATACCCACGCACTACAACGAGCGCTAGTAAGGTAAACATCAATAACATGTATATCAAATATACCTTTGATGGTGCCAGCCTTCTTGTCCGCTAAGTACTTCAGATACTATGCTCCAAAGTGACCCTTGTCCTTGCAATAGAAGCACTCAGTGTTCGGCTTAGGTCCAGACTTGAGCTTCTTCTCAGCAGGGGCAACGCGCTTGCCGCTGCCTTCCTTGAAGGACTTCTTTGCACCCTTACCTTTCTTAAAGCTGGGGGCCTTGTTGACCATCAACACATGATTATCTTTCTTGATGTCCACCTCCACAGCTTTCAGCTTAGCGAAGAGCTCAGTGATCATATCAGTGGAACCAATCTGATTATGAGTAACTACAAAACCTTTGTAGATATGAGGGAGTGATTGCAGAACTTTGTCAATCTTGAGCTCCTCTGGAATCTTGCAGTCCAGTTGCTCAAGGCGTTGAGTGTAGCCCGACACCTTAATGGAGTGCTCACTAACGGAACTCCCTTCCTCCATCTTGCAGTTGAAGAATTTCTCAGAGATCTCATATCTCTCAGAACGGGCCTGAGTCTGAAACATGGTTTTCACTTCCTCAAGAATCTCAAAGGGCCCGGAGAACTCCTCAAAACGATTTTGAAGGTCCGATTCCATAGCAAACAACATGGTGCTCTTAATCACACCATAATCATCTTTATGCCGATCGATAAACAGCTTTTCATCACGGTAGCGCATCTAGTTAGGGCGTCACCTAGCGCTTTCTCAAGGACATAGTCCTTTGTCCGCCAAAGAAGAATGATTCTCAGTTAACCGGCCAGTTGGTGAAGACCCATTGTTCTTAAGCTTTTCTTTCTCAGAAAAAACGTTGAAGTTGAAGTTGGACTTAGCCATTTGATCTACAAAATTTGCAAGTACAATTTAGACTATGTTCATGATAACTAGTTCAACTTAATCAAATTACTAGATGAACTCCCACTAAATTCAACATCCCTCAAGTTGTTTAGTGAACATGATCCAAATTCACCACACCTAATCCGATCTTCACGAGAAGAGATGTGGTTTCAATGGTGGACAACAAAGTGTCGATCATATCATTCATATGACTCATGCTTAACCTTTCGGTTCGTGTGTTCCGAGGCCATGTATGTACATGCTAGGCTCGTCAAGTCAAACCCAAGTATTTCCGCGTGTGCAAAACTGGCTTGCACCCGTTGTATGTGAACGTAGAGTTTATAGCACCCGATCATCACGTGGTTCTTGAACACGACGAACTTTCGCAACGGTGCATACATGGGGAGAACACAGTTTTATCTTGATCTTTAAGTGAGGAATCATCTTATAATGCTACCGTCGCGATCTAAGCATAATAAGATACATAAAAGGATAAACATCACATGAATATAATTTTATGTGACATGGTATAGCCCATCTCCGTGCAATGATCTCCATCTTGTGCGTGCTAGCATGATCTCCATCACTCCACCATGATTGCCTCCACCATGAATAGCAACTACAACTATTGCTAACTACTTAGCGATAAAGTAAAGCTATTACATGGCGTATAAGAAGTTGACACACAGGTCATACACAATTATAAAGACAACCATATGGCTCCTGCCGGTTGTGTACTCATCGAAATGCAAGTCATGAAATATTACAAAACATGATCATTGCATACAACATACACATCACATCTTGGGTCATACCATATCACAGAAACACTCCCTGCAAAAACAAGTTAGACGCCTCTACTTTGTTGTTGCATGTTTTACGTGGCTTATGGGAGTAACAAGCTAAGAACGATTCTTACCTACGGAAAGCCACAACGGTGATATTATGGTTGCCAACATCCGGTGTAAATCCCATGATAACTATAGTGAGAGAAACTGGCATCCACCAGCCGCATGTGTGGAACAAGCCACACGTCAAGTGCGGAGCCGGTCTCGCGAACGAGGTCGCGTAAAGTTGGCCTGGACCGCTTCCATCTCACTATCCCGCATCATAAGAAGTACACAACAAGAGGCTTGCAACAGAAAACATCAACGCCCGCAACAAGCATGTTGCGTTCTACTCGTGAAACACATCTACGCATAGATCTAGCTCTCTGATACCACTGAAGGGTTTCGCAGCATAGTAAATCAAAATTTTCTATGGATGCGAACGGGAAAAGCAAAGATATAATCTAGGAGATGCAAACAACGAGAGGGATAGATGAGATCTTCATACCCTTGAAGAAATCGCACAGCGGAACGTTCAACGTAACGTGGTTGATGTAGTCGTACTAGCCTTCTCCTCCTCGCGATCCGATCCGATCCAACGCCGCAAGTGGCGACGCCTCCGAGAGATGCACACGTACGGCACCTCGACGTCTCCTCCTTCCTCGGTCCAGCAAGTGGGGTGGAGAGATAGATTGGATCTACAACACGACGGCGTGGTGCAAAGGTGGGGAGTTTGGTGGATCCTCCTAGCGACCGAAAGGCCGTTGAGTGCAAATGGATATTCAAGAAGAAAACGGACGCGGATGGTAATGTTACTGTCTATAAAGCACGGCTTGTCGCAAAAGGTTTTCGAAAAGTTCAAGGTGTTGACTACGATGAGACTTTCTCTCCCGTAGCGATGTTTAAGTCCATTCGGATTTTATTAGCAATTGCTGCGTTTCATGATTATGAAATATGGCAGATGGATGTCAAGACTGCTTTCCTCAATGGGAACATTAATGAAGAGTTGTATATGATGCAACCCGAAGGTTTTGTCGATCCTAAGGATGCTAGTAAAGTATGCAAACTTCAGCGTTCCATTTATGGACTGAAGCAAGCATCTCGGAGTTGGAACCTTCGTTTTGATCAAGTGATCAAGAGCTTTGGATTTGTTCCAAATTGCTACGAAGCTTGTATCTACAAGAAAGTGAGTAGGAGCTCGGTGACGTTTCTAGTACTGTATGTGGATGACATATTGATTATCGGAAATGACATCAACATGCTTAATGATGTGAAGAGTTATTTGAACAAGTGTTTTTCAATGAAAGACCTAGGTGAAGCTGCTTATATATTGGGCATCAAAATCTATAGAGATAGACAAAGACGCCTGATAGCTTTAAGCCAGAGTACATACCTAGACAAAGTTCTGAAAAGGTTCAGAATGGAAAAGGCAAAGAAAGGTTCAGTGCCTATGTTGTCAGGTAAGATATTGAGCAAGGCTAAGTGTCCAGCTACGGTAAATGATAGGGAAGCTATGAGCAAAGTGCCTTATGCCTCGGCCATAGGTTCCATCATGTATGCCATGCTGTGTACTAGACCGGATGTGTCCAATGCTCTTAGTTTGACGAGCAGATATCAAAGTGATCCAGGAGTGGAACACTGGACAGCCGTGAAGAACATCCTAAAGTACCTAAATAGAACTAAAGAAATGTTCTTAGTCTATGGTGGTGATGAACAGCTTGTCGTAAAAGGTTACGTCGATGCTAGTTTCGACACCGACAAGGATGATTCCAAATCTCGCGGGATACGTTTATATTTTGAATGGAGGAGCTGAGTGGAGAAGCTGCAAGCAAAGCGTGATCTCGGATCTACAAGGGAAGCGGAATACATGGTCACGCAGAAGCGTCAAGTGAAGGAGTTTGGATCGAAACTTCATCATCGAGCTTGGCGTGGTTCCAAGTGCATTGGACCCTTGGAGATATTGTGTGACAACACCGGCGCCATAGCACTCGCTAAGGAACCAAGATATCATCCAAAGACCAAGCATATCAACCGCAAGTTTCATATAATCCGAGATTATATAGCGATGGAGATCTCAAGATTAGCAAAGTACATACGGATCCGAATGTCGCAGATCCATTGACTAAACCTCTTCCACGTGTAAACATGATCAACACCTCGATTGCCATGGGTGTGAGATTGTTGCCGATGTAAACTAGATTATTGACTCTAGTGCAAGTGGGAGATTGGAATTATGCCCTAGAGGCAATAATAAAGATGTTATTATTATAATTCTTGTTCATGATAAAGTTTATATTCCATGCTAGAATTGTATTAAGCGGAAACATTAATACTTGTGTGGTTTGTGAACAACACCGTGTCCCCGATGCGCCTCTAAGGACTAGCTCATTGATCAATGATGGTTAAGGTTTCCTAACCATAGACATGAGTTGTCAATTGATAATGAGATCATATCATTGGGAGAATGATATGATGGATGCACTCCAAACTAAGCGAAGCAATTAGATCGTATCATCGTGTTCATCTTTGCGAAGCTTTTCCTATGTCAAATATTGTATTCCTTAGACCATGAGATAATACAACTCCTGGTATCGTAAGAAAGCTTTGAGGTCATCAAACGTCATCCTATGAGAGGGTGATCATAAAGGTGTCTCTCGGTGATCGGAAAGTATCTCATGGGTTGTATGTATCGAGATGGAATTTGTCCCTCCCAAGTCGGAGAGATACACTTGCCCACTCGGTGTCGATATCAACACCGCTTGCAAGCATGTGGTTAAGGAGTTAATCACAAAGTGATATCGGATTACGGAGCGAGTAAAGTACTTCCGTGAGCAGATTGAACTAGGTATGGCGGCACCGACGATCGAATCTCGCAAGTAAAATATCGCGAGACGAAGGGAATATATATATGGGATTGTTTGAATCGACATCGTGGTTCATCCGATATGATCATCGATGAATGTGTGGGAGTCAATATGGGTGCCTGCACCCGCTGATTATTGATAGAAGATCATGTCGCATATTCTCGAACCCGCAGGTCACACACTTAACGTGTCTTGACGCTAGGATAGATTGGATAATTGGTTTATGAATTTTTGTTCGAGTCTCGGATGGGATCCGGACATCACGAGAGGTTCCTAATGGTCCGGAGAATAAGATTCATATAAGGCGGCAGTTTTGGAGTTCGGAATTGTTCAAGTTAATCGGTATTGTACGGAAGCTTCTAGAACCTTCCGGAAGGGGACCAACGTGTCCCCACCTTCCGGGAGGGGCATGGGCCTATGAGGGAGTGTCCTGGCGCATTGGGCCAGGGCACAAGGCCCCATAGGGCCCAGCCGATCCTAAAGAGTTTAAATCGTTTAAACTAGAGATAGGGTTTCTAGAGGGAGAGTCCATGACCCCACTCCTTATCCTTTGGGCTTGGGGAGAGGCTAGGGCTCGCCCCTCTATATAAAGAGGGTGGGGCGCACCAACCCCACACACCTCCTCCAAACCCTAGCTGCCTTGCTAGCTTTCCTCTCTCCCGATTGTTTGTAGGCGAAGCCTGCAGAAATTCTCCACCATATACACCACGCCGTCGTGTTGTAGATCCAATCTATCTCCACCATAGTTGCTGGTCCAAGGAAGGAGGAGACGCCGAGGTGCTGCGTGTGCATCTCACGGAGGCACCGCCACTTGTGGTGCTAGATCGGATCGGATCACGAGGAGGAGAAGTGCGACTACATCACCCACGTTTCGATTTAACGTTCACGCGCGAATCTTCAAGGGTATGAAGATCTAATCCAATCTCTCGTTGATTGCATCTCCTAGATTAGATCTTGGCTTTCCTCTGTTCGCATCCGTAGAAAATTTTGATTTACTATGCCGAAACCCTTGAGTGGTATCGAGCTAGATCTATGCGTAGATGTGTTTCACGAGTAGAACGCAACATGGTTGTTGCGGCGTTGATGTTTTATGTTGCAAGCCTCTTGTTTGTGTTCTTCTTATGACGGGATAGTGAGATTGAAGCGGTCCAGGCCAACCTTACACGACGCCGTCATGACCGGCTCCGCACTTGACGTGTGGCTTGTTCCACACATGCGGCTGGTGGATGTCAGTTTCTCTCACTATAGTTGTCATGGGATTAACACCGGATGTTGGCAACCATAATATCACCGTTGTGGCTTTCCGTAGGTAAGAATCGTTCTTAGCATCTACTCCCATAAGCCACGTAAAACATGCAACAACAAAGTAGAGGCGTCTAACTTGTTTTTGCAGGGAGTGTTTTCTGTGATATGGTATGGCCCAAGATGTGATGTGTATATTGTATGCGATGATCATGTTTTGTAATGTTTCACGACTTGCATGTCGATGAGTACACAACCGGCAGGAGCCATATGGTTGTCTTTATAATTGTGTATGACCTGCGAGTCAACTTCTTATACGCCATGTAATAGCTTTACTTTATCGCTAAGTAGTTAGCAATAGTTGTAGTTGCTATTCGTGGTGGAGGCAATCATGGTGGAGTGATGGAGATCATGCTAACGCACAAGATGGAGATCACGCGAAGATTGGCTATACCATGTCACATAAAGTTATATGCATGTGATGTTTATCCCTTTATATATCTTATTATGCTTAGATCGCGACGGTAGCATTATAAGATGATTCCTCACTTAAAGATCAAGATAAAAACTATGTTCTCCCCAAGTATGCACCGTTGTGAAAGTTCGTCGTGTCCAAGCATCACGTGATGATCGGGTGCTATAGACTCTACGCTCACATACAACGGGTGCAAGCCAGTTTTGCACACGCGGAAATACTTGGGTCTAGCTTGACGAGCCTAGCATGTACAGACATGGCCTCGGAACACAAGAACCGAAAGGTTAAGCATGAGTCATATGAATGATATGATCAACACTTTGTTGTCCACCATTGAAACCACATCTCTTCTCGTGATGATCGGATTAGGTGTGGTGAATTTGGATCGTGTTCACTAAACAACTTGAGGGATGTTGAATTTAGTGGGAGTTCATCTAGTAATTTGATTAACGTTGAACTATTTATCATGAACATAGTCTAAATTGTACTTGCAAATACTGTAGATCACATGGACAAATCCAACTTCAACTTCAACGTTTTTGCTGAGAAGGAAAAGCTTAGAAACAATGGGTCTAACTTCACCAATTGGTTCCGCAATCTAAGAATCATTCTGTCTGGCGGACAAAAGGACTATGTCCTTGGGAAAGCGTTAGGTGACCCTCACGCAATCGCTACGGCCGATGAGAAAGCTGACTATCAGTCGCGCAAAGATGATTATGGTGTGATTAAGAGCACCATGTTGTTTGCTATGGAACCGGAGCTTCAAAATCGTTTTGAAGAGTATCCCGGGCCCTTTGAGATTCTCGAGGAGCTGAAAACCATGTTTCAGACTCAGGCCCGTTCTGAGAGATATGAGATCTCCGAGAAGTTCTTTAACTGCAAGATGGAGGAAGGGAGTTCCGTTAGTGAGCACGCCATAAAGATGTCGGGCTACACTCAACGTCTTGAGCATCTGGAATGTACGATTCCAGAGGAGATCAAGATTGACAGGGTTCTGCAATCACTCCCTCCTAGCTACAAAAGTTTTGTAGTGACTCATAATCAGATTGGTTCCACTGATACGATCACCGAGCTCTTCGCAAAGTTGAAGGCTGCAGAGGTGGACATCAAGAAGAATAATCATGTGTTGATGGTCAACAAGCCCTCCTTTAAGAAAGGTAAGGGAGCAAAGAAACCCTTCAAGAAGGGCGGCGGCAAGCTCAATGCCCCTGCTGAGAAGAAGCTCAAGTCTGGTCCTAAGCCCGACACTGAGTGCTTCTATTGCAAGGACAAGGGTCCTTTGGAAGCGAATCGTCAAGTACTTAGCGGACAAGAAGGCTGGCACCATCAAAGGTATATTTGATATACATGTTATTGATGTTTTCCTTACTAGCCCTCGTTGTAGTGCCTGGGTATTTGATACCGGTTCAGTTGCTAATATTTGTAACTCAAAACAGGAGCTACGGAATAGACGGAAGCTTGCGAGGGATGAGGTGACGATGCGCGTTGGCAACGGATCAAGAGTTGATGTGATGGTCGTCGGCACGCTCTCCTTAGTTTTACCTTCGGGATTAGTTTTAAACCTTAATAAATGTTATTATGTGCCTGCGTTGAGCATGAACATTATTTCTGGATCGTGTTTATTGCAAGACGGTTATTCATTTAAATCGGAGAATAATGGTTGTTCTATTTATATGAGTAACATCTTTTATGGTCATGCACCTATTGTGAATGGTTTATTTCTTCTAAATCTCGAAAGGGATGAAACACACATCCATAACATTGAGGCTAAGAGATGCAAAGTAGATAGTGATAATACTACTTATTTGTGGCACTGTCGTCTAGGTCATATTGGTGTAAAGCGCATGAAGAAACTCCATTCTGATGGACTTTTGGAGTCTCTTGATTTTGAATCATTTGACACATGCGAACCATGCCTCATGGGCAAGATGATCAACCCGTTTTCCGGTATGATGGAGCGAGCAACGGACTTGTTGGAAATCATACATACCGATGTATGCGGACCGATGAGTGTTTCGACGCGCGGTGGATATCGCTATTTTCTCACTTTTACCGATGACTTAAGTAGATATGGGTATATCTATTTAATGAAACATAAATCTGAAACATTTGAAAATTTCAAGGAATTTCGAATGAAGTGGAGAACCATCGTAATGTAAAAGATTAAGTTTCTACGATCCGATCGTGGAGGTGAATATTTGAGTTATGATTTTCTCACGCATATTAAAGCAAGTGGAATCGTTTCACAACTCACGCCACCCGGAACACCACAGCGCAATGGTGTGTCTGAACGCCGGAATCGAACCCTATTAGATATGTACCGATCAATGATGTCTCTTACTGATTTGCCGTTATCATTTTGGGGTTATGCATTATAAACCGCTGCATTCACTTTAAATAGGGCTCCATCTAAATCCGTTGAGACGACACCGTATGAACTGTGGTTTGGTGCTAAACCTAAGTTGTCGTTTCTTAAAGTTTGGGGATGCGAAGCTTACGTCAAGAAGTTGATGCCGGACAAGCTCGAACCCAAAGCGGAGAAATGCGTCTTCATAGGATACCCTAAGGAAACTATTGGGTATACCTTCTATCACGTAACAAGGCAAAGTGTTTGTATGAAGAACGGTTCCTTTCTTGAGAAGGAGTTTCTCTCGAAAGAAGTGAGTGGGAGGAAAGTAGAGCTAGACGAGGTTATTGAACCTTCTCTTGAATTGGAGAGTAGCGCAAGACTGAAATTGTTCCAGGTCACCGCACAACAATAGAGGAAGCTAATGACAAGGATCATGAAGCTTGGACGATCTTGCATCTTGAACGTCGCAGTCGACAAGGTCGCGTGCCCCTCCCGAGTGGTACGGCAACCTGTCTTGACTGTCTTGTTGGTAGAAGGCGGAACCTACGAACTATGAGGAAGCCGATGATGAGCCCAGATCGAGAAATGGTGGAAGCCATGAAATCCAATTGGGATCCATGAGCGAAAACCAAGTATGGACTTTGGTGGATCCTCCTAGCGACGAAAGGCCGTTGAGTGCAAATGGATATTCAAGAAGAAAACGGACGCGATGGTAATGTTATCGTCTATAAAGCACGCTTGTCAAAAGGTTTTCGAAAAGTTCAAGGTGTTGACTACGATGAGACTTTCTCTCCGTAGCGATGTTTAAGTCCATTCGGATTTTATTAGCAATTGCTGCGTTTCATGATTATGAAATATGGCGATGGATGTCAAGACCGCTTTCCTCAATGGGAACATTAATGAAGAGTTGTATATGATGCAACCCAAGGTTTTGTCGATCCTAAGGATGCTAGTAAAGTATGCAAACTTCGTTCCATTTATGGACTGAAGCAAGCATCTCGGAGTTGGAACCTTCGCTTTGATCAAGTGATCAAGAGCTTTGGATTTGTTCCAAATTGCTACAAGCTTGTATCTACAAGAAAGTGAGTAGGAGCTCGGTGACGCTTACGTGCTTGTATGTGGATGACATATTGATTATCGGAAATGACATCAACATGCTTAACGATGTGAAGAGTTATTTGAACAAGTGTTTTCAATGAAAGACCTAGGTGAAGCTGCTTATATATTGGGCATCAAAATCTATAGAGATAAAAAGACGCTGATAGCTTTAAGCGAGTACATACCTAGACAAAGTTCAAAAGGTTCGAATGGAAAAGGCAAAGAAAGGTTCAAAGGCCTATGTTGTCGTGTAAGATATTGAGCAAGGCTAAGTGTCCATACACGGTAAATGATAGGAAGCTATGAGCAAAGTGCCTTATGCCTCGCCATAGGTTCCATCATGTATGCCATCTGTACTAGACCGGATGTGTCCAATGCTCTTAGTTTGACGAGCAGATATCAAAGTGATCCAGAGGAACATTTGGAGTACCGTGAAGAACATCCTAAAGTACCTAAATAGAACTAAAGAAATGTTCTTAGTCTATGGGGTGATGAACGACTTGTCGTAAAGGTTACGTCGATGCTAGTTTCGACACCGACAAGGATGATTCCAAATCTCGCACGGGATACGTTTATATTTTGAATGGAGGAGCTGTGAGTTGGAGAAGCAAGCAAAGCGTGATCTCGGGATCTACGGGGAAGCGGAATACATGGTCCGCAGAAGCGTCAAGTGAAGGAGTTTGGATCGAAACTTCATCATCGAGCTTGGCGTGGTTCCAAGTGCATTGGACCCTTGGAGATATTGTGACAACATCTGGCGCCATAGCACTCGCTAAGGAACCAAGATATCATCCAAAGACCAAGCATATCAACCGCAAGTTTCATATAATCCGAGATTATATAGCGATGGAGATCGAAGATTAGCAAAGTACATACGGATCCGAATGTCGCAGATCCATTGACTAAACCTCTTCCACGTGTAAAACATGATCAACACCTCGATTGCCATGGGTGTGAGATTGTTGCGATGTAAACTAGATTATTGACTCTAGTGCAAGTGGAGATGTTGGAATTATGCCCTAGAGGCAATAATAAAGATGTTATTATTATAATTCTTGTTCATGATAAAGTTTATATTCCATGCTAGAATTGTATTAGCGGAAACATTAATACTTGTGTGGTTTGTGAACAACACCGTGTCCCTGATGCGCCTAAGGACTAGCTCATTGATCAATGATGGTTAAGGTTTCCTAACCATAGACATGAGTTGTCAATTGATAATGAGATCATATCATTGGGAGAATGATATGATGGAGACCCAAACTAAGCGAAGCAATTAGATCGTATCATCGTGTTCATCTTTGCGAAGCTTTTCCTATGTCAAATATTGTATTCCTTAGACCATGAGATAATACAACTCCACGGTATCGGAAGAAAGCTTTGAGGTCATCAAACGTCATCCTATGAGGCGTGATCATAAAGGTGTCTCTCGTGATCGGAAAGTATCATTGGGTTGTATGTATCGAGATGGAATTTGTCCCTCAAAGTCGAGAGATATACTTGGGCCCACTCGGTAATAGATATCAACACCGCTTGCAAGCATGTGGTTAAGGAGTTAATCACAAAGTGATATCGGATTACGGAGCAGTAAAGTACTTCTTGTGAACGAGATTGAACTAGGTATGGCCAGTGCAAGCGATCGAATCTCGGGCAAGTAAAATATCGCGAAGGGAATATATATATGGGATTGTTTGAATCCTCGACATCGTGGTTCATCCGATATGATCATCGATGAATGTGTGAGTCAATATGGGTGCCTGCACCGTTGATTATTGATAGAAGATCATGTCGCATATTCTCGAACCCAGGTCACACACTTAACGTGTCTTGACGCTAGGATAGATTGGATAATTGGTTTATGAATTTTTGTTCGAGTCTCGGATGGGATCCGGACATCACGAGAGGTTAGGAATGGTCCGGAGAATAAGATTCATATAAGGCAGTGCAGTTTTTGGAGTTCGGAATTGTTCCGGGTTAATCGGTATTGTACCGGAAGCTTCTAGAACCTTCCGGAAGGGGACCAACGTGTCCCCACCTTCCGGGAGGGGGCATGGGCCTATGAGGGAGTGTCCTGGCCGCATTGGGCCAGGGGCACAAGGCCCCATAGGGCCAAGCCGATCCTAGAGAGTTTAAATCGTTTAAACTAGAGATAGGGTTTCTAGAAGAGGGGAGAGTCCATGCCCCCCACTCCTTATCCTTTGGGCTTGGGGGAGGGGCTAGGGCTGCGCCCCCCCCCCCCTCTATATAAAGAGGGGCGCACCAACCCCACACACCTCCTCCAAACCCTAGCTGCCTTGCTAGCTTTCCTCTCCTCCCGATTGCTTGTAGGCGAAGCCTGCAGAAATTCTCCACCATATACACCACGCCGTCGTGTTGTAGATCCAATCTATCTCTCCACCATACTTGCTGGTCCAAGGAAGGAGGAGACGTCGAGGTGCTGCACGTGTGCATCTCACGGAGGCACCGCCACTTGTGGTGCTAGATCGGATCGGATCACGAGGAGGAGAAGCGAGTACGACTACATCACCCACGTTCCGACGAACGTTCCGCTGTGCGAATCTTCAAGGGTATGAAGATCTAATCCAATCTCTCTCGTTGATTGCATCTCCTAGATTAGATCTTGGCTTTCCCTCTGCTCGCATCCGTAGAAAATTTTGATTTACTATGCCGCGAAACCCTTCACGTTGCTCCCACTCCGGAAGGTTCTAGAAGCTTCCGGTACAATACCGAGCATTCCGAAACAATTCCGAAATCCAAAAACTGCTTTCCCTTATATGAATCTTATTCTCCAGACAATTCCGGAACCTCTCGTGATGTCCTGGATCTCATCCGAGACTCCGAACAAAAACTCATAAACCAATTATACATTCTATCCTAGCGTCGAGACACGTTAAGTGTGTGACCCTACGGGTTCGAGAATATGCAGACATGATCTTCTATCAATAATCAACAACGGGTCCGAAACCCATATTGACTCCACATATTCATCGATGATCATATCGGATGAACCACGATGCCGTGGATTCAATCAATCCCATATTTATATTCCCTTCACGCGATATTTTACTTGCCCGAGATTCGATCGTTGGTATCCACATACCTAGTTCAATCTCGTTCACAAGTACTTTACTCTCCGTAATCCGATATCACTTTGTGATTAACTCCTTAACCACGTGCTTGCGGTGTTGATATCGACACGAGTGGCCCAAGTATATCTCTCTGACTTGGGAGGGACAAATCCCATCTCGATACATACAACCCAACAAGTACTTTCCGATCACCTGAGAGACACCTTTATGATCACCCTCTCATAGGATTACGTTTGATGACCTCAAAGCTTTCTTCCGATACCAGGGAGTTGCATTATCTCATGGTCTAAGGAATACAATATTTGACATAAGAAAAAGTTTCGCAAAGATGAACACGATGACACGATCTAATTGCTCTGCTTAATTTGGGTCTGTCCATCATATCATTCTCCCAATGACATGATCTTATTATTAATTGACAACTCATGTCTATGGTTAGGAAACCTTAACCATCATTAATCAATGAGCTAGTCCATAGAGGTGTACTAGGGACATGGTGTTGTTCATAAACCACACAAGTATCAAAGTTTCCACTTAATACAATTCTAGCATGGAATATAAACTTTATCATGAACAAGAATTATAATAATAACATCTTTATTATTGCCTCTAGGGAATAATTCCAACAGATGTAGAAGTGGATGGTGCATGGACCCGACAGTTTGTCGTATGTTGAGGGTCCATCGTCACGGTCGCGATGTTGCCATGACTGCGCTGGGCATCCTCCATCACGGAAGTTGTTTCCGCGGTATCCGCCACTGCTGCGGTTGTCGTCGCTACGACGGTCGGCGTAGCCAGCCGCGACCATGTCGGGTCCGTCGCGATCGACGTAGACGCGCGATCTTCTCTTGCTACGGCGTTCACGTCTACGGCCGTAGTCATCTTCCTCCTCCGAAAGCGCCTGGATGAGAGTCTCGCCATCCGCCCACCTTGCATGGCGTCCATGAGGTGGTCGAGTGTCTTGGGCTTGACGCGACCAAGTTCTTCCTTGAAGTCCTAGCGCTTGACGCCGTCCTTGAAGGCGTCGATCGCTCTCTCCTCAGAGATGTGCACCGCGGAGTTCTTGGTGTTGGACCAGCGTAATATGTACAAGCGAATGGATTCGCCCGTTCGTTGGGTGCAAGCTCATAGGTCCTCGATCGAGGTTGGCCTCTTGTTGGTGCCTTTGAAGTTTCGGATGAAACTACACGCCAGTTTTTCCCAGCTTCGGATAGATCCCGAGGATAGGCTGCTGAGCCAGATCCGGGCTGCGCCTGTCAGCTGCAGCTGGAGGCATTGCAGGGAAGTGTCTTTATTTCCACCGTGTAGCTTGACGGACGACAGGTGGTCGCTGAGCCACACCTTGGGGTCGTGTGTACCGTCAAACTTCGGAGTGTCCGAAGGAAGCTTGAAGTTCCGTGGCATCCGTGTTCGCCGGACGGATCTGCTGAAGCATCGGGCTTCGCAGAGTTCTCCTTCGTCATCGTCCTCCTCGGATTCGGACGAGCATACGCGCTTGGCGCGCGCTTTGTCGATCTTGCGTTGGGTGAGCTCGCTTCGAGCGTCGTAATCGCGGCTGCGATGGCGCAAGCTCTTGTGCCTTCGAGGTAGGTCGTGCTCTTCCTCGTCGGATGAGGGCGTGGGGCTGCGGTTGAACCTGACCGCAACATTCTTCTTTGGCTCCGCAGGAGCTTCTCCGTGGAGCGCAGCTCCAATGAGTCTGAGTACGGTAAGTGCGGACTTGTGCATGGCCCTTTTCGGGCCCCCCCACCGGAGGTGTATGGGACGCGAGGTATGTGGTGGCTGCCATGATCGCAGCTTGCGGTGTCTTCGGGATGACGTTGTCGTCGGCATCCATCTCCATGAAGGACGTGTTGAGGGTCTGAGTCACCTCGCGACGTGCCTTAGGGTCCATGTTCTCCGTGCGAGAACGGTGCTTGTTGCCGTTGCCGTGCGAGATGGAGCCGCCCATGGCGGAGCCGCCAAGACCGGACTCCGAGGCCGCTTGCTTGCGCTTGTCAAGCACTTCTTGCATCTTCACCTGCTTCTTATGCTCTTCGACTAGGAGCAGGTGGTACGCCATCAGTAGGTCCCGTGAGGCACCCTCGGGCAGGATCTTGTTGCCTGCCATGGCTTCGCGTGCTTGATCTCATCCTTGATCACTGAGGTGGATGATTCGATTGGGATCGGTGTCCTCCTCGTTGGGTGGGGAGGGGGGACTGGTTTCTCCTGTTCTCGCCGTTTCTACCCTGCGGGTTGGGTGGCGGGTTGTGCTCCTGATCCACGTCGCTCTGGATGACTGCAGCACATTGGTAGCATTCAGATCGATCATTGCCGCAGCTTTCGGATCCGGAACCGTAGGTCCTTCCTCCGATGGTGGATCGCAGACCGAGTTGCAGATTCTTGTCATAGGACTCATCTGTTGATGGCGATGTGCGTAGAACGGGGTGTGGAGCCCATGAAGCGGGCCTGATCGATGGCAGGGGCACCCGCTCTAGGAGACGGAGGGTGCCGGTCTGCCCCACCTGGAATCAGAAGCTCCCGAACAGGATCTCGAGCTTGTCGCCAACGGGCTCGAAGTCCTTCAGGGTGGCTGCCGAGTGGGCGGTGAAGTCGAAAGCGTCGAAGAGGAGATGACTCTCCGTCGCCACGGAGTTGTAGATCGCTTTGGTTGGTACCGTCACGATCGCACAATCAGCGTCCTCAGTTCCCACAGACGGCGCCAATTGACGAGGTTTAATCTCGTCAATGCCCATTGTTATGAGCTTGGGTTTTGGAGAAGATGGGGATGCTGGAGATCGCGGAACGGTTAGCAAATAAGCAACACGGGGACACGAGGTTTACCCAGGTTCAGGCCCCCGGAGTGAAAACCCTACTCCTGCTTGTCTGCTCTTGATTACGGCGGAACCGAAAAGTACAGGGGTGCGCAGATGTAATCTGGCGTGGAGGTGTGTATGCGGTGGTATGAAGTGCCCTCCTAGCCTTTATATAGAGATAGGCAGGTCCCAGATACAGATCGAGCCGGTTACAGGTTTTAGGGTTTGCCCATTTGAATATTCTATCTACTCTAGTCTTGTTCTCCAAGGATCCGAAGGCGTCATGGCCCTGGCCACCCGAAAGTCTTCATGGGCTGACGCATGTTCTCGTGGGCCTTCCTTGGGCTAGACTAGGTATGCTAAGATCGTGTACCCGTAGGGTATAACCATATCAACCGAACCTTTATTACTCGTTAATGCTAACGCATTGATGACAATGAAGTTTTGGTACTCTAACACTTAGACTATCGTGTCTCAATTAAACTCTCATACCTCACATTTACTTAACTAAACTAATATACATGGGGCAACTGAGGTTTCATGAGACGAAAAAGATATAGAAGTCATTCACATAAAAATACGAGAACTCTTTTACCCAACCCGTTTATATGGTTGATAACTTATATATAACATGGTGAACTTATATATAACATGGTGGATAACTTACATGTTATGACATGGATAACTCATATGTTAGGGGTGAATAATTTTTTGGTCCATTTTTTTTTGTCGAAACATATCAACATGGGATCTAATTTTAAAGATCTCGTCACGACTAACTCAACGATGAAACGGGATACTAAATTGAACAAATGATTTGACCTATAAAATATTTCGAATGATTTGACCTATAAAATATTTTGAATTTTCAATTTAAAAATCTTAGCGGGCTCTGATTTACATGTTCACACTTTATCGCTGCCCACGCGATTGTTTTCAACCCAATCAAAAGTTATCTTGCCAACCGTTCTGAACATAGTTTTTCCGTACTTATATTGGATTTAACTTGCCAGAAAGTGTATATTGTGGGACCCAAGGAGTACAATTCGAACAGTTATCCAACTGAATCCGGTCCACTTTCTCCCCGTACGTGCAACGTAGCCCCTGTCTTGCTTATGCTCATATATGACACAAGTCCTCCGGGGTGACGAGTTATACCAACACACTATATTGTCTATACAGGTGTCAAGCAGACATACTAGCTGTTTATGCGCTACAAGATGATAATAACCCAATTCTACAGTTGATGCAAAACTGCCAGTCAAATTTTCACATGCAAGGCTAAATGAGCCGAAGAGTCTAGTACATAGCAGGCACTCGAGACCTTCAAAGGCCCTGCGACGCTCGCAGGCATAGTTCGCTACAGGCCGAGACCAACTGTTCGGCCATCTCTCCTGCGCAGGCCTGCTACGTAGAGCTTTTCCAGGTCGGTGTCGAGCTCCTCCTGCTTCTTGCCTTCCCCCGGACCCTCCTCCTTGTCGCCAGCCTTGCTTTCTTGAACCGAGGCGGAGGCGTTGCTCTTCACACCCTACAATAGGCCATAGCCACCAAGGCATCCTCAGACTCTAAAAAAGTGTTAGTCCATCATCGCAGAGTAATGAGGTGCATATACGTTGTTGCTCAGCATAATTCAGGACAGCAATTATATTGTAAAGTTATAGGTCTTGGAGAGGAATTACCATGAGTTTGTTGAACTTCTCTTGGCGCTCCCGGTCAGAAAATAGATTCGAGTCCCAGTGAGTACTTGTCTGCAGCATTTGGGTTGAAAGTAAATAAATATAAACATGACTATAGTAGTATGAAGGCATAATTGAATGGAAACAAGCCAAACAGAAAACAATTGTGTTGTCCAAGATTTACCTCTGGAGGGTTGCTCTTTTTGTTGCCCCAAAGCAGCTTCTTCTTCTGGTCAGTGGATAAGCGCCCGGTTCCAATTCCAAATCCTACAATGTTCTTATTAACTGCAATGGAGCACAAAAGAAGGTGGTCAATCACGCAAGGAGAAAGACTGCATAGCTATAACCTGTGAAGCAAGAGATTAATATCGTAGGCATATTGCTGGACCATCATAAGACCAACTCTCTTGTGCTATCTGGGAAATGTTCAGCCACAAATTTATTATAACCACTTGCACAAAATCGCATGTTTAATAGTAGGTGCATGCATCGAACTTAGACAAAGCACAGAAGAAGCTAAACCATCTAATGAGAACACGGATCCTTGAGATAGTGCCACAATGAAAGAAATAATATTGGCAACAAACCGAGGTAACACTCACCTAATTCAGCAGCTTTCCTTGCTGCAACTTTTGCTGCATCCAGATCACTTATGGCTACATCTTTAATTCCTGATGCAGAACCGGAACTTTGTTTATGATCAACAAATTCATAATCTCATACACACTACTGTAGCAGTTAGTTCAGTAACAAAAACGAAACAGAATCAGTAACAAACAAAAAAAGAATAAGGAAATGAAACAACCTTTTGAGGTATCCATTTCCATGTGTTGTGCGTTTTCAACATCTGGACCAGCAGAACTGAATAAGCTTCTCCTCTTCTCCCTAGTTTCTAGCTCAGGTTCTGTTGGGTGGCTGCTTTTCTCAATTTCCTTGCCACTTCTCTTCTTTGGGGCATCCTCCTGCTTAAACTTTTCCTTGTTTTTACTTTCCTTTTCTTCTGGATACCTTCTGGCAGAGTATGTTTCCCTCCTTATATCAGCATCTTTGTCATACTCTGCTGCATCACGCAGAGACTCCTGTTTTTCCTGATTCTTACTCCTCTGCTCTCGATTAACAGATTTGCCTCCATACCTGCTGTCAGCATCTTTCCAATCACCGTGTGATCTATCAGATCCGCTATCACGCTTTGAAGGATTATAATAAGTGTCAGCCCTTGATTCCCGATCTGACCTCGAAGTTCTAGAATAACTTCTGTCATTATCTTCAGCACGTTTATCATGATACCTCCTATAATCATCATGCCTCCTGGATTCCCGTGAAGCTCCGTAGGACTGCCTATCAGAATGCCTAACAAAATCATGACCTCTGCCTGGCCTGGCATGACCTGAGTCATTCTGTAGCTCTCTTGACCTGTCCTTCCTTCCATAACTCTCACTCTCCTTAGTGCGGTCATCCTTGAGTTCAACTGGACTATGACTCCTCCCGCGTTTAGAGTTCATCTTGCACTCAGCAGCAGCTATCAAATAAACAGCAATTCAACGGTTCAAATAACAGGTAGAATTTCTAGGTTACAATACAAATTGTTCTAACATTAAACATGATAACATACTAATACACACCAGAATAGTGTGTTCACAGGGATACCAGATCCGTACTGCATGCACTAAAGGCTTTGGTGCAATCCCATAAACTAAAACTACAAGTCAGAAAAAATATGGATTTTATTTATGCTAGAGGTACTTCATGGTTTACTTTACCTACGTATTAAACTTTGAGCTAAAATTTGTTCTATCTTAAGAGTGGAAAATGTGAATAACCTGACAATTTGAATTCTTACAAAATGCTAGAGTTCTTCTAAATTTTTTCTTCTAGCAAAAACACAACTTGCAACTTGCAAATTTAATTAGGTGGAGTAAATTTGGAAGTACATCTAGATTCTATCAAGGATTTGCTTATGTCATTTGCTAGTTTAAGTGCATAGTAGTTTGCGAGGACCCAAAACTGCAATCTCGGAACCTCCCATGCTTTGTGGACTACCAGTCCCAGATCAATCGAGAGATCTAGTACACATGGCTCACATCAGTTCAAGAACTCACAAGTAAATAATAACTAACAAGTTCAATATAACTTTGACAATGTGGTCAAGGTAATGGCATTTAAGAATTCTAGCAGTGGAGAAACAGAACCAGTGGCTAAGTATTCAGAACTTAAGGCCAGATAACATCCTCTAAGGCAACCAAGCAGAGAAGACAAGCTTTAAAAGAAACAAATAAACCCAATGAATAATAACTTACTAATCAAATAATAATCATCCATGCAGAGGATACAGACAAAAGTCAGAAGTTCTCACTATCTCAATGCTAGCATGCATGTCAAGTAAATGAACTAGGCCAGGCCCTAATTCGTCTGTAAGATGGTAAAGCAACACATGACACGAGTAAGAACACTAGCAAGTCACGACACAAAAGCCTGACGGAGACTACAAACTCACTCAGGAGCAGGTGAACCTGTAGCAGTAGGGGCGCTGGAATGGAGAGTGTGACATGACGTCTGACTCTCATGGAGTCCTCGATAAAATGAGAGGTCCAAGAATGTAATTTAGGGTCCTCACACAATTACATGTCTTCAGTGCCTAAAGGACGTCCCTGGGGATACCATCTAGTGAAGACAATCGAAGTTACACTTAAGTTTAAAGGTTCAGTTAGCTAAAGATTCATGTACCTGAAACAAGTGATATATATCTCAAATGGTTTTGAGAAAGACTAAGTAGGTGGTGCCTCTTACACCTTGAATAAAAATAATGTGATTTTGTGTTGTATTGCTTCCAATTTTTCATCTTCAGACTAAGTGGACCAATCCAAGTTGGGGAATCAAATAAAGAATAGGAAACAACATAATGCTGATCTAGGGCATCATGTGCTTGGGTAGGTTAGAGTATGAAGACCAAGGATTAGGCACTCGCTGTAGTATTACCACCGGCGCGTTCTGATCCCTGAGGTGGAACCTGTGAGGCTTACTGGGTCTTTGGTAATTAATTGATTGATCCAAAGAAGATAAATGCGAACCTTCCCTAATATTAACCCGGACTCCTATTTATCAGAAGATAAATGCGAACCTTCAAGTCTTCCCTTATTCTGACTTGATTGCTACTGCAGGCTTGACAAACAGCCGCTGCACACAACACCCAAAGCTAACGACATAGTCATAGGGATAGTGAACATAATGAAATTCGTTCAAATGCTACAGATAACATTAAAATTTAGGACAAGGAGACAATACAAATATCGAATATTGTATGTTGAGTTGACAATGACTAGGATCTTTCAGGGAGTGATGCTGGTACTCTCCCTAGGGGCTGGAGAAGTTCTGAAACTGTCCAAATATCAAGTACCTGTTCCAAACCAAACAGGACTTTGGAAAAGCAGACAGAGGAAAAACAAACACGGCTGAATAAGCAGTCTGGTTCGTCCTTTGCCTAATTGATGAGGCAACTGGAAAGTTCAGGTAATGTCACTCCACTAGCGGCACAAATTACGTATATGCCAAAAGGGGTAAATTTCCCACATGATCAACCAATAGAACCTGAATACTACAACATTTGGCACGCCACGAAATAATGAGTCAGCTAGGGTTGACGCTCTGTTAAATCGGCGAAATAGGTGCAGTTCATTCCGTGTCTTCGTATTACGAATTTTTATGTTGACAGAGGAACACATCCCAATGGAAATTGCCACCAAACCTAATTCTCCCGAAGAGAAATCGCTACGTTAAGTACCCAAAACCCAAGAGCACAGGTAATCAGGTGCGCAGGAAACAAGGCAGCTGTCACTCACCCGAACACAACCCTCGCTAGCTCGCGGTTTTCGGAGCTTGCTTGGGTCCTCGGGGGTTGATTCGGCGGCGACAGTAGGTGGCCGGGGCCAACACGCCGCACTCCGGCGGGGTAGCGGGAGGCCGGTGGTTCGCGACTCGGGAAGCGGAGACCGGAGATCGCTGTGGCTAGGGTTGGCTGCCTCGCGTTTGGGAGATTTGGGAGGAATAGGAAGGGGGTGCGCGAGCTTACGGGAGAGCTAATAGGCTTAGGCCAATCTTGGGCCTCGGCCCAGGGTCCAGGGCCCAGAGAAGTGCGAGCAAGGGACCCATACATGCTTTGCTCTCGTTTTGCTTTTGCTAAGGAAAAAAAAACTGCCAACTCAGAAATACTTTGCTAGTGAAATTGTCGCTCAAAAATCAGTACTACTCGAAAACTAATTTCCCGATTATAAAGATCATACAAAGCACAGATACCATATGTATAGACTGTACACCTCTTTATGACACGTGCACAATGAAAAGGGAAGTTCAAACTGAAATTATAAAGATCGTCCAAAACTTCGTCTGGGCAGGAGACGAAGGGGAGCACACGGGTAAAGGCAAGGCGTTTGTCAACTGAAAGACGGTATGTAGACCAAAGGACTTGGACGGCCTTGGAATGTCGGACCTTGAGCGTACTGGAAGGGCGCTAAGACGTCGATGGCCATGGCTACAATGGACCGACCCGAGCGCACCTGGGCTGGCTCAAAGATTCCTTGCAACTCGGCGGATATGGCACTTTTCAGACCATCCACAAAGATCACAATCGGAAATGACGAAAAAGCCTCTTTTTGGCACGACAACTGGAGTGACATGGGCCCGATTCGGCTCTAGACCCCTGACCTATATAAGATAGCCACGAGTAAGAAAAGAACAGTTGCAAAAGAGATCAGCAATAACAACTGGATCGCTCAGTCGTCCCAACTCACCCATCCAGCTAGCCCAATATCTGCAAGTGTTGGATCTCACCCAGGATACTCAATTGCTACCGACGCAACCTGATTCCATTAGATGGATGCTGACCGAAGACGGTGTCTACAGTGCTACTTCGGCCTACCATGCGCAATTCAACGGATGCTTCCCAAAGTTCAAGGCCCATAAGATTTGGTCCGCGCATGCTGAACCGAAATGTAAGCTTTTCTCGTGGCTTGCACTGTATGGAAAATTATTGATTGCGGACATGCTCGCTGTGATAGGATGGCCTCACGATCCCACCTACCTACTTTGCGGATCTGCCCCTGAAACTGCTGCCCATCTTTGCAAAAACTGCCCATTCACGACAACGATTTGGACCACTACGAAATCTTGGGATAGTGAGGACACATGAAACCGCGACCAAACGTTCCCTTCTGTTTCTACTTGGTGGGACGATATGCTCGAGGGGAAGACTAAAGATGAATAGAGGCGACTTAGCGGACGTTTGCTATACGTCCTTTGGAACGCATGAAAGGAAAGAAATCGCAGTGTATTCACGCGGAAGCGCCTTACCTACATCGAGATGGCTTCCATCACTAGAAAAGACATCCGTCAAAGGGAGAGTGTGTTTGCCACCTATGCGCCGGCTATCCGTCCTGATTCAAACTAGATTTGTTTTCCCTTTTTTTTTGTTCCTGTTTGTTTGGTTTTTTTTCGTGGTTTTGGCATTTTTTCACCTGTTATAAAATGCCTTCATGTATAGTGAATTCAATTTTCTCTCTACTAATAGAATAGACAGTGCTCTTGCCGGTTACTCTAAAAGAAAATGTAACTCTCTTTTAATACTTCAAGAATTTTAGAGAATGAAGTTTTCTGCCATCTTATTCTGGATGACTGCAGATTTTTCTTTTCCAAAATACTTTTTTTAAGGAAAACTTCTCCATCTTTTCCAAAATACTATGGAGAATATTTCCGTACTACAATTATATCCTTATTCATTTGGATTAAAACTTCCAGAAATATTTTTCTCCAAAGAAAAAAAATCCAGAAAATAAAAAAACTACACTATGAGACAGAAAGGTGCATAACAAACTGTGAGACCATAACTTGAAATATCAATTGAATGAGCGTTGAGAAGTTGGACGAATTTGCATTTCATTTATTTCACAAGTATTTGTACAACAATCACCCTCTAATTGTAGAGGGCAAAATGATGTTTCCTGACAAATGTAACTGTATGGTAGCTGTAACATTAATCTGAAGGGTATACGTCCATGTGGAATTGTGAATTGTGAGGTCTAAAACCTTACTGCATCTGGCAACCTTTCGTCTCTAGAGGAAAGAGGGCACACGCCACTGCTGCAAGAAACAGTACCATATCGAAGATTAACACCGCTTCTTTCTGATGACAGTTCTCTAACAAACCAACAGCTATAAGTGGTGCGACCATGCCACCAATCCGACCAAGAGAAGTCGCGACTCCAACTCCAGTGTTGCGACATGACGTAGGATATATCTGCACAAGAGTAATATCCGAGCAAATAAGTGCTTGTTGGTTTTGTTCTACATCACAAAATTCCGTGTATTGCTGAACACGAAAACTTACAGAACAAATACTGAACTGTTTTTTTTAGATAATGGAAGCTTTATTAACCCCAGACTCTGCATCATAGATGCATAAGGCGCAACCGAACCATTTCTAATATTGCAAATCTGAGAAATCAAATTATCAGTTTTATATGTTGAAATGGACGCAGAGCACGACTGTTCTTTTATCGGGGTTCTTTGACCTACTTGGTATTGTATCAAATAGTCAAAACATAATTAACATGAGAGAATATTCAACAAAAACTCCAAGTATTTCCTTCTTCTTTAACAAATCAAAGATACAAGAAAAAAATCAAGAGAACATGAAACTTTGGTTGCAATTGGTCTCTGTCATCAGATTTGAGATGTGTGTACTTGCCTACTTGAGATTGCAATATCTAAGGCATATAAGACTTGCCATGTACACAACTGGATTATCTGTGGGTATTTGCAAAGTTAACATATAATATCTGATGGTACAGATATTAAATTATAAATACTAACCTCAGGGCCATAAATATACAGAACAGCGTAACTTCCCATTATACAAGCCCGGGCACTGAAGAGAAGGGTGGTTGCTAAACCTTCTCCCAAAGGTACAGCAAGTGGTGTGATGAAAGCAAAACACAAAATGATAAACCCCCCCATCGACAATTTGCGACCAACTCTATCAACCAATAGAGCCGCCAAAATTAAGCCAGGAATCTCTGTAATCAAATAAAACAAAATATTAGCCATTAATCAATACATGTTAATGATATAGGAAGGAGCGCCCTTTCAGTAATCCTGGAACACTGGCACCAGCTTCAGAGAAGAAACATGAGCTAATACAGGACAGAGACCTTTCCAGAATAGTGAACTGTAGCCCCCCCCCACCCCCCCCCCACCCCACACACACACACACACACACCACCACCACCACCACCACCCGCTGGATATGTAACCATTTTTAGAGCACTCTTTCATATCTAGTCACACAAAACTGTAATATTTTTCATAAAAATAAATATCATTTGCCCGTGAGATGCAATGGGAAGCTTTGGCAAGTTCACTGAACACATTTGTTTATCAGACTAGGTGAACCAACTATAGGAATAAAAGAATCACATGAACAGAAGATTGAGGATGATAATTGTCTACTTGACAGAAGCTTTACACACATACCTGCAATACTTGTCACTAGGACATCTCTATAGAGTCTGACATCATTTTGTTGCCTAAAATGCATTCCAGCAGGTGAACACCTCCTTTCACCACTGCTTAGTTCGGATGTTAGCAATACTATACCATAGTAAGCAAAAGAAAATGCAAAGTAGACGAACCATAGAAGAAGGGTAGATTTGATCAGGCTGCTTGACACAAGTGTGCGGAATGCATTAGTACAACTGTATTTAGTGCTAATGCTCATGTCCGTTGCATCACTATCTTGTGAAGTAATTAGAGGTAGTACTGTCTCCACATCAACATCATTGTCAGATCTTTTTTGTGGGATTAGGATGCCGGAGGGAAGAGCCATGTTGTTCATTCTTGCTATCCTCTCCAAGATAAATTTAGCATCAGCTGTTCTACCTCTTGAGCAGAGGTACCGTGGTGATTCAGGTGTTAGACCATAGAACATAAGCAGAACAAAACATGGTGACGAGGACAATGCTATCAACCACCTCCATCCAAGTACTGGCATGATAGCCTGCATCGAGCAATGATGTTGTCAACTCCATGAAAACATATAGATTCATTTCTAAGTATTTCAACTAAATTTGTGTTTTTTTAGTTAAGGCAATACTAATTATCAATTATGGACAATAGTTTTTATTTAACAGAACCAAGCATGGAAACCATTCTAAATTAAGTACTCCTCCGATCCATAATAAGCATTTCTGATTTAGTATAAAATGAGACTGACACTAAGAAAGAACATAGAGCTTGAAATGCGATTACTGGACTCTAACAAGCAGGGAGAAATAAAAAATTACCCATGCAATTAGAGCCTGAAAGATTGTTCCGAAAGTCCAAGTACAATGGAAGACAACCACCCAAGTACCCCTCTTTGCAGCAGGAACAAACTCTAGGAACCAAGTAGCAAGAACATGGCCAGCACCCAATCCCATACCGACAACGAAGCGGAGGGTTAGTAAGCATATGTAATTAGGTGATAAAGCACTGAGAAAACCAAATATGCCAGTGACAACTGCAGTGAATAGGAAACCAGCCCTGACAATTTAAAATGTTGAAAACAAAGTTCTGTCAGAATTTTTTGGGGGAATCAAACCCAGACATTAGGAACTGAATAAGAAACAAAAACTACAAGTCATATGCCAGTGACAACTGCAGTGAATAGGAAACCAGCCCTGACAATTAAAAAATTTCAAAACAAAGTACTGTCAGATTTTGGGGGGATCAAACCCAGACATAAGGAACTGAAATAAGAAACGAAAACTGCAAGTCCTTCACTATCCTGTGTACTTGCTGAAGTTCTTCACAGAACAGATCCACCAGATTATTCCTCAAAGTTTACTTCGTATAGATGATGCATATATCAATACACTGTTTTCATTACCAGAGGTGGGAGTTTGCATTCAGGAGGTTTAGTTACTCTAATTCGGTCAATCACCTTCTCTTGAAATTTTTAGCTCTGAGCAACGAAAGCCAAGTAGTAGTTTGTGATATAGGCGGATCAACCAAAAGTGTTTGTCAGTTTGTTTGATATCCTGAGTTTGAGTTACATGGCATGTTTCAAACTGTGCCTTTTTTTAGCTATTCAGCAGAAAAAAGATCTTGTGCATATGAAAAACGATAATCTTTTATTCTTCAAACCTATACACTTTTGGGAAATATACACAACTTCACATGATGAATGTACTAATTATGCAGTAGAGTACTATGTGAAGTATGTGCAGTTAAATAAAATGCAACATGAATACATGATGTCATTTTGCCACAAACACTTGATGGCTTTGAAAGATTTGCAAGGTTCAGATCCAGGCATAATCAGGTTCATGAGGTCCAAGTTTATGTTGTATTTTTGCACAACTCATACTCATATAAGGAGATTGACCAAAACGCAAAGACTTGGTACATTTCCCAGCTGCTGGAAGCCAGGAACTAAATAGATCAATTTAGCACAACACATTGGGTTCAAGTCTCAGATTTGGTGGCTTGGGACCACTCAATTCGAAGAAGGAAAATTGTGTACGCAAGACGGCAAGAGCCGAAGTGAGCCCAACCTTCTGCCATATGAGTCCGAGATGACGCCCCCGAGGCAGGCCCCGATGATCATCCCGGCGAAGACGACGCTGGTGATGAGCCCCTCCTGCTGGCCGGAGATCCCCCACTCGTCTTTCACGGACGGGCCGACGAAGGACAACATCATAATCTCCATGGCCTCCGCGGTCCAGCCCACGCCGGCGTAGGCCAGCACCAGCGCCTGGAACCTCCCGAAGCCCACGTGGGACAGCGCGTCGTCCGTCGTGTAGTAGCAGCACTCTGCCCCGCCGGCCTCGGCCTCGCCCCCCGACATTCTCCTCCCAAAGAAACCAGAAAGAGGTGGAAGATTTCAGCGCCGGTGCTGGTGCCGGCGGAAGAAGCACGCCTCAGAGGAGAGCGGGGCGAGGCGGGTGTTGACCGGTGGGTGGCCGGGAGCGTAGCGCTGTAGCTGTGTAGGGGGTGTGGCGGTGTTGACGAACGGCTGCGCCCAGCGCCAATCATGACGACAAAAAGCATCTGAAAAAGAATGGGTAACTGCAAAATGCAGCTGTGCTATGTATTGACAAAAGAAATGCACATTCTCTAACCAATTATGGTGTTCAGAATTTAAGTCTGTGCTGTACAAAAATCAAATCACATACCTAAAAATAGAAATTAATAAAAAAGAAAAAAGTTGGTTAGTTAAACTATAAAAGAAACCAAAGCAAATTGGAAATAAATAAATTACTTCCATGATCCATCACAATGCCAAACAAAGCTTTAGTCATAGAGACAGTGGCGGAGCAAAGGGCCGGCGTGCCCGGGCTTATTTTAAGTACTAGCAGAAAGTGAGGTGAACAAGCATCTAAAAAAGCAAGATTATTTACATTTTGCCCACGCTATGATGATGAGCTGCCTCCGCCACTGCATAGAGAAATGATACATGTCACCCAATGCTTCCTTCGGTGCTCGCCACCCTCTTCTTCTGCCACTAGACTTCTTACATCGCCTTCGCCAGCTGCTTCCTGCTTTCCCCCTCTCATGGCTCCTCTCTAGGACCCTTCGACGCCTCCCCCAGTCTCATATGCTCCTCCTCCATCCCCTGCTTCTTCCTCGGTAGTGTTAATTTGAACCTCAAAACGAAACTTCTTCGTGGTACCAGGCTCGCAAAAGACAGCCGGCCGAGCTGAATGATTCCATGGCCATTGATATGGCGTGGAGGAGGCTCCGACGAGTCTAATTAATCTTAAGTGAACTAAGGACCACGTGGTTGGTGTTCCAACTTGAAGGTTGGTGATTTTGCTTTTTTCCATGTAAGATATGTCATTTTCACATGCTGAACTCGTGCCAGTTTGAATGTAGAACATAGAAGCGACATCTTGCGATGATCCTTCGTGTATGATATAAAAGTTGCTATCATGCTGTAATTTTTTAGTGCTATAAGAGTTTTCCTGTATGATGCATATGTGCAATATTTTTTCTCAGTGATTACTGTGCCAAATGGGGATTTGTTGCAAGTTCTTTGGCATGTTTTTACAATACCTCGTGCAAGACAATGGTACAATGATGTTGCAAACATAAAGAATATGTTGCATGGAGTGGATTATATAACAATGGTTGGATGTCCCACATTATTGAAATGTATAAGTGGATTGCCTACCACTTTCCATAAGTTCGGTATTTTGGAATAGTCGGTTGGTGCATGAAGCTTTGATATGGTATTAGAGCCAAGAGCCATACCTCTGAGTTTACACATGTTTAGAGCATGTCTAACAGACCCCTTAAAAGGGCCAAACCCGTATAATAACCGTCGGAATACGGGTTTGAGCTCCACCCGGCCGTCTAGCAGGCCCCGTAAAAACGGCCCCCGCTCCGATTTTTGCTGTTTTCGATTACGGGGCGGGCCTTCGCCCCCTACTTGTGCGGGGTGGGAGCGGGAATAGAGGGCCAAACCAGTATCCTCCCCTCCACTGCGCGCGAACGGTTTCAGCGAAACCCAACCGCCGCCGCTCGATCTCCTCGCCCTTCTTCCCGACAACGTCCGCGGATCCATTGCCATGGATCCTCCGCAGGCCATCGCGGCGGTGCATCTCCAACGGCATGGTGGTTGATGTCCTGTCGGAGGTCCGCCTAACGCCGACGTGTCGGCCATGATCTCTGCCACCATCTCGTCGAAGAGGAAGAGGATTCCAAAGCAATTCTTTGAAGCCCTTCATGACTCAGCCGTGGCACGCCACCAAGAAATGGGGCAGGATGAAGACGAAGGCGGCCGGGCCGAGGGGTGCTCCGCAGCCAAAGGTGAAGACAAAGAAGGTCAGCCGCATCGGCCTCGCGCCTCCACCGTCTTCCAAGGCCACGGCCCCTCCTCCCTCCGTTCCGTCCTATGCGATGCCCGCGCCGCCGCCACCCACCATGGACGTAGACAAGGTGTTCGATGTTGAGTCCACAACATCGTACATGGACATGCTCAATGAATCCGCGGTGGATTTGGACACCGGCATCGATGCGTTCGATGGGGAGTGCAACGTCGAAGATATTGATGACGAGGAGGAGGATGAGGGTGACGAGGAGGAGGTGGTTGAGGTTGATCCAAGAACAAGGAATTTCAATTTCAACATTGCTTTTCCATTCTTCAACATCTTGCTAAGTGGAAGTTGAGGGACAACGATGAAGTTGGATCAACTCATGAAGTCCAAGGAGTCATTGACGATGAAGACATTGTAGGGGTTCGTAGCATGGAAAACAAAAAAAATTCTACCGCATGCAAACAAACAAGCCAAGATCTATCTACTAGATTGTAGCAACGAGTCGATAGAGGAACTCACCCTCGAAGATTCCAAAGTGTTTAACGAGAGCAGATTCTCGTGGGTGATGTAGTCGTACTCTTGCCGATCTCAAGATCGTGTAGATGATCCTTCCGGCGCTGCGTTCCGGCAGCGCTTCCGCAGTCGGTCACACGTTCGGTACTCTATGAAGACCTTCCTCTCACTTGTTCCAGCAGACAGCGGAGGTTGTATCACTCTCCTCGCGATTTCGGCAGCACGACGGTGTGGTACCGGAAGTAGAGGGGAGATCTCGCAGGGCTTCGCCTTAAGCCGGAGCGAGTATGGTGGACTATGAGAGAGGCCTTGGTGATCTAGGGTTTAGAGGCACCAAGGGAGGAGGCTAGGCCGGAGGCTAGGGCTTGGGGAGAGCCCCAACTCGGCGTCTAGGGCAAACCCTAGGGTGGCGGCGACTGCAGGAGGCTGGCGGCTAGGGTTAGGGTTTTGGTGGAGAGAGGTGTAGGCTAGAGGGCACCTGCCTGTCTTTATAGGTGGAGGGCGGCCAAGGGAGTGAGTCCTCCCCAAGTCGGCCTCCTTGGACCGTGGGTGGAGAGGAACTCCTCCCCAAGTAGGTTTCCTACTCTCCCTCCACCAAGCAAAACTGCCGTTTGACTTTTCAAATTGGCGTTTGACTTTTCAAACTACGATTTGATTTATCCCTTTATTTTGCTCAACCATGATACCTAGTACATGATGCAACCATTCCACATTGTCATGACACATTCATGTACCCTTCCCCTCCGGAGTGCCGGACCTTCCGGAACCTTCTAGAACATTTCCGATGAAAACACCGGAATCATTCCCCAACTCCGAAACAGGACTTTCCTTATATGGATCTTATTCTCTGGACCATTACGGATCTCCTCGTGATATCCCGGATCCCATCCGAGACTCCGAACAACATTTAGTCTCTTACTCATCATTCCATAACTACTCAACAACATCGAATCCTTAAGTGTGTCTCCCTACGGTTCGTGAATTATGCGGACATGATCGAGACACTTCTCCAAACAATAACCAATAGAGGAATCTGGAAATTCATATGGCTCCCACATATTTCTACGATTACTTTGCGATCGAATGAACCACTTACATACAATACCAATTTCCCTTTGTCTCACGATAGTTTACTTATCCAAGGTTTTGATCGTCGGTATCTCTGCATACCTAGTTCAACCTTGTTACCGATAAGTACTCTTTCTCATTCCCGTGGTATGTGATCCCTTGTGATCCAGTCACATGCTTGCAAGATAATTGGATGACATTCCACCGAGAGGGCCCAGAGTATATCTATCCGTCATATGGATGGACAAATCCCACTCTTGATCCATGTGTCTCAACCCATACTTTCCGAACACTCAATGCCACCTTTATAGCCACCCAGTTACGGTGTGGTGTTTGATGTCATCAAAGCATCCTTCCGGTGATGGTGATAAGCATGATCTCATGGTCAAAGGAATTAGGTTACTATGTATCAGAAAGCTTATAGCAATTGAACTTATTAAAATGACTTGATCTTTATGCTACGCTTATCTATAGGAGTATGTCCTTCATACCATTCTCCTAATGATATGATCTTGTTGTTAATAACATCTCAATGTTCATGATAGGGAAACCACAATCATCTATTAACCAACAAGCTAGTATTATGAAGAGGCTTTACTAGGGACTCTTATTTAGTTTACAAATCACACAAGTATTAATGTTTCCTTGTTAATACAGTTATAGCATGAATGTAAACATTTATCATAAACACAAAGATATAATAATAACTACATTTATTATTGCCTCTAGGGCATATCTCCAACAGTCTCCCACTTGCACTAGAGTCAACTAATCTAGATTATATGGTAATGTACCGAACACCCATGGCAGTTTGGTGTTGGTCATGTTTTGCCGTTGGGAGAGGTTTAGTCAACGGATCCGCCACATTCAGATTTGTGTGTACTTTTCAAATCTTTATGTCACCATCTTGGACATGTTCTCGAATAGCGTGAAAACGTAGCTTGATGTGCTTCAGCTTCTTGTGTGACCTTGGTTCTTGCGCATTGGCTATGGCACCCATGTTATCACAGTAGATAGACATTGGGTCCAGCGCACTTGGAACCACACCGAGCTCTGTAATGAACTCCTTCATCCATATCGCTTCTTGTGAAGCCTCCGGCTATGTATTCGATTCGTTGAAGATCTCGCCACAACGCTTTGCTTTGCACTCTTCCAAATTAGCTGCACCATTCAAAGTAAATCATTATCCAAATTGTGATTTAGAATCATCCGGATCGGTGTTCCAACTAGCATCGGTGTAACCATTAACAACGAGTTGTTCATCACCTCCATAAGAAAGAACCATATCCTTAGTTCTTCTCAAGTACTTAAGGATGTTTTTGACCGATGTCCAATGATCCACTCCTGGATCACTTTGATATCTGCTAGTCAAACTAACAGCATATGCAATGTCGGGTCTAGTACATAGCATGGCATACATTAGAGATCCTATGGATGAGGCATAGGAAGTCTTACTCATCCTTTCTCTATCTTCTGCCGTTGCTGGACTTTGAGTTTTACTCAACGTCGTATTGGGCAACATGGGAAAGAACCCTTTCTTGCTATCTTCCATTCCAAACCTCTTTAGAACTTTGTCCAAATATGTAATTTGTGACAATGATATTTGGCGTCTCGATCTATCTCTATAAATCTTTTAGCCTAAAATGTAAGCTGCTTCGCCAAGATCTTTCATTGAAAAACTATTATTCAAATATTCCTTGACACTATTAAGAAGGTCTACATCATTCCGAATCAACAATATGTCATCTACATATAGTATTAAGAATACTACAGAGCTCCCACTCACTTTCTTGTAAATACAAGCTTCTCCATAAGTTTGTATAAAACCAAAACTTTTGATTACCTTATCAAAACGTTGATTCCAACTTCGGGATGCTTGCTTCAACCCATATATGGACCGTTGAAGTTTGCATACCTTGTTAGCGTCTTTAGGATCAACAAAACCTTTGGGTTGCATCATATACAACTCTTCATCAATGTCTCCATTGAGGAAGCTGTTTTGACATCCATCTGCCATATTTCATAATCGTAATATGCAGCGATTGCTAACATAATCCTCACAGATTTTAGCTTCGCTACTGGTGAGAAAGTCTCATCGTAGTCAACTCCTTGAATTTGTCGAAACCCTTTTGCGACAAGTCGAGCTTTATAGACAGTAACATTACCATCAGCATCTGTTTTCTTCTTGAAAATCCATTTGTTCTCGATGACCTTAGGCCATCCAGTAAGTCCACCAAAGTCCATACTTGGTTTTCGTACATGGATCCAATTTCGGATTTCATGGCTTCTTGCCATTTATTGGAATCTGGGCTCATCATCGCTTCCTCATATGTCGCAGGATCATCGGTGTTGTCCACCAACATGACACTCATAACGGGATCATACCAATCAGGAGTGGTACGAGTTCTCGTTGACCTACGAGGTTCTATAGCAACTTCAACCGAAGTTTCATGATCATCATCATTAGCTTCCTCTCTTATTGGTGTAGGTGCCACAGGAACTTCTTCCGGTGTTGCGCTACTCGCAAGTTCGAGAGAAGGTTCAACAACCTCGTCGAGTTCTACTTTCCTTCCAGTCACTTCTTTCGAGAGAAATTCTTTCTCTAGAAAGGATCCATTCTTAACCTTGAAGATTTTGCCTTCGGATCTATGATAGAAGGTATACCCAATAGTTTCCTTGGTATCCTATGAAGACGCATTTTTCCGCTTTGGGTTCAAGCTTGTCCGTTGTAACTTCTTTACATAGGCCCAACCCCAAACTTTAAGGAACGACAATTTAGGTTTCTTCCCAAACCATAATTCATACGGTGTCGTTTCAACGGATTTAGATGGTGCCCTATTTAAAGTGAATGCGGCTGTTTCTAACGCATAACCCCAAAATGATATCGGTAAATCTGTAAGTGACATCATAGAACGAACCATATCTAAGAGAGTTCGATTACGACGTTCGGACACACCATTACGTTGTGGTTTTCCCGGCGGTGTCAATTGTGAAAGTATTCCGCATTTCTTCAAATGCTCGCCAAACTCGTAACTTAGATATTCACCTCCACGATTGGAACGTAGAAATTTAATCTTCTTGTTACATTGATTCTCTACCTCACTTTGAAATTCCTTAAAATTCTCGAAAGTTTCGGACTTATGTTTCATGAAATAGATATACCCATATCTACTCAAGTCATCCATGAAGGTAAGAACATAACGATAACCACCGCGCGATGCTACACTCATTAGACCACACACATCGGTATGTATGATTTCCAATAAGTCCGTAGCTCGCTCCATCATACCAGAAAATGGAGTCTTAGTCATTTTACCCATCAGACATGCTTCGCATCTTTCAAGTGATTCGAAATCAAGTGATTCGAGAAGTCCATCGGAATGGAGTTTCTTCATACGCTTCACTCTGATATGACCAAGACGACAGTGCCACATATAGGTCAATTTATCGCTCAATTTCAAACGTTTAGCTTCAATGTTATTAATATGTGTATTTCCACTATCGAGATTCAATAAGAATAGACCATCTATCAAAGGTTCATGTGCATAAAACATATTACTCATATAAATCGAACAACCATTATTCTCGGACTTAAACAAGTAACCGTCTCGCAATAAACAAGATCCCGATATAATGTTCATGCTCAACGCAAGCACCAAATAACAATTATTGAAGTATAAAACTAATCCCAATGGTATATGAAGAGGTAGCGTGCCGACCGCAATCACATCAACCTTTGATCCATTTCCAACGTGCATCGTCACCTCGTTCTTCGCTAGCTTCCGTTTATTCTGCAGCACCTGTTTCGAGTTACAAATATGAGTAACCGAACAAGTATCAAATACCCAGGCACTACTACGAGTACTAGTGAGATACACATCAATAACATGTATATCAGATATACCTTTCTTCTTGATGTTGCCGTTCTTCAAATCCGCCAAGTACTTTGGGCAATTACGCTTCCAGTGACCCTCTTGCTTGCAGTAAAAGCACTCAGTATCAGGCTTAGGTCCAGCCTTGGTCTTCTTCGTCGGTGCGGAAACTTTATTACCACCCTTCTTGAAGTTTCCCTTTTGCTTAGACTTGCCTTTCTTGAATTTGGTGGTCTTATTGACCATCAACACTTGGTGCTATTTCTTGATCTCCACTTCTGTAGATTTCAACATGGAGAAGAGTTCTGGCAACTGCTTGTTCATGCTTTGCATATTGTATTTCATCACAAAGTTCTTGTAACTTGGTGGTAGTGATTGGAGGACACGGTAAATCCCCAAAGCATTAGGAATCACTATACCCAAGCTTTGGAGTTTGTTTGTGTGCCTAGACATCTTAAGCACATGCTCACTGATAGAGCTGCCCTCTTCCATCTTGCAGTTAAAGAACTTTTCAGAAGCCTCATAACTCTCAACTGCCGCGTGAGTCTCAAATATCAATTTGAGTTCACGGACAATATCATGTGGGTCATGGTTCTCAAACCTTTTCTGAATCTCCGATTCCAAACCATACAAGATAGCACACTGAACTTTGGAGTACCGATTCTTCCGAGCGAGGTAAACGTTCTTTACTTCATCGGTGGCATCAGCTGCAGGCGGGTCACCCAGCGGTGCATCCAACACATAGGTCAAATTACCAGCATTGAGGACAATCCTCAAATTGCGGAACCAATCCGCGAAGTTGCTTCCATTGTTTTTCAACTTTTCTTTCTCTAGGAACGCATTAAAATTGATGGTAGGGGCCGCCATTGATCTACAACATATTTTCAATAGTTTAGACTAAGTTTATGACAAATTGAGTTCTAATTAATAGTTAAATTAATCTAAGTGAACTCCCACTCAAAACAATTTCCTCACATTGTTTTAGTGATCACACGAACCAAATCCACCACATCAAAAACGATCATCACGAGAGTTGATATAGCTTCAATGGTGAACAATCGACATGTTCATCATATCTACTATATGATTCATGCTTTACCTTTCGGTGATCCGTGTTTCGAGACCATGTCTGTACATGCTAGGCTCGTCAACATCAAACCTTAGCTTCCGCATAAGAAAATATGGCTTGCTCACGTTGTATACACTTGCAGAATCTAACACACCCGATCATCACATGGTGCTTCGAAACAACAAGCTTTAGCAACGGTGCTTACTAAGGATGAATACTTTAAAACTTGAAATTAATGTGCATGAGGGATCATATTATAATGCTACCATCGTTAACTAAGCAATACAAGATGCATAAAGGATTAACATCACATGCAATTCATAATATGTGATATGATATGGCCTTTCTTCTTGTGCTTCCGATCTCCATATTCAAGCACGAACATGATCTCCATCATCACCGGCATTGCATCAAGGTCAATGAAGCCGCTCCATGGTTGTCGTCTACCAGCTTCAACTATTACAACTACTTTGAATAGACACGCGGGTCTTAACAGAAATTAAAGACAGCCATATGGCTCCTGCCGGTTGCCAACTTACAATAAGGATCATTGCATACATCAAATATAATCACAATCATAGCCATATCACATCACAGCACACCCCTGCAAAACAAAGTTAGACGCCTCTAATTTCTTTGCATATTTTACGTGGTTTGGGGCTTTGAATAAGTGTCGATCTAACTTACGAACAAGAACCACAACGTTGATGTTTGAAATATCAAGTGCCCGTTGTAAATTGGATCTATACTATAATGGGAGAGACAGACACCCGCAAAGCCACTTATGCAATACAAGTTGCATGTTTAGCGTGGAGCAAGTCTCATGAACGATGTCATGTAAGGTTAGCCCGGGCCGCTTCATCCCATCATACCGCAAGATGCAAAGTACACAAGAAGCAATTGATAATAAAAGCACCACCGTCCACAATGACCATTGTGTTCTACTCGTGCAACAAATCTACATATAGACACGGCTCGATACCCGTAGGGGTTCGTAGCATGGAAAACAAAAAAATCTACCATGCAAACAAACAAGCCAAGATCTATCTACTAGATTGTAGCAACGAGTCGATAGAGGAACTCACCTCGAAGATTCCAAAGTGTTTAACGAGCAGATTCTCGTGGGTGATGTAGTCGTACTCTTGCCGATCTCAAGGTCGTGTAGACGATCCTTCCTGCATTAAGCGCGCTTCACCGATCGGTCACACGTTGATACTCGATGAAGACCTTCCTCTCCCTTGTTCCAAAGAAAGTGGAGGTTGTAGCACTCTCCTCGCGATTTCGACATGATGATAGTGCAAGTAAGTAGAGGGGAGATCTCGCAGGGCTTCGCCTTAAGCCGGAGCGAGTATGGTGGACTATGAGAGAGGCCTTGGTGATCTAGGGTTTAGAGGCACCAAGGGAGGAGGCTAGGCCGACGGCTAGGCCTTGGGGAGAGCCCCAACTCGGCGTCTAGGGCAAACCCTAGGGCGGCGGCGACTGCAGGAGGCCGGCGGCTAGGTGTAGGGGTTCGTAGCATGGAAAACAAAAAAATTCTATCGCATGAACACACACAAGCTAAGATCTATCTACTAGATTGTAGCAACGAGTCAATAGAGTACTAACCCTCTAAGATCCAAAGCGGTTAACGAGAGCAGATTCTCGTGGATGATGTAGTCGTACACTTTCGATCTCAAGATCGCGTAGACGATCCTTCCGGCGTTAGCGCTTCAGATTGGTCACATCGTTCGATTTTCGATGAAGACCTTCCTCTCCCTTGTTCCAAAGAGCGGAGGTTGTAGCACTCTCCTCGTGATTCCTGACGGTGAAGTGGTACCGAAAGTAGAGGGAGATCTCGCAGGGCTTCGTTAGCGGGCAGTATGGTGGACTATGAGAGAGGCCTTGGCGATCTAGATTTTAGAGGCACCAAGGAGAGAGAGCTAGGCCGGCGGCTAGGGCAAGGGGAGGCCCCCAACTCGGCGGCTAGGCAAACCCTAGGGGCGGCGGTGACTTGGTGGAGGCCGGCGGCTAGGGCTAGGGTTTAGAGGAGAGAGGTGTAGGTAAGAGGGCACTGCCCTCCTTTTATAGGTGGGAGGAGGCGGTTGGGAGGAGGAGTCCTCCTCCAACTCCTCCTCCTTGGTCGGCGGGTGGAGGAGTAGGACTTCCTCCTAAGTAGGTTTCCTACTCTCCTCCACCAAGCAAACTTGCCGCTTGACTTTTCAAATTGGTTTGACTTTTCAAATTAGGATTTGATTTATCCCTTTATTTTGCTCAGATGACACCTAGTACATGATGCAACCATTCCAACTTGTTATGACACATTCATGTACCCTTCCTCCTGAGTCTTGGGACCTTAGGACCCTTCTAGAACATTCCGGTGAAAACAGGAATCATTCCCCAACTCCGAAATAGGACTTTCCTTATATGAATCTTATTCTCCGACCATTCCGGATCTCCTCGTGATATCCCGGATCCCATCCGAGACTCCGAACAACATTCGGTCTCTTACTCATGATTCCATAACTACTCAACAACATCGAATCCTTAAGTGTGTCTCCCTACGGTTCGTGAATTATGCGGACATGACCGAGACACTTCTCCGATCAATAACCAATAGAGGAATCTAGAAATTCATATGGCTCCCACATATTTCTACGATTTCTTTGCGATTGAATGAACCATTTACATACGATACCAATTTCCCTTTGTCTCACGATAGTTTACTTATCCGAGGTTTTGATCGTCGGTATATCTGCATACCTAGTTCAACCTCATTACCGATAAGTACTCTTTTCTCGTTCCCGTGGTATGTGATCCCTTGTGAGCCAGTGTCACATCCCAAAATTTTCCTAATTTTGGAATGTGAAACAAATGAATAAGATTGATTGATTGTTTGACTTTGTTGAAAATTCTCAAAGAGAAGAAACTTTTTGAATAGAAAATCCTCTCAACCTTGAATTCAAAATCTTATATTCTTTTGTTAAGACCTAAGTAGCCATATAGGCAAAAGGGCATGGATTGATTATGGATTGTAGAATTGGTGTGCAAGATTCAAAATGAAAATCATGAAGCATTCATAAGCATTTCATCCATGCAAAGTTCTCACAAGCTAAATCCAAATCCTGGTATCTAAATCCTATAGTTGATTCGCCAAATGTTTCCAAGGGGAAATTAAATTGACTTTATAAAACCCACTATTGCTAAGACAGCGATTATTGCTAAATCATAGTCTAAAGAGATCCAATTAATACTACAAAATTTTAGAAACAAAATTGAGCTCATTTGGAGCTAGTATGAAAAAGTTATGAAATAAATACAAACACATAAAGATATAAGTAAAATGAAATATGCAAGGATTTATAAATCCACTACCCCCAAACTAGTAAAAAGATTACAAATTTGATCCTATAATGATCTATTCGATTTTAGAAAAATTTAGAAACAAGAATCATGTCATTTGGAGTTCGTATGCAAAAGATATGAGGGAAACAAGAATTAAAAAAAAAGCAGGCGGGCCCACCTGAACCAGCCAGCGACGGGAGCCCCACGCAGCGCACCTCTGGTCGGTTGCTCCAAAAGCGTCTGAAACTGATTTTCTATACCTATCTCTACTCAAACTCTTATAACTTTTTATCTACAACTCCGAATCGACTTCCGTTTGTTTCTACTTGTTCTTTACTCCAAGGCCTATCTCTAAACCATCCTAAATCTCCATATAAACTCGTGGAGCCACGGCTGTACGAGTTTCTATTCTCGAAATCCCGAATCTACCTATTCCCGAATCTTGTTTCGCTTTTTAACCCATCTAGACTTCGTCGTTTGCTTTCGGTCAAAAAAGGAAAGTTGAAGATCGCGTCGAAATCTTTCAATCCCGACAAACCTCACCTCTTTTTATCCACCACAGCCGGAGAATTTTGTATCGCAATATTTCAGATCTTACGGTGTAAATCCAAGATGTACTCGCGCTCGTTTCTTCAAATCCAAATTCCTTTGGTGAGAAGGTAGGAATTATGATTCCCCACAACTTTCATGTTCTGAGTTTTTCGATTTGACCTACGGATTCGTCTCTCTAACACAGATCTATTTCTTGTCTATTCTGAGCCAAAATCGGGTCAATCTGTTCTTCTAGCCACCGGATCCTATCCAGACGGTCGAGATCCAATCAAACCGATGCGTGCCATGTCGTCATCCCGGTCATCTTCCTCATCAACGCCACGTCAACGTAAGGTCAACATCTAGTCAGTCAGCATGCAAAGTCAACTGTCCGTCTGAATATTCCCTGGAATATTCCGTTCGAATTTAAATTTGCATATTATAGATCTAACTTGTAAAATTCATTAGAAATTCATACCATGTCCAAAAATTACGTATAATATATCAAATTGAAGATAATTTTATGTAGAATCATCTTATCAGAATAGATCTAACTTTTACTATACGTAGTTACTGCTGTAATTTAATTAGTTTTAATAGTCTTTTAGGTTAATAAATTCATAAGATATTATCTGTAACTCCGAAAAATATGAATAATATATCAATTTGAAGCTACTGTAATGTACTTTAATAATATCTGGTTGGATCTAGCCTTTGCGGATTATTTAACCCATAGAAATTTAATTAGTTTTAATGCCTTTATAAATCATTAAATTCATAGTAAATTAATTGCTTGTACCAAAAATATAAATAATATACCGATAGAAAGCTGGTTCCATGTAGATCAATAATCTGCAAAAGGTTCAGTAAAATACTATAAGGTTTCACATCAATTAAATAAATGGTTTAATGGCTTATTTAGAGTAATAAATTCATAAGAAAATAAATACTATTCAGAAAATTACAAATAATATGTGCCTGAAATCACAATTCCGTGGAGATTACAGATATAATTTTAGTTTGATTTTTAGGCAACAGAAACTATATGAATCATTTAAAACCCATTAAACACTATTTAAATCATATAAAAGGATCTATAACTCCGATTAGGGTGAATCCAACGCCTACTGGTTCGTATTAACGTCCTCTATCCAGTAAACCCAAGAAACAAATTTAATTCTACAGTTAGAACAGGCGTTACAAAAGAACTATCAAAACCCTTATATTGGCAAGTAATCATTAATAACAAGTACCCTATTGCATTAAATGAACTCATACATGCATCATATGATATATTAATGTACATAAAACTAATTATAACCATTGTGTCATGTTAAATCATCATGCATGTTTTCGATCAACCTTGTTGTGTTTGCTATGTTTGCAATTGCAATTGTTTTGATTGGAACTACCTTGTCCTCGTGTTAGATTGTTCGGAGAGTGCGACTGCTGTGGAGAAATACAATCAACACCCATATTATCAACATAAGGCAAGTTACACCACTTGTTCATAATTATGTCCCAGTTTTGGTTCTATGCATGTGATCTTCAAAACTCTGTAGTATGCATGTGTAGGATGATCTAGTAGAGTTTTCCTTAGTATTATTTTGCAAGTGCGATGATTTTGTAGAATGCCATGAGTAGCTCTATACTTAGGATTTCCCATCCTAATAGGTTACCCCTGTTTTGCTAAGTATTGCTTGCTATGCTATATATATACAAAGTACTAGTTGGGGTTCGAAGACAAAGAATTTTCTAAGTATAAAGGCTCTAGAGCAAACTTTTCCTCTCAAATCCACTTCAAAATAAAACTAAGTTTTCTTCTGGCGGAATGGTTGTCGGGTCAACGAGTGTGATTTTGGTGGAGGACGGCCCAGAATCAAAGAAGTCGCCATGTTTCAGAATTGAAGCTTCAAAGGCAACCACAATACATTATGGGCTCTGTCTTGGCCTAGTACTTAGTAGGAAACCTCACCTGGGTACCAACATTTGGAGGTTCTTGGCACGGTTGGATCCGGAAGGTAGAGGGGCTACTAAGGGAAAGCCTCGCCATGGTCTTGTATGTAAAAGGGCTTGATCGTGGATTGTGGGTAAAGTGCACAAACTCTCGAGAGTATTGCAATCTGATCGATCAGCCGTGTTCACGGTAACAGAACAACAATGAGCGTCTGAAGGATGGAGCCTCTGAAGGATCTTCCTCTCTCTTTTCTAAAACAAAGTTTTGAAACCCCATGGCGTGCGTAATATCGATAATGGGTGGGAATTTGGGAACTTGGTGTGTAATATCCAAGTGACGCTTGGTGCGTAATATCCAAGTGTTTGGTTGTTTGGACACTTGGTGCGTAATATCCTTGTGTGCCACTCGACCTTATTTTATCTAAGCAAATGTTTACAAAGTAGGACAATCCTCTCTTCTTCTCTCTACTTAAGAAAACTAGGTTTGAGCAAATGAACTCTACAGCCTATACCAGCCTTGCATGTAGAGATAGTCTTTTCTCTCCTTGGTGTAATTTGCCAATACATTCAAAGTATTGACCCAACTTGTTGGCTGCACGTTTTATGTGCAGAATTTCGGAGATCGTTGAAAGGTGCGCTAGGATCGCGGGTCTTCACTCAACCTGCCTGTGGCATTGATGGGACTCCAAGTTGTATTTATATCGCTTCTGTTGTAATAATGTAAACTCTGGATTACTCGATTCATGTAATAAACACTTGTGTTTTACATGATATTTCATCGACTGTGAGTGCTAGCTATTGATCCAGGGACTAGCATGTTATTCACAGGGACTTAGGATCCTACTTGGTTCGAGGTCACTACAGCCAGTCACATGCTTGCAAGCTAATTGGATGACATTTCACCGAGAGGGCCTAGAGTATATCTATCTGTCATATGGATGGACAAATCCCACTCTTGATCCATGTGCCTCAACCCATACTTTCCGAACACTCAATGCCACCTTTATAGCCACCCAGTTACGGTGTGGTGTTTGATGTCATCAAAGCATCCTTCCGGTGATGGTGATTAACATGATCTCATGGTCGAAGGAATTAGGTTACTATGTATCAGAAAGCTTATAGCAAATGAACTATATTAAATGACTTGATCTTTATGCTACGCTTAACTATAGGAGTATGTCCATCACATCATTCTCGTAATGATATGACCCTGTTGTTAATAACATCTCTATGTTCATGAACAGGAAACCAGAATCATATATTAACCAACAAGCTAGTTTAACAAGAGGCTTTACTAGGGACTCTTTTATGTTTACAAATCACACAAGTATTATTGTTTACAGTTAATACAATTATAGCATGGTATGTAAACATTTATCATAAGTATGAAGATATGATAATAACCTCTTTATTATTGCCTCTTGGGCATATCTCCAACAGTCTCCCACTTGCACTAGAGTCAATAATCTAGTTTCAAACCTTTGTGTATTCAACACCTATGGCTTTCTGGTGTCGTATGTACACGATTGCTAGTGGTCAACTGATCTCCGGATCTGACACTTCCAGGTCCGTGTGTAATTGCATGTCTTTGCGTCTCTACGCATCACTCATTCTCTAATGAGATGTCTTCGTACAAATTTGGTCCTTTGGTGTGACCTTTAGTTCTTTGGGATTAAAACATGTTGATAATATTGTCGTACAATATATCTTCATAGTACTATCCCACTGTGAACTACACCTAGTCTGATAACAAACTACTTGACACAAATGCCCTCTTTTGCTGCTATAATAGCAGTCATATACTTAGCCCTTTTGTTGTAGTATCTATCATAATGTCTTAACTTTGGAACTTACTTTCCATTATATTGTGCCACCCTTAGTTTAGATTGAGATAAACTTAATTTGTACTTTGTGACAAAACTAGTATCAATGTAGTACCTTTACAATGAACTAACCATCTATTTGTCACTTCTACAAATAATATACTCTTAGTTCTTCCAAAAGATCATAAGAATATCCTTACTATTGTCCCATGATCAACTTATGAATCATTCTGGTATATGCTCATAACATTTAGAGTATAGGACATATCTGGATTTGTACATATCACGCTATGATTTATATAAATACTCTTTGTGATTTCATACATCAAGTATCAATCTATACTTGAATCTTTGTTTCACTTACCCAGTGTCAATACACTTGAATATATCATCAATATTGAACTCATTCAATCCTTTCTGTGCGACAAGAACCTTTCTTGTAGTTTCTATATTGAACTCATTCAATACATCATCTATGTACTTTCGGCACAACCATATTAGCGTCTATTGATGCCAAATATTTGGGTTTTGCCTAAGTCTTTCATCGGGATGAAATTCTTAATATGTGTTAATGAAAGATACATCATTTCCAATCAACAATATGTCTTCCACATAAAGTATTAGAAACATGTCTTAGCGCTCCCACTTAATTTCTTGCAAATGCAAGCATCTTCATCGTCTCCGATGAAATTAAACTCTTTTAATAGTTTCATCATAGTGAAGATTCCAACTCCGCGATGCTTACTTCAACCATTGAAGTTTGCATATGCTTTTAGCATCCTTTGAATTAACAAAACCCTATGGACCGTGTTATGCACATGTCCTAGGTAACAATTCTATTAGAAAAACTTGTTTTGTTTATTGAACTACCACATAACAAAATTATATGTAGTGGTTGCTACATTAATCCGTCTAGACTAAATATCGCTATGAAAGATCAAATCTTGTCATAGTAAACCTTTGAACATTGTTGTGAACTCTTTCCCAACATGTCGACTATTTCATAGATGTGAAACATCCATGTCTATTTCTTTATAGATCCAAACACAATTGTAAGGTCTTACACCTTTCTCGAGGGTCCTTCAAGTTTAAAACTTGATTTCTCGTGTATGGAACTATCACGGATTTTATGGCTTCAAGCCATTTTACGGAGTCAGAGCCCATCATCGCTTCTTTGCATGTAGTCCGTTCATTATTCTCAAATAATGATTCAACCCTCAAATCTTGGTATTTTATTGTTTACCCGACCTAATTGGTTCAATAGAAACTTTGACCTTCGTAACCACAACCTTTGAGGCATGTGAGCCATGAGCATTGTTGCTGCCTCCGGAACACTATTCGGCGATGCGCAACTTTGCACATATAGCTAAGGTTCTTTTAACCTTATCAAAGTTCTATTGTCCTCCCACTTATCTTTTCACGAAAAATTCCTTCTCAAAGAAACTTGACGTTCTAAGTGACAAACACTTTTGTCTCCGATGTTATGGAGGATTACTTAATAGTTATTCGAAATAACATACAAAGACAGGTTCATCCGACTTTGGTTGCAAACATCTTTCTTATGCATAGCATACCAATGTTTAAGAAAGGACAACTTGGGTTTTATCCCAAACCATAACTTTATATGGTGTCAATTCAACAGATTATGATGGAGCTCTTTTCAGTGGAAAAACGGTAGTCTCTAAAGCTTTTAATCTTTAAAATATAATGGCAGTTTTATGAATTACACCTTCGATCTTACCATGTCAAACAAGGTTTAATTACAAATCTCGAATGCTCCATACTCTTATGGTGTTTCAAAAAATGCAAATCCACGGAATGATTCCTTAAATCTTAGGTATTATGCTAAACTTGTAACTCAAATATCTTCCTTTATGATCTTATCATAAACTATTTATATTCTTGTTATAATGATTTTGCACTTCATCTTCAAAGTCTTTGAACTTTTCAAATGTTTCATACTTCATTCTTATTAAGTAAATATTCATATATTCACTCAAATTTTTGGAGAAAGCATATGAAGTTGAAATCCATCGCTCTTGACTACACATAATGGACTTCGTACAACAATATGTACAAGTTCCAATAAGCTAGTCATTCGTTCCCTTTTGGCCTATGAACGAAGTTTTAATTATCTCTAGGAAAGTTTCACAAGCGTCATTTGATCAAAAATCAAAAGACTCCAAAATTCCATCCACATGGAGTTTCTTCATGTTTTATTTCCAATATAATTTAAACGGCGATGTCACTTCCTAAGTGATCTTTCAATCAATTTGTCTTTCGACATTTTTAGCACTAGTTTTATGGATGTGATTTCTCAACGAGATTTGTGAATCAACCATCTTTTATGGATTACGACAATTATTTGAACAACCCTTTTGTTCTCATAATACCTGATAAAACAAATCTTGAAGGCAAGCTTTGATGTTTAACAAGCAGCACAATAACCCTTTATTTGTTCTCGATGAACATCATCACATATTCTTTTGCTAGTTACTTAGGCCATTGTAGTTCATGAATTGTGTTGTTTCGTATGACGATTCACACCAACAAATTCAGTATCAAATACTTAAAAACCACATTATTTAATAAGCAAAGAATATAGCCATAACATGTATATCATCTATATACTTAAGCTGAACAATTCTAGTCTTTTCTTTTCTGCAATATATTTATGAGATTCTATTTCAGTATTTCCTTTTCTGTTTGAAAGAATCTATCAACATAAATAGTGGAGTCATACATATGACACATAGTCCAAAGCGTGTATAATTAAATACCAATGTCTTTGGACTTGCACTTTGAAGTAGATCACCATCATCAAATGTTTGGTGTGCTTTCAAATTCCATTCTTTAGTAATCTCTTGGTGTAGTAAATATTTTACCTACATCAAATATTCACCCTTATCATGGAATTATTCATGATCAAGCTACTTTTAGCTTATAAAGATGAATCGCGAGTATAATGTTGCTCTCCAAAACCTTTTGGTGGATTAGGACAACTAGTGTCTCCAACCCTTTGCAAATTCTCATCAAATATGAGAACATGACTTTTTCCATATTATACTCTATCATGTTGCAACCAAAACTTCGTTTCAGATATCACAATATCTTCCACACATCATGGTTTATGAAACAACTCTTTCAGATCCTAGATAACCTTGATATTAAGACAATCCCTTGAATATCAAGAATCATGGAGACAAACATGATACTCATACACTAACACTTGGAATTGTCACTCTTGATTTAATACCAATTATTAAACTTCATGGAGTAACCGGAACTTACTGAAAATTTGCAATAGGTCTTTTAAACTTTAGATTAACACTTCAAAACTATACGATACCAGTTCGTAAAGCAACTAACCAGAATTCTATAGTTCTATCATCTCAATTATAACTAAGCGCAAGGTGGTAAACGGATGCCAATGACTACAACAACTATGCAAATTCACTTTATTTAATTTATGATAAATAGTGTTCAACTTTTAATCATATTGATGTTGAACTCCCACTCAAAACAATATCCCTCACATTGTTTTAGTGATCACACGAACCAAATCCACCACATCAAAACCGATCATCACGAGAGTTGATGTAGCTTCAATGGCGAACAATCAACATGTTCATCATATCTACTATATGACTCATGCTTTACCTTTCGGTGATCCGTGTTCCGAGACCATGTCTGTACATGCTAGGCTCGTCAAGATCAAACCTTAGCTTCAGCATGAGCAAATATGGCTTGCTCACGTTGTATACACTCGCAGAATCTAGCACACCCGATCATCACGTGGTGCTTCGAAACAACGAGATTTAGCAACGGTGCGTACTAAGGATGAACACTTTAAAACTTGAAATTGTGTGCTTGAGGGATCATCTTATAATGATACCGTCGTGAACTAAGCAATACAAGATGCAAAAAAGGATTAACATCACCTGCAATTCATAATATGCGATATGATATGGCCTTTCTTCTTGTGCTTCCGATCTCCATCTTCAAGCACGGACATGATCTCCATCATCACCGGTGTGGCGTCAAGTTCAATGGCGCCGCTTCATGGTTGTCTTCCGCCAGCATCAACTATTACAACTATTTTGAATAATAGACACGCAGGAATTAATGGAAACAACCATATGGCTCCTGCCGGTTGTCAACTTACAATAAGGAACATTGCATACATCATATATAATCACAATCATGGCCATATCACATCACAGAACACCCCTGCAAAACAAAGTTAGACGCCTCTAGTTTTCTTTGCATGTTTTACGTGGTTTGGGGCTTTCAATAAGTGTCGTTCTAACTTACGAACAAGAACCACAACATTGATACTAGTATTGTCAATCACCCGTTGTAAATTGAATCTTAACTATGTTGGGAGAAACATGCACCTGCAAAGCCACTTATGCAATACAAGTTGCATGTCAAGCGTGGAGCAAGTCTCATGAACGATGTCATGTAAGGTTAGCCCGGGCCGCTTCATCCCATCATCCCGCAAGATACAAAGTACACAACAAGCAGTCGATAACAAAAGCATCAACGCCCACTGTTAGGAATAGACAAAGTTATATTCCTCTGGGGGCCAAAGGCCACAATATATAGTACAAGTACAGGGCAATATGCAGGAAGCCCCTAACATATGGGAGAAATACAATATACAGATATATACATCTAACACCCCCCCTCAAACTCATGGTGGATCCACAACACTGAGTTTGGAGAGTAAAATCATCTTTGCTCGTGCGGGCCTTCGTGAAGAAGTCCGCCAATAAATCTGAAGGCACATCTTGAGCGCAACAACTGAGCCTGCACACTGAGCACGTGTATAGAAAGCATCAACACCAATATGCTTGGTAAGCTCATGCTTGACCGGATCACGTGCAACACTAATACCACCTGTCTTGTCGAGACAAAACCATGGGTGTGGTAATCGAGACCCCAAAATCCGCAAGTAACCACCGTAACCAGGTCACCTCGGTCAACAAGGCCATAGCACGCAACTCAGCCTCAACACTCGAGCGGAAACCGCTCTGCTTTTCGTCTTCCAAGCAATGAGCGAACCACCAAGAAACACGATGAAGCGAAAGTGAACGACGATCCGAAGGATCACTCGCCCGTAGCGTCCGAATAGCACCTTGGAGAGAGCTGGAGCGAGGAAAGAAAAGACGACGAGTGATCGTACCACGAAGATAACGAAGAACACGAAGAAGATGACTATAGTGAACAGTGGTAGGAGCAGAAACAAACTGACTCAGAATATGAACAGGATAAGAGATGTCAGGACGAGTGATAGCAAGATAAACAAGGCTCCCAACAAGATGACGATAACGCGTCGGATCAGAAAGAGGATCACCATCAGTAAGTTGAAGCTTAACATTAAGCTCCATAGGGGTCTCAATGGTGCGCTCATCCCCAAGAGAAGCACGAGCAAGAAGATCCTGAATATACTTTTCCTGAGAGATGTAAAAGCCATCAGAAGTGGAGGAAACCTCAATCCCAAGAAAGTATCGAAGAGGACCAAGATCAGTCATAAGAAACTGATCACGAAGACGAGCCTTAACAAAGGCTATATACTCAGGATCATCACCGGTAATGATCATATCATCAACATAGAGAAGAAGAAGAGTGCGTCCACGAGGAGAAGTGTGAACAAACAACGCTGGATCATGAGCACTAGGGGAGAAACCAGCTGTCACTACTGAGCAAAGCGCTCAAACCAGTACGAGGGGCTGTTTGAGGCCATAAAGAGAACGTCGAAGGCGACAAACCATCCCCTCAGGAACAGAGTAGCCAGGAGGAGGCTGCATATAAACCTCCTCACTCAACTCACCATTGAGAAAGGCATTCTGAACATCAAGCTGAGACACGCAGACCGGTGTGAGCAAAGCAAGAAGAATGCATACGGTGGTCATATGAGCGACAGGAGCAAAGGTCTCATCATAGTCACGACCATGCTCCTGCTGAAAACCACGAGCCACAAGACGCGCTTTATAGCGCTCAAGAGATCCATCAGCGCGAGTCTTAATCTTATAGACCCACTTACACGTGATAGGACGAACACCGGGAGGAGGAGAAACAAGATCCCAGGTGCGGCGCTCAAGCGCGGCAATCTCCTCGGCCATGGCGGTGCCATTCAGGATGATGCTCGGCATCCCGATAAGAGGTCGGCTCGGAGGCAATGAAAGACCATCTTGACTAGGAGAGTAACGGTTGGGGGCACGGCCAGCAGCACGAGTAGAGGGAAGATCATCGAGAGGAAGATGGCCTTGAGACGGCGATGAAGAAGAGGGAATAGAAGAAAGACTCGGGAGAACGAGGAGAACTAGGAGAACTAGGCGGAGAAGAAGAGGACGGTGTCGAAGAAGAGACATCGGAGGAGATCTGAAGAAGACACAATAGGAGTAGAAGGAGGTGTGTCAGAAAGAGAAGAAAGAGATATCTTCCACGGGTAAGTACCAGTGGTGGGACGAGGATAGAAAGGACGCGTCTCATCAAAAGTGACATCACGAGAGATACGCATCCGACGACCAATGTGGTCCCAACAGCGATAGCCCTTATGCTCATCATCATGTATCCGAGGAAAACACACTCAACAGTGACGGTCGGTTTGGTGCGTTCGCGAGAGCAAGTAGAACATAGCAAACACAACCAAACAAGCGAAGCATGGAGTAATCTGGCTGTCGAGAAAGGCGCTCAAGAGGATACCACCGCAAGGCAGCGAAGGCTGAATATTGATGAGGTAAGCCGGTGGCGGCGCGACCTCAGCCGTAAATGCGGCGGAGAGAAGAAGCAATCATCATAGCACGAGTGGTCTCAAGAAGATGGCGATGCTTACGCCAAGAACACCATTCGGGCATGTGCGCCAGATAGGAGAATCGAGCAAGAGTGCCTGGTCAAGAAGAACACCTCGCAACATCTGGAGATATACTCACCGCGGAATCAGACGAAACACACGGATGGGGTAGAATATTGAGTACGGACCATGGCCGCAAAACGCTGATATATGGAGAGAACCTCACTATGAGAGCGCATAAAATACAACCAAGTGTACCGAGAAAAATCATCGATGAATAAAATATAGTAGAGATGGCTCCCTTTCGAGCGAAAGGACCCCAAACATCGGAATGAACTAAATCAAAAGGTCATTTGAGATACAGACGCTTAGTAGGATAGGGAAGCTGAATCTTTACCCAACCTACAATACGACAATGCAAAGACCCATCTCTGAGATGCACCCAGAAGACCACGATGAACTAAGGACGACGGACGAGAGTCACAGAGGTGACCAAGACGATGATGCCAGCGATGAAAGGAGGGTAGTAGAGGCGACAACCGGAGAAGAACCGCGAGATGAAGTGGCGGCGGAACGCGAAGCCGCCTAACTCCCAAAGTCCGAAGAATCACGGTTGCGAGGCGGCTCAACGGGGCACAGGTGCAGCGGTCTGGATAAGACAAGAATCAGCATCAAGAATGGCGACAACCAGTCGAAGCTGGCTAGCAGAGAACAAATTCATTTTAAGAAGAGGGACATGAGAAATATCAGGAACAAAAAAAGAAGAAGTAGAAAGGGTGCCTCGACTAGAAACAGGAAGAGAGGTACCATCAGCCGTAAAAACACGGACAGGAGAAGGGAGAGCGAAGAGCGATGTAAAAGAAGACTCAGAGGTCATATGAAAGGAAGCTCCAGAATCCAGATACCACGGAGACGTACCTGACTGTGTAGAAGGTGGTGGTCGCAAGAGTCGATCCACAGAACCAGCGGTGCCGTCGAAGAAGAGCCCGTAGCAAGCGGACCGCGAAGACTCGATAATGTCCCGATCGGAGAGAGCAAGCTGAAGATCCGGAAGGAGCCGACGGCCCACGAGCCTGTCTGGCGTGGCGGGTCCGTGTATAACGGTGGCCCAAGTGTGGCCATCCATTGCAAGAAGAAGCGATTGAAGAGAACCACGGCGACCACGACCACGAGCCTGACTCGACCGGAGGCTTGGTCGAAGCGGACCTGTCAAGCTGACCACGACACGGAGTGGGTAGAATCGGCGGCGGTGGCGGCAAAGGGGACCGCGGCTGAGTCGAGGGAGCAGACGATAGAGGAGTACCACGAGTAGCAAGCACAGATGAAACCGCAAGAAGACCAGCAGTACGAAGACGGGTCTCCTCAGCCCGAAGCTCTGACAACACCTCAGAGAGCGGAACACGACCACGAGCATTCATTTGAGCACGTCGGGCTCAAACTCTGGCGCGACGAGAAACTCATAGATGCGGTGAAACTCCAGATCCGGACAATCGGACAAAGACGAGCATGTGCCACGCACGGCGATGACGGAGAGAATCAGGCGGCCGGATAGCGCACTGAGTATAGAACTCATCAATAGTGGAATCACCTGCCGAAGAGCATGCTCTGGCGAACCACGGACAGTAAAGAGCATCCCAGACGGTGATAAGCGGCGACGAAGATGAGCCCACCGAGCGGCAAAGTGGGAGACTCATGAACTCAGCGACATCTTGAGGTAACATCGGAGGTGAGAACAGCGAAGACGAGCATCCTCATCAACCGGTGAGTGTAAGCAATCGAGGCGTGTCGATAGGCCTCGAGATCAAGAAAATCTTAAACTTCAGGTCATAAGCGACAATTACTATCATCAAGACTCGAGCAGCATCCTTGGCCTCCTGAGAAGCATCAGCACCAAGAACAATCGGCGTCGGCAGAATAGGAGCCACAGGAGCAGGGGGGCACGGCGGACAGGAGACCTCGCCGGACAGCACACCCCAAAGACGGAGACCGCGCATGTGAACGCGCATAAAGGCAGCGAAATCAGGATAATTCGCGCCATCAAAGATCACCGGGCAGCGAGGAATCGCTACATAACCCGAGGAAGAAGACATCTCTCTCACCTTTTTTTTTTTTAGATCTGGCGAAACAAAAATCTGCACTCAGTTCCGATCAGGAAAACTCGTCGACGATGCGAGCCGCGGCGGCGTCTGGGCGGTGCTCTGCGGGTCACCGTGGAGCCGCGATAACGTGGGGCAGCCTTGGCAGAACACGAGGACAGCAGTGCTTCACGGGAACGGGAACAGGGAGCAGCAGCGAGCAGGCACGCGGGCTGACAGGCGGCACAGGGGCCCGCGCTAGTGAGGAGGAGCACGCGGTCAGGCGACGTACGCAGTCAGGGAGCAGGCACGCGGGCTGAGGAGCACGCGGGCGGACAGGACGTGGAGGACGTGGTAGGCGACAGCGACGTGGAGAGCGGCGGTCCCGCGGCGTCTGTGATCGGTGGCAACGGCGACGTGGAGAGCGGCGATCCAGTATGACGTCTGTGATCGTTGGTTCCTGGCGGACGACACGGCGATCGGGGCGGAACGGACGAAGGCGGCTGGTGGCGTGATCGGTCGGTGGGCACACAAACCCTAAAACCGCTCTGATACCATGTTAGGAATAGACAAAGTTATATTCCTCTGGGGGCCAAAGGCCACAATATATAGTACAAGTACAGGGCAATATGCAGGAAGCCCCCTAACATATGGGAGAAATACAATATACAGATATATACATCTAACACCCACAATGACCATTGTGTTCTACTCGTGCAACAGATCTACATATAGACACGGCTCTGATACCACTGTAGGGGTTCGTAGCATGGAAAACAAAAAATTTCTATCGCATGAACACACACAAGCCAAGATCTATCTAATAGATTGTAGCAACGAGTCAATAGAGTACTAACCCTCGAAGATCCAAAGCGGTTAACGAGAGCAGATTCTCGTGGATGATGTAGTCGTACACTTTCGATCTCAAGATCGCGCAGATGATCCTTCCGGCGCTGCGTTCCGGCAGCGCTTCCGCAGTTGGTCACACGTTCGGTACTCGATGAAGACCTTTTTGTCCCTTGTTCCAGCAGGCAGCGGAGGTTGTAGCACTCTCCTCGTGATTCCGACAACACGACGGCGTGGTATCGGAAGTAGAGGGGAGATCTCGCAGGGCTTCGCCTTATGCCGGAGCGAGTATGGTGGACTATGAGAGAGGCCTTGGCGATCTAGAGTTTAGAGGCACCAAGGAGAGAGAGCTAGGCCGGCGGCTAGGGCAAGGGGAGGGCCCCAACTCGGCGGCTAGGCAAACCCTAGGGGCAGCGGCGACTTGGTGGAGGCCGGCGGCTAGGTCTAGGGTTTAGAGGAGAGAGGTGTAGGGAAGAGGGGCACCCCTTCCCCTCCTTTTATAGGTGGGAGGGAGACGCGGTTGGGAGGAGGGAGTCCTCCTCCAACTCCTCCTCCTTGGCCGGTGGGTGGAGGGATTAGGACTTCCTCCCTAAGTAGGTTTCCTACTCTCCCTCCACCAAGCAAACTTGTCGTTTGACTTTTCAAATTGGCGTTTGACTTTTCAAACTAGGATTTGATTTATCCCTTTATTTTTCTCAGCGATGACACCTAGTACATGATGCAACCATTCCAACTTGTTATGACACATTCATGTACCCTTCCCCTCCGGAGTGCCGGACCTTCTGGACCCTTCTAGAACATTCCCGGTGAAAACACCGGAATCATTCCCCAACTCCGAAATAGGACTTTCCTTGTATGAATTTTATTCTCCGGACCATTCTGGATCTCCTCATGATATCCTGGATCCCATCCGAGACTCCTAACAACATTCGGTCTCTTACTCATCATTCCATAACTACTCAACAACATCGAATCCTTAAGTGTGTCTCCCTACGGTTCGTGAATTATGCGGACATGACCGAGACACTTCTCCGATCAATAACCAATAGAGGAATCTAGAAATTCATATGGCTCCCACATATTTCTATGATTTATTTGCGGTCGAATGAACCATTTACATACGATACCAATTTCCCTTTGTCTCACGATAGTTTACTTATCTGAGGTTTTGATCGTCGGTATCTTTGCATACCTAGTTCAACCTCGTTACCGATAAGTACTCTTTTCTCGTTCCCGTGGTATGTGATCCCTTGTGATCCAGTCACATGCTTGCAAGCTAATTGGATGACATTCCACCGAGAGGGCCCAGAGTATATCTATCCGTCATATGGATGGACAAATCCCACTCTTGATCCATGTGCCTCAACCCATACTTTCTGAACACTCAATGCCACCTTTATAGCCACCCAGTTACGGTGTGGTGTTTGATGTCATCAAAGCATCCTTCCGGTGATGGTGATTAACATGATCTCATGGTCGAAGGAATTAGGTTACTATGTATCAGAAAGCTTATAGCAATTGAACTATATTAAATGACTTGATCTTTATGCTACGCTTAACTATAGGAGTATGCCCATCACATCATTCTCCTAATGATATGACCCTGTTGTTAATAACATCTCTATGTTCATGATCAGGAAACCATGATCATATATTAACCAACAAGCTAGTTTAACAAGAGGCTTTACTAGGGACTCTTTTATATTTACAAATCACACAAGTATTAATGTTTCCGGTTAATACAATTATAGCATGGTATGTAACATTTATTATAAGTATGAAGATATGATACTAACCTCTTTATTATTGCCTCTTGTGCATATCTCCAACACTAGGGTTAGGGTTTTGGTGGAGAGAGGTGTAGGCTAGAGGGGGCACCCATGCCCCTTCTTTTATAGGTGGGAGGGCGCCGGCCAAAGGGAGGGACTCCTCCCCCAAGTCGTCCTCCTTGGCCGGCGGGTGGAGGGAGAGGAACTCCTCCCCAAGTAGGTTTCCTACTCTCCCTCCACCAAGCAAAACTGTCGTTTGACTTTTCAAATTGGCATTTGACTTTTCAAACTAGGATTTGATTTATCCCTTTATTTTGCTTAGCCATGATACCTAGTACATGATGCAACCATTCCACATTGTCATGACACATTCATATACCCTTCCCCTCCGGTCTGGGACCTTAGAACCTTCTAGAACATTCCCGATGAAAACACCGGAATCATTCCCCAACTCCGAAACAGGACTTTCCTTATATGAATCTTATTCTCCGGACCATTCCGGATCTCCTCGTGATATCCCGGATCCCATCCGAGACTCCGAACAACATTCATTCTCTTACTCATCATTCCATAACTACTCAACAACATCGAATCCTTAAGTGTTTCTTCCTACGGTTCGTGAATTATGCGGACATGATCGATACACTTCTCCGAACAATAACCAGTAGAGGAATCTGGAAATTCATATGGCTCCCACATATTTCTATGATTACTTTGCGATCGAATGAACCACTTACATATGATACCAATTTCCCTTTGTCTCACGATAGTTTACTTATCCGAGGTTTTGATCGTCGGTATCTCTGCATACCTAGTTCAACCTTGTTACCGATAAGTACTCTTTTCTCGTTCCCGTGGTATGTGATCCCTTGTGATCCAGCCACATGCTTGCAAGCTAATTGGATGACATTCCACCGAGAGGGCCCAGAGTATATCTAGCTGTCATATGGATGGACAAATCCCACTCTTGATCCATGTGTCTCAACCCATACTTTACGAACACTCAATGCCACCTTTATAGCCACCCAGTTACGGTGTGGTGTTTGATGTCATCAAAGCATCCTTCCGGTGATGGTGATAAGCATGATCTCATGCTCGAAGGAATTAGGTTACTATTGAAAGAACATTTCTTAATCCCTAGTGTTTTGTGTGTTAGATAACAATACCAAGGATCATTTAATGTGTGTTGAAGTGTTGCAGCTCAGAAATCTACCTTTGGGGGCGGATAATACGGCCCCACCAGGGGCGGATAATCCGCCCCTCCCTCTGTAAGCTGCCAAGCCCGGAAGGGGGGAACATTGGCGGACTTTCCGGCAGGCGGATAATCCGCCCCGAGGCGGATAATCCGCCTCTTCGCCAAGCGCAAGCCCGGAGAGGCGGAGTTTTGGCGGACTTTCGGCCACGGATAATCCGCCAGGAGGCGGATAATCCGCCCCAAGATATTCTCCAAGTTTCACCAAGGCGCAAGCCCGGAGGCGGAGTTTCCCGGACAATCCGCCTTGGGCGGAGTTTCCCAAGGACGGATAATCCGCCCAAGTGGGCGGATAATCCGCCCCAAAGTTGTGCTGTGCCAGATCTGGGAGGGTATTTAAGCCAGCAATCCCCTCCCGAACTCTTGATTCATCTCGAAAAAGAACGGTCGGATCTCAAAAGTTCATACAAGAGTGCTCCACCTAGATCCATCCAAAGGCCCCATCCTTTGGGAATCGAAGGAGGAGAACTCGACCTTCATCATCGACAATCAAGCGCTTCATCTCCTCTCCATTCATTTAGAGAACCTCCGATCTAGTATTTCTTGCAAAGATCTAGATCCTCGTTTTTGTTTATATTGATAAACCTTGTTTTGTGGCAGCTTGTTGTCATCCCGAGCCCCAATTCGGTTGTGGGTGTGTGCCCGATAGTATTGTAAAAGGCACGGTTCCGCCTCGAAGGGATCCAATAGTGGAGAAGGTGGATCGGGCCTCTCGTGGCGAGATCCATCGGAGAATAGGATGAGGCCTATTGTGGCGTGGTGGTCTTAGAACCGCCCACCCTCCAACGCAGACGTACTTCCCTAACAAGGAAGGAACTGCGGTAAAACAAATCCCTGTGTCTCCGCGTGCTCCACTTCGGTTTCCTCGCTCCTCTTTACGTGCTTAGTAGTTAGGGTTTCATATAGGGAAATTCTCGTAGTTGAATAACTAGAGCATTTACCTTGTGTCAACCTAAAATTGAAAAAGTATATTAAAATTGGTTAGCACCTATTCACCCCCTCTAGGTGCCCATACGATCCATTTCAATTGGTATCGAGCCTCGGCTCTTATTTCGGGAACTTAACGACCTAAGAGAAGTATGGGTTCCAAGGGAGATGGGAGTGATGCTCGGAGGTAGTCACCATGAGCGATCTCAAGGCGTTGGAAACAACCTTGGTGAGTTCTATGGAGGCTAAGATGGAAGAGATCGTCAATTGATAATCGTCTCTCCACATCCGCACATCACCTCCATCTAACTCGAGGATACCACTCCGCAATCCAAGGAAAGCAGGTAAAACTGTTTCCAAAGAGAACAGTGGTAGGTGATGATACAAGTAAGAGCTCCTCCTCGAAAAGGGATAGCGGTAAGGATGGATACAATGAGGTTTCTCATGTGTATTCCCCTGATCCGCCTATTCCTCACCCTCATATACATAATAGGGGTGATCCACCCAAATTGTCAGCTTCTACTTTCTCTCAATGGCAATTTTTGATGAAATCTCATGTGTGCAGTTCCTCCATAGAGTTGTGGAAGATCATCGAAAATGGTCTTCACGTTGGAAATCCTAATAATCTCACAAGGAGAGAAGTGGTCGATAGCCAACTCAATGCTACGGCCCTACACATGATACAGCTTGGTGTGGGAGATAAAGACATGCCACACATTCAGCATCTTAGCACAGCTAAAGAAGCGTGGGATGCTCTCACCGAGCTCTTCATCGGAAATGAAAGTATGAGAAGGAATAGATATGATGCCTTGAGCAATGAAGCTAAAGGATTTTATATGCTGGATGGAGAAGACCACGAGGACATGTATAGGAGGCTAAAGGCAATAGCTACTACCTTCAGAAACCACGGTAGCTTATGTTGATGATGCTTGGATCAAGCAAGTATGTCGATGCTCTTATGCCATTTGAGCCTGATTTGAAAAGTCTCCAAGGTAGGCATAATTATCACCTCATGTCATCCAATGAGGTAATGCAAGAAATGGCCGCATTCAAAGTGGCTGCCAAGAATGCCGAAGATGCTCGTGCTCGAGCTATGGGGATGCAAGAGGGGGTAAACATGGCTTTGAAGACTAGTGTGGTGGATCATGATGAATATGCGGTAGAAGGCTGACTGTCCGAAGATATACAAAGGATTCACGGACAATACTTGGCTCTTTATGCAAGAAACTTTTGGCAAGATCCAGCCAAGGCTAAAGCTGAACTAGATCGCAAAAGTGGAGCCTATGGAAGAAAAGAAAATGGTCCCAAGCTAAGAACTTGCTTTAATTGTGGTGACGGTTGCACTTAAATGCTGAGTGTCCATATCAAAGTAGAGAGGATAATGGAGGAAGACTCATTTTCAAGGACAAATCAAAAGCTCCACGTAAAGCAGTTTGTAAAGAAAATGCTCCTTTCAAGAAGCAACCAAAGATTGTTCTAGTAGCTCAAGAAGAATATTCATCGGGGAGTGAAGATGAGGACGATGACGATAGCTCTCAAGAGGTGGCTGCTATAGCCACCACATCTACATCAACATCACTCTTCGACTCTCCAAACGAAAACATCATCAACAAGAATCCTACTTGTCTCATGGCAAGAAGCTCCGAGGTAACTTCTTCTAACTCTTCTTTTCCCAAGGCTATGATAGACATGGATGATCCTGCTAGTCTTAAGGTTAAAGAAGAGATTATTGCCTTGGATTATTTCTATACTAACTTGCAAGGTGAGCACAAAGTTCGTTTTGAGGCTCTTATGGATCAGTTGGCCCAAAACGAAGCACTCCTCGAAGAAAAGGGCAGAATTGAAAGGGAGGATGCAATGGAAATTGCATCCCTAAAAAATGCTCTTGAAGAAGAAGAAGAAGCTCGGGTCTCTCTTGAAGAGAGGCTTGAGTCTATGGAAGAGTCACATGAACAAATTGTGACTAAACTCGTTAAGGAACGTGACAATGCGGTCACCAAGGCAAAGAAGTTAAAGAAGGAAAGGATTGACTTTGGGGCTGCTCATGATAGACTCTCCGAGGAATTGGAGAAACTTGACAATGCTCACAAGGCGTTGAAAAGCAGTTCTCTATCCTCAATGAGTCACATGATCGACTTCAAAGTCGATTGGCCATATATGATACTCCTAGCTCGTCCAACTCAACATATAGTAACAAGAAAAATGCTAATGTGGAGAAAGGGTGATCAAGGACACCACTACAAAGGACAAAGGTGTGCTTGATGAAGTCCTTGACAAGCAAAGGTCAAATCATGGTAGAGAGGGACTTGGGTATGTCACCAAGTCCAAGAAGAAGAAAACCAAGAAGAACAAGACCAAGAATGTGCAATTAAAGACAAGCACTGGTGAGAAGGTTGTCACAAAGACAAGACTAATAATATTGGTTTTGCAGGTCTCACAATCCAATTATGAACTCTTTTGTGATGATTATGGCGATGTTTATGCTTATTATGTTGGTCCTTTTGATGAATTTATTGCTTGGTCTATTTGGGTCCCAAAGACCCTTGTTACTAACATGAAAGGACCCATTGAAAAATGGGTACCTAGAACCAAGAAGTAATTTTCTTGCAGGGCTATGCTTAGGTGGGTCGAAATGGGTCTTGGATAGTGGTGCACTAGTCATATGACCGAAGCAAGGAGATCATCACGGAGATGCGTCCAAATCTTGATAATATCACGGTCTCCTATGGTGATAAGTCTAAATCTCAGTATTGGGTCTTGGCAAGGTTGTGGTTGCCCGATATCTCTCTCGTGGACGTCATGCTTGTTGAGACCCTTGGCTATAATCTTCTTTCTGCTCGTGCCCTTGGCAAGATGGGTTTCTTGTTTTATCGATGATGATTTGGTGGTACTCTTATGGAGCAAGTCTCTAAAGGTCGCTTTCGTTGGATACGTCGAAAATGACCTGTATGTGGTGGACTTCTCGGGAAAACCACTTGGTCCGATGTGTCTATTCGGAAGGCCGGCGTGGGCTGGCTATGGCATCGCCGTTAGCCCATGTCAACATGAGAACTTTTCAAAGTCTCCAAAAGGGTGGCCACATTCTTGGACTAAAAGACAATGTCTCTTTTGCCAAAGATCGTGTTTGCGGGGCCTGTGTTGAAGGAAAATGCATGATTCTCCCACAAGAGGAAGACTATTGTGTCATCGAAGAGGATCTTGGAATTACTCCATGTGGATTTATTTGGACCTCCTTCTCATGCAAGTCTTGGTGGGAAGAAATATTGCTTGGTCATCGTCGATGATTACTCAAGATATACATGGGTATATTTCTTCAAGCTGAAAAGTGAGACTCAACAAGCGTCATCGACTTTGCCAATGAAGTTCAACGTCAACACAATGTTCCCATATTGGCAATTAGAAGTGACAATGGCACATAATTCAAGAACTACACTTTAAACGAGTTTCTTAGCGAAGAGGATTAGACACCAATATTCTGCGTACACCCCTCAACAAAATGGTGTAGCCGAGAGGAAGAATCGGACTTTGATGGATATGGCAAGATCTATGCTAGCTGAATTTAAGTCTCCTTATAATTTTGGGCTGAAGCCATATCAACCGCTTGTCACTCATCAAAAGCTTTACCTTGGAAGATCTTGGACAAGACCCCATATGAAATACTTACAAGCAACAAACCCAACATCTCATACTTGAGGTATTCGGTGTAAGTGTTTCTTTCTTATTAAAGGTGTCCGTTTGTCAAAATTTGAATCCAAGGCTTTAGAAGGCATTTTTGTTGGTTACGGTGCGAATCCCACACTTATAGAGTCTACAACAAGCTCCTTTGGGATTGTTGTAGAATCTTGTAGTGTGGAGTTCGATGAAAATAACGGCTCCTTTGTAGGGCAAGTTGATGTTTGTGATGCGGATGTTGAAATACCCCAAGATGCCATAAGAAGAATGGGCGTGGGATTTTTCCGCCCATTGAGGAACCCCTGTGGCGGATCGGGAAGGACAATGCTCCACTCAAGTGGAGCCCTCATCTTCACAAGATCAACAAGCTCCCTCTTGGAGAAAACTCGCACCAACACCGCAACCTCTGAAGATCATCAGTCTCTGGACAAGATGGTAGTCAGGCGGATTATCCGCCCATCCAAGGCGGACAATCCGCCCCTGGCACTCCAACTTGCACCAGGGGATCCGAAGGAGAAATCAACACCTCTGAAGCTCCCAGGCCGGATTCTCCGGCCCCCAGGCGCGGATTATCCGGCCATGGCTCTCCAACTCCAGTCAGGCTTTCTCAGGAAGATGGTTACGTACTTCACCCCAGGCGGATAGTCAGGCCCCAAGGCGGATTATCCGAGCTGAAAATATTCAAGACCAATCGTGCAGCGATGCGGTGACCAAGATCAAGGTCAAGGCAGTAATCAAGACAAAGATACAACCATTGAATCCACTCCTTCAAGAAACAATAAGGATATTGAGGCTCGTCAAGGCTCGTCTTGATCGCAACCTTGAACTAAGAGGTCACACCCTTGACAAGGTCGTTGGTGATCTACGAAGGGTATCCACTCGAAGAGAGCTTGCTAGCTTCGTGATCATCAAGCTCACATTTCCATGGTTGAACCAAAGAAGGTTTTGATGCTCTTGAAGACCCCGATTGGGTTGTTGCAATGCATGAAGAATTAAACAACTTGAGCAACAAAGTGTGGAAGCTCGTAGAAAAGCCAAAGGATTGCCGCAATGTTATCGGCACCAAGTGGATCTTCAAGAACAAACAGGATGAAAATGGCATTGTTGTGAGGAATAAAGCACGACTCGTGGCTCAAGGATTCTCTCAAGTAGAAGGGATTGATTTCGGCGAGACATATGCTCCTGTGGCTCGCCTTGAGTCCATCCGTATCCTTCTTGCATTTGCAGCTCATCATAATTTTAAATTACAACAAATGGATGTTAAGAGCGCTTTCCTTAATGGTCCTCTACATGAGTTAGTATCGTCAAGCAGCCCCGGGGTTTGAGGACCCCAAATTTCGAACCATGTCTACAAACTCGATAAGGCGCTCTATGGCCTTAAACAAGCCCCGTGCGTGGTATGAGCACCTTAAAGAGCTTTTGCTAGACCGTGGATTCAAGTTGGGCAAATCGATCCCACTCTTTTTACTAAGAAGGTCAATGGGGAGCTTTTGTATGCCAACTCTATGTAGATGACATTATTTTTGGCTCTACTAACCAAGCTTTTAACGATGAATTTTCAAAGCTTATGGTGACGTGTTTGAGATGTCCATGATGGGTGAGCTCAGGTTCTTTCTTGGATTTGAAATCAAACAACTTAGAGAGTGAACCTTTATTAATCAAGCTAAATACATCCAAGACATGCTCAAAAGGTTCAAGATGACGGATCTCAATGGCGTTGCTACCCCAATGCAAACAAAGTGTCATCTTGAGCTCGATCCCAAGGGTAAAGATGTGGATCAAAAGGTATACCGATCCATGATCGGCTCTCTCCTTTACCTCTGCGCATCTAGGCCCGATATCGTGTTAAGTGTAGGAGTGTGTGCAAGGTACCAAGCCGCTCCTAAAGAAAGCCACTTAGTGGCGGTCAAGCGAATCTTCCGATATTTGGTTCATTCCCCAAATTTTGGGTTATGGTATCCCAAGGGTTCAAGTTTCTCTCTATGTGGTTACACCGATTCAGATTGGGCTGGTGACAAAGATGATAGGAAATCAACCTCTGGTGCATGCCAATTCTTGGGCAGGTCTCTAGTGTGTTGGTCATCAAAGAAACAAAATTGTATTTCACTCTCAACCGCCGAAGCTGAATATGTTGCTGATGCAAGTGCTTGTACTCAATTGTTATGGATGAGGCAAACTTTAAAGGAATATGGTCTCAATTGTGACAAAGTGCCTCTTTTATGCGACAATGAAAGTGCTATCAAAATTGCTTACAATCCTGTGCAGCATTCAAGAACAAAACATATAGAGATTCGCAACCACTTTATTCGGGATCATGTTGCTCGTGGAGATATTGCTCTGTCATTTGTGAGCACGAAGAACCAACTTGCTGATATTTTCACGAAGCCCCTCGATGAAGCAAGATTTTGTTATTTGCGGAATGAGCTAAATATCGTAGATTCAAGGAGCTTGGCTTGACTATTCTTGCACACTCACTTGCTCTTATTCATGTATTTGGCTTAGATGTGGGCATAGACATAGGGGGAGTGTGGTCCTAATTGATTGGGCCAACCCTCCCCCCATCATGCCGAAAGCAAGTCAAATCATTTCCCTTAATATCATTTTGTGATATGTGGGTCATCGATGAGCATTGGTTTTGAACTCAAGATACATCTTCGCGGTGTCATGCCATGCGCTCCAACATGGTGGCTTCGGCCACCGCCCTCTCCCTCGCGAAGCGTTGGTTTTTCATGGGTCTCGTTGGATTTTCTTGCATCGCTCTTCTTCCTTTTTGGCGTTTCGATGCCAAAGGGGGAGAAGTAGTTCTATTAGGTCTCGTGGATTTGCAAGGGTCGGGCACAAGCTTTTCGTTTAGTCGTTTTTCATTTGCTTGCTTGTGCCTTTTCTAGCGTGAACTTGTTTGCTTTTTGTGGTTGTTTGTGTAAGACTATGTCGTACTCCCCAGTTTGGTACTATGTTTGGTATTCATGGATTTCTGGATTTATCTATCATGGACCCCATGGAATTCTGGAATTATGGAGCATATTTGTTGACATATGGATTCATGGAATTTTCTATGTATGCCTTGGCTATAGATTCCGGTGGTATGACTTTTCTCTCCAAACCTTAAAAGTAGTGTCCTACCTAGTGTGTGTATTTGTATTCAAATGCAAATCTTAAATATGCACACATCTAGGGGGAGCGCCTTTTATTATCTACGGTGGCACTTGCCGGTCTCTTTGCAAATCCTAGTATTGTCATCTAACACCAAAAAGGGGGAGATTGAAAGAACATTTCTTAATCCCTAGTGTTTTGTGTGTTAGATAACAATACCAAGGATCATTTAATGTGTGTTGAAGTGTTGCAGCTCAGAAATCTACCTTTGGGGGCGGATAATCCGGCCCCACCAGGGGCGGATAATCCGCCCCTCCCTCTGCCCAAGCCTGCGCAAGCCCCAGAAGGGGGGGCGGAACATTGGCCGGACTTTCCGGGCAGGCCGGATAATCCGCCCCAAGGGGGCGGATAATCCGCCCCTCCTGCTCTTCGCCAAGGCGCAAGCCCCAGAGAGGGGGCGGAGTTTTGGCCGGACTTTCCGGCTACGCCGGATAATCCGCCCCAGGAGGGGGCCGGATAATCCGCCCCCCAAGATATTCTCCAAGTTTCACCAAGGCGCAAGCCCCAGAGAGGGGGCGGAGTTTCCCCCGGACAATCCGCCCTTGGGGCGGAGTTTCCCAAGGGGGCGGATAATCCGCCCCAAGTGGGGGGCGGATAATCCGCCCCCAAAGTTGTGCAACGGCCAGATCTGGGGAGGGGGTATTTAAGCCAGCAATCCCCCTCGCCGTAACTCTTGATTCATCTCGAAAAGAACGGATCGGATCTCAAAAGTTCATACAAGAGTGCTCCACCTAGATCCATCCAAAGGCCCCATCCCTTTGGGAATCAAGGAGGAGAACTCGACCTTCATCATCAAGAATCAAGCGCTTCATCTCCTCTCCATTCATTTGGAGAACCTCCGATCTAGTATTTCTTGCAAAGATCTAGATCCTCGTTTGTTTATATTGATAAACCTTGTTTTTGTGGCAGCTTGTTGTCATCCCGAGCCCCCAATTCAGTTGTGGGTGTGTGCCCGATAGTATTGTAAAAACCGGTTCCCTCGAAGGGATCCAATAGTGGAGAAGGTGGATCAGGCCTCTCGTGGCGAGATCCATCGGAGAATAGGGTGAGGCCTATTGTGGCGTGGTGGTCTTAGAACCGCCACCCCTCCAACGCAGACGTACTTCCCTAACAAGGAAGGAACTGCGGTAAAACAAATCCACATGTCTCGCGTGCTCCACTACGGTTTCCTCGCTCCTCTTTTACGTGCTTAGTAGTTAGGGTTTCATATAGGGAAATTCTCGTAGTTGCATATCTAGAGAATTTACCTTGTGTCAAGCCTAAAATTGAAAAAGTATATTAAAATTGGTTAGCACCTATTCACCCCCCCTCTAGGTGCCCATACGATCCATTTCAACTATGTATCAGAAAGCTTATAGCAATTGAACTTATTAAAATGACTTGATCTTTATGCTACGCTTATCTATAGGAGTATGTCCTTCATACCATTCTCCTAATGATATGATCTTGTTGTTAATAACATCTCAATGTTCATGATAGGGAAACCACAATCATGTATTAACCAACAAGCTAGTATTATGAAGAGGCTTTACTAGGGACTCTTATTTAGTTTACAAATCACACAAGTATTAATGTTTCCTTGTTAATACTGTTATAGCATGAATGTAAACATTTATCATAAACACAAATATATAATAATAACTATATTTATTATTGCCTCTAGGGCATATCTCCAACAGACATTGGAGACCAAGCTCCTCATCACCGAGAAGAAGAAGGAGGTCAAGCTTGCCAAGGTGGAAGCAAGGCGGGAAGATGCCAAGTTGAAGGTCGATCTTGACTTCAGGATGATCGCACTCAAAGAAGCCAAGGCCATGAAGGAGCTCTTGTCCGAGGAGAGGGATATCATGATGATGCGCACCGACAACATGGACGAGGATCAGCTGGCGTGGTGGAAGGAAACCAAGGCGGACATCATGGCGAGGAAGAAGGCTGCGCGTGAAGCTCGTGCTGCAAGTTCTCAAGGTGAGTCTCCGGCGAGTGGTGGCGCCGCTGGCGATGGACTCGTTGATGGTTGATCACATTTGGGAACTTTTCGTGGCTTGAACATTGCCTATGATCGCGTTGTGATGTTAAAACCAATGAATTATGCATCACATATTTTGGATGTGCTATGTTTGATCTGAAATTGTTGTGCAAATTGTTGTCTAAAACCCTGTTTTGAGGGGTCGAAAACTCGGACGAGCTAGCAGAATCCGTATCCTCACCCCATAAAATAGAATATATTCTGTTTTACGGGGTAGGGATACGGGTTCTGCTAGATCGTCCGAGTTTTCGGCCGGCGAAAAGTGAATACAGGACCCTCTACTCGCGTTTTAAGGGGCGAAAATATACGGGGCCTGTTAGACATGCTCTTACTTGTTTTCCCATCACACGTGAGGAGGGAAGTTGAAGTGTATAAGTGGATTTCCTACCACTTTCCATTAGATCGGTCTTTTGCAATAGTTGGTTATGCATGAAACTTGACACACATCCCGCGTTGAGATGGGATCCAATAACGAAGTAGGTGGCCCAGGACCATCCTCCGCTCGATGGATGTCTCCCCCTCTCCCTCATGTCGCTTTATGGGCAAATATGCAAGTACACACATTACAAGTCTTTGAACTTGTGGCTTGAGGTGAATATAGTTTAATTGATCCCAAATTGCATACAACGGCTAACGGTTGTTTTAGCAATGGACATGCTAAACAATACTCTAATGCAATCCAAAAAAAATGATACTCTAACTTTCTCAATTTGGTTGCAATAAAAATCTAAAAAAATAGCATATTCCTCTCCCTTTTTCTTAGTGCCCAGTGAACCGAAACTAGCAATGGATGTGGATGCATTGGCACCAGGCGAAGGCGAGGTGGAGTGACAAATATGATTCTTTGGGGGTTAGGGTTCAAGGCTTGGGACAAGCTAAGGGGAGCCTAGACATGGGAGGAGACAGAGTTGGATAGAAGAAGTTGAGTTAATTAGGAAATTCACGGGCGTTTGAATGAAGTACAAAAGAAATACAATTGTTGGCCAATTGAGAAAACGCTTTCACATTGCAATGGCAAGGCACGTCCACTTCAAGTGTTGCTACTCCAAAAGAATCTGGCAAGCTAAGGATTCCTAGTTGAGATGCCCCTCCCTCGTCTAGAACATTGGTCCGGACCATTCAACGGTCCTCGAATACCGGAAGGCCGCTACTCAGTCATCGGCCGTCTGCCCGCAAGGGTTAAAAACTTACCTGGGAGACCCAAAAAGAAAGGAATGCAAGGGTTTTCAACAACAGATCCTCAATGTCTGCGGCCCTCATTTTGCCTAGGAAACCTTTCTTTGCGGGGTTTTGCCTGGGAGATCTGGAAAGAAAGGAATGCAAGGGGTTTTCAACAACAGATCCTCAAGGTCTGCGGCCCTCATTTTTCCTGGGAGACCTGGAAAGAAACGAATACACGGGTTTTCAATAACAGATCCTCAATGTCCGCGGCCCTCATTTTGCCTAGGAGACCTGGAAAGAACGGAATGCAAGGGTTTTCAACAACATATCCTCAAGGTCTCCATTTGCTTCAGTTCTGATGCACATGCAGGCAGCCCCATTTTGCCGTACAACACACAACTGAAGGACTTGAAAGAGAGATGTGCATATATACATGGTGTCCTGTCTTAAACCTTTTCTGCAGGGAGCCCTCGCATTCGCATGCTTGTGGTTTAGATCTAGTATTGCATTGCCCTCCCACCAGCAATCGGAACCTTCTTGTAGTAGCTCCTCTCGATCTGTGCTGTAATATGAAATCCGTTTGTGGCAAGCGTATAGGCATGGAGCATCAATGATGGCTTCCAATTTTGGGGCATTTCCTTCAGCCTTGTAAGATACAAACTGGTACAAACGTTGCCAATGTACTTACATGTCCAAGCTAGCAGATGCTGCATTATTAGTTTGTTATCCATGTTTACTGCATGTGACTGTAAAATCAAACAGGTCTCAGTATGCTTATTTCTTAGCCGACCAAGGTAATACTGGATCAATTAGCCGGACGGCCGTACTTGAAAGTACCACCATATCATACTAGGATGGCAATGACAGATTAGCGCCGTACGAGCCCTTCCTTGTGTCGTGGAATGTTTAGAGCATCCTGGTAGGATGGGTGTGTGTGGGTAGCCGAGACGTGGCGTGTTTTCGGCGTTGATGTGCTCCATCACAGACCTGAGCGTCCGGCCCGACGCGCTCCAGAAACGCCGGCGGGCGGCCGAGTTGTTGCGCTTCGGCGACCCCTCGTGGCGGGCGAGCTCCTGGGCGCGGCGGTCGGCGAAGAACTCCTCCCAGTAGAGGAGGTTGTCGGGGCTCTCGGCGGCAGAGGGATCATCCATGCCGGAGATGAACTCCTGGATCTCGTACGGCAGCTCCTCCGGCGTTGGCGCCGACGGGATAGGAATGCCGCCGGTGCTAAGCTTCCACCCCGGCAGAGTCCTCGTATCCGGCGGCGCAACCTAGCCGGCCTCGTGAAGCGCGCCTCACGCCTGCAGTGTGCCGGCCGTTCGCCCGCCGTCATGGGTACCTCTCGGCCATGGCTGGGGAGGAGAGCTGCGAGAAAGAGTTCGTCGAAGTTCAGGCTGGTGGGCTGGGGGAAGCTGTGAGAGAGTATGAGGTTCTCTGACGAGGGGGTACGGCTTATAAAGGACGAGACGGGCGGAGAGGGCGGAAAAAAGGAAAACAACGGGAAGTTAGTGTCCGCCGGTCCGTCGCGGGAGCCGAGGCGACAACGGTGGCGCCGCAATTCGGCGACACGTGGCCGACGAGACGGGCAGTTAATGTCCGGCGGTCGCCGCGTGGTTCCGAGGATGACGACGACTCGGCTTCCGTCGGCGGGTCCACGTGTCGTTTTTTTTTCGCCGAGTTCGCTGCGTCCGGCGTTCCCGGGTGGAACCTGGGTTCGGCCTGAGTAGTTCGGACCAAAATTGGGCCAAATCCGGCTAAAAACAGGTTCCTGAATACACGACTGGACCAATTTTCGACGTCCGAACCGAAATTTGGCATCCGGATCGGCGTACTGGGTAGCCGAATGCTCTTATTGCGATGCGATAGACTTTCCCTTATTGCGATGCGATAGACTTTCCCGGAATAGAGGAATCTCCACAGGAGCAGGAAGCTGAAACCACGTAACCGAGGAACCCCCTGATCGGCAAACCTGAGACGTGGTCGTTGTCACCCATGAAAACCATGCCATTTTTTCTGCCATGATCGTCACTGCATGCCCTGTATGAGACGCATATGGGTTTCTGCCCCAGAAAACTGCCATCATGGGTGGGTTACCTGCCTTCTCGGAGCTCGTTTCCTGACTGCGAGAAGCGCCCGTTGTGTTGTGTTGGCCTGAAATATAAGATTGTTCCTAAACTCGCCCTTGTACATACGACTCTGACCCTGTGACCCACGAAGGTCGAGGGTAGTCGCGATCGCCGTTTTGGGACTCTACTGTGTAGTTCGCGTTTCATGGGGATCGGGACCCGGATTCACTTCATTGACTGCAGCGCAAATTAACACTGCTGCCGAGCACATGTCCTCGATCTCGAGCGCACATGTGGCCGTTCTTCAGAGATAAAACGGCCTCATTGCATTGCCCGCGGTGCACCTTCTTCCTTCCCGTAACCCACGCGCGCGCAGAGATCACCACACGTACGGCTCGCCGCCGTCGCCATGTCGCCGTCTGCGTGCCTCGGCGGCCTCCCTGAGCGGCTCGGCTACGTGCAGTGCAAGTTCTGCGCCACCATCTTGCTGGTACGTACGTACTCCACTCCGCCTGGCCGTCCTCGTCTCGTGAAAACGTACGCGCAGGCGCTCACGTTAGACGCCCTGTGTGTCGCTGCCATTCGTCTGCGCGCGTGCGTGCAGGTGAGCGTGCCGTGCAGCAGCCTGCTCAAGATGGTGGCCGTGCAGTGCGGCAACTGCGCCTGCATCCTCTCCGTCAGCGTGGCTTCTCCCCCGCCGTCGCCGCCGTCCGTCGAACTGCCCCTGCAGGTTTGTTGCTTGCTTCCTTCCTGGCATGCGTGCATCCATGGTTCAGCTTAGTTCAACCACCGTACCGATGGATGGAAATGGAGCAGGAGCTGGGCGTTGATCCGCCGCCGAGGGAGTGGTCGGACGAGAGCAGCGGGGCCGAAAACGACGACGGCGGGGAGGGAGAGGTTGCGGAGAACTATCCCGCAGCCGTGAACAAACGTACGTACTTAGACACAGTCTTTTTTTCCGTGGACACACCGGGCCGGCAGGCCGATCATGAGCTAACTAGGTATATGATCTGGAACGCCCTTTGCAGCGCCAGTGAGGAAGCAGCGGACGCCCTCGGCCTACAACTGTTTCATCAAGTAAGAATCTAGAAACACACACTTTGGTCATTCATTGTATCTGCTCTGCCGCCATTTTCAGATTTGAGACCACGCAACGGCAGTTTTGAACATCCCTTTGTGTTGTTAGGGAAGAGATAAAGAGGATCAAAGCCTTGGAGCCCAACATGACCCACAAGGAAGCCTTCAGCACCGCCGCTAAAAACGTAAGCATAAGCTTGTAAATCAAGCATGGCTGTCTATTGGAATCCTCATCCAATTTTTCTTTCATACTCCGTATGTGATTTAAGAATTTATGTTTATCCAAAAAAAAAAAACCGATCTGAGAATTACAATTGGTTGTTGAAATGCAGTGGGCTCACTTACCCAGAATTCAGCACAATGGAGACTGAGGGATCTGCTGCCGGTGACACGTGCAAACTGCACAAGGAAGGGAAAGAAAATCAGTGTACGTACATGTATAAAAGCAGATGGCCAGGTTCAGGAAGCATCCAAGTTGTAGCTTCACGGATAACTTGTACTGTATCCATGCGAAATCCTGAATGCTGCGCATCACAAGCACGTGGTGCCTGAATCCTCTTTCATGTGATAAATGCTGCATAGTTTGCCTCTGTTCCACGAATAGCCAACTCTATCTCAGACTTTGCAGTATTGTGTGGTGGAGCAGAAATAGGAGTTAACCATTCTGATGAATCCAGTATAGAAACAGCCCAGTTGAACATCAAAGGAAGTTTATGCAGCAGATAATATAGCTTCTTTAGCAATTTGATGAGTACCATACATGATTCTCCTGTTCCGCATTAGTACAAAAATGGAAACATCAACAGGAAAAGTTGCTGTTCAGATTACACAACGATCTAAAGCTTTCTATTTGTGATAGTACAAGCTTGCGGTTGGAAGCATCACTCTCTTGATGCTGCTGGCGTAAGTCTGAGCCTTTCCTCGGAAGGAGCTTTCGCCGGATCCTTATCCTCCGCTAGAAGGGCCTGCAAGTCGCTCCCGTTAGCCAAGCTGTTGAACTCCACTGATTTGGAGGGCATAGCAGGATAACGCCGCTGGGAGAACGTCATGAGCCTCTTTATCGACTGAAGGTACTTGCGAGTGGTCTCATCGTTCATGATATGAGCCACACTGTTCGTGTGAATCTTCTCTCGGGCAGAACGCTCGTGGATACCAACCATAGTGACTCCAATAGGCCATGGCGCGTTCCCAATGGCCAGCTTGATGTATTGGTCCATTGCTTGCAAATAATCACGCTTCACGCAGCAGTCAACAATAAAGAGCAATGCTTTACGAATGTCGTCAGGAAGAACCTAAGCACAGATCGAACCAATAATTGGTGTCAGAAATAAAAAGCAGTCTGCGGTCAGGAAAGGCTTCAGATGAGAGCATCACAAATCAGCACGAGAAGGTGGGCAAAATAAGAAAGTGAATCCATGAAGAAGCACAATAAATAGTTAAGATAAGGAGCAATCCATAAACAGGAACAAGAGTTATGTGCAAAGTCCAACTGAACCACGGTACTGTATCTGGGGAATGTAAGTAGCAACATACTAACAATGAACAGAGGACCACAGAGTATGCTGGAATCAGAATCTACCCTAGCAGAGAACATGTACAAATTGATGAATGATACTAAACAACCGAAGTTTTAAATCTACCAAAAAAAATTTGTTTGTATTGAGTCAGGCCTTGAAATTTGGATCAATAGTGAAAGTTTGAACCCAGGCTCCAAGGATTACCAACGTTCACCATTTTTACAGAAGAACCAAATACTAGGGATGCATTGGTTATGTCTGTGTATGTGTGTGCAGCCATACAGGTCATCCTAACATGCATAATGTCTGAACTTTTTAAAGGAAATTCATGAGAACAATATTGAACTTGAAACTAACACACTACCCAAGAAGTACCCAGCATACAGTCATAACACTACTCAAAAGTACATAGTCCTCGGAGTGGTGTTTATTTTTCATATCCATGAATCAATTACTTCATAATAAATGTACTGCAAAAATGAAACAATTTTCATAACTTGATATATATGGTGCAAAAGTAACAATGTAAACTTGTGATCCTTTGGCAGATTGAATCAGATATGAAGGAGCATGGCAAAATCACTGTAAGTTTAGCATCACACTAACTAAGAAGCAGCATGTATACTGAGTTCCATACTTCCATAACCATTTTGTATCTAAAGAAGAATTATATCACATTAACTTTATAAGCTGGTCTAAGATACAGAAATATAGAGTATCATCTTGCGCTACCAGCACTGACTCTATAACCTTCATTGGATCTCAAGCAAGTGCAGTTTTACATAATAATAACATCTTAGTGAGTAAGAATGAAGTCAAATGGTCTCTGAAAATTATGTAACTGCAGGCAGGTTACGGCACAAACATTAGTTGACTACTTATATCTTACATTCAACGAATGACCAGATGAAGGACACTTTTCCTTAACATGTTCATGGCAATGTTCCTAAATTATTGTTTTCCTGTACATGTACGAATCTATAACACTGAGTATCCATTTGATCAGTTATTTTTTCCAAAATACTCTACAACTTCTAGCGACTAACTTGTTTTTTAAGCTCCACAAAAAGAACCAAGAAGGATTCAACCAAGAGATTACTGAGATATTGTATTGGATGCCCAGTTTAGTCATCTCCTATTTCTAATCAAACTCTAAGTCCTATATTAAACCACCTTATCAGAAGCATCATTTCCCAATTTACCCCACTCTTTCTGTTGGTTTCCTTTCAAGCACAATAACTTTACTCTGAAATTTGAGTGAAAATAGGAGTATCACACATCTAAGCAAATGCTGATAGAAATCTATTAGATTCTCACCTTCTTCCTGCAGAACTCGAACAGGGGACTGAGATACCGTGCACACTGCTTGAGCGTTGCAAACATTGACTTCCCCTTTGCCGTCCGCTTCTCCAGCTCTGTCATATCATCCAGCTCCTGGTTCCACTCATTGAGCAGCCTCTTGAAGAAGACCAAGATCTTATCTTCATCGCAAAGCTCCTCAAACTTGGTCTTCATTCGCACGGAGTCCTTGTCTGCATCAGCATCATCCCCACTCCTCCGGGAGTCCCCCTCCCCGTCATCGACGTCGTCTCCCAAGGCCCCACCCTCGCCACCATCCCCGGCACCAACACGCTTGCTCTTTCCCTTGCCATATGCGTCCCGACCGGCCTTCTGCCGCATGCGTAGCTCAATCATGTCACGGAGGAAATCGTTGGTCTGCCCTTCGGTCATCTCAAGGTCGTCAATGTCATCAATCACTCCGGACTTGAGCACGAGCTTGAGGCGGTCGAGGCGGTCTGCGTCGTCCTCCCCAAATAGTGTGACTGGCTCGCGAAGCACACGAAGGCGCCGCATCACCTCGTTCCGAGGGAGGACGAGCTCATCGATGCGTCGCTCCTCGGAGTGGAGCGTATCCTCCGTCGTGGTCTTCTTCCCCGCGAGGCCGGGTGGGACAGAGGCCGCGGCAGCGGGCGAGGAGCTAGGGTTAGGGTTCGCGCCCCCGCCCTGGGCGAGGTCGGCGTCGGAGTTGGTAGGGTCGGAGGCGGTCGAGGAGTTGGGGGCGGGCACGGACGGAGCCTTGGAGGGGATCTGGCGGCGCTTCTGGAGCTGCTTCTCCTCCAGCTCCGACCGCCGGACGAAGTTCTTGCCGCCGAAGTCGGCCGTCGCCGCCTTCCGCTTCTTCTCCAGCTCCCGTTTCAGGAGATCCATGTCGCCGGCGATGCGGCGCAAGACTTCTCGGCGCTTCCCGGAGAAGAAGGTGGAGGTGGACTGGTGGAGGTGGAGGAGGGGAGGCGGTGCCGGTGTGGTTTTCTGACACGGCGGTCACGACCCTCTCTCAGCCAAGGGTTACGCACCCGAGCCGGAAAATTCTGTGTTGAGTTTTGGACGTGCGAAATTTGGAGTAGTGGAAGCTGTATCTTTTAAATACCATTAGATTACCAAAATGACAGCTATAACAAAACAAAGAGAGGAAGAGCGAGTTGATCATTTGTAACAAGGCCTCACGAATCCAAAAGTTTATGAGGCAATTCACACAAACATTGGAAAAAAATGTTGCCCAATTAACATTTTCTTTGAGTTTAGCTTTGGAACATTCGATACAGTTTAAATTTGCACCTCAAGCTTAAGTACAAGTGCACGTATATCTCCAGCCTAAAATCATTGAAATGTTAGACATGTGTGATATCTAAGTAATGCCTTTGCTCGCAAGCATGAGCTGTTCTAGCAAGCCATATCACCTCCAATTTGGTCATTCTTCCACATGTTAGTGACCTCTTCTCTAGGAGTCTACATGTCATGAATCATGAGCTATACCCAAGTAAGCGGGACTTGCTCTACATGCTTTGCGTCACCTTGACATCGTAAAGTTCCGGAGAAGGATGTTGACGACGCAGAGGTCTAGAGAAAGATGAGAGACTTCTTCTAAAAAAATAGAAATATGGGAAATACGATTACTGTTGGAGATATGCCCTAGAGGCAATAATAAAAGTGGTTATTATTATATCTTTGTGTTTATCATAAATGTTTACATTCATGCTATAACAATATTAACCAGAAATATTAATTGTGTGATTTGTAAACTAAATTAGAGTCCCTGATAAAGTCTCTTTGTAATACTAGCTTGTTGGTTAATAGATGATCATGGTTTCTGGATCATGAACATAGAGATGTTGTTAACAACAAGATCATATCATTAGAAGAATGGTATGATGGACATACTCCTTTAGATAAGCGTAGCATAAAGATCAAGTCATTTTAATAGTTTGTTTGCTATAAGCTTTCTGATAAATAGTAACCTAATTCCTTAGAATTCCTCAAAAAAAAAATCCTTAGACCATGAGATCATGCTAATCACCATCACCGGAAGGATGCTTTGATGACATCAAACACCACACCGTAACTGGGTGGTTATAAAGGTGACATTGAGTGTTCGGAAAGTATGTGTTGAGGCACATGGATCAAGAGTGGGATTTGTCCATCCATATGACAGATAGATATACTCTGGTCTCTCTTGGTGGAATGTCATCCAATTAGCTTGCAAGCATGTGACTGGATCACAAGGGATCATATATCACGAGAACGAGAAAAGAGTACTTACCAGTAACGAGGTTGAACTAGGTATGCAGAGATATCGACGATCAAACCTCGGATCAGTAAACTATCGCGAGACAAAGGGAAATTGGTATCGTATGTAAGTGGTTCATTCGATCGCAAAGTAATCGTAGAAATATGTGGGAGCCATATGAATTTCCAGATTCCTCTATTGGTTATTGATTGGAGAAGTGTCTCGGTCATGTCCGCGTAATTCACGAACCGTAGGGGGACACACTTAAGGATTCAATGGTGTTTAGTAGATATGGAATGTAAGTAGGGAGACCGAATGTTGTTCGGAGTCTCGGATGGGATCCGAGATATCACGAGGAGATCCAGAATGGTTCAGAGAATAAGATTCATATAAGGAAAGTCCAATTCCGGAGTTCGGAAATGATTTCGATGTTTTATCGGAGAGGTTCTAGAAGGTTCACCGGACCGGAAGGGGAAGTGTACATGAATGTGTCATGGATAAGTGGAATGATTGGATCATGTCCTAGGTCACTTGGTTGGGCATTTGCAAGAAAGAAATAAATCTCCAAATTGAAAGTCAAAAGGCAAGTTTGAAAAGTCAAATTGGGACAATGTATCCTAGTGAAGGAAAGGAAAGAATCCTTCTTTCCCTCCACCACAAGCCAACTAGGAGAGGAAGTTGGGGAAGGATTCAAACTCCCCTCTCCCAAGCTGCCCTCTCTCTCATAAATAGAAGGGAGGGGTGCCCCAAGGCCACACAACCAGCCCCTCCCACCTAGCCTTCTCCACTGCACACACTTCACGCCTCGCCCTAGCCGTAGACTCCACCTCCTCCTCTCCGGCCCTCTAAACCTAGATCACTGGAAACCCTTGCACACAAACAAGACAAGATCTATCTACTAGATTGTAGCAACGAGTCGATTAGAGTACTCACCCTCGAAGATTCCAAAGCGGTTAACGAGAGTAGATTCTCGTGGGTGATGTAGTCGTACACTCGCCGATCTCAAGATCGCATAGAAGATCCTTCTGGCGATGTGTTCCGACAGCGCTTTCGTAGTCGGTCACACGTTTGGTACTCGATGAAGACATTCCTCTCCCTTGTTCCAGCAGGCAGCGGAGGTTATAGTTCTCCTCTCACGATTCCGGCAGCAGATCTGTTGCACGAGTAGAACACAATGGTTATTATGGGCGGTGGTGCTTTTATTATCAATTGTTTTTTGTGTACTTTGCATCTTGCAGTATGATAGGATGAAGCGGCCCGGGCTAACCTTACATGACATCGTTTATGAGACTTGCTCCACGCTTAACATACAACTTGTATTGCATAAGTGGCTTTGCGGGTGTCTGTCTCTTCCATCATAGTATAGATTCAATTTACAACGGGCACTTGATAGTTCAAGCATCAACGTTGTGGTTCTTGTTCCTAAGTTAGAACGACACTTATTGAAAGCCCCAAACCACGTAAAATATGCAAATAAAATTAGAGGCGTCTAACTTTGTTTTGCAGGGGTGTGATGTGATGTGATATGGACATGATTGTGATTATATATGATGTATGCAATGTTCCTTATTGTAAGTCGGCAACCGGCAGGAGCCATATGGTTGTCTTTTAATTTCGTTAAGACCTGCGTGTCTATTATTCAAAGTAGTTGTAATAGTTGATGCTGGTGGGCGACAACCATGGAGCAGTGCCATTAACCTTGACGCCACGCCGATTATGATGGAGATCATGTTCGTGCTTGAAGATGGAGATCGGAAGCACAAGAAGAAAGGCCATATCATATCACATATTTTGAATTGCATGTGATGTTAATCCTTTTATGCATCTTGTATTGCTTAGTTCGCGATGGTAGCATTATAAGATGATCCCTCTCACAAAATATCAAGTTATAAAGTGTTCATCCTTAGTAGGCACCATTGCTAAAGCTCGTTGTTTCGAAGCACCACATGGTGATCGGGTGTGTTAGATTCTGCGAGTGTATACAACATGAGCAAGCCAGATTTGCTCATGCAGAAGCTAAGGTTTGATCTTGACGAGCCTAGCATGTACAGACATGGTCTCAGAACACGGATCACCGAAAGGTAAAGCATGAGTCATATAGTAGATATGATGAACATGTTGATTGTTCGCCATTGAAGCTACATCATCTCTCGTGATGATCAGTTTTGATGTGGTGGATTTGGTTCGTGTGATCACTAAAACAATGTGAGGGATATTGTTTTGAGTGGGAGTTCACCTAGATTAATTTAACTATTAATTAGAACTCAATTTGTCATAAACTTAGTCTAAACTATTGCAAATATGTTGTAGATCAATGGCGGCCCCTCCCATCAATTTTAATGCATTCATAGAGAAAGAAAAGTTGAAAAACAATGAAAGAAACTTCACGGATTAGTTTCGCAACTTGAGGATTGTCCTCAATGCTGGTAATTTGACCTATGTGTTGGATGCACCACTAGGTGACCCACCTGCAGCTGATGCTACCGATGAGGTAAAGAATGTTTTCCTCGCTCGGAAGAATCAATACTCCACAGTTCAGTGTGCTATATTGTATGGTTTGGAATCGGGGCTTCAGAAAAGGTTTGAGAACCATGACTCACATGATATTGTCCGTGAACTCAAAATGATATTTGAGGCTCACGCGGCAGTTGAGAGTTATGAGGCTTTTGAAAAGTTCTTTAACTGCAAGATGGAAGAGGGCAGCTATGTTAGTGAGCACGTGCTTAAGATGTCTATGGAAGAGGCACTACAATGAGGGCTAGTAAGGAAAACATCAATAACATGTATATCAAATATACCTTTGATGGTGCCAGCCTTCTTGTGCGCTAAGTACTTGACGATTCGCTTCGGTGACCCTTGTCCTTATAGAAGCACTCGGTGTCCGCTTAGGACCAGACACGAGCTTCTTCTCAATAGGGCAACGCGCTTGCCGCCTTTCTTGAAGGGCTTCTTTGCACCCTTACCTTTCTTGAAGGTGGGGGGCTTGTTGACCATCAACACATGATTATCCTTTTTTATGTCCACCTCCGCAACCTTCAGCTTTGCGAAGAGCTCGGTGGTCGTATCAGTGGAACCAATCTGATTATGAGTCACTACAAAACTTTTGTAGCTGGGAGGGAGTGATTGCAGAACCCTGTCAATCTTGAGCTCCTCCGAATCTTCTTGATCCGTTGCTCAAGGCGTTGAGTGTAGCCCGACATCTTAATGGCGTGCTCACTAACGGAACTCCTTCCTCCATCTTGCGATTAAAGAACTTCTCGGAGATCTCATATCTCTCGAGCGACTGAGTGCGAAACATGGTTTTAGCTCCTCGAGAATCTCAAAGGGCAGGATAGTCTTCAAAACGATTTTGAAGGTCCGATTCCATAGCAAACAACATGGTGCTCTTAATCACACCATAATCATCTTTCTTGCTGATAGACAGCTTTCTCATCACCGCAGAGTGATGGCAGGCGTCACCTAACGCATTCTCAAGGAAATAGTCCTTTTGACCGCCAGAGAGAATGATTCTCAGTTGGAACCAGTTGGTGAAGTTAGACCCATTGTTTTAAGCTTTTCCTTCTCAAAAACGTTGAAGTTGAAGTTGGACTTAGCCATTTGATCTACAATATTTGCAAGTACAAATTAGACTATGTTCATGATAACTAGTTCAACTTTTAATCAAATTACTAGATGAACTCCCACTAAATTCAACATCCCTCAAGTTGTTTAGTGAACACGATCCAAATTCACCACACCTAATCCGATCTTCACGAGAAGAGATGTGGTTTCAATGGTGGACAACGAAGTGTCGATCATATCATTCATATGACTCATGCTTAACCTTTCGGTTCATGTGTTCCGAGGCCATGTTTGTACATGCTAGGCTCGTCAAGTTAGACCCAAGTATTTCCGCGTGTGCAAAACTGGCTTGCACCCGTTGTATGTGAACGTAGATTCTATAGCACCCGATCATCACGTGATGCTTGGACACGCCGAACTTTCGCAACGGTGCATACTTGGGGAGAACACAGTTTTTATCTTGATCTTTAAGTGAGGAATCATCTTATAATGCTACCGTCGCGATCTAAGCATAATAAGATACATAAAAGGATAAACATCACATGCATATAACTTTATGTGACATGGTATAGCCAATCTTCGCGCAATGATCTCCATCTTGTGCGTCAAGCATGATCTCCATCACTCCACCATGATTGCCTCCACCACGAATAACAACTACAACTATTGCTAACTACTTAGCGATAAAGTGAAACTATTACATGGCGTATAAGAAGTTGACACACAGGTCATACACAATTATAAAGACAACCATATGGCTCCTGCCGGTTGTGTACTCATCGACATGCAAGTCGTGAAACATTACAAAACATGATCATCGCATACATTATACACATCACATCTTGGGCCATACCATATCACAGAAAACACTCCCTGCAAAAACAAGTTAGATGCCTCTACTTTGTTGTTGCATGTTTTACGTGGCTTATGGGAGTAGCATGCTAAGAACGATTCTTACCTACGGAAAGCCACAACGGTGATATTATGGTTGCCAAACTCCGGTGTAAATCCCATGACAACTATAGTGAGAGGCGGCATCCACCACCGCATGTGTGAACAAGCCACACGTCAAGTGCGAGGTCTCATGACGACGTCGCGAAGGTTGGCTGGACCGCTTCAATCTCACTATCCCGCGTCATAAGAAGAACACAAACAAGAGGCTTGCACAGAAACATCAACGCCCGCAACAACCATGTTGCGTTACTCGTGAAACACATCTACGCATAGATCTAGCTCGATACCACTTAAGGGTTTCGACATAGTAAATCAAAACTTTCTACGGATGCGAGCAGAGAAGCCAAGATCTAATCTAGGAGATGCAAACAACGAGAGATTGGATTAGATCTTCATACCCTTGAAGATTCGCAATGAACGTTCGTTGGAACGTGGGTGATGTAGTCGTACTCGCTTCTCCTCCTCGCGATCCGATCCGATCTAGCACCACAAGTGGCGGTGCCTCCGTGAGATGCACACGTGCAGCACCTTGACGTCTCCTCCTTCCTTGGTCCAGCAAGTATGGTGGAGAGATGGAATTTCTGCTGCAGGGCTTCGCCTACAAACAGTCGGGAGGGAGAGAGGAAGGTAGCAAGGCTGCTAGGGCTTGGAGGAAGGTGTGTGTTATGGGGGAGGGGGCGCCCCAGCCCTCTACATATAGAGGGGTGGGCACCAGCCCTTGCCCCTCCTCCAAGCCCAAGGCCGGCGGCCAAGGAGGGAGGAGTGGGGGGCAAGGAAACCCCCCTTCTAGAAGCTCCAATTAGGGTTTATCCCTTGTTTGGCCGGCTGGGCCCTATGGGGCCTTGTGCCCCTGGCCCAATGCGCTGTGGCACTCCCTCATAGGCCCATTCCCTCCCGGAAGGTGGGGCCACGTTGGTCCCCTTCGGAAGGTTCTAGAAGCGTCCCACAATACCGATTAACGGAACAATTACACTCCAAAACTGCTGCCTTATATGAATCTTATTCTCAGGACCATTCGAACCTCTAGTGATGTCCCGGATCCCATCCGAGACTCTGAACAAAAACTCATAAACCAATTATCCAATCTATCCTAGCGTCGAGACACGTTAAGTGTGTGACCCTTCGGGTTCGAGAATATGCGGACATGATCTTCTATCAATAATCAACAGCGGGGTTTGGAAACCCATATTGACTCCCACACATTCATCGATGATCATATCGGATGAACCACAATGCCAGGATTCAATCAATCCCATATAAATATATTCCCTTCGTCTCACGATATTTTACTTGCCCGAGATTTGATCGTCGGTACCGTCATACCTAGTTCAATCTCGTTCACAGCAAGTACTTTACTCGTTCCATAATCCGATATCACTTTGTGATTAACTCCTTAACCACATGCTTGCAAGCGGTGTTGATATCGATTACCGAGTGGTCCCGAAGTATATCTCTCCGACTCGGGAGGGACAAATCCCATCTCGATACATACAACCCAACAGATACTTTCCGATCACCTGAGAGACACCTTTATGATCACCATCTCATAGGATGGCGTTTGATGACCTCAAAGCTTTCTTCCGATACCCGGGAGTTGTATTATCTCATGGTCTAAGGAATACAATATTTGACATAAGAAAAGCTTCGCAAAGATGAACACGATGACACGATCTAATTGCTTCGCTTAGTTTGGGTCTGTCCATCATATCATTCTCCCAATGATATGATCTCATTATTAATCGACAACTCATGTCTATGGTTAGAAAACCTTAACCATCATTAATCAATGAGCTAGTCCATGGAGGCGTACTAGGGACACGGTGTTGTTCACAAACCACACAAGTGTTAAAGTTTCCGCTTAATACAATTCTAGCATGGAATATAAACATTATCATGAACAAGAATTATAATAATAACATATTTATTATTGCCTCTAGGGCATAATTCCAACATTACCGCTATCATTTTGGGGTTATGCATTAGAAACAGCCGCATTCACTTTAAATAGGGCACCATTTAAATCCGTTGAAACGACACCGTATAAATTATGGTTTGGGAAGATACCTAAATTGTCGCTCCTTAAAGTTTGGGGTTGCGAAACTTATGTAAAGAAGTTACAGCCCGAAAAGTTTGAACCCAAAGCGGAATAATGCGTCTTCATAGGATACCCGAAGGAAACTATTGGGTATACCTTCTATCATATTTCCAAGGGAAAAATCTTCGTTGCCAAGAATGGATCCTTTCTAGAGAAGGAGTTTCTGTCGAAAGAAGTGACTGGAAGGAAAGTAGAACTCGACGAGGTTGTTGAACGTTCTCTCGGACTTGAGATTATCACAGCACCGGAAGTAGTTCATGTGGCGCCTACACCAATAAGAGAGGAAGCTAATGATGTTGATCATGAAACTTCGGTTGAAGTTACTACGGAACCTCGCATGTCAACGAGAACTCATACCACTCCTGATTAGCAGCATGAACTCTATAGAATAAGTTGTTGAGCCCCACTCCTAGTCGGAGTTGTTACTTTTAAATTTCCGATGAACATCTTATATTTTGGTTTGTAAGTTGGATCTTTTGTAAGTCTTGAACTTTCGGTATTGTAATAATAATAATGTGTGTACCTTTGTAATATGGACCCGCAATGTTTCTGTTGTACCACTCTGAGGGATGTGATATTTACGGAACGGTGTTTTGTGGATGTCATGTCAACGACTATAGTGTACTACACATGCAGTGGTATGCTGGGTCACCGCAGTTGGTATCAGAGCAAATTGTTTTGACCTTAGGTTGGAAACCTAGTAAAGGGTATTACCTGTAGGAGATTTGGCAATGATAAATAATTCTCTAAAAGTAATATCATGTGTATTCAAATGAGAATATTACGTTATATGTTTTAGTGCGATAATTCTTTATTATGATGCAATATATTATTGGATACTAATCAAAACTATGTTTCTGATATACAGAGGTATGGCACCAAAGTTTCCAAAACAGACTTTGGTAAGGAAAGAGGAGACTCTTGATGACTATCAAGGATCATTTACAGACCAACTTCGTCAACTTTTAAAGCTCTTTAATTGTCCAACTATAATTCCAGTGAACACCATCACTTATCTTGATGGCCGGATGTTATCCAAGTATCGTGTGAGTATCCAACTTCTAAAGAAGCTTGGACTGTATCACGATCTACCCATAGGAGAAGGTAGGAGTCATTTAGCGGCCTATCATGTTGCTGTTGTGGAGGCAATAGCTAATATCCGGGAGCAGAAAACCAAGGAGCTAGAAGGTAGCACATTTTTTGTGATACCTCATGATTCTATAGACTTGGAGCCTATACCGGATCATCTTAATTTGGTTAAGAAGCATCCTAAGTTAGCTTCCAAGTTTATGGATAGATACCGGACACTCGTTGCGTCTTTTTATAAGACTCATCAAGTGATTGTTGAAGACAAAAATGACATGTTAGAGGATCTAACTGATCCGGAAAGGAGGAAGCGTCGAGTTAGAGAAAGAAGCAAGTAGTAGTGCAACACCTATCTTTAAGGATATTCCTATAGATCCAGAATCTTTTATACCATATCCTTATTCACCAAGACCTGAACTTACATATGATCCTACTATAGATATGCAGTATGCAGTACCACAGGGCTCAGAGGATGGTTCTGATTCAGAACTTCCTATTGAGAACTCGGATGGATGGAGAATGGGATCATATAATGGATCTCATGAACACCAGATGTCCACAGATGGTTCTGACAGAAATGTTGGACAATCTAGTGGGATGGGTGCAAGAATGAATCCTAATAACAGAAGTAGAAATACCATGTCAATAGATAATCTGGATGAAGAATAAGATCCTGAGGAAAGAATGTTTGAAACATCAACATGTTCTCAAAGCCCAGGGAATATACATTATCCAGTATTCAATTATCTTGTCAACGAGAGCACCTGGGGAGCAGCAGGATCTACGTATCCTGGTGACAACTATAGAGATGAAGCTCAGGAGATGCAGGCTGGAGATAATGTTGAATATGTTTCTAAAGACTTTTCAGTTGAGCTGGAGGGAGTCAATTTGCTCAGGTTGAGTAATGACTCAAGTCCTGACACTTCAGATACAGAGTATGTTCCTTCTAGAAGGCCATTTGTTCCACAAACTGTGCGATGAACAACACGGCATCACGGTTGGACATCAGGCATGTACGATGAGCGTAGCTACTCTCAGAAAGAGACGACTAGACGGTAGTAGCAAGTACGGTATATTGTACTCTAGAAATAAGGTAGTTTTGTAAAATACCAATATGGTATATGTTGTAATGACTTTGTATCATTATGATATTATGTCAATATGTAAAATTCATATTTGGATTTTCTTTGGATCTTCATTGTGTGACTAGTTCTGTGCGTAAAGTCGAGCTCATAACACATGTGCATGATGTAATTATGAGTATTCGCTTTTGAAATGGATCGTATGGGCACCTAGAGGGGGGGTGAATAGGTGCTAACCAATTTTTAATACTTTTTCAAATTTAGGCTTGACACAAAGTAAATTCTCTAGATATGCAACTACGAGAATTTCCCTATATGTAACCCTAACTACTAAGCACGTAAAAGAGGAGCGAGGAAACCGTAGTGGAGCACGCGGAGACATAGGGATTTGTTTTACCGCAGTTCCTTCCATGTTAAGGGAAGTACATCTGCGTTGGAGGGGTGGGCGGTTCTAAGACCACCACGCCACAATAGGCCTCACCCTATTCTCCGATGGATCTCGCCACGAGAGGCCTGATCCACCTTCTCCACTATTGGATCCCTTCGAGGCGGGGGTGCCTTTTACAACACTATCGGGCACACACCCACAACCGAATTGGGGCTCCCGAGATGACAACAAGCTGCCACAAGAACAAGGTTTATCAATATAAACAAAAGCGAGGATCTAGATATTTGCAAGAAATACTAGATCGGAGGTTCTCAAATGAATGGAGAGAAGATGAAGCGCTTGATTGCCGATGATGAAGATCAAGTTCTCCTCCTTGATTCCCCAAGGTATGGGGCCTTTGGGTGGATCTAGGTGGAGCACTCTTGGATGAAGCTTTCGGATCGATCTGGTCTTTTTCGAGATGATTCAAGAGTTGGCGGGGGGATGGCTGGCTTAAATACCCCTCCCGGATCCGGCGTTGCACAACTTTGGGGCGGATTATCCGCCCCACTTGGCGGATTATCCGCCTGAAAACTCACGCCCAAGGGCGGCGGATTCTCCGGGGGAAACTCCGCCCCTTCTCTGGGGCTTGCGCCTTGGTGAAGCCTGGTGAAGTTCTTGGGGGCGGATAATCCGGCCCCCCTGATGGGCGGATTATCCGGACAGACCGGAAAGTCCGACCAAAACTCCGCCCCCTCTATGGGGCTTGCGCCTTGGCGATGAGCAGGGGGGCGGATTATCCGGCCCCCCTGAGGGGCGGATTATCCGGCGAGGCCAGAAAATCCGGCCAAAATTCCGCCCCCCTTCTGAGGCTTGCGCCTGCTTGGGCAAAGGGAGGGGCGGATTATCCGCCCCTGGTGGGGCCGGATTATCCGCCCCCAAAGGTAGAGTCTTTTTCCCTTTATTCTCAAATAGAGCTGCAACACTTCAACACACATTAAATGATCCTTGGTATTGTTATCTAACACACAAAACACTAGGGATTAAGAAATGTTCTTTCAATCTCCCCCTTTTTGGTGTTAGATGACAATACTAGGATTTGCAATAAAACCGGCAAAAGCCACCTTAAATAATGAAAGACGCCCCCCCTAGATGTGTGCATATTAAAGATTTGCATTTGAATACAAATACACACACTAGGGAGAACACTACTTTAAGGTTTGGGAAATAAGGTCATACCACCGGGATGAGAATATAGCCAAAGCATACATAGATAATCCCATGAATCCATATGCCATCAAATATGCTCCACAATTCCAGAAATCCATGAGGTCCACAATAGATAAATCCAGAAATCCAAGAATACCAAACATAGTGGAGTACGACATAGTCTTACATAGACAAACACAAATAGCAAACAAGTTCACGCTATAAAAGGCACAAGCAAGCAAATAAAAACGACAAAAATCGAAGAGCTTGTGCCCGACCCTTGCAAATCCACGAGACCTAATAGAACTACTTCTCCCCCTTTGGCATAGAAATTCCAAAAAGGAAGAAGAGCGATGCTAACGCCCCTGGACACCCAGAAGTCACACCCAAATTTGCAAGAATCAAATCAATCAAAAGCCAAATTTGAGTGTGTTTTCCATAAGAACATGAGATATGAAAGAAAATCCAACGAGACCCATAAAAACACTCTTCTCAAGGAAGAGGGCGGTGGCCGAAGCCACCATGTTGGAGCGCATGGCATGACACCGCGAAGATGTATCTTGAGTTCAAAACCAATGCTCATCGATGACCCACATATCACAAAATGATATTAAGGGAAATGATTTGACTTGCTTTCGGCATTATGGGGGGAGGGTTGGCCCAATCAATTAGGACCACACTCCCCCTATGTCTATGCCCGCATCTAAGCCAAATACATGAATAAGAGCAAGTGAGTGTGCAAGGGTAGTCAAGCCAAGCTCCTTGAATCTATGATATTTAGCTCATTCCTCAAAAAACAAAATCTTGCTTCATCAAGGGGCTTCGTGAAAATATCAGCAAGTTGGTTCTTCGTGCTCACAAAGGATAGAGCAATATCTCCACGAGCAACATGATCCCGAATAAAGTGGTTGCGAATCTCTATATGTTTTGTTCTTGCATGCTGCAAGGGATTGTAAGCAATTTTGATAGCACTTTCATTGTCGCATAAAAGAGGCACTTTGTCACAATTGACACCATATTCCTTTAAAGTTTGCCTCATCCATAACAATTGAGTACACGCACTTGCAGCAGCAACATATTCAGCTTCGGCGGTTGAGAGTGAAATACAATTCTGTTTCTTTGATGACCAACACACTAGAGACCTGCCCAAGAATTGGCATGCACCAGAGGTTGATTTCCTATCATCTTTGTCACCAGCCCAGTCTGAATCAGTGTAACCACATAGAGAGAAAATTGAACCCTTGGGATACCATAACCCAAAATCTGGGGAATGAACCAAATATCGGAAGATTCGCTTGACTGCCACTAAGTGGATTTCTTTAGGAGCGGCTTGGTACCTTGCACACACTCCTACACTTAACACGATATCGGGCCTAGATGCGCAAAGGTAAAGGATAGAGCCGATCATGGATCGGTATACCTTTTGATCCACGTTTTTACCCTTGGGATTGAGCTCAAGATGACACTTTGTTTGCATAGGGGTAGCAACGCCATTGAGATCCGTCATCTTGAACCTTTTGAGCATGTCTTGGATGTACTTAGCTTGATTAATAAAGGTTCCCTCTCTAAGTTGTTTGATCTCAAATCCAAGAAAGAACCTGAGCTCACCCATCATGGACATCGCAAACCTGTCAGTCATAAGCTTCGAAAATTCATCGTTAAAAGCTTGGTTAGTAGAGCCAAAAATAATGTCATCTACATAAAGTTGGCATTAAAAAAGCTCCCCATTAACCTTCTTAGTAAAAAGAGTGGGATCGATTTGCCCAACTTCGAATCCACGGTCTAGCAAAAGCTCTTTAAGGTGCTCATACCACGCACGTGGGGCTTGTTTAAGGCCATAGAGCGCCTTATCGAGTTTGTAGACATGGTTCGGAAATTTGGGGTCCTCAAACCCCGGGGGCTGCTTGACGTATACTAACTCATGTAGAGGACCATTAAGGAAAGCGCTCTTAACATCCATTTGTTGTAATTTAAAATTATGATGGGCTACATATGCAAGAAGGATACGGATGGACTCAAGGCGAGCCACAGGAGCGTAGGTCTCGCCAAAATCAATTCCTTCTACTTGAGAGAATCCTTGAGCCACGAGTCGTGCTTTATTCCTCACAACAATGCCATTTTCATCCTGTTTGTTCTTGAAGATCCACTTGGTGCCGATAACATTGCGGCAATCCTTTGGCTTTTCTACGAGCTTCCAAACTTTGTTGCGTTCTAAGTTGTTTAATTATTCATGCATTGCAACAACCCAATCGGGGTCTTCAAGAGCATCAAAAACCTTCTTCGGTTCAACCATGGAAATGTGAGCTTGATGATCACAAAAGCTTGCAAGCTCTCTTCTAGTGGATACCCTTCGTCGTAGATCACCAACAACCTTGTCAAGAGTGTGACATCTTAGTTCAAGATTGCGATCAGCACGAGCCCTGCGACGAGCCTCAATGTCCTTATTGTTTCTAGGAGGAGTGGATTCAATAGTTGTATCCTTGTCTTGATTACCGCCCTACCCTTGATCTTGGTCACCGTTACTGCCAGAAGATTGTTGCCGAACATTTTCTTCAGGCCCGGATAATCCGCCCCTTGGAGGGGTCGGACTATCCGGCCTGGGAGGTGAACTACCAGAACCATCTTCCTGAGAAAGCCTGACTGGAGTTGGAGACCCAGGGTCGGATAATCCGCCCACGGGAGAATCCACGGGAGCTTCAGAGTTGTTGACTTCTCCTTCGGATCCTCTAGAACGAGTTGGAGTGCAGGCGGATTGTCCGCCTTGGAGGGCGGATAGTCCACTGGGACTACCAGCTTGTCCGAGACGAGATGATCTTCAGCAGATTGTGGTGTTGGTGCAGGATTGTCTCCAACAGTAGGAGCTTGTTGATCTTGTTGAGATGAGGGCTCCACATGTGTGGAGCATTGTCCTTCCCGATCCGCCACAAGGGGTTCCTCAATGGGGCGGAAAAATCCCACGCCCATTCTTCTTATGGCATCTTGGGGTATTTCAACATCTGCATCACAAACATCAACTTGCCCTACAAAGGAGCCGTTATTTTCATTGAACTCCACACTACAAGATTCTACAACAATCCCAGTGAGCTTGTTGTAGACTCTATAAGTGTGGGATTCGGCACTGTAACCAACAAAAATACCTTCTAAAGCCTTGGATTCAAAATTTGACAAACGGGCACCTTTAATAAGAAAGAAACACTTACACCCGAATACCCCGAAGTATGAGATGTTGGGTTTGTTACCGGTAAGTATTTCATATGGGGTCTTGTCCAAGATCTTCCGAAGGTAGAGCCGGTTTGATGAGTGACAAGCAGTGGATATGGCTTCAGCCCAAAAATTATAAGGAGACTTGAATTCAGCTAGCATATATCTTGCCATATCCATCAAATTCCGGTTCTTCCTCTCGGCTACACCATTTTGTTGAGGGGTGTACGCAGAGGAATATTGGTGTCTAATCTCCTCTTCGCTAAGAAACTCGTTTAAAGTGTAGTTCTTGAATTCTGAGCCATTGTCACTTCTAATTGCCAAGATGGGAACATTGTGTTGACGTTGAACTTCATTGGCAAAGTCGATGACAGTTTGTTGAGTCTCACTTTTCAGCTTGAAAAAATATACCCATGTATATCTTGAGTAATCATCGACGATGACGAAGCAATATTTCTTCCCACCAAGACTTGCATGAGAAGGAGGACCAAATAAATCGTGGCCACCCTTTTGGAGACTTTGCAAAGTTCTCATGTTGACATGGGCTAAACGGCGATGCCATAGCCAGCCCACGTCGGCCTTTCCGAATAGACACATCGGACCCGAAGTGGTTTTCCCCGAGAAGTCCACCACATACAGGTCATTTTCGACGTATCCAACAAAAGCGACCTTTAGAGACTTGCTCCATAAGAGTACCACCAAATCATCATCGATAAAAACAGCAAAACCCATCTTGCCAAGGGCACGAGTAAAGAAGATTGTAGCCAAGGGTCTCAACAAGCATGACGTCCACGAGAGAGATATCGGGCAACCACAACCTGCCAAGACCCAATACACGAGATTTAGACTTATCACCATAGGAGACTGATATTATCAAGATTTGGACGCATCTCCGTGATGATCTCCTTGCTTCCGGTCATATGACTAGTGCAGCCACTATCCAGCACCCATTTCGACCCACCGGAAGCATAGCCCTGCAAGAAAATTACTTCTTGGTTTTAGGTGCCCATTTTTCAATGGGTCCTTTCATGTTAGTAACAAGGGTCTTTGGGACCCAAATAGACCAAGCAATATATTCATCAAAAGGACCAACATAATAAGCATAAACATCGCCATAGTCATCACAAAAGAGTTCATAATTCGGATTGTGAGACCCTGCAAAACCAATATCATTAGTCTTGTCTTTTGTGATAACCTTCTCAGCAATGCTTGTCTTTAATTGTACATTCTTGGTCTTGTTCTTCTTGGACTTGGTGACATACCCAAGTCCCTCTTTACCATGATTTGACCTTTGCTTGCCAAGGACTTCATCAAGCACACCTTTGTCCTTTGTAGTGATGTCCTTGATCACTTCTTTTTCCACACTAGCATTTTTCTTGTTACTATATGTTGAGTTGGACGAGCTAGGAGTATCATATTTGGCCAATCGACTTTGAAGCTGATCATGTGACTCATTGATAATAGAGAACTCGTTTTTCAACGCCTTGTGAGCATTGTCAAGTTTCTCCAATTCCTCGGAGAGTCTATCATGAGCAGCCCCAAAGTCAATCCTTTCCTTCTTTAACTTATTTGCCTTGGTGACAGCATTGTCACGTTCCTTAACAAGTTTAGTCACAATTTCTTCATGTGACTCTTCCATAGACTCAAGCCTCTCTTCAAGAGAGACCCGAGCTTCTTCTTCAAGAGCATTTTTTAGGGATGCAATTTCCATTGCATCCTCCCTTTCAATTCTGCCTTTTTGTTCGAGGAGTGCTTCGTTTTGGGCCAGCTGATCCATAAGAGCCTCAAAACGAACTTTGTGCTCACCTTGCAGGTTAGTATAGAAATAATCCAAAGCAATAATCTCTTCTTTAACCTTAAGACTAGCAGGATCATCCATGTCTATCATAGTCTTGGGAAAAGAAGAGTTAGAAGAAGTTACCTCAGAGCTTCTTGCCATGAGGCAAGTAGCATTCTTGTTGATGATGTTTTCGTTCGGAGAGTCGAAGAGAGATGTTGATGTAGATGTGGTGGCTATAGTAGCCACCTCTTGAGAGCTATCGTCCTCGTCCTCATCTTCACTCCCCGATGAATATTCTTCTTGAGCCACTAGAACAATCTTTGGTTGCTTCTTGAAAGGAGCATTCTTCTTTACAAACTGTTTCTTACGTGGAGCTTTTGATTTGTCCTTGAAAATAAGTCTTCCTGCATTATCCTCTCTACTTTGATATGGACACTCAGCTACGAAGTGCAGCCGGTCACCACAATTACATTTTATTTTCTTCCATAGGCTCCACTCTTGCGATCCAGTTCAGCTTTAGCCTTGGCTGGATCTTTCCAAAAGTTTCTTGCATAAAGAGCCAAGTATTGTCCGTGGATCCTTTTTATATCTTCGGGACAGTCCAGACCTTCTACTGCATATTCATCATGATCAATCACACTAGTCTTCAAGGCCATGTTGACCCCCTTTTGCATCCCCATAGCTCGAGCAAGAGCATCTTCGGCATTCTTGGCAGCCACTTTGAAGGCGGCCATTTCTTGCATTACCTCATTGGATGACATGAGGTGATAGTTATGACTACCTTGGAGACTTTTCAAATCTGTGGGCTCAAATGGCATAAGAGCACTGACATACTTGCGCTTGATCCAAGCATCATCAACATGAGCTGCACCGTGGTTTCTGAAGGTTGTGGCTATTGCCTTGAGCCTCCTATACATGTCCTCGTGGTCTTCTCCATCCAAAGATATAAAATCCTTGACTTCATTGCTCAAGGCATCATATCTATTCCTTCTCATACTTTCATTTCCGATGAAGATCTCGGTGAGCATCCCAAGCTTCTTTATTGTGCTAAGATCTTGAATGTGGCATGTCTTTGTCACCCACACCAAGCTGTATCATGTGTAGAGTTGTAGCATTGAGTTGGCTATCGACCACTTCTCTCCTTGTGAGATTGTTAGGATTTCCAACGTGAAGACCATTTTCGATGATCTTCCACAACTCTATGGAGGAACTGCACACATGAGATTTCATCAAAAATTGCCATTGAGAGAAAGTAGATGCTGAAAGTTTGGGTGGATCACCCCTATTATGTATATGTGGGTGAGGAATAGGCGGATCAGGGGAATACACATGAGAAACCTCATTGTATCCATCCTTACCGCTATCCTTTTTCGAGGAGGATCTCTTACTAGTATCATCACCTACCACTTCGTTATCTTTGGAAACAGTTTTACCCGTTTCCTTGGATTGCGGAGTGGTATCCTCAGAGTTAGATGGAGGTGATGCTGCGGATATGGAGAGACGCATTATCAATTGACGCATCTCTTCCATCTTAGCCTCCATTGAACTCACCAAGGTTGTTTCCAACGTCTTGAGATCGTTCATGGTGACTACCTCCGAAGCATCACTCCCATCTCCCTTGGAACCCATACTTCTCTTAGGCGGTTAAGCCCGAAATAAGAGCCGAGGCTCTGATACCAATTGAAATGGATCGTATGGGCACCTAGAGGGGGGGGTGAATAGGTGCTAACCAATTTTTAATACTTTTTCAAATTTAGGCTTGACACAAAGTAAATTCTCTAGATATGCAACTACGAGAATTTCCCTATATGTAACCCTAACTACTAAGCACGTAAAAGAGGAGCGAGGAAACCGTAGTGGAGCACGCGGAGACACAGGGATTTGTTTTACCGCAGTTCCTTCCTTGTTAAGGGAAGTACATCTACGTTGGAGGGGTGGACGGTTCTAAGACCACCATGCCACAATAGGCCTCACCCTATTCTCCGATGGATCTCGCCACGAGAGGCCTGATCCACCTTCTCCACTATTGGATCCCTTCGAGGCGGGAACCGGTGCCTTTTACAACACTATCGGGGCACAAACCCACAACCAAATTGGGGGCTCCCGAGATGACAACAAGCTGCCACAAGAACAAGGTTTATCAATATAAACAAAAACGAGGATCTAGATATTTGCAAGAAATACTAGATCGGAGGTTCTCCAAATGAATGGAGAGAAGATGAAGCGCTTGATTGCTGATGATGAAGATCAAGTTCTCCTCCTTCGATTCCCCAAGGTATGGGGACTTTGGGTGGATCTAGGTGGAGCACTCTTGGATGAAGCTTTCAGATCTGATCTGGTCTTTTTCGAGATGAATCAAGAGTTCTGGCAGGAGGTGGATGGCTGGCTTAAATACCCCCTCCCCAGATTTGGCCGTTGCACAAATCCGCCCCCCACTTGGGGCGGATTATCCGCCCCCTGGGAAAACTCCGCCCCAAGGGCGGATTCTCCGGGGGAAACTCCGCCCCCTCTCTGGGGCTTGCGCCTTGGTGAAGCTTGGTGAAGTTCTTGGGGGGCAGATAATCCGGCCCCCCTGATGGGCGGATTATCCGGCCAGACCGGAAAGTCCGGCCAAAACTCGCCCCTCTGGGCTTGGCGATGAGTGGGCGGATTATCCGCCCCCCCTGAGGGGCGGATTATCCGGCGGGGCCGGAAAATCCGGCCAAAATTCCGCCCCCTTCTTAGGCTTGCGCCTGCTTGGGCAAAGGGAGGGGCGGATTATCCGCCCCTGGTGGGGCCGAATTATCCGCCCCCAAAGGCAGAGTCCTTTTCCCTTTATTCTCAAATAGAGCCGCAACACTTCAACACACATTAAATGATCCTTGGTATTGTTATCAAACACACAAAACACTAGGGATTAAGAAATGTTCTTTCAGCTTTATGTTGCAGGACTAGAGGGTCATGGATACGGGTGTAGAAATGGAAACTGAGCAGCAGTGGATGGAGCGTGAGGCCAAGGAAAATGTCGATGCCGATGCAGCAAGTCAAGGAGCATTACCACCACCACCAATGATGCCGTTAATGGAGTAGAACTTTATGCAATGTATGCAAATGATGCAAGAGACCCGGAATAAGTTCATGGAAGAATTGCTGGGTAGAGCAAATCAGAGGGCACCTGAAGGTGGAGGAGTGAGTTTATATGGTTTCCAGAATGCAAGACCATTACCTTTTGCATCAGCTCCTGAACCGATGGATGTAGAAGACTGGCTAGCAGATACAAAGAGGAAGCTAAAAACTGTAGGTTGCAATGATGAGGAAAAATTGAGGTATGCAACTCATCTGCTGACCGGACCTACAACATCATGGTGGGAAAATCAGTTAGCCATGCAACAACCAGGAAGGGATTTTACCTGGGAGGAGTTTAAGCAGAGATTCCATGAATATCATGTTCCAGAAAGCGTCACGGAGTTGAAGAGGAGATAATTTGAGGAGCTTCAGCAAGGATATACTAGTGTCATGAAGTACATCCGGGAGTTTAGCCAACTGTCTCGTTATGCTGAGGAGTATGTTAACACCGAAGAGAAGAGGAAGAAACGTTTCTTGCGTGGATTGAAGATGCAGCTAAGGTTAGCCAATAAGCAAACTTATCAGTAGTTGTTGGATGCAGCCATTACTTTTGAAGATGATTATAAGAATGTCCAAGAGGACCGGAGGAAGAGAGCCAAGAAGGAAACCAAGAGAATTCAGGCAACCAAACCTAAACCTAACCTGGAGTTTAAACCTCGAAATACGAATTATGGCAACAACAACAATAACAATAACAAGGGCAGTGGTGGAAATAAATCTAATCCGAGAAGGAATGTTATCTGTAACAACTGTGGAATTCCAGGGCATTTCCAGAGGGAGTGCAAAAAGCCTGTAGTGATCTGTTATGGTTGTGGCCAGAAGGGGCATATCAAGCCGGATTGTCCGAGCAAACACCGGGAGGATGGCCTACCAAGGGAGGAGGACAAGCCAGTGGAGGAAATGGACAACCCAATAAAGGAGGAAACAATGGCAAGAACAATAATGGAAAGAGAAACCGACCTACCGAAAAACTAAACTGTGTAACCCTTGAGGAGGTGGATAATTCAGAGTATGCAGTAATAGGTACGCTCAATATCCTTACCAATCCCGACAAAGTTCTATTTGATACTGGTGCAACTACTTCATTCATTTCTGAAGAATTATGTGATAAGTTCGGGATTAGAAGGGCAACGTTAGAACGTCCTATGACCGTAGTTACGGCAGGAGGGAATGTGACTGTATGCCACATAAAACAAGATCAGGTTATCTCGATCTGTGGTTGTACATATTTCGCATAACTTTATGTGATTCCTTTGAAGGGAATTGCAGTAGTGCTGGGGATGGATTGGATGATTAATTGTGAGGAGAAAACTGTCTCAATCAAAACTCCAAGTGGATCAAGGATAGTTTACCAAGCAGATAAACACAGTCATATCATGGTGGATCTGCAGTTGAATTCAATGAAGGAAGTTAAATTATAAGAGATTCCTATAGTTAATGAGTTCCAAGATGTTTTTCCAACGAAATTACCAGGAATGCCACTAGACCGGGAGATAGAGTTCACCATTGACCTAATACCTGGTACATCACCAATAGCTCAAGCACCATATAAAATGGGACCCAAGGAGTTGAAAGAACTCAAGGAGCAAATTGATGAGTTAGCAAGAAAAGGATTTATATAGGAAAGTATATCTCCATGGGGAACACCGGTAATCTTTGTGGATAAGAGAGATGGTGGAAGACGGATGTGTGGCGATTATAGAAATCTAAACAACGTGACGATCAAGAACAAGTATCCTTTACCAAGAATTCAAGATTTGTTTGATCAAGTGAAAGGAGCTGGAGTATTTTCAAAGATCTATTTAAGATCTGGATACCATCAAATAAAAATCAAGACAGAAGGTGTTCCAAAAACAGCATTTGTCTCAATATATGGACACCATGAATATCTGGTGGTACCTTTGGTTTGACCAATGCACCGACAATATTCATGAATCCGATGAACAAGATCTTCATGCCATATTTGGATAAGTTTGTCATCGTCTTTATTGATGATATTCTGATATATTCCAAGGATAAGGAAGAGCATGCTGACCATTTGAGAATAGCATTGCAGACCTTAAGAGAACATAAGCTTTATGCTAAGTTCAGTAAGTGTGAGTTCTGGTTAGATGAGGTAGAATTCCTCGGTCATGTGATCAGTAAAGATGGGATTGCTGTGAATCCATCTAAAGTTCAGTCAGTACTAGAGTGGACTGCACCAACCAATGTGAAACAAATTCGAGGTTTCCTAGGAATGGCTGGTTATTATCGGAGATTCATTGAAGGTTTCTCCAAAATAGCCGGACCAATGACCAAATTACTAAGGAAGAATACACCATTTAAGTGGGATGAGAAGTGTGAAGCAAGTTTCCGAGAGTTGAAAACGAGATTAACCACAGCTCCAATCTTAGCAGTTCCTGAAACGGGGAAAGATTTCACCGTATACTGTGATGCATCTAAAGAAGGTTTGGGGTGTGTATTAATGCAAGATCGGAAAGTAATTGCTTATGGTTCAAGACAATTGAAACCACATGAAGTTAACTATCCAACTCATGATTTAGAGTTAGCAGTAGTAGTTTTTGCACTGAAAGGATGGAGGCATTTTCTTTATGGAGCCAGATGTGAGTTATACACTGACCATAAAAGTCTCAAATATTTCTTCACTCAAAAGGAATTGAACATGAGATAGAAGCGTTGGTTGGAATTAATCAAGGATTATGATCTAACAATCAATTACACCCCAGGAAAAGCAAATGTTGTAGCAGATGCTTTAAGCAGAAAGAGTGCAGATATTCAACCTAGCAACAGAGAGTTACCAAAAGAGTTACAAATGGACTTGGAAAGGTTAGAACTCCAATTCATCAGGACAGAGGTTCTTGGAGGATTAGCGACTATGCAGTTAGTGGCAGAACATGACAGTGATCTTAAGCAAGAAATTTTTAGACGTCAAGAAGACCTTTTTATTGCTGAGGAAATTCGGAGGATATCTCAAGGGCAAAAATCAGTTTTTCGCCTTGGAGATTATGGATCTTTATGGTTCCAAGACCGTATATGTGTTCTAGATGTGACTGAGATCAGAAATGTCATACTCAAAGAAGCACATGATACCCCATATTCTATACATCCAGGGAGTACTAAGATGTATATGGATTTAAAGGAACTATTTTGGTGGAATAACATGAAAAGAGATATTGCTAAATATGTATATGAATGCCATACTTGTCAAAGGGTGAAAGCTGAACATCAAAATCCAGTAGGGCCATTACAACCCTTAGAAATTCCTTAATGAAAATGGGAGGAAATAGGTATTGATTTCATTACAGGATTACCTATGACACCAAAAAAGAAGGACATGATATGGGTAATAGTGGACAGACTCACTAAGAGTGCACATTTTATTCCAGTGAACCAAAAGGATAATGCCGAGAAGTTAGTTGAGGTATATGTCAAAGAGATAGTAAGTAAGCATGGAATACCCAAGAAGATCATAACTGATAGGGGATCAGTGTTTACTTCAGCATTTTGGAAGAAATTGCATGAGGCACTTGGTTCAAAGTTAGATTTCTGCACGGCATATCATCCTGAGACAGGAGGTCAATCTGAAAGAACAAATCAAATACTAGAAGACATGTTGAGAGCTTGTGCACTAGAGTTTGGAGGAACATGGGAAGATCACCTATCATTGGCAGAATTTTCTTATAACAACAGCTATCAGATTAGCCTGAAGGCAACTCCATATGAGGTTCTATATGGAAGCAAGTGTAGATCACCAATATGTTGGTACGAACCTGGAAGCAGCAAGGAATTTGCGCCAGATTATATCAAGGAGAGACAAGACATCATTGATAAGATCAAGGATAGACTGAAAATAGCCCAGAGCAGGCAGAAAAGTTATGCGGATCAAAGCCGAAGATCATGGCATCCAGTAGTAGGAGATATGGTCTATTTGAAAGTAAGTCCAATGAAAGGAGTAAAAGGGTTCGGAGTTAAAGGGAAATTAAGTCCAAGATATATCGGACCATTCAAGATACTGAGCCAAAACAGAACTATAGCTTATGCTTTAGAGTTACCATCAAGACTGGCTCAAGTGCATAATGTTTTTCATGTGTCACAACTTCGTAAATGTTTGAAAGTTCCAGAGGATGCAATAACACATCAAGAGATAGAACTACAAGCATACTTGACTTATATTGAAAAGCCTTGCAAGATTCTGGAAGAAAATTGGAAAATATTAAGGAATAGGGCAATCAAATATTGCAAGATACAATGGGAGCATCACCCTCAAAGGGAAGCCACATGGGAAAAGGAAGAGGATTTAGGAAAAACTTATCCAGAACTATTCAGGTACATCTCCAACAAACTTCGGGACGAAGTTTAATTTAAGGGGGGGAGTCTGTAACATCCCAGCATTTAGGAATCTAACGAAGGGTAGATTTAGGATTATGTATTGTTGCATGCATCTATTTGTGAAAAAGTGGGTAATTTTTTCGCCAAATAAAATCTTAAGTGATCAATGTTTCTTTCTTACTTTAAGATTAGGTTTAGACTTAAAGGAGGATTGTATAAAAACTTTGATGTGATCTTAAAATAATTATGTGTGTTTTGAAATGGGTTGAAGTTAAAAACTTAAGTGTTTGGATAATAATTTAAAAGATTTAGATAAAAGATTTGAGTCTTAAATTAATTAAGATATAGGCAGTATAACTTAAATCTCAAAACAATAGAAATTATGGAAATTATTTTCATATTATAAAGACATAAACAAGTTACAACATAATAAAGAATAAGAATATTCTTTATTAATAATGATATAATCTTTATTACAATAGAATAAAATAAAGATTATAAGAACTATAAAAGAAAAATTACAAAGGATTAAGAAAATTACATCTACTAACTATCCTATATTTAAAACCTAAACTAAATCTTCATCTTTATCCTTGAACCTGCAAAACAAGGATTAAATAAAAATAAAACAAGATTAGTGTTAGTATATATTTCTCTCGGATATGTCAGTGAGGTGCACTTGGAAATCTCATCATTGATAAATGTTAAAGAGGGGCAAGTTTCACCAATATGAAAGATTTCATCTTTCATAAATTCACAGCCAGAATGCAAATGACAGCCAAAAGGGATCAGTTCACCAACCAAGGTAAAAGTAGATTGGTAATAGTAAGATCAAATTTTCTGAACCTATCCATATGTGCATAGCAGGCACACAGGCTGCAAACACACAAGCATGCAAGAGTGTGCTGTCGACTGCACAAGCACAACCAGACCAAACAAAACCAGAGCACAGCCGTAGGGAAGCACCTCGGTGCATCATTACATCACACCACACCACACCACACCACAGCCAGGGTGAACAACAAGTAAACCAAGAACAGCAGCCAAACCAACCACCAGATTAACCTAAACATCACCAGGATGGTGACATAAGGAGGGGGATGAACAAGGTGGACAACAAGGCCAAGCCTAGGAGCTAGGAGGAGCAGGCTAGCTCCAGATCAAGCACAGGAGTCCAGCAAAACCAGATCAAGATCATCACCAACTTACTCCACAAATATCAACTTTTGTGGTGAGTTTCATAAAACCTTCACATGATCTAATCATCTTATTTAGAGAAAGGCATGTGTTGTTTTATAAAACAAACCCTCAGAAAACACCCAAGTGGGGTGAATCCATCATAGGGATTTCTTTTAAGCTCTAAAGGCAAATCACAACATACCAATATTCAACCAGAGCTCAAAGCAACATCCTTGCTCTGGATGTCAAATCATATTCTACAATTCAATCATACATATACCTATGATCTGTTTCTAGGCACATCCCTAAAAGAAGGGTAGCACCTTAGAAACAAATCTTTTGGGATCCATAGATTGATCTGTTGGAGATATGCCCAAGAGGCAATAATAAAGTGGTTATTATCATATCTTCACACTTATGATAAATGTTTACATACCATGCTATAATTGTATTAACCGGAAACATTAATACTTGTGTGATTTGTAAACTAAAATAAGAGTCCCTAGTAAAGCCTCTTGTTAAACTAGCTTGTTGGTTAATATATGATCATGGTTTCCTGATCATGAACACAGAGATGTTATTAACAACAGGGTCATATCATTAGGAGAATGATGTGATGGACATACTCCTATAGTTAAGCGTAGCATAAAGATCAAGTCATTTAATATAGTTCATTTGCTATAAGCTTTCTGATACATAGTAACCTAATTCCTTTGACCATGAGATCATGTTAATCACCATCACCGGAAGGATGCTTTGATGACATCAAACACCACACCGTAACTGGGTGGCTATAAAGGTGGCATTGAGTGTTCGGAAAGTATGTGTTGAGGCACATGGATCAAGAGTGGGATTTGTCCATCCATATGACGGATAGATATACTCTGGGCCCTCTCGGTGGAATGTCATCCAATTAGCTTGCAAGCATGTGGTGGCTCAAGGGATCACATATCACGAACGAGAAAAGAGTACTTATCGGTACGAGGTTGAACTAGGTATGCGAGATACCAAGCGATCATAAACTTCGGATAAGTAAACTATCGTGAGACAAAGGAAATTGGTATCGTATGTAAGTGGTTCATTCGATCGCAAAATAATCGTAGAAATATGTGGGAGCCATATGAATTTCAGATTCCTCTATTGGTTATTGTTCGGAGAAGTGTCTCGATCATGTCCGCATAATTCACGAACCGTAGGAGACACACTTAAGGATTCGACGTTGTTTGAGTAGTTATGGTATTATGAGAAAGAGACCGAATGTTGTTGAGTCTCGGATGGGATCCGGGATATAACGAGGTGATCCGAATGGTCCGAGAATAAGATTCATATAAGGAAATTCCGTTTGAGTTCGGGAATGATTCCGTGTTTTCATCGAATGTTCGAAGGTTCCGAATGTCCCAAGACTCGGGGAAGGGGTACATGAATGTGTCATTACATGTTGGAATGATTGCATCATGTACTAAGTGTTCTTTCTGTTCCAAATAAAGGATTAAATTGAATCCTAAAACTGAAAAGTCAAATGGCTAGTTTGAAAGTCAAACGGCTAAAACAGGAAACTGTGGGAAACAAGCAAGAGGAGGTTGAAACCAACTTGGAGGAGGAGTCCCTCCTCTCCAAGCCGCAGCCACCAAGGCCGACTTGGGGAGGGACTCCCTCCCCTTGGCCGCCCCTCCCACCTATAAAAGGAGGGGCAGGGCCTCCTCCTCTAGACACACACAAGTTCCTATCCTCTAATCTAAATCCTAGCCCTAGACTCCGGTTTAGAGCTGCTTTGGTTTAGAGCTTCTAATTGCCCTAGCCTTCGGATTAGAGCCTTCTAATTGGTGTGTCTAAACCCTAGACCACTAATAGCTCTCTCTCATACTCCACCATACTCGCTCCGGCGAAGCCTGCAAGGATCTCCCTCTACTTAGGTACCATTGCCAGTCTAGGAATCGCGAGGAGTGCTACAACCTCCGCTTTGCTGGAACAAGGGAGAGGAAGGTCTTCGTCAGTACCGAACGTGACCGATCAAGGGAGCGCTGCCGAACGTTAGCCTGGGAAGGATCGCTCACGATCTTGAGACCGGCAAGTGTACGACTACATCACCCACGAGAATCTGCTCTCGTTAACCGCTTTGGAATCTTCGAGGGTGAGTTCCTCTATCTACTCGTTGCTACAATCTAGTAGATAGATCTTGGCTTGTTTGTTTGCATGCGGTAGAAATTTTTTGTTTTCCATGCTACGAACCCCTACATGATCAAGTTCAATACCGATTTTTTTCCAAGCTATGATTCAATAAAGAATAGCTGGTACTACTACCAAAACTATCTAGATGAACCAACTAGATAAGATTTGAATCCCTAAGCCTCAGACCAACATCATTGGTCATAGGGAATTCAGATATGAGCATCTCCATATTTTTTCAAAGCCAAGATTGTCTCAAGCATCAACTAACCAAATCCATGATTTAGAATTAAACTTGTGTGCCATACATGATGGTTTCACAAGAACAATTCAATATGAATCAGGAACAACAGTAAATCATCCTAGATTTATAAAATCAACTAAATAATCATTTTCCTGTTAAAAAACAGGAATCATAACTAGAATATTCCCATAATACATTTCACTGTTTGAGAACATGATGATCTCAACCCACATATTAATTTCCAAGCTTACATCACTAGGACAGTAGTTGTATCTTATTATAATCATGATCATGAATCAAATAAACAGTGGAAAACTATCAGATCATTAGCTTTACCAAGCATGTTTCCCATACAACCACATCATCTGAATCAGATGCAATCCAAGCATCAAATCATCTAGTAAGCCACCAGAAACATCATACCTTAGTTCAACCAACAAGCCTCAGGCCAATTAGCATTCAGTATGTGTACAGACCATCTAAAACATTAATCAATTCCTCCAATACATGAACAAGCACATCACAGGAACCCTAAAGGGATAATCATCCTAATCTGAATCAGACAGTAGCCAGAAAGGAAACTACTAACATGTAGCATCGAATCAACAAGCACAAAGAGCATCAGGAGAGGGGAATCAAACTCACCATAGGTCCTCGCTGAAGGATAGAAGAGGAAGCAGAGGGGCCGATGGCCATGGCGGCACGGGGAGCACCCCAGAGGGGGCGCTGCAACCCGCACGACGCCATGGCAACGACCCTGATCACGCCTGGAGGTGCAGAGCATCAGCTCAACGCACGACGACCACAGCCGCACTTGAATCCATGCCAATTCCCAAACCCTAGGGTTTGGGACATCATCGATCCATCGCAGGAGAGCCCTAGGCTCGAATCCAATCGGATAGAATGAACGGGCGTCATCGACAACCCCTACTACACCACGACGGTGACCAGAACGGCCGACGGCGGCAGGAATCGCCGGTGGCGGCATCGCCGACCACGGAGTCGGGTCAGAGGAGGAGAAGATGAACTCGCGAGAGAGAGAGGCAGTGATGAATGGGCCGAGCTGGGCAAGACCCTTCGGGGTGGCTCTTTTGTCTAGTACTAGTGGGCCAACAGGGCCCAATAAAAATAACCAGCCCAGAAACAATTTCAGGCCTGTTTTAATAAAAAGAAAAATACCAAAATACCCCTGGACTTAATAAAATCCTAGAAAATAAAATAATAATCTAAAAATTATAAATAAAATATTTTTGGATTCACAATAATCCATTCTGTCCAAATAAAATAAAATATTAAATTTTGGACATTCATATTTTATAAGAATTTTGTAATTTAAATATTCCTTATGGAATTTACAAAATTATTGAAAGGTGATAAAAATAAATAAAAATCACTTTAATTATTTATTAATAGTATAGTATTTTTGAAAAAATACTAAATAAATATTTAGTAATAAAATTAAGGTATAATTAATAAATCAATAAAAGTCAAATAAAGGGAAATAAAATAAAATAAATCAATACATGTTATAAATATTAAAAAGAAATATTTATAAACCCTTTATTACTCCAAAAGAAACTTTTTGGGGTAAATGCATATAAATTTAAATAATGCATTACATTATCTGCATAATCATTTTGCTTCTTTAAATATTGTCCTTATCGGGCAATAATGATGTTTTTGTAGAACTAGAAGCTCAAGGTCCAGTGCAAGCATCAGACTTCACTACCTTGCTGTAGCATCCCAATTGTCTAACATTGGAATGCTACATAAGAAATACCGATCAACACTACCTTATGCTGGTTATTTGTTGCATCATCATGACATCATCCTCATGTCACCATGCCACCTTGCATTTGAGCAACATATAAAACCCCTTTTATTTTGTTCTTATCCCATTTGCACTTATATTATATTACTTGTATTTGCTTCTTGATATATTGTAGTTGCTTCTTGATAAATTGCTTAATGCCCAAGTTGAGTTGTGGGCATATCTTTTACAACTCCACCACCTTTCCGTGTCACCATCTTATGATTCCACCTTCCCATTTAATATGAGCATTGGCATCTCCTTTTGTTATTTAACTCAAGCTCATCACTAATTGGGTATGGGTCCTTTTCCTTTGAACTACTTGCCTCCATACATGGTCCAATATTGTTTTCACAATATTTAGTATGGGATCTACATGGCCACCTCTATTTTCCATGTAAGTGTAGAATCCTTTCTATCTTCTTTCCATAGTTTTATTTAGGATTATAAGTACATTTGATTTAATAAGGACATATGAATTCATAGTGGCTCACGTACACTAGTTTTGGCCTTAATATGCAAATGTGCCTATCACTTTAAATAAGCTAATGAAATTAAAGAAGGCTCCACAAAAATTCTTGGATGGTTGCAATCATTCATGAAACCTTGCATATTGGACAAGCTCAACATGCATGGCCCATGATGATTCTCTATCCTTCCATTTGCACTATTTTGGAATTTAAGCATGGTTCTATGATGCTTTGAATTCAAACCAAATAAAATAACCCTACCTTGTTTCCTTTCTCTCCTTTCTAGTCACAAATATAACTTCATGTGTATGTATGTGTACCCATGCATGCAAGTGGGTGTATAGGTGCATGGGCCATGCAAACTTGCCATATATCTTCTCTCTTTTGTTCTTTGGAATTCTGGTCGTTTCTTAAGTTGGTTTTGAATACTTGAATTCAAACAAAAGTTTGGAGAAATAAAAAAATGAACAAAACCTACACTACATCTACCTAATATATTCTACCTAGACAAAGCCCTGTACACTCTCACCCTTCCTTGCCGTGGGTTCACCATGTGCTTCCCTACCTCTCTGTTTTGGTTCTTTTGGCCAACCCACCCCATACACGACCTGGCCTTCCTTCTCCTCTGGTCCCCCTTTCTTTTCCTCTTCAAGCAAAGCTACAAGAGAGAAGAGAGGAGACCCCAACCACCTGAGTCCCCTTCCTCTCCTTTTTGCAAGAGGCAAACCCCTATGAGCTGTCCCTCTTATCTTCATCTCCGAGCAGATTGAAAGCTCTAGGTCTCACCACCTGAACCACCCTTCCTCCCTCCCTTTCCCCCAAGAAGCCATGGCCACGCCATGAGCTCCACTAACCCTAGACCCGGCCATCACAAGAGGGGCGTTTGAGTCGGCAGAGGGGAGTCTTGAGTCGGGAAGCTTGATCGCCGCCTGCTTCCTCCCAAGAGCCAGACGGCCGTGCCACGGAGAGGAGAACGCTGCGTGGGCGCCAAGATCGGGAGTTACTGAGCCCGGCACGTGGTGATCATCCCCACCACGAGCGACCCCGCCTACACCGATAACCCCAGGGTGAGCAGACCCTCCTCTCTCACAAGGACCCCCTCTACCTATTTGCCCTGTGTTGCTGCCGCCACCTTCGAGTATCCCGCCACCTCTCTGCCGCGCCGCCGTACAGTTCGCCGACACGCCAGCACGCGCTCTCGGCCTGTCGAACCAGCAGCAGCAACAACAACACGCACATCAGCCCTGTTTTCCGCCACAGTTTGCCGCAAGCGTGCTTCTCCTCCAGTTCTCTCCAGCTCTATATCTTTATGCAAATGCGTAGCCTAGTGTGTCCTCTTTCCAGAAAGCCCGGCCTTTCTCAAAACGTCGATCTACATCTCTCAGGATCATCTGTCGAAGATCAGCAAATCTCGCTGCAAAACTGAAGGAGTTCCACACCCAGACGACACCTGTTTCTGGCCTCTGTTCATCGCAGTTTTCCACCCTATCCAATCTTCGTACGGGAAAACATTATGAACCAAATCCTCAGCCCTTGGACTCCTCTTAGACTTTTATTTTTATGGAGTCGCAAAATTCTGCTTATATTGATCGCCATATTCATCGCAAAATCGTTCCAGCTAGCCATTTTTCGCAAAATTCAGTTCCGTTCGTCAGATCCAATCCTCCAACCCTCCCGGTAGGTTTTGCAATCAGACCCTCCGCTTTTCTTTAACTCAACCCGCAGACCATCCCTTCATGGCTTTTTTGTAAAAAGGCACCCACCTTCTGTTAACCTTGACCCGCGGTCCTCAACCCCACCAGTCCTATGCCCAGTCAGCACTGCGGCCCACCTGTCACTCTCTACGGGTAGAATCCTGCGAGTAACAAAAGTCCAGAAAACCTTTTCTGAAATCAATTTCAATTTGTTTATATTCTGTTTAAACATAAACTAATTCATAACTTTTGAATAAACAAGAATTTGAATAAAAGTGTAATATGAAATGTGTTTAGTTTTAAGTTGTGAGTTCATATGCACATTCAAATATTTTCAAATCTGACTTAAACTAGTCAAACCTTTGACTTTGACCCCTTTTAATAATTTTGACTTTAATAATAATTTAAATTTATAATTCCAAATAATTTGAATAATATATGTTTTTAAATCATAAAAATGTGAGGAATCTGTCTATGTTATGTATATTATCATTTGAGCAATTTTAAAAAAAAATCGAATTAATAAATATTAATAATTGTCTTTTCTTAATTATTGCATGACTTTAAATCCGTAACTCCGAATTCGACAATTGATATGTCCAAATCGATCAGCGCGACGATACCTATCCAACCATGATATCCATGTTATCATTTGCATCATGCATTAAGAGCAGTTTTATAATTAGTACTGTTTATGCAAGAAAACACATGGTAAATAAAATTAGGAACTAATTGTTTTTTATTAATAATGCCTCACGAATTCTATATCATCATGTGTTATACCCCTAATACCTTTTCAACATAGTTTGTATCATTAACTTGCCATGTCATGCATCATATCATGATCATGCCGATTCTTTCGCATTAGTTGTAATTGTTGCATCGCTTGTTCCTTTTAGTGTTTTGCTTCTTCCCGGATAGGACGATGAGATGTTGTGAGCTTCGACAAGTTCTTCGGTTATGAAACTTCGGCAATGTTTCCAGGCGAGCATTCTCCCCCTTTCTACCTATATTATTTTTATAGTCTTTATTTCCTCCTGTTGATCTATTGCTATCTGTATTGCGATGCTCTAGTTTTCGTACCCGTGGTATCCCTTGCAGCCTTATATTGCCTTGGACACATCCTATTACTTGTTGTTTGGTAGATAGTTGGACTTGCGTGTCGTACTAGCTTGCTCAAGTGCTGTTGCGTGTTGTCAAGTATCACAGTTGTTGGAAGACTGCCATATGCTTTATGTTGGAGATGATCATGGCTTTAATTATTGTTTAATAACTAAAATTGAAAGTAGGTAAAGAATGCAGAGGCACAGGTGGGCAATAGATGTTATTTGGTTTTTAACTGTCCACTTGTGTCCCGTAGGACCCCGAGTACTTGATACCTATCCTTTGAATATTCGCACTATCCGCATGTGGGACCATGAATCCCCCTAGCCAGAGCTTGAGTCATATTTATTTCTTGGGGCCACAAAGTAGTTTGGGGCTTTATTACTATCCTGTACTTATGCCATGCTTATCGCTTATTTACGATTGCGCGTGGGCCTTTGTACTATTTAGGAACAAATGTGGAATGTTTTGCGGTATCGACAAGCCCAGTCACACTTTCGGGTTTTCGCCGTTCTGACCATTGACACAAACCTGCAGGTCCGTCTCGAGCCGCCAACTTCGTCATGGGTAGCTTGGTGGGGTGGCCCCCTGAAATTTATATGAATCTTGCAATTGCTCTGTCGTGATGCCTCGTTGGGTTTTTATTGTTTTTTCTCGAGGTTGATCGTGCGTGTGTTGCTATTTGTGCCCCCCTGCAGGGTAAAACTTTCTGAAAGCCGTGTCCGCGGTTATGGACGACTTGGAGCATAGTATCTCGATCATAGACAACTATAACTAAAGTAGTGCTATAAATTTGACTTTATAATGACTAGTAATCAGCTTCACTATAGTGGAATGGCTTAATAAAAGTGCCAACAATTGCTGGTTTAGATTGTCACCTGTTGCCATTGTACCTGACTAGTAAATATTGCAACTACAACGGAATGGCTAAATAAAAGTATCAACAACTGCTGGGTTTTGGAATGCCTCATGCTATATGTATCTGACTAGTAAGTACTACAACTACAACATATTGGTTAACTAAAACTACCCACTGCTTATTATATCAGGATGACTCATGCTATCTATATCTGACTAGTAATTGCCGCCACTATAACGGAATGAATAAAACTGCCAACTGTGTGAGTTCCTCGGTTGACTTCCTCGTTTGGTCTCGAGGGGGGAAATACCAGGATGGGTATGCTTGGCGATATTTCTAGGTTGGATCCGAATAGGCCTCTCTTATCCCTATCTGATAGCCGCCAGTGGTATTGAGTCTCTATAGGTTGTTTAGTGCATGCTGCGCTGCCGCTTCAGTCCACCATACCTATGTAGGCGAGGGCCGCCGAATTCTAGTCTCGCCGTGTACTGGCCTCAGTACTGACCGCTCTCTTTTTCCTTCGCCCTTTGTCGGCACCCCTTTTGTTAAGCAGGTTTTGAGATCGACGTCGTTAGCAGGGTTACCCTTCCGTCTTGGCCTGGGCAGGGTTATGGACGCCATTGGTTATTCTTCAGGGCTCTTAGCCTAATTTGCATCTTGTCCGTACTCGAACGTTGTATCATTTTCAAGGTGATTTGGGTCTTTGTACTGTATATTGTATTCTTGGCTCGATGAGTCGCTGTTGTATATATCTGTTTTGTGGGTTCCATCGTGGAGTAATGTGTAATGATATTACTTTGTTTTCCACCCGCACGCAAGTGCCTGGTGGGCACCTTTGAATCGTCTCTATGCGGGTTTGGCGGGATTCGCTAAGACTTGCATAGGGCCGATTCTGAGGGTGTTACACTTTCCATCACAAGGCAAGTTCATCACTTGCTCATGTACTTTGAAGAGTATTTATCAAAGTATTTGCAAATTGTGTGTTATCATATATGCTATAAAAGAAATAAAATAATATTTTCATAAATAAAGAAAACATAGATCTCATCCTAAGTGGTGATATAATGGAGCAATAGAACTTAGAGTTCTAATCGAAACAATGATGATCAAATAGGGACTTAATAACCCCTGACATCAGTGATTCTAGCGCCGTATATTACGCGTTAGCCATGAGATTTGGAATGGGACAGAGAAGTTAGTTGTATCTTCTTCCTCTCGAATGAAGCCGGATGTTCAGGTCATGGATGTTATCCTCGTAGAGTGCATATTAATTGGTAATTCATAAAGGATATGCATCATATGGGTGGGAACCCTCAACGTCCCACGATAGTTCTGGCATCTAACGGTTTATACAAACCATTGCCGTAATTCATTATGTGAGCATGGTGTACACCAAGGAGGCATGTGGGGTCGCGAAGGGGGCAGTGATTGGCTTGGACCAACTACTAGGCTCCATATCATAGAATTGTGGACGGGAAAGTACGCCAGTTTATGCAACAAGGAGTTGATCTCTCATGGGTAAAGTAACGCACCTCTGCAGAGTGTAAGAACTATAACTTGTTACTCCCTGTTCCGGAAAGGAGCTATGAACGCGGCAGGAAAGGAACTCCATGAAAGTTCTAGTCAACCTGTGAAGGCTGATTGTCATAGTTTTTTTTAGAATAAAATCAATCTTTGAAGAAAGATTTACAAAAACTGCATAGTGCCAAGGATTTATAATCCGAGGTGGTAGTTAGAGCATCAAACTTCCCACCTTGCATATAGTGAACTTGTTGGGCTGTTACTCATTCTTTCCTTTGATCTCTTGCTTAGACTCTGAGGATCCCGAAGACGTGCCAATGTATGCAGCTGAATGCCAAGAAGATGTGTTCTACGAGGAACCTGACCTATCCGGAGGAGTTGAATGCGTGGATTACGAGATCCGCTACGGTGTCTATGAGAACGAGACCAACTAAGTACCTAGTTAGTAGTAACCATCGGAGACGAGCAACATAAACTCTATAGAATAAGCTGTTGAGCCCCACTCCTAGTCGGAGTTGTTACTTTTAAATTTCCGCTGAACATCTTATATTTTGGTTTGTAAGTTGGATCTTTTGGAAGTCTTGAACTTCCGGTATTGTAATAATAATAATGTGCATACCTTTGTAATATGGACCCGCAATGTTTCTGTTGTACCACTCTGAGGGATGTGATATTTACGGAACGGTGTTCTGTGGATGTCATGTCAATGACTATAGTGTACTACACATACAGTGGTATGCTGGGTCACCGCAGTATATAGTTTGTTCGATCAATAGAATAAGTAGTTTTGAATGTCTTTACCGAGATTTCAAAGACGATGGATGTATTAAATATATGAATTATTCAATTTTCTATTGCATTACAATAATTTTACGATAATATTTCTCTAGCGAATACTAATATATTTTGTGTGAACAAGTGGTGGAGGTTGAAAAACATTGTTGAGGATTATCCTTGAACTTTGAATAATCTATAAAATTCTAGCGTAAATATTAGAAAAGCTATACTTTAAGGAATTTTCTGGAGTAGGGGGGCAACCCCTTGACCCTAGGAAACTTCGCCACTGTGAACAAAGGAACATTTGTGTCGTATCGCCCTAGGGACCCCAAAATGAGTGGATCGGCCCTGAGAAGATGCAGTCAACCACAACAACAAGCACAAGTAGCGGACAGAGCCGCAGGGGCCAGGAGATACCAAGGAGGCGAGGATCTACCACACTGTTGATGAGCATAATTTTTTTCTCCATTTTATTTCAGTTTATATCTTCTTGATGAGAAGAAATTCCTCCTCCATTGCCTCTGGATCTAATCTGAGAAGCGAAGAAGAACACCAGATGTCTAAACACAATCTTTTTTTTGAAGTAAGATCACTTATATTGAGCAATAGGCCGTCTCATTAAAAACCCTCCAACCCCCTTAGGTATCCTGATAGGGAAAAGAGTACGTAAGAAACCTATTGCCCCGAGATGTTGCATCCATTCAAGCCATGCACTCCTTTTTTCTGTTTCGTTTATCTGAGTTGGATCACACCCTGATTGATCACGTCAATTCATGTTTTATTGTTGTATGGGGCAATATATGTGCTGCTGCTCCACTCATTTTTTTAAACAAAATTTCTTTTGTCTATTCTTCAGGTAATTTTTAATACTGAGAGTTCAACTATTCGACTCAATGTAACAAGTTCAAAGAAAGCAGATCCTTTGTTTTGTTGCTTGCCTATGAAGGTTAGAATTAACACGTGGATTTAGTTTTGGACTCTATTGTCTTGCAATATGTTATTCTCATAGATTTTTACTTTGTGGAATATTGACCTTTATATTCTCCTTAAATTGGTATGATAGATGAGAAGTTTTCTCCTTTAAACCCTTGGTGTTTTGTCAACATCACCATTGGGTGGTTAATTTTCAGGTGGTGGAGATCCCATATCGGATGATTCCTGATACATATGTAACCTATTACTCATGTAAAACTCGGTAAGCCATCACTACATTGTACATGGTGCCTTTTGTTTTTCTAAAGAAAAAAAAGTTTACTCTAAGTGACATTAATTCCCAAAAACTTCATGTTATCGCTTGAGTCCCGGCCAACTATTTTTTTGGTTCCATTCTTTTACAAACATGCATCGTAGCTACAACATATGCTTATTTATAACTAAGCCAAATGGATGGTTGAACATTGATGTTTCTTAGCAGGGCGTTGCAGTCGACCATGCTACAAGACACACTGTACTCTATGGTTGAATGAATGATATAGAATACATTTTTTATCTTGACAAACTTGAATTGAGTAATCAAAATGTCATTCTGTTTCTAAAAGCTATGCTCAAATGTGTTACTAAATTCCTCGCAAAAATGTGTTCTAAATTTTGTACACCATTAATCTCTACCAAATCATCAATTTGACAATGTGATTTGTTCAATTTATTATTTGTTTTCACGTTATTCCGCCGCAACGCGCAGGATATCATCTAGTTTACTAGTTACCAGTACAATGTCTGAGTACCACAATGGCACTCGTCATATCTTCAAATCATTTTTTTAAAGCGGTGGCACATCACATCTTCTACCACTTTGTGTTGCTGAAGGAGCAAAATACCATGTTCAATGCTCTCATCCCTATCGCTAAAGGTATTATGTTGGGTCAAGGGTTTAGTGCTTCTTTTATTCAAAGGAAGAAGGAGGAATAATATAGGAATACGGAAATTTCCTATCCATCCGTTTGGTGGTCCGGATGAATTGAGCAAAAGAAAAATATAAAAAGTTTCATTTGATCTTAGTTTTGGAGGAAAAACAAAAGAAATTTATGGTCCACTTGAACCTCCTTTTCAAATTCCTACCCATGACGAATGAGGTTGATGTATCCAACGGCATAATAACATCCTAGTTATACTTTCTTATATCGTCTGACTTTGATTTGATCATGTTTATTAGAAATTATGCATTTTTTCTATTCCGACGATAAATAACCAAATTTATAGATTTTTTATGTTTTTTCAATCATTTATTTTGCATATGTTTTTTTTTCTTATTTCTACATTTTCCTAGACATATGTCTTTAGAATCCTCCTAATGCCCTTAATGGCACCATAAGGCCACATGCAATGCAAAGTGCGTATGGAGGTGCTTTGAAAAATAAACTGGTTTAAAGTTAAGCATTGGTGCTTGTTTGTAGAAGAAAGATGCTTAACTGGACACCTCGCCTATAGAAATAAAACATTGGCGGTTAAAAATACCTAATTTATTTTTTGTAAGCATTACTATGAACACTATCCCATTGTACACGGCCAAAGTTAGCCTAAAATAAGCTAAGTTAGCCTAAAATAAGCTACCCGAGTTTGGAAGTTAAATTTCCTCTCATAGCGTGTGCAGACTCGACTACTCGAGTTTGTATCGGAGTCGAAGGAATTTCATGACTTGAATCTAGTTATATATGGACTCATGTCCAAGAAAATCAGCTGGCCCACACCTCAGTTCCCCCCTTCCCAATCGCGAGAGCGCGTCCTGGTGCCGTCCGACCATGTCTTCTGGGGCGCCGCCGCCGCAGCCGCCGCCGTACCGCCCGTACCGGCAGGTGCGCGCGGCGACCCCGCACGCCCGCGCCATCTCCTGCGTGCGCTTCTCCCCCTGCGGCCGCCTACTGGCGACGGCCTCCCTCGACGGCACGGTCGCCCTCCTCTCCCCCTCCTCGCTCGCCGTCATCGCCACGCTGCGCGGCCACACGCACGGCGTCTCCGATCTCTCCTGGTCCATGGACTCGTTCTACCTCTGCTCCGCGTCCGACGACCAAACCCTCCGCATCTGGGACATCCGCTCCATCCTCTCCGGCCCCGAGCCCGCCGACCCAAGCGTCGATCGCTGCATCCGCGTGCTCAAGGGTCACACCAACTTCGTCTTCAGCGCCAACTTCAACCCGCAGACCAGCTCCCAGGTGGCCTCAGGGGGGTTCGACTGCACCGTGCGCATCTGGGACGTCAAGAACGGCCGCTGCCTCCGCGCCTTCGACGCGCACTCAGACCCCGTCACCTCCGTCCACTTCATCCGGGACGGCTCCATCATTGTGTCAGGGAGCCACGATGGGAGCTGCAAGATTTGGGATGCGGGAACTGGGGCTTGTCTCAAGACAGTCATCGATGACAAGAAGCCATCAGTTTCCTGCTCAATGTTCTCACCAAATGGCAAGTTCATCCTCGTCGCCACGCTCGATGACTCGCTGGTATGACCAATTGTCTGCTATTCATACCAATTAACCATCATCTTCTGATTCTAGTGCGAACGAAGCTCATGTATATGCCTCTCTTAGCGTAAGTGCAAATCACTCCCAGTTCACAATTTCACAGAGGATGAAAAAGATCCTGTGTGCTGGATGGTATACAAACCACACTATATTAGCCCATCATGCAGCACTAAGTAAATTATATTTCATGGTTCTTTGATATCAAGGCCACTTCGATGTAGTTTCATCTTGGTACACTGATAGCAGACTCTAGCTAGTTTCTAATCCAGTTTTCTGACAGTGAATAAAACCCTCCCCAGTTCTTATAGAGTTCTAGGAAGCTACAAGTTCTATTACAGAACTGAAAAGGAGTCTAGGCCTAACTATCCACAACTAGAACAATTCTGAAAACATCTACTGAATGAGGTTGTGTGTTTGCAGTCCTACTCTCTAAAAATACAATATGAACAACTTTCAGAATGCCTCACTTCATTTGAACTTCAAATTAAAAAGTGCACTTGACAGTGCATGAAATTACAAAACTCTGTCTGATGTGTCCACGGCGCATTAGCTACAGGATATCAACCTGTTCTCTGCAGTGTTTTGACTGTGGGTACAATTGCACTTAAAACACGACCGCCGGAACCAAAGTCAAAAGAGGTAAAGCCTAATTTCCGGACACCTAGTTAGATTCAATACGGGTCCATCCAAGACGCAGCGGGACTACCAGGGGAAAGCCCGTCCTCGGAAGTTCAACTGAAATAACAATGCTCGTTGCATAATTATGGGGCATTATGTAAATCCCCCATTTCAACATACATGTCTGAATGGAACTGAGGAGGTGGTCTTATTATGTTTCAAGTTGCATTCTATGAGAGTATATTTGCAATTTAGTAAACTGTTTATAATTCTCTACCAACTTCACCCCTTGTTCTTGTTATGTTTGTACTCTTCATACTGTGATGAACCTGTACACTGTCAACACTCTTCTCATTCATCTTTGTCCTCTCACAGCATGACTTTAGCTGTTGCACATAGCAATGACTTTATCTTTGTCCTTCTTGCCCAACTTCTTTGTAAACTGCCTGTTGCCACTGTTCTCCATCTGTTGCAGCAGTTTTCACGTCATTACGTACAGTTTCTTATAAACGTTTCATACTGCAAGTACTGGGGTCCAACTGGCACTCCTGATGTTTCAGAATGGTTTACTTAATGTTCTCAAGTGTTGTTCTCATCACTCTGGCTATTACGTTTTACCACTATAGATTACCAAATATTGTGTGACTGCCTTTTAAGTCTCAAAGTGAAACATTACTTCTAAGTTCCAACTGTCTAATAATTACATTTATTTCTTTAAACTGCGAAGTATGCTACGCAATCTAGTTACCAATGAATGTTGTTGCGCCTAGCTTTGCAAATGCTTACTAGAAATGTCTCATGCCTTGCAGAAACTATGCAATTATGCTACTGGCAAGTTCTTGAAGGTATATAGTGGACATGCGAACAAAGTATACTGCATCCAGTCTGCATTTTCTGTCACAAATGGAAAGTACATTGTCAGCGGGTCAGAAGATAACTGTGTATACATATGGGACCTCCAAGGGAAAAACATTCTTCAGAAGATAGAAGGCCATACTGATGCTGTCATCTCAGTGTCCTGTCATCCAACAGAGAACAAAATTGCTTCTGGCAGCCTTGACAATGATAAGACTGTGAGACTCTGGGTTCAAGATGGCTAATGGACATGCATAGGATAAGACACATAGCCTGCATGTACTTTATGTAGAACATATGCAGAAACTGTCATCTAAAAGAGAAACTTGTTGCTGTCTTCCATCGACCACTCCTGCATGTATCTCAACCTGGGGGTAAAGCGACATTAACTTAGGCTTGACTGCGTTGTTTTAACATGAGATCCCTCTTTGAGGTTGTGAGTCTCGACGGATGAGTTCATCTCCTAATGTCGAGATGTGTTTATTTGGTGGCAATAGCTGTTGTAAAGTACTTTGTCTATTCCTAAATATAAGACGTTTGGCAAGTCAATTTGGCTTGCCAAAACAGTCTTTTTATTTAGGAACGAGGGGAATAGAAGATCTGAATCTCTTCGTTCATAAATTGTAGTGCTCGTTTGCTGATTGGCAGTTGACAAAAGCATTGCATTGGTATATGTATAATAGGATGCATCTGTGTCATCTGTCATTCCGTGTGTAGGGTTAATAGATAACCATATATCAATACTAGGTGGAATGGCGAGCTTCGCCTCGCTGTCTACAATAAATTTTGTCAATGGATCGTAGGTTTATAGGTTAAGCTTAAGGGTGAGAAGCAAATTTTGATAGCTCCCACAAAAAAAATGATAAATACACCGTTTCTTATCAACAAATAGTCTTTCACTCATTTTACACCAGGGGTATAAATGATACACTTATCAAGAAAATAATAGTGGCAAACCAAGGGAAGAATAAAATACCATACTTTGCATCTCTGCTGTACTCCAACTGAACCTTGTCGGCTTGACTAAACTTTCCCCTTTTTGATATGCCATAGTTGCAGTGTGGCTAGGTGATGCTAATGCTCGAACAGGCAGCTTGTTGCTGACGGTAAGAAAGTAATCCATGCAAGTGGAGACGCTGGTGTACGCGACGGCGTGTCTAAGTGTCCCTACGGCATGGTTTGATCTCTCGTCCGTCCGGTGAAAAATCTTGAAGTGGATAGGACCAATCCACATCTACAGCACAACAATCTTCTCTTCCCCTCTTTGCTACAAAGATTCAGAGAATCTGCCCATCCAATCCAATCCATCTTTTCTGCTTCCTAGCACAGATTCAGAGAATCAAGCTTGAGCATGGCGACGACGGCAGCAGCGGCGGCTTGGCCATCGACCTCATTCTTTGTCCTCGCCCCACACTCCCACCATGCCACACCCAAGACCTGCCATCTCCACTCTAGCTTCCTTGGCCACGCCCTCGCCGTGGCCCCGCATCCGTCGGCCTCCGGCAACACCCGCCCGCCGTCTCCGCCTCCATGTCCGTGCGCGCGGCCTGGGACGGGCCCCTCTCCTCGGCGCGCCTCATCATGCAGGGCCGTAACGTCAAGGTAACACACCCATCTCTCCCCCAATTTTCCACCTTGCAACCTACGACCCGCCGCTGATGGCGATTTTTTTTAAATAACTAGCAGAAGTGCCCGTGCGCTGCACCGGAAAGACCAATCTAATTCGTATGAAAAAACTTTTGTCTTGCCTCATGACACCTGTCTCGATCGAGTTGAACGTTTTCTTATCTTGGACGAACCTATTTACAGAGTTATGCTACAACTTAGAAATTAGTTCCACTACCTATACTCAAATGATTTGTCGATATTTTGATAAAGCATACTCCAAAATATAGTATCCTCTAACAGTCATACAGAATTCATGTAAAAGGACATACGTATTTGTTTGGCAGAGCTTAATAGGGGTGCATGCATTTTTTTTATTTTGTAAACCCCTATTTCTTTTTTTGCAAAATCAAAAAATTAGAAAAAAGCAAAGTGAAAAAAAAACACTCCCTATTGTGTACATCTTCCATGCATTAGTCATTACCAAAACTCTTTAGTCTCTCTCAAATCTCTAGCAGTACTAATGTATCTTATTCTATAGATTGTATTTCTTTCAAACAATGGTTTTAGACTTTTTTTGCAAAAAGAAAGAGAGAAGGAGGTTACCTTATCAGGTACTAAATATCAATCCTCTTTGCATGCCCAAGGATCCCAATATAGACATGGCCCTCTCTCCCATTGGCAGATGGAAAATTTAATCCCATTTTATGTTGCTTACTAATTCCACGTATCTTTCAAACGTATATGAACTGGTGTGATTCAATGCAAAGGAGCGATATGCCACTATTCAACAACCTCTCGTCGATGCATAGAGGGCTATTATTTTTCCTATTGCATGCACGTTGCTGGCAGAAGCTATGGACGTTGAGGAGGACAGAAGAGGGTCGTCAGTTTCAAGCAGAAGCCATGCGTGCAGCCGGACCGAACACACGAACCTTCGATCCTATATATGTGAAGTACTCGACGTACTCCAACACATAGTACTCGATGTACCGGACCTGATGTAGTACTCGATGTACCGGACCTGCATGAGTTGTGCATACCTGGGACACCCATCATACGGGAACTTGACAAGAAACAATCTGAAACGATTAATTATCCGTGGTATTGGTGGGTAATTTATTTTTTGGTCAAAGGGTAAAGTCGTCTAAAAAAGTGTAGGTACTACAAGAAACACTCATTCCTTTATTATTAGGTATAAATATAGATATAGATATAGATACGTATTATTTAATTAATTTGAGTTTTATTATTCGTTTTTTGGAAATTACAGATCTAGCACTTTGTCGGCCTGGGGCAAGCCGAGCCAATCGGCTGTGGCTCGGCCGACTTTTGCACTCGCCCGCAGTAGCCGATCGAAGGCGTGGGCGCGTGGGGCCCGTGTTGCCCCAATCGGCCTGCCCTAATCGGCTTGGGGCAGGCCGACTGCCCCAATCGGCCTGGGCCAAGCCGCTGGAGTGCTATGAGTCGCCGCCGTCGCCTAAATGATACAACAACGATTGCGATTTTTTTTAAATAATACACACTTTTTAATATTTTCCAAATCTATTATGCGTTTTTTAGATTTTACAAAAGTAGTACTTTGTCGGTCTGGAGGAAGCCGATTAGTGCAGTCGGCCTGAAGAAAGCCGACTGAGCGTCGGCCGTAGGACCGCTGGGGCCCACGTCGTTAATCGGCTCGGGCAGCCGACCGCCTAATCTGCATAGGCCGATGGAATTGCTACAGCCAATTTGAAAAACATCGCGGCGACCATAGCACTCGTCGGCTTGGCGAGCCGATTAGGGGCGATTCGCCTAAGCGATTAGGGCAATCGGCTGCCCTAGTCCGATTAGCAACGCTGGCCCAACTGCTCCACGCCAACGCCGATCGGCTACTGTTGACGAGTGCAAAGTCGGCCAGTTCGCCGATTGGCCCAGTCGGTTTGCTCCAGTCCGATAAAGTGCTAGATCTGTAATTTCTAAAAAACATATAATAGAACTCAAATTTATTAAATAATGCGTATTATTTTAAAAAAAATCTCACAATGATTAGCATTTGTTTTTCAAATTGGCTGTAGCAATTTCAGTCGGCTTGGTCTATGCAGATTAGGGTAGTCGGTCTGCCCCAGGCCGATTGGCCGACATGGGCCCCAGCGGCCCTACGGTCGACACTCAGTCTGCTTTCTTCAGGCCGACTGCACTAATCGGCTTCCTCCAGACCGACAAAGTACTACTTTTGTAAAATCTAAAAAACGCGTAATATATTTGAAAAATATTAAAAAGTGTGTATTATTTTAAAAAAATTCGCCCGCTGATGCCCCCGCCCCCTACCGTGTGCTGCCGACGGAGAAGCTGAGATCAGGCGGTGCGAATGCTAAGATCGAGCAGTAATTTTTGTACGACCCATCTGAAGGGGATCAGACTGACGCAGGGGCCAGCAGCGGGCCGGAGCCTGTTACAGCGACCGTACAAAAATAGCTCAGCGTACAAAAAATCAAGCGCACCAATGGCAACAAACGGCCTGGATCACTTTACCCTCGAATCCAGTGATCAGAAATCGTGCGCGCAGGAGGCCCTCGCCAAGCGGGTTGCTCACCATGCTTACACTTTAGATTAATGGTGTCTATGTCATGTCATGTATAAATGGATACTGAATCTGCAGAATAGGACACTTTATGACTCAGTACTTAATCCTGGGATCTTGGTGGTATACAAGCCTAATGGCTATGAAGCGTGTAACTTGATCAAACTTTGATAAACTCAACGTGGGACGACTATCTAGATGAAACATGTCTTCACACAAGGATCATAAACAAAATCTGTCATTAGTCTTGTTTATGAATATGTATTAGTTCACTCTATTGATGTTATGTGTATGTCGACTACATAACATTTGCTTTCGGGACAAGAGAGGAAACTACTGTTGGACATGTGATGGTGTGAAGGTTCTAAGTGACATATCGTATTGGATCATTACTCATGTGCCAAAGAGAGATAAGAGACGACTCACAAAGCCTAATCCATAACCATGGGGTTAACCCTTAATTGCAGGGGATCAGGGTTGCTGGCCTTTGATCACCGCTGTGGTTATGAGAGATAAAGTATAAGATGGCTAGTCTATGATCATCTAATTTGGACCTCTTTCCATATATACGTATAAATAAAAACATAGATTTATCATAATTATGAATAGCTTGATTGCTAGTGGTGGATCCTACACTCCTTGAGAATGCTTTAGTGTAGTTTTGTATTATTTATATCGTGAACCTTTCTCTCTATTTACTTATATTTCATTAATATTTTTTTTCACACACAAACATTCTCAAACACTCCTGCTTGAAACCAAAGACGTAACTGTTGGAGATATGCCCTAGAGGCAATAATAAATGGAGTTATTATTATATCTGTGTGTTTATGATAAATGTTTACATTCATGTTATAACCGTATTAACAAGGAAACATTAATACTTGTGTGATTTGTAAACTAAATTAGTCCCTAGTAAAGCCTCTTTATAATACTAGCTTGTTAGTTAATAAATGATTGTGGTTTCCCTATCATGAACATTGATATGTTATTAACAACAAGATCATATCGTTAGGAGAATGGTATGATGGACATACTCCTATAGATAAGCGTAGCATAAAGATCAAGTCATTTTAATAGTTCAATTGCTATATGCTTTCTGATACATAGTAACCTAATTCCTTCGACCATGAGATCATGCATATCACCATCACCGGAAGGATGCTTTGATGACATCAAACACCACAACGTAACTGGGTGGTTATAAAGGTGGCATTGAGTGTTCGGAAAGTATGGGTTGAGACACATGGATCAAGAGTGGGATTTGTCCATCCATATGACGGATAGATATACTCTGGGTCCTCTCGGTGGAATGTCATCCAATTGGCTTGCAAGCATGTGACTAGCTCACAAGGGATCACATATCACGGGAACGAGAAAAGAGTACTTATCAGTAACGAGGTTAAACTAGGTATGCAGAGATACCGACGATCAAAACCTCGGATAAGTAAACTATCATGAGACAAAGGGAAATTGGTATCGTATGTAAGTGGTTCATTCGATCGCAAAGTAATCGTAGAAATATGTGGGAACCATATGAATTTCCAGATTCCTCTATTGGTTATTGTTCGGAGAAGGGTCTCGATCATGTCCGCATAATTCACGAACCGTAGGAAGACACACTTAAGGATTCGATGTTGTTGAGTAGTTATGGAATGATGAGTAAGAGACAGAATGTTGTTCGGGGTCTCGGATGGGATCCGGGATATCACGAGGAGATCCGGAGAATAAGATTCATATAAGGAAAGTCCTGTTTCGGGGTTGGAGAATGATTCCGGTGTTTTCATCGGGAATGTTCTAGAAGGGTTCGGAAGGTCCGGCACTTCGGAGGGGAAGGGTACATGAATGTGTCATAACAAGTTGGAATGATTGCATCATGTACTAGGTGTCACCGCTGAGCAAAATAAAGAGATAAATCAAATCCTAGTTTGAAAAGTCAAACGCCAATTTGAAAAGTCAAACGGCAAGTTTGCTTGGTGGAGGGAGAGTAGGAAACCTACTTGGGAAGGAGTTCCTGTCCCTCCACCCACCGGCCTTGGAGGCCGACTTGGGGGAGGACTCCCCTCCCCTGGCCGGCGCCCTTCCACCTATAAAAGGAGGGGCAGGGCTGCCCCTCTAGACCTACACCTTGCCCCACTAAAACCCTAGCCCTAGTCTCCGGCCCTCTTGGAGCCGCTGCCGCCCTAGGGCAAACCTTAGCCGCCGACTTGGGGATCTCCCCTTGCCCTAGCCGCCGGCCTAGCCCTCTCTCCTTGGTGCCTCTAAACCCTAGATCTCCAAGGCCTCTCTCATAGTCCACCATACTCGCTTTGGCTTAAGGCGAAGCCCTGCGAGATCTCCCCTCTACTTCCGGTACCACCGTCAGGTCACGGGAATCGCGAGGAGAGTGCTACAACCTCCGCTATCTGGAACAACAAGGAGAGGAAGGTCTTCATCGAAAACCGAACGTGTGACCATTGCAGGGAGCGCCGCCGTAACGCAATGGGAAGGATCGTCTACACGATCTTGAGATCGACAAGAGTACGACTACATCACCCACGTGAATCCGCTCTCGTTAAACACTTTGGAATCTTCGAGGGTGAGTTATTCTATCGACTCGTTGCTACAATCTAGTAGATAGATCTTGGCTTGTTTGTTTGTATGGTAGAAATTTTTGTTTTCCATGCTACGAACCCCTACAAAGGGTATCGAGCCGTGTCTATATGTAGATCTCACAGACGAGTAGAACACAATGGTCATTGTGGGCGGTGGTGCTTTTATTATCAATTGCTTCTTGTGTACTTTGCATCTTGCGGTATGATGGGATGAAGCGGCCCGGGCTAACCTTACATGATATCGTTCATGAGACTTGCTCCACGCTCAACATGCAACTTGTATTGCATAAGTGGCTTTGCGGGTGTCTGTCTCTCCCATTATAGTATAGATCCAATTTACAACAGACACTTGATAGTTCAAACATCAACGTTGTGGTTCTTGTTCGTAAGTTAGATCAACACTTATTGAAAGCCCCAAACCACGTAAAATATGCAAAGAAATTAGAGGCGTCTAACTTTGTTTTGTAGGGGTGTGCTGTGATGTGATATGGCCATAATTGTGATTATATTTGATGTATGCAATGTTCCTTATTGTAAGTTGGCAACCAGCAGGAGCCATATGGTTGTCTTTAATTTCTGTTAAGACCCACGTGTCTATTCAAAGTAGTTGTAATAGTTGAAGCTGGTGGGCGACAATCATGGAGCAGCGTCATTGACCTTGATGCAATGCCGGTGATGATGGAGATCATGTTCGTTCTTGAAGATGGAGATCGGAAGCACAAAGAAGAAAGGCCATATCATATCACATATTTTTTTGAATTGCATGTGATGTTAATCCTTTATGCATCTTGTATTGCTTAGTTAACGACGGTAGAATTATAAGATGATCCCTCATGCACATAAATTTCAAGTTCTAAAGTGTTCATCCTTAGTAAACACCGTTGCTAAAGCTTGTTGTTTCGAAGCACCACGTGATGATCGGGTGTGTTAGATTCTGCAAGTGTATACAATGTGAGCAAGCCATATTTGCTCATGCGGAAGCTAAGGTTTGATCTTGACGAGCCTAGCATGTACAGACATGGTCTCGGAACACGGATCACCGAAAGGTAAAGCATGAATCATATAGTAGATATGATGAACATGTCGATTGTTCGCCATTGAAGCTACATCAACTCTCGTGATGATCAGTTTTGATGTGGTGGATTTGGTTCGTGTGATCACTAAAACAATGTGAGGGATATTGTTTTGAGTGGGAGTTCACCTAAATTAATTTAACTATTAATTAGAACTCAATTTGTCATAAACTTAGTCTAAACTATTGCAAATATAGATCAATGGCGGCCCTACCATCAATTTTAATGCGTTCCTAGAGAAAGAAAAGTTGAAAAAAAATGGAAGCAACTTCGCGGATTGGTTCCGCAATTTGAGGATTGTCCTCAATGCTGGTAATTTGACCTATGTCTTTGGATGCACATTGGGTGACCGACTGCGACATCGCTACCGATGAAGTAAAGAATGTTTACCTCACTCGGAAGAATCAGTACTCCACAGTTCAGTGTGCTATCTTGTATGGTTTGGAATCGGAGCTTCAGAAAAGGTTTGAGAATTCAGACCCACATGATATTGTCTGTGCACTCAAATTGATATTTGAGACTCACGCGGCAGCTGAGAGCTATGAGACTTCTGAAAAGTTCTTTAACTGCAAGATGGAAGAGGGCAGCTCCGTCAATGAGCATGTGCTTAAGATGTCTGGGCACGCAAACAAACTCCAAAGCTTGGGTATAGTGATTCCTAATGCTTTGGGGATTTAACGTGTTCTCCAATCACTACCACCAAGTTACAAGAACTTTGTGATGAACTACAATATGCAAAGCATGAACAAGCAGTTGCCAGAACTCTTCTCCATGTTAAAATCTGCAGAAGTGGAGATCAAGAAAGAGCACCAAGTGTTGATGGTCAATAAGACCACCAAATTCAAGAAAGGCAAGTCTAAGCAAAAGGGACACTTCAAGAAGGGTGGTAAGAAAGTTGCCGACCGATTTAAGAAGACCAAGGCTAGACCTAAGCACGATCTTGAGTGCTTTTCTTGCAAGGGAGAAGGTCCTTTGGGCGAAATTGCCCAAAGTACTTGGCGTGTTGAAGAACGGCAACATCAAGAAGAAAGGTATATCCGATATACATGTTATTGATGTGTATCTCACTAGTACTCGTAGTAGTGCACAGGTATTTAATCTTTGTTGCTCATATTTGTAACTCGAAACAGGTGCTGCAGAATAAACGGAAGCTAGCGAAGAATGAGGTGACGATGTGCGTAGGAAATGGATCAAAGGTTGATGTGATCACGGTCGGCACGCTACCTCTTCATCTACCATCGATATTAGTTTTATACTTAAATAATTGTTATTTGGTGTCTGTGTTAAGCATGAACATTATATCGGGATCTTGTTAATTGCGAGACGGTTACTTGTTTAAGTCCGAGAATAATGGTTGTTTGATTTATATGAGTAATATGTTTTATGCACATGCACCTTTGATAGATGGTCTATTCTTATTGAATCTCGATAGTGGAAATACACATATTAATAACATGGAAGTTAAACGTTTGAAATTGAGCGATAACTCGAACTATATGTGGCACTGTCGTCTTGGTCACATTGGAGTGAAGCGTATGAAGAAACTCCATTCCGATGGACTTCTTGAATCACTTGAAATATGCGAAGCATGTCTGATGGGTAAAATGACCAAGAATCCATTTTCTGGTATGATGGAGCGAGCTACGGACTTATTGGAAATCATACATACCGATGTGTGTGGTCCAATGAGTGTAGCATCGCGCGGTGGTTATCATTATGTTCTTACCTTCACGGACGACTTGAGTAGATATGGGTATATCTTTTTCATGAAACATAAGTCCGAAACTTTCGAGAAGTTTAAGGAATTTCAAAGTGAGGTGGAGAATCAACGTAGCAAGAAGATTAAATTTCTACGTTCTGATCGTGGAGGTGAATATCAAAGTTACGAGTTTGGCGAGCATTTGAAGAAATGTGGAATACTTTCACAATTGACACCGCCGGGAACACCACAGCGTAATGGTGTGTCCGAACGTCGTAATCGAACTCTCTTAGATATGGTTCGTTCTATGATTTCACTTACATATTTACCGCTATCATTTTGGGGTTATGCATTAGAAACAGCCGCATTCACTTTAAATAAGGCACCATCTAAATCCGTTGAAACGACACCATATGAATTATGGTTTGGGAAGAAACCTAAATTTTCGTTCCTTGAAGGTTGGGGTTGCGAAGCCTATGTAAAGAAGTTACAACCGGACAAGCTTGAACCCAAAGCGGAAAAATGCGTCTTCATAGGATATCCAAAAGAAACTATTGGGTATACCTTCTATCATAGATCCGAAGGCAAAATCTTTGTTGCCAAGAATGGATCCTTTCTAGAGAAGGAATTTCTCTCGAAAGGAGTGACTGGAAGGAAAGTAGAACTCGACGAGGTTGTCGAACCTTCTCTCGAACTTGCGAGTAGCACAGCACCGGAAGAAGTTCCTGTGGCGCCTGCACCAATAAGAGAGGAAGCTAATGACGATGATCATGAAACTTCGGTTGTAGTTGCTACAGAACCTCGCAGGTCAACGAGAACTCGTACCACTCCTGATTGGTATGATCCCGTTATGAGTGTCATGTTGGTGGACAACACCGATGACCCTACGACATATGAGGAAGCGATGATGAGCCCAGATTCCAATAAATGGCAAGAAGCCATGAAATCCGAGATTGGATCCATGTACGAAAACCAAGTATGGACTTTGGTGGACTTACCGGATGGCCGGAAGGCTGTCGAGAACAAATGGATTTTCAAGAAGAAAACAGATGCTGATGGTAATGTTACTGTCTATAAATCTCGACTTGTCGCAAAAGGGTTTCGACAAATTCAAAGAGTTGACTACGATGAGACTTTCTCACCTGTAGCGAAGCTAAAGTCTGTGAGGATTTTGTTAGCAATCGCTACATATTATGATTATGAGATATGGCAGATGGATGTCAAAACATCGTTCCTCAATGGAGACATTGATGAAGAGTTGTATATGATGCAACCCAAAGGTTTTGTCGATCCTAAAGATGATAACAAGGTATGCAAACTTCAACGGTCCACATATGGATTGAAGCAAGCATCCCGAAGTTGGAATCAACGTTTTGATAAAGTAATCAAAAGTTTTGGTTTTATACAAACTTATGGAGAAGCTTGTATTTACAAGAAAGTGAGTGGGAGCTCTGTAGCATTCTTAATACTATATGTAGATGATATATTGTTGATTGGGAATGATGTAGACCTTCTTAATAGTGTCAAGGAATATTTGAATAATAGTTTTTCAATGAAAGATCTTGGCGAAGCAGCTTACATATTAGGCATAAAGATTTATAGAGATAGATCGAGACGCCTAATATCATTGTCACAAAGTACATATTTGGACAAAGTTCTAAAGAGGTTTGGAATGGAAGATAGCAAGAAAGGGTTCTTGCCCATGTTTCCCAATACGACCTTGAGTAAAACTCAAAGTCCAGCAACGACAGAAGATTGAGAAAGGATGAGTAAGACTCCCTATGCCTCAGCCATAAGATCTCTAATGTATGCCATGCTATGTACTAGACCCGACATTGCATATGCTATTAGTTGATATCAAAGTGATCCAGGAGTGGATCATTGGACAGCGGTCAAAAACATCCTTAAGTACTTGAGAAGAACTAAGGATATGGTTCTTTCTTATGGAGGTGATGAATAGATCGTTGTTAATGGTTACGCCGATGCTAGTTGGAACACCGATCCGGATGATTCTAAATCTCAATCTAGATACATATTTACTTTGAATGGTGCAGCAGTTAGCTGGAGGAGTGCAAAGCAAAGCGTTGTGGCGAGATCTTCAACTGAATCGGAATATATAGCTGCTCCGGAGGCTTCACAAGAAGCGATATGGATGAAGGAGTTCATTACAGAGCTCGGTGTGGTTCCAAGTGCGCTGGACCCAATGTCTATCTACTGTGATAACATGGGCGCCATAGCCAATGCGCAAGAACCAAGGTCACACAAGAAGCTGAAGCACATCAAGCTACGTTTTCACGCTATCCGAGAACATGTCCAAGATGGTGACATAAATATTTGCAAAGTACACACAAATCTGAATATGGCGTATCCGTTGACTAAACCTCTCCCGAGGGCAAAACATGACCAACACCAAACTGCCATGGGTGTTCGGTATATTACCATGTAATCTAGATTAGTTGACTCTAGTGCAAGTGGGAGACTGTTGGAGATATGCCCTAGAGGTAATAATAAATGGAGTTATTATTATATCTTTGTGTTTATGATAAATGTTTACATTCATGATATAACAGTATTAACAAGGAAACATTAATACTTGTGTGATTTGTAAACTAAATTAGAGTCCCTAGTAAAGCCTCTTTATAATACTAGCTTGTTAGTTTATAAATGATTGTGGTTTCCCTATCATGAACATTGAGATGTTATTAACAACAAGATCATATCGTTAGGAGAATGGTATGATGGACATACTCCTATAGATAAGCGTAGCATAAAGATCAAGTCATTTTAATAGTTCAATTGCTATATGCTTTCTGATACATAGTAACCTAATTCCTTCGACCATGAGATCATGCATATCACCATCACCGGAAGGATGCTTTGATGACATCAAACACCACACCGTATCTGGGTGGTTATAAAGGTGGCATTGAGTGTTCGGAAAGTATGGGTTGAGACACATGGATCAAGAGTGGGATTTGTCCATCCATATGACGGATAGATATACTCTGAACCCTCTCGGTGGAATGTCATCCAATTGGCTTGCAAGCATGTGACTGGCTCACAAGGGATCACATATCACGGGAACGAGAAAAGAATACTTATCAGTAACGAGGTTGAACTAGGTATGCAGAGATACCGACGATCAAAACCTCGGATAAGTAAACTATCGTGAGAAAAAGGGAAATTGGTATCGTATGTAAGTGGTTCATTCGATCGCAAAGTAATCGTAGAAATATGTGGGAACCATATGAATTTCCAGATTCCTCTATTGGTTATAGTTCGGAGAAGGGTCTCGATCATGTTCGCATAATTTACGAACCGTAGGGAGACACACTTAAGGATTCGATGTTGTTGAGTACTTATAGAATGATGAGTAAGAGACCGAATGTTGTTCGGGGTCTTGGATGGGATCCGGGATATCACGAGTAGATCCGAAATGGTCCGGAGAATAAGATTCATATAAGGAAAGTCCTGTTTTGGGGTTGGAGAATGATTCCGGTGTTTTCATCGGGAATGTTCTAGAAGGGTACGGAAGGTCCGGCACTCCGGAGGGGAAGGGTACATGAATGTGTCATAACAAGTTGGAATGATTGCATCATGTACTAGGTGTCATCGCTGAGCAAAATAAAGGGATAAATCAAATCCTAGTTTGAAAAGTCAAACGCCAATTTGAAAAGTCAAACGGCAAGTTTGCTTGGTGGAGGGAGAGTAGGAAACCTACTTGGGGAGGAGTTCGTCTCCCTCCACCCGCCGAACTTGGAGGCCGACTTGGGGGAGGACTCCCCTGGCTGGCGCCCTCCCACCTATAAAAGGAGGGGGCAGGGCTGCCCCTCTAGACCTACACCTTGCCCCACTAAAACCCTAGCCCTAGCCGCCGACCCTCTTACAGCCGCCGCCGCCCTAGGGAAAACCCTAGCCGCCGACTTGGGGCTCTCCCCTGGCCCTAGCCGCCGGCCTAGCCCTCTATCCTTGGTGCCTCTAAACCCTAGATCGCCAAGGCCTCTCTCATAGTCCACCATACTCGCTCCGGCTTAAGGCGAAGCCCTACGAGATCTCCCCTCTACTTCCGGTACCACGTCGTCGTGCTGCCGGAATCGCGAGGAGAGTGCTACAACCTCCATTTTCTTTGGAACAAGGGAGAGGAAGGTCTTCATCGAGTACCGAACGTGTGACCGACTGCGGGAGCGCTGCCGAAACACAGCGCCGGAAGGATCGTCTACACGATCTTGAGATCAGCAAGAGTACGAATACATCACCCACGAGAATCCGCTCTCGTTAAACACTTTGGAATCTTCGAGGGTGAGTTATTCTATCGACTCGTTGCTACAATCTAGTAGATATATCTTGGCTTGTTTGTTTGTATGCGGTAGAATTTTTTTGTTTTCCATGCTACGAACCCCTACAGTAACATGATGCATTAAGACCTCAACTAGTGGCTCTATGTGGTTCGATACTCTGTCATCACCCCTCTCAGTCTTGTTATTTACTATTGGAGAGTGAACACAAGGATGGTGTCATCATGGGCCCGATCCTTGTTGAGAAGTGCCATTGGAGCGTGGTTGGGTGGCCTTGTTGGAGCACGATTTAATCTGGACAGGAGAGTGCCACAGGTGTTGACATGGACCCTGGGCCATCAACGACTTCCTCGGGATGAAGTCAAACTACCACACAACGTCATTCCTATTTGCCAAGTCATCGGAGACTCCTTGGATCCGAAAGAAGAGCGCCTACTTATAACTCTAGCTATCTTTCCTTATTGTATTGAATGTGAAGTGAACAAATATGCCGAGTTTATATAGGGAAGAGGTCATTGATAAATGACAAAGGTTACCCTTCATGGTGGTAGGTAGGAGAAGTGCAATGGTAAAACTTTTTCCACAAACCCATGAGGGATATGGATGAGAGAGGAGATGGATCTTTGCCAATGGTTGACTAGTCCAATTATGCCTCCATCTAGTGGGCTTCTTGCTTCATGGCTCCATTTTTTGCTTTATCTTTTATCTCTTGTCTAGATCTTTGACTTCTTGATCATGTCATGACCAAGAGTCCTTGTTGACTAGTTTTGGCTTTTCTTTTGTCCATTTAGGCGCCTAGTAGGCTTGGGGTCTCCTTAGGAGGGTGATTTTACAACAGGAGTCCTCGTGAGTTGTAGTCGGGTGACACGTCTTTGCAGCCATAGGTTACAATTCTTGAGCTTGAAAAGGACTTTATCTTGATCTTCGAGGAACTTTCTTCTTGGACCGGATGAAGAGCCCTATGTTTTAAGGCTCTCCTTTATTTCCGAGGATGGGAATGTTTTGGAGCGACCATGTTGGGGCCACAAGACTAATTTTGTCTTATTTTCTAGCAAGGGAGGGCTCTCCACACCGTTCCTTTGGAATTCGTAGGTTTCTTTTGTTGCATTTGTAAGCTTATTGTGAAGAATCCGGGCCAAATGAGGGCCATTATGCGACTACATGACCATGAGAGACTTATTCATGAATATCTAGTCGATTCAAGGGCCATTTGGTAATTTTCCAGTCACTTGGGGGCCCAATGATGAAAATTCAAGCCAATCGAGGGCCAAATTAGATGATTTTCCAGTCAATCAAGGACCTAAAGATGAAAATCCCGACCAATCGAGAACCTATTTGATAATTTTTTAGAAGGAAAGTCGTGATTGAGCGGGTGCTCAATGCACACCCACACTTTTTTTTGACTTTTATTTTTCATATCTCTCAAAATATATAAAAAATGGATTTGAAACTTTGTAGTTTAATGAAACAGTCAACTAGAATGTGAGAAAAATAGGTTGGAATTTTTTGGGCATAATATTTTAAATTCAAAACATTTTTTTAAACATATATAGTGTAAAAAATCGATTTTTCCCACAATTTATCTCAAATGTTTCACTGAACTGCAAAGTTCCAATTTCAAAACTTTTGTGGTGTGAGAGATAAAAAAAGAGAATTTTTGAGACAAAAAAAAGACCTAGAAAGGATATTAAAGCACATGAGAATAACCTAAATAGGGGTGTGTTATGAGTACCAGCTTAGAAAATCCACTCTCTTTTTCAGTTGCTTGATTATGGACCTGATGATGAAGATCCAAGCCAACCATGTGCCATTCGCTAATTTTCCTATCAATTAGGGATCTAATGATGAAAATCTATGCTAATTAGGGGCCGATCAATAATTTTTTGATTACTTGGAGAACAAATGATGAAAATCTAGGCTAATCACAACCCATCTAATAACTTTCTAGTAACTTGGGGTGTTGATACAGCTCCAACCCAATCGGGTTCATTTAATGAAGAGAAAATACAGTAAGAAGCTTATAGCCCGTCTACGTGATAATTTTGTGTATATGGAGAAGAGCATGCAAACATAAGAGAAGTGAGCTCTGATACAGGAGCCCGTCTCTACACATGCTTATAGAAAAATAGAATAAATACGAAAAAGAGACAGAGAGAAAGTTATAGAAATAAATCTAATAACCAATTTCATAGCTAACACAATTGTATGAGTAATTATACATGACGGTTATAGATGATGTAATAGCTTCTTATAGCCATTGGCTGGCTATACTATTCAAGGAATGTGCTCGTTTGTGACCAGCCATCGCATCTGAGTGGGAACAACAGGAACGACAACCAAACACGCCCTTTATTGATTGACTTAAGCCTTGGATATTTGCAGAAATTTAATTCAGTTTACGGGTGCAAATAAATCCATTATTTAAAAATATATTTTATCAAAAAGTTTAGAAAAGAATATCCGCTTGTATGCCTGAACCTTCTATGTTCAAACACAAGTTTTTCGTGGAAAAGGGAACATCTTTTGTGTCATGTGTAAAAAGAAAAATTTTGATGCTCCAACATGACTATTTATGAATATATTTTTTCCTTTTGTACACATGCCACATAAAATGTTCTTTTTGTCCCGAAAACTTGTGTATGAACATAGATTGTCCGGACGTACAGCCGAAATTTTCTTTGAGAATTTTGTAACAGTTTAAAATTTACTTTTATGTATTTTTTATAATTGCACATGTGAGCCAAAACACCTGCTCCGGGATCTTTGGTGGCATACAAGCCGGCCTAATGGCTATGAACTAAGCGTGTAACTTGATCAAACTTTAATAAACTCAATGTGGGATGGCCAAATAGATCAAATTAACGTGTCTTCACACATGGATCATCATAAATATAATCTATCATTAGTACTCCGTCCTAAAATATATAAGACGTTTAAGGTCTGGTTAAAAGTGAAAACTTACTAACTTTGACCAGATACTTTTTAAAAAAAATTAAAAAAATATCTTCCATGGGTAGAGTCGTTCCCGCCTCCAGATCGTGACCTTCCCGGAAAGTGTTGCGATTGTCGCGTGGGACCCCTGGTGCACCAGGATCAGCTCCCTGTCATCGTTCTCCACCAGCCTCACGGTCCGATCGTACCGCTTTACCTCACATTCGCCCAGCTCGGCCGCCGTCACCAGCTGTGGCGGGTCTGCGGCGGTGTCAACCACCATGATGGTCGTCTCAGTGACGCAGTAGAAGCGGCTCGCGAACAACAAGCAGGATGCGATGTACTTGGCGTAGTCGACGTGCAACCGCGTCCAATGCCTATCACCGGGTTTGGCGATGGCTAGCCATGTCGGGCCGATCGAGGTGGAGCCGTGGAGGGATGCGGTTGAGTCGTCCGCTAGACCGGCGCTATACGCATATTGAAACTTCAGTGCATATCCGCTGAGACGCCTTTGGCCAAGGGTGGTCGCATTAGGGAGGCTGGTCAGCTTCCGGGTGAGCGGGTTGAGGAGTGCGCTTGTCACACAGCACGATGAGGCCGCCGGAGGTGGTTCCGTAAACATACTGGTAGCGGAGCTCGGGGAGATAATCCACCTGGATGCGCTCCCCGGTGGATAGGTTGAGAAAGCTACGACACTTGTTCTGGCCACATACTGGTAGTAGCGGAGCTCGGGGATGGAGTTCGATCAAACGAGAAGACAACTTAATTAATTCTTGATAGACAAGTGCATCTAACATGCACAAGCAGCGGCGAAGCTCCCGTGCGAGGTAGTGCATACATATTCCCTATGTTTTTTTTTTTGAGGGCTATTCCCTATGTACGGTCGGTAGGAACCGATCAGGAGGAATTGTTTGTTACGTTCCCGATCTTCTCTCAATACTCAGTTTGATACAGATGAACTGGTTACAAGAAATTTGGGGGATTGAGAGAGAGACAGAAAGGGGATCCAAGAAAACAGAGCCGTGCCGTTACAGATCACTTCTTCCCCACCCTGCTCCAGCCAGCAACACCTCTACTTAACCCCCACCTCCCAGCCCATACTCCAGATGGACCTAAGCCTAAGCATAGCGTGGGTTCAGCTCATGAGCCGTTCTCCTCTTGGCATTGCACGCGTTGCCTCTTCCCTGTGACTCGGTCGATGATGTAGTCGTGGGCGGCAGGTCAGCATCATGGTGCGTGACACTCTCCCCCGGTTGAAGACCAGCTTGTCCCCAAGCTGGAGCCCTCGGGAAGTGGTGCAGAAGCTCCGCTCGATCTTCCCAGGTCGCCAAGCTCGCCGGTTGTCCGCTCCATTGCACGAGCACTTGTGGTAGTGACTGTCCTGCCCTCTGATACAGTCTTGTTCCCAGCACTGCCACTGGCGCTGGCCTTGGTGTAGATGGTGCTGGTAGCTCGCTCAACACCTCCGTCTTGGGTGGTACTGCTCGACGCAGCTGCGACACATGTATCACTGGATGGATTTGGCATGAGTCCGGAAGGGCCAGCTTGTACGAAGTACCACCCACACGCTGAAGTACCTGAAAGGGTCCAAAGTAACGAAATGCGAGTTTGGGGTTAGCACGAGTAGCCAGAGAGCGCTGGATGTATGGTTGCAGCTTGAGGTACACCCAATCATTAATAGCAAACACGCGCTCAGTGTGCTTCTTGTCTGCAGTAGCTTTCATCTGCTGATGGGCACGAAGCAGGTGTTGCTGGAGTAATGCCATGGTGTCTTGCCGATTCCGGAGCCATTCTGCCAAGTCAGGGACAGCGCAGTCCGCTGGGTCAATGATCCCGAAGTGTCGAGGCCTATGACCATACAATACTTCAAATGGTGTCTTGCCCAGTGTCGAGTGAGGCGAAGTGTTGTACCAGAACTCTGCCAGATGCAACCATGCTTTCCATTTGGTCGGACAAGCGTGTGCAAAGCAGCGAAGATAAGTTTCCAAACACTGGTTGACTCGTTCCGTCTGCCCATCGGTTTGAGGATGATATGCCGAGCTCATCTTCAACTGTGTTTGCGTCAACCGGAATAGCTCTCTCCATAGAGTAGAAGTAAAAACTTTGTCGCGATCAGAAACAATGGCCGCCGGCAAACCATGCAGTTTGTAAATATTGGAGATGTAGGTTTGCGCCACTTGATAAGCCGTGAATGGGTGGGAAAGAGGCAAGAAATGAGCATACCGAGAAAGTTTATCCACTACCACCAGGATACAATTGAAACCAGCTGAGCGAGGAAGCCCTTCGACAAAGTCCATAGTGATGGTGTGCCAGACATGAGGGGGTACTGGCAAGGGTTCAAGAAGCCCTGGGTAGCGACAGCGTTCTGGTTTGGCTTGCTTACAGATAGAGCAGGCATCCACAAACTGGCGCACCTGCTCCTTGAGTCCCGCCCAAGCAAACAGTGTACGAAGGCGGCGATATGTGACGCCAAAGCCTGAGTGACCTCCAATAGCACTGGCATGCAACGCTGATATAATTTGCTGCTGCAGATGAGAGTTATCTCCTACCCAAATGCGACCATTGAGCTTGATAATGCCCTCTTCCAATGTAAACCCATCAGGTGCCTTCACGGGATCAGTTGTCAGTTGGGTAAGTAGCTTCTGAGCATAAGGGTCTGCTCGGTAACCCAGCTGCACTTCTTGAAGCCAAGATGGCAAGCAAATAGACACCGCTGCTAATTCACCCATGGCAGGTTGAGGACAACGAGAAAGTGCATCTGCAGCCCGGTTTTCCTGGCCACGTTTGTAAACCACTCGATAACGGAGGCCCAATAACTTGACCATTACCTTTTGTTGCCACGGAGTCGAGATCCTCTGATCTTCAAGATGAATCAGGCTTTTTTGGTCAGTGTGCACCACAAATTCAGCCGGCTGCAAGTATGCCCGCCAATGATCGACCGCCATAATAATTGCCAATGCCTCTTTTTCATATGTGGAGAGCATGCTTGTCCGTGGGCCAAGGGCCTTGCTTAGGAAAGCGAGAGGGTGTTTGTTCTGAATCAACACAGCTCCAATCCCACGATCTGATGCATCTGTTTCAATCTCAAAAGGCTTGGAGAAGTCTGGGAGTGCGAGAACCGGCGCGGAAACAAGAGCTGCTTTTAGTGCTTGGAATGATTCATTCTCCAATTCCGTCCAACGAAACACCGATTGTTTCTTGAGTAGATCTGTCAATGGTCGGCTGATAATACCAAAGTCCTTGACAAACTTTCGGTAATAGCCTGCCAGCCCAAGGAAACCACGGACCTCCTTGAGATTGACTGGTGTTGGCCATTTCTTGACTGCAGTAATATTTTTTTGATCAGTGCGCACTCCATCTGCGCTGATCTCGTGCCCCAGATAGACCAGGCTTGATTGCAAAAACTTGCATTTGCTCTTCTTGATTTTGAGCTGGTGATGTGCAAGGATCTGGAAAACTTCCTTTAGCAAGGCCAGATGAGATTCCAAGGTGGAACTGTAAATTAGGATATCATCGATAAATACCAACACGCCACGACGTAACAACGGCTGGAGAATAGTGTTCATTAATCCCTGGAACGTGGCTGGTGCTCCCGTCAGACCGTATGCCATCACTCTAAACTCGTAGTGTCCTTGATGTGTCTTGAAGGCCGTTTTGTGTTCATCCTCAGGCCGCATACGGATCTGATGATACCCAGCCCGGAGATCAAGGCTTGTGAACCAACGAGCCCCAGCAAGCTCGTCTAGTAGCTCGTCGATCACCGGTAGAGGGTATCTATTCTTGATGGTAATGGCATTTAATTGACGGAAATCCACACAAAATCGCCACGTCAAATCCTTCTTCAACACTAGGATCACTGGGGATGAATAAGGGCTGGTGCTGAACTTGATTATGCCTTGTTCCAGCATTTGAGCTACTTGTTTTTCCACTTCGTCCTTCTGAGCTGGGTTGAATCTATAAGGACGCAAATTCACTGGTTTTGCTCCTGGCAAAAGTGGAATGGCATGATCAAACTGACGAGATGGTGGCAACCCTTGTGGCTCCTCAAACAACGTTCTATATTCAGTCATGAGCGGTAACACTGGAGCAGGAAATGTCATGTCCACTTTATCTTGGTCTGGCTGCATCAAGGACAAGTGGATGACACGAGCCACCCGAGATTTCTGGAGGAGGGTCTGCGGCTGGTCTCGACACTTGACTGCTTGCAATGGGTCGAGTGAGCTCACGAGAGAGATTGTGCGCCCACCAAGTTGAAAATTCATTTTCTGTTCTCCCCAATGCACGTTCATCGGACTATGAGATGAAAGCCAATCAAAACCCAAGATGATATCATAAGATCCGAGAGGCAAAATTTTGAAAGTGGTTCTGAATTGTACCCCTTGAGTCCACCACTCCACATTCTGCAGTTCATGTGTGCAGTGCATCATTCCTCCATTTGCCACCTTAACACGCATGGGAGAAATCTTGTTGCGAGTGTATGGCAATCGCTCCGCCAACTCAGCACTGATGAAGGTGTGTGAGCTCCCGGAATCAACCAACATTAACACTTCTTGGTTCTGCACCAGTCCTTGGAAGCGCATTGTAGTTGATCCTTGACTTCCCTCAACAGCTGCTGCCGATATGTGCATAAGCTCACTGCCGGTGTCGCTAGCTGTTGGATGAGCGAGTGTTGCTGGTTCCTCCTGGGATTGAACCATGGCCAGCAATTCTTCCACCACATGTAGTTGCGGTGGGCCTAGCGATGGTCGCGACCCCAACGTTCGCCGCAGGTGAAGCAGAGACCACGAGCTCGGCGGTATGCTCGTAGCGCGGCCACCTTATCATCCTGGGTAATAGGTCGCGGGGCCTCTCCCATGCGTCGATCATCCGCTCGTGGGCCTTGAGGAGGGGCACCGCGAGGTGGTAGTGGAAGCGGCATCGCTGTGCGTGGTACAGGGCGCGCCAGTGGCGAGAATTCCCCACGCCGTGAGTCTCGGCGAAATGACTCCAGCACTTCTTCCTGCAAAATGGCCAAGTCCACAGCAGTAGCAAGATCGAGAGGACGATGTAAAACAACAGCAGCTCTAATCTCTTTCTGCAATCCATCGATGAAATGTGTGACAAAGAACGAAGGATCCCAAGAACTATGATGTGCTAGGAGGTTGTGCATCAAGGTGTTAAATTTACTAGCATATTCAAGCACTGTTCCTGTTTGCTGTAGTCTGTTAAAAGTCCTAAGATGATGTTGGAACTCGGCTTTCCCAAACTGCATGCAAATAGAATCTGCAAATTCCTTCCACACAGGAAAGTGCAGGTGTGCCTCAGTCGATTGCAGCCAGACCAGAGCATCATCGATGAAATACATGGCAGCGCAGCTAACCCAAGTGTCGGGGTGCATAGTGCAAACTTGGAAATAAGCCTCACATTTGAGACGCCATGCGCGTGGATTCTCTCCGTCAAATAGAGGAAAATCCACACGAGGCGGAGGAGGAAACCGAGACAAATTCCATCCCCTAGTAGCAAAATCAGACGAATCGCAACCGGTGCAAGGGAATTGGCACGTACCCTTGGCCGGGGCCCCTTCCGATGACTGAGGGTCACCAGATCGGCCGCCCCGTTGGTTCGATGCGTCGCGGTGGCCGTTTTGCCCGAGACCGTCGTCTCAGTTGGTGGCGGTGCCCCAAGAGCGGCGTCGCCCGGTTTGGTCGGCGCGGATGTTGGTGACGCGTCCGCCGAGCGATGGAGGAGCGGTGGCAGGTCGGATGCCGTGGGAGAGGTTGCTGACCGCGTGATGTCGAGGACGCGCGACCGTAGATCTCCGACCTCCGCACGCAGGGACTCCACCGAGCGCTCGATCACCGGTCGCCACGAGTTAAGGCCGAGCACTGCAGGGTGCATGTCGTCGAGCTTGGCGTTCATGGAGGAGACAGCGGCGGTGAGATCGGCGAGGAGCTTGGCTTGATCTTCCATGGCGACTGATTTACCGTGTCTTGTCTGAATAATCGAGGGGTAACGGCCAGCCAGATTGGTGGAAGGAGAGAAAAAATTGGTGGTGGGTAGATAGCTCTGATACCAGATTGTTACGTTCCCGATCTTCTCTCAATACTCAGTTTGATACAGATGAACTGGTTACAAGAAATTTGGGGGATTGAGAGAGAGACAGAAAGGGGATCCAAGAAAACAGAGCCGTGCCGTTACAGATCACTTCTTCCCCACCCTGCTCCAGCCAGCAACACCTCTACTTAACCCCCACCTCCCAGCCCATACTCCAGATGGACCTAAGCCTAAGCATAGCGTGGGTTCAGCCTGCGAGCCCGTTCTCCTCTTCGTGGCACAGGCACGTTGCCTCTTCCCTGTGACTCGGTCGATGATGTAGTCGTGGGCGGCAGGTCAGCATCATGGTGCGTGACATTGTTTTAGAGAAATAGATTGGGCCGTGTGGTTTTGGGCCAAGTACCCCACGAATCCTCCCTCGTTCTATGGTTGTTCGTTTCGTCCTCTCGTCATTGTCTATTCTCCTGACTGAGCAAGAGAGGCAGAGAAAACTGATCGGGTGATGGCGGCACCGTGACCTAGAGAGCGGGGCGAACCAGCAGGCAGGCGAACGGAGGAACGGAGAGACTCACGAGGTCATCCAATCGTCGGGTGCCAGGGCAGTCCGGGCGCATTTCTCCAGCGAGCAGCGGGCATGGGCGGCTGGCCCTGGTGCCACCGTGATGGCGCGGGTGCGTGGGTGAACTGTGGGAGGTCTCGGCCCTCGACTACTCGAGACTGATCTAGACTAAAGATGGACAAGAAGGTTAAAGCGCTAACAAAGGGGGAAGGTACCTTTTTCTGAACTTTTTCATGTTTGTAGAATACTCGTGTTGTTTGATGAATTTGTGAAAGTGAAAATGTTACTCCGATGTTCGATGACTGACTCAATAATATGTGAGGGATATTTAGAAGCCTCTATAATAATCGGGGATTTTTAAAAGTGGATAGAGCTTTGCCATTAGGTGTGACTTTGTTGTTTAGAGTATAAACGCTATCTAGACTTAGCTTGCTTTTTTGCATCCATTTTTTTATGTTTTTAGTTTATTCGACCTCAATTTTTTTTCATCATTCGCCACCGTGCACAAGTCGAACGCACGTCACAACTAGTCAACCAGCTCGTTGTTCTCGCAAGAGGGACGTTGTTCTGGCCACGTTTCTCCCTGTTCCTCCTCGTCGCCGTGGTGCTAGGGTGCCGTGCGTGGTGAAGGTGTGAATGTTGGAATTGGCCCGACTTGTGACGCTGTCCACACGTACTCCTTCCGTTTAGAAATATAAGATGTTTTAGGTTTGTGAATGAGATGTATCTAGACACCTTTTAGTATATAGGTTCAAACGAATCTAGACACTAAAAAATTTCTAAATACATCTCCTTCACAAACCTAAAACATCTTATATTTCTAAAGAGAGGGAGTACAAGCTAACCAAGCTGATCGATCAACTAGTAGATTGCTCACATACAATACAAAAATGATCTCACACGCATCGTATGGTGAGTGTCTTTCTTTTCTTTATTCTCAAACGCTCAGATTACAATATCAGGGTTACCCGCATATATAGCCAGCTACACACAGGCATAGCTGCGCATAGCCTATCCACCGTTGATTCTCTCCTCTTTTGATATAGAGAGAACATATTCCCATATCTAAACGGTGGATCCCTATATGAGGCTATTAACGCCGTTAGTTGATGGAGAAGTGAAATCCTAGTTGACTAGCTGACCATTTTCAATGAAAACCCTAATATCCTATATACCATGGCATGCACGAAATCCTATTCAAACTAAGCTTCTCATATTACATTCCTTTAACTGTGTGCAAACCCTAATGTACTACATCCATAAAACCCTAACCGAACTAAGCCTTATTCCTTTTGTAACGCAAAACCCAATATACCATAGACAAAGACATGCAAAAACCCTAATCAAACTAAGCTTCTCAGATTATGCTATGTGATTTCGTTGCTTTAGGTATAGTAGCAAAAACCCTAAACGAGGGCACTAGCTATTGCATGTAGACCACAACTTCTTTTCATTTTATCTCTTGTGTTACGAGCTGCTGGCCATAGCCTCACTTATTCATTCTTTCATCAAATTTCCTTGCTCATTGGATAAACAAGGTGGAATCGGCGATTGCTTTCTTTGTTCTACTTCATCTGTCGTCGTGCACATCGCCGTCGTCCGCAATTTTTTTGGTACGTACAATTGTTTTCCCTAGTCACAAACAATTTTTTATGCCTTTCTTACTCGCTCCATACCAACTTATGCAGTTTTGTTTGACGTGATTTCATTGCATGTATAGCGAGTATGTGCAGCGAAAACGGCTCATGGGTCGGTCGCAAGAGCCGCTCGGTGAAAGACATTCGTGCCGGTGTATGCTTTATTCTTCTTCTCAACAACGCACTAATCAAATTACCATATAGTCATCCAAGATACGACTTTGCACCCAAAGCTCTGCACTTTTGCCGAACATTCGACGGCGTTAAACAAGGAGGTTGACTGACTGCTGTGAGCATTACACGCCATTCTTTGGATGTCTACCATCTCCCATAATATGATTGTCAATATGAAAAGTAATTACTAATCGTAACCCTAACTCAAAAAACAGAATGATACACACACCGTTATCCCTTTCCAAGAGCCAGCCACTAGCATCTAAAGAAGCATTGCATGTGATCTCTATATTCAAATATTTGGTTTAGTGTTTACCGCATGTTGCTCGTTAGGGTTTGCCTCATGTAAACGAAATTAGATAAGGTTTTTTTTGCTAGAGCTTCATGCATGCATGCCAAATGAACACTAACGGCGTTAGTTCTTAGACAAATCCTGGGTCTGGATACATGTGCTCCCTATATCAAAAGATGATAGAATCAACGGTGGATAGGCTATGCGCAGCTATGCCCGTGTTTAGCAGGCTATATATATATATATATATATATATATATATGCTACCTATGCATACTAATCCAACCATTAGATATTCTATAGAGAGCATGAATTTGAGCAGCCGGAACACAAAATATCTAACGAAAAACACCACCTCCGTTACATTAAGAGAATATTTTGCATGCACTTGCTAGTACATGAAAGTACCACACGCAAGCTAGCATATACATGCAAACTAGCAACAACTCACGTATCACATACAAGCTAGCAATACTAGTAGACTATTGAACCGGCTAAAATATAAGCATGCAAGCTAGCAATACATTCAGACTATTGAACTGGCCAAAATTTTAGCATGCATTCTAGCACTACATGTATACCGAAATAAATCTATATATAAAGGAATGATCTGAAAACTATATATAAAGGAATGATTTGTGTTTTGTACTAAAAAAAATCTAACGAAAACAGACGCGGGAAGCACTCCCGCGCTAAAACGAAAGCCATCCGCGAAAATTTTGGCTGAAATTCGTGTAGCACTGAACGCATGATAACTTGCTTGCTATCTTGATCTACTCTCATGGTTGAATTTATTGTCGAAATCGTGTATGTTTCTCGGATTGATGCTTACCATGCACACATCTCATCAAGTAGTATAGCTAGTCAGAGTCTAGTGCAGCAAGTACAACTAGCATATGCATGAATCTGAGTTTGTAGAATTTTTTGCAATAATAGGGGTTGTTTGATATGCTATAATAAAGTCTGGTCATGCTATTCTACAAGCGGCAATAATACCGTTAACTACATGCAAGATCTTGGCTCTCTCATCTTGGCAGCTAGTTCACGTACTCCCTGTATCCAACGTCAACGCTTGCGTGCATTGATAGCATCCTAGATAGCAAATCCATGATTATATATATATATATATCATAAATAGTGGGCTATCTAGGATGCTACATGTGCATACTAATCCAACCATCGGATATTCCATAGAGAGCATGAAGTTGAGCGGCAGGAGCACAAAATATCTAACGTTTACATCAAGAGCATTTTTTGCATGCATTGCTAGTACATGCAAGTACACATGCAAGCTAGCACATGCATGCAAACTAGCAACAACTCACGCATTCATGCGAACTAGCAATACTAGCATACCACTGAACTGGCTAAAATTTCAGCACACATTCTATCAATACATTTAGACCATTGAACCCGTCAAAATTTTAGCACGTATTCTAGCACTGCATGTAGACCATTGAACAAACCATTTTTCGAGCATGTAAATTAGCACTACACATAGACCATTGAATAGACCAATATTTGAAAAACCCAATCAAACATTCTCGCTAGCACGATGGTTCATACAAGCATAGTACTAGTACATTAAAGGAAGCTGATAGGGAGAATGATCTGGAATCCCATCTACATATAAAGGAATGAGTTTTGCTTTTGTACCAAAAAAATTAGCGGACGCGGGAAGCACCCCCGCGCTAAAACGAAAACCACACGCGGAAATATTGGCCAAAATTCGTGCAACTTAGAACGCATGATAACTTGCTTGATATGTTGGTCTACTCCTACAGTTGGTTTTATTACAGAATTTTTTGTATGTTTTTATGCTAGGATTAATGCTAACATGCACACATCCCCATCAACTAGTACAGCTAGGTCTAGTGCATGCAAGTACAAATAGCAACCACGTGCAGTTTGTAGAAATTTTTGCAACAATATAGGCTGGTTGGTATGCTATAATACAGTCTGGTCTTGCTATTCTACAAACTTGCGCACATGAGGTAGGTAAGAATGGTCGCGGAAGTTAACTTACACAGTGAAAATAAACATTCACTATTACTGTTACATTTTGGAAGTTAACTTAGAAAGAAAAAGAAGTTAACTCGTGCTCGCCTAAAAGTTAACGGAGGGTTTCTGGTGTTCACGTGAACATTAACAGGGGGTTTCTGAATAGTTATTCAGGAAATGGTTCTTGAATAGCAGAGCTATATATTAGTTCTAACAATCACCCCATAAGCATGACTGTGGTCTTCACCTCCACCTGGATCCCAAATGCGTCAGCTGTTCCTCGCGAGCTTCATCCTCGGCATTGTTTTCACCGTTCCAGGCGTCATCCTCCATGTCACCGACTTTACCTTCACCGGCTTCTTCATGATTTGACGTCGACAGCCTTTGCCTGTGTCTTCCTTATCCGTGTTTTTGGTCTTCATCGGTTCCTTGATGAACAACCAATCCTTTTTGTAATTCATCGTCATCGAATTATTTACCATCCAAATTGTCTCCTTTGGGTAGTAGTCCAACACGCCTCGCAAACATGCTCATGTCCGTCCTAGTCGTCTCAGCCCAAGTGCAGTCGAAGGCTGTGCGACATACTCTGTGTGTCCGACCTCGCCCTTGCACTAGTGCAGAGCCCCCCTTTAACTCCGGTTGGGAGGGCCCTCTAACAGCGGTTCCCCAACCGCTGTTGAGGGTTCGGTGTTAGAGGGGGGGCCCCTTTAACACCGGTTCCTATACGAACCGGTGTTAAAGGGTGGCGCACGTGGGGCTGCCGCAGGCCTCAGGGCCCCCCCTTTAACACCGGTTCAGACCGAACCGGTGTTAAGAATTCCGCTGGCAGATTTAAACCGTTTTTCTGCCGGCCAGCCGCGCCTAAATCGCCTCTGCCCGTTCGGGCGTATTTACGGGAGGGGGCGAGGGAAATCGATCGAGCGGTATACTTATAGAATCGCCATCGGTACATACGAGTACATGAATAATTAAGCAACTATTATTATACACAAACATCGTCATCGGCATACATCGTCATCGGCACATACATCGTCATCGTTCATTTTGGTGGATATCTAAAGAGTTCTCCGCCAGCGTGACGACCTCATCAAGTATGAACCCGCCAATTCCTCTTGAATGGCTCGTATGCGTTCAAATGGTAGGAGTTGGTCCGCATCCGTTCGATCTGAATATATATGAAGAATGGGCCGTCAATATATATATAAGAATAAAACTCAACACAATTGATGGTAATAAAATAATGTTGTGGACTTTGTTTACTTACTCTAAGTTGTTCTAGTGCGGCTTGGCTGTCGCACATATCGTGTTCGAATGAATTCGCAAACATAGTACCCACATAAGTTATTGCCGTGTCCTTGATGCGCGCTTTACGAGAATAGAGAGTTCAATCAAAATAATAATCAATAAAGCATGATATAATGGAATTGGAAGCTAGCTAGTATTACTTACATTTTGGTCTACAAATTTTAGTTCTTTCCGACCATTCACCCACGGCCCTGCCCGTGAACATTTTCCAAACCCCGTCCGACAAAGAAAATGGATAAAGGAGTAATTAATTACTTATTGTCACGAAAGTTGCCGATCTAGTGCGATAATATGATTGAAATTACCTCTGGAGCATCTCTCTAAAGTCTGCCCATAGCTCTTTTTCTTTTCAGAACGAGTCCATGACAAGGACTTTTCCGAGTCGGGTTGAATGACTAGCGAATAAAGTGGAACCTACGACGCATAACTCATCATCGTTACACTTAACATCGAGTAAGCGAAACAAAATGTGTACAAGAGAGAGGGTACTCACGAGAAGTTGTAAGGCAATAGTATTTCCCTTTTGGTTTGTTGTCTCGGTAAAGACTTTAGCAAGTAATCTTCTGTTTGCGGGTTTGTCTCTTACCACTTCTTCATGAACTCTATTTGGGTCAACGAACCCAATGTCAAAAGGGCCTCCTTTCATGCATTCCATAACCTTTTTCCTGCATAATAGTATATACATATATGGTGAGCATATATATATACATGCAATTAATGAAGTGAATGAGTTGAGATAAAAATTACAGAAATAGTACTTACACACAATAAAGGCTGATGGCAGCTTTGTCGAGTTCCTTCTGATTGAATAGAAAATGCAAGTCTTGAATGTTGAAGTCGATCGCGTCGTCTCCGCACAAGAAAATCTGATCTCTTATATGCGCCGTGATCCATTCTTCTTTTCTCGTCTTGCAGAAATGAAGGTACCACTTGTGCAATTTTCGCATCTTTGTTGGTAGATTCTTGAGCTCCTCTTTCTTGACTAGATTCTTCCCATACTTCCATGGCTGTATGGGGTTGACATCGCATTTGGGCAAGTTGTCTCCCATGACGCGTTCAAGTATGCAATGTAAGTCATCCCCATCTCATTGGCCTTTCTTTGTAGCTCGCCTCGTAATCATCTACGGAGGAGCGTCCCGTTTGTCAAACATTTGGAGCGGGGCGCATGATTGCTTTTCCTGCTCTCCGAGCATGGGAACTGTTTTCTGGGGTGCCTCACGACTGCTACTTTCAGTCTCCCTACGGCGCCTTGCATCCGCCTTCAAAATCTGGCGCTTAGTCCGGCACAAGTGGGGTTTCAGGTTTCAAAAGATTTTTGTAAAACTTCTCCACCACCGGATCTATTTTCTCCTTTGGCTCGGCCCGTCTAGGTGCAAAGAATTTCTTGACCTGTTCTCCGAGATCCTATTGGTCTCCTCGTCGCTGCGATTCCACGGTAAAACCGGCAATGGCTTGGCTGCGGGGACGTAGTTTTTGAACTCTTTGGCGACGGTTTCCTGCGGATTTCTTTGTGGCAGTACTCTTGATGCTCCTCGTGGCGGTGCTCTTCCGCTTCTGTTGAGGAGATGGCTGAAGCACCGGAGATGGCCGACGGGCCGGAGATGGCTGCCGTGAGAGATGGCCGACGGGCGGAGATGGCTGCCAGCAGAGATGGCCGACGGCCGGAGATGGCTGCCAGCAGAGATGGCTGAAGCTCGATCGCCGACAGCTGAGAGCGGGTGCCAGTGACCTCCAATTTGGAAGCACAATGTGTTCCTTCTTCCAAAGAATGGTTGTTTTCACGCAAATTTGAGTTGAGTTTCCCTTCACCGTAGCATGGTCAAGCTGTGCTTCCTCATATTCCTTCACAACCTCATCCACCCCGACAATAGCATAGCCATCTGGAATCGGTCGGCAGTGGTAAGTTCCACCAGCTACAGGAGGTAAGGCATAGCCGACAGCCACCTTAATGGATAAGCCCATTAATCTCACATGCAGCTCAGCGTGTTCGCTCTCCGTGATCTCATCCACGGGGTATCGAGGACCCGTCATTTCAAGCGTGGGCTGCACGTTCTCCGTGGAAGCCACACTGCTTTTTCGCGCAGAGTCTGGGCCGCGGGCAGCTTCCAATGCAGGCTCTTCGTGCCGCTGAGATGGGCCGGTAGCTTGATGGTTTCATTGTGCATTCACTTGCGCTGCAGCCGCAAGTGCATGTTCTATCTGTGTCATCCGCTCAGACGCTCTTTTTCTTTTCGCCGCGCCATCTGTAAGAGTCGCTCCGGCAAACCCATCCTTCCATGTCATACCCCGTGCCTCGTGCATGTCCAGAGTGTTCTTTTTACCGATGGCGTGTGAGCTGGTCATTCTCTGTCGGGATGGAAGGTCCCACGGATGTTTCCTCGTATGCCGTGATGAGTTCAAGGTGGGTTTGGCAAGGATGGTTGGGAAGATACACAATCCTGTTTCGGGTCCAACCTTGCCCGATTCCGTAGAACCAAGTCTTTGCACGTAGGTCCCACCCATCTGCGGGTGTGATCCTCTCTCGCAGGCCTCTCAGCTTCCTCCCACTTAGGCCTCACGAGATATGTAGCCACCGACCCCGTCCTCGGTGATATTCCTTCTTGGCATTAAGCGTATTGGTTTCGACCTCTTTTAGCTATAGCACTTTTTTATATGTCTTAAATTCGGGCGGTGAGGTCTTATCTTCGCATAATATGCGTCTTCAAATCTGAGTCTCGGCTTTGACAAATTTGTTCAATTTTGTCTTCCGATTCTGGAAAGCCTCAGCCATTTTCTTTAGAGTCCACTCTTTGACCTTTTCCTTTATAACGGGTTGTTTTCATCCTCCTCTGGCGGAAGGGTGAAATTTACCAACGAATTCCAAAGCGTTTCTTTGGATCTGTCATCGACAAAGGTACGTCCGCCTTCTTTGGCTTATTCCAATTTTCAATTATGATTGGGATTTGGTCCCTAACAAGAACTCCACTGACGTATAAATTTGTCTGCCTTCTTGGGCTCCATCGGCCATCAACACGATCGCTTCGATCGTGAACTTTGCACGATCTTTCAACCCCAGCTCGCTACCGCTTGCTCTTTTTCATAGAAGAAGATGGTTCTGGCTGGTCGATCCGAGGGCTAAAAAGAAAGAAGCGTTAATTAATACATGTAGAAGAAGATTGTTGGTGGAAGTCACCGAGGCTTAATCAATGCATATACCTCGCCGGACTTTGTAACCATTAAATTGCGTTCACCGAGTCTTCATCTTCTCCATGACTAGTACTTGAGCGTCGTCGTCATGTCCCTCCAAGTTCGAGATATTGTGAGGTGTCCTCATCAATAATGTTCTCCATTATTTCTTCTTCTTCAAGGTTTCTACTAAGTGGATCCATAGTTTCTAAAACAATAATATTATCACACAAATATCAGTAATACATCTATTGAAATGCTCAAGCAAGGACGATGATATGACAGGTTAAAAGTATTGAAATGTAACCCTAATACATGCTTGGTCATTTCAAACCCTAATTCGGAGAAACCCCGGATTCATATGAGAGGGTACATTTACTTCTTCTAATTAACTTGTCATCAAAGTTGATTAACATAGCATGGTTATTATACACATAACTTGACAACGAGAGGTGGTGACGCTAGGGCGAGAGCGGGGCCGGGGTGCGTGAGGGTGTGCGTTCGAACCAGCACGACGTGATGGTCTACCTAAAATGGGTGACACACCCTCGACGCGTAGGCTCGGCGAGGAGGAGGTCAGGGTCGACGGCATAATGGTGGCGGTGGTCGTCGGCGTGGCACAAAATATACACATGCATATACAATACACATACAATACAATATACATATATACATACACATACAAATATACATACACATATGCCACTTGTTCTACTGCATATACAATACACATACAATACAATATACATAGCCTGCACGGGGAAGAGAGCGAGATGGTCAGGGCTCCTCGAAATAGGCTTGCGCCCCGCTATATTAATATAGCAATCACAAGATACAACGACAATGTTCCTGGGGTTTGTCCTCGCTCAACAAGCTGCCAGATCTCCCTCTTCGCCACGGTTCCCACCTCCGAGCGCCACCCGCACCTCCCCATCGAACTCCCCGCCACCCCTCCGCCGTCGACCCACCCGCCAGCTCCCTATAGTTGCCCGTGTCGGCGAGCCCGCCTCCCTCCGCTGGCCGTCGCCTCGCCTCGCGCTTCTACCTATCCGTCGCCACTCGATGAGCTCGCTGGGCGAAGGCCGCGCCCTTGCCTCGCCCTCCGCTCGTCCTCGGCCCCCAACCTCCGCCGGAGGCCTCCCCACCTCGCCTTCGCCTGGCGCCACGGGGCTGCCGTCGGCGCCTCCTCGACGCCAAGCCCGAGCCCGACCACGGCCGCCACGCCAACCTTGCCCTCGTCAGCTGGACCCCACCGTCATCCCTAACCTCGACCATCCATCTAAGCAAGCTCACACGCAGGGAGGAGGGGCTCACGCGCCCTCGCCGGCCAGCGCCGCGCCACGCCAAGAGCTCGCCCGCGCCCTCGCCGTGCTGGCGCCTGGCGCAAACGCTCGAAGCTCGACGCTACCGCCAAATAGTGATTAACATGGCTCGTAACAAATTTGTGCTAGTTCTAAGTAACAAAGGTACTAGTATTATACAACCGAAGCCACGGTTAGCCAATCTCACGGACCGACGAATCACGAAGGGCGAGGGCGAGGGCAGCGCTTCGGTGGATGGCGGTCTTAGGCGTGGCGCTGGCGGTGATGGCGGTCTTGGCGGTGGCGGTGGCGGTCCGACGGCGAAGCGCGGCCAAGGCGGATAACTCGGCAGCGCCGCTGTGGCGGTGGCGGTCTTGGCGGCGGTGGCGGTGGCGGTCTTGGCGGTGGCGGTGGCGGTCGACGGCGAAGCGGCAGCGGTTAACTCAGCGCGCGCTGGCGATGGCGGTCTTGGCGGTGGCGGTGGCGGTCTTGGCGGTGGCGGTGGCGGTCTTGGCGGTGGCGGTCCGACGACAGCGCGACGGCGGCAGCGGGCGGGCTGGTCGGCGGAGATCGATCTGGCTCGATGGGGAAGAAAGGAAGGGAAGGAAGGTGAAATAATACACCCCTTTAACACCGGTTCGTGGCTGGAACCGGTGTTAAAGAGTTTCAGCGCATTTTACCCCCTTTAACCGGTTCGACAGAACCGGTGTTAAAGGTGTCTTGAACGAAAGTTTCTTTAACACCGGTTCTCGGAACCGTGTTAAAGGGGGGCATTTATTCGGGCTTTTTAATTCAAAAATATGATATGAAATTTAGAAAATTCATATCTTTTCATTTCAACTCGAAAATATGAATAATATATCATAATTTTCAGAAAATAATATCTATCCATTCATGTAAATCATTTTATATTTACTTTACATGAAATTTTTTAAAATAAATAAACACTTATTTCATGCATTAAAGGGCTTTTTAATTCAAAAATATGATATGAATTTAGAAAATTCATATCTTTTCATTTCAACTCGAAAAATATGAATAATATATCATAATTTTCAGAAAAATAATATCTATCCATTCATGTAAATGATTTTATATTTACTTTACATGAAATTTTTTAAAATAAATAAACACTTATTTCATGCATTAAAGGGCTTTTTAAGATATAGAAAAGAACGGAAAATTAAGATACATGGCCAGATTAAGTAACAATCGGCCGAAACTGAAAATTAAGATACATAAAAACTGAAAATTAAGATACATGGCGATTAAGTAACAATCGGCGAACTTGTTCGAATGTTGGAGTGATTTAGTCATGCTCCGCCTACACCTGTAATACTCGCCACTATAGTCGTACTTTCATGGCCATCATGTTGCCGTCGGGGTCACCGTAATTGAACCTCTGGAGAGTACGCGTGGGCTGGACTTGAGGGTAGCGTGGGCTGGACTTGAGGGTAGCGCAGACGGGGTTAGAGTCGGCGCGGTGTCATAGGCCATGACGCTGGAGAGTCCGACCGCGCCACCATAGCCGACGGCCCGGCCTCGTTGAAGTTAGGAGGAGGTGGGCCGTCCTCCTCGTGCTGGCGGCGCCTCTCATGCCGATCCACGAAGAAGGCTTCCCAAGTAGAGAAATAGTCGGGATGCCATCTGGGATTCCTCCGCTCGGCGTGAGCTCAAGTAGTAGTGGTTCGTGATGGCCATCCGCGCCACACCTAGAGGGACAGAGGAACGGCACACCTCCGACGCTCGGCATCCAGCCGACGGGGACACGATGGCGGGCGGGTAGTTCGGCGCAGCGCCTCCGCCTCAGGGGTTAGTGCTATGGTGGAAGCCATGGGAAAGATTGATGAGGTTGCAGATATGAGTCTAGAGATGTGCAATGACAATGGAGGCCAACCCCTACATATATATATAGTGAACTAGCGGGAAGAACTGGAGGGAAGAACTGGCGGGAAGAAAAATGGCGGGAAGAAAAATGGCGGGAAGAAAAATGGCGGGAAGAAAAATGGCGGGAAAAAATGGCGGGATGAACCTTTAGTCCCGGTTGGAGACACCAACCGGGACTAAAGATGAACCTTTAGTCCCAGTTGGAGACACCAACCGGGACAAAACACGAGTCAGCACTAATAATAGAGGTGAGTGCATGTCGACATTATGTCGTGCGGCGTGTACCTTGTCCCGGATGGTGTCACCAACCGGGACTAAAGATGAACCTTTAGTCCCGGTTGGAGACACCAACCGGGACTAATAATAGGGGTGAGTGTCGACATTATTTTGTAAGTGTCAACACTATGTCGAGCTGCTTGTACTATAAATAGGCATCCTTGTGAGTCCAGTCCTCCAGCCAGTTTGAGGCAGGGACACCACTACGGCCAGTTTCAGGGAGATGCCGACGGAGCCCAGTCCTCCGGCATCTCCGAGAAACTGGTCATAGAGGCACTCCCTAATATGTGAAATTAGTTAGCTCCTTGGTGTATTGATCTAGTTAGAGAAGTTACAAAGCTGCAAGATGGTTTTGAGGCGGGGACACCACTACGGCCAGTTTAGGGAGATGCCGACGGAGCCTAGTCCTCGGCAAGATCTCCAAGAAACTGGTCATAGAGGCACTCCTAATATGTGACCGCTGTTTGGAGATCAGATCTTAATGGTAAGTCTGATTTAATTGGGACAACTTCTTCTCATACTCGGTCCATCCACAAAACATGACTAACACTCAAGACATGTATTAATATTAAAAACATGAACTAGAGTTACATAATATGAGCATGAACTTCTTGGCATATGCCCTTCCTTATGATCGCTTACCGTAACCATGGAGCATCTTCTTTACTTAACGGAATGCTTGGGCCAGTTTTCCGTGAAGGCGGAATTTCATCAAACTTATTATAATCTTCTGACATGTCTGTCTTGTCCTCGATTCCCACGATGTTTCTTTTCCCTGAAAGAACTATGTGACGCTTTGGCTCATCATATGATGTATTCGTTTGCATATTTTTTCTTTTTTTGGTCTGGAGGACATGTCCTTCACATAGAAAACCTGAGCCACATCATTGGCTAGGACGAATGGTTCGCCTAAGTTCTTCATAAGATTGTTGAGATCCACCGTTGTCATTCCGTACTTCTTGTCTACCTCAACCCCTCCTCCTGTTAGCTTGACCCATTTGCATCGAAACAAGGGGACCTTAAAATTAGGTCCATAGTCAAGTTCCCATATATCCTCTATGAACCCATAATACGTGGTCTTTTGCCCATTGTCTTCTGCATCGAAGCGGACACCACTATTTTGGTTGGTGCTCTTTTTATCTTGGCCTATCGTGTAAAATGTATTCCCATTTATCTCGTACCCTTGGAAAGTACATACAGTCGAAGACGGTGTCCTGGCCAACAAGTACAATTGATCCCCAACAGTGGTGTTATTCGTGAGAAGTCTTTGCAGCCAGCCACCAAAACTCGCCATGTGTTCACTTATAATCCATTCATCGACCGCCCGGTGTTTGAGGCGTATTAAATTCTTGTGTTCATTGATATACAGGGCAACCAAGATAGATCTTTGTAAAACCGTGTAGTGTGCTTGATTGAGAGAATGCCCGTCCCTACATATCATTGCTTTACATCCTAGGGTGCCTTTTCCACACAGTCTCCCCTCATGTCGTGATTCTGGAACACCAATCGCCTTAAGGTCAGGAATAAAATCAACACAGAACTCAATGACCTCCTGTTACATAGCCCTTGGAGATGCTTCCTTCCCTAGCACGGTTATGAACATATTTCTTTAAGACTCCATGTACCTCTCAAAGGGGAACATATTGTGTAGAAATACAGGACCGAGAATGGCAATCTCTTCTACTAGGTGAACCAGAGATGCGTCATAATATTGAAGAAGGATGGTGGGAACACCAACTCAAAGTCGACAAGACATTGGGCCACATCTGTTTGTAACCCGGTAGTCTTTACGGATCGATTACCTTCGAGATATTGCATTGAGGAATGCACATAGCTTCACAATGGGTACTCGAACATTTTCGGTAGAAGCCCCTCAATGCAATCGGAGCAATTGTGTCATAATCACGTGGCGATCATGAGACTTCAGGTTTTGGAATTTTTCTCGCCATATTTATTATTCCCTTTATATTCGACGAGAAGCCGACGGGACCTTGATCGCTGAGACATTCAAAAAGATTTCCTTCTCGCTTTGGTAAGAGCGTGGCAGGAGTTAAGTGGCATCGTTTACCCTTCTCGCTCGTGGATGCATAGGCTCTTGAGGCCTTCAGACGTTGCTGGTCCTGTCGTGCTTCCGGTGTATCTTTTGTCTTCCCATACACTCCTAGAAAGCCTAGCAGGTTCACGCAAACATTCTTCGTCACGTGCATCATGTCGATTGAAGAGCGGACCTCTAAGACTTTCCAATAGGGTAGGTCCCAAAATATAGATTGCTTCTTCCACATGGGCGTGTCCGGCATCGTCATAATGTGAATAGACCGCCAGACCTTTTCCAAAGATTACTTCTAGGTCCTTGACCATACCAAATACCTCCTCACCGCGGAGGACAGGCTTCCTCCGGGTTCGCCAGACGCTTGAAATGCTTGCCTTTCTTTCTTCTTGGATGCAGTTCGGAAGAAATCGCGATACCCTAGGTACACAACATTCTTACATTTATCCAAATATACACTTTCAGTATCATCTAAACAGTGTGTGCATGCATTGTATCCCTTGTTTGTCTGCCCTGAAATGTTACTAAGAGCAGCCAATCATTGATGGTTACGAAAAGCAATGCTCGTAGGTCAAATGGCTCCCCTTTGTGCTCATCCCACATACGTACACCTGGTTTGGCCCACAGCTGTAAAAGTTCTTCAACTAATGGCCTTAGGTACACATAAATGTCGTTGCCGGGTTGCCTCGGGCCTTGGATGAGCACTGGCATCATAATGAACGTCCTCTTCATACACAACCAAGGAGGAAGGTTATAGATACATAGGGTCACAGCCGTGTCTTTGTGCAGCTCTGCTCACGAAAAGGATTCATGCCGTCTGTACTTAGACCAAACCTTAAGTTCCTTGTGTCACGTGCAAAGTCCGGGTACTCTCGCTCGAATTTTCTCCACTGTGACCCATCAGCGGGGTGTCTCAACATCGCGTCTTTCTTACGGTCTTCCATGTGCCATCGCAACAACTTGGCATGCTCTTTATTTCTGAAGAGACGCGTTTTAACCGTGGTATTATAGGAGCATACCACATAACCTTGGAGGAACCTTCTTCCTAGGGGCCTCGACCTCAACATCGCCAGGATCGTCTCGTCGGATCTGAAACCGCAGTGCAGTGCATACCGGGCATGCATCCAAATTCTCGTACTTATCCCCGCGGTAGAGGATGCAGTCATTAATGCAGGCATGTATCTTACGACGTCTAATCCTAGAGGGCGACAACCTTCTTTGCTTGGTATGTACCGTCAGCAACTCATTATTTCTTGGATGAAGATTCTTCATTTTACCAACAACTTTGAAAATCTTGTTGTCGGTCACACCATTCTCCGCCTTCCATTGCAGCAAATCCATGTGGCACCTAGCTTTTTGTGGCCATCTTCGCAAGTTGGATACAACAATGTTTTGTGATCCTTTAACATCTGCTCCAGCTTCTCCTTCTCCTTTTCAGTTTCACATTCTTCCTTTGCATCAAGAATGGCCCGACCAAGATCGTCATCAGGCCCATCGCTCCCTCTTGATCTTCATTATCTACCTCCGTTGCATTATCATCATATTCAGGATACATATTATGATAGTTTTCATCATCCTCTTCTTCTTCGTTGTCTTCCATCACAACCCCTTTTTCTCCGTGCTTGGTCCAACAATTATAGCTGGGCATGAAACCAGATCGAAGCAGGTGGGCGTGAATGGTTCTGGTATTTGAGTAGTCTTTCTTGTTCTGACAGTGAACACACGGACAGCATATAAAACCATTGTGACCACGGTTTGCATTAGCCACAACGATGAAATTTTGGAGGCCCGTAATGTACTCGGAAGTGCGGCGGTCACCGTACATCCATTGCCGATTCATCTGCATTAATATGTAGTATATATCAAAAAATAATAGGGAGATGACCATTTATATATAGTACATCAATGACACATGAAACTATAGTTGCCGACCTCGACCGAGACGGAAAGAGCAACAAGAAAGCTTATTTTGAGCTCTCGGGCATTTCACCGAACACCTCTAGTGCATATGAAAAAAACACAAACTAGCACTCTTCACACCCTCTTGCTAGGCTCCAAAATGTGAAAAATGGAAGAGTGGGGTGTGTGTGGGCTGGGGTGGTGTCTTATATAGCCCCCACCCCTTTAACACCGGTTCATGCCACGAACCGGTGTTAAAGGGGGGGTGCGCGGGCCACTGGGTGGAGGGACCTTTAACACCGGTTCATGTCACGAACCGGTGTTAAAGGGGGGCTCCTTTAATGCCGCAGAGGCCACGCTGGTACAGCTTCCCTGATCAACAAAAGCCCGCGTTTCCACTAGTGTTGTCTCTTTATTTGTAGATCCTCTATTTTCTGGCTGAGGTTTCATGTCGCTCTCTCACGACTCGCCAATTCCATCTCATGCTAGTCGACATTTGCCCATTACCTCGTCAAAGTACTTCTTGGCGAGAGACGTAGCAAAACTAGCTAGTCTGTACGTGTCCGGCCAATGCTTTTGGCCTACACATCCACGTAAAGAGCTAACCCAATTAGACTGATTAATCTTGCTAGCTAACTCCATATAGCTGTATAAAGTTAGCTCAATTTTTTTTAGCTTCTGCCAAGCTACGTAGTTGATATCCATGCATACGCGAAGGCTCTCTACTTGCTTGTGCTGAATGTCCAGACGTAGTATCTTCTGTGCCTCCAGCTAGAGATCCCGTTAAAGAAACACCATGCGGCTCTCTTCGTAGGCATCTAAAAATGTAATTGGTGAGACCCCTAGGAGGCACCACAGCGCTCTGCTGTTTCTGGCCATCGAATGAGATTCTAAGGAGCATCTCGGCCGTTACTTTGTGCTAGTCCAAGTTATGTAATGGCGCTGATTTACCCGCCTGCGACTGCCAGTGGGTCCTCTATTTAGCTGGTCCACCTTGTCAAACACCTGGGGTGGTTTTGGGGTGGGTCGCACGTATGTGTGCTCGGGTGGGACAAAAAGCCACACCCCATGGGAACCTAGAGCCAATCCTCCACGGTAGAGAACCCTAGCCCCCAAATCCTCCTATGGCTCATCTCCTCCCTGCCCCCGCGCAGCTCTCCTCCTTTCCTTCCTCCCCCGACTCGCCTCCTCCCCTTCCTCCTTGCCCGACACGGATGAGAGAGACGGAGAAGGAGACGGTCCTCTTTGCTCCTCGACGGCCGGGCCGCTTCAGTACCAGCAGCCGCCTCGACGGGCGAGTGGCAGCAGCACACCATGGGGTGGGGCTTGACACGGGAGAGAATCCGGGGGAAGCTATAGAGACGGAGGCGGGCGTGCGCTTGACCCTCGCCGACACGTCCTTGACTCCATGGTGAACGGCGGCCGCGGCTCCAATCGTATCTGAAGTGATTCCAGGTTAGGAGCAGTCCCAACTCATTTCATCTCATCTCCTAGAGCAACCTCTTATATTTCTAATTTTGTGTTGAGAGCTGAATCTATTTGGTCCAGTTTTTTGTTCTAGGTTTTCCTCTCTAGGCTCTAGCACAAAAAAGAGTTTTATGTTGATGGTTAGTATTTTGTATGGCTTGGTGCAATTTTTTGCAGTTTGTATATGGATCTATGTGATAAAAGTCACAAGAAGGGGATTTATTGGAAGAAGGCGACCACGGAGAAATGGATGATTTTGATGTACACGGCCTATTTGATGAAATGCAGGTAACAAGGATGATCTTTATTTCTTTTTCTCCATATTTTTTTAAGCATCTTAGTCGTCATGGTGATTCTGTGGAGTTTGGTAAATGGGTACATGTAAGGGGAGCTGTCGGGTTTTACCATCGTCTTAATTATCATTTACTAATATTGTATTTCCAGCAATGAAGGTGACACCACGGTGCATGTAGTCCTGGTTTTTATATAGTCGCTCCTAGCATGTCATTCCCTAGGGGATGGGCAGTATCAGCAGTCGGCACCAATGAGAATGGGAAGCTCTTCTGCAGGTTTTAGTGTTACTTTTGATTCATGTGAAGTATATACTTCCATCTAATAATTTGTTGTTATTTTTTGAATATGTAAACAAGTAGTGTTCAGTTCGTTTGAAACAAAATAGTTGATACTAGAACCTTGAGAAAGAAGTTGATACATGTACAGAACAAATAGGCAGCATTGAGTTCACATTCAGTTAGTTCGGCTATTTAAATGTTATTTTGTTCTTACTACTATGATTTATTTTTGCAGATTATGCTGGCCTATTTTGGCGGGGCGTGTCTCTGCATGGATGCTAAGAGGCCTATTTTCACCGCATCTTCACATGGACGTGCCTCTGCAGATAATCTGCCATAATTGGATCAGAATTATAAATGTAAGTTTCCTTACACATTCTCTCTTCTCTATTAGAGCACATCTCACTGTTCGCGTAGCTCAAATGGGTTACCGGTAAACCTATCACCGTTCTTATTGCAAACTTTTTGGCTGCGAGTAGATGATATACATAAGGCCTCCAGGGAATAATGTTTGAAGGAGCTTTAGATTATATTGACGATGATTCCTATGGTCAAGTGTATGCTCAGAGGTATCTAGAGTCTATACAAATCTTGGATAATTTTTTAGTATGATCTTTTGGTGATTCTTTTCTCTTATCCATTATGTTATTAAAAGGATAAATATTAAGATTTTTAATGATGGCACGATGATTCTGAATTGTTCTTTTCATTATTCATTCTCGACTATACTCTTTCGACCATCGTATCATATTTTGATTTTGACCTTTTAAGTACCCTTCTAGTGATCCATGTGCTCAGTACCTATACTTTTTGTGTTTGTTTGTCTCACAGATAATGATGATTGCAAGCATTGAGCTGCACTTATGTGGGTTACTTTATTTTCTCAATCTGATCACTATTAGATTGCAAGTTCACGTTTCATTTGAATGTCAAGATATTGCTCTCAAGTTCACGTTTATGCATCTTTTCCAATTTGGAATAAGTCGTCCAATTTAGAATTGTAGATTAGAGGAATACCGGTCCTCGATTTTGAGAAAAAACATTTACTTGTGCCATGTGGTTGATAGGCTAGAAGGTTGAAAAGTGTGGTTGGATGGTATCACTCACACCCTGGTTATGGATGATGGTTGTCATACATTTATGTTGATGCTTAATCAACACTTAAAGAGCCATTTTTGGCTGTTATCATAGACCCTACAAGGACTATTTCTGGCGGTAAATTGTAAACAGGAGCTTTTAGGACATATTCCAGGGGAACTAATTTGTCGGATGTAAGAGAATAATTCTAGAAGTACTATTTAGTTTTGCTAATTCTTAAACCATGATTTTAACTGAATAAACAAGTTCTTTCTTGGCATATCTGCAGATTGCGGTGACATCCAAAGTATGCTCTTTCTCCTAAGAACAAACCTGATAATTATATTAGGTTAGTGAATAACCTAAATAGAATATCTAGATGCATATATGTTCTTTTACATGTACTGTTCTACAACAAGCATCGCCAGGCTCTTACCTTATAAACTTAATGAAGCACATCATGATTCTGTTTTGATTCCACAATAACACGGTATGCTCTAATTTGACCTTAACGTCTGTTTGGTGCAGATGAGTTGTTCCATTCGAGTGAAACTGGAGCCTAGAAATAAGGAGATGCAGGAAGCATTCTGGTGTTATACCCATTGCATTTTTTTGCCAATGGTTGTGTGAAAACACCTGGAACATTTATGATCCTAGGAACAGTCTGAACCAAGTCTTCATGAGCTTGATTAGTTCTCGAGAGTCTCCATGTTAGTTCCAGTAGTATCTTTTAGTGGTGTTCTCTGTATATATCTGGAAAATAGTAGCACGCGCTTTTGTATATACAATCCCTATTTCTTCTAGGCCATGAGCATGAAGAAAGAAGTTAGGAAACGTGTTAATAGTACATTTGCTGTTTCCTTTTTAATACCAGAATCCATATTGTAGTTAGCTATACCAGTTGTAGACTATTCATTTGCACTGAAACTTAGGATTTTCTCATTTTCAGAGATTAATTGCTATTCCATACCGGCATCAGAGGTTCTGGAGATACGTGGTGCACAGCGGCAGCCCGCTTATGCTTTCTCCATCCTGACCCCTCATTGGTGCGAACGATGGCAAGAGATAAGAATATGTTGATCTAAGGTGAGCAACTGCAGAAGGTGTTTTTCTTATGTTTTTTAGGATGGATTTTTAGGTTCTGTAAATAAATTTTCCACCATGGGTTCCCTTTACTGTGTCATTGATGATGTAGCTTATTAAGAAATTTTCTTTCCAAAATGATAATTTGGGTCAAATATAATTTAGTATATGCTGTTATTACCACCTAATATGATATGTATTGAATTTACATCATACCTCGAAACAGGCATACGCCCAGCTATATAAATATAGCAACCAGTTGAGACCGCTGCTGCGCCAGACAACACATCGCCCAAGAAATAACAAAGAGAAACACAGAAGAAAAAGAAAAGAAAGCAAAGCAAAGCCAATAACGGCGGCTTGACGAAAACGATGACGACCCGCAATCGTTGCGCCCTCCAACTAAGTTCCACCGCATGCGTAGCACTACGAAGCGCCACGCACCAAGCAACACCTCCAAGAAAGAAAGCGACGATGACGACGCTGCTTCCCGGACAGGTCCTAGGGTTTCCCCCGGTGCGCTCCAGGAGGTGGGGAAGAGGTACACCCGACGCCCTTCAGGAAGGACGGTGGCACCCGCAGGCGTCACCGCGTCGATGCCAAGAAGACAAGGATTTCTCCCGACCCCTCAGAAAAAACACACTCTCGGACGCTAACACGGTGCTCCACCAAGCTCGCCGCCTGCCAATGCACGCCCACGGTCTTGCAGCCGCCATCATTGCCGCATCGCCGTGACCCACGTAAGGCGGTAGGGAGAAAGAGCAAGCTTCTGCGGGGTTGCCAGGACAACAATGCGCGGGAGGGAACTACCTCCACCACCAGAAGGTGGTAGCCGACCGGGTACAGCTGCAGGGCAAACCAGGCCCACCTAGCCCGGCCGAGCCCCCGAGGGCTCGTGAAGCCCCACCGCCACACTGCAGCAAGGGAACCGTCGAACACGCCAACCCCACACTAGCCCCTACTGATCCGTCCACCAGGGGAACAACTGCCACCGTCGATCCCTGCCGCCAAGTGGCCGCACCATCACCACCGCGCTCACCCGTGACTTCCGGACCACCATCGGTCTAAGAAACACCACCTAGACCTGCAAGGGCGCCAAGAGACGGGCGTGACAAACACAGCAGCTCCGTGCTGCCCACGAGACCCCCGAGCACGGAGACAGAAGACCACCAGATCCAGGCCCGCTGGCCTAGATCTGGACTCCCAGCCGTCTCGAAGCCCGGAGGAGTTGCCTACCCGCTGGTGACCAAGGGGCCCGCCTAGCCCAGAACAGGCCCAATCTGGCCGAGATCGGGCCTGGCAAGGGCCACCGATGGGAGCACCTCCAGCGCCTCCGCCCCCCTCCATGCTGAGGGCCCCACCGCCACATAGCCACCGTCGGGGGGGGGGGGGCTTTCTGCCGCTCACCGCTTGCCGGTGATCGAGGGCCCCGGTCGGAGCCCGCAGGGCCCAGATCGGGCCTGCAGAGCTCGCGCCGGGCGCACCTGCGGCCTCGCCAGCCTTGCAGTCGAGCTGCCCACCACCCCCGCGCCATGGAGCCACCTTGAACGTCGCCGCCCCGTCCTGCAGACCCTCCGCCAATCCCGTCATGGCGCGCCACCGCCAGGGAGAGGTCCCGCGCCCCCTAACCGCCGCCGGGAACAAAGAGCCCGCCGCCGCCGGCCCCGTCCGGGCTTTGCCCGGCGGTGCATGCCGACATCGGCGGGGGGAGGAGGAAAGAGGGAGGACGGGAGAGGGTAGCGCGGCGGCGCTCGCCCCGTCGCCCGCGGGGGGACGAGACGAGCGGTCTCCTTTTATAATACCTCCTTATATGTAGTCTTTACATCATACCTGCACGGTGAACCAATAGGTTATAATTTTATACGTTTTCCTTTAATGATGAACAATGGTTAGTGTAGAGTTCAGTTAGAGCTATGTTGATCAGAACCATAAAATTTATCCTCCGGTGTATCTTCTAAAGAATGAGAACCAACTCTATGTTTAAAAGGAAATTGAATAGGAGTGGCTTTGTGCTTTTGCCAAACATGCATGTATTTTGGTCTGGGTTCCTAGAAAAGGTTCAGCCAGGTGCTATGCTTTACACAGTGACGATAGACGTTGGATGATAAGAGCAATTATTTATATATGTGTCAAAACAAAATTCTTTAGTGTTTTGAAGTTAGCATGAACTTCTTGAAACATTTTGAGCAACTTTATTACATTGTAGAGTTTAAATATTTTATTTTGCAAATATTTACAACTTATTTCTTCCACTGGTAGTAACTCAAGATTTTATCATCAAGGATACTTGTCAAAAAAAACATGCACCCTAACTAGATAGAGTGAAGAGGATGTTTCTTTGTTCAATACAAGCACAAAAGCCAAAGGTCGTGTCCCCAGAAGTGATAACTCGGGATTTTATCAAGAACAATGGAGGAAAAAGGATATATATATTTTACAATACAAGCACAAGACCCAAAGGTTGCATCCCTAGGTGTGCCCTGTTTTGACAACATACAAAACCAGCCCATTAAGGTTTGCACGATTCAGAATGAGCCATGCGATACAAAAGTCATATTCGAAAAGCCCTGCTGAAGTAGAAACATGTCATTGCTTCTGTATCTTACATCGTTCGTTACTCTTGCTGCCTCCACACGAGCTATTCTTATCCATTTCCCCTTCCTCTCACGTCGCCGACAACATTGTCGGCACCGCTCCCTATTTACTTTATTTGTTGCTGAAGGTCCGATCGCACATCGCTGATGGCGCTCGATCTTTCCGAATTAGTTGATTCTTCTTACTGGCTGTTTATTCTCTTTGTGATACTTCGAGTCTTGGATCGACGTCTTCGTGTCTACGGTCTATTGATTAGAGCTGTTTTAATTAGGCAAACACAGAACCTGTCTACTCAATTTTTGTTTCCACTCTGAGGGAATTTATTTGTAAAGCGATGTCACACAGGGATGCCTAGAAGAATAAATAAAAGTGTAGCCTATTTCCAGTAATTACATCTATTCATCAGTATCAACCTATTGGCGCTATAGTTTGCACTGTAGGCATGCACCAATGCATACATAGACGATGGAACTCACTGAGCCACACGACCAATGATAGCTTCTCTTGCTTTCTAAATACGACTGTATGTACCAGAGCATCCTGGTCCATGAGTACACTACAAAAAATTGCTGTTTTTTGCCAGCTAAATGTTAATGCACTTCTCTTTTCTAAGAACATATACTCTTTTTAGATCTCTATCAGTACCCTGTTAGGTATGAATAGAGCTGTTATATTCTTTCATAAACTAAAAAGGCGCAAAAATATAGAAAGAAGCTTTCTAGATGACTTAGAAAATATAAGATGTTCATTGTGGAATAATATTTCGCAATACATATCTAGATCTAAATCTTTTATCTTGCCAACATTTTTGTAAACATATCTACCCTTCACATAGTAATGCTAATAAATCAAAATCAATGAGCTTGCTTATTTTGAAATATTTATCTTTCAGATTTCTTCTTTGTTTGGTTCTTTTTGCAAGTTTTTATTCTTTTCGTGCCTAACCTTAAATTCTTTGTCGTCTTTATATCTTGGCTTGTTCCTTTTGCTCTTCTCTCCGTCTATCCCTCTTTATTAGAGGTGTTTTGTAGTACCTTCAAATGAATAATAGCCCTTTATTTTTTTTCATCCAAAGGCTTACAATGTTTTATACTAGTGTCAAAAAGAAGACTAGTACAATTTATACTTGTGGTATCCATATGACAATAATTAGCACCGAACAAAAAATGGCCGTAGACAGGCCCGGCCCAATAGAGCCCAAGTGGTCGGGTGATACTGATACCGATCTAACTCTCCATCGCCATATCCGCCTCCCATCTGCACGGTCGCCTGCTCGCCTCCCATCGCTGAGGGCCAGCGACCACCGCTGCGTCGGGCCTCCCGTCGGAGTGTACTAATTATACGCCACCCACGAACCTCCGTCGTCCTCCTCCCCGATCTGAAATCCCACTGCGACGCCCTCTTCCATCGACACGGCCGCTTCCACCGCTGATGGTTAGTTCCGGCGTCACTGCTGCGTCAGGCCTTACCAATGGTCCTTCCTTTCTCGGGTTGTATTTGCACGGTGGAGGGTGCCGCGGGCGCTCAAGGGCTTGGTGCGGCTTCAGGCGATCATGCGCGGCCGGCAGGTGCGGAAGCAGGCGGCGGTGACGCTCCGCTGCATGCAGACGCTGGCGAAATGCAATGTACGAATCAACTCCTCTACAGAATTCTAGTACGTAGAACAGAGTGCTTGAATGTAGAATCGAGTTAACATTTGTTTCTTTCCTGCAGCAACTGAAGAACATCAATGGTCGGTTGAACCAGTCTGGTCTCCTGCTCAAGCACCAGCACCGCAACAAGAACAATGGCAGCTGGAGCTGGCTAGAGGGGCCCTGGGAGAATAGACTGATGGAGTAGCTTGTTGCACATTAGGGAATCCTTCAGTAGCACAATAAGCTATGTTAGCTTGCTGGTACTTTACAGTGTACACTAATATCTTCCAAGAAGGCATCTTATCAATGTGCCTTCACTCTGAATTTTTATTTTGTAGGACAATTTCAAATTGCCAGCTGCTGATGTTTTCAGTAGTTCTATACCTTTGATGATGCATGTATCATGTACTTCATCCATTTCAAAATATAAGATGTTTTAGGTTTGTGAAGAAGATGAATCTAGACTTGTTTTAATATGTAGGTTCACTCAACTTTGAAATGAATCTACACACTAAAAGGGGTCTACATTCATTTTCTTCACAAACCTAAAACATCTTATATTTTGAAATGGAGGGAGTACCTCAGATGGTGCGAGATTAATTAATTAATTAATCTGGACAAGTAGTGCAAGCGTATGTGTATATTCATTGCCACATGAATTTTATCTCTCTTCCTCCATGTCCACATGTGAAGACTGCATTTTTATTTAGTATCTTGTTGCGCCAAATAGCAGTCACATATTCAGTTAATTAATCTGGACATGTAGTGCAAGTCCATGAGTATATTCATTGCCATATGAATTTTATCTCTCTCTTTCTCCATGTCCATGTAAGCAATTATATTCAGTACTATCTTTCTTTGCCAAAACAAAAGTTATATATTCAGTACGTGCACCCCAGAATTCTGTAGCTTCATGACTTGCACAGAACGCCCATGGAGCAGCAGAGAAGAAGATGACAGCATTAACACTGGTACACCAAGATGTTCGGATACTAGCATTTCTAGGATACAGAGGAGCAATGGGCATATTTGTAATTCATTAACATGTCCAGAACACAGGAGCAACAAGCAGAGGAGTACAAGTAATTCTTCGGAAATAGTACAGATTGCAAAACACCAGCCAATGGCACCCATAGTACAGATCTGCGAAACACTAAGCCATTGGCAACCATAATTTATGACAGATGCTGCTTGTGCTTCAAACTTCCTGCGTAAAAACCCATCTTACATTAGTTAATTCAGCATCATTAGCTTGTCGCTGAATATTTTAGTCAGCATATTTAAACACTACTAGGAAAATAGTAAAACTTATTGGAATTTTATTTTATCTTAAATTAACCATCAGTCACTAGTACATTCCTAGCAAAACGTATAAATAAAACAGAGAGACATTAAATAATGGCATTTGATACTAATAAAAACAATTGGCAGAATAGTGTAGAAACAATTATTTTACGAGACAGTAATATTCATGTCAGCAGTCACGTAAATCATGTATAACAAAAGCATCTGGCTGGCATTCACAACTATGGACCATAGTTGTGCACGTGCAACTCAGAAAAGAAAAGTTTGAGAGCATGTCAACATACACCATAATAGAAGGAAGAGATACATGAACTGAACACACAAAGCAATCCAACAATCAAATAGTATGGAAAAGCAACTAAAACTATAGAATAAATAAGTTTGTTGCACATGACGTATTTTATTGATTATTCTGCATTGTTTTTTCAGCCTTTTATGAAACGGATTTAATTGTAGGTTATGCAAAGAGAAATTGATGAACACAAAAGAGCAGTACTTACTGTCAACACCGATCAAACACCTTGTTTATTATATGATGTAATCTTGCTAAAATGAAGACTGAGATGGACAGACTATGGGACCATGGCATGGACACATAACAAGTAACACTAATCAATTTTATTAGAATACTTTTGTAACGTGCTCCTGCAAACAGACACGCCTCAACTCCGTCAGTTATGCTACGGTTCAGACTCAAGATCCTACCTCAACGGTCCAGATACGTTCCGGAAGTGAAACAGTAACTGAAGCACTTTTCTCTGTAATTTTTTGTTACTTGTTGTAACTCGAACCATTATATGTATCAGCCATGCCGTGAGCTAGGGGTAAGGAAGTTGAAACTAAAGTAGCGTATTATTAGCCTAGCAGCTTTCCTTCACAAACTCTGGGTCGATCTGAGATCTGATCTTGTATCGCTACTCCTCAAATTAGTATGCACATCTGAGTTCCTGTGATCTAATTTGATTCGGGCATTACATTGGTATCAGAGCCATACAATCCTCGGCAACGAAAAAAAAATCGTGGAAGGAGGCGATCTCAGAGAAAACACGCTCCAGATCGTGGCGGCGAATCGGAACGGGAAGAGAGGGTGGTTGGTATCTCTCGTAAAATCCCACCCTCCACACCCGTTTCGCGACGGCGGGGTGCGGTCGGCGGCGGCGACGTCCATCTCGACGGGTCGACGGTGGCGGCTTGGCGGCGGCGGCACAACTCGGGCACAAATCGGGGGTTTCGTTGCGGTTACCGGGGAATATCTCCTCCGGCAGTAAAATTCCGGTAACGACCTCGGTTCGTGTGCTTCCAGGAGGCGGGATTTCGAGGCGGCGGTAGACGGTAGGACGAGATGCCTCCAACTCGAGCGAACGCAGCGGCAACAGGCGCGTTCGATGCCCAAGCAGCAGTCGAGTGACTTGAAGCAGAGATGTCTGAAATCCGGGATGAGCTAACTGAACTGAGGCAGACCTCGCAGGGAATAGCTGAGATTAAAGCCAAGATGGTTACGTCTGAGGACTTAGAGAAGATAATATAGCGTTGCCTTTCCATTCCAGCGAGTTCATCCATCACGGATCTGCGTGACAATGAAGGTATAACTCAACTGCACACTCACGTGAAACCGACACAGTTGCTTCCTACTTCAGTTCCTTCCATGTCTGGTTCGGCCGTGAATTCGGTGATGGGACAGTGCTCCGGATCAATAACCGGTATACAACAACTGAATGCAGTGCCTTTGGGTGCTAGTATGATAACTACAGATAGCATCAGGTGTACTACAACTCGTCAACAATCTGTATCATCTGCTCCTACGTACACTCAACAAATTGGCCTCAATATTCCCCATAGTTTCAAACTTTCACAATTGTCATTCCCAAACAATCAGACACACCTACCATCAAACCTGCCACCAAATCCTGGCATTTGGTCAGGAACTGCTATAAACACCTACAACGTAACAATTCCACCAAATTTCAATCCAATTACTGGGCAATTTCTTCCATATTCACCACACAACATCCAAGGAAATTCTGGAGTTCGAATTACACAGTGTGATGGGGACAGAAATGACAAGATACACCAAGTAGGTGGAACATCTTATTATGCAGACGCAGTTCTTAAGGGACCCAGACTGGAGATCTCATTATTTGCTGGAGAGGATCCAATTGGTTGGCTGCAACAGTGTGAGAAATTTTTTGACATGTCTGGCACACCTTATGAACAATGGGTGAACATTGCTACGGGGCACTTCTATGGCAGGGCTAATGTTTGGTTGAAGAACATATGCATTCCCTGGCAGATGGTAGATTGGCAACAATTCTGTCAAATGATAGCTGATAGGTTCACTCAAGCTAATGCACATGAAGCGGTGGAGAGATTAAAGAACATACAACAATTGACAACAGTGCAAGCTTATATTGACAGTTTTGAGGAATGTGTTCAGCTGGTTAGAAGGGATCACCCCTACCTTCAGGAAGCATTTATCATGAGTTGTTTTATTGGAGGATTGAGAGCTGACATCAAGCATGATGTTAGTGGGCAAAGACCAAGTGGGATTTTGGAAGCGTATTGGTATGCTAAGGTGTATGAGAATGCAGCGGCTGCCAAAAAGGCTTATTACCAGAATTCCTTCCAAAAGAACAGGAACCAATCCCAGCAAACTTCGTTCAAATTTCCCAATAGACAAAATTATACTCATGTAGCTGAAAAACCTCAGACAGCTGGACCACCTCAGGACAGGACAGTTAGGCAATGCTGGTACTGTAAAGAACCTTGGAACAGGGAACACAGGTGTCGACAGGGGAGAACTCTACATATCATGCAAGAACTTGATGATGAAGCCGAGGAAACTATAGTACCAGAACAGACCCCCTCACCCGAGCAAATCTTTCACACAGCTCCAAATACACCTGATCACACACCAGCCAGGAGTGAGTTTATGCATCTGTCAGCTCATGCTGCTGAAGGGACAACAAGCATTGCCACATTCTCCCTGCTAGTGACAATTGGAGGTCACCAGGCTGTAGCCTTGGTGGATAGTGGTAGCTCACACACATTTGTCAATTATCAATTTGCTCTCAAGAGTAACTGCAGTCTCTCTCCTATGTCACCAAAAAAAAATAGCAGCGGCAGGAGGAGGCCATCTAATGTCTGAATATATTGTCAAGCACTCACCTTATACTGTCCAAGGCAACACTTTTTCCTCCAGTTTCCATGTACTACCCTTACAGACATATGATATTATCCTAGGGATCGACTGGATGTATGATTTTAGCCCAGTTACATTGGATTTACCCTTGCGGCTTCTTACCGTACACCACAAAGGAAAAGAAATCCAGCTGACTGACCACACAATACCACCAGAAAAGTGTGTTCTAGAACCAGCTGCAATGAAGAAACTGTTGACCAAGTCTGTGCTAGGATTCATCATACAAATTCATGCACTTGAAGCAGAGGACACTAAGCAAATTGCTCCAGTACCAATTGAAATTGAGTCACTGTTACAACAGTTCCAGTCAATCACAGCAGAACCCACAAGTCTCCCACCAGCTAGAGACTGCGATCATGCTATTCCTTTAGTGGAAGGTGCCCAGCCACCAAATTTGAGGCCATATCGAGTACCTCATATGCAGAAAGATGCTATGGAGGAGATTATACTAAAAATGTTGAAAAATGCAGAGATTAGAGCAAGCTTGAGCCCGTACTCCTCACCAACAGTTATGGTCAGAAAAAGAGATGGCAGCTGGAGACTCTGTGTAGACTACAAGATGCTTAACTCAATCACCATCAAAAATAAATATCCAATGCCCGTGATTGAAGACCTATTGGATGAGCTCCACGGTGCAACAATATTCAGTAAATTGGACCTACGTTCTGGATACCATCAAATTAGAATGAACAAGGCAGATATTCCTAAAACTGCATTCAAAACCCACATGGGCCACTATGAGTACACAGTGATGCCATTTGGGCTCACTAATGCCCCAGCAACGTTCCAAAATCTCATGAATACAATATTCAAACCGTACCTACGAAAGTTCATCTTGGTATTTTTTGACGACATTTTGGTGTACAGCACAAATATGACAGAGCACATCAATCATCTGAGGATTACCTTCCAAATACTGCAACAACACTCTGTTCGTCAAGCTCTCCAAGTGTGAATTTGCTTCCACCACAGTAGAGTATTTGGGACATGTTATATCTGCAGCGGGTGTGGCAACTAAGCCTCAAAATATCACAGCTATTACCAACTGGCTAGAACCAAAAACAATTTCCAAGCTGAGGGGATTTTTGGGTCTCACAGGGTACTATAGGAGATTTGTGAAAGATTATGGCAGACTCTGCAGACCACTACATGACCTCCTAAAAAAGAGTGCTTTCACTTGGACTGAGGAGCACATTGTTGCTTTCAGCAAATTAAAACAAGTGATGACCACCTGTCCTGTTCTAGCTCTTCCAGACTTCTCAAAGCCCTTCATTCTGGAAACTGATGCCTGTGGGACAGGCATAGGAGCTGTCCTTATGCAATCTGGTAGGCCACTGGCTTATATGAGCAAGAGTTTAGGGCCTAAAGCAGCAGCACAGTCTGTTTATGTCAAGGAAGCACTGGCAATATTGGAAGCTTTGAAGAAGTGGCGACATTATCTGCTAGGAAATCCTCTCATCATAAAGACAGACCAACAAAGCCTCAGGTTTATGGCCACTCAAAAGCTAACTGAAGGAATACAACACAAGTTACTACTCAAGCTGCTAGAATTTGATTACACCATAGAATACAAAAAGGGAAAGGAAAATATTGCTGCAGATTCACTATCCAGAAGGGATAGTGCATGCCATGCAATCACTGTTTGTGTCCCGGAGTGGATCGAAGATGTCAAAGCCAGTTATGTACAAGATAAAGACAGCACTAAACTGCTCCAAAAATTAGCTACAGATGTATCTGATCCACCACAGTACACAATAAAGGATGGCCTTATCAAGCACGGAGGAAAAATTTATGTGGGTGCATCAACCAACATGAGACTATCACTTCTGGAAAATTTCCATCAATCCGCTCTGGGAGGACACTCTGGTGCAAAAGCTACATACCATAGAATTAAGAGAGTATTTTGCTGGCCACATCTAAAGCAAATGGTACAGAAATTTGTATCTGAATGCCCAGTCTGCCAATTGGTGAAAGTTGAGCACACACATCCAACAGGCTTACTCCAGCCACTGCCCATTCCTGGCACACCATGGTCATCTATCAGCCTGGATTTTATTGAAGCTTTGCCAAAGTCCAACGGCAAGGAAGTCATCTTGGTTGTGGTGGACAGGTTTACCAAGTACGCGCATTTCATCCCCATTGCACATCCTTACTCTGTAGAACAGATTGTCACTATTCTCCTGGACAACATTGTGAAACTGCACGGGCCACCAAGGGAAATCGTATCAGACCGTGACAGAATTTTCACAAGCACTTTATATCAACAGATATTCAAAGCCCTCAAAGTGACACTGAAGTTTAGTACTGCTTACCACCCGCAACAGACTGCCAGACCGAACGGGTCAATCAGTGTCTCGAAGCCTATCTACGCAACATGGTTTTCATGGAACCTAAGCAGTGGACAAAATGGTTGACGACAGCCGAATGGTGGTATAATACCTCATACCACTCCTCGCTGAAGATGACGCCCTTCGAAGCCTTATACAACTACTCACCACCTCTAATTGGTGAATTTAATATTACTGCTGCAACTTGCCCAGCTGCCAGATTGACAATAACTGAAAGGGACAACATGATTCAAAAACTGAAAGCCAATTTACTGGAAGCTCAAAACCGTATGAAGGTGTATGCAGACCAAAAAGCACAGAGAGAACTTACGAGGTAAATGACATGGTGTATATTCGCATTCAACCCTACAGACAAAACGCATTTGGTCTTAGAGGCTCCCTCAAGCTACGCACCAAGTACTACGGGCCATTCAAGATCACTGCTCGAGTGGGTGAAGTGTCTTACAGATTACAACTTCCAGATACTACAACTATCCACCCAGTATTTTGTTAGATGTATATTTGTATATGTGTATTTTCCCCACCTGTTAGGGGGTTTCTTGCATATTCTCACCTGTACATGTAACTATATGTTGTGGCCTTCGGCCCCCAAGGAATACAACTTGTCTATTCCTAACATGGTATCAGAGCGCTAGGTTTCGCTCCTCTCCTCTCGTTGCCGCAGCCGCCTCGGCTCTCCACTATCCGCCGCCGCCACCCTTCTGCTTGCGTGAGTTCTTTTGTTCTTGTACTCTGTCCCAGATTGCTCCCAAATTTGTTCAGATCGGCTCTACTACACCCAATCCACCCTTACCCTCCTCACTACCGATCGCCCCCCACCTCCACCAATTGGGGCACCATCAGCTCCTGTGCACACCCGCCGATCCGGCTGCATCCCTGCTCACCTGGGCGTGCAACCTGGGCGTGCGTCACCTGCTCCACCCACCCACGCGGAAGCTCCTCCACGCGCCTGCCTGCCTGGCCCGCGTGTCCCCCGTCTGCCCTGCAACCGCCCCCTGCCCGCTCGTGGCTCCGTCCCGCCCCTGGTCCGCCCGCTCGTGGCCTCCCTCCGCTCCTGTGGTCCGTCACTTGATTGCTCGCCCACGCCCGTCCTCAGAACGGCCGCCGGACGCCCTGAATAGGTCCGGCCAGGCCAGAATTTGCTGGGTGTTAGCTTGATTTCGCCGGAGGTGTTCTGATCAGTGCGAATTTTGCCGGATTTCATCTGCCTGTGAGAGTTCTGCAAAAAAAAAACGATGTTGTCTCCGTCTCTTGCGGCTGTTTCTTCCGATGCTCCCGTCGTGCGCTCGGGTCTTCCTTCGTTACTTGGCCCTTGCCCGTCGACTTCATCTTTGTCGGCGTGTCACTCTACGTCGGTCCTCGGAGATTCTTCCTGTGGTTATCCGACCTCGTCTTCGCTGCCTTGTTGCTCTTCACCGACTCTGTCTATGTCGGCTCGCCGCTCTACATCGACTCTCGCGGCTTCTTCACGCGGCTCTGTCCGCATTTCGCCGACTTCGTCTTCGTCGGCCTGCCGCTCCAAATCGACTCTTGCGGCCTCTTCACGTGGTTATGGCCGCGCTTCACCGACCTCGTCTACGTCGGCTCGCCGCTCGACATCGACTTTTGCGGCTTCTTTAGGCGGCTATGGCCGCCCTTCGCCGACTTCGTCTACGTCGGCCTGCCGCTCTACATCGTTTTTCGCGGCCTCTTCACGTGGTTATGGCCGCGCTTCGCCGTCCCCGTCTATGTCGGCCCGCCGCTCGACATCGACTCTTGCGGTTTCTTCAGGCGGCTGTGACCGTCCTTCGTCGACTCCGTCTTCATCGGCGTATTGCTGTCCGTCATCACCTTTGGCGGCCTCTGTGTGTGTTGGTGACAGCTCCTCGTCGGCACCTGATTGTACCTCGACCTCTCCAGTCGTGCCCCTTTCTGCGCATGAGATAGCGCAGCTTCGATGCCTGCTTGATGCTTGGGATTCTTCACCGACAGGTTCTGCTGGTTCTGCGACTGAGTTTTCTGGCAATGAGCGACCACCTCCTCCTTCTCCAGGTACATCCCCATGGCTTCTTGATACCGGAGCTTCTTTTCATATGACTCCTGATTCTTCCTTGTTGCATTCTGTTTGACACCGTCAATTTCGTGTTCTTACTGCCGATGGTACCCCTCACCCAGTCATTAGTCGAGGCATTCTTAGTACTTCCTCGTTTTATGTTCCCTCTATTGCGCATGTTCCTCAACTTAACATGCAACTCTTTTCTGGTAGTCAGATCGTTGACTCTCGTTGTCGCATCACTCTCGACTTTGATTCCTGTTCTATTCAGGATCGTCGCACCGACACTATGCTTGGTGCTGGCCCCCGCCGCCATGATGGCCTCTGGGAGCTTCACTGGGTTCGTCTTCCTTCTAATGCCACCGTCGCCAGTTCCTCGGCATCTGTAGCTGTCGCTACTAGCTCTTTTCAGCAGTGGCATCATCGTCTTGGACATTTATGTGGTTATCGCCTCTCGTCTTTAGTTCATCGTGGTGTTCTGGGGTCTGTCTCCGGAAACGCTTCTTTGGATTGTGTAACACCCTCAGAATCGGCCCTATGCAAGTTTTAGCGAAACTCGCCAAACCCGCATAGAAACGATTCGAAGGTGCCCACCAGGCACTTTCGTGCGGGTGGAAAGCAAAGTAATAACATTACACAACAGTCCTCGATGGGACCCACAGAACAGATATATATACAAATGACTCCAAGAGTCAAGAATACAAATATACGGTACAAAGATCCAAATCACCTTGAACGATGGGGCGTCCGACTACGGACAAGATGCAAATGGGGCTAAGAGCCACAAGAATAACCAATGGCGTCCATAACCCTGCTTGAGCCAAGCGGAAGGGTAACCCTGCTAACGGGCCGATCTCAAAACCTGCTTAAACAAAAGGTGCCGACAAAGGGCGAAGGAAAAAGAAGGAGCGTCGATCGAGGCCAAGACAGCGAGGCTAGAAGCGGTCCTCGCCTACATAGGTATGGTGGACTGAGCGGCAGCATGCACTAAACAACCTATAGAGACTCGATTCAACTGGCGGATATCAGAGAGGGATGAGGATGACCTAACCGGATCCAACCTGAAGCTATCACCAAACAAACCCATCCTGGTGTTTCCCCCTCGAGACCAAACGAGGAAGTCAACCGAGGAACTCACCCAGTTGGCAGTTTTACTTATTCGGTTATAGTTGCGGCACTTTACTAGTCAGGTTTAGATAGTCATCCTGATAAAGATAAGCAATGGGCACTTTTAGTTATCCATTCCGTTATAGTGGCAGCACTTACTAGTCAGGTACAATGATCATGAGATAACCACAAAACCCAGTAGTTGTTGGTATTTTTACTTAGCCATTCCGTTGTAGTGAAGCTGATTACTAATCATATCGGATACAAGTCAATTTAAAACAGTAAACTTTAGTTATAGTTGTCTATGATCAAGCACTGTGCTCCAAGTCGTCCATAACCGCGGACACGGCTTCTCGAAAAGATTAAACCGCAGGGTGCACCAAAGTATCCACAGCACTTGACCCTTTTGCGATCGTTAACATACACCCATCGGTATGTCGGGGCCTAAGTCACGACGTTCCTGCACCAAAGCAAGTACATGGGGCCACCCACCGAGTCGACACCAAGAACGGAGTCGGCGGTCTCGAGACGGACTCGGTTTGGGTGGGCGGATGTGAGCGACAAAGAATCCCAAACGGGACCGCCGACACCGAAAACGTGTCCCGATCCTAAGCGATGACAGGTGTGCTCCTCGCACAAACGTAAATAAAGCGGTAAACATGGCATAAGTACAGGATAGTAAATAAATCCTCAAACTAGTTGTGGCCCCCAAGACAATACTTTGAAATCGTAATAATAATCAATGGGGGCCCATATCTCCCACCGTGGTTAGCGCTACCGATCTCTAACAGTGTCAAGAACTCGGGTCCTACGGGACACAAGTGGGCGGTCGGAAACCAAAACTTATCTATCACCCACCGATGCCTCTGCTTAATTCAATTTTAGTTGTTAAACAGGAATTAAAGTGAACAATAAGTAAACCATGATCATCTCCAACGTCAACATGCGGCAAACCTCCAACAATTGTGGTACTTGACGACAAGCAAACACTTGGTTAAGCGACTACGAAACGCAGGTCCAACTATCTACCAAACAACAGGTAATAGGATGTGTCCAAGGCTATATATGGCTGCAAGGGATATCACAGGTACGAATCTAGGGCATCGCAACACAGATAGCAAAGATCAACAGGAGGGAAGTAAATACTATAAAAGTAAGATAGGTAGAAAGAGGGAGATGCTCGCCTCAAAACATTGCCGAAGGTTCAGCCGAAGATCGGGGCGAATCTCACATCAACTCAACGGCCTTATCCGCGAAGAACCAAAACACTAGAAGAAACACCGGATGCACTATTTAATACAACGGCAGAAGATCGGCATGATGCATGCATGATGCATGGCATGGCAAGGTGTGATGCAATTAGGTCAATATTAAGTGGAACCGGGGTCCCGACAATTATTAGATGGTTCAAGATATTTAGAAACCCCCGCAATTTAAATGTTGTATTAACAAGACTAAAGATAGTACCGGTTCGCTACACAAGTTTAAATGAGGCCAATATAAGGCTAGATTTGTCCGCATATGGGCCCCATATTTAATTATTTGGTGAATCGGCATAAGGCCCCCAAACCACAGATATGCATACGAGATGAATGATTAAATATGCAACAAGTTGTTATTATGTTATCAAATAGGGTATCGAGGAAAGGGGTCACACATTAGGGGTCTCGACGATCTTGGGGTTCCGGGGTTCGGGGTTCGGGGTCCAGGGTTCGACGGATCGGTCTCGACGGGATCGTTCTCGGACGGGGAAGTACTTGTCGCATCTACCGTCTTCGGGTTTGCTTCAACCGGGTCCATGTTGGAGTACTTGTCGTCCCATGTGGCCTTCGGGTCCGGGGCCCCAGTCATGGCGTCCCAGGGAAGTACATGTCGTGTCCGGGACGGAGATCTGGAGGGTCCCTGAACTCGACGAGCTTGGCGTTCAGGGGAGCTCCCGGTGTCCCGAGGAGAAGATCTTGTCGGTCCCACCTCGAAGGCCTTGTTGTTCTGCCGTGGGGATCATGGTCATCGGGTCCGGTCTTGGTCATGTTGCCGGTAGCTCTTGGTGTCCAGGGTCGCCGCCCGAGGTGGATCTTGTCGTATTGGCGTCATCGCCCCTAGTTTCCGCGGCGAAGTACTCGGGGTTCCCCTCGGTTGTCGGTGTCGAGCTCGTTGTCGCAACTAACTTGAAGGGTTCCTATCCTCAACGGGAACGGTCTTGCGTGGACTTGGTTCTCATCCCGTGTCGGTCTTGGCATCTTGAACGGCACCATGTGACCGAAGGGGCGATGGCGTGCGTGAGGCGGAAGCGGACCCGGGGGACGCGGGCTCGGGGGCGGAACTTGGCACCAAGGCGAGGGCGGCGGAGGGCGGCGCGCCTGGCGGCGGCGAGGACGGGACGGGATGCAGCGACAGAGGGCGGCGTGAAGGGTTCGCAGCATAGAAAACAAAAATTTTCCTACGATGTGAACTATATACCAAGATCTATTTATACTAGATACAAACAACGGGCGGATGTATATCCGTAGAGAACATACCCTTGAAGACCGACAAAGCTTAACGAGTCCAAACTCGTGGTTGATGTAGACGATCTCTTGCCGATCTCAAGATCGAGAGGAAGTCCTAGCGCCGCAAATCAGCAGCGCATCCGTGCTCGCACACACGTTCGAGGCACCGAGCAACCTCCGCCTCCTCGCTCCAGCGATGCAGCGGAAGCACAACTCTTTCTTGCCGAAAAGCCACCGGGAACATGTATCTCGCTAGTCCGAGACCATGGGGAATAAATTCTAGAGGGGGAGAGAGATCCTTCACGAGGAGGTGTGAGTGAGAAGTGAGAGGAGGGGCTCCTTTTATAGGGGAAGGGGAACCCCAAGGGTGGGGTGGCATGGGGGCTGCCCCCTTGCCCTCCCCTCATCATGTGGGTGGACACTCCACTCACAAAATGACCCTTCAAAAGTCCACTCAAAATCCCACTCAAAAATCCCATTAAATTTCCACCAAATTTAATGCAAACTCTCATTAAATAAAACTCTTTTATTTTATTCAGAATTTTGTCAATTACTTTAATGACAAACATTCACAATAACCCCTTGCTAGAATTCTATTTCACATGCATAACCACTTTATGCAATTTCACCCAAAACCTGCTTTGGTATCTAGTGAAATAAATTCGCGCTTGTTTATTCTTTTCGCATGAAACTTTTGCTCCAATTGGATGTCGGTGTCTCTTATGTGTCACCCTACGGTTCGTGAATAATGCGGACATGATCGAGACCCTCTCGATCAATAATCGAGCGGATCTGGAGACCCATATCGACTCCCACACATTCAACGATGACTTTCTTGTGATCGCGGAACCTTTACGCTAGTATCTTAAACCCTTTGTCTCACGATATATTACATGTCCGAGATTCGATCATCGGTATCTCCATACCTAGTTTGATCTCGCATCGACATGCACTCTTTTCTCGTTCCGTGATATAACATTCTAGTGATCAAATCACTTGCTTGCAAGCTAATCAATGTGATATCACCGAGGGCCCAGTATATCTATCCGTCATCGGGATGAACAAATTCCACTCTTGATCCATGAGCCTCAACATAACACTTTATTAGTTCGAACCCATCTTTATAATCACCCCATTACGGTGTGACGTTTGATGTTATCAAGAAACTCTTAGGTGTTAGTGATTGACATGATCTCATGGTCTAAGGATTAGGATCACTTCGTAAGTTGTTATAGCAATATAAACTCAATGACTTTGATCGTAATGCTATACTTGATGAATGTTCATCACATCATTACACTAATGTTGTGATCCCGTTATTAACAACATCCAATGTCCATGATCGTGAAACCTTGATCATCTTGTTAATCAACGAGCTAGTTTATGAGAGAGGCTTAACTAGGAACTTTCGTTTGTTTATTAAACACACATGTATTAACGCTTCCGTATTAATACAATTATAGCATGCAAAATAAACATCTATCATATACTTGGAATACACATAATAAACAATTTATTATTGCCTCTCGTGGCATATTCCTTCGCCTCCCACTTGCACTAGAGACAATAATCTAGTTACATAGTGATATATCTAACACCCATTGAGTTACGTGTTGATCATGTTTTGCTCTAGGAGAGTTTTAGTCAACGGATCTGCTACATTGAGATCCGTATGTACTTTACAAATCTTTATATCTCCATCCTTGACATGCTCATGGATGGAGTGAAACCGCGCTAATATGCTTGGAATGCTTGTGAGACCTTGGCTCTTTGGCATTGGCAATGGCACCATTGTTGTCACAATAGATCACCATTGGGTCCAACGCGCTTGCCACAACTCCTAGTTCGGATATGAACTCCTTCATCCAAATCGCTTCGAGCCGCTCAAGCAAAGAAACATATTCGCCTCCGTTGTTGATCCCGCTACCACAGGTTGTTTGGAGCTCCTCCAACTAACCGCCCGCCATTCATGAGAAATACGATCCGGATTGAGACTTAGAGTCATCCGGATCGGTGTCAAAGCTAGCGTCGACATAACACTTAGCGACGAGCTCTTCTTCACCTTCAGATACAAGAAACATATCCTTAGTTCTTCTCAAGTACTTAAGGATATTCTTGACCGCTATCCAAAGGTTCAACTGGATCCGATTGGTACCTACTAGTCAAACTAATAGCGTGTGCTACATCCGGTCTTGTACATAGCATGGCGTACATTATAGAGCCTATGGTCAAGCATAGGGGACTTTGTCCATTATCTCTCTTTCTTCCGAAGCCGGACTTTGAGTCTTACTCAATGTCTTGCCTTGCAACATAGGTAAGAACCCCTTCTTACTTCCGTCCATTTTAAACTTCTTTAAAATCTTATCAAGGTATGTACTTTGTGATAGCCCTATTAGGCGCCTAGATCTATCTCTATAGATCTTTATGCCTAATATGTAAGATGCTTCACCTAGGTCCTTCATTGAAAATTTGTCGTTTAGATAACTTTTAACACTTTTAAAAGTTCTATATCATTTCCGATCAATAATATGTCATCCACATATAGTATCGTAAATGCCACATTGCTCCCACTCACTTTCTTGTAAATACAAGCTTCTCCATAAGTTTGGACAAATCCAAACTCTTTGATCACCTCATCAAAGCGGAGATTCCAACCGTGATGCTTGCTTCAATCCATAGATGGATCGCTGAAGCTTGCACACCTTGTTAGCATCCTTAGGATCGACAAAACCCTTTGGTTGTATCATATACAACTCTTCTTCAATATTACCATTGAGAAACGCGGTTTTGACATCCATCCGCCATATTTCATAATCAAATATGCAGCAATTGCTAACATAATCCTAATCGACTTTAGCATCGCTACGGAGAGAAAGTCTCATCGTAGTCAACTCCTTGAATTTGTCGAAACCCCTTTGCGACAAGTCGAGCTTTATAGATGGTCACATTACCATCAAGATCGCTTTTCTTTTGAAAATCCATTTGTTCTCCACGGCCTTTCGGTCGTGAGGTAATTCCACCAAGTTCCAAACTTGATTTTCATACATGGATTCCATCTCGGATTTCATGGCTTCTAACCATTTGTTGGAATCCGGGCTCATCATCGCTTCTTCATACGTCGCAGGGTCATTATTTTCATCAACCATGAAATTTATGACAGGATTTCCGTACAGCTCGGAGTCGCACGTCTGCTTGACTGCGAGGTTCGGTAGTACTCTTTCGGAGTTTCATGATCATTATCATTAGTTCCTTCTTCAACAGGTGGAGCCAACTCCGGAACGACTTCCGGTGCTGCGCTACTCGCCATACTTTGAAGAGAAGGTTCCATAACCTCTTCGAGTTCTACCTTCCGACTACTCACACCTTCGAGAAACTCTTTCTAGAAAGGATCCATTCTTGGCAACAAAAACCTTGCCCTCGGATGCGTGATAGAAGGAATACCCAATAGTTTCTTTAGGGTATCCTATGAAGACGCATTTTTCCGCTTTGGGTTCGAGTTTATCCGGTTGAAGTTTCTTCACATAAACATCGCAACCCCAAACTTTAAGAATGATGCTTAGGTTTGTTTCCAAACCACAATTCATACGGTGTCGTTTCAACGGATTTAGATGGTGCCCGATTTAAAGTGAATGCAGCTTTCTAGTGCATAACCCCAAAAGACAACGGCAAGTCCGTCGAGACATCATAGATCGAACCATATCTAATAAAGTACGATTCACACGTTCCGACACACCATTTCATTGTGGTGTTCGGCAGGTGTGAGTTGTGAAACAATTCCACACTCTTTCATGTGAGTGCTAAACTCAGAACTTAGATACTCACCTCCACGGCCGTCAGAAATTTGATCTTTCTATTATGATGATTTTCCACTTCATTCGAAATTCCTTGAACTTTTCAAAGGTTTCAGACTTGTGTTTCATCAAGTAGATATAACCGTATCTACTCAAATCATCCGTGAAAGTAACAAAATAACGATATCCACCTCGGCCGACACACTCATTGGACCACATACATCGAATGTATGATTTCCAATAAATCGTCGCCTGCTCCATTGAACCGGAAAACGGCGTTTCTAGTCATCTTGCCCATAAGGCATGGCTCACATGTATCAAATGATTCATAATCAAGTGATTCTAAAAGTCCATCCGAATGGAGCTTCTTCATGCTTAATGCCAATATGACCTAGACGGCGGTGCCACATATATGCGGATATATCATCACTAAGTTTAATCCTTTTAGCATCAATATTATGAATATGTGTAACATTATCATCGAGATCCAACAGAAATAAACCATTCAACATTGGTGCATGACCATAAAAGATTTCATTCATATAAATGGAACAACCATTGTTCTCGATTTGAATGAAAACCACTTTGCATCAAACATGATCCGGATACAATGTTCATGCTCAAGGTGCACCAAATAACAGTTATTTAAGTTTATAACTAATCCCGACGGTAAGTGGAGAGGTAGCGTCTGACGGCGATCACATCAACGCTTGATCCATTGCCGACACGCATCTTGACCTCACCCCTTGCTAGCGGTCGCTGTTCCGCAGCCACGATTCGAAGTTACAAATATTAGCAACCGAACCGGTATCAAATACCTGTGCTAGCGAGCACTAGTCAAGTACACATCAATAACATGTATATCATATATACCTTTGTTTGCCTTGCCGCCTTCTTGTCCGCCAGATACTTGGGGCGCTTGCGCCCAATGGCGATCCCCTTACAATAGTAGCACTCGGTATCGACTTAGGTCCAACTCGGGTTTTTTCAGCGCTGCTTGCCGCCTTACTTCCCTTCCGCTTTCCTTCTTGTCTTTCTTGAAACCAGTGTTCCTATTGATCATCAACACTTGATGTTCCTTTTGATCTCCACTTGCAGTTTTAAGCATTGATGAAGCTCGGGAGAGACTTCTTCATGCCTTGCATATTATAGTTCATCACGCTCTTATAGCTAGGTGGCGAGACCGCAGAACACGATGGATGCCTAAGTCAATGGGAATCGTTATTCCCAAGGACACAAGCTTATCGGCGAATCCGACATCTTGAGTACATGCTCACTAACGGAGCTTTCTTCCATCATGCACTAAAGAACTTTTCTCAAGCATTGTAGCTCTCACAAAGCATGTGTAAAAATCATTTTCAACTCACCCATTGTATCAAAAGCATTGCCGTTTTGAAACGCTTTGAAGTTCGGCTCTAGCCCATACAATATGCCGCAATGAACTAAGTTGTGGTCCTCTGACGAGTCGATAGACATTCTTCTCCTCGTCAGGCATCGTCAAGGTGGGGCCTAACGGCGCTTCTAGCACATATTGCTTTTGTGCAGCAGAGAGGAGAATCCTCAAATTCATGGCCCATTCAAGAAAGTTGCTACCGTTGCTAGTTTCTCTTTCTCCATGAACGCATTGAAATTAAAAGCGGTGGTGCCATCTACAACAGAATTTGTAAAGTTTAGACTAAGTGTATGATAGATTGAGTTCAACTAATCTATATTACGAATGAACTCCCACTCAAAAGCGACATCCCTCGTGTCCTTTTGGTGATTACATGAACCAAATCCACTACACCAAGTCCGATCATCACGTGAGTTGGTATAGCTTCAAAGGCGAGCATCAAATGGGCATCATATCAACTATATGACTCATGCTTAACCTTTCTTGCGTGTTCCGAGGCCATGTCCATACATGCTAGGCTCGCCAAGTTAGAACCTTAGTATTTTTGCGTGTGTAATCGCTTTTACACCAAGTATGGTCGAGGATCCAAGTACACCCGATCATCACGTGATGTCTTGGAGCGATTTAAACATAATCGGTGCATACTAAAGGGAGAACACATTCTTATCTTGATATTTAAAATGAGGGATCATCTTATTATGATTAACAAAGCGCTAAACAAGCAATATAAGATGCAATCAAACATCATATGTTTAATAGTGAAATTATATGGTTCCCGCAGATGATCTCTATCATGTGCATCGTGGTATGATCACTATCATACCTATATGTGTAAATCCACAATCTATGGGTTTTACACGCTATGTGTGTTGTAAGAGTATCATCTCATACTTCTACTTACAACACTACCATATCATAACACTAGCCCAAAGAACAATCTAAACTAGACGCTTCTAATTTATCCATTGCAAGTTTTACGTGGTGAGGGCTTTCGAGATAGAACCGTTCTTACCTACGAACATGAACCACAACGAGGATAATCAAATTGTTGACAACTCGCTTGCAAAATAGATATTGACTATAGTAGGAGAGACAGACACCGCTAGCCACTTATGCAAACTAGTTGCATGTCAAGCGTGGAACAGTCTCATGTGCGAGGACATGTAAAGTTTGTCCGGCCGCTTCATCCCACTATGCCACCAATATCCAAAATCACAAGAAAGGAGCAACAACATGATCATCATCGCCCACATACTCATATGTGTACTACCCGTAAAGTATCTACGCAGATCCGGCTCGATACCTTTGAAGGGTTCGCAGCATAGAAAACAAAAATTTTCCTACGATGTGAACTATATACCAAGATCTATTTATACTAGATACAAACAACGGGCGGATGTATATCCGTAGAGAACATACCCTTGAAGACCGACAAAGCTTAACGAGTCCAAACTCGTGGTTGATGTAGACGATCTCTGGCCGATCTCAAGAGCGAGAGGAAGTCCTAGCGCCGCAAATCAGCCAGCATCCGTTTCGCACACACGTTCGAGGCACCGAGCAACCTCCGCCTCCTCGCTCCAGCGATGCAGCGGAAGCACAACTCTTTCTTGCCGAAAAGCCACCGGGAACATGTATCTCGCTAGTCCGAGACCATGGGGAATAAATTCTAGAGGGGGAGAGAGATCCTTCACGAGGAGGTGTGAGTGAGAAGTGAGAGGAGGGGCTCCTTTTATAGGAGGAGGGGGGGGAACCCCAAGGGGGTGGCTGCATGGGGCTGCCCCTTGCCTCCCTCATCATGTGGGTGGACACTCCACTCACAAAATGACCCTTCAAAAGTCCACTCAAAATCCCACTCAAAATCCCATTAAATTTCCACCAAATTTAATGCAAACTCTCATTAAATAAAACTTTTATTTTATTCAGAATTTTGTCAATTACTTTAATGACAAACATTCACAATAACCCCTTGCTAGAATTCTATTTCACATGCATAACCACTTTATGCAATTTCACCCAAAACCTGCTTTGGTATCTAGTGAAATAAATTCCTGCGCTTGTTTATTCTTTTCGCATGAAACTTTTGCTCCAATTGGATGTCGTGTCTCTTAAGTGTGTCACCCTACGGTTCGTGAATAATGCGGACATGATCGAGACCCTCTCGATCAATAATCGAAGCGGATCCGAGACCCATACCGACTCCCACATTCAACGATGACTTTCTTGTGATCGTCGGAACCTTTTACGCTAGTATCTTAAACCCTTTGTCTCACGATATATTACATGTCCGAGATTCGATCATCGGTATCTCCATACCTAGTTTGATCTCAATCGACATGCACTCTTTTCTCGTTCCGTGATATAACATTCTAGTGATCAAATCACTTGCTTGCAAGCTAATCAATGTGATATCACCGAGGGCCCAGAGTATATCTATCCGTCATCGGGATGAACAAATTCCACTCTTGATCCATGAGCCTCAACATAACACTTTATTAGTTCGAACCCATCTTTATAATCACCCATTACGGTGTGACGTTTGATGTTATCAAGAAACTCTTCCGGTGTTAGTGATTGACATGATCTCATGGTCTAAGGATTAGGATCACCGTAAGTTGTTATAGCAATATAAACTCAATGACTTTGATCGTAATGCTATACTTCGGATGAATGTTCATCACATCATTACACTAATGTTGTGATCCCGTTATTAACAACATCCAATGTCCATGATCAGGAAACCTTGATCATCTTGTTAATCAACGAGCTAGTTTATGAGAGAGGCTTAACTAGGAACTTTCTGTTTGTTTATTAAACACACATGTATTAACGTTTCCGTATTAATACAATTATAGCATGCAAAATAAACATCTATCATATACTTGGAATACACATAATAAACAATTTATTATTGCCTCTCAGGGCATATTCCCTTCACGGCGGTGATCGGCGGAACTTCATGGGCGGCGCGGGACGCGGATCGGATGCTGGCGGGGGTCGACGGAGGCGGCAGAGCCGGTCGACCGGCGCAGCATAGAGCGGTGGCCGCTGGCGAGGCGAGCGACGCTGGGCGAGCTCCGGCGAGGTCGGACCACAGCGAGAAAGCTCGCCCGTGGCGACGCTGGGCGCGGCGGCTCGGGGCTCTGGCGCCGGAGGTGGAAGGGAGCCGGAGCGAGCTGTCTGACGGGCCAGCGTGAGGGCAAGGCTGGCGGAGGCGCCAGGAGGCGGAGGCGAGCGTCTTGGCGCGGCCAGTGGGTCGTGAGGCCGGGCGAAGAAGTAGCGGCATGGCGGCGCCCAGCGTGCTTGTGAACAGCGGCGGCCGGGGTGGCGCCCCAGGACAACGGCTCACGGGGTGCTGGGCGGGAGGAGGGAGGTCTGGGGCCGGGGGAGGGTGAGGCGGGCGATGAGCTGTGGAGGGAGGAGGATGCAGGGGCGGCGCGGAGCAGCGAGCCAGAGGAGGGAAGGGGAGGACGGAGCCAGAGAGGAAGAAGGGGAGAACGCGGCGCGGGTGGGAGGAAGAAGAAGAACAGGGGACGCGGCCGGTGGGTGGGGCGTGGGGCCCAGGGGTGGGTCCCGCGGGGAAGAGAGGGGCGGTCGGTGCGTGGCCAGGGTGGCTGGCGTGCGTTCCTGTGCGCGTGGGTGTGGGGGTGAGGGAGTGGTGCTGGGGCCAGCTGGTGGGGGTGGCGTGTGTGGTCTGAGAGGAGAGAGAGCAGGGAGAGGGGTGATGTGTCAGCGGATGGTTGGTGGGGGAGTTGGGCGGGGTGACGTGGCGGCCTAGGATAGGTGGGGGTGAGGTGGCCAGGGGGTGTGGGTAGGTTTCCGGGTAGCCTTAGGATTTAGAGGTTGGACCAATCTGTTTAATACGGGGGTGGTCGTTCGGGTCGGGTTGGCCCGTTCGACTGCCCCCACTAAAAAATAATATAATTTTTATTTGTTTTTATTAACACCGTTTGCAAACCGATAGCGGTCAACAAAAATAAACCGGTGACCTGGTTTTGATAATTGAATTAAGATGAGGCGTTTGGAAAACAAATCGGGCGTTGCGAAAATAGTTTTATGCAAACAATGCATGATGATGACGATGCAATGCACAAATTCAACGCGATTTTCTAGTAGTGGTTTTTGCGGGATGCCACAGATTGTCAGGGCTGTCGCCTTGGTAAGCAGATTCAGCTACCGTATCCTCACAGTGAGTCTGTGTCCGAGCGTCCTTTTGATCTTGTTCACTCTGATGTTTGGGGACCAGCTCCTTTCCCCTCGAAAGGAGGTCATCGCTACTATGTTCTCTTTATCGATGATTTTTCTCGTCACACTTGGCTATATTTCATGCGCTCTCGCAGTGAGGTGCTGTCCATTTATCGGCTTTGCGGCTATGGTCCGCACTCGGTATTCCTCGCCCATTCGTGTGTCCGTCTGATTACATTGGTGAGTATATCTCTCAGCACCTGCGTGGTGTTCTTGCTGAGCAGGGCACCCTTGCTCAGTTTTCTTGTCCCGGTGCACATGCTCAAAATGGTGTCGCCGAGCGTAAGCATCGTCATATTCTTGAGACCACCCGTGCTATGATGATTGCTTCTTCTCTTCCGCCGCATTTCTGGGCTGAGGCTGTCGCTACGTCGACTTATCTCATTAACATCCAGCCTTCTGCTGCCCTCCAAGGTGGCATCCCTCTCGAGCGTCTCTCTGGTGGTTCTCTAGACTACTCGGCTCTTCGTTCGTTTGGTTGCGTTTGCTATGTTCTTCTCCCTCCTCGTGAACGCACCAAACCGCTCGACCTGTTGAGTGTGTATTTCTTGGCTACGATGATGAGCATAAGGGATATCATTGTTGGGACCACTGGTCGTCGAGGATGCGCATCTCTCGTGGCGTAACGTTTGATGAGACGCGTCCCTACCCTCGCCCCACCTCTGGTACCTACCGGTGGATGATATCTCCTTTCTTGTTTCTGATGCACCTCCTTCATTCCTATTGTCCCTCCTCCACGGACTCGGCGCCCTCTTCGTCCCGGCGCCATCCTCTTCGCCTCCGTTGTCCTCCACCCCACCTAGTTCTCCTCTTTCTTCTTCTGATCCTCCGCCCACCTCACCGTTGTCTCCTTTTCCCTTTCATTATTCTCGTCGCACTCATGTCCCTTCTTCTTCTTCTTCTTCTTCTGATATGTCTTCTTCTTCTTCTGACGATCTTCCCTCTCCTCTTAGGCGACTCGTCCACGTCGTGCTCCGCATTACTCTCCTAGTCGCACGGTCTTTACATTGCCTCCGATCCGACTTCTTATCGGGATGCCGAGTGTCATCCTGAATGGCAGCTTGCTATGGCTGAGGAGATTGCTGCGCTTGAGCGCACTGGCACCTGGGATCTTGTCTCTCCCCCTCCCGGTGTTCGTCCTATCACGTGTAAGTGGGTCTATAAAATTAAGACCCGCTCTGATGGATCTCTTGAGCGCTACAAAGCGCGTCTTGTAGCTCATGGCTTTCAGCAGGAGCACGGCCGTGACTATGATGGGACTTTTGCCCCTGTGGCTCATATGACCACTGTGCGTACTCTTCTTGATGTCGCTTCTGTTCGACACTGGTCTGTGTCTCAGCTTGATGTTCAGAACGCTTTTCTTAATGGCGAGTTGAGTGAGGAGGTTTACATGCATCCTCCTCCCGGGTATTCATCACGATGGGATGGTCTGCCTTGGCGTTCTCTTTATGGCTGAAACAGGCCCTCGTGTACTGGTTTGAGCGTTTTGCCTCTGTGATCGCTGCTGGTTTCTCTCCCAGCGCTCATGATCCAGCGCTGTTCGTCCACACTTCTTCTCGTGGACGCACTCTTCTCCTTCTCTATGTTGATGATATGATCATTACTGGTGATGATCCTGAGTATATTGCCTTTGTTAAGGCTCGTCTTCGTGAGCAGTTTCTTATGACCGATCTTGGTCCTCTCCGCTATTTCCTTGGGATCGAGGTTTCTTCCACTTCTGATGGCTTTTCTATCTCTCAGGAAAAGTATATTCAGGATCTTCTTGCTCGTGCTGCTCTTGGGGATGAGCGCACTGTTGAGACTCCTATGGAGATTAATGTTAAGCTTCGTCCTACTGATGGTGATCCTCTTCCTGATCCGACGCGTTATCGTCATCTTGTTGGGAGTCTTGTTTATCTTGCTGTCACTCGTCCTGATATATCTTATCCTGTTCATATTCTGAGTCAGTTTGTCTCAGCTCCTACCACTGTCCACTATAGTCATCTCCTCCGTGTTCTTCGTTATCTTCGTGGCACGATTACTCGTCGCCTTTTCTTTCCTCGTTCCAGCTCTCTCCAGCTCCAGTGCTACTCAGATGCTACTTGGGCGAGTGATCCTTCGGATCGTCGTTCACTTTCTGCTTACTGTGTGTTTCTTGGTGGTTCGCTTGTTGCATGGAAGGCGAGAAACAGTTGCGTTCCGTTCGAGTGTAGAGGCTGAGTTGCGAGCTATGGCTTTGTTGATTGCTGAGGTGACATGGTTACGGTGGTTGCTTGCAGATTTTGGGGTCTCATTGACACCCACTCCACTTTTGTCTGACAGTACAGGTGCTATCAGTATTGCACGTGATCCGGTCAAGCATGAGCTTACCAAGCATATTGGTGTTGATGCTTTTTATACACGTGCTCAGGTGCAGGCTCAGGTTGTTGCGCTTCAGTATGTGCCTTCCGATTTGCAGTTGGCGGATTTCTTTACAAAGGCACAAACTAGAGCGCAGCATGACTTCTTACTCTCCAAACTCAGTGTTGTGGATCCACCATGAGTTTGAGGGGGGTGTTAGATGTATATTTGTATATGTGTATTTTCCCCACCTGTTAGGGGGGTTCCTGCATATTCTCACCTATACATGTAACTATATGTTGTGGCCTTTGGCCCCCAAGGAATACAACTTGTCTCTTCCTAACATATTCCACATCAGTCAGCTGAAGAAGCATGTGGGCATGCATGCCATTCCCCTTCCTCATGTTCCCTTGGTCACAGCAGACGGGAAGATCAAGACAACACCATTTGCAATTCTGGATGAGCGTATTATACAGAGGCAGAAGACACCGGTGAAACAACTTTTGATACATTGGGAGAGCCTGGGACCAGAGGATGCCACCTGGGAAGACCTCCGCTTCATCCAAACACAATTTCCATCTTTCATCCTTGAGGGCAAGGACTGATTCAAGAGGGCGCCATTGTCAGTACCCTGAACCTCCTGCAAACAGACACCCTCAACTCCGTCAGTTATCCTACGGTTCAGACTCAAGATCCTACCTCAACGGTCCAGATCGTTCGAAGTGAAACGATGGCGAAGCCTTTGTTCTCTGTAATTTTTTGTTACTTGTTGTAACTCGAACCATTATATGTATCAGCCATGCCGTGAGCTAGGGGTAAGGAAGTTGAAACTAAAGTAGCGTATTAGCGTATTATTAGCCTAGCAGCTTTCATTCACAAACTCTGGGTCGATCTGAGATCTGATCTTGTATCGCTACTCCTCAAATCAGTATGCACATCTGAGTTCCTGTGATCTAATTTGATTCGGGCATTACAAGTAACCCGATGCACACAGACCAGTTAGCTACGTTGGCCTTGAGAAAACATTTCTGTTCTCATGACTTGTTGTCATTGAAAGAAAAACCTCCCTGCATTGCTAAACGATCTGAGACCAAATTCGTTTACCTTCGTTGACACATATATGATCCGTAAACTTCTAGAAATACTCTAAGATCTCATGATCTGTACTCCTAATTCACCTACCGAAATAAAACTAACCAACTGACAAACAAATGGGAGAACGGAACTATACCAGGACAATGTATGGGAACAACTACGATTTGATTTGGTCCTAATTCCTGAATAATGTAGAAAAATATTGAATATAGTAAACAAGAAACACAATCCAGGTACGCTAAGAAAGAAAAATAAACTGTGATACTACCAATAATCAAAGTGATTTATTTGTCTTCACAGGAAAAAACAGAGATGGAGTAGTAGCTGGGGATCAAGGCGAGAGGCGGCGTCCGAGGGAGAGGCGGCAGAGAGTGGAGAGGGAGGCGGCAGGATCGAGGCGGTGGCGAGAGCGTTCAAGGGAGAGCGGCGGCTCTCGGCCGGGGACAGCTGGGGCGGAGGGCGGCGGGCGGGGACAGCGACGGCGAGCGGCCTCCCGTTCGGGATGAAGAAGTCACGATAGATTAGGTCGTATATCCAAGAGAAAATTTGCTAGAGGACACCGTTATTTTCCGGCATTTGCTAAAACACACTGTTGGAATGTGGCTTTTCCTAGTACTATTATTATTTCGTGACAATTTGTTAGAACACACTGTACTGCCCAAAACGGAAAGTTTGACATTTTAGATTACCTTTTTACCTTGTTGCAAATATGTCTAGAATTTTAATTGAAATACAAGATGTTTCGGATAGAAAAAACTACCCAGCTTTTTCCCAATTCTCTCGTTAATTTTTTTCTTAACCACGATGCTGCATGCTGCAATGGATGGCGACTTGGCCTGGATGTTCCAACTTGATGTGAACTTACGTATAGTTTCTAATTCATGTTCGGTATATGCATATGCTGGATTTGGTGAATTTGAATTAGAAAAAAAGTGTTCAAACCGGACATATGATGGTCATCCCAATAAAATTAGTCAAACTTTCCATTTGCGGCATGCAGTGTGTCCTGGCAAATGTGCCACGAAATTATAACTGTACTCAGCAAAGACACATTCCAGCGGTGTGTTTTGGCAAACGCCAAAAAATAACGGTGTCCTCTAGCAAATTTTCCCTATATCCAATGTGTTGTTTTTACGTTCCATCTATTTCTTTTCTCTCTAAAAAAATTAAGTAGACTTGTTGGGCCAAATATTTCTCAGCCGTTAGATAGGATTGTACTAGTCATATTTTATGACTAGTAAAAGGTACCGTAAAAGATACCCTTTATTATGTTCTTTGTGGTCCGACTCTATTTGCTCAATTCTTCATCATTGCTCTGGTTTCTTTAAGTATGGTGTTTTTTTTGTATTCATACAAGTATAAAATCTTCCATAGAATGGACTTGCATTGCATGTACAGAATATGAAACAAATGTCAGTTAATGACAAACTGTGTATTGTTTATTATGCATTCATCTCCTTGGGTCTAATAGGATAATACTTCTTTCTTCAATGTCTCCAGGACTGTGGAAACCATATAAATCCTGACCAACGTCGTTCTGAACGCAATGCTAAAGAAGTTATACCTTCCATGCCCTGAGTATAAAAACAATGATATCGGAGAAGCTACTTCTAGACTAAAGTACTCTTTTATCCCTTTGCACATTTTCTCCAGTCATTACTCCCTCCTCACTCGGTGATGGGCTCTCCAGTATCCTTGGAAGCAACAAAATATCATGTTGCATCGGATGCAATCCAGTACATGGCAACCGACGAGAGAAAGGTACTTAAAGATTACAACTATGATGAATTACAGATGCAAAGGAAGATGAACAAGTGTCTTCGGTACCAACTGGGATAAAGGGAAAAAAAGCTTGCGAAGAGCAACAACCAGCTGATCAACGCCATAGTTGCCTATGATGTTCTCATTGGTAAGGTATATGATTCAACTAAGAGCATCCAGGAGATAGTTTCTAAGAACTTGGCTCTAGCCCATACTACCATACATGGTAAACATAATGCCAGCCTCCTTGATGTACAGAATGTGGCTGCTGATTTTAAACATCATGAGGATGAGGCAATTGGCATGCTGCAAGCTACAGGGGCATATCCACATCACAAGGACTTGTTTGTATATGATGCTAGCTGGGATAGCTCGGATGATGAAGAAAACCACTAGAAGTGTGATTCTCTCAACTTTGAATCTGATGGATGCGATATATACGAGGATGAGTAATTCTAATGACCAATGTCGAGATTTCTACCTTTGGTGCTTTGTTGTGGGTCTAATCTTAATATAATTTTCATGTCGTTTGTGTCTATTGCTTTATGTTGGACTGTGTGTAGTAAGTACCAAACAACTCTATTGTGAACCTTAATGGGAATGATCTTTGCTAAATCTTTCTAAAGAACTTCATTAGGTTGTCATTTTCATACTATTTTGTTGCCATTATATAGATCATAAATAGCCGCGAATTTAACGGGATCGTGCGCCAAGGCACACCATTAAATCTAATTGGCTTAGTTCTGGCCTCACGGCCACGCGACCTCTACTATAGGCATGTATTTGTGTACTCGTTTGGACCGTATCTGCCTTCACGGACTTTTTTGCTTTGGCCAATGCGCTTCTGGCCAACGAGTATGAATTTCCTACTAGCATGCTTCAATTGCTTTCAGGAGCATCGCCAGCTGCACCGTTTGCTGCCCCTTTAGTTCTGCTAGATGGGCTACTAGCTGAGTTGCTTTCTTCTAACCAGTTTTTGGACCTTTTATGGAGTCTCTTTCTCTTGCTCTACCTGTATCTGGCGTCTCTGGGACGCCAGCCCCTAGACCATCCTCTAATCTGTTTTCTGGGTCTCTAGATGGATCCCCTCTCAGCGGATCACTTTCTTTTGGACCGCCTCCTTCTGGTGTTTCTGGGCCGCCAGCCCCTGGACCTTCCCTTGGCCCAGAATCTACATGTGAAGCTCCTCCTCCTCCTGGGATGCCGAACAAAATACATGCTTCACGTCTGCCTACTGTTGGTGGTGGCCATCCTGTCGTGCTATTTCCTTCATCATGCAACGACATGTCTTCCCGATCCTAGACGTCGTGTACAACGACGTCGGTAGTCACAGTACTCTCCGGTTGAGCTTCCAAGCTCGAGGTGAACTCCTCCTTCTCAGAATTTGACGTGTTCACGCCGACTTCTTTTGACACCTTAGTCGCCGTACTTGGCGTCACCACACTTGACGAACCAACCGGGGTCAATTCCGGTTCTACCAATGTCAACTCGTCGTTCAAGACAGTGTCCTCCTGCCCCACGTGAACACTAGTGTTGTCGACACCTGCGCATACTACCTTGGTCGCTCCCCACACATCCTTCGCCGACAGATATTTGGTTCATTCCCCAAATTTTGGGCTATGGTATCCCAAAGGTTTAAGTTTCTCTCTATGTGGTTATACTGATTCAGATTGGGCAGGTGACAAAGTTGATAGAAAATCAACTTCTGGTGCATGTCAATTCTTGGGAAGGTCTCTAGTGTGTTGGTCTTCAAAGAAACAGAATTGCATTTCACTCTCAACCGCCAAAGCTGAATATGTTGCTGCTGCAAGTGCTTGTACACAGTTATTATGGATGAGGCAAACTTTAAAGAAATATGGTGTCAATTGTGACAAAGTTCCTCTATTATGCGACAATGAAAGTGCTATCAAAATTGCTTACAATCCCGTGCAGCATACAAGAACAAAACATATTGAGATTCGTAACCATTTCATTCGGGATCATGTTGCTTCGTGGCGATATTGCCCTATCCTTTGTGAGCATGAAGAACCAACTTGCTAATATTTTCACGAAGCCTCTTGATGAAGCAAGATTTTGTTATTTGAGGAATGAGATAAATATCATAGATTCAAGGAGCTTGGCTTGACTACCCTTGCACACTCACTTACTCTTCTCATGTATTTGGTTTAGATGCGGGCATAGACATAGGGGGAGTGTGGTCCTAATTGATTGGGCTAACCCTCCCCCTATAATGTCGAAAGCAAGAAAAATCTTTTCCCTTAATATCATTTAGTGATATGTGGGTTATTGATGAGAATTGGTTTTGAACTCAAGATACATCTTCGCGGTGTCATGCCATGCGCTCCAACATGGTGGCTTCGGCCACCGCCCTCTTCCTTGAGAAGAGTTGGTTTCTAATGGCTCTCTTTGGATTTTCTTGCATATTTCTTGTTCTTATGGAAAACACACTCAACTTTGGTTTTTGTTTGATTTGGTTCTTGCAAATTTGGGTGTGTAGTACCATCTTAGTTTGTTGCTCTAAACTCAAGCCTTCTTTTCCCTCCTTGAACCATCTATTTTTGCACACAAGTCCTCTATACACCATCGAGGGGTTTTGCAAGGGTGCTCCGGCCTGAATCTATTCTAAACAGAAAATTCAGAGGGGGGGGGACTATCCGCCCCAAGTGGGGGGCGGATTATCCGCCCCGCGTGAATTTTGTCTCTTAAGGGCCGGGTCGGGGAGGCTAGGCTCAAACAGAGCAGCCAGCCCTCCCCCAACCCTAGCTCTGCCCCCAGCCGCCGCCGGAGCTTTCGCCCCTCCCTGGAGTCGATTTGACCACCGGATTCTCCGGGCCCTCCCCGGATCTTCTTCACCTCGCCTCCGGGTATCTTATGTAGGGTTTCGTAGCATGGAAAACAAAAATTTTCTACCGCATACAAACAAACAAGCCAAGATCTATCTACTAGATTGTAGCAACGAGTCGATGGAATAACTCACCCTCGAAGATTCCAAAGTGTTTAACGAGAGCGGATTCTCGTGGGTGATGTAGTCGTACTCTTCCCAATCTCAAGATCGCGTAGACGATCCTTCTGGCGCTGCGTTCCGGCAGCGCTCCCACAGTCGGTCACACATTCGGTACTCGACGAAGACCTTCCTCTCCCTTGTTCCAGCAGGCAGCGGAGGTTGTAGCACTCTCCTCGCGATTCCGGCAGCACAACGACGTGGTACCGGAAGTAGATGGGAGATCTCGCAGGGCTTCGCCTTAAGCCGGAGCGAGTATGGTGGAGTATGAGAGAGCTCCTCGACGATCTAGGTTTTAGACACACCAAGAAGGAGGTGCTAGAGCCGGCGGATAGGGTTTGGGGCACCCCAAGTCGACGGCTAGGGCAACCCTAGGAGGCGGCGGCAGCTGCAGGAGGTGGTGGCGCCAAGCTAGGGTTTGGAGGAGAGGTACTTGTGTGTCCTAGGAGGGAGCCCTGCCCCTCCTTATATAGGTGGAGGGGCCGGCCGGCCAAGGGGAGGGAGTGGAGTCCCTCCCCAACTCGGCTTGGGTGGTGCGCCGGCTTGGGGAGGAGGGACTCCCTCCCCAACTCGGTTTCCCCTTCCTCCTCTTTTCCTCTTTCCAAATTTAGCCGTTTGACTTTTCAATTTAGCTATTTGACTTTTCAAACTAGGATTTGAATTAATCCTTTATTTGGAACAGCGATGACACTTAGTACATGATGCAATCATACCAACTTGATACAACACATCCATGTACCCTTCCCCTCCGGAGTGCCGGACATTCCGGAACATTCTAGAACATTCCTGATGAAAACAGGAACCATTCCCCAACTCAAACGGGACTTTCCTTATATGAATCTTATTCTCCGGACCATTCCGGATCTCCTCGTGATATCCCGGATCCCATCCGAGACTCCGAACAACATTCGGTCTCTTTCTCATCATTCCATAACTACTCAAACAACGTCGAATCCTTAAGTGTGTCTCCCTACGGTTCGTGAATTATGCGGACATGATCGAGACACTTCTCCGAACAATAACCAATAGAGGAAATTCATATGGCTCCCACATATTTCTACGATTACTTTGCGATCGAATGAACCACTTACATCCGATACCAATTTCCCTTTGTCTCACGATAGTTTACTCATCCGAGGTTATGATCGTCGGTATCTCTGCATACCTAGTTCAACCTCGTTACCGATAAGTACTCTTTTCTCGTTCCCGTGATATGTGATCCCTTGTGAGCCAGTCACATGCTTGCAAGCTAATTGGATGACATTCCACCAAGAGGGCCCAGAGTATATCTATCCGTCATATGGATGGACAAATCCCACTCTTGATCCATGTGTCTCAACCAATACTTTCCGAAGACTCAATGCCACCTTTATAGCCACCCTGGTTACGGTGTGGTGTTTGATGTCATCAAAGCATCCATCCGGCAAAGGTGATATGCATGATCTCATGGTCGAAGGAATTAGGTTACTATGTATCAGAAAGCATATAGCAATTGAACTATTGAAATGACTTGATCTTTATGCTACGCTTATCTATAGGAGTATGTCCATCATATCATTCTCCTAACGATATGATCTTGTTGTTAATAAAATCTCAATGTTCATGATAGGGAAACCACAATCATCTATTAACCAACAAGCTAGTATTATATAGAGGCTTTACTAGGGACTTCAAATTAGGTTTACAAATCACACAAGTATTAATGTTTCCTTGTTAATACTATTATAGCATGAATGTAAACATTTATCATAAACACAAAGATATAATAATAACTACATTTATTATTGCCTCTAGGGCATATCTCCAACATCTTATCCTCCGTGATTTTCCTCCAATGAGTGAGGGTAACTCCCTCATCTCTCTCCTTTTGTATGGGATTCATTATTTTTGGTGGAAATCTCGTTGTAGAAGATCCTTGGTGTTTTCCTTGCATGGTAGAACCAGTAGTATTGCAACCCTAGTGCCCGATCTATTTTTCCATGGTAAATATGGGCCGTTCTAGAATTTTTCTATGGGGGGGGGGCGGATTATCCGCCCCTGCAGGGCCGAATAATCCAGCCTGGAGATTTACATCTGGTCTGGTTTGGTCCTGATTTCTGCAATGCACGTCATTGGCTTATGGATTGCTTTTCTACTATTTCTACCATTTCTCCTGGACTTGTGTGTGTTCTTATCTCCATGCTATCCCTCTCATGCTTTTCACAGGTGGTTCCAAGGCTACTAAGACCTTCTCTCATCGTCCCCGTGCCCGTTATCTCAAGCCCACTACAAAAGGGACGTTCATTGACGAAACCGACGTTAGCAGAGCAGCAAGAGAGGCCGAACGGATGGCAGAGGCAGAAAAGAAAACAAAGAGTACTGCATCTCGCAAGGGCAAACAGTCTCGGCCCAACTACAAGGCTATGGACAGTATTCAGTATGCCTCCATTTGCTAGACTGATTACTATGATGAGGCTGACAGTGATGGTCCCCCAGAGGACTCTATGTTTTGGAATGCCCACTTTTGGGCTATTCATGATGATGTGTATGCCACTCAAGCTTCGCCCCATGCACCCCATCAATATGACTGAGGCTCAATCCATGGCAAGGCTCCTTGAGGCATTGGATGTGACCAACGAGATGGGGCTTCACCACCTTATGACTCTTCAATGCAACTATGATTCCTCCGTGGTGAGGCGTTTTTTCTCGACACTTGTGATTTGCGGTGATGAGCGCCGCACCATGAAGTGGATGACCGGGACTACAATGATTCAGTCGGACTTCCGCATTTTTGGGCAGGTTCTTGGATATCCCTTCCATGGCCGTGACACTCCTTCTGGCCACCGCATCATTTCTCCACTGAAGCCATCCAAGGACATTGTGCTCGCCCCTTGTCTTACTTCTGATGGTATTGCTGGTACCTTTGCTAGACTTTCTCCCTTGTATGCCTCCCTTGTTGGCATATTTAGGGAAAGCATTTCTCCTAGTGGTGGCAACAATGACAAGATCCGCGGCCACCTGGTCCCTCTCCTTGCTTTTGATCATGAGTGTGCCACTAATTCTGGTTCAGCCACAGGTTACAAACTGGATGTCATGGACTACATATATCATGAGATGACGGATGCTATGATCAACAGGATCTCTATCCCATATGCTCCTTTCATTATGATGCTCATCAAGCATATGCTGCCCCTTGAGGATTTTGGCACTGATTTGGATGGTGTTCACAAGCCCAAGAAAATCTACAACAAGGCTCAGAAGACCCATCACCCTTCCACTGCCCCTGAGTCCTTCATGCGTGATGCACGGGCTAGTGGTCGTTGTTCCTCGGTGTCCCCAATGGCACGCGAGGTTAAGCAGCTCACTTGGTTCCACGGCACATCCTTTGCATGGGCATTGACACTCACAAGGGCCAATATGAGGCGTACCGGAGGAGCCATGAGAGGGATCACACTCAACAGCTTATTCTTCACCATGTTTCCGGTGCCACTGGCCATCCACCTCCTCCCACTGGTCCGGAACAATATGCTCAGTGGAACACTTCAGGGATCAACTATGGTGACCTTGAGAGTTGCCTGTTTCCTCCACCTCCGTGGGCTCCTACTCCTCCAGCTGATGACGATGATGATGAGTATGATGAAGAGGAAGGGGATGGGGATGACTACGACGAGGATGAGGAGGCGTGATCTTCTAGGGCGTTAGCATCGCTCTTCTTCCTTTTTGGTGTTACGATGCCAAAGGGGTAGAAGTAGTTCTATTAGGTCTCGTGGATTTGCAAGGGTCGGGTGCAAGCACTTGTCTTTCAGTCGTTTTATTTTCTTGCTTGTGCCCCTTTTAGCGTGAACTTATTTGTTACTTGTGCGTGGTTTATGTAAGACTATGTCGTGCTTGACTCCGTTTGGTCTTCTGGAATTCTGGATTTATATTGTGGGTCTACTCTAATGGAATTCTGGATTTATCTAGGGAGTCTATTTGATGGCATATAGAATCATGGTATTATCTAATGCATGCATCAATTTTGTGGGATGTGCTTGGAGCCTGACAATCACACTATTTTCCTTGGCTATAATCACATCCCGGTGGTATGACCTTGTTTCCTAACCCACCTTGTTTCAATTATCGTTGCTATGAAAGTTGCGTTCTCTCTAGTGTGTGTATTTGTATTCAAAAGCAAATTGTAAATATGCACACATCTAGGGGGAGCCTCTTTCATTTTTTTAAGGTGGCGTTAGCCGGTTTCTTTGCAAATCCTAGTATTGTCATCTAACACCAAAAAGGGGGAGATTGAAAGAACATTTCATAATCCCTAGTTTTTTGTGTGTTAGATAAAAATATCAAGGATTATTTAATGTGTGTTGAAGTGTTGCAGCTCTCTCTAAGGATAAAAGGAAAAGGAATCTGCCTTTGGGGGGGGGATAATCCGCCCCCACCAGGGGCGGATAATCCGCCCCACCCTTTTCCCAGATAGGCGCAAGCCCCAGAAGGGGGGCGGAGTTTCGGCCGGATTTCCTGGCCCCGTCGGATAATCCACCCCTCAAGGGGGTCGGATAATCCGCCCCTCATGCTCTTTGCCAAGGCGCAAGCTCTAGAGGAGGGGGTGGAGTTTCGGCCGGACTTTCCGGCTACGCCGGATAATCCGCCCCCCCTCCCAAAGGTCTTCATCAAGTTCTTCAGGCGCCAGCCCTAGAGAGGGGGCGGATTTTCTCCCCGGGATATCCGCCCTGGGGGCGGAGTTTTCCCGGGGGGCGGATAGTATGTCCCTAGTGGGAGGCGGATAATCCGCCCCCAAACTTGTCCAACGGCCAGATCTGTGCAGGGGGTATTTAAGCCAGCCTTCCCATCTTGCCAGATCTCTTGGTTCATTCGAAAAAGCCAAGATCTGATCTGCAACCTTCATCCAAGAGAACTCCACCTAGATCCACCCAAAGGCCCCGTCCCTTGGGGAATCGAAGGAGGAGGACTCGATCTTCATCAACTTCAATCAAGCGCTTCGTCTCCTCTCCATTCATTTGGAGAATCACCGATCTAGTATTTCTTGCAAATACCTAGATCCTTGTTTTGTTTATATTGATAAACCTTGTTCTTGTGACAGCTTGTTTGTTGGGCCACGCGGAGATAAAATAAAATTTTCCTCTAATGTGGTGATCCCAAGATCTAGCTGAGGTAGAAGGCCACGAGGTTTACCACTAGACGCGCGGTTGCGGATTACTGATGAAGCGCGTCAGTTGATGCAGTCGCCCTCACGATCCGATCGTCCCGGTGCTGATCGCACATCATCTCTCTTGGTATCCACACGCATGAGGAGGCGTGGCGAACTGCTAGGTTCGTTATGGATGGACTCTCAGTGGAGCTAGGGTTTCCAACACATGGAATGACCTAACCGAACAACGATTAACCTTTCTGGGTTACTGTGCTCCACTATATATAGGGAGTGAACGTGGGCTCCGCTCGCGCGACCCATTCACTAAAGCCCATATAACACTAGTCACCGTGAGTCCAACTCATTAACTTAGTCCTAATCTGGTTTAGGTACAACCCAACCAGATTACAGATTCGGATCCAATCCTAACTTGCTCCCGCTCTTAAGTGTGTGACCCCGCAGGCTCAGGGTTACTCGGACACGATTAGAGTCTGACTCATAATCGATCAGTCGGCAGCTCCTAGCGAGCGTCTTGACTCCCAAGTACCAAAGAGTCATGACGACTTGCCTTTCCAATGCGACTTACGTCTGAGTCCCTTTTGCCTCACGATATACCTTGTCAGACTATAGGCGAATATATGTCATCCCTTAAATAGTCCGACTCTCTTCTCGATCCGAGATAAGTGATTCACCCGACTAACTCTTAGTCGATCGCCTCGGTTAACACTTAACCGAGTCGTGCATGGCCATGCTTTCCGAATCATATCTCACGAGAGGGCCCAGAGAATATCTCTCCGAGTGGAGGGGCAAAATCCCATCTTGGTTGTTCACATCACGCAGCTTGATTCTCAGTCGACCCGAACCCTGCCTTTATAGCTGCCCAGTTACGGATCAACGTTTGACAGAACCTAAGTCGGTGATCCTTAACTCGGACTATGCAACAACCTCAGGTCTAAGGATTACATTGATTGAGATATACAAATGACAGCTTAGTTCGTTGTACCTCAATATGGGTCAATCCGACTCGCTAAACTCTTTAGCCTAGTCTGTGTAAGTTGGAATAGCATCTCCATGCCCATGACAAGTGGAACCGAGTCATCAAGCCAACTTTCACATTGGTCTAAGTTGTGTGTCCAGCACAACCTCAATGACCAAGGATATTTAGTACAAATAACATGAATGCATAGTTCCACAACTGAATCACATATTCAATGATACACATCAGATGTTTATACAAGGACTACTTAATAACTTTATGAATACAATGGGAAATCTCATCATACATGATTGCCTCTAGGGCATATTCCCAACATTGTTGTCATCTCGAGATCCCCCAATTCAGTTGTGGGTGTGTGCCCCGGTAGCGTTGTAAAGGCACCAGTTCCTGCCTCGAAGGGTACCAATAGTGGAGAAGGTGGATCAGGCCTTTCGTGTCGAGATCCATCGGAGAATAGGGTGAGGCCTATTGTGGCGTGGTGGTCTTAGAACCGCCCACCCCTCCAACGCAGATGTACTTCCCTTAACAAGGAAGGAACTGCGGTAAAACAAATCCCTGTGTCTCTGCGTGCTCCACTACGGTTCCCTCGCTCATATCTTTACGTGCTTAGTAGCTAGGTTTGCATATAGGGAAATTCTCGTAGTTACATATCTAGAGAATTTACTTTGTGTCAATCCTAAAATTGAAAAAGAACTAAAAATTGGGTAGCACCTATTCACCCCCCCCTCTAGGTGCCCATACGATCCATTTCAGTCGGGGGAGGGGCATTTGCAACTTGCTTGTAATTGGAGCCCCCGCTGAGGGTCAGTTACAACTTGATTGTGACTAGGTGGGCGACCGGGGGTCCCAGTTGCAACTTGCTTGTAACTGAGCTCCGCCGGGGGCCATTTGCAACTTCTTGTGACTGAGCATCTGTCAGGAGGGGGCATTTGCAACTTTTTGCTTGTAAATGAGCCCCCTCCGCTGGGCAGTTGCCCCCGAGGGCCAGTTTCAACTTGCTTGTAACTAAGTACCCGTCAGGAGGGGGCATTTGCAACTTGCTTATAATTGCGGCCCCCGCCCGGTCCCAATTGCAACTTGATTGTAACTGACCTCCCGTCGGTTCCCTGTCGAGGGGCCAGTTGCAACTTGATTGCAGCTGAGAACCCGTCGGGGGGAGGAGAATTTGCAGCTTGCTTGTAATTTGCGCCCCTGCCAGGGTCCCAATTGCAACTTGATTATAAATGACCTCTCGTCAGTTCCCTTCTGAGGGGCTAGTTCCAACTTGATTGCAGCTGAGAACCTGTCGGGGGAGGGGCATTTGCAACTTGCTTGTAATTTGAGCCCCTGACGAGGTTTGATCTCGTCAATGCCCATTGTTATGGACTTGGGTTTTGGAGAAGATGGGGATGCTAGAGATCGTGGAACGGTTAGCAAACAAGCAACACGGGGACACAAGGTTTACCCAGGTTCAGGCTCCCGGAGGGAAAACCCTACTCCTGCTTGTTTGCTCTTGATTACGGCGGAACCGAAGGTTACAGGGGTGCGCAGATGCAATCTGGCATGGTGGTGTGTATGCGAAAGTATGAGTCAATTTCGGATGATTAATCCATTCTCCCTATGGGAGTAGCCCCCGAGTCCGTAGTGGAGTTGTAGACTCGACGTAGGACTCGAAGAAATAGTTCGTTGTTATTTATCTTTCGGGTGCGCGGCCAGCGCTCCTAATAGGAGTAGCCCCCGAGTATTTAGTCGAATAGATTTGAGTGAGTACTCTTAGCTTTGTAGCCGAAGAAATTGTAGTTTTTGCTAGTATAGCTTTTTATGACATCAGTGCTGACGATCAAATGACCTCAAGCGTCTGTTGTACCAGAGATGACTTGACTGGACGAACGTGGGTCCCACTTGCTGACCTTGAATTGACCGGTCACGCGCGGCATGGAGATAATTACGGTTTCTCCTCGATTTCCGTGCGTAGTGGACGGCATGGTAACGAAGGTTCGTTGTGATGCTGATACGTGTATGGTCAGATCTGCCGTTGGCGTTAGGTCTTCTGGATGGACGGCTGCCGTGCATCGTCCTCGTCGTTATAATCATTGGGGAAAGCTGCGGTTTGTTTTCACTGCACCAGTTCTTGTTTTCACTGCCTCCTTGTGCTCTAGTGATTCTTGCTGCGCGCTGGAATTTCCTTCCACATTTCCATCTTCCCTTCTACGCTCACTGCCGCCGCCAGAAGCGATGGGGAAACCGAAGAAGTCATCATCTGCGGTTGGTACCAGCGCCGCCGGAGGAAAGAAAGGCGCCACCGTTACCCGTGTCACCGACGGTGGTTGGCGGCGTTTAGAGACGCGGGAGAGTGATCTCCGCAAGCTTCACGAGCGGGGCTTGATCCCGCAGGATAGGGAGGCCATCAGACTCCCCGGAAACGAGGTAATCCCCCATCCCCACGCTGGGTATCGGGTTATGTTTCTTGCCTTCATTATGCGTGGGTTTTCCTTCCCAGTCCACGACTTCCTTTGTGGGCTGCTCTTTCTCTATGGCATCCAGCTGCATCATCTTTCGCCCAATTCTCTTCTTCACATTGCTTGTTTCATTACTTTATGCGAGTGCTGGCTCGGTATCGAGCCGCATTTTGGCCTCTTCCGGAAGCTTTATTCCGTGAAAAGGCAATCTGGTTCGGATGGTGTTTATCCCATTGGGGGTTGCATCATCTCCCTCAGTCCCAATCTGCTTTTCTTTTCATTTTCCATGTCCGAATCTGTCCAGTACTGGCGGAGGCGATGGTTTTATATCCGCGACTCCGTAGTGCCTGGGCAAGATTTTGGTCTTGTTCCTTTTGACCCCTCCCAAAAGATTGAGCCGAAAAGGTCTTGGAAAAACAAGATCTTGGATGGCGAGGTGGCGGAGATAGAGGCGCTATATCGTCGGGTGGAGGATCTCCAGTTGATTCCGGAGAAGGAAGTTAATGGTGTGGATATCATCCACACGTTTCTCGAGCGTCGGGTGCAGCCTCTCCAGGCCAGGGAGCACCCGATGTTTCTTTATTCTGGGCGCCGTGATCCGACGAGAGTTTCGGCTGAGAAAATCTCTGAGGGAGATCTTGACAGGGCCCTTCGCTCGCTGCTAAAGTTCAAGGCCGGAGAGAAAATCCCGGGGAAGTCGCTGACTCCGCCGTTTTCTTCGGCGTTGGCTGTTCCACAGGTGTAGATTTGTGTGCGTAGCGCTTTTCGTCGACTGCATATTTATTTTCCTTTGTTTGCTGACAAAGTCTCTTATTTTTTGCAGAGCTTCAAGGTGCCGGGCATGGTGCCGCCATTGCCTGAAAAATATTCGAATGCTCCGGATAATGACGTGGTAGATTCCGTGTCCGAGCTGCCGTCGGCGCGATCTCCGGCGGAAGATGCCGACGAGTCGAGTGAGGATCATACGCGCAAACGATCACGGAGCTCCAGCGAGTCTTCGGATGCCTCGACTCCACCGACTCCCAGAAATCCTCTGTGTCTTGAGCGTCACAGTGACGGGCATGGAGGCTCTTCCTCTCCCATTCCTGCCATTCCTGTGCGGGTTGTAGCGCCGCACCCGCCAGCGAAGCGGAAGAAGGAAGAAAAGAAGGAAGAGAAGAAGGAAGAGAAGAAGGGGAGAAGAGAGCCCGAAGGACTCCTCCTGTCTTCGACCTGAGCTCGCTGGACTCATAAGTTTCCTTTATACTGTTGTCTTTCTGCTGTTGACTTTTTGTTCTTGTGCTAAATATTTCGTGTGCAGGCACTCCTCCCACGATTCCTCCAGCGATGGTGCTCGGGAGATGATGGGAGAGTCAAAGGTTGCGTCTCCTCCTCCTCAGACTGTGGCAACTTCGGGGGGCGCTGCTCCGAACCCTCCTCTGCAGGAGGTGCAGGTGGTTGCGCCTCAGAATTTCGCCAGCGGGCCTTCAGCGTCACCGTTGGATCATGTAAGTCGTCTATCATGGGGGGAGCCCCCGAGCGTGTGTAAAAGAGTTCTCTTACTTAGTTCTTCGAGTCTCGGGGGAAGCCCCCGAGTGTTTTCGTGTGAGTCGTTTTCTTCTGCTTTCTCCTGTTGGGCGTAGCCCCCGAGTCCTTTTTCTGAATGGTGGTTCTTCTTCCTGCAGCCTTTTGTGCAGGAGGCCAAGCGGCTGGTGCAGGAGCGCCTGGTGTTGGAGGCCAACCTCCAACAGCTTCAAGGTATCCGTATACTTTGGGTGCTTCTTTCCTTTATTTCTGTCCTGCTTTCTGATGTTTGATTGTTTTGAATGCAGAGGAGCATAATACTTCTCTCCGTGAGATCGACGCTCTCAAGAAGAGCCTTGGTCAGTCGGAGAAGAAGGCTGAGGACGCCGCTGGTGCGAAGGAGCGCCTTGAGTTGGAGCTGGCCAAAGAAGCCGAAGCTAAGGAGCGTCTGCAGCAGGAGGCTACGGACCGCGAGGAGCAGCTTGCCATGGCTGCGACTGCGCGTGAAAGAGAGGTGGCAAACTCATGGCTGCTGCCAAGGCTGTTTCGGGTGAGTACCTTATTGTTTCTTCTGTCTATTCGTTTCCTTGTCTTTCTTCTGTGTTACTTTCTTCATTCCTTCTCTTTTTGTCTCAGATGCCGCAGGCATCGAGTTTGACCGCGGCGCTCTGGAGCATGGGAGTGCTCTAGATGATGCTACTGCAATGGTCGAAGATCGTTGCAGCACCGTCGTCAACTCTCTTGCCAAGGCGAAGGAGGTTCTTGGCCGCTTCTACAAGGAGCTTGTCCCCAAGGGCGCGGCCCTTGATGATGTTGACGCCCTGGCGGAGGCTTTGTCACCGGCTGCGCGCATAAGCGCAAGCAAAGGGCATCGGGCGCCGTCATCTTTGGCGATGGATTTGGCGGCCGGAGCGGAGCTGGACCTTCCCAGATCACCTCCGGATGCCGACCAGCGGATGGATCCGGGTAGCTTTTGCTGCTATTCTTATCGCCGCAAGCGATATGGGCCAAAGCTCATTGATCGCTGTCGAGTATGCATCAAGGCAATGGGGAGGCCAACAGGCAATCCGCCCGAGGCTACTCAGGGTGCCGCGTCTTAGGCGTTGTAGATGTAGGATAGTTTGTAGTCTTCTTTTGTTGTAAATATTGTGAGGAACGCAATCATTGTGCCACGTAGTGGCCTTTATATGCTTAATGAACTCTTCTGAGTTGTGCTCTTCTTTTGTCTGAATGTTTATGTCCTTTGCTTTTCTGCCATGCTAGGTTCCTTGGTCTTGACCCGTTGACACTCGCTTTGTAGTGCGCCAAGGCCCATCTTTGGATGATTCCTCGCAACTCGCTTTTCTTCGGGACCGTGTTCGTAGTCTTGAGAGGGAGTTGCTTGGGTTGCGTGGTCACGACGATGTTTGGAAGTCCAAGGCGGATCGCGGTGCAGCCAGAGAGGAGTACTTGATGGCGGAACTGCCTCGGCTGTCTGAGCAGCTTCAATGTAAGTTGTTCTTTGTTTCGAGCTGCAGCTCAGTTCTTCGAATGAGCCTGCTGGCCTTGCCTCTTATTTTGTGCAATTTTCGCAGGTGCTAACCTTGCTCCGAGGGAAGAGAAGGAGCGTGTCGCTGTTCGGGTCAATTGCTTGACTCAACAGGACATGGAGGCTGGCGGCTTCTTCTGGATGGATCATGACCGCGCCATGGCTCTGGCGACGGTGCAGGATCGTGTGCACCAGGTTTCGCGGGTGCAGACGTCGCTTGCCTCGGTGTTGCATGTCATGTTTCCATTGGATGTTGTGCCAACAAGCCTTGCGGGTCTTCTGTCGAAGTTTCGGAGCGTGAGAAATGTCAAGGAGTTGGTGCGGCAACAGCTCGTCGCGGGCGTGAAGGCTGCTTTGTCCCTTGTGAGGCTGCACCGGCCTGATGTAGATTTGTCTGTTGTAGCAGCTGGGCCACCTCTTCGGCCAGATGGCGGTGAGTGGGATATGCGTCCGCATTATGAGGATGTAAGGCAGTATGCCGAACAGGTAGTAGATTTGTTTGAGCAGCGTGCTCAAGTTATTCTTCAGAATAGGTAGTACCTGTAAAAGAGGTAGATGTAAAATTTGTGTATTTCGACTGGGCGTGTTGTGCCCTTTGCTATAAAGGTTTATGTTTATTGTGAGCACGCAGTGCTTTGTTTATGTACATGTCCTTTTCGTTTGCCTGACGTTGTCAGCTACTCAGGGTGTACACGTGTGGTTCTCAGTCGATGAAATCGTGAGGTGGGGGAGCCCCCGAGTGCGTTTGTAGCATAGAGTAAAGTTGCAAATAACGAAACAAAATTTTGGGGCAAGACACTTAACTTTATTTATATCGTAATGGAGGAAGTACATTGTTCGGCTGAATAGCCTTGGCTGAAAAGCCTTATTGAAAGTAAAGGGGTAGGTAACTATGGGTAGAATCGCCGCAAGTGTGCGATGTTCCATGGGTTGGAGTATGCGACTCCAGACTCCACGTGCTTGAGGCGATAGGAGCCACCTGGGATGACTTTGGTGATAACGTAGGGTCCTTCCCATGGCGACTCAAATTTCTTCGGTCGCTCTTGCTTGAGTCGCAAGACGAGGTCTCCTTCGACGAAGGACCTTGGGCGTAGCCGTCGGCTGTGATAGTTGCGGAGACTCTGCTGGTACACCGCTGATCGAGCTGCCGCTACGTCTCTGGCTTCGTCGAGTGTGTCCACGGCATCTTCGAGTGCAGCCGTGGATTCGGCTTCGCTGTAAGAGATGACCCGGGGTGCCTGGTGGCGTACTTCGGCTGGTAGCACGGCTTCGGCTCCGTGCACCATGAAGAACGGCGTGTAGCCGGTTGAGCTGTTTGGCATGGTGCGTAGGCTCCATAGGAATGAGGGCAGCTCTTTCGTCCAGGCTCCGGCCTGTCGTTCGAGTGGGCTCATGAGGCGCTTCTTGATGCCAGCTCCGATTAGGCCGTTGGCCTTTTCCACTTGCCCGTTCATTTGCGGGTGTGCCACTGAGGCGTACGTGATGTTGATCCCGAGGCCTTCGCAGAAGTCTTGGAATTCCTTGGAGATAAAGTTCGATCCATTGTCGGTGATGATGTTGTTCGGTACGCCGAACCTGTAGACAATGGTTTCGAAAAACTTGACGGCAGTTTTGCCCTTTTGGTTGGTGACCGGCATGGCCTCGACCCACTTGGTGAATTTGTCGACTGCGACCAGGAGGTAAATGTGTCCCCCTTTCGAGGACTTTGGCAGTTTGCCGATCATGTCGAGGCCCCATTGAGCAAAGGGACAGGCTATAGGTATGGGTCTGAGCTCTGACCCGGGTGTGTGCGGTTTGTCGGCGAACCGTTGGCACCCGTTGCATCTTCGGACGATGTCCTTTGCGTCGCTCATGGCCGTTAGCCAGTATAATCCGGCTCGTAGAGCTTTGGCGACAAGGGAGCGGCTGCCTACATGGTGGCCGCAGATGCCCTCGTGGATGTCTTGGAGGATGGCTTTCCCGTCACCGATGGTGATGCACCTTTGTAGTACACCCGTAATACTGCGCTTGTACAGCTCGCCATTGATGATGGTGAAGGCTTTTGACCGACGAGATATGCGTCGGGCATCTGTCGGGCTGTCAGGCAGTTCTCCGTTTATCAAGAACTGGAGGTACGGTCGCGTCCAAGTTTTTTCGACTGACATGACCTGCATTAGGTTGACCATAGCGACCTCTGTGTCCAGATTCTCGGGTCCTTCCTGTCCTTCGGGTAGCGTAGCCCCCGAGTGTTCTGCTTCTTCGGGTGATCCCTTGGGGAATTTCCGCTTGATGGATGGCACACAGATCTGTTCGAGGAACACACCTGGTGGCACCTTTACGCAGGTGGAGCCGATGTTGGCGAGTCTGTCGGCCTCCTTGTTGCTTTCTCTTCCAACGTGCCGAAGCTCGCAGCCGTCGAATTCTCCTTCGAGTGCGTTGTAGAGTGCGCGGTACGCGATCATGTTTTCGGCATGTGCGTCGCACTCATTCATCTTCTGCTGGACGACGAGGTTGGAGTCACCGTAGATGACCAGGCGCGTTGCGCCGCAGATCTTTGCCATCCTCATGCCATGGATGAGGTCTTCGTATTCGGCCTCGTTGTTGGAGGCTCGAAATTTCATCCGGAGGACGTACTTCATATGGTCGCCCAGCGGGGAGGTCAGTATGACCCCGGATCCTGCTCCAACTTCGCGCTTGGAGCCGTCGAAGTTCATTGTCCATGACTGCGATATGTCTGGGGTGTCTGGCAGCTGCAGCTCCATCCAATGTACGAGGAAGTCCGGGAGGACTTGAGATTTGATTGCGAGTCGCTTCTCGTAGATGATGTCCAGGGGTGACAGCTCGATGCCCCACAGGGCCACGCGTCCTGTGGCCTCTGGGTTATTCAGGATGCTGTTCAGGGGTGCCTCGTTGACGACCATCACCTGGTGCTCCTGGAATTAATGGCTCAGCCGTCGAGCCATCATGAACATGCCGTAGGCGAGCTTCTGGTAGTGAGGGTACCTCTGCTTTGTTGGTGTCAGTACCTCGCTGAGGTAGTAGATTGGGCGCTGGACCCCGTGGGTCTTGCCTTCTTCGGGTCATTCGACCACTAGCACGGTGCTGACCACCTGGTGTGTGGCTGCTATGTACAGCAGCAGAGGCTCGCGCTCCTTTGGCGTGACCAAGATGGGCGAGGTGGAAAGAAGCCGCTTGAGGCTTTCGAATGCATCGTTGGCTTCGGGCGTCCACTCGAATTTATCTGCCTTGCGTAGCAGCTGGTAAAATGGCAGGCCTTCTCGCCCATGCGGCTGATGAATCTGCTTAACGCCGCTATTCGTCCGGCGAGCTGCTGGACGCCCTTGAGGTTTTTCGGCTTCTCCATCTCCATGATGGCTCTGATTTTCTTCGGGTTCGCCTTGATCCCTCGCTGAGAGATGAAGTACCCAAGCAGCTGACCCGATGGGACGCCGAAGGCGCACTTTTCGGGGTTGAGCTTGATCCTGTAGTGATCAAGGTTGTCGAACGTCTCACGGAGATCGTCGATAAGTGTCCTTGCCTCCCTGGTTTTTATGACTATGTCGTCAACATAGACTTGAACGTTGCGACCGATCTGGTCCTTGAGGCGAGCTCGCATGCATCGTGATGCGTGGCACTGCGTTCTTTAGCCCGAAGGGCATTGTGTTGTAGCGAATACTCGAGCGGTGTGATAAACGCCGTTTTCTCCGATCTTCGACCTTGAGTCGAATGGTTATCTTTGAGTAGGCGTCGAGGAAGGAGAGTTTCTCGCAACCTGCAGTCGAATCGATGATCTGGTCGATCCGAGGAAGGGGGAAGTGGTCCTTTGGGCAGTGCTTGTTTAGCGACGTGAAATCCACGCACATCCGCAGGATGTCCGTGTCCTTTGGGACCATGACTGTGTTTGCAAGCCATTCGCTTTCTTTGATTTCCCTGATGAAGTCTGCATCGAGTAGTCTGTTGATTTCCTTGTCGATAGCTTCGTCTGTGGCTCGGATAGTCTTCGGATGGACTGCTTGACGGGCTTGGTGCCTGGAAAGACGTTGAGTGCATGCTCGGCGAATTCCCTGGGAACTCCTGGCATGTCCGCGGGACACCAGGCAAAGATTTCCCAACGCTCACGGAGGAATTCGACGAGCGCGCCTTCCTATGCGGGGCTGATGTCGTTGGCGATCAGCGCCGTCTTGGAGGCATCCGTCGGGTGTACCTGCACCTTCTTTGTGTTGACCGTGGAGTAGAAAGACATGTCAGGTGCATTTTGTCGTGCGACTGGGGGTGCCCCATTGTCCGTCACCTCGCGGAGCCTAAGGAGCTCCTCCTGCATACCGAATGATTGGGAGATTCTGTTGAAATCTCTGTCGCATTGGTCCGATCGGGTGAAGCTCCCGTGGATTGTGATGACGCCCTTCGGTCCTGACATCTTGAGTAGCAGGTATGCATAGTGCGGGATAGCCAGGAACCTTGCGAATGCTACACGCCCGAGGATGGCGTGGTACTGTGATGGCCAGTCCACCACTTGGTCGAGCTTCGATCGGAAGTTGTCTGGCTTGCCGAAGATGACGTCGAGCCATATTTTACCCAGGGGGAATATGCCCTTCCCTGGAACGATGCCGTGGAACGTTGTGTCTGATTGTTCCAGGCTGCACTACGAGATCCGCATTGCTGCTAGAGTGCTTGCGAACATCAGGTTGATGCCGCTGCCACCGTCCATGAAGACGCGACTCATCTCAAAACCTCCGATCTGCGCCTCCGGACTGGGCAGCATGACTGGGCGAGGATCCGCAAGGGTGATCCGAACGAGTGAACGTGATGCAGGACTCCGATCCGCTGAGGTACTCAGGGATGGCGGGTGGAGTTGCCACGGCCAGGTTGATCTGTCGGGTGATTTTCTTCTGCACCCTATTTGTGGGGTGCCCCTTCTGGATCATCAGTGCTCCTTTCGGCTGGGGGTACCCATTCCCAGCGTTGTTCTGTGCTGGTGCAAATGGTTGGTTCGGACCTCCAACAGGTGATGGTGGAGGAGCTACATGCGCTATTTCACCTGGTGCGGGTGCGTTTCCGAACGCAGGGATTGGGGCTTGCTGCCTCATCTGTACCATGCTTTCGCTGAGTTTCTGGAACTCGCGGCAGTCCTTTAGCATGTGGCTGGCCTTCTTTTTGCCATCCTGATTGTCGATGTAGAAGTGGATGGTGCATGGACCCGAAAGCTTGTCGTATGCTGAGGGTCCGTTATCGCGGTCGCGGCGTTGCCATGACTGCGCTGGGCGTCCCCCGTCGCGGAAGTTTCCTCCGCGATATCCTCCGCTGTTGCGATTGGCATCGTTGCGGCGATCAGCGTAGCCAGCCGCGACCATGTCGGGTCCGTCGCGATCATCGTAGACGCGCGATCTTCTCTTGCTACGACGCTCTCGCCGTCGACCGTAGTCGTCTTCTTCTTCCGATTGTGCTCGGTGAATGGAATCTTCTCCGCCAGCCCACCTGTTGGCGATGTCCATGAGGTGGTCGAGTGTTTTGGGCTTGACGCGCCCAAGTTCCTCCTTGAAGTCTTGGCGCTTGACGCTGTCCCTGAAGGCGTCGATGGCCCTCTCTTCGGAGATGTGCGCTACGGAGTTCTTTGTGTTGGACCAGCGTAGTATGTACGAGCGAATGGATTCTCCTGTTCGTTGAGTGCAAGCTCATAACTCTTCGATTGAGGCGGGCCTCTTGCTGGTGCCTTTGAAGTTTCGGATGAAGCTGTAAGCTAAATCATCCCAACTTCGGATGGACCCTGAAGATAGGCTACTGAGCCAGATCCGGGTTGCGCCTGTCAGCTGCAGCTGAAGGCATTGCATGGCAGTCTCCTTGTTTCCACCGTGCAGTTTGACGGATGATAAGTGGTCGCTGAGCCAAGCTTTTGGGTCCTGAGTGCCGTCGAACTTCGGAGTATCCGAAGGAAGCTTGAAGTTGCACGGCATCCGTGTCCGCCGGACGGATCTGCTGATGCATCGGGCTCCGCAGAGTTCTCTTTCGTCTTCGTCCATCTCGGATTCAGACGAACATGCGCGCTTGGCTCGCGCTTTGTCGATTTTGCGCTGTGTGAGCGCATCTCTGGCGTCGTAGTCGCGGTCGCGGCGGCGCGAACTTTTCTTCCTTCGAGGAAGGTCTTGTTCCTCTTCTTCGGATGAAGGGGTGGGGCTGCGGTCGAACCTGACCGGAGCTTTTTTCTTCGGCTCCGTGGGAGCTTCCTGGTGGAGCGCAGCTCCAACGAGTCTGAGTCCGGTGAGTGCGGACTTGTGCATGGCCCTCTTAGGGTCCTCCTCCGGCGGTGGGTGGGCCGCGAGGTACGCAGTGGCTGCCATGATCGCATCTTGCGGCGTTTTCGGGATGACGTTGCCGTCGGCGTCCATATCCATGAAGGATGTGTGGAGGGTTCGGGTCACCTCACGGCGCTCCTTGGGGTCCATGTTTTCCACCCTAGAGCGGTGTTTATTGCCTTGGTTGGCGTTCGAGATGGAGCCTATGCCCATGGCGGAGAGCGCAGCTCGTCGCGCGCTGGACTCTGAGGCTGCCTGCTTGCGCTTGTCGAGCACCTCCTGCATCTTGACCTGCTTCTTGTGCTCCTCGATCAGGAGCAGGTGGTAGGCCATCAGCATATCCCGGGAGGCGTCTGCAGGCAGTACTATGTTGCCTGCCACGGCATTGCGGACCTGGGCCCATCCTTGTTTGCTAAGGCGGATGACGTGGCCGCCGTTGTTTTCCCCTTCGGGTGGGGGGGACTGGCTTATTCTGTTCCCGCCGTTTCGTTCTGGAGGGTTGGGCGGCGGGTTGGGTGTTTGCTGGTCCGCGTCGCTCTGGATGACTACGACGCATTGGTAGCGCTCGTAGATTGGTCGGCTGCTGCCGCAGCTTTCAGATCCGGAACCGTAGGTCCCTGTGTCCGATGGCGGATCGCACAGATCGGAGTTGCAGCTGCTGCTGTCGTAGGAATCATCTGTTGATGATGTCGTGCGTAGCACGGGGTGTGGGGTCCATGAAGCGGGCCTGATTGATGGCAGGGGCACCCGCTCAGGGAGGCGGAGGGTGCCGGTTTGCCCCACCTGGAAGCAGAAGCTCCCGAACAGGATTTCGAGTCCGTCGCCTACGGGCTCGAAGTCCTTCATGGTGGCCGGCGAGTGGGCGGTGAAGTCGAAAGCGCCGAAGAGGAGGTGACTCTCCGTTGCTGCAGAGTTGTAGATCGATCGGGTTGGGACCGTCACGATCGCAGGATCAGCGCCCCCTATCCCCACGGTCGGCGCCAATTGACGAGGTTTGATCTCGTCAATGCCCACTGTTAAGGACTTGGGTTTTGGAGAAGATGGGGATGCTGGAGATCATGGAACGGTTAGCAAACAAGCAACACGGGGACACAAGGTTTACCCAGGTTCAGGCCCCCGAAGGGAAAACCCTACTCCTGCTTGTCTGCTCTTGATTACGGCGGAACCGAAGGTTACAAGGGTGCGCAGATACAATCTGGCGTGGTGCTGTGTATGCGAAAGTATGAGTCAAGAGATCTAGGTCGTGCCCTCCTGGCCTTTATATAGACTTAGGCAGGTCCTGGGCATAGTCCTAGTCGGTTACAGGTTCTAGGGTTTTACCCTTTTGAATTTCCTATCTACTCTAGTCTTGCTCTCCAAGGATCCGAAGGCGTCATGGGCCTAGGCCACCCGAAAGTATTCATGGGCCGGCGTACATCTGCCGTGGGCCTTCCTTGGGCTGGACCAGGTATGCTGAGACCACGTACCCGTAGGGTATAACCATGTCAGCCCCTGCCAGGGTCCCAGTTGCAACTTGATTGTGACCGGGTGGGCGACCGGGGGCTCCTAGTTGCAACCTGCTTGTAACTGAGCTCCGCCCGGGGGAAATTTGCAACTTGCTTGTGACTGACTACCCGTTAGAATGTTGGAGATATGCCCAAGAGGCAATAATAAAGTGGTTATTATCATATCTTCACACTTATGATAAATGTTTACATACCATGCTATAATTGTATTAACCGGAAACATTAATACTTGTGTGATTTGTAAACTAAAATAAGAGTCCCTAGTAAAGCCTCTTGTTAAACTAGCTTGTTGGTTAATATATGATCATGGTTTCCTGATCATGAACATAGAGATGTTATTAACAACATGATCATATCGTTAGGAGAATGATATGGTGGACATACTCCTATAGATAAGCGTAGCATAAAGATCAAGTCATTTTAATAGTTCAATTGCTATATGCTTTCTGATACATAGTAACCTAATTCCTTCGACCATGAGATCATGCATATCACCTTTACCGGATGGATGCTTTGATGACATCAAACACCACACCGTAACTGGGTGGCTATAAAGGTGGCATTGAGTGTTCGGAAAGTATTGGTTGAAACACATGGATCAAGAGTGGGATTTGTCCATCCATATGACGGATAGATATACTCTGGGCCCTCTCGGTGAAATGTCATCCAATTAGCTTGCAAGCATGTTACTAGGTCACAAGGGATCACATATCACGGGAACGAGAAAAGAGTACTTATCGGTAACGAGGTTGAACTAGGTATGCAGAGATCACGATGATCATAACCTCGGATAAGTAAACTATCATGAGAAAAAGGGAAATTGGTATCGTATGTAAGTGGTTCATTCGATCGCAAAGTAATCGTAGAAATATGTGGAGCCATATGAATTTCAGTTCCTCTATTGGTTATTGTTCGGAGAAGTGTCTCGATCATGTCCGCATAATTCACGAACCGTGGGAGACACACTTAAGGATTCGACGTTGTTTTGAGTAGTTATGGTATTATGAGAAAGAGACCGAATGTTGTTGAGTCTCGGATGGGATCTGGGATATCACGAGGTGATCCGGAATGGTCCGAGAATAATATTCATATAAGGAAAGTCCCGTTTGAGTTCGGAATGATTAGGTGTTTTCATCGGGGAATGTTCTAGAAGGTTCGGATTGTCCGGCACTGGGGGAGGTACATGAATGTGTCATTACATATTGAATGATTGCATCATGTACTAAGTGTTCTTGCTGTTCCAAAACTGAAAAGTCAAACTGCCAGTTTGAAAGTCAAACGGCTAAAACAGGAAACTGTGGGAAACAAGCAAGAGGAGGTTGAAACCAACTTGGAGGAGCAGTCCCTCTACTCCAAGCCGGCGGCCAGCCTAGGCCGAGTTAGGTAGGGACTCCCCTCCCCTTCCCTGGCGCGCCAGCCCCTCCACCTATAAAAGGAGGGGCAGGGCCTCCTCCTCTAGACACAAGTTCCTATCCTCTAATCTCCGGTTTAGAGCCGTTTTGGTTTAGAGCTTCTAATTGCTCTAGCCTGCGGTTTAGAGCCTTCTAATTGGTGTGTCTAATCCCTAGACCACTAATATCCCTCTCTCATACTCCACCATACTCGCTCCGGCTTAAGGCGAAGCCCTGCGGGATCTCCCCTCTACTTCCGGTACCACGCCGTTGTGCTGCCGGAATCGCGAGGAGAGTGCTACAACCTCCGCTGCCTGCTGGAACAAGGGAGAGGAAGGTCTTCGTCGAGTACCGAACGTGTGACCGATTGCGAGCGCTGCGGAACCTTGCGCCGGAAGGATCGTCTACACGATCTTGAGATCAGGAAAGAGTACGACTACATCACCCACGAGAATCTGCTCTCGTTAACCGCTTTGGAATCTTCGAGGGTAAGTTATTCCATCGACTCGTTGCTACAATCTAGTAGATAGATCTTGGCTTGTTTTGTTTGTATGCGATAGGAAAATTTTGTTTTCCATGCTACGAACCCCTACAGTGGTATCAGAGTCGTGTCTATATGTAGATCTGTTGCACGAGTAGAACACAATGGTCATTGTGGGCGTTGATGCTTTTATTGTCGATTGCTTCTTGTGTACTTTGCATCTTGCGGTATGTTGGGATGAAGCGGCCCGGGCTAACCTTACATGACATCGTTCATGAGACTTGCTCCACGCTTGACATGCAACTTGTATTGCATAAGTGGCTTTGCGGGTGCCTGTTTCTCCTAGCATAGTTAAGATTCAATTTACAACGGGTGATTGACAATACTAGTATCAATGTTGTGGTTCTTGTTCGTAAGTTAGAAAGACACTTATTGAAAGCCCCAAACCACGTAAAACATGCAAACAAAATTAGAGGCGTCTAACTTTGTTTTGCAGGGGTGTGCTGTGATGTGATATGGCCATGATTGTGATTATATATGATGTATGCAATGTTCCTTATTGTAAGTTGGCAACCGGCAGGAGCCATATGGTTGTCTTTAAATTCTATTAAGACCCGCGTGTCTATTCAAAGTAGTTGTAATAGTTGAAGCCGGTGGAAGACAACCATGGAGAAGCATCATTGACCTTGATGCAATGTCGGTGATGATGGAGATCATGTTCGTGCTAGAAGATGGAGATCGGAAGCACAAAGAAGAAAGGCCATATCATATCACATATTATGAATTGCATGTGATGTTTATCCTTTATGCATCTTGTATTGCTTAGTAGACGACGGTAGCATTATAAGATGATCCCTCATGCACATGAATTTCAAGTCATAAAGTGTTCACCCTTAGTTAGCACAGTTGCTAAAGCTTGTTGTTTCGAAGCACCACGTGATGATCGGGTGTGTTAGATTCTGCAAGTGTATACAACGTGAGCAAGCCAGATTTGCTCATGCGGAAACTAAGGTTTGATCTTGACGAGCCTAGCATGTACATACATGGCCTCAGGAACACGGATTACCGAAAGGTAGAGCATGAGTCATATAGTAGATATGATGAACATGTTGATTGTTCGCCATTGAAGTTGCATCAACTCTCGTGATGATCGGTTTTGATGTGGTGGATTTGGTTCGTGTGATCACTAAAACAATGTGAGGGATATTGTTTTGAGTGGGAGTTCACCTAGATTAATTTAATTATTAATTAGAACTCAATTTATCATAAACTAAATCAAAGTGAATTTGCATAGTTGTTGTAGTCATTGGCATCCGTTTACCACCTTGCGCTCAGTTATAATTGAGATGATAGAACTATAGAATTCTGGTTAGTTACTTTACGAACTGGTATCGTATTGTTTTGAAGTGTTAATCTAAAGTTTAAAAGTCCTATTGCAAACTTTCAGTAAGTTCCGGTTACTCCATAAAGTTTAATAATTAGTATTAAATCAAGAGTACCAATTCCAATTGTTAGTATATAAGTATCATGTTTGTCTCCATGATTCTTGATATTCAATGGATTCTCTTAATATCAAGGTTATATAGGATCTGAAAGAGTTGTTTCAGAAACCATGATGTGTGGAAGATATTGTGATATCTGAAACGAAGTATTGGTTACAACATGATAGAGTATAATATGGCAAAAGTCATGTTCTCATATTTGATGAGAATTTGCAAAAGGTTGGAGACACTAGTTGTCCTAATCCTCCAAAAGGTTTTGGAGAGCAACATTATACTTGCGATTCACCGTTACAAGCTAAAAGTAGCTTGATCATGGATAAATCCATGATGAGGGTGAATATTTGATGTAGGTAAGATATTTACTACACCAAGAGATTACTAAAGAAAGGAATTTGAAAGAACACCAAACATTTGATGATAGGTGATCTACTTCAAAGTGCAAGTCCAAAGACATTGGTATATAATTATACACGCTTTGGATTATGTGTCATATGTATGACTCCACTATTGATGTTGATAGATTCTTTCAAGCGAAAAGGAAATCTTGAAGAGAATCTCATAAATATATGGCAGAAAGGAAAAGACTAGAATTGTTCAGCTTAAGTATATAGATGATATACATGTTATGGCTATATTCTTTGCTTATTAAACAATGTGGTTCTCAAGTATTTGATACTAAATTTGTTGGTGTGAATCGTCATACGAAACAACACAATTCATGAACTACAATGGCCTAAGTAACTAGCAAAAGAATATGTGATGATGTTCATCGAGAACAAATAAAGGGTTATTGTGTTGCTCGTTAAACATCAAAGCTTGCCTTCAAAGATTTGTTTTATCAGGTATTATGAGAACAAAAGGGTTGTTCAAATAATTGCCGTAATCCATAAAAGATGGATTCACAAATCTCGTTGGAGACATCACATCCATAAAACTAGTGCTAAAAGATGTCGAAAGACAAATTGATTGAAAGATCACTTAGGAAGTGACATCGCCGTTTAAATTATACTGGAAAGAAAACATGAAGAAACTCCATGTGGATGGAATTTTGGAGTCTTTTGATTTTTGATCAAATGACACTTGTGAAACTTTCCTAGAGATAATTGAAACTTCGTTCATAGGCCAAAAGGGAACGAAAGACTAGCTTATTGGAATTTGTACATATTGTTGTACGAAGTCCATTATGTGTAGTCAAGAGCGATGGATTTTAACTTCATTTGCTTTTTAAAATTTTGAAGTGAATATATGAATATTTACTTAATAAGGATGAAGTATGAAACATTTGAAAAGTTCAAAGACTTTCAAGATGAAGTGAAAAATCATTGTAACAATAATATAAATAGTTTATGATAAGATCATAAAGGAAAATATTTAAGTTACAAGTTTAGCATAATACCTAAGATTTAAGGAATTGTTCCGTGGATTTGCATTTCCCGAAACACCATAAGGGTATGGAGCGTTCGAGATATGTAATTAAACCTTGTTTGACATGGTAAGATCAAAGGTATAATTCATAAAACTGCCATTATATTTTAAAGATTAAAAGCTTTAGAGATTACCGTTTTTCCACTGAAAAGAGCTCCATCATAATCCGTTTAAATGATACCATATAAAGTTATGGTTTGGGATAAAACCCAAGTTGTCCTTTCTTAAACATTGGTATGCTATGCATAAGAAAGATGTTTGCAACCAAAGTCGGATGAACCTGTCTTTGTATGTTATTTAGAATAACTGTTAAGTAATCCTCCATAACATCGGAGACAAAAGTGTTTGTCACTTAAAACGTCAAGTTTCTTTGAGAAGGAATTTTTCGTGAAAAGTTAAGTGGGAGGATAATAGAACTTTGATAAGGTTAAAAGAACCTTAGCTGTATGTGCAGAGTTCTTGCGCTAGAAAAGTGTTAGGAGGCAAAGAACAAAGCTCATGGCTCACGTACCTCAAAGGTTGTGGTCACGGAGATCCAAGTTCCTATTGAAACAAGTAGGTCGGATGAACAATCAAATATCAAGATTTGAGGGTTGAATCATTATTTGAGAATAATGAACCGACTACATGCAAAGAAGCGATGATGGGCCCTGACTCCGTCAAATGGCTTGAAGCCATAAAATCCGTGATAGTTCCATACACGAGAAATCAAGTTTTGAACTTGAAGGACTCTCGAGAAAGGTGTAAGACCTCACAGTTGTGTCTGGATCTATAAAGAAATAGACATGGATGTTTTACATCTATGAAATAGTTGACATTTTGGGAAAGAGTTCACAAAATGTTCAAAGGTTGACTATGACAAGATTTGATCTTTCATAGTGATATTTAGTCTAGACGGATTAATGTAGCAACCACTACATATAATTTGTTATATGGTAGTTGAATAAACAAAACTAGTTCTTCTAATAGAATCGTTACCTAGGACATGTGCATAACACGGTCCATAGGGTTTTGTTAATTCAAAAGGATGCTAAAAGCATATGCAAACTTCAATGGTTAAAGTGAGCATCGCGGAGTTGGAATCTTCACCATGATGAAACTGTTAAAGGAGTTTAAATTCGTTGAAGACGATGAAGATGCTTGCATTTGCAAGAAATTAAGTGGGAGCGCTAAGACATGTCTCTAATACATTATGTGGAAGACATATTGTTGATTGGAAATAATGTATCTTTTATTAACACATATTAAGAATTTCATCCCGATGAAAGACTTAGGCAAAACCCAAATATTTGGCATCAATAGACGCTAATATGGTTGTGCCAGAAGTACATAGACGAGATATTGAATGAGTTCAATATAGAAACTACAAGAAAAGGTTCTTGTCGCACAGAAAGGATTGAAAGAAGTTCAATGTTGATGATATATTCAAGTGTATTGACATATGGTAAAGTGAAACAAATAATCAAGTATAGATTGATACTTGATGTATGAAATCACAAAGAGTATTTATATCAATCATACTGTGATATGTACAAATCCAGATATGTCCTATGCTCTAAATGTTGTGAGCATATACCAGAATGATTCGTAATATGATCATTGGACAATAGTAAGGATATTCTTATGATCTTTTGGAAGAACTAAGAGTATATTATTTGTAGAAGTGACAAATAGATTGTTAGTTCATTGTAAAAGTACTACATTGATACTAGCTTTGTCACAAAGTACAAATTAAGTTTATCTCAATCTAAACTAAGGGTGGCACAATATAATGGAAAGTGAGTTCCATAATGGATTTGGATGAGTTCCAAAGTTAAGACATTGTGACAGATACTACAACAAAAGGCTAAGTATATGACTGCTATTATAGCGGCAAAAGAGGGCATTTGTGTCAAGTAGTTTGTTATCAAACTAGGTGTAGTTCACAGAGGATAATACTATGAAGATATATTGCGACAATATTACCAACATGTTTTAACCCCAAAGAACTAAAGGTCACACCGAAAGACCAAATTTATACAAAGCCATCTCATTAGAGAATGAGTGATGCGTAGAGACGCAAAGACATGCAATTACACACGGACCTGGAAGTGTCAGATCCGGAGATCAGTTGACCACTAGCAATCGTGTACATACATAACCGGAAAGCCATAGGTGTTGAATACACAAAGGTTTGAAACTAGATTATTGACTCTAGTGCAAGTGGGAGACTGTTGGAGATATGCCCAAGAGGCAATAATAAAGTGGTTATTATCATATCTTCACACTTATGATAAATGTTTACATACCATGCTATAATTGTATTAACCGGAAACATTAATACTTGTGTGATTTGTAAACTAAAATAAGAGTCCCTAGTAAAGCCTCTTGTTAAACTAGCTTGTTGGTTAATATATGATCATGGTTTCCTGATCATGAATATAGAGATGTTATTAACAACAGGATCATATCGTTAGGAGAATGATATGGTGGACATACTCCTATAGATAAGCGTAGCATAAAGATCAAGTCATTTTAATAGTTCAATTGCTATATGCTTTCTGATACATAGTAACCTAATTCCTTTGACCATGAGATCATGCATATCACCTTTACCGGATGGATGCTTTGATGACATCAAACACCACACCGTGGCGGGTGGCTATAAAGGTGGCATTGAGTGTTCGGAAAGTATTGGTTGAAACACATGGATCAAGAGTGGGATTTGTCCATCCATATGACGGATAGATATACTCTGGGCCCTCTCGGTGAAATGTCATCCAATTAGCTTGCAAGCATGTGACTAGGTCACAAGGGATCACATATCACGGGAACGAGAAAAGAGTACTTATCGATGTGAGGTTGAACTAGGTATGCAGAGATACCGACGATCATAACCTCGGATAAGTAAACTATCGTGAGACAAAGGGAAATTGGTATCGTATGTAAGTGGTTCTTTCGATCGCAAAGTAATCGTAGAAATATGTGGGAGCCATATGAATTTCCAGATTCCTCTATTGGTTATTGTTCGGAGAAGTGTCTCGATCATGTCCGCATAATTCATGAACCGTAGGGAGACACACTTAAGGATTCGACGTTGTTTTGAGTAGTTATGGTATTATGAGAAAGAGACCGAATGTTGTTCGGAGTCTCGGATGGGATCTGGGATATCACGAGGTGATCCGGAATGGTCCGGAGAATAATATTCATATAAGGAAAGTCCCGTTTCGGAGTTCGGGAATGATTCCGGTGTTTTCATCGGGAATGTTCTAGAAGGTTTCGGATTGTCCGGCACTCCGGGGGGGGAGGGTACATGAATGTGTAATTACATATTGAATGATTGCATCATGTACTAAGTGTTCTTGCTGTTCCAAAACTGAAAAGTCAAACTGTCAGTTTGAAAGTCAAACGGCTAAAACAGGAAACTGTGGGAAACAGGAAACTGTGGGAAACAAGCAAGAGGAGGTTGAAACCAACTTGGAGGAGGAGTCCCTCTCCTCCAAGCCGGCGGCCAGCCTAGGCCGAGTTGGGAGGACTCCTCCCTCCTGGCCAGCCCTCCACCTATAAAAGGAGGGGCAGGGCCTCCTCCTCTAGACACAAGTTCCTATCCTCTAATCTCTGGTTTAGAGCCGTTTTGGTTTAGAGCTTCTAATTGCTCTAGCCTGCGGTTTAGAGCCTTCTAATTGGTGTGTCTAATCCCTAGACCACTAATAGCCCTCTCTCATACTCCACCATACTCGCTTAAGCGAAGCCTGCGGGATCTCCCTCTACTTAGGTACCACCGTTGTCTTTGGGAATCGCGAGAGAGTGCTACAACCTCCATTTTCTTTGGAACAAGGGAGAGGAAGGTCTTCATCGAAAACCGAACGTGTGACCGATTGCGGAGCGCTGCGGAACGTTACGGAAGGATCGTCTACACGATCTTGAGATCAGGAAAGAGTACGACTACATCACCCACGAGAATCTGCTCTCGTTAACCGCTTTGGAATCTTCGAGGGTAAGTTATTCCATCGACTCGTTGCTACAATCTAGTAGATAGATCTTGGCTTGTTTTGTTTGTATGCGATAGAAAAATTTTGTTTTCCATGCTACGAACCCCTACATAGGAGACCTCTCGTCGGTTCCCCGCCGAGGGTCCAGTTGCAACTTGATTGCAACTGAGAACCCGTCGGGGGGAGGGGGATTTGCAACTTGCTTGTAATTTGAGCCCCCGTCGGGTCCTTGATTGTGACCGGGGTGGGCGACCGGGGGTCCTAGTTGCAACTTGCTTATAACTAAGCTCTACCGGGCGCCATTTGCAACTTGCTTGTAACTGAGCATCTGTCAGGAGGGGCATTGAACCCGCATCGCTAGACAGTTGCCCCCGAGGGCCAGTTTCAACTTGCTTGTAACTGAGCACCCGTCGGGAGAAGGGGCATTTTGCAACTTGCTTGTAATTGGCCTCCCACTGGGTCCCGGTTGCAACTTGATTATAACTGAGCTCCGTCGGGTCCCCGACTGGGGGACCCCCATCCGGTCGCAAAGTAAGTAAGCACCTATCGGGGGGTGGCATTTAAATTTTCTTGTAATTCAGGCCCCGCCGAGGGGCCAGTCGCAACTTGATTGCAACCCGGGAGGTGGGGGGGCTTCTATGGAGTTTTTTCTCACCATCCTTCTGAGTGCATGTGTTGGTGAGGTTCTTACCTTATGTGACGGGGGAAACCCTAGGCCCAGCGCGCTGGTTCGGGCAGCAACGCTGTGTTGACAGTGCCTCTCTCTTTGAGGGTGCTGCCTCGTACGGGGCGCTTCAGGGTCCTTGGAGCGTGGCGGGAAATAGTTGCAGGGCGCAGCGATCGCAGATCATCATTATTTTAGTCACTTCGCCACTATTTTCGTTTATTTTCATTTGGGCATGATGTTTTCTATTGCCCCAGCACTTCTTCAATTCCGATATTAATATAGAGGGGGTGAAAGCATGCTTTTGTGTGGAGGCGCTAGAGGGCACTAGAAATTCATTCGACATTCTGTAAACTTTTATGAAAGATGTCTTTTTTGAAATTTATGAAAAATGTTTAAGAAACAAAAAGATAAATAGCCATTTTTTTACAAACAGGGTTGCAAGTTTTGTTGCTGTCATGTTACATGTGTACAACGACAGTGGCTAGTTCCATTACACGTGAAGCTACGATAAACAGGCAAACACATCAACATGAAGTGCGGGAAATAAGAACAAGATGGGAGCACACGTCAAATTCTTTTCTTTAACACAAGATCACACGTCAGGTTATCTTTCTTTTTTAAGTAGACACACCTCAGGATATCTATACACGATTATCCCGTTTGACTTTTCCATCAAATAGAGTACTAGACCGGAAGCCCAAATGTCACATGAAAAACTTGGACCTCAATCGATACAGTAAAGCCCAAGCAAACAACTTACAATGGTAACGCGAGACAGAAATAAAGTACCACCGTGCGTTAAACAGCGTGACTGGGATTTATTAAATCTTAGACGACATCATCTACCCAAAGACCCCCTAAGCAGGAAGTCCATAGATTTTGCTAGGTCAATGTTGAGTTGGGTTACTCCCTATGAATACGAATGTTGAGTTGGGTGGTAGATAATTAGGCATACACTGATGATCATAGCAGATAGGCATTCTTTCTTCTGTCAGGGCATACTGATGGATTGATCTGCTGGCTTACAAAACATTGGTCTGATTAGTTTCTGTGACTGGTTCGTATGTGCTTAACTCCTGTATATATATATATATCCTCTCGTGCCTATTGTTTTCTTTTTTTTGGACCCCGATCCTTTCAAGAAGTTGAACATTTGTCATGAAAATTTATATCCTTTCACTTACATCAGCAGAAGTTCTAGTTGCTGCATGCCACTACAAGTATTGTGGAGGAAAAATAAATAAATGAAACAACAGTAGTATTATCATTCTAGCACATGATGTGGAGCCTTGAGAATTATGAACCACACCAACTTCTCTTCATTCCCTTGTCTAGCAGATAGGCAGAGGCTCGCCGTTCCACTCCTTGAGGCACTTGAGCAGAGCGTCGATGTGCTTACCCTGGTTCATGGCAACGAACACCTTGTCCACCTCCTCGCCGGGTGACCGCGTCTTCTCTCCGGTCAAGTACGCCGTCCCCAGCTCCTCTCGCACAAACCGGTACAGAGGGTACGACCGGCAGTTGGCGATACGGTTTGGCTCCGCGGCGGTGCCATTCTCCACGGCGCTTCTGGCAGCCTCGACCTCCCGAGGCAGCGCCGCGCAGAGCTCCTGCTCGAATGTGGCAACCTTGGCGAACACCGACGTTTCGATGTTGCGCTCGGCGTCGCCGTTGGCGAGGGCGTGCTCGACCAGCACCGCGCGCATCTTCTTCATGAGAGGGTAGTTGGCGCTGCAGGGGTCGTCAGCATAGGCGAACACCGCCTCGCGGTCGATCGTCTGGAGCAGGTCCTTCTCACAGAAACGAGCATGGTGGAGGCCACCCATGTCGTTCGTGATCAGGGTCTTCCTAGCCACTCTCGTCACACAGCTCTTCACGGCGTTCCTGACATTTTCCTCGAGGTGTCGTAGGTCGATGGCCTGGCACAGTGCAACCATGAACGTGGACGACATGAGCTTCAGTATGTCGATGGCCTCCGCGGTCTTCCGGGACGAGATCAATCCGAGGGAGTTCACGTCTTGGTTGTGCTGCTCCGCGCTCTGGACATGGTTGGTCACGGGGTTGCCCAAAAACTGGAGCTCCGAGCAGTATGACGCCATGGCGATCTCGGCGCCCTTGAAGCCGTAGTCCAGGCTTGGGTTGCGCCCGCCCGAGAGGTTGGAGGGTAAGCCGTTGTTGTAGTAGTCGTTCACCAGCTCCGAGAACTGGGCAAACATGAGCTTACCAATCGCGGCGATGGCAAGCCTCGTGTTGTCCATGGACACGCCGATGGGTGTGCCCTGGAAGTTGCCGCCGTGGATGGCCTTCCCACGAGACACGTCGATGAGCGGGTTGTCGTTGACGGAGTTGATCTCGCGCTCAATCGACGTTGTCGCGGCACGGATGACCTCGATCTGCGGGCCGAGCCACTGCGGCGACGTGCGGAGGGCGTATCTGTCTTGCTTCGGCTTCATCAGGGGGTCGAGCTCGCCGAGTTTCTTGGCGAGCATCATGTAGGAGCTGCCTTCCAGGATGTGCTCCATGATGGCCGCGGCCTCGATCTGTCCGGGGTGGTGCTTCAGCTTGTGAGTCAGATGGTCCGTGTACTCCGGCTTGCCGTTCATCACCTCGCAGAACACGGCCGACAGAACCTCAGCTAGGACACCCAGGATGTTTGCCTCAAAGAGCACCATCGAGGCGAGCCCTGAACCAACCGCGGTACCGTTTACCATGGCAATCCCTTCCTTGGGCTGCAGCTCGAAGAAGCCGTGCTGGATGCCGGCAATCTTAAACGCCTCCGCGGCGTTAACCTTGGTGCCATCGGGAGCCACAGCCACGGCGTTCGGGCGGCCGGTGACAAGGCCCGCGATGTAGGAGAGCGGGACGAGGTCGCCGGAGGCGGTGATGGTGCCCCGGAGCGGCAGGCACGGCGTGACGTTGGCGTTGAGCAGCGTGGCAATCGTCTCGAGGATCTCGAAGCGGATGCCGGAGTATCCCTGGAGCAGGGTGTTGACGCGGACGAGCATGGCGGCCCGCGTGACTGCCGCGGGGAGCACGTGTTCCTGGCCGCCGGCGCCGAAGGCCCCGGCGTTGAGGAACCGGATGAGCTCCCTCTGCAGGGCGCCGCCCTTCTTGGTCCTCCGGTGCGAGGTGGCGCCGAAGCCGGTGGTGACGCCGTAGCTGTCGGTGCCGTTGGCCATGCTGGCCATGACCCAGTCGCTGCTCTCCTTGACGCGGCCGCGCGCGGAATCGTCGAGCTCCACCCTGGCCCCGCCGGCCGCGGCCACCGCGGCGACCTGGGCGATGGTGAGGCTGGCGCCCTCCATGACCACCACCGGCCTGCGGTACTCCTCCACCATCCGCTTCACCGCGTCCAGGTGGCTCCCCGACAGCTCCTCCGCCGCCTTGCCCCAGTTGAGCGGGTCGGCGCGCGGCGGCGTGGCCACGCACAGACCGTCGGTGCAGCTGCTGGCCATTGGGTTGATCGAAGCTGTGCTGTGTCTCGGTGGAGCAGTTGTGAGAGAGAGAAGAGCTCGATCGAGGATATATCAGCAAGATGTGTGAAGTGGTGATCGACTGGCCAGTGTGTGGGTCAGCACTAGTAGGAGAGAAGAGCTCGATCGAGTAGGAGAGGATGCTCTTCTTGGATGGGAATGGAGGGGAGGCAAAGCCGGGTTTTATATAGGCAGCGCAGGCGTGGTGGGTGGAGATAGGGATATGGTGTGGGAGTGGGGCTGCGGACACCGGGACGAAGCAGCAGGTTGTGCTGACCGCTGGACTTGGTCGATCGGGTGCTGCTTGGTGGCGTCGTCTTCGTGCTCGTGCGAGGGGAGAGCGGCGCGCGCGCGGCAGCTACTGCGGCAAAAAAGGGAAGCGCGCGCACCAGTTGACGACTCAACGCACGTGCCACAAGCTCCAGCCTACGACTACGATCCACCCAGCAAATTTCTCCGCTATTCTTCCAAGTCAGATATAGGATGCGTTTGGTAGGCCGTAGAGGTCGGGGCAGGCCTGCTGCGACGAAAATGGTTAATTGGTTGCCTGTCCAATCATCGTGACCCGCGCGATTCTTAAAGTGCTCTGGGTCGGCCTCTAGAATAACTGCCGAATCGGCAGTTTTTTTTAGAGCATGATGAACCGAACGCAAAACTATTCCGAGAAGGCTTGGAAAAACATGAAAGACGCGCGCAATAACATTCATTCTCTTGCATCACTGCCCTCTTCCTTCTTCGTCTCACTCTCACCGCCACGTCCCATCCACTGACTTTCTTGATTCCTCCTCCTGCACCAATGGCATCGCCTCCTCCGCCGCGGGAAGCTCCAGCCAAGCTTCCTCTCTGGCGGGCCACATTCACCGCGTGGCAGATAGAGTACTACGAAGCCGACGGGGGCCTAGATTGACTTGGTCGTCGTGCCGCTGTAAAATCATCCTTCACCGATGGCAAGCCGGCCTTCCGCGGCCACAAGAGCGGCAGTGGCGGCTAGGGCTGCCGCTAGGATTCTGACGCCGGGGCTATGCGGTATTTCGATCCCCACGCTTCTTCGCTTCAACCCGAGCGACCGCCATGGCAGCAGGAGCCCCCGACACAAGTTGAAACATATAATTCCTGCCGGGATTCAATCCCGTTCCTAGGTTCCCTCCTTCTGGACCGGCGTTGTCGCCGCTGTCATCATTTATGGCCTCGACCTCCATGGCACCGCCGCTGGATTTGTTTCCAGGCCTCCATGCTACCGCCGTCCCCTGCTACAACATGCCTTATTAGAAGAAGGGGGTCTCGTTGCGTGCAGAATCGACCTTGCGTCCTCCACGTGGCCCATTATCGGTGATGCCTGTGGTAAATTCCGATTCCCCCTCTTGGTTAGGATTTTCCTAGATTCTTAGATTTGATTGTCGCCGATGCCTGTGGTAGTGTTAGATTCACTCGTTATACCGTTAGATTCGATGTGCATGCTGCCATTGTCAAAGATGTCAATGGCAGCGCACAGATGCACACCATGGTGGTGATCACCCTGCTTCCATTGACATGGTTGGCAATGCGCGCATGGTGATCACTGCCAAGGCATGCAGCTGTGCACTCTGCCATTGACATAGTTGGCAATGCTGCCAAGGAGATCACCTGCGTGTATATGTGTACCGCCATTTACATTGTTGGCAATGCTACCGAGTTGATCACTGCCCTGCGTTGGTGCGGTTGCATTGACAACGTCTTATTCTATGTTCTAGAACTAGGAGTTCGTGGCCAGACCTACGCTCCTTTGCAAGAGATGTCTGATTACATCCCTACTATCAGGCTGAGGCCTGTAATACCAGGCCTCTTTGAGAATTAAGAGAGCTAGAGGTGCCCAAGAAATATATGGGGTGGCCTACAAAGCTTGGGCAAGCCGGCGTTCCGGAGTAGCTTCCGCGGCTCTACGTGCAGGTCGGTGCCCAGGACCTTGAATCCCTTGTCGATGGAGAAGGGTCAAGAACTACTTATCTCAGACAAGAGAGTGAAGGTGCTGATCCGCCTCAGTAAATTCTACAAGTGGTGCGTAGAGATGCAGTGGTACAGTGGCAGCCGAGTGTTCTTGAAGAGGTGGAAGCCAAGATAAGAAGATAACCATGCGCGAAGGCGGCACCCTCGTCTTCAAGTACAAGAACCAAGGGGTCACCCTTCAAATGTATAGGGCCAGCATCATTGTGGAGGTCCAGTTCGAATACATTCGTCATGGCAAGTGAGCGCCCTCTCTGATTAACTACTGATGGCTGCTTTTGGTGATGATTATGTAGTGAACTTGTTGTGATGCTGGCCTGTAGAGCCTGAAAACATCTTCTTTTGCTCTCTGTGTGTGTTCCTCTAGTGTTAATAGCTATCAGGTTGCTTAGTTATGCATCTGACGGTAACTTAAGTACTATCTAGTTCTTAACCTGCTACGGTTAATCATCTATGTTTGTGCATGTTCTTTGTGTGTGCCTATGATCTACTGGTATGGTGGTAAGCTCACCATTTTTCAAAAAGGTGAGGAGATGCCAGTTTTTTATGCAAAATCAGCAAGAAGCAGCCAACAAAACAACTATGGTTTGCATTACTCAGCAGCAAAGAGGGTCTACAGGCAACCAAACAAACTGGACTCTCGGTACCTAGTCCTGCAAAGCAGGGTACCAAATGAATGGCACAAAGACCGTTTGCGTCTAGACATGCCCCGCCGTAACCCCAGGGAGCCCCAAAATCAAAACTGGCTACCAAACGCACCCTTGGGTGTGTCCAAGTCCAACTCTCCTATGGTTAGTTGTGGACTTTCTCTATAAATGTACACTACTGTTGTAGCAGAATTATGACTTGCGGATTTTGTGACATGACTTTGACCGTGACTAGAGGACGGCAAGGTTCACACAAGATATTTTGCCATGTTCCAACAGTTAACACTCAGTTTGGCCCGTTAGGTAGCAAAAAACAAGGCCACGGGAGGATTAACATGTGTAATCAGATAAAGCATTGTACTTAAATATTGCATGGACTAAGAAAATTAACCTCCAAACTTTTATAGCTAGGATAATAACAGTTGAACAGAGGACATGTGTGCATAAAGAAAAGTACTCCCTCCGTTTTAAAATATAAGATGTTTTAGCTTTATAAAGCAAATATATTTAGACTAGTTTTAGTATATAGGTCCACTCATGTTTGAAGTGAATCTACACATTAAAACAAGTCTAGATTCATTTTCTTTACAAATCTAAAACATCTTATATTTTGAAACGGAGGGAGTACGTAGTATCAAATATAAAAAGCTGCCTATAATATGCTAAACCATACATATATGAGAAAATATAAATTGACTACTCTTAGCATGGGGCGCATCGTAACTCCATGACATGGTCAGAATGCACGTTTGCAGTACCATGGTAGCATCATTTCATAATACTTGCCCAAGGACGAAACCAACCTTGAACAGAGAAAAACAATGTTGGCTTTTAGGGGTTTCATAATACATTCAGACTGCAGCTACGCAAAAGAAGCATCAAAAGCTCTGCTTAGTTCTGTAGCCATGATCTGTGCCACATGAGAGAATCATCTGCATGGACGACATTTTCAAATTAAGAAAGCCTTCCATAAGTTTGAAATTCGAGGGTACACAACAAATAGTCAGAAGTCCTATAACAGTAATGTGCTGCATGAGGATTTTACTTTCCCATTTCAAAATACCATGGCATTTTTTACATTGAGCAGTCCAGTTTAGTTTTATTTTATCAATAGTTTGTTTCTACTTGTTCAGTTTGGGTTTATTTGAATGGTATGGTTAGAGTTGTCATAACATACATTCTTGTAAAATTACATTTCCATATCATTTGTAGATATATTAGTAAAAAAAAGGTGAAAGCATAACTTTAGAGAAAGTGCACAGACAAGTATGCCAAATATTTTGACATGAAGGTAGTTTCTTGTCCCTCAAATCTATGTTAAGTACAAAGTGATGATTTACATTATCAGATACGACTTATAAGCCTTACAGTAAATGAAAAGCTAAGTAATCAGTTGTAAGATCTTACCGCCAAAACTGCAGGTCCTACGCAAAACCCCATGGGCCTCTTAGGGCCAAGAATTTAGCTGGTTGAAGTGTGAGGAAGCGAATAAGTTTACATTGTATAAATTCAGATCAAGCTCCAAAAACAAACTCCAAGTTTAAACAGTAGCCTTATCATTTAACTAATGTATTACATACTCTGTTCCATAATGTAGTATGTTTTGGCAAACTAATTTAGTAGTTTGCCAAGTTTGCCAAAACATACTACATTATGTAATAATTTAAGACTCACATTGCAAATATAACGACATTTTGTGGCTTTAGTATCATTTAACCAAAATAGTACTACCTCTGTTCCTAAATATAAGAAGTTTTGTCAGCTCAATTTGAACTACCAAAACGTCCTATATTTAGAAACAGATGGGGTAATAATGTAACACGGGGTAAGAATATATATGACTCACTAGGTTTGCGAGTCGGGCGGTGATAGACAGATATCTTTTCCATGGCTATGCCATTAGCCACGAAGAAATGTGCTAACACATCAACTCTTTCATCATCCTTGGGACATTTTATCTTGACCATTGCAAGGTTTTTGCAAACAAATGATCTACCCTCTGGTTTGACATCATCTTCTATTTCCTCATGATCCTTGTCGCAGAACAAAATGAATGTCACGAAATAGGTCCAAACTTACTTATCATAGTTAAATATAAAAGCAGTATAGGAATGCTTATACCATTTTAAGTTTAAGAAAAAGCCTCTCCAGATTTGGAGCATGCTGCAGGAACAAAAGTAATGCACGGAAGCCATCAGCCATACACCATTCACCAAGGGATAACATCTTCAGGTTGCTAAAAATTGGGCATGTTTCCATTTCCCTATTCAAAATCACCTTCATATGACACACAGAAGTGAATTTGTTCAGTCCAGCGAAAAGAATAATAACATAGTGAATGTACAAGCAATTAGACATTTGTTGGGAAGTGAATATTTGCTTCTGGTTAAGTTGCTTAAGAGGATGATATTGTTAGACTGTAGACATGCTGATAGTGATACAACATTGGAAAAGAAAAAGGATAACAAAAATGCTCCTGACAAGCTAAACATATTCCATGCGCTTTGCCTATCAATCTTATTGCAATAATGCTGGATTTGTTTTCCATAACTCATCAAGTCACTTGTTGTGATTGTGAGTATGTAACTGGCTGTTGGCATTAGAGTGTAAAAGATGCCCAACATGTGCACATAGTGTCCATTAAAAAATGTGGTTTTGTGAAGTATGGAATTTTTCTGCAAAGAAAATAACCGACAAGTATCAGCAACACATTCATATGTATACCTCTCCAACATGAGAAATCAGGTCCAAACTTGTAGCATTTGAAAGGCTGCAGATAACATTTTGGCCACCTGAAACTTCAGCACCACAGAATCCATCACTCAAGTCGCTATCAGCATCACTATCATGCTCATCATCATTTGAATCACTGTCGTCGGCACTGTCACACTCGGGCTCTTTGTACTTGTCTTCAAACTTATCATGCAAGAAAGAGTCATTAAGCTCGATGGTGCCTGTGGCCAGAGACCCCATGTTTTCAAATGAGGGAGCACGGTGGTATGGATTAACACAGCGCAACGATACGAGGTTTGGAGCAGCGATGGAGAGGTCCATCTGGATCCTGCACTCGACCATGGTCAAATTGGTAAGTGAGACAGATGATATCTTGGGGCCTTCCAGGTAGCACTACTTGAGCTCCAGGACTTCCAAAGAAGGGCACCCAGAAAAGAGCTGCCTTAGTGTCCTGTCGTACAACATTGTACCCGATAGGTGCAGGTGTTTCAGGTGGCAGGAGATGAGGGGCACGCCCTCGAGGTCAGATAAGTCATCAGCCCTTGGATGTTGACCAAGCTGGATAAACCGAGCTCCGCGGATTATAGCAGCACGGATCCACATGTCGACATCCGTAGAGTAGTAATCCTCCCCATCGTCACTTCTGGGGCTACACGGGTTGAAGGTGCCATTGTAACTGGCAGGGCTGCACAGGAGCCGGAGTGTGTCCAATGGCGCGGACACATCCCGCAGGAGGAAGAAGTGGTTGGCGAACCAGGCGAGTTGCATGGGGAGCCAGCTGTGACGGCCTTGGCAACAGACCCGGAGGTCGATGCAGGGTGCAGAAGCCCAGAGGTTGCGCCAGCGGCGCGAGAGCACGCAGGTGCGAGCCACCTCCCACGCCCTCAGGAAGGACAGGACCTTGTGGAGGAGTTCATATGAGAGGGCGCTGAGACGGTCATCGGTGGCAGCAGCATCTCCCTCGACGGGTTCAACTTTGGCTTTCTTCCGGGTCATTTCGTCGAACAGGTAGCCTGCGGTTCGGCTTCAGATGGTCGCGACTGATCTGCTACGAACAAATTACTACTCGATAAGTTAGCATCACATTGCAGGTGAAGAACGGGACGGTAGGAATGGATCGGACCTGCACGAGTGAGGATTAGACAAAGTAGCGGTGAGTTCTTCCGCTTCATGTACAATCCCGCCGATAGGGCGGCCGGTGGCGGTACATTCGGGAATAAATAAGTATAAGAGCTTCCAAAAAAACCACAAACCTCGACGGTGATCTCACCAGTGTCGAGACGATTCGGGTACGGTTACCTTGGAGTGAATCTGTAAAAGGTTGGCGGCGGGGTTCGAAGCATACAGAAGAGGTGGGAGATGATGCGGTTGCGCGGCTGTTCTAGAGGCGCGGATTATGGGCCTCGTCTGAAAGACTGAAACTATTAGAGCATCTTCCCTCGCCTACTCATAACGCAGATCCGGACGCCGAAATTAGTTTCGCACGTCGCTCAGTCGCGTATCCAGGGACCTGTTTTTGTCCGGATTTTGGCATGTTTTGGTCCGGCCTACCTAGGTTTCCGGATACGCCCTGGAGATGCCGGACGCCGCAATAAAAGGCGTGGGCCAGCTCTGTCGGCGAGACAGTTCTATTCCCACCCACTCCACTCGTTCAGACTGCCGCGAAGAGCTCCCAACGCCTCATGTCGCCATGACTTCGCCGGCGGAGCTCCACCGCGTCGAGACATGCCCACGCCTCTAGATACGCTCGCCATAGTTGCCGCCCACCACGACGCCTTCTCCGCCACCGCTCTCGTCGACCTAGCCTCGTCGTAGCTCTGATTCGCTACGTGCTCCCACCACCACGCCCGCCAAGTGTTCGGCATTTGGCCGGATTCGGCCATGGACTCTGACGACAACGAGATACTCGCCATTGACTCCGACGAGGACGAGATACTCGCCATGGACTCTGACGACAAGGAGATGCTCGCCGTACTCCTGGAGGAGGAGAGCGCCGCCGAGGTCGCCGAAGGTGAAGAGCACTTGCAGATCCTCGCATCGCTCGCCAAGTTGTACATGCAGATGGCGAAGCCGAAGCGCGGTGGTTCGGCGCCAGGTCGCCGAAAGTGCAAGGCGAGGCAAAGGATAGAGGGTTACTGCATGTTGTACGCCGACTACTTCTCCGACCAGCCACTCCATGGAGAGGACATGTTTCGCCGCCGTTTCAGGATGAGCCGGAAGCTCTTCATCAAGATAGTGCATGCCATCCGGGAGTTCGACCCCTATTTCCTTTGCAAGAAGGATTGCACCCGCTTGGTTGGGTTTTCCTTGCTTCAGAAGTGCACCGTGGCAATAAGGTTGCTTGCATATGGAGCGCCGGTTGATGCTGCTGATGAATATCTTTGCATCGCCGAGTCCACCGCCATTGATTGCTTGTACAGATTTTGCAGGGCAGTGATTGCAGTGTTCGGGGAACAGTAATTGAGATCACCCACTGTTGAAGACACTGCTCGGATCCTCGCAGTCAATGAAAGTAGAGGATTTTCTGGTATGCTTGGAAGCATAGATTGCATGCATTGGGAGTGGAAGAACTGTCCATTTGAATGGCAAGGAATGTACAAAGGCCACAAAGGAGGTTGCACTGTCATACTTGAGACAGTTGCTACACATGATCTTTGGATCTGGCACTCCTTCTTTGGCATGGCAGGATCGAACAATGACATCAACGTCCTCAACTGTCTTTTCCAAGCTTGTTGACGGTCATGCTCCCCCCGTGGAATTTAAGATCATTGGGCACCACTATAACAAGGGATACTATCTAGCAGATGGCATCTATCCAAGATGGCCAACATTTATGAAGACTATCTCAAGCCCAATGCTCTCCAAGCATTCTCACTTTGCCAAGGAACAAGAAGCTTGCAGGAAGGACGTGGAGCAGGCATTTGGTGTGCTCCAGCAGAGGTTTGCAGTTGTCCGATTCCCTGCTATGACCTGGTCGAAAGATCAGATGTGGGAAGTGATGAACTGTTGTGTGACCTTGCACAGCATGATCATTGAGGATGAGAGGAAGGATCCAGTGAGTTTGCTCGAGGAGGATGAGCCATCCTACAGACAGTGTCCTTTTGCCGAGCCTGATCATCAGGTGCCTCCAACCTGGGTTGCATTCATCGCAATGCGTCATGAGATCCGAGTGAAGGGTTTCGCAGCATAGTAAATCAAAAAAATTCTACGGATGCGAACGGGAAAGCCAAGATCTAATCTAGGAGATGCAAACAACGAGGGGGGATAGATGAGATCTTCATACCCTTGAAGATTCACACAGCGGAACGTTCAACGGAACGTGGTTGATGTAGTCGTACTAGCTTCTCCTCCTCGAGATCCGATCTGATCCAACACCGCAAGTGGCGATGCCTCCGAGAAATGCACACGTACGGCACCTCGACGTCTCCTCCTTCCTTGGTCCAGCAAGTGGGGTGGAGAGATAGATCGGATCTATAACACGACGGTGTGGTGCAAAGGTGGAGAGTTTCTGCGGCAGGGCTTCGCCTACACGCGGTCGGGAGAGAGAGAAAGAGAGATCTGGAGGGCAGCAGTATGACGGCTAGGGTTGAAGGAGTGGGGGAGGAGGGATGCGCCCCTGCCCTCTATATATAGGGGGCTGGCCGGCCCCCTTGGCCCCTCCTCCAAGCCTAGGGCGGCGGCCCCAAGGGTTGGAGTGGGGGGCAAGTTTTCCCCCTCCTTCTAGAAGGTTTCCCTAGGGTTTCCCTAGGGTTTTGGCCGGCTAGGCCTATGGGGCCTTGTGCCCCTGGCCCATCTTGACAGGGCACTCCCGTGAGGCCCACTCCCTCCCGACAAGAGGGGCCACGTTGGTCCCACTGAAGGTTCTAGAAGCTTCCTACAATACCGAACAATCCAAACAATTCAAATCCAAAACTGCTTTCCTTATATGAATCTTATTCTCCAGACCATTCCGGAACCTCTCGTGACGTCCTGGATCTCATCCGAGACTCCAAACAAAAACTCATAAACCAATTATCCATTCTATCCTAGCGTCGAGGCACGTTAAGTGTGTGACCCTACGGGTTCGAGAATATGCAGACATGATCTTCTATCAATAATCAACAGCGGGATCTGGAAATCCATATTGACTCCCACATATTCATTGATGATCATATCGGATGAACCACGATGCCAGGATTCAATTAATCCCATATATATTCCCTTCGTCACGCGATATTTTACTTGCTCGAGATTCGATCGTCGGTATCGGCATACCTAGTTCAATCTCGTTCACAGCAAGTACTTTACTCGTTCCGTAATTCGATATCACTTTGTGATTAACTCCTTAACCACGTGCTTGCAAGCGGTGTTGATATCGATTACCGAGTGGGCCCGAAGTATATCTCTCCGACTTGGGAGGGACAAATCCCATCTCGATACATACAACCCAACAAGTACTTTCCGATCACCAGAGAGACACCTTTATGATCACCCTCTCATAGGATGACGTTTGATGACCTCAAAGCTTTCTTCCGATACCAGGGAGTTGCATTATCTCATGGTCTAAGGAATACAATATTTGACATAGGAAAAGCTTCGCAAAGATGAACACCATGACACGATCTAATTGTTCTGCTTAATTTGGGTATGTCCATCATATCATTCGATCTCATTATTAATCGACAACTCATGTCTATGGTTAGGAAACCTTAACCATCATTAATCAATGAGCTAGCCCATAGAGGCGTACTAGGGACACAATGTTGTTCATAAACCACACAAGTATCAAAGTTTCCGCTTAATACAATTCTAGCATGGAATATAAACTTTATCATGAACAAGAATTATAATAATAACATCTTTATTATTGCCTCTAGGGCATAATTCCAACACCGAGATCCGGCGATGCATCAACAGCTGCAGGATGATCTTGTTGAGCACCTATGGATACGCAGGAGCAACACGTCGTAGATTTTCAGCGTGAACTAGGCCGAACTTGGCCGAAATATGTTGTATTTTTACTTTTGGCCGAACTATGTTTACATTTACGTCGAATTGTGTTTAAAATTTCGCAGAACTTTGGTCTTAAATTGTTCTGTATGCATTGTATGACGAACTATGCCAAAATCTGGACGAATTTGAACGGAAACGGGCGACTTGAGAACTCGGGCTGGGTACGCGAGTGGAAAACTGGGCATATTCAGGCCGAAAATTTGCGCCGTCCGGCCAAAGTTTGGTCCAGTTTCGGCATGGATTCGCCCAACGATTAGAGATGCTCTTACAATGTTACACGGACCGAGGCCATGTGAAGATCCTTTTAATTGAGCCCGTAATCTCACAAAATCTTTTTTCCCTCCTTGTACGGCCTGTTGGAGAACCCATCGTCAGACTTTTCTCTGAGGTCTTATTTTTAGCATTTTCAAATTGTTCTAAACTAATAGTACAAGTAACATAAACACGGAATACCCATATGATATAAGTACAATGCACTTACACCATATCCCTCTTTCGGCTAAGATTTCTATTTTTTGTCTAGATTGTTTTTCATGTCTTTTTCGAGATGGCAAGCCGACGATTACATCCTAAAGCTAGAATAAGGTCCTCCCGTCTTATCCTTACTCCGGTGTTGCATCTAGCACAGGCGAAGAACGTGTGGAGTCATACGGATTTTCGTGATCCAGTCAGTTTTCGTGTTCATTGATATGGTTTCATGTCGGTCTATTCAGATCTACGATTGTCACCATTCATGATTGTTGCTGCTTTGGTGTATTGATCCTTCGGAGCCTCGGCACAACGATCTTCCATCTGTGAACTATAGAAAGCTCTATTACGACAAGTTTTGCCCGTCTTTAGTGATGGAGGAGCGAGGACAACAGCATGCTTTCGGCTCGCACTAGTGTCTATAATCATCGCTAGGTGGTCCATGGACCTATTTTATTTTTATTACTTTTGGGGCTCTTTGTGTTGTTATTGGCGATTATTTTATAAAAAAATCTCTAAAAGATTCAGTTGCAAAAAATTACTAACAACAAATAAAAAGACCTATAAAGATAAATATGGTAGCTCGAGTCCTTCTCCTTGGTGGTTATTGTATGCCATATTATATCACCCCCTTTTTAAATAGCTCGCCCTTGCGACTCAACTAATGAGGGTCTTTCACACCATCCACGTTCAATATGTAGGATGATGAGTTTCTTGCAGCAATGGCTAGGCACAAACTGTTCATTACAGTTTTAGGATAGGCCTTGTTCATGCCGATTTGCCATTTTGTAAGTGTGCGCCATGGTTGGTTTGCTCGCTGCCACTATTCGCTATTTTGCTTGTCCTGGACCTGAACTCCTGTTTACTCCTCTCGTGCCTATTGTTTTTCTTTGGACTTCTTTCAAGAACTTGAACATTTATCATGAAAATTTATACCCTTTTACTTACAGCAGCAGAAGTTACAGTTGCTGCATGCCACTACAAGCATTACCGAGTGCAATCTTTGGCATTGGCATCTGGCTCTGGAAGAGCATTGCAGGCATCAATGTGTAGAAGAGGAAAAATAAATAGTACTGTAACTGAAACAATAGTATTATCAGTCTTGCACATTTGGAGCATTCAGAATTCTGGGGCACATTAACTTCTCTTCATTTCCTTCAGAATTATGTGTTTCACCTTTACAGCCCCGGATTTTTTTTGTTAACTCTTATACTTGCTGTTACAGCATCATCTGCCTTATGTTCTCTGAGTGCATCATTTGCGAAACGTGCTTCCTGTTTAAATTTCCATGTATTTCAAGCAATTCATGCAAAAAGGATAAACCAAATACTAACGCTATATAGTCAATGACATTGTGGAATATAGTACTCCCTCCGGTCCAGTTTATTAGACATGCACGTAGTTTAAAAAAAATAACCAATAAAATATGCAATATATGTCCCAAAAAATATATATTATTGGAAACTATTTTTAAAGATGAATAGTTTTTGTGATATATTATTTAAAATTTGTTGACCAAAATTATTGGTCAAAGTTGTTTTTAAACTACATGCGTGCCGAATAAACCGGACGGACTAGAGGGAGTACTCACCCCGTTCCGTTCACTAATATAAGATGCTTTGGCAAATTAATTTAGTTTGCCAAAACGTCTTATAAACAGAGTAAGTACTTTACTTTATTGATTTGGACCGTCTAGTGCTCATTCGGCCGAGAAATAACTAGTTCTCGGTTGATATGCCTGCTGTTCTTTTTCCCGAGGAAGCTTTGCATGCAGCAATACATGGCTGCTTTACTGCATGGCTGGTGTACGTGCACTTTCTCATGGGCCATGGGTTTTAATTTTGGGCTAACTAGTCCTAGTACTTCTTTTCTTTAACTTGATCAATCAATAATCACTCGAGGAGTTATCGTGTGTCTCTTTGCAAAAGAGGTTAAGTAAATCCCATAAAGAAAATGAAATAATATTCTTTTTTTGAGAGATGGAATGATATTCTCATTCAGTTTTATTTGCCGACATACAATTTGTCCACAACTATAATCATCTTGCACAAATGCAACTCCCAACCAATCCAAATTACGACGCTAATCCAATGGGCAGGAACGTTTTTCCCACTTGCAACTGGAAAAATCACAATCACAACCCACCTGCAACTCCCGGTCAACACGGATCACAACATTAATCCAACGGTACATGGGGAACTTTTTTCCTAGTTGCAACCCAATTATAACCGAAAAAACATAGTTACAGTTCACTTGCAACTAAAAAGTCACGGTTGTAACTCCCGTGCAACTCCTAGCACCCACGAATCACGACAAAAATACAATCGCCGAGAATATTTTTTTTCTCAGCTGCAACCCACTTGCAACTGGGAAAAAAAAGTTGCAACCCACTTACAGCTGAAAAATAAGAGTTAAAGTCCACTTACAGCTTCCAGCTAGCATGAATCACGTTGCTAATCTAAATTTCTAGGATCATTTTTTCAGTTGCAACCCACCTCTAACTCAAACCCCACGCAACTGAAAAATCATAGTTGCAACCCACTTGCAACTCCTGACCAACATGACTCACGAGGCTAATTAATATAATGTATTAAAACATTTGTATTCGGTTGCAAACCACTTGCAACTCTAACCAAAAACAATCATGATGCTAATACAACGGTCCAAAATAATTTGCTCAGTTGCAACTCACTTGCAACTAAGAAAAACTTAGTTGCAACCCACTTACAACTCCTAAGTAGAAACAATAATACATCGGTCTGAAATATTTTTACTCAGTTGCATCCCACTTGCAACTCCTAACCAGCAAAGAATCACGATGCTAATACAACCGTACGAGACATTTTGTACTTATTTGCAACTAGAAAAAAATTAGTTACAGCCCACTTATAACTAAAAGATCGTAATTGCAACTCACTTGCAACTCCAAGCCAGCACAAATCATGAGGCTAATACAACAGTCGAAAAATATTTTGTATGAAAAAAAGTACAACTCCTCTTCGTGACCCTTTCATACAAGCAAACAAGATAAATGTTACAAAGCTCATCCAACTCTTCCGCGTCCTTGGAACAAATCACACACAAAAATAATACAACAGCCTAACAAAACAGCTCACAAAAGGATATAGCGGCTGAGGAAACAGCCCACATAGAAAAAACAGGCCCGATAAGAGAGACCACCAGAGACAACAAAGCCTGCATTGCTAAAGAAACAAAACCAAAGCCTGTAGAAATCATATGGGCAAACAATCAATTGATCAAATGAGGTGACCGAGCGCTGGCGTGGTTCTCGGTCAGCCGAGCGCTAGCAATTCCGTTATTGATTTTACAGCTAGGTTCCAATGGACATTTGCACGTCCATGGACCAAACATGCCTTCTTTCTAGAGCCTATTTTTTTTTGCTAGGAATTACTAGTACATACTCCCTCGGTTTCAAAATATAAAATGTTTTAGATTTGTAAAAGTAATGTATCTAGACGCCATTTAGGATGTGTTTGGTAGCCCGGGGCAAAACCCAAATATTCTCACCTCATCCCACGTTTTATTGTTTGGTAGATCGGGTCGGCTCTATCCGGCAGTGCCCACCTCATACAAAAAAGGCCCCTTAGCCCTGCCCGGTTGCGAAGCTCAAATCCAGCTTCACAACTCAACAGTGTCGAGTCCATCTGTGTGTGCGACCCAGCGCTAGGGGTCATGGCCCCGCAACCCGTCGTGTGTCTCATTTTCCTACCCCACTCCCTTGCTATCTCTTCGCTCTCGCTATCTTCCCCGCCGACCCCTGTCTGTCTGTTCTCCGCCAAGACAAAGATCAGATCCGTCCCAAGACAGCCCCTTGCCGACCACCGTCTCTCCTAACGCGGAGCTCATCCAGACGTTGAATCGCATGCCCGAGGCATGCGGCCTCGCAAAGACAGCCTCCACCTCCGGCCACCGCCTCTCCTCACTGGGCGGGCGCTCCGACTAGCCTGAGGTGGCAGCGCGTAGCGCCGGAGCATGGCGGCTCCTCCTCTCACCGGCGACAACGCCGGAGCCCAAGCTAGACCTCCCCAAGGACCTGATTGCTTTTTCATTTTGTATTCAGGGACCCGATTGTTTTTTATAAATAGCTAACATGGCTCAACTCATAAAATGAACCAAACAGGATCTCAACTGAGCACATCTCAGCACATGCAACCTACCAAATACAGGAAATAAAACACACTTGTATGGAGTGAACATAGCTGAACTCAGCTTGTATGAGCTGAAATAGACCACCCAGGCTACCAAACACACCCTTAGTGTATAGGTTCAGAGAGGTTTACTCCGAATCTACACACCTAAAGACGTCTAAATACATTATCTTCATAAATCTAAAAAATCTTATATTATGAAATGGAGGAAGTATGCATCTACTGATTAGCCGAGAAGTAATCCGAATCTACACCCCTAAAGACGTCTAGATACATTATCTTCATAAATCTAAAACATCTTATATTATGAAATGGAGGGAGTATGCATCTACTGATTAGCCGAGAAGTAAGAAGTTAAAATTATATTTAAAAAAATAAGAACGCAGGAGGACTCAGATGCGTACTTGGATAGGACGCTGAAGTAGGACTAAGCAAATTAACCTACAAACTTTTATATTAAGGATAGTAATAGTTTAACGGAGAACATATGTGCATACAAATTTCTGTACTATCAAATATAAAAACCCGCCAATAATATTTTCAGCTAAACCATGTATATATGAAAAGCATAAATTGCATTATCTTCCCATGGGGCGCAGCATTGCTCCATGTCATAGTTAGTATGCATATTCTGCAATACCATGGTAACATCATTTCATAGTACTCGTCTAACCAAGCAACCAAACTTGATTATATATAATAATATTAACTCATCACACTAGAGAAAAACAATCTTGACTGAAAGGGTTTCATATAGCCACACATAGTTTAGACTTCAGAGTTAAGCAGAAGAAACATCAGAAGCTCTATTCAAGTTTTGCAACCATGTTCTCATCTGCACGGAGAACATCCTCATTAAGATATCCTTCCACTGTTCCAAATTCCAAGGTAAACAAGTAAATGATCAGAAGCCATGTAACAGTAATATGCTACAGGAAGATTTCACTTCCTCGTTACAAAATACCTGGTATTTTTCACATTAAACAGTCAAACTCGGTTATATTTTATCAATAACTTTTCTCTTATTGTTCAGTTTGGGTGTATTAAGATGGTATTGTTAGTTTTTTCATAACAATACATCATTATAAAACTAAATTTCTATAACGTTTATAGATTTATTAGTAAAAAAAAGTGAAAGAATAACATTCGAGAACATGCACAAACAAAGATGCCAACTATTTTGAAATGTAGGTAGTTTCTTGTCCCTCAAATCTATGTCAAGTACTCCCTCCGTCCTAAAATAGATGTCTCAAGTTTTCTAAAATTTGGATGAATCTATATACTAAATAGTGACTAGATTCATTCAAATTTTGATAAATCTGAGACATCTATTTTAGGACGGAGGGAGTACAAAGTGATGATCTCCATTATCAGATTAGACTTGTAAAAATACAGTAAATAGATAGCTATGCAATCGGATGTAAGATCTTACTGCCAAAACTGCAGTTCCTACACGACAGCCCATCCACGTCTTAGGGCCAAGGATTGGCCAGGTCAATAAAGTGTGAGAAAGAGAATAAGTTTACATTGTATAAATTCAGATCAAGATCCCGAAACAAATTCCAAGTTTAAATATACTCCTTATCATTTAACCAAAATAGTAATAATGTAAGACTCACATAGCAAATATAATGATATTCTGTGGCTTTAGTATCATTTAACCAAAATAGTAATAATGTAAGACTCACATAGCAAATATAATGATATTCTGTGGCTTTAGTATCATTTAACCAAAATAGTAATAATGCAAGACTTTTGTAAGATACGGTAAGAATATATGACTCACAAGTTTGGTGAGTCGACGGTGGTTGACAGATATCTTTTCCATGGCTATGCCATTAGCCACAAAGAACTGTGATAACAAATGAACTCTTTCATCGTCCTTGGGACATTTTATCTTGACCGTTGCAAGGTTTTTGCAAGCAAATGAACTACCATATGGTTTGATATTGTCTTCTATTTCCTCATGATCCTTGTCAGAGAACAAAATGAATGTCATGAAATAGGTCCAAACTAACTTATCAAAGGTCAATATAAAAGCAGTATAACAATGCTCATACCATTTTAAGTTTAAGAAAAAGCCTCTCCAGATTTGGAGCATGCTGCAGTAATAAAACTAATGGATGCAAGTCAGCAACCATACACCATTCACCAAGGGATAAAGCCTTCAGGTTGCTAAAAATTGGGCACGTTTCCAATTCTCTACTCAGAATCACCTTCATATGGCACACAGAAGTGAATTCGTTCAGCTAAAAGAAAATCATAATAACACAGTGAACCTACAATCAATTGGACATTTGTGTGGAAGTGAACGTTTGCTTCTGGTTAAGTTGTGTAAGAGGATGTTACTGTTAGACTGTAGACATGCTGATAATGATACAAAGTTAGTACAACATTGGAAAAGAAAAATGATAACAAAAATGCTCCCAGCAAGCCACTCGTATTCCATGCGCTTTGCTTATTCATTTTTGTTACAAATAAAGCTAAGATTATTTCCAATAACTCATCAGGTCACTTGTTGTGATTGTGACTATGTAGTATTAGAGTGCAAAATGTGCACATAGCACATTGGATGTCAAGTAAAAAATGGTTTTATAAAGTACATATTTTTTCTGCAAAGAAAAAAACCGAAAGATCTATATATTAGTTAAAAAATACAAAATACTGAAAGAGAGATATCAACATCATATTCATATGTATACCTCCCCGGCATCAGCTATCAGCTCCAAACTTGTAGCATTTGAAAGGCTGGAGATAACATTTTGGCCACCTAAAACATTAGCACCATAGAATCTTTCACAGGTACCCAAGTCACTATCAGCATCACTACTATCATCATCTGAGTCACTGTCATCGTCGCTGTCACACTCAAATACATCTGGATTGCGATCTTTGTACTTGTATTCAAACTTATCATGTAAGAAAGCATCATTAAGCATGATGGTGCCCGTGGCCAGAGACCCCATGTTTTCGAATGAAGGAGCACGGTGGTATGGACTGACACAGCGCAGCGATGTGAGGTTAGGGGCAGTGACAGAGAGATCCGCCATGATCCTGCACTCGACCAAGGTCAAACTGATAAGTGAGGCAGATGATATCTGGGGGCCATTCAGGTAGCACTCCTTGAGCTCCAGGACTTCCAAAGAAGGGCACTGAGAAGAGATCTGTCTCAATGTCATGGCGTGCAACGGCGTACCCGATAGGTGCAGGTGTTTCAGGTGGCAGGAGACGACGGGCACGCTGTAAAGGCTAGTGAGGGTCTCATTCCTTGGATGATGACTAAGCTGGATAAACCTAGCCCCGCGGTTTAAGGCAGCACGGATCCACATTTTGACATCCATTGAGTAGTAATCCTCCCCGTTTCCGTCATACTTGGGGCTGTATGGGGCGTACGGATCATCGAGACGGGTGGGGCTGGACAGGAGCCGGAGTGTGTCCAACGGCGCAGACACCTCCCGCAAGAGGAAGAAGTAGTTGGCGAAGCTGGAGAGTTGATTGGGGAGCGGGCGGTGACGGGCTTTGCAACAGACCCGGAGGTCGATGCAGGGCGCAGAAGCCCAGAGGTTGCGCCAGCGGCGCGAGAGCACGCAGGTGCGGGCCACCTCCCACGCCCTCAGGAACGACAGGACCTTGTGGAGGAGCTCATCTGGGAGGGCGCTGAGACGGTCATCCGTGGCGGCAGAAGCATCTCCCTCGACGGGGTCAACTTTGGTTTTCTTCCGGGACATTTCGTCGAACAGGTAGCCTGCGCTTCCGCTTCAGATATTGTCGTGAGAGATCTGCTACGAAGAAATTACTCACATTGCAGGTGAAGAACGCGACGGGAGGAATGGATCGGACCTGCACGAGGATCGGTTGAACTTGCGGTAAGTTCCTGCCGCTTCAAGTACAATCCCGCCGATAAAGGCGGCGGCGGCGGCTACATTCGGAATAAACTGTTACCTCGACGGTGTGATCTCGCCGAGCGTCAGAGCATCTCGCGTCCAGCCCAATAGGTAGGGGGTCGAAGCAGAGAGGAGAGGACCTTTTCATCACTTCCGATTTCCGAACACACGTACAGCAGCCCACCGTCGTCGGGTACCTCGGCATGACTTGGGCCGGGCCGGTAAAAGCCCGCGGAACAAAACTAGGCCCGAGCCTGGTCGGCCAATCCAAAAAAGCCAGAAAGCCCACCAGTCCTGTCGGCCACAGTCCGGGCCTTTTCTTGAAATTCTGATTGATATAGTCCAAGCCCAGCCCAGCCCGACACGATCAGCAGGCCAAAAATCTAGCCGGCCCGACTGGGTCGGACTGCCCATGCAGCTGTATACTAAACATACCATAGGGAGATTTTTCCCAAAAAACTAAAACTAGCGATATTTAAGACGGTGGAGAAAAGACTAATTTAGCCCCATGAGGAACCTTTGCTCCCTCCATGCCAAAAAAAATATTGCTGATTTATCTAGATTTGCATGTATCTAAACCTGTTTTAAGGATTGTTTAGTTTGATTTAAATCTGCTTTTTGATTTTGGCTCATAAACCACAAATCCTCCTAAGACTCTTAACTGAACACACATAGTTGTATGATAGTTGTATAAGTAAAGACAAAAACATTTATTTAGGTTCTTTTGTGGCTTATAAGTCAAACGCTAAAAGTTACTTTAAATAAGCCTAATCTGGACCGTTGGTTGTTGTTGAGATCTGGAGCAGGAAGACCCACCAACCTGCCACCTATTTTATTAGATTCCCTTCTTCAAATATACTAATAAATTGAAACCCTCCGTTCCAAAATATATGTCTTAGTTTTGTTAAAATTTAGATAAACCTATATACTAAATAATGTCTAGATTCATCTAAATTTTAACAAATCTGAGTCATCTATTTTAGGACGGAGGAAGTATAACTTTCATACAAAAAATACAAATTTTGTTTGCATATTTGACTTCCTCACGACGTACTCTTCAAATAGAGTCTAATTTTCAATATATGTAAAATTATTTTAAACTTTTTCGTAACCTAGATCTATAAAATTCTTTGTTAAATTATTTTGGATCTGTAAAGTTCCAACACCTTACACATGTTGTTCTGCAGAATGGATCTATAAGTACCAACATCGTATATATATAGTCCTGTGATAAACGGCGGTATAGATTTATTTTTAGGTGGGACATATATGGGACCCATTGACTCAGATCTCAAACAGCATGGACGGCCAGGATAACTGTTCAACCCCGAAACAGTTCGTAAATCTTCGGGTCATGCTAACTAGCACACTTATCCATGCATTGCAACGGAGAATGAAAAATCAACTTATAAGCTAATTCCATGGTCATTCTAGCTGAGATTCACAGCAGTTGTCATCTATAACTTTATATCGATGTCGTTTCAACATATATATGTCTTTTCATTTATTTATTTTGTATCATTACATGTATGCCTTTATGTTTTATTTCTTTTCGGAAAAAAAAGAATGAGATGCACAGACGAGAGCAGCAATAATAGGGAAAGTAGAAGGATGATTAGAGAGGGAAATAGGTTACTACTATCTATTATGGACTTATGGTATCAATCATCATGCACCATATGCTTAATCATGTCTTTAGCAAAAGACATGTCGGACCCTCTCGCGTCTCTCGCTCCCCTGAGGGCGACGAGACGCCGCCCCTCCCTCCGGCCACCCCCGTCCCCTCCACCTTCCTCCATCCTTCGCCGCTGCCGGCTTGGGTCATAGGGCGAAGCCCTGCCGGCGCCGGCACCGGCGGACTGCCTTCCCCCGCGTCCTGCAGATGGGGTCAGGGCCCCTCTTCTCCCCGACGACGGTGCTCTTCGGGAGGCCCTGGTCCGGCGCGGCCGGGTGGCCCAGGCGGTGGCGCCAACCTCGGGCGGCAGGCGCCATGGCGGGGAGCTCTGCTGGAGTCCGTCCCCAGCTCGAATCTGGGCACCTCGGGCCTAGATGGGCTCGAGCAGGACCAGATGGGCTTGGGCGGGCCGGTGTGCTGCCTCGATGGTGTTCTCTGTAGGTGGCGACGACAAGCTAGAGTGGAGTATGCAGCATTGTAACCTCCCATTGCAGCAGCGACGGCTAGGGATTTACGTGCATGTCTAGGCCCGGCCGGACCCTCCCGGGTCTGGTGTGCATCGGCTGCCCTGTTCGGTCGATGACTGCCTCTCGGCGGTGGAGGTGAGTTCCTCCCGCGCGCTGCGGGGCTATTGTCCCTCACTCCGGCGTTGTCGTGTGCCCTCGCTGATCGGTCCACGTGTCAGTGTCCACGAAGAGACGGGTGAAGATGATTGCAAGATCGTGGTGGCACATGCTAGTTGGTGGCATAGCTGGATGGTGGTGTTCCGAGGTGTCGGGTTCTATGTGGGCAGTGGTTGGGAGAAATCCCTGTCAGCGTGTCCGACCCCGACGTGGTGCCGGCTACGGGTGGTGTCACTCCTTCCTGAAGGGCGTCGCGGGATTCCCCTGCCTCCACTTTACTCAGAGTACCGAGGGAAACCCCAGGACCATGTCCGGGTAGCAATACTGTGCCTACGGTCCTTCCCTTGGGAAGGGGCTGCTTGGTACTCAGCGCTTCGGAGCGCTTGGAGCGTGGTAGGACAAATTCGGGGGGCACAGCGATTGCAAATTTTCAAGCTTCATGCACTAGCCAACGCAACCAAAAGTCCGAACTGATGGAAAGGGCTAGTACAATCCACTTATACACTTCAACACCCCTTCTCACGTGTGACCGAGAGAAGTCAGCACGTGCAACCGGAAGAGAGCTACGGCGCGCGAAACTCACGTATGACTCAAGAGGCCTATACGTGGACATAGAGGGGTCAACAACAATTTTAGGATAAATTTCGAAAGCCAGGACTCGAACTCGAGACCTTAGGCTCTGATACCATGTCAAGCTTCATGCACTAGCCAACGCAACCAAAAGTCCGAATTAATGGAAAGGGTTAGTGCAATCCACTTATACACTTCAACACAAATCATCTTAGCCTAGTCGCTTCGTCTTTGTCTTCATTATTTTTGTTGGAATTATGCCCTAGAGGCAATAATAAAGATGTTATTATTATAATTCTTGTTCATGATAAAGTTTATATTCCATGCTAGAATTGTATTAAGCGGAAACTTTAATACTTGTGTGGTTTGTGAACAACACCGTGTCCCTAGTACGCCTCTATGGACTAGCTCATTGATCAATGATGGTTAAGGTTTCCTGACCATAGACATGATTTGTCAATTAATAATGAGATCATATCATTGGGAGAATGATATGGTGGATAGACCCAAACAAAGCAGAGCAATTAGATCGTGTCATCGTGTTCGTCTTTGCGAAGCTTTTCCTATGTCAAATTTTGTATTCCTTAGACCATGAGATAATGCAACTCCCTGGTATCGGAAGAAAGCTTTGAGGTCATCAAACGTCATCCTATGAGAGGGTGATCATAAAGGTGTCTCTCAGGTGATCGGAAAGTATCTGTTGGGTTGTATGTATCGAGATGGAATTTGTCCTCCCAAGTCGGAGAGATATACTTGGCCCACTCGGTAATCGATATCAACACCGCTTGCAAGCATGTGGTTAAGGAGTTAATCACAAAGTGATATCGGATTACTTAAACGAGTAAAGTACTTGGTGAACGAGATTGAACTAGGTATGACGATACCGACGATCGAATCTCGGGCAAGTAAAATATCGCGAGACGAAGGGAATATATATATGGGATTGATTGAATTGGCATCGTGGTTCATCCGATATGATCATCGATGAATGTGTGAGTCAATATGGGTGCCTGCACTGCTTGATTATTGATAGAAGATCATGTGCGCATATTCTCGAACCCGTAGGGTCACACACTTAACGTGTCTCGACGCTAGGATAGATTGGATAATTGGTTTATGAATTTTTGTTGAGTCTCGGATGGGATCCAGGATATCACGAGAGGTTCGGAATGGTCCGAGAATAAGATTCATATAAAAAGGCAGTTTTGGAGTTGAATTGTTCCGGGTTAATCGGTATTGTCTTAAGCTTCTAGAACCTTCCGGAAGGGGACCAACGTGGCCCCACCTTCCGGGAGGGGCATGGGCCTATGAGGGAGTGTCTGTCCGCATTGGGGGGGCACAAGGCCCCATAGGGCCCAGCCGATTCTAGAGAGATTTGACTCGTTTAAATCTCGGGATAGAATTTCTAGAAGAGGAGAGTTTAAATCGTTTAAACTAGAGATAGGATTTCTAGAAGGAGAGTTTAAATTGTTTAAACTAGAGATAGGCTTGGAGGAGGGGGGCTGGCCCCTCTATATATAGAGGGTGCGCCTCCCCTACACACACCTTCCTCCAAGCCCTAGCAGCCTTGCTACCTTCCTCTCTCCCTCCCGACTGTTTGTAGGCGAAGCCCTGCAGCAGAAATTCTCCACCATATACACCAAGCCTTCGTGTTGTAGATCCAATCTATCTCTACACCATACTCGCTGGTCCGAGGAAGGAGGAGAAGTCGAGGTGCTGCACGTGTGCATCTCACGGAGGCACCGCCACTTGTGGTGCTAGATCAGATCGGATCACGAGGAGGAGAAGCGAGTACAACTACATCACCCACGCCCGTTTAACGTTCCGATGTCGAATCTTCAAGGGTATGAAGATCTAATCCAATCTCTCGTTGATTGCATCTCCTAGATTAGATCTTGGCTTTCCTCCGCTCGCATCCGTAGAAAATTTTGATTTACTATGTCGCGAAACCCTTCGGGTATCGAGCTAGATCTATGCGTAGATGTGTTTCACGAGTAGAACGCAACATGGTTGGCGGGCGCGTTGATGTTTTCTGTTGCAAGCCTCTTGTTTGTGTTCTTCTTATGACGCGGATAGTGAGATTGAAGCGGTCCAGGCCAACCTTACGCGACGCCGTCGCGAGACCGCTCCGACTTGACGTGTGGCTTGTACCACACATGCGGTGGTGGATGTCGCTTTCTATCACTATAGTTGTCATGGGATTAACACCGGAGTTTGGCAACCATAATATCACCGTTGTGGCTTTCCGTAGGTAAGAATCGTTCTTAGCATATACTCCCATAAGCCACGTAAAACATGCAACAACAAAGTAGAGGCGTCTAACTTGTTTTTGCAGGGAGTGTTTTCTGTGATATGGTATGGCCCAAGATGTGATGTGTATATTGTATGCGATGATCATGTTTTGTAATGTTTCACGACTTGCATGTCGATGAGTACACAACCGGCAGGAGCCATATGGTTGTCTTTATAATTGTGTATGACCTGCGAGTCAACTTCTTATACGCCATGTAATAGCTTTACTTTATCTCTAAGTAGTTAGCAATAGTTGTAGTTGCTATTCGTGGTGGAGGCAATCATGGTGGAGTGATGGAGATCATGCCGGAACGCACAAGATGGATATCATTGCGCGAAGATTGGCTATACCATGTCACATAAAGTTATATGCATGTGATGTTTATCCTTTTATGTATCTTATCATGCTTAGATCGCGATGGTAGCATTATAAGATGATTCCTCACTTAAAGATCAAGATAAAAACTGTGTTCTCCCCAAGTATGCACCGTTGCGAAAGTTCGTCGTGTCCAAGCATCACGTGATGATCGGGTGCTATAGACTCTACGCTCACATACAACGGGTGCAAGCCAGTTTTTGCACACGCGGAAATACTTGGGTCTAATGTGGCATCCCGCAAAACCACTACTAGAAAATCGCGTTGAATTTGTGCATTGCATCGTCATCATCATATGTTGTTTGTCAAAACTATTTCCGCAAAGCCCGATTTGTTTTTCAAACGCCCCATCTTTAATCAAATATCAAACCCCGGGACTCCGAATTATTTTTGTGTGTCTGATATCGGTTTGCAAACGGTGTTTGTAAAACAAATAAAAATATTTATTATTTTAGTGGGGGCAGTCGAACGGGCCGACCCGACCCGAACGACCACCCCCAGGAATTTAAATCGGTCCACCCTTAATCCTTTTTACACCCACCTATCTACCCAGCCCTCCCCTCCACCTCACTCCCTCCAATCAGCTCTCGCCACCTCACCTCTCCTCTCTCCCCCACCCAATCCCAGCTTGCCACGTGGCCTCCCTCCTCTCTCCCTCTCCCTTTTCTCTCTCCACCTGCCCACACAAGCCACCCACGCGGTCAAACCCCACTGGTCACACGCCAGCCTCTCCACCCCGCCTGGGCCTCCGACGTCGACCCCGCCAGAGCCGCTCGCCCCGCCGCTCTGAGCTCCGACGCGTCCTCCGCCCGTCCAAGCTCCGCCGTCGCGTCCCCGCTGTCGGCCGCGTGCCTCGTCGTCCTTTGGCTAAGGAATCGGCATCGCCTTGTGTCTGTGCTGCGGTTGATGTGGTGGCGTTGCGAAGATCTCGCGGTCCAAGTCTAAGACGAGTCCCGTCCCGTGGCATGCCATGATCTTCGAAAAATTAATCGATGCAACTGTGGTGCGACAATGCCCCCTCGTTGACAAGCAACCACGACCACCGCCAAGATCTTCTTGTCGACAAGATCCCTGACGCAAGTTGGAAACGATGTATCAAGAAGGAGCCTCGAGATCGCTGATGTGGAACGCCAAGAACTTCTACCGAAGACCGACCCGATACATGGACCCGAAGACCGCGGATGCGACAAGATCGTCGCTCGGACACCAAGTACTGCCTCGGACGCCAAGACCCGAGCCGAAGGGGACACCAAGTACGACCAGACCCGCGGAACCAACAAGGTCTTCGCGACAACAAGATCGGCTTCCCTAGTGACCGCAACCAACTCAAGTTCGCCATCAAGCCGAAACCCCAAGAACGGCGATATGTGATCGAGGGGTGATGCATGCCAAGCCGAGGATCCGGTGACGTCGGTACGACAATGTGTTCATGGAGCACCGATGACGCCGTCACAGACTCGAAGTCCGAACCAAACCCGATGGCTCGACATGATCCTCCCCAGAGAACGCCAAGATCGCCACGGAACGACAAGAACTCCATCCCGAACGCCAGGACCGCCGACATGACCCGAAGACCCCGGATGCGCCAAGAACTACCCCCGATATCCGAGAACGATCCCGGAGTCCGAGAACGTTTCCGTCGAACCCTGAACCCCAGATCCGGGCCCCGAGACCGAACCCCGTCGAACCCCGGAACCCCAAGTTCGTCGAGACCCCCTAATGTGTGAACCCCTTCCCGCAAACCCTATTTTATAATATAATACCATTGTTGCATATTAAATCATTCATCTCGCATGCATATCATGTGGTTTGGGGGCCTTATGCCGATTCACCTAATAATTAAATATGGGGCCCATATGCGGGCAAATCTAGCCTTATATTGGCCTCATTTAAATTGATGTAGGGAACCGGTACCGTATCTTGGCCATGTTAATACAACATTTAAATTGCGGGGTAGCTAAATAACATGAACCACCTAATTAATTGTCGGGACCCCGGTTCCACTTAATATGACCTAATTGCATCGCACCTTTGCCATGCCATGCATCATATCATAAGCATGCCGATCTTTTGCCGTAGTATTAAATAGTGCATCCGGTGTTTCTTCTAGTGTTTTGCTTCTTCGCGGATAAGGCCGTTGAGTTGATGCGAGTGCCGACCCGATCCTCGGTTGAACCTTCGACAATGTTTTCAGGCGAGCACCTCCCCCCTTTCTACCTATCTTACTTTTATAGTATTTATTTCCTCCTGTTGATCTATTGCTATCTGTGTTGCGATGCTTTAGTTTCCGTACCTGTGATATACCGTGCAGCCCTATATTGCCTTGGACACATCCTATTACCTGTTGTTTGGTAGATAGTTGGACTTGCACGTCGTAGTCGCTTGCTCAAGTGCTGTTACGTGTTGTCAAATGCCACAGTTGTTGGAGTAATGCCGCATGCTTGATGTTGGAGATGGCCCTAGTTTTACTTATCGTTCACTTTAATTCATGTTTAACAACTAAAATTGAAGTAAGCAGAGGCATCGGTGGGTGATAGATAATATTTGGTTTCCGAACGCCCACTTGTGTCCCGTAGGACCCCGAGTACTTGATACCTGTTCCTTGTTTTATCGCGCTATCCACATCCGGGAGGTATATGGGACCCCCTGAGCCGAGCTTGATTCAGTCTTATTTCTTGGGGCCACAAACTAGTTTGAGGTTTTATTTACGATCCTGTACTTATGCCATGCTACGCTTTATTTAAATTGTGCGATGAGCACATCGCATCATTTAGGTAAGCGGAGTGATTACGTGGTATCGACACCCGAGTTTTCGGGTTCCCGATGCCATGACCATTGTCGCAAACCTTGAGTCCGTCTCGAAGCTTGCTTACTGCTATGGTGTACTCCAAGGGTGGCCCCTGAAATATTTCTGAATCGTGATTGTTCAGTCGTGAAAGCCTCGTGGGTTTTGATTTGGTTTTTCCGAGGTTGATCGAGCGTGTGTTGCTATTGGTGCACCCGCCGGGTAAAACTTTCGAAAGCCGTGTCCGGATATGGACGACTTGGAGCACAGTATCTCGATCATAGACAAGCATAACTAAAGTTTATTGCTATAAATTTGACTTTATAATGACTAGTAATCAGCTTCACTATAATGGAATGGCTAAATAATACTGCCCACAATTGCTTGTTTGGATTGTCGCTTACAAGATTAAGCGGAACCGGGGTCCCGACAATTAAATATATGGTTCTAGTTGTTTAGATACCCCGTATTTAAATGTTGTTTTAACAAGGCAAGATATGACAATGGTTCGATGCACAAATTTAAATGGAGCCAATATTAGACTAGAAAAGCTCGCATATGGCCTCTATATTTAAATTATGAGGTGAATCGGCATAATGCTCCCAACCCACACAAATATGTATGCACTGCAACAAATTGAATGATATTTTATAAAATAAAATAGAGTTAGGGTCGGGTCTCACAATTTGGGTGGGAAGGACGGAGAGACGGTCCTTGGATTGTAGTTGGAGTAGTGAAAGTTTCCAAATTGGTGGACAGAGGAATAGATCTTGTTGAACGAGCGGCAGACGGTTGGTTCCGGAGTTCATGACGAAGTGGTGAAGTAGATCACGGGAATGGCAAGAAACCATAAGCGTCGCCAGATAAAATTCCAAGCCGACACTTTTACGGGCATTCTGTCGAACGCCTGACGGGTACCCAAACACCGGACTAAATTAACATAGCTACCGAGGTAGACTTCATGAGGCAAAATCAGCAGCGGTTGCAACATACTGAGTATGACCTGGTTTATGGCGCAAACGCAAATCAAATTGTCGGGCCGAGACGCATGCGAGCACGGTCAACTGATGGCGTGTGGCAGCCTATTGTGGTGCAGGAAGGGCAAGACAGAGATGTTGACCATGGAAAACCGAGGCGAATAAAGGCGTCGCAGGGAAGTTGGCGTTGTGCATCTGTGGTAGGAGATTGTGGTGGCGATTGGGCGATGTTGGACGGTGAGTTGCGGTGGTGTTGCTGCAAACCAAAAGAGAGCAGGGACTAGAAACACGAAGCGTGAGGGGAAGCTGCAGGCTGCTGGTCTGATCCGCCAGCTGCACAAAGAAATTGACGACGGTGACCTGGCGTGATGTTCTGCCGTAGAAGAAAAACAAGAACGGACAGGCCTGTTGGCCTACAGTGGCGCGCGTGTTCGCTCACCAGCAGCACAGAAGACGGCGGCAGGCGCTAGACGATGGGACAAGCAGCAGGAACTTGACAAGAAAAGAACTGATTTAGTGTACCGAGAACAAGAGAATCGATTGAGTGGATTTATATACATCGATCTGAACACAGGGAACAAGACGTATATTTGATTGGTTAATAAATGCCATGGCGGCCAAGGATATATACAATCGGTTACATATAACCAAGAAAGATCTTGTCAGATTAAAACAAAGAAACGGTGGTCGATTGACAGGGGAAGAACATGACGCGGCAGGGAGAAAAAGAGGTGGGGAATTTTACATCTAGATCTCAGATTTGGAGGGTTAGGGTTTGGGAGGAAGAAGAAGGGGATAGGAATATTTATATAGTCCAAAGTAGACTAGATGGGGCTAGTTTTGGGCCAAAACATTAGACTGGCTTTTAGCCTAATTTTATTTATAAATAAGTAAAGCTTTTGATGCGAGAAATATTATTTATTTAATTTTAATAAGAACGAGAGACGGGTTTAATAAAACCACATGGATATTTGGTAAAACAAAATATGGTTTGATAAAAATAATTTTACGGATAAAATATGCATGATGATGCACAAGGCAGAAACAACAAGCGATTTTATAATAATGGTTTTTGCGGGATGCCACAATTCGACACCACTAACAATGGATCTCGCCCTCGAGATCCGCCTCATGGTACCTGGAAGAAGGGCGGCGATCTGAATCTTCTCGCACTGTGTAGATCCTCACGACACCACTAACAAGAGGTCGTTGTCCCTGATCGTCGAGTGAACACTCCGGGGAAACAAAGGACGAAGGTAGAGGTATCAAACGATAAGGCCACCTCTAACTTCCATTAGAAGAGGAAAAGTTATATTGATCCACCAGTTCGATGTACAAGAGTGAACAGTAAGAGTCGGGTAGGGTGATCAGTCCATCCCGTACCCAAACTATCAACTCTATACATGAATAGGAAAACCAGGCAACTCAACTCTCGAAATTTTAGAATAAAGATCTTCATAAGCGGTATTCGGAACAAAGGGATGATGCCAGCTCTGCATTGGATCTGATGTAGATGAGGTCATCACAGCGGAAAACACCGGAAGATACAACAGAAATTTTTATGGAAATACATAATGATTAGGTTTCGCAATGGTTCCATTGGCATGAACAACACATGCTCAAGGTATACTCCAACTTCACCAATGCTCGTCCTTCTCATATGTTTTTCAACGATACGGATATCCAGCAAGGAACACATATAGATAAAGAGTTCAAGAACAAAAGATTGGATGAAGGGTGCAACAGACAAGTTGCAGATTTGATGATCGTAGCACCTCCGTTATAAAAGGGAGAGAACGAAACCCTGAAGGTGTAGGGGTTCGTAGCATGGAAAACAAAAATTTTCTATCGCATACAAACAAACAAGCCAAGATCTATCTACTAGATTGTAGCAACGAGTCGATGGAATAACAAGATTCCAAAGCCAGAGCAGATTCGTGGGTGATGTAGTCGACACTTCCGATCTCAAGATCGCGAGACGATCCTAAGACCTTCCTCTCCTTGTTCCAAAGGAGGTTGTAGCACTCTCCTCGCGATTCTAAGACACAACCGTGGAAGTAGAGGAAATCAGGCTTCGCAAGTAGTATGGTGGAGCTTATGAGAGAGGCTATTAGTGGTCTAGTAATTAGACACACCAATTAGAAGGCTCTAAACCAATTAGAAGGCTCTAAACAAGCAATTAGAAGCTCTAAACCAAAACGGCTCTAAACCGGAGATCTAGAGTAGAAAGTTATGTGTCTATGGAGGAGCCCCGCCTCCTTATATGGGAGGGGAGGAGGGAGTCCCTCCTCAACTCGGCCTAGGGTTTACGCCACCGAGGAGTCCAACTCTCCTCCAAGTTGGTTCCAACTCCTTGCTTGTTTCCATTTCATTTCTTGTTTTTGACTTTCAAACCGACATTTGACTTTTCTGTTTTAGGATTCAATTTAATCCTTTATTTGGGACAGCAAGAACACTTAGTACATGATGCAATCATTCAATGAGCAATGACACATTCATGTACCCTTCCGGACAATCCGAACCTTCTAGAACATTCATGAAAACAAATCATTCCCGAACTCAAACGGACTTTCCTTATATGAATCTTATTCTCCGACCATTCCGATCACCGTGATATCCTGATCCCATCCGAGGCTCCAACAACATTTCATAATACCATAACTACTCAAACAACGCTTAAGTGTGTCTCCCGGTTCGTGAATTATGCGACATGATCGAGACACTTCTCCGAACAATAACCAATAGAGGAATCTGGAAATTCATATGGCTCTACATATTTCATCGAATGAACCACTTACATACGATACCAATTTCCCTTTGTCTCACGATATGTTACTTATCCGAGGTTATGATTCTCGCCAGATACCTAGTTCAACCTCACATCGATAAGTACTCTTTTGATATGTGATCCCTTGTGACCAAGTCACATGCTTGCAAGCTAATTGGATGACATTCCACCGAGAGGGCCCAGAGTATATCTATCCGTCATGTGGATGGACAAATCCCACTCTTGATCCATGTGTTTCAACCAATACTTTCCAACACTCAATGCCACTTTTATAGCCACCCATACGGTGGTGTTTGATGTCATCAAAGCATCCATCCGTAAAGGTGATATGCATGATCTCATGGTCGAAGGAATTAGGTTACTATGTATCGTAAAGCATATAGCAATTGAACTATTGAAATGACTTGATCTTTATGCTACGCTTATCTATAGGAGTATGTCCATCACATCATTCTCCTAATGATATGATCCTGTTGTTAATAACATCTCTATGTTCATGATGAAACCATGATCATATATTAACCAACAAGCTAGTTTAACAAGAGGCTATACTAGGGACTCTTATTTTAGTTTACAAATCACACAAGTATTAATGTTTCCTAATACAATTATAGCATGGTATGTAAACATTTATCATAAGTGTGAAGATATGATAATAACTCACTTTATTATTGCCTCTTGATATCTCCACTCCCACTTGCACTAGAGTCAATAATCTAGTTTCAAACCTTTGTGTATAACACCTATGGCTTTCCTGTTGTATGTACACTTTGCTAGTGGTCAACGATCTCCGGATCCGACACTTCGTCCGTGTGTAATTGCATGTCTTTGCTCTCTACGCATCACTCATTCTCTAATGAGATGGCTTTGTATAAATTTGGTCTTTGACCTTTAGCTCTTTGGGGTTAAAACATGTTGATAATATTGTCGACAATATATCTTCATAGTATTATCCGTGAACTACACCTAGTTTGATAACAAACTACTTGACACAAATGCCCTCTTTTCGCTAAAATAGCGTTATATACTTGGCCTTTTGTTGTAGTATCTCACAATGTCTTAACTTTGGAACTCATCCAAATCCATTATGGAACTCACTTTCCATTATATTGTGCCACCCTTAGTTTAGATTGAGATAAACTTAATTTGTACTTTGTGACAAAACTAGTATCAATGTAGTACTTTTACAATGAACTAACCATCTATTTGTCACTTCTACAAACAATATATTCTTAGTTCTTCCAAAAGATCATAAGAATATCCTTACTATTGTCCAATGATCATCTTGAATCATTCGTATATGCTCATAATATTTAGAGCATAGGACATATCCGATTTGTACATATCACAAAGATGATTGATATAAATACTCTTTGTGATTTCATACATCAAGTATCAATCTATACTTGATTATTTGTTTCACTTTACCAAATGTCAATACACTTGAATATATCATCAACATTGAACTCATTCAATCCTTTCTGTGTGACAAGAAACTTTCTTGTAGTTTCTATATTGAACTCATTCAATATCTTGTCTATGTACTTCTGGCATAACCATATTAGCATCTATTGATGTTAAATATTTGGGTTTTGCCTAAGTCTTTCATCGGGATGAAATTCTTAATATGTGTTAATAAAAGATACATTATTTCCAATCAACAATATGTCTTCCACATTAGAAACATGTCTTAGCGCTCCCACTTAATTTCTTGCAAATGCAAGCATCTTCATTGTCTCTGATGAAATTAAACTCTTTTAACAGTTTCATCATAGTGAAGATTCCAACTCCGCGATGCTCACTTCAACCATTGAAGTTTGCATATGCTTTTAGCATCCTTTGAATTAACAAAACCCTATGGACCATGTTATGCACATGTCCTAGGTAACGATTCTATTAGAAGAACTTGTTTTGTTTATTCAACTACCATATAACAAATTATATGTAGTGGTTGCTACATTAATCCGTCTAGACTAAATATCACTATGAAAGATCAAATCTTGTCATAGTCAACCTTTGAACATTTTGTGAACTCTTTCCCAACATGTCGACTATTTCATAGATGTGAAACATCCATGTCTATTTCTTTATAGATCCCATACAACTATAAGGTCTTACACCTTTCTCGAGGGTCCTTCAAGTTCAAAACTTGATTTTCTGTATGGAACTATCACGGATTTTATGGCTTCAAGCCATTTTACGAGTCAGGCCCATCATCGCTTCTTTGCATGTAGTCGGTTCATTATTCTCAAATAATGATTCAACCTCAAATCTTGGTATTTGATTGTTTACCGACCTACTTGTTTCAATAGGAACTTTAGATCTCCGTGACCACAACCTTTTGAGGCACGTGAGCCATGAGCATTGAACACTTTTCATATAGCTAAGGGTCTTTAACCTTATCAAAGTTCTATTGTCCTCCCACTTAACTTTTCAAAAAATTCCTTCTCAAAGAAACTTGAGGTTCTAAGCGACAAACACTTTTGTCTCGGTGTTTTATGGAGGAATACTTAACATTTATACAAAGACAGTTCATCCGACTTTTGGTTGCACACATCTTTCTTATGCATAGCATACCAATGTTTTAAGAAAGGACTACTTGGGTTTAATCCCAAACCATAACCTTATATGGTGTCATTTCAACGGATTATGATGGAGCTCTTTTGGAAAACGGTAATCTCTAAAGCTTTTAATCTTTAAAATATAATGGCAGTTTTATAAATTACACCTTGATCTTACCATGTCAAACAAGGTCTAATTACATATCTCAACGCCCATACTCTTATGGTGTTTCGGAAAATGCAAATCCAATTCCTTTAATCTTAGGTATTATGCTAAACTTGTAACTCAAATATCTTCCTTTATGATCTTATCATAAACTATTTATATTCTTGTTACAATGATTTTGCACTTCATCTTGAAAGTCCTTGAACTTTTCAAATGTTTCACACTTCATCCTTATTAAGTAAATATTCATATATTCACTTAAATTTTCGGAGAAAGGTTGAAATCCATCGCCTTGACTACACATAATGGACTTCGTACAACAATATGTACAAATTCCAATAAGCTAGTCTTCGCTCCTTTGGCCTATGAACGAAGTTTTAATTATCTCTAGGAAAGTTTCTCATTTGATCAAAATCAAAAGACTCCAAAATTCCATACATATGGAGTTTCTTCATGTTTTCTTTCCAATATAATTTAATGACGGCATGTCACTTCCTAAGTGATCTTTCAATCAATTTGTCTTTCGACATTTTTTAGCATTAGCTTTATGGATGTGATTTTTCCAACGAGATTTGTGAATCATCCATCTTTTATGGATTACGGCAATTATTTGAACAACCCTTTTGTTCTCATAACACCTGATAAAACAAATCTTGAAGGCAAGCTTTGATGTTTAACGAGCAACATAATAACACTTTATTTGTTTTCGATGAACATCATCACATATTCTTTTGCTAATTACTTAGGCCACTATAGTTCATGAATTCTATTGTTTTGTATGACGATTCATACCAACAAATTCGAAGATCAAATACTTAAGAACCATTAATAAGCAAAGAATATAACCATAACATGTATATCATCTATATACTTAAACCGAACAATTCTAGTCTTTTCTTTTCGCCATATATTTATGAGATTCTCTTCAAGATTTCCTTTTGAAAGAATCTATCAACATCAACAAGGAGTCATATATGACACATAGTCCAAAGCGTGTATAGTTAAATACCAATGTCTTTGGACTTGCACTTTGAAGTAGATCACCATCATCAAATGTTTGGTGTTCTTTCAAATTCCTTTCTCTAGTAATCTCTTGGTGTAGTAAACATTTTACCTACATCAAATATTCACCCTTATCATGGAATCGCCCATGATCAAACTACTTTAGCTTATAACGATGAATTACAGTATAATGTTCCTATCCAAAACCTTTTGGAGGATTAGGACAACAAGTGTTACAACCTTCGCAAATTCTCATCAAATATGAGAACATGACTTTAGCCATATTATACTCTATCATGTTGCAACTAAAACTTCGCTCGAGATATCACAATATCTTCCACACATCATGGTTTCAAACAACTCTTTCAGATCCTAGATAACCTTGATATTAAGACAATCCTTTGAATATCAAGAATCATGAAGACGAACATGATACTTATATACTAACATTGGAATTGTTACTCTTGTTTTAATACCAATTATTAAACTTCATCGGAACTGAAAGTTTGCAATAGGACTTTTAAACTTTAGATTAACACTTCAAAACAATACGATACCAACAGAAAGTAACTAACCAGAATTCCATAGTTCTATTATCTCAATTATAACTAAGCGCAAGGTGGTAAACGGATGCCAATGACTACAACAACTATGCAAATTCACTTTGATTTAGTTTATGATAAATTGAGTTCTAATTAATAATTAAATTAATCTAGGTGAACTCCCACTCAAAACAATATCCCTCACATTGTTTTAGTGATCACACGAACCAAATCCACCACATCAAAACCGATCATCACGAGAGTTGATATAGCTTCAATGGCGAACAATCAACATGTTCATCATATCTACTATATGACTCATGCTCTACCTTTCTAATCCGTGTTCGAGGCCATGTCTGTACATGCTAGGCTCGTCAAGATCAAACCTTAGTTTACGCATGAGCAATCTGGCTTGCTCACGTTGTATACACTTGTAGAATCTAGCACACCCGATCATCACGTGTTTCAAACAACAAGCTTTAGCAGCGGTGCTAACTAAGGGTGAACACTTTAAGACTTGAAATTCATGTGCATGAGGGATCATCTTATAATGCTACTACTAAGCAATACAAGATGCATAAAGGATTAACATCACATGCAATTCATAATATGTGATATGATATGGTTTTTCTTTGTGCTTCCGATCTCCATCTTCCAGTACGAACATGATCTCCATCATCACCGCATTGCATCAAGGTCAATGACGCTACCTCCATGGTTGTCGCCCAAGGCTTCAACTATTACAACTACTTTGAATAGACGGTCTTAACATAAATTAAAGACAACCATAGCCAACTTACAATAAGGAACATTGCATACATCATATATAATCACAATCATGGCCATATCACATCATCAGACACCGCAAAACAAAGTTAGACGCCTACTTTCTTTGCATATTTTACGTGGTTTGGGGCTTTCAATAAGTGTCGTTCTAACTTACGAACAAGAACCACAACATTGATACTAGCATTGTTGATCACCTGTAAATTGGATCTTAACTATGCTAGGAGAAACATGCACCAAAGCCACTTATGCAATACAAGTTACATGTCAAGCGTGGAGCAAGTCTCATGAACGATGTCATGTAAGGTTAGCCCGCTTCATCCCAACATACCGCAAGATACAAAGTACACAAGAAGCAATCGACAATAAAAGCATCAACGCCCACAATGACCATTGGATCTACATATAGACAAGGGGTTCGTAGCATGGAAAACAAAAATTTTCTATCGCATACAAACAAACAAGCCAAGATCTATCTACTAGATTGTAGCAACGAGTCGATGGAATAACTTACCCTCGAAGATTCCAGCGGCGATTCTCGGGTGATGTAGTCGACACTTCCGATCTCAAGATCGTGAGACGATCCTTAAGACCTTCCTCTCCTTGTTCGAGGTTGTAGCACTCTCGCGATTGACAACGCGTGGTACGGAAGTAGAGGGAAATAGTATGGTGGAGCTTATGAGAGAGGCTATTAGTGGTCTAGTAATTAGACACACCAATTAGAAGGCTCTAAACCAATTAGAAGGCTCTAAACCGGCTAAAGCAATTAGAAGCTCTAAACCAAAACGGCTCTAAACCGGAGATCTAGAGAAAGTTATGTGTCTATGGAGGAGCCCCTCCTTATATGGGAGGGGTCCTTGGCCTTGAGGGAGGGAGTCCTCCCAACTCGGCCTAGGGCTTGCCACCGAGGAGTCCAACCTCCTCCAAAGTTGGTTCCAACTCCTTGCTTGTTTCCGCTTGTTTTGGCTTGACTTTCAAACTGGACATTTGACTTTTCGCTTTTAGGATTCAATTTAATCCTTTATTTGGGACAGCAAGAACACTTAGTACATGATGCAATCATTCAATGAGCAATGACACATTCATGTACCTTCACAATCCGAACCTTCTAGAACATTCGATGAAAAATCATTCCCAACTCAAACGGGACTTTCCTTATATGAATCTTATTCTCCGGACCATTCCGGATCACCTCGTGATATCCCGATCCCATCCAACAACATTCTTTCTCATAATACCATAACTACTCAAACAACGTCGAATCCTTAAGTGTGTCTCCTACGGTTCGTGAATTATGCGACATGATCGAGACACTTCAACAATAACCAATAGAGGAATCTGGAAATTCATATGGCTCTACATATTTCATCGAATGAACCACTTACATACGATACCAATTTCCCTTTGTCTCACGATATGTTACTTATCCGAGGTTATGATCGCGGTATCTCGCATACCTAGTTCAACCTCACATCGATAAGTACTCTTTTCGATATGTGATCCCTTGTGACCAAGTCACATGCTTGCAAGCTAATTGGATGACATTCCACCGAGAGGTATATCTATCCGTCATGTGGATGGACAAATCCCACTCTTGATCCATGTGTTTCAACCAATACTTTCCGAACACTCAATGCCACTTTTATAGCCACCTGTGGTGTTTGATGTCATCAAAGCATCCATCCGTAAAGGTGATATGCATGATCTCATGGTCGAAGGAATTAGGTTACTATGTAAAGCATATAGCAATTGAACTATTGAAATGACTTGATCTTTATGCTACGCTTATCTATAGGAGTATGTCCATCACATCATTCTCCTAATGATATGATCTGTTAATAACATCTATGTTCATGATCAGGAAACCATGATCATATATTAACCAACAAGCTAGTTTAACAAGAGGCTATACTAGGGACTCTTATTTTAGTTTACAAATCACACAAGTATTAATGTTTCCGGTTAATACAATTATAGCATGGTATGTAAACATTTATCATAAGTGTGAAGATATGATAATAACTCACTTTATTATTGCCTCTTGGGCATATCTCCAACAGAAGGCATGACGGAAACCCAACCGCGAGAAATCCTGGACTCGAAGAAAGATAAGAGAGTAGATTCAAAACACGCAGGGGTAAGAAGAGAATAGCAGAGGGGTAAGGAGTAAAATCAGACCTAATCAGAACTATCCAACCGATTTTGCAAAAATAGTTTTGACACTCTAATTCGGCCGTTAGCTAGGTTATCCTATAGGCTGGACTTGTGGGGTATCGCAACGCTGCTTCGATACCACTCTATAACACCCTCGAGTCGGACCTATGCAAGTTTTAGCGCTTCGCCAAACCCGCATAGAAACAATTCAAAGGTGCACCAGCACTTTCGCATGGTGGAAAACGAAGTAATAACATTACACAACAGTCCTCGATGGGACCCAAGGAATAGATATATATACAACACGACTCAATGAGTCAAGAGTACGATATAATATACAAAGATCCAAATCACCTTGAAAACGATAGAGCGTCCACTACGGACAAGATGCAAATGGGGCTAAGAGCCACAAGAATAACCAATGGCGCCCATAACCCCTGTGCCAAGCCGGAAGGGTAACCCGCTAACGACGCCGATCTCAAAACCTGCTTAAACAAAAGGGTGCCGACAAAGGGCAAAGGAAAAGAGGAGCGTCGATCGAGGCCAAGACACGGCGAGGCTAGAATTGGCGGTCTCGCCTACATAGGTATGGTGGACCAAGCGCAGCAAAGATGCACTAAACAACCTATAGAGACTCGATACAACCAGGCTACGAGGGGATAAGAAAGACCTATGCGGAACCAACCCGATGCTACCATCAAACAAACCCATCCCGTGTTTCCCCTCGAGACCAAACGAGAAGTCAACCGAGGAACTCACACCGCTGGCGCTTTATTTATTTATTCGCTATGCAGTAATTACTAGTCAGGTATAGATAATCATCCTGATAAAATAAGCAGTGGGCCATTTTAGTTAACCATTTCGTTGTAGTTGCGGCACTTACTAGTCAGATACAAATAGCATGAGATAACCCAACAACCCAGCAGTTGTTGGTACTTTTATTTAGCCATTCCGTTGTAGTTGCAATACTTACTAGTCAGGTACAATTGTCGCAAGCGACAACCGAACAAGCAATTGTTGGCAGTGTTATTTAGCCATGCCATTATAGTGAAGCTGATTACTAGTCATTATAAAGTCAAATTTATAGCACTACTTTAGTTATAGTTGTCTATGATCGAGATACTGTGCTCCAAGTCGTCCATAACCGCGGACACGGCTTTCAGAAAGTTTTAACCCGCCGGTGCACAAATAGCAACACACACTCGATCAACCTCGAAAACCAAATCAAAACCCAACGAGGCCTTCACGACAAAGCAATCACAGGATTGAATATTTCGGGGCCACCTTGGAGTACACCCATAACGGTTAGTGACTCCGAGACGGACCCGAGGTTTGGGTGGACGGCTGTGAACGACTGGGAACCCAAAACTGGGCTTGTCGACACCGCGAAAACGTGTCCCGATCCTAAACAGTACAGGGTGCTCCTCGCACAATCGTAATAAAGCAGTAGCATGGCATAAGTACAGGACGGTAAATAAAACCTCAAACTAGTTTGTGGCCCCAAGAAATAAGAATGAATCAAGCTCTGGCTCAGGGGGGTCCCATAATCCTCCCGGATGTGGATAGCGCGATAAATCAAGGAACAGGTATCAAGCACTCGGGGTCCTACGAGACACAAGTGGACGGTTAACAACCAAATAACATCTATTGCCCACCTGTGCCTCTGCTTACTTACTTCAATTTTAGTTGTTAAACAGGAATTAAAGTGTACAAAAAGTAAAGCCATAATCATCTCCAACATCAACATGCGGCAATACACCAACAACTGTGGCACTTGACGACATAACAAAGACTTGAGCAAGCTTATCACGACGCGCAAGTCCAACTATCTACCAAACAACAGGTAATAGGATGTGTCCAAGGCTATATAAGGCTGCAAGGGATATCACGGGTACGAAAACTAGAGCATCGCAACACAGATAGCAATAGATCAACAGGAGGGAATAAATACTATAAAAGTAAGATAGGTGGAAAGGGGGAGATGCTCGCCTGAAAACATTGTCGAAGGTTCAACTGAAGATCGGGTCGACACTCGCATCAACTCAACGGCCTTATCCGCGAAGAACCAAAACACTAGAATAAGCAACAGATGCAATATTTAATGCTACGGCAAAAGATCGGGCATGATGCATGTATGATGTATGACATGGCAAGGTGCGATGCAATTAGGCAAGATTAAGCGGAACCGAGATCCCGACAATTAAATATATGGTTCTAGTTGTTTAGATACCCCGTATTTAAATGTTGTTTTAACAAGGCAAGATATGACAACGGTTCGATGCACAAATTTAAATGGAGCCAATATTAGACTAGAAAAGCTCGCATATGGCCTCTATATTTAAATTATGAGGTGAATCGGCATAATGCTCCCAACCCACACAAAGATGTATGCACTGCAACAAATTGAATGATATTTTATAAAATAAAATAGAGTTAGGGTCGGGTCTCACAATTTGGGTGGGAAGGACGGAGAGACGGTCCTTGGATTGTAGTTGGAGTAGTGAAAGTTTCCAAATTGGTGGACAGAGGAATAGATCTTGTTGAACGAGCGGCAGACGGTTGGTTCCAGAGTTCATGACGAAGTGGTGAAGTAGATCACGGGAATGGCAAGAAACCATAAGCGCCGCCAGATAAAATTCCAAGCCGACACTTTTACGGGCATTCTGTCGAACGCCTGACGGGTACCCAAACACCGGACTAAATTAACATAGCGCTGAGGTAGACTTCAGTAGGCAAAATCAGCAGCAGTTGCAACATACAGAGTGACAGACCTGGTTTATGGCGACGCAAACGCAAATCAAATTGTCGGCGGCTGAGACGCATGCGAGCACGGTCAACTGATGGCGTGTGGCAGCCTATTGTGGTGCAGGAAGGGGCAAGACACAGAGATGTTGACCCGCGGGAAAACTGAGGCGGAACAGGGGCGCGCGTCGCAGGGAAGTTGGCGTTGTGCATCTGTGGTAGGAGATTGTGGTGGCGATTGGGCGATGTTGGACGGTGAGTTGCGGTGGTGTTGCTGCAAACCAAAAGAGAGCAGGGACTAGAAACACGAAGCGTGAGGGGAAGCTGCAGGCTGCTGGTCTGATCCGCCAGCTGCACAAAGAAATTGACGACGGTGACCTGGCGTGATGTTCTGCCGCAGAAGAAAAACAAGAACGGACAGGCCTGTTGGCCGGCAGTGGCGCGCGTGTTCGCTCACCAGCGGCACAGAAGACGGCGGCAGGCGCTAGACGATGGGACAAGCAGCAGCAACTCTTATCAAAGATTCAAAGAAAGGAACTTGACAAGAAAAGAACTGATTTAGTGTACCGAGAACAAGAGAATCGATTGAGTGGATTTATATACATCGATCTGAACACAGGGAACAAGACGTATATTTGATTGGTTAATAAATGCCATGGCGGACAAGGATATATACAATCGGTTACATATAACCAAGAAAGATCTTGTCAGATTAAAACAAAGAAACGGTGGTCGATTGACAGGGGAAGAACATGACGCGACAGGGAGAAAAAGAGGTGGGGAATTTTACATCTAGATCTCAGATTTGGAGGGTTAGGGTTTGGGAGGAAGAATAAGGGGATAGGAATATTTATATAGTCCAAAGTAGACTAGATGGGGCTAGTTTTGGGCCAAAACATTAGACGGGCTTTTAGCCTAATTTTATTTATAAATAAGTAAAGCTTTTGATGCGAGAAATATTATTTATTTAATTTTAATAAGAACGAGAGACGGGTTTAATAAAACCACATGGATATTTGGTAAAACAAAATATGGTTTGATAAAAATAATTTTACGGATAAAATATGCATGATGATATCATGATGATGCACAAGGCAGAAACAACAAGCGATTTTATAATAATGGTTTTTGCGGGATGCCACAATTATTGACTCTAATGCAAGTGGGAGACTGTTGGAATTATGCCCTAGAGGCAATAATAAAGATGTTATTATTATAATTCTTGTTCATGATAAAGTTTATATTCCATGCTAGAATTGTATTAAGCGGAAACTTTAATACTTGTGTGGTTTGTGAACAACACCGTGTCCCTAGTACGCCTCTATGGACTAGCTCATTGATCAATGATGGTTAAGGTTTCCTGACCATAGACATGAGTTGTCAATTTATAATGAGATCATATCATTGGGAGAATGATATGGTGGATAGACCCAAACAAAGCAGAGCAATTAGATCGTGTCATCGTGTTCGTCTTTGCGAAGCTTTTCCTATGTCAAATATTGTATTCCTTAGACCATAAGATAATGCAACTCCCTGGTATCGGAAGAAAGCTTTGAGGTCATCAAACGTCATCCTATGAGAGGGTGATCATAAAGGTGTCTCTCAGGTGATCGGAAAGTATCTGTTGGGTTGTATGTATCGAGATGGAATTTGTCCCTCCCAAGTCGGAGAGATATACTTCGGGCCCACTCGGTAATCGATATCAACACCGCTTGCAAGCATGTGGTTAAGGAGTTGATCACAAAGTGATATCGGATTACGGAACGAGTAAAGTACTTGGTGTGAACGAGATTGAACTAGGTATGACGATCAAATCTCGGGCAAGTAAAATATCGCGAGACGAAGGGAATATATATATGGGATTGATTGAATCCTGGCATCGTGGTTCATCCGATATGATCATCGATGAATGTGTGGGAGTCAATATGGGTGCCTGCACCCACTGTTGATTATTGATAGAAGATCATGTGTGCATATTCTCGAACTCAGGTCACACACTTAACGTGTCTCGACGCTAGGATAGATTGGATAATTGGTTTATGAATTTTGTTCGAGTCTCGGATGGGATCCGGATATCACGAGAGGTTCGGAATGGTCCGAGAATAAGATTCATATAAGGTGCAGTTTTTGGAGTTGAATTGTTCCAAGTTAATCGGTATTGCAGGAAGCTTCTAGAACCTTCCGGAAGGGACCAACGTGGCCCCACCTTCCGGGAGGGGCATGGGCCTATGAGGGAGTGTCCTGGCCGCATTGGGCCAGGGGCACAAGGCCCCATAGGGCCCAGCCGATTCTAGAGAGATTTGACTGCTTAAATCTGGATAGAATTTCTAGAAGAGGAGAGTTTAAATCGTTTAAACTAGAGATAGGATTTCTAGAAGGAGAGTTTAAATTGTTTAAACTAGAGATAGGCTTGGAGGAGGGGTGGGCTGGCGCCTCTATATATAGAGGGTGGTGCCTCCCCCCCCACACACACCTTCCTCCAAGCCCTAGCAGCCTTGCTACCTTCCTCTCTCCTCCCGATTGTTTGTAGGCGAAGCCTGCAGGTAAATTCTCCACCATATACACCAAGCCGTCGTGTTGTAGATCCAATCTATCTCTCCACCATACTCGCTGGTCCGAGGAAGGAGGAGACGCCGAGGTGCCGCACGTGCATCTCACGAGGCACCACCACTTGTGGTGCTAGATCGGATCACGAGGAGGAGAAGTGAGTACGACTACATCACCCACGCCCGACGAACGTTCACTGCAGGCGAATCTTCAAGGGTATGAAGATCTAATCCAATCTCTCTCGTTGATTGCATCTCCTAGATTAGATCTTGGCTTTCCCTCTGTTCGCATCCGTAGAAAATTTTGATTTACTATGCCGCGAAACCCTTCACTTTTTTCTTTGGGCATGTTTGTGTTGTCTAGCCCAGCAGCGGTCTTACCTGTGTGCTTTATTTATAAAGCTGGGCGCAAGCAGAGAGAGAGAGAGAGAGAGAGAGAGAGAGAGAGAGAGAGAGAGAGAGATGCCTAATTATGGGTCCAGCACTATGAAAGGCAGTGCTACTGGCTACAAGCTGTTGTTGGAGAGCTTATAGGTGTTCAATTGAGAAACATGCTTCATGTTGAGAGAACTTGTACTAGCAAGATGCTAAATTAGCCTCACGATGGTTGCGTGTTAAGGTACTATAGCTCGAGGTTGATGCTTCATGTTCAGAGCGAGGAGGAAGAAGAGTTTGTCCGTCCGTTATATACTAGGAAATTTGGCGCGGCAACATGCCGCGCCCATGAGATGATATCGTTGTTTACAGTAGTCTTAAAACAACATCGCTGAATAAATCACCTGGTAAATATATTCATGTAGAAAAGCAGGAAATAGCAAATGGTACTAAGATATATTTAAATCTGATTACATAATTCAGGGTTGTCTCACTTAAGCAATGCATTATCCAGCAAAAATGATTCAAAACAACAAAGCGAACTGATGGAAGCTAATCTGTTAATGATTGATATGTTGGCTGGTATGTGGCTCTTTCATGGCTGCTCATAGTACCATGTACTGGAAGTTTGCTTGCTTGGCATAGTCACCATTCTCACTACTGATTGCAATCAGCATGTTTCAACCCTATCTACACCAGCACCATCTCCTCTCCAGGCCGTTGTGGCTGAAAAGCTTTGCATACATGAACCAAGTTTCTTCACATATTGCTCAGTTTTGGCTTCAGAGGCAACATCTACATCCATCTTCAATGCCTCAGGTTATCAGGTTCCTTCTTGCATCTATTCATAAATATCAAATTTGCATCGAAACATAACATCTCATGCCAATAAGTGATTCAATGTAAAGGATCACCATCTCCAGCTAGCTCTTGAAATTCAATCTAGATCTCTAGCTGCTAGATGCGTTTCCTCACATACAGGTCCATGTCCTCGGAGAGACGTTCTCTCGTTGATTAGTGTGTGCCCCTTCAAACTTCTTTCCATAAAATGTTCGTAGCCACAAGAAATATTACCTAAATAGTAGAGGTCAAAATATAGGAGTAACCTGGGAAAACTAACTTTCCTTGTGAGAGGAGTACTACTACCTTTATTTTTCTGTCAGTTAAAGCAGTATGTGAAATCCAAGTCAATAAACATATAATAATCACTATAGTAAAAAAGCAGATGATTTACCTTGTATCTTAAGAAATAGCAAATAGTAAAGCTGTAGATGATAGCCATCCACAAAGGTTGATAACAACATCATTTATAAAATCCAACATTTGAGTGAACCTAAATTGATAGCGGTGCATAAATAACTGTCAAGCATAATCTAAAAGGAGGAACCTTTGTTTTTTCTCTCAATGGAAGAAATATGTAACCATGAATTCCAAGCAAAGAAATGTAGCAATAATCACCATGGTGAATAAGAAGATACTTTACCTTGTATCATAAGAAGTAGAAAGTAATAAAGAACCAAAGAAACATTTGAGCATCTTATGCTCGAGTGCATTGTGGAAATCACCTTTTTACATAGTTCAAAAAAGGAGATCACCCTTTTTAGATACCGGTTACCTGAAGAGATACATACATAAGTTTATGAATATATGCATAGGCGTATTTTCATCCATAGTGTGATAAGAATGAGCATATCACAAACCTGCAACTTCTACATTTATGGCGCACAACAATGGACATCAGCAGTAGAATGCCGCTCACCCGCTCTTGATTGTGGTGGTGGTGGACGACTGATCCGGCGGCTACACCTTGGCTGCCTGCAACCTTGCACCTGAAGGACTATCCAACATCAAGCACACGAACAGTCGTGATCTCATGAACCGCCACCTAGTGCAGCGCCATCTACTCGAAAAGGAGAACAAGTGTAAGGGTCCAATCATCAACAAAATCAAGTGCTTGTCCACCTTCAAGCGTCCTTGTGCTCTACACAAATATGCCAATAATAATAGAAGAACTAAAAGATGGCCAGAACAAATCGCCCTTGTGTAAATTGCATAACAATCTGCTCCAACTCCCAAATCGGTATCCATCTAGGAATAGAGAAGGGTGAAGCGTCAATATCTTATCATCAGGTGTAGATGGGTGAAAGAGAGTGGAAGCAAGGGTGTAGGAGCTGGCCATCACGGGGGGAGCAAAGTAGGCAGCGAGGCACTCCATCTAGAGCTGCCTCGAGTAGCTCCTCCAACTCGCCAGCCCCGGCTCCACGTGCAAGAAAGTTCCTCTCCTTCTCAACCGCCGTGTTCAGTTCATCTCCAAAAACACATAAAAGGGTCTTTGACTGCTTTGGACGGGAAAAAATCTGAAATTGGAAGATCCTCCTCCTCTATGACCAACGAAAGAACCAACCAAAAATTGTAACCAATCAATGAAGCGGATTTGGAGGCAAGGGGGTGGGGGAATCAAATTCTTACCACGCTGATGGTTACCTTGGGGAGAAGGACCGGCGGGAGCTAGACATTGACGAAATCCGCCTCCCTACCGGTGCTGACACAAAGAACCCTCCGTTCGTATCTTCTCCGTCCTCATCTTCGTGTTCATGGTCGTGAAGATTCAGTTGAGTTTGCGGCGGGGAAGGCAGCACGCACAAGTGGGTGTACGTGGGGTAGGAGGAGCCTGGCCCCATCCGCGCACGGCGGCCAGGGAGGGAAAATAGGGCGCCGTCCCCTTGTAGACGACGCGGGTGGCGGACATGGGAGGAATATATTTAGGTTATGAGAGAAAACGGTGGGCGGGATAGCGCTTTGAGGAGGCAAACAGAAAGGGCAAGAAGTCTACGGGACTGGACACGTCGATATACAAACGAAGAGGCGCACCGCGCACGCGTCGCAGAGGAAGAGGGGCACGCGTCGCAGACTCTGGTCTCTATCGGCCATGGGCGGCTCGTTCGGGAGAGGATAAGACACGAGAGAGGAAACGTGAGACATTAGGTTTTTTTAGAGAGCCACACGGTAGAAGGAAACGCCTGAGATGGAAAACACTGTATATGCACAAAACTTGCACATCTACAGTGTGATTCGCTGAGGTTGATAGCGGTGCATAAATAATTGTCAAGCATAAGCTAAAAGGAGGAACCTTTGTTTTTTCTCTCAATGGAAGAAATATGTAACCATGAATTCCAAGCCAAGAAATGTAGCAATAATCACCATGGTGAATAAGAAGATACTTTACCTTGTATCATAAGAAGTAGAAAGTAATAAAGAACCAAAGAAACATTTGAGCATCTTATGCTTGAGTGCATTGTGGAAATCACCTTTTTACATAGTTCAAAAAAGGAGATCACCCTTTTTAGATACCGGTTACCTGAAGAGATACACACATAAGTTTATGAATATATGCATAGGCGTATGTTCATCCATAGTGTGATAAGAATGAGCATATCACAAACCTGCAACTTCTACATTTATGGCGCACAACAATGGACATCAACAGTAGAATGCCGCTCACCCGCTCTTGATTTTGGTGGTGGTGGACGACTGATCCGGCGGCTACACCTTGGCTGCCTGCAACCTTGCGCCTGAAGGACTATCCAACATCAAGCACACGAACAGTCGTGATCTCATGAACCGCCATCTAGTGCAGCGCCATCTGCTCTAAAAGGAGAACAAGTGTAAGGGTCCAATCATCAACAAAATCAAGTGCTTGTCCACCTTCAAGCGTCCTTGTGCTCTACACAAATATGCCAATAATAATAGAAGAACTAAAAGATGGCCAGAACAAATCGCCCTTGTGTAAATTGCATAACAATCTGCTCCAACTCCCAAATCGGTATCTATCTAGGAATAGAGAAGGGTGAAGCGTCAATATCTTATCATCAGGTGTAGATGGGTGAAAGGGAGTGGAAGCAGGGGTGTAGGAGCTGGCCATCACGGGCGGAGCAAAGTAGGCAGCGAGGCACTCCATCTAGAGCTGCCTCGAGTAGCTCCTCCAACTCGCCAGTCCCGGCTCCACGTGCAAGAAAGTTCCTCTCCTTCTCAACCGCCGTGTTCAGTTCATCTCCATAAACACATAAAAAGGTCTTTGACTGCTTTGGACGGGAAAAAAACCTGAAATTGGAAGATCCTCCTCCTCTATGACCAACGAAAGAACCAACCAAAAATTGTAACCAATCAATGAAGCGGATTTGGAGGCAAGGGGGTGGGGAATCAAATTCTTACCACGCTGATGGTTACCTTGGGGAGAAGGACCGGCAGGAGCTAGACATTGACGAAATCCGCCTCCCTACCGGTGCTGACACAGAGAACCCTCCGTTCGTATCTTCTCCGTCCTCATCTTCGTGTTCATGGTCGTGAAGATTCAGTTGAGTTTGCAGCGGGGAAGGCAGCACGCACAAGTGGGTGTCTGGCGGGTAGGAGAGCTGGCCCCATCGCGCGCCTGCGGGAGGGAAAGAGGGCCCCTTGTAGACGACGCGGGTGGCGGCCATGGGAGGAATATATTTAGGCTATGAGAGAAAACGGTGGGTGGGGATAGCGCTTTGAGGAGGCAAACAGAAAGGGCAAGAAGTCTACGGGACTGGACACGTCGATATACAAACGAAGAGGCGCACCGCGCACGCGTCGCAGAGGAAGAGGGGCACGCGTCGCAGACTCTGGTCTCGATCGGCCATGGGCGGCTCGTTCGGGAGAGGATAAGACACGAGAGAGGAAACGTGAGACATTAGGATTTTTTTTAGAGAGCCACACGGTAGAAGGAAACGTCTGAGATGGAAAACACCGTAGATGCACAAAACTTGCATATCTACGGTGTGATTCGCTGAGGTGGCACGGTCTATTGGTAGTTGAAATGCTTGTCTTTCATATACGTAGGTTATACGTTCTAATCTAGCCCTCCCGGCCGGGTGCGGTGGATGCCATGCCAACTAGCTAGTTGACCCACTCGTTCCCAATCACCTGCGGGTTGGCCTTCCGCTTCCTCTTCCCGTAGTTCTGACACTTCTGCGACGTAGCGGCAAACCAGAGACGTACCGCGATAAATAGTCTACAATGCTGCTGTCCCGGGGAACGAAGTCAATTCTGATCCACCGATCAAGTGGCACAAGGAAGACGTCGATTCTCGGCCGGCCGTCGGCCATCCACGGTCGTCCACCACGACACCTGTAGATCGCGTCGGCCCTGATGGACAAGGCCAGGCCGGCGTGCACGGACAGCGAGCGGCCAAGGCCGGCGCCCCTGTCGCAGACGAAGACGGCGCGCCCGCCAAGGCCGCGCACGGGCGCCATCTCGCCCGCGTCCACGTCGACCCGGTGCACGTCGTACGGCTCAGTGAGGGCTATCTCGCTCGGGCGGCGCGGGCGCAGCAGAAGCAGCTCGCCGTCGTTGTCCACTAGGTTCACGCCGCATCCCACGTGGAAAGCTGGTTTGTCCAGCTTGACCACCGTCGACAGCTGCGGCTGCTGCTGGCCGGCGGCGTCCACTGCCATGACACTGTAGCTGTCGACGCAGTAGAAGCGGTTCGCGAAGGACAAGGCTGAGACGATGTATTGCAGGGGCGACGTAATAGACGACTCACGGCGGCGCCACCGCTCGCCGCCGGGCTTGGCGACGGCTAGCTGTAGCTCGTCGTCGTCGACGTGCAGCGCTACCGTCGAGCCGTCGTCGGCGAGACCGGCGCTGAACCCCGCTGCTTTCTTCAGTTTCCTTAGCCCGGTGCTCGGCCTCCACTTGTTGCTATAGTGTGGGCTCTGCGGCGAAGAAGAGAGCAGCGAGGCCGTGCCCGGGAGGGTCGCGAGCTGCTTGGTGAGCGGGTTGAGGAGGCGGACCTCGCCGGTGGCCTTGTGGCACAGCGCGATGAGGCCTTCGGAGGTGGGCCCGAGCACGAGCTGGGAACGGAGCATCGGGAGGTCCACCCGGATGCGCTGCCCGGTCGAGACGTTCAGGAAGTCGCGGCGGCGGCTGGTCCGGGCGGCGAAGACCTGGGGCAGCATTATCCACCGGCGCGGGTGGAACCGGCTGTCCAGGGCGCCGTGTTCGTGCGGGGACGGGGTGCATCGCCGCCAGGAGCCGCATACGGCGCGGAAGCGGAGGTAGCCGGCGATGTCGTCCGCGAGGACTTGCTCGGCGATCACGCCCGCCGGCCCGGCCGTCAGGTTGGCCCAGTCCCTCCTGCAAGACACAGCGAATCTTCATGTGTCGGAAATATGTTTATGTTTTTCATGGATGATGATGATTGATCGAGATTAACAGGAGGAAACCATGCATAGGTACGCACCAGTTGTTGTTGGTATCGGTGCGTGCGCGCTTTGCACGGCGGGAGCGCGTTTCTACGCCCGTGCTGGTAGGCGCCGCCGCGGCCATGTTCTGCAAGGCGGGCGTGTTTTCTTCGCGCGGGACGTACGTATACGGCGGGGTTGGGTCTTAGGGTTGCAGCATTGGACTGGTGTTTTCGTCGCAGGTTTCTGCCGGCATAGTAATATGGTGATTTTGCTGCGGGATACGGAAGCGAGTCCTGGAGAACTCCGGTGCCAAGCCTAGCTCACCCAGTACTTCCATATTTGAAAAAGACTGCACGGTCTCGTAAAGAAAGACGAAGACCGGCGGAAAATATGAAAATACACCCCCACCCACAATATAACATCCCAAAGCTCTACAACAAATTAACATCGGTTGGGGAGGTAAATTCTATCCCACAACAAATACACCACATATTACGTACATGTACTATTCCCTCCGTCTCAAAATAGATGTCAAGAATTTGTCAAAATTTGATACAAATTTGGATGTATCAAATTTCAACAAATCTACAACATCTACTTTGAGAGCGGAGGGAGTAGTATATCTTAGGTACAGTCCTCTGAAGTAATTTACCAGTGCAGGATGAACATATCAGACAATTTTGTTCAGTAAACATACATAAACATAGCACAGCTTGGCCACACAACGCACTACCGTTATTACATATACATGACGAAAATGATGTTCAGGTTACGAACAGTATTTTCATCGCAACATAGCAATGACATACAGACCTAGAAAGAATCTCATAGCTCCGGTTCTATTTATCAAACTCCACGGGTTTCCACAGAAACTGTGTGCAAGCGCACACCCTGTTCATGCTGCAGTGCTCCCCAGTTCTAATCTCTGAACCTCTTCCATTTCAGTACTACAAGGACAGCAACGGCTTTCCTTCTATGGTGGTGCAAAATTGCACTGGCGAATGAATGAGTCGCCATAATCCACATACTTTGTCCAGAGGTGCCTGAACTGGTTCATACCAATATCCAGCCAAGGCTTCATGTTACCATTGAAATGCACAACAGCAGCGTTTCTGATCTCCTCCATGCTGATGCTTGGATTATACCCGAGACCAAGAACATGCCAGGATTTGTCCAGAGGCTTTGTGGTCGAGTAGAATGTGATTAACCCAGGGGGCAATGTTCCTAACTTCCATAATAACCGGTTCTCATTCTGAAGATAACACAGGCAGCAAGGAAATCATTACATACACATGGATCAGATTTGCGCAATTTCAATATAAAATATTAAGTCCGGTGAACTATGGTGTCTTGAACACAAAATGCTACAGTTTCAAGGGGCATACAGCGCTAAGTTCTGTAATTTATGTTGCTGTCCAGCTAGCCTATAGCCTCAGAGGACACAGAAATACTAACTTCAGTCAATTATCTTACTTTCCTGCTGAGATAATAAGATATAGCAAATAACCTCAACTCTCTAACAAGCCACACTGATACTATAACCAGATGAAAGTGACGGCTCAACTATATTCAATTATAATTTACTACTGTATAAAGTATACAGTATGAGTTATCGTCATCTATGATCTACCATGAACAAAGTTCCTCATTCATAAAAATGTTAGGCTATTGTTGAATCACAGAAAACAGCTTGACGCCAGATCATCATTCATTGATGCAAATATAAGTTCTTAAAATTCCAGCAATGAAAGAAACAATATCAAGATGATGCTAGGAAACATACCTGAGTCTGCCAGTAATGGTACTGCTCAGTAGATTTTTCCCTTCTCCAAGAATTAAGATCAAAGAAGTTCATGCCGTACGCCCATCCACATGCATTAGGATTGAACTTCTCTTTGATAAGGGGGTGCGAGAAGTTCATATACTGCCAATACCTATGAAATGATCCGAAGCATGTTTCTACTGCTCCATTCACCTTCCCATCCATGTCAATCTTCCACAATCCTGTAAGATCCCGCTGTACCACAACATCATCATCCAAGAAAAGAATCTTCTGCAGCTTCGGGTACATCTCAGGCAAGTAGAACCGCAAGTGGTTGAGCATCGACAGATACTTGGGATTCCTGAACTTCATATTGCTAGCATCTTTAGTGGCATTCTCAAGCTTATTCTCGAAATAGAACTTTTGGAGGTTTGCTGACTCCAGTTGCCGAAGCACAGGAACATAGGAGGAGTTCAGAAATTTGTAATCTTCGTATGCTTTGACCTCATAGTGCGCACCTTGCAAGTCCATTAGGCGGATTATCACCTGCAGATGCATGACATTACTTTAACCCACTTTGAACAGATAAATATTAATGGAACCACATAATCTAGAACATTTGGTGTATTCAAGGTGCAAACAACTAAAGACAGAAAATCAAGCTGTCCGAAGAAGAGCTAGAGATACTGGCAAGTCACAACCACATTGCATGTTTGTGAAGTCAGTACTATGCTTCTGGAGTGACATTGAAGTTCAGACCTATTATCAATGCCTAAATCATCTTCCAGCGCGAAATTGAAGTTCAAACCTATTATCAATGCCTAAGTTCTGTTACCATGGGTATAGGTATATGTTATGACCACATTCGTTAGCATCTTAGACTCTTAGTGCAGTGTTTCTTAGACACTGAGATAAATCATATCAGTTCAACCTAGTATTAACATCATTTTGATTGGTTCTGACTCCTCTCTACCTCCACCGGACCATTAAGCTTGTTGAACCAGCATATAAACTGCAACTAGTTCCCCTTTACAAATTGAAACCACATCACCAATCAACCCCATAAGTAGTAACATTTTACAGCCAGAAATGTTCTGTGTATGACCGCGGCATGGAGGCTGAAATAGATGCAGATTTCCCAGGGACGTCAAGAAATTGTGGCAATTATGGTGGTGTTTTTCCCAACAAACTACTCCCTCCATTCCTAATCTGCTAACGTTATGTCTTTCGAGAGAGAAACAAGCACAACCAAGACAACCTTCATTCTAAGTTGTGACTGTTATGTATTTCCTTTTCAGGGTACACATTAAGAGTGAATTATGTACTACTATCGTCTCTTTAGATCTGCCAAGGAAGGATTAGTACAAGAATCTGCCAATTTACATGTTACTTGTATTACACTGAGCATGGAACTCCTTACAGCTAAAAATGTCATCTGTCAATTCTTGTTTTTTCAAGGATCTCAATCCACAAAAAAGTTCATCAAACGAACTACTGTAGTAAATGTCAGCATTTCATTTAGACATGGTGAATTTGTGGTCACGGTTGACACAGAATCAATCACTACAGTATCGTTATTTACTAGTTCTATGTACGACTGAACCTGTATAGACGGAATGATTTGCATAGATGGTGGAGAAACAGGATCGTACAAACCTGCATCGCCCCGAGGTTCATTCGGTCTGTCACAACGTGGAAGACGTGCTTTGAGGGGTCCTGCGAATTGGCCACGGCTGAGCGGACGACGACGGAGGCCGCGAGCACGTTATCGGAGAAGATGGCGTAGTGGAAGAGTGCGGGGTCCTCCAGCGCCGGTGGCGGCGGCACCGGGTCCGCGAACTTGTCGGGGAGCGCGATCCGCTCTGCGGTGAGGCGGACGGCGAGGCAGTGGAGCGGCTTGGGTATGGATTTGGCGGCGATGAGGGACGCGAACGCGCCCCGCTTCTTGGCGCGCGCGAGCAGCTCGTTCTGCGCGAAGATTGCGTCCTTGAGGCGCTGGATTTTGAGCTGCGGGTCGAATAGCGGCTTCGCGTCGGCGATGGCGGCGCGGGCGGCGCGGATCAGGTCCTTGGCCTGGAGGTCGAGCCGGCGCGCCTGGTCGCTCTGAGGCCCCGGCTCGGACGCGGACGCGGAGGCGTCGGCTAGGTCCCGGAGCGTGGCGGTGAGGTTGCGGTGGAGCGAGGACAGGAGGCGGAGGTGTCGCGCGCGGTCGAGGTGGAGGCGGCGGGAGGCTGCGGCGAGCGCGGCGGCGGAGGCGGCCGCGTCCGAGGCCTGCTTCCGGATCTGCTCCGCGCGGAGGCGGTCGCCGTTCACGGCCGCGGACCCGGCACCGCCGCCTACGGCGGGCGGCGCGGCGGCGACGAGGAGGAGGAGCACGAGGACGGCGACGGTAAGGGTGGCGTGCCTAGGGCTCGCGGCAGCGGCGTCCATGGGTTTAGTGCTTGCAAGCTTCGGAAGCTCGCCGCATTGGGCAGGGAAGAGAGGGCGAGAGCACTGTGCGCGTGGGTGCTTGGGGTTGGGTTGGGGAAGAGGAGGGATTAGTGTTTGGGGGTAGTGGCAGAGGATTTATGGCAGTGGTCGTGTTTAGGAGTAGTGTAGTAGACTAATCGCGTCGCCGACAGTTCGGTTGTACATCCACTGACATTTGGGTCCGTGCCGTCAGTTTCGGTTGTTTGGCATGAGGATCCGCACGGCGGGTAAGGATTTTGGTCTTTTTCTTTTGAAAGGAATGGATTTGCGCTCATGGTCACGTACCAGATTGACGTGGACTGGTATTATAATGTCGGGCCGACCTGGCGGTGGGGTGACCTGATAATAATGGTTTAGGTCGAAATCACACGGGATCACGCGGCGGCGGTCACGAGTGCGAGGCGGCCGGAATTTTGGTAGAGTAAAAGAAAGTTTGGAGGAGTACTACAAACTCGAAAGACATGTACAATGAGAATAGACAGATTCTTGTACTACCAAATTTTAAGGGAATCTACAATAATAGGTCCCACCATAGATTCCCACAGGAGGCTAGGGCCGCCGAACTCGAGCGAACATTGTTAGGTTTGGTTCGAGTTCGGTAGAAAAATCGGCCGAAAGCGGTCTAGGTTAACCTTGACTCTGTTACAACTGAGTTAATCGACCAAAGCTCGAGTGAAAGAGCTCGGTTCGTTGAAGCTCGGTAAAAAAATTTTAGTACATCCAAAGATAGACATGCAGCTACGTAGCAAGAAAATAGTAAAACTTGAAAACCAAATAGCATAAATGGCTCAGAGTTTCACATAATAGTAATATAGTGCTAACATGCCAACACAATTATTTTAGTAGTCTTACAGCGGATAGAATAATAATAACAGTCTCAATTTTGCGGTTGTACAAAAATCACGAGCTTTATCGTACCGTTTGAGTTCGGCTCGTCTAAGCTCGCGAGCTCGAAAACAGACTCGAGCTTGGTTTGTTAGAGACGAATTAAGCTCGAGTCGAGTTGTTAACGTGCCGAATTCGCACAGTTTGTCAAGCCCAAACTTTTTTGACAGCCCCACGGGAGGCCATCACATCCCGTAAGTAGTACATGTCACAAATTTACTTAAATTTGGAGGTATCTATACATTAAATAAACGGTTTTGCTAGTTCTCATGCGCCTGAGAACTTCTTAGGTCTCAGTCGCCTCTTTCACCGTTCGATTTACCTCGTGATTCGTGCAAAGTGGAAATTCCACATGAGTTGCAACTAGGGTGTAACTGAGAATTTAATGAGTTGCAACTAGGTTATGGCGAGAATTAGTACAAATCTTATGAGTTGCAACTAGGTTGCAACTGAGAATTAGCACAAATATTAGGATGACGTCAGCGACTTAGACCTAAGAAGTTCTCCGGCGCCTGAGATCTAGGCACTCCCTTAAATAAATAGTGTTTAGATACATTTAAACATAGATAAACTTTCGACCTCTATTTTTAAATGAATGGAGTATAATATAATAGCTCTTGTTGTCTTCCTTTTTAATTAATGAGAATGAGAATTAACTATTTTTTATTTATAAATCATATTGATAAGGTAAAACATGTGGCACAATGAAGAAAATAGCGTTTTTTTACTTCTTTCGTTCTAAAAAGAATGTCATTAAAAGATCATCCCTTATTTAAGGAGACAACATTCTCTTTACTTATTTTCTTCACAAACTAAGAAAAAAATATAACATAACACCTCTGAAAAAGGCCGGCGTCATCCATTGTACATGCCCCGAGGAAGCCAATCTAGTGCGAATCACATGGAAAGTTTCCACGACAATTTTGGTGTAGGCGCAATTTTATCACGTGGCACAAAGTCGTATAATTTGAGATTTTTGGGTTTTTTTTAGACGGTTGTCACTAGTTCTCGCGGAAATTATGACCGGGTCACTATGAATTGACCTATTGGAGAAAAGTCATTAGATTTCTCAAACTTATTACGTCTATATACCCTTGGATGAGGTCACGCCGGCTGCCGTTTTCTCTGACTAACTTGTCGTATGTTTGACTCATTTCTTTACTTGACGGACCTCCTTTTTGCCTCATTAGCAGTGACAACAAATATAGTTTTTGCGATTTCGACATATGAAACACACCGCACAGACCCTTCAACCAGGGGCAAAGACAAGGGGGGCGAGAGGGGCTTTAGACCACTCCCCCTAAGCCCTAACGATCGGCCCCCTCAACAAAATCCGTAACCAGTACTTGTTCTAAGTATGGCATGCAAGTGTTAATCATGATTAGTTTTTGGCCATTAGGCATATAATTAGAAGGGAATAGAGGCGTAACTTCTTGTAACCACGCGAGACCAAGCCAACATTGGTCCATTACGATTACTATTCTAGCATTAGGGACATATAATTAGCTAGCCTAGGGGCCTCAGATGAACGCATCTAAAGTTAGATTATCGGTTCATCGTGGACTTCTGGTTCGGCTTGCTTGATCGCCACCGTCCGCCGCTGTTAAGACATAGCTAGCAGCCGTTCCTCAGAGGAGGTTAGACGCGTAACTTCGGCCACCGTCATGGCATGGGGGATGGGGCATGACTTCTCTATTACTAGTTACGAGTACTATTTTTATAGATCCATGAGAAATTTCACACCGCTTAGAGAAAAAGTTATTTGAGGCCATTTTTGTCTGTTTTTTCAAAAAAAAAATGTGAGACGAATTTGGATAGTAAAAGATAGTACAGATTGAGAATAGACTGCATAAAATTTTTCACAATTGATGAGATTTTTCACGTCTACCATGAGTACGTTGTGGACCTACTTGTCCATCTCTAAAATCTACCATGTCTGCTTGTCCTTCCATGATGTGACGATAGGAACTGATTTATATTTTTTGTTCGCCTCTTCTTGATATTGGTTGACAGTCTGGGGATAGGGCTAATTTTTTTAAATAATACATTTTTATTGAATTGCACAAATAATATATAAAACGGACAAATTGCAAATCTGTTGGTTGGTCGGCCGTTCGACAGACGACAGACTCGTTTCGTCCGTTCAACAGACGACACACTGCTTTCGTCCGTTCAACGGACGAATCACCCTGCAAACCCCTCCTTTACCAAACAGCCGGCGTGTTGCACGCATGGTGAGCAGGGCGAAGCGATGTAATGTCATTGAGCAGACGAAGGCGGTGTAAATGCAGCCGAACGACCACCAATTGCAATTTGTCCGTTTTGTGTATTATTTGTGAAATTTAATAAAAAAATGTATTATTTAAAAAAAATAGCGGGGATAGGTCTTCTAGCCACACATGGTGGTCTACTGGTGTCGTCGGTGACAAGCATGGTGACGATGCTTCAGGTGATTGACTATCTAGGGTAATCACAGATGATCCCGAGCTCGTACTCCTTTAGGAACATTACAACATGGAGAGCGGGCCGTAACGGTTATAAAGATCGAGGCACACATACGAAATCGCCGCACCATACTAGTACTTGTAGACTAAAAAATGTCTAGCTTTTATTATTATCTCTAGATTATTGTTTTTTAATCAACCCTTTATGATCCTTGAATTGTTATACTCTGTTTTGAGAAACTAAGTGCTAGTAAAAGTCTGTGTGCATTAACTGATGTAGAGGCTAGAGTGTCACTCCCATTTTTTTTTAAAGTAGTCACTTTTGTCGATGTTGTTACCAACAAAGGAGGTCCCGCCGAGTTTCGTCTGGCCTGTTTGACCCCATCTACACCGGTAAATGTAGCAGGTCGCTGTCTTAAGCTCCCTGCTTCTCAGTAGCTCTGCCTTATCCTACCCATATCGCGCACAGGGGAATCAAGGAGAGGACAAAGGCGACGCATGAAACATGATAATGCATCGTTTATGCAGTCGAGCGGTGGGACGATAAACTAGTGACATGGTGTAATTTAGTTAATTGGCATGGGCCTAACTTGTATGAGGACAAATCATCGAAGGAAAAGCAAAGTACTCCCTCCTTTCAAAATAGATGTCGGAAGATACATCCAAATTTAGAAAAGAAATCCGACATCACCTTGAGACGGAGGGAGTAGGAAAAAATGGTTTTGCCAATTCTTCGGTTGAGAATAGTTAGGGCTTAGTCGGTTGTACTCCGTCTGATTTGCATCGTGATTCATACCCGTGTGAGCTGTATATAGATTGCAACAAAGATAAATGTAGTTGTAATTGAGCCTTTTTATCTACTCCCTTCATACGGTTTGTTGGGCTAACATGGAGCCCAAAAAATATGTTTGACTATAAATTTGACGAATAAAATATGAATTATATGCCATAAAAATTATATCATTGAAAAGAGCTTTTAAATATCACAATCCAATGGTACAAAAATTATAACATTGAAAAGAGCTTTTAAATATCAATCCAATGGTATAGTTTTTGTGACATATAACTCATGTTTTATTGAAATTTTATGATTAAACTTTTTTCATAAACTACGTGTTAGTCTAATAAACCGATATAGAAGTAGTAATTAGAATTGCAACCGAGATAGTTTAAAAAAAAAGAATTGCAACCGAGATATTTTTAGTTGACGAGTGAAATTAATTGATTGAGAATGCCTTAAACTAATTCTAGAATTAGACATACGAAGGAAATAAACGAGGGCAAATCATCAAAGTCAGAAATAAATAGGGGAAGAAGATCAAATTCCCCGAAGTAAATTCCTCGAGAAAATTCATGACATAGGGTTAGGCCCGCCGTCCGCCGCTTCCCGCGCCTCCGACCTTCTACTCCACCGCCAGTCGCTCCTCCGAATTCCTCCTCCACCCCGCCCTGCCCCCCCGCTGCCGCTCCCCCTACCACGCCGCCGCTGCTCCCCTGCTATGTCGCCGCTGCTCCTCCGCACAGGAATTTGAGGGGCGCAGATCAGGTGGAGGTGGATCCCGAAGAATTTCGGGTGCTCCCTCATTCATCCATTCTATTTCTTTACAAGTCATTGATCTGTACTATTTTCAGCGATCAAAAAGACGAGAACATACTAGCACCGCTTGTTGTTCCATGGATCAGAAAACAGCCAGTTCATGCTCTATTATCTTTCTTTTATTCCCTTGGTGGATGCATACATCTCTCCTGTGCTCGAGTAGTGATTCAGTAAATGGCAAGGACAAAGCGGATTACTTATATTTTTCTAATTTAGTGCATACATGTTCTGGGGCCATGGTACGGACTGCGCAGTACATGAGATGTATATTCAGACATTTATGCAGCCTCCGTAGAAGCCGCCACCACATGACATCGGTCTTCTAAAAGTTTGCTGCTAAGGCACGAGTTCAAAACCAAGGGCTGAAGGGCTTCCACATGTTTAATTTCTAGCAACTGGCCGTTGAGCAGCAATCCTGAATCGACAATTGAACTACTGCTGCTGAATTCAGCATCAGACGGTAGTTATTTAAGTGTAATTTTGGTTTGCCACTCAACAACCACTCTGTTAAGAATTAAGCCTGTTAAATCCTTTATTATGTACTACGTGTCATCTGTAGCTCCTAGGACAGCTACATTTCCTCACTGCTGAAATCTGCACATGTTTATGTTGGCATGCCTTGCAGGCTCACTGATTTATATTGGAAGGATGGCTGAGATGCCAATATCATGTACCAAGTTAAAATATGACCTGATTTTACAAACTACTAATTCATGTATCCTTTTCTGTTTCAGACTGGCGGGGATCACTGTGTCATATACTTCTGGTGGACAAATCTTCATTTGCTCCTGAGTGCCGACTTCCTGTTTTGTTGTCATCATAATGTCAGGCTTGCTGAATGTACGTGCTTATCCTCATAACTAGACTGCTGTGTGTTCATCAGATTTTCTAATTCTATCTGTTTAATATGTTTCAAGTTTGGTAGATCACTGTTCCTGCTGCACCTAGTCACCCGTTTGCAGTCATACAATGGATGGGTATTTCATTTTTGAACACTTGATAAATGTAACCTAGTCACTAGTCAGGCATATTTAATCAAGGCTTTGAGGAATCTGCTTCTGCTGATTGATATGCACATTCATTCTTTAGATTTTTTTTGGGACTTTATTGTCTTCAGCTAACAATGTGTTCTCTTTCTTTACCTTACCCACCCTTAAATGGGCTATAGTATCTAGGTGGGATTTAGCTTTGACTGAGCACTGTTTACTTTTTTCATAGTTGCTGCTCGAGTCAGCATGATTATGCTCTTTGTTTTGATAACCTGATACTTTTCTCTTGGCAGCCAAATCTTAATAGTTCAACATCAAATCTTCCAGACTCAACCGGACGACCGTTTACATCATCATTTTCTGGCCAATCTGGATCAGTTCAAGGTTTCCATCATGCTGGTGAGCATAAAATACACTAGTTCGGTTAGCGCATTAACATAGTGCAACATCCATTGAGTAATCCTGTTATCTTTTATGACTTTCCACCTTTTCAGGTCTGCACAACATTCATGGAAATTTCAATCTTCCAAATATGCCTGGATCACTTGCTCAAAGGAATGCTGCAATGAGTGGCCTTCCATCCTCTGGCGTTCAACAACCTGGAGGGAGCATTTCAGGGAGATTTGCTTCAAACAACCTTCCAGTTGCCATGCCTCAGGTTCGAATGCGCACCTTTATGGACTACAGAGATGCAATATTAATTTTTTTACACTGCGAACAGCATGAACCTGCATTTTAATGAATTATGCAATATAAGGAGCAATTTTATTGGTTGAAATTGTAACATACTCTGCTGTGGTTTCATGTGGACCGCGATGATTGTTACTGTTTCTTTGCAGATTCCTCATGCACATTCAGGTGTCGGTGGTAGAGGAATTAATGTTGGGGGAGGTCAAGCATTTAGTAGTGACATGAATATTGGTGGTACCATTCAAGGCTTATCGTCAAACTTGGGCACCAGTGGCAATCGGAATTCTGTTCCTGGCATGTCTGCATCTCCAGCTTTAGCAAACTTGGGCCCACGTATTACAAGTTCTGTGGGAAACTTTGTGGGCGGAAGTAACATTGGAAGAAATATAAGCTCTGGTGGATTGTCGGTGCCGGGTATCACGTCGCGCATGAACTTTAGTGGCAACAATACTGGAAATGGAGGTCTAAATGTTCAAGGATCCAACAGGATGATGAATGGCCTTCTTCCACAAGGTAGTTTATTTCACTATGCATGAATGAATAAACAGAATTGTATTAATCCCTCCTATCCAAATTAATGGACTCAGATTTGTCTAGATTCAGATGTATCTAGCCCCTCTGATCCAAATTAATGGACTCAGATTTGTCTAGATTCGGATGTACTAGATATTAATTTGGCACCTATCTTGTTTTGTGGCACTTATCTTTTTAGCATGTTTGCCATATTAAATCTTTGTTAGCGTCTACTTACCATATTGTTCACTTCAAAGCATGTTTTGACCATAACGCGGACTTTTGGCTCTTGGGTGCTACACACCCCCATACTTGGAAAATAAAAAAATAATTAAAAAAAGGTTTAAAAATTCGATCTTTTTTGAAAATCAAAGATGACCAGGTATGCTACTCGTATAAAAATATTTGCAAAGGAAATGATTCGCATGGTCTTCAGGACAAAAAAAACAAAAATATGACGAATCAAAGGTGAATAGTACCTGGTCATGGGGCGTTTCAAATTTGTTTTTTTACCTAGGATGCAATTAAAGTAATTTCCTAGGGAAATATTTTTATACAAGTAGCATACCTGGTCATCTTTAATTTCCAAAAAAGTTCGATTTTTTAAAACCTTTTTTTAATTATTTCTTAATTTTTCCAGGTATGGGGGTGTGTAGCACCCGGGAGCCACACTGTAATTCTCGTTTTGACCAGTGCTATATTAAATTTTTTGTTTAGCATATTTTAACCACTGCTATACTAAATCTTTGTTGAGCACCTACTTACCATATCTTGGCAAGAAAGTTGGCATATGAAATAAGTATGAATCATGTGGTGCTATAGAGTATACTGAAAATTTCGTCTGTAAGTGCAACAATGAAGCAGTAAAAAGAAAAGAAATCTTCTTAACAATCACAATATTCCCTCTAACAGTCTCCCCACATTAAACAAGTTTTAATTTTTTATTCATTTTATTCTGGAACAACTCAGGAAGCGTGTATGTTAAAGTTTTGGTTGCCATGGCTGCCATGAAAGTAAAACCTGTTGAGCATCACTACCTATCTGGAGGAATAAGCATTTTTCGCTATCGGTACAATATAAGCCAGCTTTTAGTAACTAGAATTTTGACCTTAAGTATTTAAGTCCAATGTATTATCATAGTGCTGAATTTCTGTTATGTTTATTCTCTTCCTTTTCCAGGCATATGCTGGATATCGGAATATTTTGCTCACTAATTGAGAGAGTAGTTTTTTACTTAACGTTGTTTTGTGACAATACCAATTTAAATTCATGAAAGTAACTGAGCCGTGATAAAAAATTGTCTATGCTTTGTACAATCGTGATAGTCTCTGTGAGTTGAATGGTCAAGAACTATACAACGTGTTATTTTCTCCCATTGAAGTGCCTCATTCAGCTTTTTTTTATATTTATCTCTGAAACCAGGATCATCACAACTAATTAGTATGATTGGAAGTTCATATCCAACGTCTGGAGGCTCATTGTCTCAGAACCAAATGCAAGGAGGAAATAATTCTCTAGGTTCTATGGGGATGCTACATGACCGTGGTGACAGTGCTCCTTTTGACATCAATGATTTTCCCCAATTGACTGGTCGACCTAGTTCTGCTGGTGGGCCACAAGGGCAATATGGTAAAAAACTTAAAATGCTGGAAAACCGAGAATATTTTCCCCTAATTTGGAGGATGCGTTGACAATCTCTTTAAATTGCAGGATCACTACGTAAGCAAGGAGCTGGTGTTAACACCATTGTTCAGCAAAACCAGGAATTCAGTATTCAGAATGAAGATTTCCCGGCTTTGCCAGGATTTAAAGGTTGTTACAGTTTAATTAATTCTAGAACCTATCTGATTTAGTGAGATTGTTGTCATTATACTATTGGTGTATTGGTTCATGATTATTTAATGCTTTACTTTGTGACCTTGTAGTTATATCAACTTTCATGTCTATTACTATGCAGCCATGCTACTCTGTACACGTTGACTTCAGTATTTGAATGACTTAGTTCCCAACAATACCATCCTGTCATAAAATCCTCTATCTGTTACAGAGTCCATCGTTTTTATTTGTCTACTATTGAATGCTGTGATTTTTTCTTCAAGTTAATGAATGGTTACTACCATACCGCCTTTCACTATCCTATAACTAGAAGATGTCCAACGAAGGGCAGCTCTCCTAGGAGTATTGGCTAGTGAGACAAGGTTCCACTCAGCCCACCTGGGTTCGAGTCTCTACATTCTCTAAAACAAAGCTGAGGAGTTTCTTCCCCTTCAAGCCCAGTTTTTAGAAGATGCTCCACGAGTTGCAGCAAAATTTATAGCACAATTTTCTCGTGATCCAATCATAGAGAGGTGAATGATGAGAAGGCAACATTTCCTTGAGAGGGCCAGGCGGCCCAGTGAGGTAGGACCATGCAGCTGACGTGTGGCCTCACGAGAATGCAGAGAAAATCTTAATATCCATTTGGAATAATAATAAAGATGATAATGTTGATAATAATAATAATTACAATTGTAATATGATGCCTCAGTTGGAATGACCGTGAATCATCATTAGAACATTGGTAGTCACCTAGGAAAACTGCGCCAAACATTGTTCAGATTTTACAGTCCATGCGCAACTTGCTCACATCCCCTGTCCTTCGGATGCTTATAGCATGTACCTGTAATTTGGCATGGAATGGAAGCATATAATTTTGTGACATGTGAGACAGTATTTATACATGAGATCAGTATAGAGCTCTTACATTATTTACATTTGGGGAGATAATCAATTTTCTTTCGTGTGCCAACTCATACAGAGAATTCATGGTAACCTTCAGTCATATCATAACTAATGGTTATAGATGGAAAAATGTCCTGACCCTTTATGTTTTCTATAGTCGTTGCTACTCTTCGTACAGAACATGATCTAAACGTTAGGTATGGTCGTATGGATATGATATGAGGCGTAGCAGCTAAACCACTGGGGAGGTGTTCAAGTCAGTTAAATTCTAGTGCTTCCTATGGCTAAATGTCTAATAAGCTTACCATGGCAGGGAATTAACTAGCATCTTTTTACGTCTCATAAGCTTACCATGGCAGTGAATTAACTAGCATCTTTTTAAGTCTCATGATCTACCCTGTCAACCAATAGGGCAATAGGGATTAGAAGAATGTCTTGAAGATTGGGTGTAGCATTTAGTAAGAGCTTGCTGCCACTACCAATTTGGCCATCCTCACGCATACCTCAAGTCTTCTACTTTGTAAAGAGTCTTAGACTTTGTTTTCTTGTCCCCCTTTTGGGGACATCAAGACAGCTACACGGATGAATACAAATTTTTGCAATTAGGTTTTCATCCTTAATCGTAACTATCTTGTTTTTATTTCTAAAATCGTTGTAAAATGTGATTTATGATTTGTTAGGTAAACTTTAGGGTCAGTCTCCTTTAATGATGCCCAGTGTTCTGCATGGTTTTAATTTCTCGACCTTTTGACCTATTCTTTCCATGTCGGACATGCTCAAGCATTAATGCTTCATAACGTAGGAAATAAAACAAGACTTTGGTAATGGTTTCTTGAGGTTTTAAAATTCTTTCCTCAAGTACATATTTTGGGTTTTGGCTGATCAGTGCACTACTTTAATACAATCCTTTATAGTCCGTTTTGCCAAGTTATACCAAATATTGACACTTTTGAATTATCAGGTAGTAATTCAGATTATGCTATGGAGTTACATCACAAGGAACAACTTCACGAGAATGTACCTGTAATGCAAGCACAACAATATCCAGTGGGTTCATGTCTCTGAATTTTGAATTCTTGTTTCTCCGAGCAGTTGTTTTGACATGATATGAACACTTATACAGATGGCAAGGCCAGCTGGTTTTAATTTAGGAAGTAGCTACCCACCAAATCGTCAGCAGCATCCGCAAGGTGGTAATTCAGTAAGTTCTATCGGGAATCCCTTGAAACAATCATCAAGCATTGAACATCTGCTGCAATTGTCATGGTTCTTGTCTGCTTCCGTTTTGACAAGATAGTACTAAGATGCATGATTCAGGTTTACTGTTTATATTTACCCTTTAATACAAGGAAGACTAATATTCATTATATTCTGTCAGATTCAGAATGCTGGACCCCAAAATATTGGACTAAGATCTCTAAACCCTCCGAGTCAAACTTCTAGTTTGGGATCATATGAACAACTGCTCCAGCAATACCAGCAGCCGCAGACCCAAAGTCCTTTCAGGTTGCAGCAAATGTCTTCAGGCACACAGCCATATAGGGATCAAAGTCTAAAGGTCATTCAGGGGGGCCAGACACCGCCTGATCCATATGGCTTATTAGGATTGCTGGGAGTCCTAAGGATGGATGATTCTGACCTGACATCTCTTGCTTTAGGAATAGATTTGACATCATTAGGTTTGAATTTGAACTCAGCAGACAATCTGTACACGACATTTGGCTCTCCATGGTCAAATGAGCCAGCAAAAGGAGATCCTGATTTTCAGAATCCAGCTTGTTACTTGGCTGAACAACCCCCACCACTAACTGTAAGTTGCCAAAAACTGAAGGCCCAGATTTTTTGTTTGGTTCAGCCGGTTCATTTTACCATAAAAATATTGTAACAAGGTCTGTCTTGGTGCAGCCTACGCATTTTCAGAAGTTTCAGACACTCGTACTGTTTTACATATTCTATAGGTACCTCCCCGCTACTTGAAATTTGTATTAAGTTCGTCCATTAGTTGCAGTAGATTTTAAGGTGATTATTTTTGTGTCTTTGGTTTTCAGCATGCCAAAGGACGAAGCTCAAATATGTGCTGCCATCGAACTGTGAGTACACGCTTCTACTGCTCCTTGTTCATGCTCTGAATCTTTTACCAAGAAATGACGATAAGGGAACACAGTGCTATGTCCCAATCAAAGTTTTAAGCTTTTAATGCTATGATCAAAGTTGTAATGCTAACAAATATTAACTCGTAATCTGTTAGATACCAGAGTAGATCTATTGACTGTCATGGATCTACAAAATGAAAAATTAAGTCATTGTGGATTTATTCATCTTTCTGGATGAATACTTTAACTTGGCAGCATTTGAGTGTATTTTCATAATCCGCTTAGCTATCTGAGCTTGGCACATGCTTTCATTTTCTTTTTCGATGTCGTATTATTTATTTTTTTGGTTATTTTGTCATCTTTCAAAGTTTCTGTTTATTGCATCCTGCAGAATTCCTTGTAAGCTATCGATTTGTCTATTGTGTGTCTTTCCTTAAAAATATACAAATGATATCTCAACCCTTGTTCACAACTAGTGCAGTACAGCACAACTGAACGTTGCTTCATCCAGTTTGTTTTCTGGCATATACTTATTCTTAGACATTAATTCATATATTGTTTTCCTCAGATATAACCGTGGATGGTTTTACCATCGAGAAGTGCGGTTATGGCTCACAAGAATTCCTAACATGGAGCCTCTTGTCAAAACTCCTATTTATGAACGGGGGTCTTATGGTTGCTTTGATCCTCAAAATTGGGAGACAGTTCGTAAGGTTTGGGCATGTAAATTTTTAGTTTGTGAATCCATAGCTTCTCTTATGCACTACGGCGAATGATAGTCGAGCATGTGTCCCGCTGCAGGATAACTTTGTTCTCCAGTATGATCTAGTAGAGAAAAAGCCGAGTCTCCCTTCTACATACCAAATTGTTAGGTGAAATAAAAATGTGGGTAAGGACTTCCTGGCGAGAGATATATAGTTTTCTGTCCCCTGTGCATTAGGCAATCATCTCATTATTGTATGCGGTGCAATATTTCCTTTTCAGGTACCTCCTGACTGTAGCTTTGTTGGACATGAACATAGAGCCTTCTTTCTTGAACATAACAAGGGTCCTTGCCTAATTCGTTAAGGTACTTCCTTTTGCGGTGAACTTGGAATGTTAATGTTGGTTGAACAGCACTTTGATTTATTTATTTTGAATAAGTTAAAACTAAAAGGCAGCTACTAGCTACGAAGGAATGTTCCATGTAGACATTTAATGGAAGAGTATTTGTCTCAAACACCAAAAACTCTAGCACCCAGGGCCTGTTTTTAATTTAGAGGCGGGGTCACAAACGCAGATGGTCGCGCATGTGAGACATGCTGCTGGCCAATGGAGCACTGCTCGGTTCTTATTAGGAATGGTAATTTTGTTTCTATCCAACTTATTGAAAAGTGAAAATCTCAAGGGTTTCTTGTTGACATGTACTTGGTTATCTTTGATACTTGTGGTTCAATTTCATTCAGGCTGACATGTCTTGAAAGACGGCATGTTAGTTAGGCAAATCCAAAGCAAATCCAAATATGTCCCCCTTTCTCTTGAGAAAAGTTTATATCATTGTTGGTCGAACTGTGTTGGCTTGGGACAAATATGGTGTCGTTTGACTGGATTGGACATTAATGTTTGCTGCCTACATTTTGCTTTGACAGGCGAGGGCAAGTCGGAAACTAACGTCATGTCGATACGCGGAGAGAAGGATAGGAGGCTGCAGAAGCGAAGTCGGGAATGCACTGTGATTATAACCTCCCTTGTAATTATAGCCAAAAACAAACATACAGATATAACATTGCATTTTCTTTACCTTACATGGATGATGATGGGAGTCTGTTGTACGCCCTGTTGTAACATTTCTCATTTACAAACAATTGATTTTAGGAGTATGTAGCTGTCTGCATTATTACTTCTGCACCTGGATGGATCGGATCCTTATATATACAAAAGAAAAAAACTCCTAAACATAGACATGGTTGACGATGCAAAATCTAAAACTCTGCCTTTTATTCAGTGCCAATGACTGAATGACAGACATGTCTTCTGCCGTTGAGCAATAGTTTGTCACAACTTGTGATTCCAGTTTCGCAGAAAAATCCTAGGAATGCTGGCAACATTTGGAATGCCAGTCTCGTTGACAAAACTGTACGCCTCCGGATCATCTGCCCGAGGCCTCTACCCTCAGGCCAGCGCTGGAGGCTCCTCCCCTCTGGCGCCTGGAGGCCATATACTCAGCGCCGCACCATCTCCCGGGTGCTCGGGGGAGGCTTGGAACGGCCGGAATGGAGTCCGACCAGCGGCCAACTTCCTCTTCCGGTTAGCGGCGCCGCGAGGGCGCTCGCGGCGTGGCGGCCGGAGGCGAGCTAACGGTTGAGAACTTCGCACCCACAGACCAATCCAGTACTAGCTCGGACTAATGGACATGCACGTCACAGCCACATTGTTCCGGTCCATCTGCTCAGCGTCTCAGGGGAGAGAAGCTTCTGCTCGTTCAAGGGACCCGCGATCGACGACGAGCGGGAGAGGGACAAGCCACCATGTGATTGTATTAGTTAAGCCAGCGGCGGCGGATCCGCAACCTCCTGTTCGGTCTCGCCGGCTGGCTTGGCCACCATCCGGTGGCCGTGCTGCTTCAACACTGTAACTGTAAGTCCCCCCAGCCCCCATGCTGCTCCCATCGTCTTGTGTTGACTGCGTGATTGTTTTGGTGACTCTTGAAACGCAAGACTAGTAATGAAAATGCTCGAATACTCTTTGATCCAGTTTCTGTTTGAGAATTAGCATTTCCGCATATAACCTGCTTGACTAAATGTGTACATGTATGTGCGTCCTAATGTCACTCGCTGCTCCTAATTTATTTTCACGATTTTGGTGATCCTACTAATCAAAACCTCACAACTTAATCATTTTGGCATCATGGGACATTTGGATTGTGAGAATGAAAATTTTAAAAGCTCTCGGAGTGACGACCCTTCTTCAAAAAGATGGAAGCAAAATTTCTTTCATGAACTAGCCATGGTTGGCCATATAGCTAGCAAAAAATATGCTACCCAGCTCATGGTTTGGCTAAAAAAATGCTAAAAGCCTGTGATCCTTTTTTTTTTCATTTTCTATTTATGCATCGTGGATATATTGACCTATTTTAAAAGCGGTAGTTGGGAAGTTCTCCTTGTTTCCCGTGAAATAGAAGGCATGTACTCCCTCCATACCGGATTGTTGGGCTAATATCGTTTTTGAAGAAATAACCTTGGTCCCAGCGTTTTGCTAATTGGGCCCAACAATCCGGTATAGAGGGAGTAATTTTGTAAGGACAAGCCAATTAGCTAAGTTGGCGGTACACACCTTGCTGAGGTCTTCGCCGGTGCAAGTGGGTGAGGACAACCATTTTATACTGTGGTTGAAATGTTATTGGCTGAATAAGTCAATGGACTGAATAACTTGCTAGTGCATCAATGGTTGCCCTCTTTGATAATTTCATACGGAGTTAGTAAAGGAATAGAAGCCAATTATTTTAAGAAATTGATTAGGTGGTCATTCAGTATTTAACTTGGGAACGGCAAATGCCGCCCACACCGGCTCTCTTCTCTGGTCAACCACGTAAACGAAGCAGCTATGCAGGCAGAAGGCAAGGCTTAGCTTGTGATTTTGGATCCAACAGGATCTAGCTTGATCTCACCTAGGCCAGAAGTTCCCCTTCTCCTGCTTCCCAGCGGGAGCAGGGCCGCCGCTCGTCTACACCAAGGGGCGGCAATCAATTCCTTCCCCGTTCGCTGTTTCTTCTTTCCTGCAAGCCTGAATTGCATATACTCCTGGGCTCCTGTCTTGGAATAATCCTTTTGGTGTTCATCCCAGCAAGAGACCAATACTGCTGCCGCCTTTTCCTCCACCGAAGGCTCCTTCTATCATCTGTAGATACAGTAGAAGGTACCAGATTTTCCTACACCCCAATTTAATTAATATATCATGCATGGGTTACATGATTTCTTCAGTTCTGTTGTTCTGGTTATTGCGAGCTTTTGGCTAGTTGCTTTTGAGGTTATTTTGACAGTGAAATTAAATTTTACCTCTAGTTATTCTGAGCTGTTAGAGACTGCCAGATTTAAAGGATATTCATCTTTTTCCGAGTGATTTTGTCCACAGTAATATTTGTTAAATGATTTTTTCTCAAACACCTGATTAATCAATTGTAAAACTGATTAAATGAACTAGTCATCAACCCGTAGACCTGCACGGGCTAGATTGATTTATATCTTCTTACCAAACTATATTTTCACATACTGACTGAAAAGTTAAAGATGAAACTTAGACCATCAATATTCATTTCCGAGTAATCCATAATACACATTTGAAAAAGATCTCTAGAAATGAAAAATATATGGAACGAAAACAGATCTGTGTTTGGATATATTTACCTCACACCATCACCAAAATTTATGTGTTTTTTTAATGCATGACAACTGCAACATGAAATGCCATATGATCATCAACTTACCAGTTTTGATTTTCAGACACTACTAGTGCTGTATCAAAGCTCATTATAAAAGTAAAAGAGAATATTCATAGGTCACAAATCTTGCATTTACTGTTTAAGAAACAAATAATAACCAAATAGTTACTTAACAGGTTATAATATTTCTCATCATGATGAAACAATAAGAAATCAGTAAGTCAACAGAAAAATTCCATCAGCCACATGGTTCCAAACTTGCACAGCATAACATATAGGTACATCAAGGACTGAAACTTGAAAAAGATAAGAGAAAAAATCGCCAACATTCGAAGTAATGAAGAGAAAAGGAGTAAATTGTTTTCTAGGTACTTCGAGGAAAGTCGTTTCAAGATAACAGAACTAAGTTATCTAGCATGGTGCATACAAAAATTAATGATTTCAAATTTGACTGTAACAGTGCAAGTATGTGTAACTTTTTCGAAACATCCCTTACATTCTAAAAATAATAAAACTGAAGAGGAAAAGTAACTTGTACAAATAAAATTCATCTTTCCCTGTTAATAGCTGGATGAGAGAAAGAATATTTGTTTTCAATAGCTATTACTCCAAGAAATATCAAGCACAGAACAAACTTCTTGTGACTATTGTTGAACTGAGGTCAGAGATCACCATCCTTATGGTTGAAGCAATGTAGGCTCAGGGAAATGAAGCAACTAATTTTAACAGGCAATAATACACATGCTACACTTCAAACTAATCATGCATTACACATCTTTGTACAATGCAGCTAATTTTATCAAGCATGGTGGGGAATTCACTATAGCTACTGCATAGGAATGCTAAGAATCAGTAATCTCAAAATATGGTAGACCACGCTGAGCATTTAACTGAATTTACTGACACAACACACGGTGTAAAAGAAAAAAGAGAGGTTAGTAACTGAGGCTAATCATAATTACGATTCCTTTGATTTCATATGTGAACTCCTTTGCTGGGTGGCCTTACCTTTGACCTTCCCTGTCATATTTCTGAAACTTGTGGATCTTCTTTGTAAGAAAACCTTTTTCCAAAGTGATAAACACAGGACATGCAAAATTCTGTAAACTGATTTGGAAATCTCCCATTTGCTTGATATACCTGAGCTCATAAAACAGAGCATGCAAAAACATTGCGATATTTTTTTCAGATTTAGCATGTTGTCTGCAGTCAGCAAGAACAAGTGAGAGAGAAAGAGGAACTTGCACAAAGTAGATCTCTCAGATCTAGAATTCAGTTCAAGTCACCAACCCTACTCACCGGGGCTCGGGTGCTATTTATAGGCAACCACACAACTAGAACTAGCCATTGCAGAGCATATTCGTGTACAGACACATGTCCTAACGGTCTAGTCAGTTTTCTTCGACCGGTGTTGCACACAGTGCCATCAACCAGCTAGAGCTTCAATCACAACCATGAAGCTCTAACACCTACAATTCAGATTTTCACCACATGAGGCGCTAGACTCAACACGGGTTCTACTGGCCGCAGCCGCTTCAACCATGTGTTCGATCTAGGGTCTCAAGCAATTCAAACATACTGATTCTTCAAGAGATTTCCAGCCGGATTTTGAGTAGGATTGAGCACACAATCAATTTACGGTTGTTCCTATTGACTCAATGTTATAAAAAGAAGACTACGTCTTGAACCTTGTTTCATCTTCTGAGTTCTTCATGTACGCCAGCACAGCTCCTGATTTTTTTAAGTAAGCGTCTGCGCCCTGATTCTTCAACCTGCACTTTTCTTCAATTCTTTTTGAGGGGTCGTCTCCAATGTGGTTAAACCAACTTCTGGGACTATGTTCCCGTGTATACTAGATAAGCATATTAGCCCCTTAATCGTGTTGTCATCAATCATCCAAAACCCACTCAGGAGGGCACTAGATGCACGTTCATAAACAAAGTCACCATGGAGAATAGGACACACAAATATGCGGCTTGACTGGAATCTGGCTTTTATTCTCAAACACCTGACTAATGAATTGTAAAAATGATTAAATGGAGTGTGGTCTAAAACTTTTGTTGCTTTATGATATGTGCAGAGAAGGACATCCTATCATGTGAGTTGTGGGGAGTGTGGTAGACTGTCTCACTAAGTCTTCGGTAATGCCCTATGTTTGCTTGGTAATATTACCAAGTAAAATGTGTTGCCAACTATGGGATCAAACCATTGAGTAAGAATCCACAGGTATAGGCACTATGGCGACCGTTTTGGATGCTCTCGTTTCGAGCTCTTTGAGAAAGTTGGGTCAGCTTATCGAGGATGAGGTTGTGATGACATTATGTGTGGGAAGGGATATCAAGAGACTCCAGCAAAATCTGGAAAGCTTCAGGGCAGTTCGTCAGGATGCCGAAGCTCTGGCCATGACAGATGAAACAGTCAAGTTATGGTGGAAGCGCGTTAGTGATGTTATGTTCAATGTTGATGATGTCATGGATCTTTTTATGGTTCATTCACATATGCAACATAGGTCAACACCATGTTTCTCCATGTTCTCTTGTTTTGCGAAGCTTTTAGTTGATCACAGGGTTGCTACAAGAATCAAGAACATAAACATAGAGGTTGATGATATTAAGAAGGCATCAGACATGTACACCCTGGGGAGACCTAGATCTCCACAACCCCAGATAACAACTGTGGATATAAGCCAGACAGCTCCTATGGTTGAACCAGGGGTAGTTGGAACAGCTATCAGGCGTGATGTTGATTCCATGGTACAAGCCATTGTCAGTAGGTACCACAGTAGTAAGCCAATTGTTTTTGGGATTGAGGGGATGGGAGGCATCGGCAAGACAACATTAGCTCAACAGATATATTGTGAGCAGAGGATAAGGAAGCAATTTCAGATTCATATTTGGTTGTGCATTTCCGAGAACTACACCGTGGCTGGATTGCTAAAGCAGGCAATACGTATGGGTGGAGGAAACTGTGATCATTTGGAGACCAATACCGAGCTTCTACTATGTCTAAATGACACCATCAAAGGAAAGAGTGCTTTTCTTGTATTGGATAATGTGTATCTACCTGATGTCTGGATCGATCTTCTCCGTTTACCTTTTGAGGGAGCCTTGGATATCTGTGTCCTTGTCACCACAAGAAGCCAGGAAGTTTTGCTAGCGATGAATACAACACATATTCACCAGGTAAACAGAATGAGTGAGGTTGATGGCCTGATGCTGCTTATGAAGAATTCCTTCCAACCTTGTGATGGTACATTCCAGGAGTTGGGGCTTGCAATTGTAAAAAAATGTGATGGCCTTCCTCTTGCCATCAAGGCTGTTGCAGGTGTCCTATCTACCAGAAAAACGGAGGAGGAATGGAAAAGGATCCGTGATAGCCGATGGTCTATTGATGGACTCCCTGACGGAGTAGGAGGGGCACTGTATGTAAGTTACAGAAACCTGCCCCATGAACTGAAGCAGTGTTTTCTCTGGTGTGCTTTGTTGCCTCCAAATTTTGGAATATTTCGTGACGCTGTTGCTTACTGGTGGGTTGCCGAAGGTTTTGTGAGGAAAGAGCATGAGTGCTCAATACATCAGACTGCTGAAAGGTACTACCATGAGCTACTTAGGAGGAATCTTCTGCAACCAAATCTAGAGTACGCAGACAAACGTGAGGCAACAATGCATGACCTACTGAGGTCACTTGGACAACATCTAACAAGGGATCATTCCTTGTTTATGAATGTGAAACATGATCACTCCTTATTCATGAATGTGGAAAACAACAGAGCCGTGCCAAATTTACGCCGCTTAGGGATCAGCAATGTTGTAGAAGAATTACCCGCTCTAGAAGAGCACAAGAGTTTGAGGACCCTCCTACTTTTTGATAACAAGAACTTCAAGTCAGTTCACGATGACATCTTCAGAAAGCTCCAACATATCCGTGTCTTAGTGCTCAGAGGAACAAGCATCCAAAACATACCAGAGTCAGTGGGAAACTTGGTGCTATTGAGGTTGCTAGATCTGAGCTATACAAAAATTAAAAAACTTCCAGAGTCCATAGGAAACCTTATCAGCCTTGAATACCTCTCTTTGCTTGGTTGCCGTGAGTTGCATAGCCTGCCAGCTACTTTGATGAGACTGTATAACATAAGTTTTCTTGAGCTAGACCAGATTGCACTTCATCATGTTCCAAAAGGGATTGCAAAGTTTCAGCTTCTCTACAATCTTAGAGGAGTCTTTGAGAGCGAGAATGGATTCAAATTGGATGAATTGCGGTGGCTCCCCAACATCCAACGTCTCTGGATTGATAAGCTTGAGAAAGCTACACCAGGGGATGAACTTGTACTGAAGAACAGTCATAATCTTAGAGAACTGGGACTCCAGTGCACAATGGGGGTGACTACTCATGATAGAACTCGCTATGAGGCCAATGAGCTAGAGAGAATTCAGCAAGTCTATGATATGCTTATTCCAGCACCAAGCCTAGTATACATTTTTCTGCTTGGGTTCCCGGGCACAATGTTCCCAGAATGGCTACGTTTGAAACCGGAGCTTAATATACCAAGTTTGTGCCATATAGAACTCGATGACTGCATATCATGTTCAGAGGTTCCACCAGCAGGTCAGATGCCACAACTGCAAGCTCTTAAGATTCAAGGTGCAGATGCCGTAGAGACCATTGGCGCAGAGCTCCTGGGGAAAGGAGTTGGAAGTCCACCAGTCTTTTTCCCAAAGCTTGAACTGCTTCGCTTCATTCGCATGTGGAATTTGCAAAGTTGGTCCCTCGAAACTGGGAATCCTTGTGATAATATGGAGCGCAACTCCCCACAGCTATCTCTAATGCCTGAACTTATGCGTCTGCTTCTTCTTGATTGCCCCAGACTGAAAGCTCTCCCTCCTGACTTGTCCAAGCTTGTTAACCTGAAGAGAATCCACATTGAAGGTGCTCACAATCTGGAAGAAGTTGTTCACCTTCCTGCAGTTGTGTGGCTCAAGGTGAAGAACAACAGATGTTTGAGGAGGATCTCCAACCTTTGTAAGTTGCAGGACCTGTTAGCACAGGGCTGCCCAATGCTGGATCATGCAGAGAACATGTGCTGGCTGAAACGTGTCTACATGATAGACTGCCTGCGCGCCCAAGAGTTCAGGAACTGTCTCACGGGTGAAGGCGTCCTAGTCCACGTTACAACAGATGGCCATAATATCTTCCCGGGTGAAACTGTCTATAACTAGGCAGGTGAGCGAAATAGCTCTATTTCTCCTGCGATTTGTTATTTTTAAATTTTTTATTCCAAAACCCTGGATATTTTTGCATCCTCTTGAAATTCTTTTCCATTATTCCCAACCAAAGTGACCCTGAACCTGTCTTCTTACAAGCTTGCAGTACGACAGCGGGGCGTATTAGAGACATGGATATATACGTTGATAATACTTGGAAGATTAAATTTGTATTGCGTGACCGCTCCAAAAATCGCTGGAGCAGGTGCTCAGGGATTCATCAGCAACCTTTGTCATATCTTGAAGCCTTGAAGCTCTTTGATCTTAGTCGAACATTGGGACATTTCTGTTTGTTGAATGCTGGAGTGCAATGTTATGGTTTTCTTTCCGTTACTTTTTTCTGTTGAAGTGTGCGTGTGGTTCAGGTGAGTATTTCACTCGCTGCCTACAGAGGATAAGGTTGACAGCAAAAATGACTTGAGAAACTCCCTATGTTCCAAAATAATTGAAGTTCTAGATTTGGCATAAGTCAAAGTTCTGTAAGTTTGAGCACATTGGAACATGTATAGTATCAAAATATATTGTATCATGAATAGATAAAGATGGTCCTGAATTGTCGTTTTTTTTTTGCTTGACCCTAACAAAACTACAAAAGCATACGACCATATAATACACAATGTTTATGCTGAATGAAGTGTGGTAGACATGATAGCATCGATTATAGTTTCTTATGTGCATCCGTTGCAGACAGGATAAATAAATTTGATTATTATCTATGATCCAGTAGTAGGTGTAAAATGCAACTTTGAGCTTTTCAGTGGACGCTGTTCTTCTAAAGAAAACAGACAGTGAGTATAAGAACCAAGTAAATAAATAAAATAGTTTCGACTAATATACCACAAAAGTAGCAGAGTACAAAAGAAGGAATCTCAGCAATCAGAACAAATTTCTTAAGAATATTTGGGGTTTATCCCGTTGAATTTTGTAGTTGACAAAATCATCGGTCTTGTGCAAAACAACGTAGTACAAGCTCAACTTTTACATTTGAAACTGCATCTGATTAGAGAACTAGGTGCAGTTTGCAACAGGAATAAAATCAAAGTGTTCTTGGGCTTCAAAACTTAACATTTGTCAAGGTTTTACAGTTTGCATACCACATTACCACATATAAGAAAGATGGGATCTAGAAAACTATAATACTTCTCATATGTACTGAACCTAATGTATCTATGAAAAAAAAATAGCTGAAGCGAATGTGGTAGTCGTGATTGTGTGAATTGCTTTGTTATGTGCACGTGCTGTAGTCAGGAACTCAGGATAAGTAAGTTACTCCCTCCGACTCATATTAATTGACTCACATTTATCTAGATTTGGATGAATCTAGACATTATTTAGTATTTAGGTTCATCCAAATTTTGATAAATCCAAGTCAATTAATATAGGTCGGAGGGAGTAACATTATCTATGTTGTCGTGGTGGTAGGTGTATCATGCAACTTTGCACTTCTCAGATTTCTTAGATTTCTATTCATGGAAAGGCGAAAATGGAGAACGAGAAGCTGCAAGCCTATCTAAAACCTCTCTTGATATACGGAAATATATGGATATATCAGACCTGAACTTACTAACCCCACTAAGTTGAAGTGCTTGGGCAAGCTTTGGTTAAACTTGCAAGATCCTATATCCCACTCCCTCCGTTTCAAAATATAAGATGTTTTAAAACATCTCTTAATATACGAAAATATATGGATATATCAGACCTGAACTTACTAACCCCACTAAGTTGAAGTGCTTGGACAAGCTTTGGTTAAACTTGCAAGATCCTATATCCTACTCCCTTCGTTTCAAAATATAAGATGTTTTAAATTTGTGAAGAAAATATATCTAAACTTGTTTTAGTGTGTAGATTCATTTTAAACATGGGTAAACCTATATACTAAAAAAAGTCTAGATATATTTATTTTACAAAATTAAAATATCTTATATTTTAAAATCGGAGGGAGTACATTCCTACTGGTAGGATTTCACTCATTCGGTAGAGTAGTCAGAAGAATGACTGACATCATGTATATCTATCCCTGTACTCTACCTTCCATGCATGAAGCATCAAACTGAAACCAAACCAATGAGACGACGGATGCTCTGTTTCGTCCTGTGAGCATGACAAAAAAAATCTCCATGGATTTCCCTGACTGAAACAAGAACACGGCACATCCATCCTGCTAGATCCGATGAACCGGGAGAAGATCGACCTTGTTGCAGGCTGGCCAGCCTAGTCGACATCACGGAGCAGCAGCAACACTCCTCTCGCCAGTCCGCCTCTCCTCTCCTCGACCTCGTCACTGACCGGCCGACCAATGATGGAGCTACTTCTTGCCAGCACCTCATCCACGCCAAGTCGTCACTCCTCTCCTCTGCTCTTCTCGCAGTCACCGACACCAAAGTCACGCGATACTGCACGGGGCTTGTAATGATGGACCTGTACTTATAGTCGCCTTGGAGAAAACTGAAACACCGCTCTGTCTTTTTTTAGAATGAAGGCATCGCGTGCCCGGCTTTAAATTAATAAAGTCCCAACATAGGCCAAGTACGAATAAGAGTTTTAAGTGCTGTAAACACAGCTTGTAGACCACGTCCGCAATCAACAGATCAAAACACTTAAAGTTCAACGGCCGCTATACTAGCAGGCCGGCATACTAGATTACCAACGTAGATAGCCTAGGCGACAGGGTTGGTGGCGATGGGGGAGTGCGTCTGACGAACAGCCTCCGGAGCAAAGCGAGCATCTCCTTAAGGAATAGCAGCGCCTTGGATTTTTATAGAAGCCGCCATTGCTGCAAAATTAGAATGGTTTTAAAAACAATGTCAGCAGGTTGGCGCGGAAACTTGGATACAATCGTGAACTTGTTACGAGTGGTACAAATGGAACAGCACTGGGCAGTGAAAAACAACCACAGAGCGTGTCAGACATTTCCATGGAACACTTCATACCACTGGGACCTGGATGAGGGATTCCAGGAAGAGTCAAACATCGAGCGAGCACCGCTTCAGGCAAATTTGGCCAGACTACATCGGAAGAAGATATGGTCCACATCCTCCGGCTGCCCACAAAGCGCGCAAAAACCTAAGGATGGGCCATGTCTCTTCAGGATCTGATCGTTGGAGGGAAGTCTACCGCGCAAAAGCTGCCAAAGGAAGATCTTGAATTTCAGAGGAAGTCGCAGTTTTCAGATATGGTCCAACACTTGCAAATGGGTCCCTTTGGATAGCTCCTGGTACATCGATCTGGTCGAGAAACTGCCGGCGCTATCTAGTTCCCAGGAAACACGATCTCGCTCTTCAGTCAGAACCACCCTCTCCAATTCTCCCATCATGCCATTCCACTGAGCCAGTTCCTCCAACCCAAAGGATCTCCTAAACTGGGGGTTCCAAGCCCCCCTATCCATGGCCTTACCAACAGAGAGGGTGGGATCAGCAGAGATGGCAAACAGCCGCGGGAATCTCATGCTGAGAGAAGTAGGACCAATCCATAGATCGGTCCAAAACCGCACTTTGGAGCCCCTGACAGGAAAGAATCTGCCCCCAGTTTAAAGAGGTGCTTGATTTTGTGAATGCTGTGCCAGAACTGAGATCCCCCTGCAGCATTTGATTCAAATAGCTCGGCCACCTTATACTTAGCTTTCATCAATTGAAGCCAGAGCAACTTCTCATCGTCTTCGTTGAGCATACGCCAGATCCACTTCATCATCAAGGAAATGTTCAGACACTTCGTGTTGGTCACCCCAAGGCCCCCCTGTCTCTTAGGAGTGCAGATGTCCTTCCAGCTTACCACATGGTACTTTATTTTATTGCCCTGTCCTTCCCATAAGAATCTTCCTCTGTGCATGTCGAACCCTTCGTGAGTTCCGTTCGCCAAGAGGAAAAGGCCCATAACATACGTAGGAAGGCTGGAGAGACAAGCATTAATCAACGTTAATCTAGCTGCTGAGGACATGAACCTTCCTTGCCAGGGCTCGACCCTCCTGCCCACAAAAGCTACCAGGGGTTGGAGATCTTTGATGCTAAGCTTGGGGTCAGCCATGGAGAAGCCCGGGTAGGTGAACGTGAACTTGCCTTGCTGATAATTGAGGATATTGGCAATTCTGGCCTGTTCACCCTGTTCTCCCATGACTATGACCTCACTCTTATGGTAGTTGATCCTCATGACGGACAACAGCTCAAAACAGACGAGGATAAACTTGAGGTTCGTGATCTCCACGTCAGAGTTCTGAATCATGATCATCGTGTCATCAGCATACTTATTGGGGATATGCTATATGGGTATCCTCATAGCATGTCTCTTATCCGACTAACCCGGGTGGCCCATAGTCGGTAGCATGGCCTATGGGCGGCCCAGATTAGGTGGATCGGAAGGAGGCCCATGCCGGATAAAGGAAGGCTACGGTGGAGTCACCAGCGTACCCAGAGCCTTGGAGTGCAAGATACACAAGACTAGTAATAGACGGTGTAGGACTCTGTAACCTGTCCGGCTAGGACTTTTCCCTGTAACCTTAGGACCTGACGACTATATAAGCCGGGCCTATGGGAGCCTTTAGGGCACGATAACTTAGACTTTTCTAGTCGCCTCGCAAAGAAACCTAATCTCGTAACTCGGCGATTGCCATTATAGTGATTTATAGCAGGAGTAGGATTCCGCCACCGTTGTGGATCCGAACTGGTAAGCTGTGTTACCGCACTGGCCAACCGTCCTCCTTACCCCACATCTCTAAACACGCATTATGAAGACCCCTCCATGGCGTACTCGTCGGCAATACCACGGCAGTTGGCGCCCACCGTGGGGCAAGAGGCGCTTCAGGCTCTTCAGCGGGCGAGGACCAAGATCTTCGCGGGAATCGGCGAAACCGTGGCCATCGGTCGCGTTCTCTTCTCCGGCAACGTTCCGATCGTCCCCCTCGACGAGTTCTGGATCCCGGCGAAGACGAATACTATGCGGTGTTTGATCGTTCCTATCGGAGACATCCACCTCTTCATCGGCGAAACCGACTCGGACACTAGTTCCCTAGGAGTCGGAAAAGCATCAAGACCCGCACGGACCGCCTACGGGCAGGATACGTTCGCGAAAGGATCGATGTCGGATCTCTCCTCGGAGTTTGCCAGCAAAGATCGAAAAATTCAAGGCCCACCCAAACCGCCCTTGTGCAGGATATAAAGGTGGAAGATCACTGCAAAGCCGCCGGCTTCGCCCGTGCGTCTGGACAACAGAGATCCAAGTTCGTCGGCGTGGTTACCATCTTCGATTTGGTGCGCTGCGTTTAGAGAGAGGGTGAAAAACCCCGCGATTACCTCGCCAGGTGGCTTCGTATACGAGCTGATCTGGCCCACTACCCCAATGATGATGCCATCTATCACTTTGTGGAAGGACTGGACCATGGCACGCTTCTCCGACACTCTCTAAGACGGCAACAGGCGTCAGAACGCCTTACCTTCGAAGGCATGGTGAACACCGTCAACAACTACGCGGAGGCTGAAGCGGCAACTCAGACAGCGCTTGCGCTCATTGACGGAGCACCTCCAATTCAGCCACCACCACCGCCTCCGGCCGCCATCGTTGCAGCAACACCACCACCTCCAGTCATCGTCGAGGTCGTTGCACCTCCACCGCCCGTCATCGAGGAAGTACTGGCACCCTCCGACTCTTGCATTGACGCACTTTATGCTGATTTCAGTGCAAATTCAGAGGAGATAGACTTCAGTCCAGAGGAGCTAGACTCCGCCATGCAGGAGATGGAGGAGTACTCGCGCGACGAGCAAGCTAATAACACCGTCATGTCTCGAGGGGTGTTCGTCACCATTGGGACAACAATGTATGAAGACCAGCCCGGGCAAGCTCCGCCTACGGCGCTGGACAAGGGGAAGGGGCCACTTATTGCTGATGACGATGATCGCGCAAGAGTCATGCCTCCTCCGCCTAATCCAGTGCAGCAGCCGCAGGAACTCGGCATCGGTCCGAGCAACAACAACACCGCAAACTTGCCGCCTCCAGCATCCACGTTGGCAGCAGTCCACGTGACTCCCGCTGATAGAGTGATGTATGGCAATTTCCTCGTTGAGACACTAACTGTTGATCATATCCGGAACGTGACTCGGCTTGACGAGAAGCGCCAGCAACTGCTGGAGGAAGCGCAAGCCATCGCGGAGCAAGGCGCTAAACTAGATCGAGATCTGGTCAACGCGCAGAAGTCCATAGAGAAAGCTAGAGCAATGGAGGCCGAGTACAAGACTCTGCTCTAGCAGCAGAAGGCTAAGAAGGCTCCAGCTCGCGTCATCAACGATCCTGGTGTACGACGCAGCCTAGGATGGGCTCCCTCGAAGCCGGCACAAGCCAAGCCATACATTGACAGTGAAGGCAAGCAGGTGATGCCCACCCCACTCCTTAACCTCACCGTCGCCAAGACCCTTCTGGAGCAGGATAGATCGCTTGAGGCAGTGGAACAGGTCTATGACCTAGTGGCCAAGGCGGTAAAGCAGCAGGAAAAGGCCACCTCTCAGTGGCTTGAGTCCGACCCAGCGCTCTGCCGATCTAGCCAGTACAAACCACCAAGGGACAGATCTCCTCAGGATGTCGGATCACGGGCGGGTTCATCAGAATGAAGACGGAGGGATGAGCGCAACAGGAAGGATTCTATCCCCATATCCTCCGACCATGGAGAAAGAGCCCAACCTCGCCGCCCATCGCCACCGCCCTGATCCCGCCGACGTCAGGAAGACTACAAGGCTCACCGTCGCACGGATATGCCCCCACCAAAGCAGTGTGGCATCGTCATCCGCGACAACGCGGAGCAGACCCTTCATGACGGAAAGCACAACGAAGGACATAAGAGCAGGTCGTGCCATGACCCTCCGCGTCCGACAAACAACCACGACAGGCGCGAAGTGTCGCAGGAGGGTAACAGCAAGAAGGCTAACCCACCGCCACCTCCGCCTCCGTCACCGCCAAGCAGTCACCATGGCGGAGGGGGTCCGCGTCATTCACGCAGCCCATCCCCTGTTGACAAAAATAAGAAGAACCCGGAGCCAAACGACGCACGTTCACGGATCGATAAGATCCACGAGGCCCGGGAAGGACCATACCTGGGACCACGTTGCTTTGGACCTGGAATACAGTCCGCAACTTACCCCAAAGGTTTCCGGATTGACAAGACCAGCAAGCCCTATGACGGAACCGCCAAGCCAGCCACATGGTTGCAGGACTACGGCAACGCGGTGGAGATTGCCGGAGGCAACCCCAAAATCGCCGTCAAGTACCTCCCGTTAATGTTGGCGGGCACGGCCCGTCAATGGATCGACGACTTGCCGGAGAAATCTATCTACAACTGGCTGGACATGCAAGAAGCGTTCACCAAAAACTTTGAGGGTACATACAAGCGTCCCTGCACTCTGGGCGATCTACATCGGTGCGTGCAAGAGAAAGACGAGACATCTCGCGCCTACCTCTCCCGCTGGCTGGACATGAAAAATTCCTGCGTAGGAGTGCACACCCAGATCGCCATGGCCGCCTTCATCGATGGGTTGGAAAGGGGCACGTTACTCCGACATAAGCTGAAGCGCTTGCAGGACAATCATCAGCTTGACTTGGATCGGATGATTCGGTTAGCTAGTGAGTTCGCAGCTGCCGACGACGACGCTCGTGGCTCTTTGCCGGCAACGGCCGTTCCAACTCAAGATCGGAGGAACAGCAGTACAAAGCGGAAAACCGCTCCAGAAGAAAAGCAATCTACCGACATGGTCGCCATGACTTTTGCAGGACGAGGAGAAGGCGGACAACGTGGCCGAGGAAGGGGAGCAGGCCGTGGACAGCCGCGAGGAAGTGAAAGCAACTCGGCGCCGCTCCGCGTTCCCCAAACCTACGAAGAGTACCGCGATATGCCGTGCCTCGTACACCTCGATGTCAACGGCAAGGCCACCCATACCAATCGACACTGCAAGTTCGTCAACGACCTCAAGGAAGACCCGGAGTCCGGCTACAAGCAAAGTCGGAAGAACAGACCGCGAGGCAAGGGCAAGGGGAAGAAGAAGGAGGAGGAGTCCAATGATTCAAGTGACATGGACAAGGATGTTGACCCCAAGCACGCCGCCAAGAGCGACGACAAGGGCAAGAACCCCTTCGCAAAGAAGGCACGGGTCTACCACACTTTCCTTGGCACCCCCACCGTCCGACAACATAAGACCTCTCTGAGGATCCTGATGGCTACTCTCCCCCCAGTTCCCCAGTACCTGCGTTGGTCGGAGGTTCCGATCACTTGGGACAGGACGGACCACCCAGACCTTGTGCCCACGGAGAACCAGTACGCCATGGTCATCAACCCATTGATTGACGGCGTGGAGTTCACCAAGTGCATGGTGGATAGTGGAAGCAGCATCAACATTATGTACCTGGATACACTGCAGAAGATGAACTTGACAGAGGCAAACCTAAGGCGAACTAACACCGTGTTCCATGGCGTAGTTCCTGGACGGGAGGCTTGGTCCCTTGGGTTCATCACACTTTAGGTAGCCTTTGGCGACGTTAATAATTACCGCCAAGAGCGCATGACCTTTGCGGTGGTCCCCTTCAAGAGCGTGTACCACGTCATATTCGGCCGCGACATTTTCCACATGTTCATGGCCAAGCCATGCTTCGTCTACAACAAGCTCAAGATACCCGGACCAAACGGTGTCATCACCATATCCGGAAGCTTTACCAAGGCAAGGGACTACGAAATCAATGAAGCAGACGTTGCAGAAGCTGTCCTCTACATCGAAGAATTCAAGGAGATACAGAGCAAGGTCAATGACTCAGATATGCCCGCGTCAAAGAAGCAAATCTCCGACTCCGCTCCTGCGTTCAAGGCCGCCATCGAGACCAAGCCGGTGGAACTTGTGGTAGGCGATGCCTCCAAGGTCACCGCCATTGGGACGAACCTGGATCCCAAATAGGAAAGCGCGCTCGTCGAGTTCCTCCATGAGAATAGGGACATCTTCGCCTGGCAACCTGCCGACATGAAAGGTGTACCTAGGGAACTTGCCAAGCACAGCTTAAACATAGATCCAAAATGTAAACCAGTGAAACAGCTTAATTTACATGGCGGAAACCAACCGGGTTATCAGCATCGTCGTCGTGGTAGAGCGGAAGGAACCAGGCTATGAGCACGGAGTTCAACGACCAGTTTACTACATAAGCGAGGTCTTGACGGAGTCCAAGCAGCGTTACCCGCACTACCAAAAGATAACCTATGGAGTATTCCTTGCTTCGCGGAAGGTGAGGCATTACTTTCAGGAGCACCCAATCACAGTAGTGAGCAAGACTCCACTGTCCGACATTATCAACAATAGCGACGCTACAGGAAGGGTCGTGAAGTGGGGCATTGAACTTGCCGCCTTCGAGATCACCTACAAAAGACGCGACACTATCAAATCACAAGCCTTGGCGGATTTTATTGCAGATTGGACGGAAATGCCGGATGCCACTCCGTTGCCGGAACCAGAGTACTGGGTGATGCACTTTGACGGATCAAAGCTGCTCAACGGCTCGGGGGCTGGTGTATTGCTACAGTCACCAAAAGGAGACAAGCTACACTACGTTTTGCAGATCCACTTCGAGGCTACAAACAACATGGTGGAGTATGAAGCACTCATTCACGGGCTGCGTGTAGCCAAGGATATTGGCATCAAGCGCATAGTTTGCTGTGGAGATTCCGACTTGGTTGCCCAGTGGTGGTCGCACACGGAATCTTGGAACCGTATGATGGCGGCATATCGCGACGAAGTGGACGAGATAGCCAAGAGCTTCTTGGGCTACGAAGTCAAATATGTACCAAGGGAGCAAAACGAGGCGGCTGATCTATTGTCTAAGCTTGGATCAGGGCGCAAGCAAATTCCGCCAGGAGTTTTCCTAGAGCATCTACGCACACCATCCGTGAAGGGCGCCGACATCGACAACCCGGATAGAGCTGATTATTTCATCAACATGGTGACAAAGACCCCTCCGGCTTGGACTAAACCGTTCATGGAATATCTCGAACACGGAACTTTGCCCGACGACGAGGTCGAAAGACGGCAGATAGTACGACGAGCAAAGGGTTATACCATAATCAATGGGCAACTCTACAAAAGGAGCACTATTGGTGCATACCTAAAGTGTGTTTCCCAGCTAGAAGGTATGGAAATCCTACGCGAAATCCATCTCGGAGATTGCGGGCATCACGCCGCTCCTCGATCGTTGGTCGCAAAAGCCTTCCAGCAAGGATTCTACTGGCTAACCGCGAAGGCGGACGCCGACAAGTTGGTTGAAACGTGCACATGATGCCAATATTATGCCCGACAACCACATGTTCCTGCTGAAGAACTGCGAACAATACCAATAACTTGGCCGTTTGCAGTCTGGGGACTAGATACGGTGGGGCCGTTGCAAACGGCACCGTGTGGATTTACGCATCTGCTTGTAGTAGTTGACAAATTCACCAAATGGATAGAAGCTAAACCCATTAGAAAGCTTGATGGGGCAACTGCCCTCAGGTTTGTCCGAGATCTAGTGGTGAGATTTGGTCTCCCACACAGCATCATCACCGACAATGGAAGCAACTTGTCACTCGGAGAAGTGGAGGCCTATTGCTGGGACAAAGGCATCCGACTTGACCTTGCATCTGTGGCACACCCACAATCCAATGGTCAAGTTGAGCGAGCCAACGGATTAATTCTGCAGGGAATCAAGCCACGTCTTGAGGCACCGCTACATAGAGCAGCTGGAGCCTGGGCGGAAGAATTGCCATCTGTGTTGTGGAGTTTACGAACTACACCCAACAGATCTACCAGCTACACCCCTTAGTTCATGGTATATGGAGCAGAAGCTATCCTCCCTTCCGACATTCTCCATGATGCACCAAGAGTTGCCGCCTATGAAGAAGATGACGCTGAAGAATCCAGACGCCTAGATGTGGACCTTCTCGAGGAGGAGCACGTTTTGGCATGCCAAAGATCCGCCATCTACCAGCAGAAGCTACGTAGCTACCATAATCGCCGCGTCCGGCATCGCTCGTTTAAAGAGGGGGATTTGGTGCTCCGACTTAAGCAGAAGAAGTCACACAAATTATCCCCGCCATGGGAAGGACCGTTCATCATAAGCAAGGCGCTGCTCAATGGGTCTTACTACCTTGTCGACAATCATGAGCTCAAGGATAGACCCAACGAGGATCATAAGCGTAAGCGACATGACCCGGATGATGACTACCCGGAGCTTGATCGGCCATGGAACATAGCACAACTACGTCCTTTCTACACTTAGCATTTTTATCTAATCGTGTACCTCTTATATGATCAATGAAATAAAGCTCTTTGGTTCACTCATATTGCTGAGTATTTTACCTCCTTTAGTGTTCATTTTTTGGATCATATAAACCTTTATGCACAAGCTTTGCGACTGCACTTGTGAAAATTCCGCCTACGGGCGTTAGCTTAAGTTTTCTGGTCTACACGTTCTTTGTTGTTTTTATGTGGATTCTGGAGTAGTGACTTTCGGCACTTATTGTCGGCGATTTTGTGCTAAGGTTTTTGACGGTGCCATTGGGTATCATCACCTAAGCGCATGGTTCCGACAACGAGTCTTCCGACTCACGAAAAGTCAAGCATAAGAACCAAAGTAATGGATAAGCCAGTGCTTGCTTAAAAAATATATACATACTGGGCATTAATTCTTAAGTAGCAGGATATGACAACCATTGTTTTCCGCCTTAAGATTACATCACCAAGTTTTTTCAATGCACATTCCGGAGGTGAAACAAGAATTACAAAGTGTTTTTCACTCCTTGGGTGCAGGGGACTTGGAGGCCGCATCATCACCAGCCAGAGATTCACCCTCAACGTCACCACTGTGAGGAGACTCGGAGGATTCAGGGTCGGCGTTGTCAAGAAAGTTCCTGGGCACGAAGACGTCGACGTCCACCAACTCGACAACCCTGGTGTCATAGCCCGTGAGTGATGACAGGATGGCTTCGTGATTGATCTCCTTGCCGTCATCATCCACGCCGGGGATACCAGATGTCACTGTGTCGATGTCGGCACCTTCATAGTGTGCTTTCACCATGGACAACGCCATCCTTGCGCCAGCCCGTGCACATGAAGCTTTACAGCTTGCGACACGCTCGGGGGGCTCGACGCAGAATCTCTGAGTACTTCACCACGGAGTCCGAGGCCTTGATATAAATTTGGATGGGCTGGGCGATCTCCTTGGCTTGGGTGATGGCGGTGTTGATGAAGTTGCCGGCAAGAATCATGCATTCCTTGTACGAAGGAGGCGAGCGGGTTAAACCCAGGGGCGCTGAAAATTCCGACAACAATTGCATGAGTTCAAAAATTCTAAGTATCCAGATTACAGAGCTACAAGGCGGAGGATACTTACTGAAGATGCTGGCCTTGGCCTGCCAGACGACGTCCGCCAAGGATTCTTTCTCTTGTTGGAGGAGCTTAAACGCCTCGCTATGGCGAAGGTTTTGCTCATCGGTAGCTTGCTTCTGATCCTTTAGGATCGCAAGCTCCTCCTTCAAGCAATTGATCTCAGCGGAGGCGGAATCCCGCAAGGCTTTCATGGAATCCTCATGCATCTTTAGCATTTGTTCCCTCTCCTTCTTAAGGATCTTGTTCTCGCTGTCCAACTGCTGGATGTGCTTGGACTGATCGACAATATCCTTAGCCTTGGCGACATGCTCTGCAAGTCGGAGAAAACACAGTACACCGTGAGTACTCGAAGAAGGAAGGCACAAAGTAAGACGGAAGTGCGCAAAAAGAAAACAGACTCTTGTTTTTGATGATCTGTTCCTTCAAGATGGCGGGTTTACCCTTTTCAGCTTCAAGGTCCGCGCGCATCTTCTGGTACTTATCATTGGCCATGCCCCTCCGAGCATTCTCGTTCTGTGGAAACAAATACAAAGTCAAGTCGTTGTTTAGTCTACTTGGAGCCCCTAGTCGGAGATTTTTTTCATCTAGGTGCTCGGGGGCTACAGCGAGAGTTTTTAACTTAGCAATATGCTTAGCTTTTCTTTAAGCATCTAGTCGGAACTAATTCAGTTCTCAACTAGAAGCTTGGGGGCTACAATATGAAGTTTTAACTCGGAAAATGCTTAGCTTTTTCTTTAAGTATCTAGTCGGAACTAATTCAGTTACATCTAGAGGCTTGGGCGCTACAACACTTAAAATTATGAACACTGTGTATGCTACTCTTAAAGCATCTCGTCGGAATAATTCATTCCATCTAAATGCTTGGGGGCTACAGTGAGAGTTTTTTCTAACTTAGTCACTCTTAGAGCATATAGATGCAAAACCAATGGTTTTCCGTCTACATCCTCGGGGGCTACAGTGGTATACTCATATGAAATGCAAAAGGTAAAGTAAAACTTACAAGTGAGATGATCTTGAGGTTAGTAGCACTCTCGGCCAGCAGCTTGCCAAAGGAAACACTGTTGCTTCGCAAGATGTCTGCTTGTCGGAGTAGCTCCTCAAGACCGCACGTCGGAGATGACGGCACTCCTCCAGGAACCGTAGTTGTGCTACCCGGCGTTAGCACCGGGAAGATAACCTTTGGCAGTTCTAAGGGTTTCTGGGGAGCAGAGGCGCCGCCTTCGGCGGATGTACTAGCAGCCGCCACCGCCTTGCCGCTACCGATGTCATTCTTAGCCGGAGCTTCAGCCATTTGAAGAGCAGCGCTCTCCTGCGTTGCCTGCTCGCCGACAATTGCGAGTTCGGTAGAGGCGCCAGAATCCACTTCCATGGTGGAAGGGCCTGGTGCCTCCTGGGCTAGGGAGCTTGTCGGAGCAGAGGAGGGCTTGACGGAAGGAGTAGCAGGGGCGATGGCGGGGGAAGAGTCGCGATGCATCATATCTTTAATATTTCTAGAAGCCCCAAGAGTCTTGGAGGACTTCTTAAGGTTGGTTGTGGCTTTCTTCCTGAAACGTGCAAAATGCATAAGTACAGGAATAAAACAGATAAACAATACAATGTCGGAGAATAAGAAGCTTACACTAGGGGGGGGGCGCTTTGGCAAACATCCCAATGACTTTCTTCTTTTCCGCCTCCAGGGCGGCAGTACTCTTTTTGGAGGCTCCACCCTCCGTCTTCTTTTTCTTGCCTCCGTCGGCAGCGTCAGAGGTGGAGCTCTTCCGCTTTCGCGCCAACGGGGCGTCATCTTCGGACACGACCGTGACTTCCTTCATCTTGGGATTGTAGATTTGGGCGGCCAGGTTGTCCTCCTCTAGATCGCTAAGCTGTTAAGTGAGAAATCACCGTGTTAGACAAGATGATATTAGCAAGACGGAAAAATTGGACCGATGTCATACACGGAGAATAAATACCTACCTTTGGGCACTTTCCGTTTACGAACATGTCGTAGGTAAGGGTGAAGCCACGCTTCTTGTCCTTCACCTTGACGATGTCCTTAAGACGGAACTTGACAGAGTCGCTCGAGAAGTTGTCCTCGGAGATCTGGAGGGTATCCCTTCGGTCGCCGGTGTACTCGTGCATGAACTTCGTACGGTGCTGCAGAGGTTGGATCCGCCTGATGAAACAGCACATGGCTAGGTCCAAGCCGGTCAGACCCGTGTCTACAAACCATTCGATCCGCCTTATTGCGCGAGAAGCGTTGAGGTCGGAGGGAAGGGAGGCATGGGACCGCCATGTGGAGACTTCAGCGGCGGCTCCATCCACGAAGTCCGGGTACGTTGCTTCTCGGCCCGACAAAGGAATGTCGGGGCCGTAGAAGTACGTCCGCTGCCAGTTCTTACATGACTCGTGGCCGACAATGTCGGGGAACCGCCAGCCAGGTCAGATCTTGAAGCTTATGGTGCCGCAGTTTCTAAACTCCTCTTTGTTGTGTCCGGCTTCACGTTTGACGGTGAAGAAGTAGACAAACAGATCTAACCTAGGCCTAATACCTAGGTAACCCTCGCAAAGTGCCGCGAAATTGCTAAGCACTAGGATGCTATTGGGGGAGAGGTTGTGGGGTTGGACCTGGAAGTGATTTAAGACGGACAGGAAGAAGTGGGAGATGGGAAAAGAAACGCCGCATACCAATTGCGCCTTGAGGTATACCTTCTCTCCGACTTGGGGAGAAGGGTTCACCTCGCCGGCCGGCGCCGCCCGCCAGGCGAGCCCCTCCGTCGCAGGGAGGTAACCCTCCGCGACCATTTCTTGGATGTCGCGGCCGGTGATGTCCGAGCCGCGCCAGTCGCCCTTGTGCGAGTCAGGCTCCTCTTCCAGGGGCTCCAGCGCCACCAAGTTATGGTCACCGCCGGTGGTTTCTATCACCGCTGATGCGGGAATAACCAGGCCCTCTGGGGGCACGACGACAGAGCTCCCCGGCTTCGCCGCGGCTTCGCTCGACGCTGCCATTGATGGAGATGAACCGCTGCTAGCCATGGAGGAGGGAGAGGATGCGACTGGTGCAGGAAGCAGGGCTAGGGTTTCTCGAGGTTTTCGCGGAGAGCTCGAGGAGGTGCGCGGCAAGAGGAAGATGATGACGCGAGAGAATGAGGTGAAAAAGTGGCAAGTGTCCCACGACCGCTATTTATCTTACTCTGCGTCAAGATTCGTGCAGCTAATCGGACGGTTGCCGCGTAGACGATGTGTTCGTGAACGTGCACGGTAATTTCGCCACGTCTCCAACCGTCGCCGCCAACGGTTCGTATCACTCGCACGGGAAAATCGGCTATGATTACGTTCTCTGCATGTGTGAGTTACGAGGCGTCGCTGACCTACAGCCTACGTCGTCATAACTGACATGGTAGATGAGCCGTCCCATCGAAGATTCCGGCATGGACGGATTTAATCTGACAACGGGAGCGTACGATGGAAAATTCAGCATTTCTCCGACTTACTCGTAGAGGACGGAGAAAACCTTGCAGGGTTCTTTGGGAGGACTACAAGATATTGCTTGACGATTTGCCGACGTCCATCTAGACGGAGCATTCCATGGAAAGAGGCAAGACAGCGCAAGATCTCGGAGTTCTCCGGGGGCTACTATTGGGGATATGCTATATGGGTATCCTCATAGCATGTCTCTTATCCGACTAACCCGGGTGGCCCATAGTCGGTAGCATGGCCTATGGCCTGCTGGGCGGCCCAGTTAGGTGGATCCAGAAGGGAGGCCCATGCCGGATAAAGGAAGGCTACGGTGGAGTCACCAGCGTACCCGGAGCCTTGGAGTGCAAGATACACAAGACTAGTAATAGACGGTGTACGACTCTGTAACCTGTCCGGCTAGGACTTTTCCCTGTAACCTTAGGACCTGACGACTATATAAGCCGGGCCTATGGGAGCCTTTAGGGCACGATAACTTAGACTTTTCTAGTCACCTCGCATAGCGAACCTAATCTCTGTAACTCGGCGTATTGCCATTTTAGTGATTTATAGCAGGAGTAGGATTCCGCCACCGTTGTGGGTGTTGGAATTATGCCCTAGAGGCAATAATAAAGATGTTATTATTATAATTCTTGTTCATGATAAATTTTATATTCCATGCTAGAATTGTATTAAGCGAAAACTTTAATACTTGTGTGGTTTGTGAACAACACCGTGTCCCTAGTACGCCTCTATGGACTAGCTCATTGATCAATGATGGTTAAGGTTTCCTAACCATAGACATGAGTTGTCAATTGATAATGAGATCATATCATTGGGAGAATGATATGGTGGATAGACCCAAACAAAGCAGAGCAATTAGATCGTGTCATCGTGTTCGTCTTTGCGAAGCTTTTCCTATGTCAAATATTGTATTCCTTAGACCATGAGATAATACAACTCCCTGGTATCGGAAGAAAGCTTTGAGGTCATCAAACGTCATCCTATGAGAGGGTGATCATAAAGGTGTCTCTCGGTGATCGGAAAGTATCATTGGGTTGTATGTATCGAGATGGAATTTGTCCCTCCCAAGTCGGAGAGATATACTTGGCCCCACTCGGTGTCGATATCAACACCGCTTGCAAGCATGTGGTTAAGGAGTTAATCACAAAGTGATATCGGATTACGGAACGAGTAAAGTACTTGCGTGAGCGAGATTGAACTAGGTATGACGGTACAACGATCGAATCTCGTGCAAGTAAAATATCGCGAGACGAAGGGAATATATATATGGGATTGATTGAATCCGGCATTGTGGTTCATCCGATATGATCATCGATGAATGTGTGGGAGTCAATATGGGTGCCCAGACCCCTTGTTGATTATTGATAGAAGATCATGTGCATATTCTCGAACCGCGGTCACACACTTAACGTGTCTCGACGCTAGGATAGATTGGATAATTGGTTTATGAATTTTTGTTGAGTCTCGGATGGGATCCGGGATATCACGAGAGGTTAGAATGGTCCGGAGAATAAGATTCATATAAGGCGGTGCAGTTTTGGAGTTCGGAATTGTTCGGGTTAATCGGTATTGTACGGAAGCTTCTAGAACCTTCGGAAGGGGACCAACGTGGCCCCACCTTCCGGGAGGGGCATGGGCCTATGAGGGAGTGTCCATTGGGCCAGGCACAAGGCCCCATAGGGCCCAGCCGATCTAGATAAGTTTAAACTCGTTTAAACTAGAGATAGGATTTCTAGATAAGGAGAGTTTAAATTTAAACTAGAGATAGGATTTCTAGATAAGGGAGTTTAAATTGTTTAAACTAGAGATAGGCTTGGAGGAGGGCAAGGGCTGGCCCCCTCTATATATAGAGGGGTGCGCCCCTTCCCCACACACACCTTCCTCCAAGCCCTAGCAGCCTTGCTACCTTCCTCTCCCTCCCGATTGCTTGTAGGCGAAGCCTGTGAAATTCTCCACCATATACACCACGCCGTCGTGTTGTAGATCCAATCTATATCTCCACCATACTCGCTGGTCCGAGGAAGGAGGAGACGCCGAGGTCTTTGCGTGTGCATCTCACGAGGCACCGCCATTTGTGGTGCTAGATCGGATCGGATCGCGAGGAGGAGAAGCGACTACATCACCCACGTTAACGAGCGTTCCGTGTCTTGAATCTTCAAGGGTATGAAGATCTAATCCAATCTCTCTCGTTGTTTGCATCTCCTAGATTAGATCTTGGCTTTCCCTCTGTTCGCTCAGTAGAAAATTTTGATTTACTATGCCGCCAAACCCTTCATGGTATCGAGCTAGATCTATGCGTAGATGTGTTTCACGAGTAGAGCATAACATGGTTGTTGCGGACGTTGATGTTTTCTGCAAGCCTCTTGTTTGTGTTCTTCTTATGGCAGGATAGTGAGATTGAAGCGGTCCAGGCCAACCTTACGCGACGTCGTTCGCGAGACCGGCTCCGCACTTGACGTGTGGCTTGTTCCACACATGCGGTGGTGGATGCCAGTTCTCTCACTATAGTTGTCATGGGATTAACACCGGAGTTTGGCAACCATAATATCACCGTTGTGGCTTTCCGTAGGTAAGAATCGTTCTTAGCATCTACTCCCATAAGCCACGTAAAACATGCAACAACAAAGTAGAGGCGTCTAACTTGTTTTTGCAGGGAGTGTTTTCTGTGATATGGTATGGCCCAAGATGTGATGTGTATATTGTATGCGATGATCATGTTTTGTAATGTTTCACGACTTGCATGTCGATGAGTACACAACCGGCAGGAGCCATATGGTTGTCTTTATAATTGTGTATGACCTGCGAGTTAACTTCTTATACGCCATATAATAGCTTCACTTTATCGCTAAGTAGTTAGCAATAGTTGTAGTTGCTATTCGTGGTGGAGGCAATCATGGTGGAGTGATGGAGATCATGCCGGAACGCACAAGATGGAGATCATTGCGCGAAGATTGGCTATACCATGTCACATAAAGTTATATGCATGTGATGTTTATCCCTTTATGTATCTTATTATGCTTAGATCGCGACGGTAGCATTATAAGATGATTCCTCACTTAAAGATCAAGATAAAAACTGTGTTCTCCCCAAGTATGCACCGTTGCGAAGTTAAAGTTCGTGCTTCCAAGCATCACGTGATGATCGGGTGCTATAGACTCTCGTTCACATACAACGGGTGCAAGCCGTTTGCACACGGGAAATACTTGGGTCTAACTTGACGAGCCTAGCATGTACAGACATGGCCTCGGAACACAAGAACCGAAAGGTTAAGCATGAGTCATATGAATGATATGATCGACACTTTGTTGTCCACCATTGAAACCACATCTCTTCTCGTGATGATCGGATTAGGTGTGGTGAATTTGGATTGTGTTCACTAAACAACTTGAGGGATGTTGAATTTAGTGGGAGTTCATCTAGTAATTTGATTAAGTTGAACTATTTGTCATGAACATAGTCTAAATTGTACTTGCAAATAGTGTAGATCCAATGGCCAAGTCCAACTTCAACTTCAACGTTTTTGCTGAGAAACAAAAGCTTAGAAACAATGGGTCTAACTTCACCAACTGGTTCCGCAATCTAAGAATCATTCTGTCTGGCGGACAAAAGGACTATGTCCTTGAGAAAGCGTTAGGTAACCCCCTAACAATCGCTACGCTGATGAGAAAGTTGTCTATCAGTCGCGCAAAGATGATTATGGTGTGATTAAGAGCACCATGTTGTTTGCTATGGAACCGGAGCTTCAAAATCGTTTTGAAACCTATCCCGGGCCCTTTGAGATTCTCGAGGAGCTGAAAACCATGTTTCGACTCAAGCCCGCTCGAGAGATATGAGATCTCGAGAAGTTCTTTAATCGCAAGATGGAGGAAGGGAGTTCCGTTAGTGAGCACGCCATAAAGATGTCGGGCTACACTCAACGCTTGAGCAACTGGAATGCACGATTCCATAGGAGCTCAAGATTGATGTGGTTGCAATCACTCCCTCCCGGCTACAAAAGTTTTGTAGTGACTCATAATCAGATTGGTTCCATCGATATCACCGAGCTCTTCGCAAAGTCAAGGCTGCGAAGTGGACATCAAGAAGGATAATCATGTGTTGATGGTCAACAAGCCCTTCTTTAAGAAAGGTAAGGGAGCAAAGAAGCCCTTCAAGAAGGCGTGGCAAGCTTAATGCCCTCGAGAAGAAGCTCAGGTCGGTCCTAAGGACCGAGTGCTTCTATTGCAAGGACAGGGGTCCTTGGGCAAAATCGTCCAAGTACTTAGCGGACAAGAAGGCTGGCACCATCAAAGGTATATTTGATATACATGTTATTGATGTTTTCCTTACTAGCCCTCGTTGTAGTGCTGGGTATTTGATACCGGTTCGGTTGCTAATATTTGTAACTCAAAGCAGAGCTACGGAATAGACGGCGGCTTGCGAGGATGAGGTGACGATGCGGCGTTAGCGGATCAAGAGTTGATGTGATGGCCGTCGGCACACTCTCCTTAGTTTTACCTTCGGGATTAGTTTTAAACCTTAATAAATGTTATTATGTGCTGCGTTGAGCATGAACATTATTTCGGATCATGTTTATTGCAAGACGGTTATTCATTTAAATCGGAGAATAATGGTTGTTCTATTTATATGAGTAACATCTTTTATGGTCATGCACCTCTTGTGAATGGTTTATTTATTCTAAATCTCGAAAGGGATGAAACACACATCCATAACATTGAGGCTAAGAGATGCAAAGTAGATAGTGATAATACTACTTATTTGTGGCAATCGTCTAGGTCATATTGGTGTAAAGCGCATGAAGAAACTCCATTCGATGGACTTTTGGAGTCTCTTGATTTTGAATCATTTGACACATGCGAACCATGCCTCATGGGCAAGATGATCAAAACCCGTTCTCGGTATGATGGAGCGAGCAACGGACTTGTTGGAAATCATACATACCGATGTATGCGGACCGATGAGTATTTCTTGGCGGTGGATATCGCTATTTTCTCACTTTTACCGATGACTTAAGTAGATATGGGTATATCTATTTAATGAAACATAAATCTGAAACGTTTGAAAAGTTCAAAGAATTTCGAATGAAGTGGAGAACCATCGTAATGTAAAGATTAAGTTTCTACGATCCCTTCGTGGAGGTGAATATTTGAGTTATGATTTTCTCACGCATCTTAAAGCAAGTGGAATCGTTTCACAACTCACGCCACCGGAACACCAGTAGCAATGGTGTGTCTGAATGCGGAATCGAACCCTATTAGATATGGTCCGATCAATGATGTCTCTTCTTGATTTGCCGTTATCATTTTGGGGTTATGCATTAGAAACCGCTGCATTCACATTAAATAGGGCTCCATCTAAATCCGTTGAGACGACACCGTATGAATTGTGGTTTGGTGCTAAACCTAAGTTGTCGTTTCTTAAAGTTTGGGGATGCGAAGCTTCGCCAAGAAGTTGATGACGGATAAGCTCGAACCCAAAGCGAGAAATGCGTCTTCATAGGATACCCTAAGGAAACCATTGGGTATACCTTCTATCACAGAACCGAAGGCAAAGTGTTTGTCACAAAGAACGGTTCCTTTCTTGAGAAGGAGTTTCTCTCGAAAGAAGTGAGTGGGAGGAAAGTAGAGCTAGACGAGGTTATTGAACCTTCTCTTGAATTGGAGAGTAGCGCAGCACCTGAAATTGTTCCATGCTTTGCACCAACAATAGAGGAAGCTAATGACAAGGATCATGAAGCTTCGGACGATGCTGCTACTGAACGTCGCAGGTCGACAAGGTCGCGTGCCCCTCCTGAGTGGTACGGCAACCCTGTCTTGACTGTCTTGTTGGTAGAAGACAGTGAACCTACGAACTATGAGGAAGCGATGATGAGCCCAGACTCTGAGAAATGGCTGGAAGCCATGAAATCCGAATTGGGATCCATGAGCGAAAACCAAGTATGGACTTTGGTGGATCCTCCTAGCGACCGAAAGGCCGTTGAGTGCAAATGGATATTCAAGAAGAAAACGGACGCGGATGGTAATGTTACCGTCTATAAAGCACGGCTTGTCGCAAAGGTTTTCGACAAGTTCAAGGTGTTGACTACGATGAGACTTTCTCTCCCGTAGCGATGTTTAAGTCCATTCGGATTTTATTAGCAATTGCTGCGTTTCATGATTATGAAATATGGCAGATGGATGTCAAGACTGCTTTCCTCAATGGCAACATTGATGAAGAGTTGTATATGATGCAACCGAAGGTTTTGTCGATCCTAAGGATGCTAGTAAAGTATGCAAACTTCAGCGTTCCATTTATGGTGAAGCAAGCATCTCGGAGTTGGAACCTTCATTTTGATCAAGTGATCAAGAGCTTTGGATTTGTTCCAAATTGCTCTGAAGCTTGTATCTACAAGAAAGTGAGTGGGAGCTCGGTGACGTTTACGTGCTGTATGTGGATGACATATTGATTATCGGAAATGACATCAACATGCTTAACGATGTGAAGAGTTATTTGAACAAGTGTTTTCAATGAAAGACCTAGGTGAAGCTGCTTATATATTGGGCATCAAGATCTATAGAGATAGACAAAGACGCTCGATAGCTTTAAGCCGAGTACATACCTAGACAAAGTTCGAAAAGGTTCGTAATGGATAAGGCAAAGAAAGGTTCAAAGTGCCTATGTTGTCGGGTAAGATATTGAGCAAGGCTCGGTGTCCACCACGGTAAATGATAGGGAAGCTATGAGCAAAGTGCCTTATGCCTCGGCCATAGGTTCCATCATGTATGCCATCTGTGTACTAGACGGATGTGTCCAATGCTCTTAGTTTGACGAGCAGATATCAAAGTGATCCAGAGTGGAACATTTGGACAGCCGTGAAGAACATCCTAAAGTACCTAAATAGAACTAAAGAAATGTTCTTAGTCTATGGGGTGATGAACGACTTATCGTAAAGGTTACGTCGATGCTAGTTTTGACCGACAAGGATGATTCCAAATCTCGAGACGGGATACGTTTATATTTTGAATGGAGGAGATGTGAGTGGAGAAGCTGCAAGCAAAGCGTGATCGCGGGATCTGATGAGAAGCGGAATACATGGCTGCTCTGAGCGTCAAGTGAAGGAGTTTGGATCGAGAAACTTCATCATCGAGCTTGGTGTGGTTCCAAGTGCATTGGACCCTTGGAGATATTGTGTGACAACACTGGCGCCATAGCACTCGCTAAGGAACCAAGATATCATCCAAAGACCAAGCATATCAATCAAGTTTCATATAATCCGAGATTATATAGCGATGGAGATCGAAGATTAGCAAAGTACATACGGATGAATGTCGCATATCCATTGACTAAACCTCTTCCACGTGTAAAACATGATCAACACCTCGATTGCCATGGGTGTGAGATTGTTGCGGATGTAAACTAGATTATTGACTCTAGTGCAAGTGGGAGACTATTGGAATTATGCCCTAGAGGCAATAATAAAGATGTTATTATTATAATTCTTGTTCATGATAAAGTTTATATTCCATGCTAGAATTGTATTAAGCGGAAACTTTAATACTTGTGTGGTTTGTGAACAACACCGTGTCCCTAGTACGCCTCTATGGACTAGCTCATTGATCAATGATGGTTAAGGTTTCCTAACCATAGACATGAGTTGTCAATTGATAATGAGATCATATCATTGGGAGAATGATATGGTGGATAGACCCAAACAAAGCAGAGCAATTAGATCGTGTCATCGTGTTCGTCTTTGCGAAGCTTTTCCTATGTCAAATATTGTATTCCTTAGACCATGAGATAATACAACTCCCTGGTATCGGAACAAAGCTTTGAGGTCATCAAACGTCATCCTATGAGAGGGTGATCATAAAGGTGTCTCTCAGGTGATCGGAAAGTATCTGTTGGGTTGTATGTATCGAGATGGAATTTGTCCCTCCCAAGTCGGAGAGATATACTTCGGGCCCACTCGGTAATCGATATCAACACCGCTTGCAAGCATGTGGTTAAGGAGTTAATCACAAAGTGATATCGGATTACGGAACGAGTAAAGTACTTGCTGTGAACGAGATTGAACTAGGTATGACGGTACCGACGATCGAATCTCGGGCAAGTAAAATATCGCGAGACGAAGGGAATATATATATGGGATTGATTGAATCCTGGCATCGTGGTTCATCCGATATGATCATCGATGAATGTGTGGGAGTCAATATGGGTGCCCAGACCCCGCTGTTGATTATCGATAGAAGATCATGTCTGCATATTCTCGAACCCGCAGGGTCACACACTTAACGTGTCTCGACGCTAGGATAGATTGGATAATTGGTTTATGAATTTTTGTTCGGAGTCTCGGATGGGATCCGGGATATCACGAGAGGTTCCGGAATGGTCCGGAGAATAAGATTCATATAAGGCAGTGCAGTTTTGGAGTTCGGAATTGTTCCGGGTTAATCGGTATTGTACCGGAAGCTTCTAGAACCTTCCGGAAGGGGACCAACGTGGCCCCACCTTCCGGGAGGGGGAATGGGCCTATGAGGGAGTGTCCTGGCCGCATTGGGCCAGGGGAACAAGGCCCCATAGGGCCCAACCGATCCTAGATAAGTTTAAACTCGTTTAAACTAGAGATAGGATTTCTAGATAAGGGAGAGTTTAAATCGTTTAAACTAGAGATAGGATTTCTAGATAAGGGAGAGTTTAAATTGTTTAAACTAGAGATAGGCTTGGAGGAGGGGCAGGGCTGGCCGCCTCTATATATAGAGGGGTGCGCCCCTTCCCCACACACACCTTCCTCCAAGCCCTAGCGCCTTGCTACCTTCCTCTCCCCCTCGCATTGTTTGTAGGCGAAGCCTGCAGAAATTCTCCACCATATACACCACGCCGTGTTGTAGATCCAATCTATCTCTCCACCATACTCGCTGGTCCGAGGAAGGAGGAGACGCCGAGTCTGCCGTGTGCATCTCACGGAGGCACCGCCACTTGTGGTGCTAGATCGGATCGATCGCGAGGAGGAGAAGCGAGTACGACTACATCACCCACGTTAAACGAACGTTCCATCTTGAATCTTCAAGGGTATGAAGATCTAATCCAATCTCTCTCGTTGTTTGCATCTCCTAGATTAGATCTTGGCTTTCCCTCTGTTCGCTCCGTAGAAAATTTTGATTTACTATGCCGCGAAACCCTTCAGTGGGATCTGAACCTGGGTAAGCTGTGTTACCTCGTACCCGTCAACCGTCCGCCTTACCCCACATCTCTAAACACGCATTGTGAGGACCCCTCCATGGCGTACTCGTCGGCAATACCACGACAATACTGTAGGTGCGTGACCCCTCCTGGGATCAATGCGGTGACCCAGCATACCACTGCATGATGTAGTACACTATAGTCGTTGACATAACACCAATAAAACACCGTTTACTAGTATTACATCCCTTAGAGTGGTACAACAGAAACACAGCAGGTCCAAGACATGACTATAGGTTACAACTCAACTCTTTACATAAGATCCAGAGAACACTCTAGGTTAAAGAGAGGGAAAGAAACTTATTACAAAGAAGAATCAGAAATAAACAACTTCAAAGACTATCATACTAATGATACTAGTATCTGAACTATTGGTCTGGCATTGCTGCTATTGCAATACACTACAGAAATAGGTTCTGTGGCTAGAGATTACATTCCTACTAATTAGTAACTTCGTCTTTACTTGAGTTGATGTATATGTTGGTTTTCTTGACTTCATTGAAGAACTTGAGCTTTTGATGATGATTCCTGGAGCATAAGTTGATGTAGACGTCGTCTGAATGGCTCCAGAATCTACCAAGGGTTAATAAGATACGTTGAGTACGAGTGTACTTAGCAAGTTCACTAGAAAGCGAGTGTTTGATGCACTATATCTACAGCCACAGACCGTAGGTCGTAGGCAATGCAAGTTTTCATAAAAATTTCTTCAAAGGTTGCTTTTATTATGAAAAGTATGTCCGTAAGCCTTCACGGGTTTACCAGAACTTTCATGGAGTTCCTTTCCCACCGCGTTCGCAGCTCATTCCCGGAACAGGGAGTAACAAGTTACAGTTCTTACAATCTGCAGAGGTACGTTACTTTACCCATGAGAGACCTTAGCCTTGTTGCACAACCAAGTCATGACCTTGTCCATACTTCCTTAGTATGGGGCCCAGTATAAGATCCAAGCCAATCATTGCCCCCTTCGCGACCCTGCATGCCTCCTTGGTGTACACCATTCCCACATATTGAATTACGGCAATGGTTTGTATAGACCGTTAGATGCCAGAGCTATCGTGGGACGTTGAGGGTTCCCACCCATATGTTGCATATCCTCTACGAATTACCAATTAATATGCACGCTATGAGTGATAACAGCCACGACCTGCATATCCGGCTACATGCGAGAGGAAGAAGATACATATGACTTCTCTGTCCCATTCCAAATCTCATGGTTAACGCGTGACATACGACGCAAGAATCACTGGCGAAATTGGTTGTTAAGTCTTAGATAATATGTTCCTTTACCACCGGAACTTTCATAGTAGGTTATTACCTCATGGTAAATAACCTATAATCACATTATTATGAAAATAGTGTTTTCGGACCTTTTTCAAATGTAGGTGATGACAACACTGGATTTGCAAAATACATTATAGAAAATAATCAAAGGACATGAGCAAGTGTGAACTTGCCTTTTGTGATTGCAAGACTATGCACTCACGGTCTTCGAGACGACATAAGATCCAATAACTGAAATCTGTATCATTGGTCCGGTAAGGACTAATGTTTAAAGAAGCAATATGCTGTTGTACATAAGTAATGCTATGCATTTTGTAAAAACCCCAAAGTGAATCCATAATACTGTAAGTGAAGTGAACTTAGGTGATTCCTTTAAGAGTTGGTTTATCTTCAAATTTTTACTTCACATGAAGTGCATCTATAGGGATTTTAAGTTTTGATATTCAAGATATAAAAGTAGAGTGCAATAGTAATTTAAGATTTAGATTAGTTGTTATTTGGTGGTTAGGATGGAAGTCTATGTATTGGATTATTAAGGTTTGAAAGAACTATCCTAGAGTTGTTGCTTGAAGTGGCAAAAAGAATAACATTTGAAGAAAATATTTCCTTTCTAAGGTTTAAACAATCATCATTGTTAATAGAACATGATCAATGTCTTTTGGTGTTTGATTTATTAGTTTGTACTTGAGATGCTTTATGTCTTAAGTTAAATAGACCAAAGTTAACTATAAAAACATAAGTGATTTATTAGACCTGATGTTTATAAGCTTTGAGACTAAAGTTAACTTTAAAAGGTTAAGTAAACTTAAGATGTAATATATTTTAATTATTCCCAAGTTTTAGATTTATGATAGGTATAACTAAGGTGTGGAATTATTCACTTTATATTTAAGTGAATGATTTATATTAATTTTTTTTTGCTTATTAAGAAAATAATTTGTATTTATTTAATGGGAGCATAATTAGATGATCTTAGTAATTTGTTAGAATTTAAAGTTACGTTAATAATGGTTAAGATATAATGATTATTCACCATATTATATAAATGGGTGATACCCAATGTTTATTTAAAAGGATTCTTAAAAGAATATTTTAAAGTTAAAAGTTATACTTAAATTTGATTATGAATTTAAGTTATGGGTTTGGAATTTAGTACAAAGACACTAATTGCTCAAGGTTTTATAAGAATTGTGATTATTTCTTACTTACAATTATTTTTAAAGAATTCACAAAATAGGTATTAGGTAAGGATTTATTACTTAAAATATTAAAGACTTTTCTAATAATATATTTAATATTTTTCTAGTGTAATATATTTATTCAAGACCTTAAAAATTATTTTTATTTAATTTTTAAGTAATATTTTTATGTTTATAAAATTTCATAAAGGATTATATGTATTTAAATATTTACTTCAAATTTTACTTATATAAAAATTGAGTTAGTATTTTTATAAAATAGTGGATTTGTTTTTATATACAAAAATGATATTTATTTATTTTTATAGGGTTTTTTCCTCATTATAATTTATTGAGAATTCGAGTGACCTTAACATTTAATGGTATTTTACTTAGCTTAAACAATTAATATTGTATTTTTACTAGGTAGATATTATTTTTGTGGTTATTTTTATATATCATATGTATTTTTGGGATTTTTCTATATTTTCCTAGGGTAAAAAATATGTTCAGGGGTAATTTGGTCATTTAATAATTGGGTAAAAAAATTATTTGGTAATTTCCTTTGGAACTGGGCCAGGCTCACCGACTAGTTCAACTAGCCCAACTTTAATCAAGCCCAACTGGGCTCGGGTCAAACTCCACCCCGGCCTCGTCTCCCTCATCCACTCTCTCTTACACCTCACGCTCTCACTTTCCCCTTCTGGCTGCTGGTGACGCCGACGCCGTCACCTGCCCGATTCCGGCGGGGCATACTGTTACGGTTGTTGCCGTTGGTCACCGGGGCTTCGCCTACTCGAGACTGACCTGGCCCTCCAACTCGATTTGGGAATAGATTTTGTACTAGGATGCATCCATCCCTTATTGGTGCTAGGGTTTTGATGCCCACGGCGCCACTGTTTCACCGATGTTGTACTGCTCTTATCACTGGGCTGCTCTGATGCTATGATGGTCGTGGTGTGGCGGTGTGGCTTGGCGCGAGTTGAGCACCATGGTGTTCCTCGTGCCGCCATGCCGTAGTGTTCTGTTTTGCTGCTGCCATCGATACTACTTCTGCTTCCTCTCCGATGAGATGTGACTCGCCAAAGGTAGGTGTTTCTCTCTCTGCCTCTCTTCTCTCCATCTATGTTCATCCTCTACTTCCATTATTGATGGAGTGGCACCAACCTAGGGTTTTCCCCTTTCTCTGACCCAACTCCTACTGCCCATGGCCAACCTTGATTAGAACCTTGTTGTCTAAAGTTGTTAGTGGCCTATAGCTTGGTGCTATTAGATTGGTCATGCATGATTGTGTTTGTTAATCTTCTGGCTTACTTGTGTTGTTGTTTTAATTTGGATGATTATTTACCCTAGCAGTTATGGTTTAAACTGGATTATGGTAGTGCTAATTTGTTAGCTATAAGAACTCTATTATTGTTTAATTAAATTATGGTTTAATTGTTCCCTGATTCTTGTTTGTGAAAACTCATTGGTTTAGATGCTGCCCATTGGATAATTGCTAGGATGTGGTGTTATTGCTAGAGGATCATTTTTATTCCAATACTAAGATAACTATATTTGATATATAGTATAATTTCTGGTAATAAGGTTTATGTATATGTGATATTGCTTGTAGATAGAATGTTGTTAAGTGTGGTGATTCAATCTGGATGACTTAATCATGCCTAGCATGTGTGACTCTTATTGATATATTGATTCTGCTGAGCAATATTGCTAGATTGAGATGGTTTATTATGGTGGTATCTTATTTGGGGCACAATTTGGTGTTGTGGTGCCTTTTTTTTAGAGTGTGCACATCAATCCTTCTTGTAGCATGATGTGTTGGTTTAGTAGCTGATTACAATTAGTTCTTGAATGCCAATGATGCAAAGGCTGAAGTGTTGCTTGATCTGTTTAATGATAAGGTGATCTAATAAATGATTCCTAGATACTTTGTTTGGGAAAATTATTTGTGGGTTTCAATAAAAAACATGATCTTGAGCTTGTACTCAAGAAACTATGTATCTGCTAGGTACAGAGGTGCTACCCTCTAGGAATGTGCCATGTAACCTAGCAGCTGTGGTTATGTTTGTCTAGCAAGACTAGATAATAGGCTCATGATGTTGGTTTGAAGCCAAATATCTCAGGGATGGTACTTACATAATCTTCTATGTGGATCTGAGAGTTTTCTCTTTTCTAAATATCCTCCTAGATACATGATTGATATCAAATACTATGATTGACTCTTGAGGAGGAGGTTCTAGACCCAGCCTATGAGGCAAAGGTTGAGGCACCATTGGATAATAAAAAAATATATTTAGTTTTAGTGGCTTTCATTCACTGTGATGAGCTGGCATAGCATTCCTATGCAAACTGAGAGAAGTCTCCTTCTAATCCTCCTAGACAGCCTCTAGTTGAAGGTAGATGGATTTGGATGATTTGTGACATAGCCATTATTTCTTTTCAATCTTATGATGCAAGCTAATAAGAACAAGTGTTGCATGATCTAATTTATATTTTGGACTTGTACCTGTTGTTGGTGGCCTATTGGGGATCATGGTCTACTACTACTTGTGATGCTACTGATCTTGATCTACTCCTCCTTGTGATGCTACTGATATTGATCTACTCCTCCTTGTGGTGTTGTTAATCTTGATCTACTTCTCCTTGTGATGCTGTTGATCTTGATCTACTCCTCCGTGTGCGCACTTGATTTTTTATTGGATGGCTTAAGTAAGCAACCAGATATTGATTAGGTGGTGGATTTGGTGGGATGATCTAAGTAATCTTGGTTTGATGATAAGATGATGAGATGGGGAATGTGCTCTGAAGTGTAGAGGTGAAATGGTAGCTTGTTGCTACGGCTGGTTCACCCCTTTGTGTACATAAGTTTGCTTTCTTGTCTCCTTCTTGGGCTGCTGCTGTGTTGACAGCACGCCCATATGCATGGTTGTGTGAGCAGCTTGCTTGCTTGCTGTGACTCATGGATCAGATCAAGTGAAGATAGATCTTTTGTTGGTATTACTGTTTTGACTTTTATCATTTACTAATTTGGTGAAACTTGCCCCTGCCTATGATGCATAAGCCTGAGGCAAAAATCCAGATAAGAATAGATTTCACATTGCCCCTCTTATTTAATACTACTCAATGATGAGGCAAAGCAATGCATTACATTGCTAAACCTGAGAGTACCATAACCCCATAACCCCCTGTTTTGCATTTCTTTTGTTTGTTGCTTGTGTTCGCAGGGAACAGGATCAGGAATATAAAGAGAGGATTTAGAAGATGAATTTAGTTTTAAGTCTTTTTTTATTCTTTTGTAATCCACTTTTTCTTTTGTGAAATATAAAGCATTGTAATAAAGGAATTATTTTTATTTATTCATTCTTCTTTTGTAAAGGATATTGTATTGTTTATTTTATTCAATAAGATATACTAATTTCCTTTTTCTTTTATAATGTATTTGCAAAAACAATGTAGTTTTTATATCTGCTTGGAATAAGAATCTTTTTAGTTATTTATTTATGTAATTCATTTTTATATTTATTTGTTTTACAATAATTTACTCTTATTCTTTTATTGTAATAACAATGAAGCATTGTATTCTATAACAAAGTGTTCCATTATTCTTGGAACTTAATAAAAATAGTGTAATGATTGTACTATTGTAATAAAATGATACTTCTCTATTTCATTACCTTATTATCCCTTTGCTTCATAATTGTAAAGATAATAAAATAATGTGTGATGTAAATACGATTATTCTTTATAAATTCTTGTTTATTATTTCATTATTGTAATATCATATTACATTAATCATTTACTCATTTTATTTTATTTAAATTCCCACTATCTTTTCTATTTGAATAAAAGATTATACCTTGTTTATAAATAAGAGTTCACCTCTTATTTTCCATTACAATTTAGTTCCCAATTATTATTCCATTTCAACTTGTTTTATAATTCAGATTCATCAATTGAATATTCAAATTTGAATCTCCTTCCCCTCAAACACAAGAGTACAATAGAGGTCATGTCGAAATCCATCGCACTTGCCCTGATGTTTTCATTAGAGCAAGAGAGATCTCGATCCCCTATAGCTTCTTTAGTTTTGCGCGAAAATTCTCCGGATTTTATGATGCGTGAATGCAATGCACAAACATGTGTCCTGTCTATTTCGAGGTGCTAATATTGGGATGTTACAGACTCTCCCCCTTAAAATAAACTTCGTCCTCGAAGTTCGTATACTCTTACGTTTTAGAATAAGAAACTGCTATTGTATTGATCATGACACTTCTCAACTCATGATATCCTCAAATAGGAATAATTGTAGTATCCCTTATCCATACCTTTTCATTGAATTCTCCTCATACTTGGTAATGTCCTTACAATCAGATCCTTCAATTGGGGTCTCTTATTATTTCATTACCCTAATTAGGTATCCTAATACAACTCCTTTACTTGATTATCAAACTTCCTTATTATACTATATAAGGTCTTGGAAGTCTCACTAAAACAGGGTTTTAAATTTTATTAGTCAATAGTTGTGGCCAAAAGACTAACTTTTGATTTGTGATGGTATGGTTTATACTGGTAGTCCTTTTGAAGATTGGATTTGAACTCATTTATTCCATACCCATTGAAATTTCTTGTTCCTCTATACATGTCTAATTTGATGTGATTATTCACTCTTAAAGATCACTTAAGAGTTGTTTTCTCTAGAATTAGTTCGTTTAGAATTAATCTAATCTATCTCTTTCAAGCTTTTACCTTAGCAGGCTTTAGATAATCTTTCTTCTCCAACCTTTATTCATAAAGTTAGATAATATTACTTTCATTTCTAATTTTTACTCTCCCCCTTAGGGTTTACTAATAGTCTTGAAACTGTCTACATAGTATTTATTGGCTTTATAATTAGAATATTGGTCTCTATCCAGCTTATATTCTACCTAGTTAGGGGCTTATGAAAGATTGTACTGTGTATCCACACCATTGTGGATCTCTGAAACAATCTTTCAGCATTATTTGTCTTACTTACTTTTGGACATTTTCGCTTGGATAAGTCTGACTTTGCGAAACGCTTCGAAAGATGACCGCTTTTAAATTTTATACTACTTTAGGTCTTACTTAGCTTAGGCCAAATTTTATGCTCTTTATGCAACCATTAAGATGACTGGGTTAACTATGTCAACCAACACCGGCTGCGGACAAGATACCGGTTGTGGATCAGAATACCAACTATGTACCAAATACCATTTGCGGATCATCCTAGGTTGTAGGTATTACCCTACGGCTTCCAACATCCTGATGGCATTCTCTCTGAACTGTCAGAGCTTGAATACCACTTTGGTTCCAAAGCTACTTCTTTGTACTTATTCATGATACTTCCATGAACTTGGTACTACTACTCCATTACTTCTTAGTAATATTACCTACTTTGAATGAACTTTAAGTTTATTACTTCTTGTTGCTCCGTGTATTTTATACACAAGACTTTCTTCTTATATCTGGCTAAGAATAACCTGAGCTTGATCTATCCTTCAAACTGCGTTGATACTCCTTATACTTTTCTTCATTCTTCGTGTAAGTCTTCATCTTGATCTTTGAAAATCGTCACTCCCTTACACGAATTCCCATTTCTATCTAGGTCTATAACATAAGTAGTATCTGGATGTTACAACATGCATTTGCACACCGAGTCAAACTTCATCTATAGATCTAGTCAATCAATAAGATCCAAGAAAAATCAAGAAATCCAAATGTGGTACATATAACACACATTATTCTAAGCCCATAATATAGTAATTGAGTATAATATCTCTAGAATTCAGGCTTAGTTGTGTAGTATATGACACCTCCTCATATAGGTTTACATTGTGATACTTAGCACTTAGGGTAAACCTATTCTTTGCCTCAGTATTTACCCAGATTGCTCAACTGCAATAGGATAATTTTAAGCAAAGTGGTCTAAATTTGGTTTTTGACTAACCTTTTGTCTCACCTTTTGCAATGATTAACTATGACCAACCTCTCTTATTTAGTAACTAACCTCACATGATCACTCCAAATGACTAATTAGTTTCTATTGAACCCCTAAAATTGAATTTTATCCGGAGTTATGACAGTTATGACTTCTATCCTAGTTCTACCATGCTATTTGCTTACTTCTACTCCAAGATAATTTACTAAGTTTTTATCATATTTATACTTATATCATGGTTTCGGAGCTAATCTCACCATGATCTTGTTATGTTTTACCTATACATCAGGATTTAAGAACTAATCTAACCATGCTGACTTTGTTTCACATTTCTCCATCATTAAATCCTAACATAATTTCACTTTATCACGTAGAATTATCAAGTGGATCCCACATGATTACTACTCATTACATCAACATTTATTCTGATGATATTCATCATGTTGTCTTTGGTTACCAATTAACAATAAGATTCCACTGCCTTACATGAATTCTAGGGTTAGGCTACACCATTTAGACTACTTCAATTGATATATTACACTTGATCCAATTCTACTGTGACCAATTGGCTTTCCTACAGTATCCTGGTGGTTTACGTCTCCTTCGGAAGGCACTAACTAGCACAATACTGAGAAAATATAAATTAATTACTCCTAAGAAAGAATGACTTAAGCATCTGACTTAGGTGTGACAATATTATCCTCAAGTGGATACTCATCACAAGTCATATGAATATTTGGTTTAGATAAGATGGCTCCTATAGTCACTATACAACCTACAGATATTCCTAAAAGGGTTTTAATCCTAAGGTCAAAGCATATGCTCTGATACCAACTGCGGTGACCTAGCATACCACTGCATGATGTAGTACACTATAGTCGTTGACATAACACCAATGAAACACCGTTCACTGGTATTACATCCCTTAGAGTGGTACAACAGAAACACATCAGGTCCAAGACATGACTATAGGTTACAACTCAACTCTTTACATAAGATCCATAGAACACTCTAGGTTAAAGAGAGAGAAAGAAACTTCTTACAAAGAATAATCAGAAATAAACAACTTCAAAGACTATCATACTAATGAGACTAGAATCTGAACTATTGGTCTAGTATTGCTGCTATTGCAATACACTACAGAAATAGGTTCTATGGCTAGAGATTATATTCCTACTAATCAGTAACTTCGTCTTCACTTGAGTTGATGTATATGTTGGTTTTCTTGACTTCATTGAAGAACTTGATCTTTTGATGATGATTCCTGGAGCATAAGTTGATGTAGCCGTCGTCTTAATGGCTCCAGAATCTACCAAAGGGTTAATAAGATACGTTTAGTACGAGCGTACTCACCAAGTTCACTAGAAAAGGAGTGTTTGATGCACTATATGTACAACCACATACCGTAGATCGTAGGCAATGCAAGTTTTCATAAACATTTCTTCAAAGGTTGCTTTTATTCTGAAAAGCTATGTCTGTCATCCTTCACGGGTTTACCAGAACTTTCATGGAGTTCCTTTCCCGCCGCGTTCGTAGCTCCTTCCCAGAACAGGGAGTAACAAGTTACAGTTCTTACACTCTGCAGAGGTGCGTTACTTTACCCATGAGAGACCTTATCCTTGTTGCACAACCAAGTCATGACCTTGTCCATACTTCCTTGGTATGGGGCCCAGTCTAAGATCCAAGCCAATCACTGCCCCCTTCGTGACCCCGCATGCCTCCTTGGTGTACACCATGCCCACATATTGAATTACGGCAATGGTTTGTACAGACCGTTAGATGCCAGAACTATCGTGGGACGTTGAGGGTTCCCACCCATTGTTGGAGATATGCCCTAGAGGCAATAATAAATGTAGTTATTATTATATCTTTGTGTTTACGATAAATGTTTACATTCGTGCTATAATAGTATTAATAAGGAAACATTAATACTTGTGTGATTTGTAAACTTAAATTGAAGTCCCTAGTAAAGACTCTTCATAATACTAGCTTGTTGGTTAATAAATGATTGTGGTTTCCCTATCATGAACATTGAGATGTTATTAACAACAAGATCATATCGTTAGGAGAATGATATGACGGACATACTCCTATAGATAAGCATAGCATAAAGATCAAGTCATTTTAATAGTTCAATTGCTATATGCTTTCTGATACATAGTAATCTAATTCCTTCGACCATGAGATCATGCTTATCACCATCACCGGAAGGATGCTTTGATGACATCAAACACCACACCGTAACTGGGTGGCTATAAAGGTGACATTGAGTGTTCGGAAAGTATTGGTTGAGACACATGGATCAAGAGTGGGATTTGTCCATCCATATGACAGATAGATATACTCTGGGCCCTCTCGGTGGAATGTCATCCAATTAGCTTGCAAGCATGTGACTGGCTCACAAGGGATCACATTTCATGGGAACAAGAAAAGAGTAATTATCAGTAACGAGGTTGAACTAGGTATGCAGAGATACCGACGATCAAAACCTCGGATAAGTAAACTATCATGAGACAAAGGGAAATTGGTATCGTATGTAAGTGGTTCATTCGATCGCAAAGTAATCGTAGAAATATGTGGGAGCCATATGAATTTCTAGATTCCTCTATTGGTTATTGTTAGGAGAAGTGTCTCGATCATGTCCGCATAATTCACGAACCGTAGGGAGACACACTTAAGGATTCGATGTTGTTGAGAAGTTATGGAATGATGATTAAGAGACCGAATGTTGTTCGGAGTCGCGGATGGGATCCGGGATATCACGAGGAGATCCGGAATGGTCCGGAGAATAAGATTCATATAAGGAAAGTCCTGTTTCGGGGTTGGAGAATGGTTCCGGTGTTTTCATCGGGAATGTTCTAGAAGGTTCCGGAATGTCCGACACTCCGGAAGGGAAGGGTACATGAATGTGTCATAACAAGTTGGAATGGTTGCATCATGTACTAGGTGTCATCGCTGAACAAAATAAAGGGATAAATCAAATCCTAGTTTGAAAAGTCAAACGCCAATTTGAAAAAGTCAAACGGCTATTTTGTTTGGTGGAGGGAGAGTAGGAAATCTACTTGGGGAGGAAGTCCCTCTCCCTCCACCGCCGGCCTTGGAAGCCGAGTTGGGGAGGGACTCCCCTCCCCTTGGCCGGCCCCTCCACCTATATAAGGAGGGGCAGTCCCCTTGGCCGGCCAAACACACAACTTGCACCCTGCAAACCCTAGACCCAAGCCGCCGGCGCCGCCACCTGCTGCTGCCGCCGCCTAGGGCAAAACCCTAGCCGCCGAATTGGGGCATCCCCTTTCCCTAGCCGCCGGCCTAGCTTCTCCTCCTTGGTGCGTCTAAACCCTAGATCACCAAGGCTCTCTCATAGTCCACCACACTCGCACCGGCTTAAGGCGAAGCCCTGCGAGATCTCCCCTCTACTTCCGGTACCACGCCGTCGTGCTACCGGAATCGCGAGGAGAGTGCTACAACCTCTGTTGCCTACTGGAACAAGGGAGAGGAAGGTCTTCATCAAGTACCGAATGTGTGACCGATCAAGGGAGCTTCTAACGCAAAGGAAGGATCGTCTCACGATCTTGAGATCAAGAAATTGACTACATCACCCACGAGAATCCGCTCTCGTTAAACACTTTGGAATCTTCGAGGGTGAGTTATTCCATCGACTCGTTGCTACAATCTAGTAGATAGATCTTGGCTTGTTTGTTTGTATGCTATAGAAATATTTTGTTTTCCATGCTACGAACCCCTACACCCATATGCTGCATATCCTCTACGAATTACCAATTAATATGCACGCTACGAGTGATAACAGCCACGACCTGCACATCCGGCTACATGCGGGAGGAAGAAGATACAGCTGACTTCTCTGTCCCATTCCAAATCTCATGGTAAACGCGTGATATACGGCGCAAGAATCACTGGCGACATTGGTTGTTAAGTCCTAGATAATATGTTCCTTTACCACCAGAACTTTCATAGTAGGTTATTACCTCATGGTAAATAACCTATAATCACATTATTATGAAAATAGTGTTTTCGGACCTTTTTCAAATGCAGGTGATGAAAACACTGGATTTGCAAAATACTTTACAAAAAATAATCAAAGGACATGATCAAGTGTGAACTTGCCTTTTGTGATTGCAAGATTATGCACTCACGGTCTTCGAGACGACATAAGATCCAATATCTGAAATCTGTATCACTGGTCCGGTAAGGACTAATGTTTAAAGAAGCAATATGCTGTAACATCCGAAAAATATTAAACATGAATCATCAATTGCTAATCATCAAATTTAGGGTTAACAAAAACTTTCCTATCTAAAGTATGAGAGCATTCTTATGTATGTGTGTTTAAAATTTGGATTCTTTTGAATTTCCATGGTTCTGTGTTTCATTGATTGTAAAATGATTCTTAGGTGAAATAAACATCATTTAAATCATTCTCAAACTTTTCCCAAAGACAAACAACTCAAAATGAACAAATGAAGTGAATGGTCACTTTGGCCAAATTAACTCTCATGCCTACTTTGGCTATTCCACGCACTCAAAACTTAACAGAAACATTTGGGATCTTTGCACCCCTTGTTATACTCATAATGAGGTACCAAGGCCCACTTTGTGATCTTCCAAAAACATTCAAATGCTAAGTTTAAATGACGGTTTAAAATTGAATCTATCTCATATGAGAAGATCCCACTATTTCAAAAACCACTCAAACAAGCTCAATTTTCAAAACCCAAGCACCCACAGAGTCTCCAACACCTGCCTAGCACACCCACCAAAAATCTTTTCAAAATTCAAAAAGAAGTTTCTTGTGGCCATTTCATCAAACACTTGGCAGGCAAATTTAAACCAAATCAAATTCACTATTTTTAATAGTGTTTTGGCCTAACTTGTTCCCTCTCTAGCTCACAAAAACCATTTAGTATATCATCTAGCCTAATTGGAAACCCCTAGCCTCACTGTAAGCTTGCCTTTGCCATCAATGGTGAACAAGCCAAGCACCCCTCGCCGGCCAACTTGGTCGCCGCCGCAGCAGACCACCTCCCCCTCCCTCACCATGTCTGGGAGCTAGCCAACACTTCACCGCAGCCCACTGTCCCCTCCCCGAGCCAAGGCAAGCCGTGGACCACCGAGCACGCCCCGCGCCCAGTGCCACTGCGACATGCCAAGCACGCGCCAGAGTGCCGCAACCGGCACGCGCGCACACGCCGCCCCTCGACCGCAGCCCGTTCCCACCGCTTCGCCATGACCCAAGGAACACGCCAGACATCCCCATTCGCCGCCCAATGCCTCACAGCCACCGCTCTCCGTCGAAGACGCTGCCTCCACCGCTCAGAGCACTGCACGTTCCTGACTGATTACCACCGCCCCTAAAGCCCGCATTTAAGTTCTAGAGCATCACAAGGAGACCGCGCGTCGATCGCCATCCTCATCCATGCCGCTAGCAGCCCGTAGCCATGTCGCCACCGTCGCCTTCCCATCCCTCTCGGTCTCGCCGTCGAGCCTATAAAAGGAGGCCACCCCCAGCCATTTGAAGCACACCATTCCACTCCACCTCACTGATCGTTCCACCCTCTAGCCGAAGCACGAGGAGCAGCAGCTCGCCGGAATTGCACCGGAGTAGGCCGCCTCTAGAGGAGAAGGGGGCCGCTGATTGCGACCACCCTGGAGCTGCCTCGACCGTCCCTGAGCTCGCCGTCGACCACTCGTTCTTTTGCCCGCCTCGCCGTCGTCGCTGGAGCCCTGGTATGCCCCCTATGCACCCCCACTAAGCCGCTAGGGTTCGAGCTTGCCGGTGACAGGTTCGTCGTCGACGACGATCCCCAGCCGTCGATCTCCATTCTAATCCAACGACCCACGTAGCCCCGTACCGCTTCGCGCGTTATGAGCCGCTGACTGGTAGACCCCCCTGTCAGCTGAGCCCCTCGCTGCGGAGTGACACTGGGCTGGCCCATTAACCTCTCTCTCGCGACCCAACCGTTTGAATTTAGATTTTTCTATTTTAATTCAAACACAGTTCTGTACATAGATTCAAAAAGCAACCCAGCTCGATCCAATGAACCAAATTGCATGAAACCAATTTTGTTAGAAAGGTATTGAAATGCTTAATCCAAGCCCGTTGGATGCAAATCATGGATTTGTAGATCAACCTTGGTAAAAATAACAAGTCAGAAGCTTTTCTGCATTCAAACATTTTTCAAAATTCAACCATAAGAGATTTTGGGTTGATTCTAACTCTCAAAAATCACATTTGATCATACCTTTCAGAATATATAAAAACATATGGGTTTACTTATAGAAATAATGTTCAAATAACAAAAGAATGCCACATAGGCATTTCTAGCCACTTTATTTATTTAAAATAAAAAGGTTAAACCTTATTAAATTGTGACACCACTTTAAATCACATTCCCATGTACTGAAATATGTGGTGATGACATGTGTCAACATGATCCCATGTTTGAGTTGGAGAATATTAAATCTTAAGTAGTTTTTCAATGAGTAGAAATTACTTTTCTCACATTAAAATAAATAAGACAAATGTTTTAATCTTGTAATGATAGGTGATGATGTTAGATCATCTATAGTACACCTTTGTGTGATGATTTAAAATAGTTAAGTATTCTTTGGTGATTGTGTACCTCGTATTTATTTATAGACGCTAGTATCGACCAAGGATACGAGGAGGAAGGAGGATACTACGAGGAAGAAGCCGAGGAGAACTTCAACCACTGCTCTGCTCAAGGCAAGCTAACACTTGCAAGATACCCTACTTTAGCAAGCTTATACTTGCAATTATGCAAGCTACTACCTGCTTTTCCCCATGATAATTATATGCCTTAAGCATATGTGATCATACCCACTTGATAACCCAATCCTAGTTTTACTTGCAAGCTTTATACTTTATTTCTTTATCAAAGCTTTCTCTTCATGTGTACATAGTTGAATTGTAGATTCTAGAAAGATAACTAAAGGTAGCATAAAGAGCATAAAACTTAGCCTAAGTTAGATAATCTTGATATCATCCTAAGGCATGAGAATTGAACTTAGCAAATCCCCACTTATTTACCACCCCTCATTAGTAGTTACCACCCCTTGTAGATGCTAGTGCTAAGCATAAAACTTGATCAACTTTAGATGGGAATACTTGGTGAAAATGGTTATGAAAACCTTAGAATGATGAGTCATTCTACTGAAATGTTTTGACATGTGTTTCCGAACACCATTTGATTTTGATGATGAAAATGTTGAGGCATGAGCCTTAACCCTTTATAAAATTGATGGTTGTCTGGATGCGATACCATTCCAATTTTACAGTACAACCACAATACCTGAAATTTGGGTAGGGCTTGACTGGAAATTTATATACCTTAGTATGGGTTCCCTCGCAGCCAAGGTCTGAGCTGAGGCTACCTTGTGAAGATTGTACACCTGTGCAGTACCCAAGATGACAGTTGGTCATGGTTAGGAGGCCAAACTCACAGGAGAGGTGCCTATACTAGGGCGTATAATTGAAAGGTTAGGATTGATTATCCGCATACTGAGTATGGTGAATTTAGGATTTGTTCCTGACGGATGTATCGAATGTTGTGGTGAAAGTGTACAATCTCTGCAGAATGACAAACTATTTGAATATCCGCGTCCGCGGTTATGGACAGTTGGAGTGGCCATACTGTTCCCCCGTCAGATGTTTTCAAAATGACTTGTGAAATGAATTATGACTTTGACTTGATCACAACATGGTTGTGATATGAAAATTCAAGTTCCCACTTAGGTTTTATAAAACTTCAACTAGTTTTCTTTGCTTCTGAACTTAGTAGAGGTAAATCTGGATTTTTGCAAAAAAACCCTAGAGCTTAGTGTCCTACTACAAAACCCCCCTTCACTTGTTAGTATTAGTTTGCGAGTACTTAAAGAGTACTCATGGCTTTGTCCCTGGCTATTCTCATGGCCAGACTATGAAGAGGGGTATCAGGAGGATGGACCACAGGAAGGTTACGCCAACTAGGATCATCTCCCATCGTCAGCATTGCCTGTGACCCCGAAGATGGAGCTTCGCCTACGCTATCTTTATTATTACGTTATTCCGCTGTTTGAGTTGTATTAAGAACTGGATCATGAGATCCTTATTTGTGTAAGACCTTATGTATGGTTTGTAATGTATGATGTACTGTGATATGCAAATCTGTTATGTCTCGCAAAAATGGTAATCCTAGGATTGCGATGTATGGCGTAACATGCATCTGGGATTAAGAATCCGGGTGTTGACATATGCTGTTGTGCATAAGTAATGCTATGCATTTTGTAAAACCCCCAAAGTGAATCCCTAATACTATAAGTGAAGTGAACTTAGGTGATTCCTTTAAGAGTTGGTTTATCTTCAATTTTTTACTTCACATGAAGTGCATCTATAGGTATTTTAAGTTTTGATGTTCATGATATAAAAGTAGAGTGCAATAGTAATTTAAGATTTAGATTAGTTGCTATTTGGTGGTAGGATGGAAGTCGATGTATTGGATTATTAAGTTTTGAAAGAACTATCCTAGAGTTGTTGCTTGAAGTGGCAAAAAGAATAACATTTGAAGAAAAGAATTCCTTTCTAAGGTTTAAACAATCATCATTGTTAATAGAACATGATCAATGTCTTTTGGTGTTTGATTTATTAGTTTGGACTTGAGATGCTTTATGTCTTGAAGTTAAATAGACCAAATTTAACTATAAAAACATAAGTGATTTATTAGACCTGATGTTTATAAGCTTTGAGACTAAAGTTAACTTTAAAAGGTTAAGTAAACTTAAGATGTAATATATTTTAATTATTCCCAAGTTTTAGATTTCTGATAGGTATAACAAAGGTGTGGAATTATTCACTTTATATTTAAGTGCATGATTTAGATTAAATTTCTTTTGCTTATTAAGAAAAAAATTTGTATTTATTTAATGGGAGCATAATTAGATGATCTTAGTAATTTGTTAGAATTTAAAGTTATGTTAATAATGGTTAACATATAATGATTATTCACCATATTATATAAATGGGTGATACCCAATGTTTATTTAAAAGGATTCGTAATACGATTCTTAAAAGAATATTTTAAAGTTAAAAGTTATACTTAAATTTGATTAGTGAATTTAAGTTATGGGTTTGGAATTTAGTACAAAGACACTAATTGCTCAAGGTTTTATAAGAATTGTGATTATTTCTTACTTAAAAATTATTTTTAAAGAATTCACAAAATAGGTATTAGTTAAGGATTTATTATTTAAAATATTAAAAACTTTTCTAATAATATATTTAATATTTTTCTAGTGTAATATATTTATTCAAGACCTTAAAAATTATTTTTATTTAATTTTTAAGTAATATTTTTATGTTTATAAAATTTCATAAAGGATTAAATGTATTTAAATATTTACTTCAAATTTTACTTATATAAAAAAAATTGAGTTAGTATTTTTATAAAATAGTGGATTTATTTTTATACACAAAAATGATTTTTTTAGGGTTGTTTCCTCATTATAATTTATTGAGAATTTGAGTGACCTTAACATTTAATGGTATTTTATTTATCTTAAACAATTAATATTATATTTTTACTAGGTAGATATTATTTTTGTGGTTATTTTGATATATCATATGTATTTTTTGGAATTTTTCTATATTTTCCTAGGGTAAAAATTATATTCAGGGGTAATTTGGTCATTTAATAATTGGGTAAAAAATTTATTTGGTAATTTCCTTTGGAACTGGGCCAGGCTCACCGACTAGTTCAACTGGCCCAACTTTAATCAAGCCCAACTGGGCTCGAGTCAAACTCCACCCCGGCCTGGTCTCCCTCATCCACTCTCTCTTACACTTCACGCTCTCACTTTCCCTTCGCCGGGCGACGCCGATGCCATCGCCTCGATTCAGCGGGTAGATCTACGGTTGTTGTCGTTGGTCGCCGGGGCTTCGCCTACTCGAGCCTGACCTGGTCCTCCAACTCGATTTGGGAATAGATTTTGTACTAGGTTGCATTCATCCCTTATTGGTGCTAGGGTTTTGATGCCCACGGCGCCGCTGTTTCACCGATGTTGTACTGCTCTTATCACTGGGCTGCTCTGATGCTATGATGGTCGTGCTGTGGCGGTGTGGCTTGGCGCGAGTTGAGCACCATGGTGTTCCTCGTGCCGCCATGCCGTAGTGTTCTGTTTTGCTGCTACCATCGATACTACTTCTGCTTCCTCTCCGGTGAGACGTGACTCGCCAAAGGTAGGTGTTTCTCTCTCTGCCTCTCTTCTCTCCATCTATTTTCATCCTCTACTTCCATTATTGATGGAGCGGCACCAACCTAGGGTTTTCCCCTTTCTCTGACCCAACTCCTACTGCCCATGGCCAACCTTGATTAGAACCTTGTTGTATAAAGTTGTTAGTGGCCTATAGCTTGGTGCTATTAGATTGGTCATGCATGATTGTGTTTGTTAATCTTCTGGCTTACTTGTGTTGTTGTTTTAATTTGGATGATTATTTACCCTAGCATTTATGGTTTAAACTGGATTATGGTAGTGCTAATTTGTTAGCTATAAGAACTCTATTATTGTTTAATTAAATTATGGTTTAATTGTTCCCTGATTCTTGTTTGTGAAAACTCATTGGTTTAGATGCTGCCCATTGGATAATTGCTAGGATGTGGTGTTATTGCTAGAGGATCATTTTTATTCCAATACTAAGATAATTATATTTGATATATAGTATAATTTCTGGTAATAAGGTTTATGTATATGTGATATTGCTTGTAGATAGAATGTTGTTAAGTGTGGTGATTCAATCTGGATGACTTAATCATGCCTAGCCTATGTGACTCTTATTGATATATTGATTCTGCTGAGCAATATTGCTAGATTGAGATGGTTTATTATGGTGGTATCTTATTTGGGGCACAATTTGGTGTTGTGGTGCCTTGTTTTTAGAGTGTGCACATCAATCCTTCTTGTAGCATGATGTGTTGGTGTAGTAGCTGATTACAATTAGTTCTTGAATGCCAATGATGCAAAGGCTGAAGTGTTGCTTGATATGTTTAATGATAAGGTGATCTAATAAATGATTCCTAGATACTTTGTTTGGGAAAATTATTTGTGGGTTTCAATAAAAAACATGATCTTGAGCTTGTACTCAAGAAACTATGTATCTGCTAGGTACAGAGGTGCTACCCTCTAGGAATGTGCCATGTAACCTAGCAGCTGTGGTTATGTTTGTCTAGCAAGACTAGATAATAGGCTCATGATGTTGGTTTGAAGCCAAATATCTCAGGGATGGTACTTACATAATCTTCTATGTGGATCTGAGAGTTTTCTCTTTTCTAAATCTCCTCCTAGATACATGATTGAGATCAGATACTATGATTGACTCTTGAGGAGGAGGTTCTAGACCTAGCTTATGATGCAAAGGCTGATGCACCGTTGGATAATAAAAAATATATTTAGTTTTAGTGGCTTTCATTCTCTGTGATGAGCTGGCATAGCATATTAGCATTCCTATGCAAACTGAGAGAAGTCTCCTTCTAATCCTCCTAGACAACCTCTAGTTGAAGGGTAGATGGATTTGGATGATTTGTGACATAGCCATTATTTCTTTTTAATCTGATGATGCAAGCTAATAAGAACAAGTGTTGCATGATCTAATTTATATTTTGGACTTGTACCTGTTGTTGGTGGCCTATTGGGGATCATAGTCTACTACTACTTGTGATGCTACTGATCTTGATCTACTCCTCCTTGTGATGCTGCTGATCTTGATCTACTCCTCCTTGTGGTGTTGTTGATCTTGATCTACTTCTCCTTGTGATGCCATTGATCTTGATCTACTCCTCCTTGTGCTCACTTGATCTTTTCTTGGATGGATTAAGTAAGCAATCAGATACTGATTAGGTGGTGGATTTGGTGGGATGATCTAAGTATTCTTGGTTTGATGATAAGATGATGAGATGGGGAATATGCTCTGAAGTGTAGAGGTGAAATGGTAGCTTGTTGCTACGGCTGGTTCACCCCTTTGTGTACATAAGTTTGCTTTCTTGTCTCCTTCTTGGGTTGCTGCTGTGTTGACAGCACACCCATATGCATGGTTGTGTGAGCAACTTGCTTGCTTGTTGTGACTCATGGATCAGATCAAGTGAAGATAGATATTTTGTTGGTATTACTGTTTTGACTTTTATCTTTTACTAATTTGGTGAATCTTGCCCCTGCCTATGATGCATAAGCCTGAGGCAAAAATCTAGATAAGAATAAATTTCACATTGGCCCCTCTTATTTAATACTACTCAATGATGAGGCAAAGCAATGCATTACATTGCTAAACCTGAGAGTACCATAAACCCATAACCCCTTGTTTTGCATTTCTTTTGTTTGTTGCTTGTGCTTGCAGGGAACAGGATCAGGAATATAAAGAGAGGATTTAGAAGATGAATTTAGTTTTAAGTTTCTTTTTTATTCTTTTGTAATCCACTTTTTCTTTTGTGAAATATAAAGCATTGTAATAAAGGAAATATTTTTATTTATTCATTCTTCTTTTTTAAAGAATATTGTATTCTTTATTTTATTCAATAAGATATGCTAATTTCCTTTTTCTTTTATAATGTATTTGCAAAAACAATGTAGTATTTACATCTGCTTGTAATAAGATCTTTTTAGTTATTTATTTATGTAATTAATTTTTAGATTTATTTGTTTTACAATAATTTACTCTTATTCTTTTATTTTAATAACAATGAAGCATTGTATTCTATAACAAAGTGTTCCATTATTCTTGGAACTTAATAAAAAGAGTGTAATGATTGTACTATTGTAATAAAATGATACCTCTATATTTCATTACCTTATTATCCCTTTGGTTCATAATTGTAAAGATAATAAAATAATGTGTGATGTAAATAAGATTATTCTTTATAAATTCTTGTTTATTATTTCATTATTGTAATATCATATTACATTAATCATTTACTCATTTCGTTTTATTTAAATTCCCACTATATTTTCTATTTGAATAAAAGATTATACCTTGTTTATAAATAAGAGTTCACCTCTTATTTTCCATTACAATTTAGTTCCCAATTATTATTCCATTTCAACTTCTTTTAGAATTCAGATTCATCAATTGAATATTCAAATTTGAATCTCCTTCCCCTCAAACACAAGAGTACAATAGAGGTCATGTCGAAATCCATCGCACTTGCCCTGATGTTTTCATCAGAGCAAGAGAGATCTCGACCCCCCTATAGCTTCTTTAGTTTTGCGTGAAAATTCTTCGGATTTTCCAATGCATGAATGCAATGCACAAACATGTGCCCTGTCTATTTCGAGGTGCTAATCCTGGGATGTAACAGATCAGGTGCGGAACCACCCCTCTGATGTGTCCCGCGCCCTTCGCCTTGCCTAAGATAAGATCCAGGGCATCATCCATTAGGTCAAACAGCAGGGGCGAGAGCGGGCCCCCTGCCTCACGCCCCTCTTATTTCGTAAAAAGGAGACAACTTCCCCATTAATTGAAATCGTTGTTTGCCCCCCCCACACACATACCAACTGCATAACATGGTGGACCAGTCCCCCTTCGCAGCCCTTGCGAAGGAGAACCTCCCTCAAAAACTGCCAACTGACTATGTCGTAGGCCTTTTCAAAGTCGAGTTTGAGAAGGACCGCTGGGAGATTCTTAGACTTAAGCTCGTGAATGATCTCATGCAGAGCCAGCGCCCCATCGTGGATGAATCTGCCTTTGATGAAGGTCGTCTGCGAGGGAGCAATAATCCTATGGGCTATTGAAGATAATATGGTGGCAAAAGCCTTGGCAATCAGCTTGAAGAGAACATTGCTCAGCGCAATAGGCCTAAATTGCTTGATGCTATCGGCCCCTAGCACTTTAGGAAGCATGGACATAATCCCAAAGTTTAGTCTGACCACATCAACCGTGCCCAGCACAAAACCATTAAGGATCTGCAGCACCAGGCTTCCCACTTGAGGCCAAAACCGCTTAAAAAACGCCACCAGGAAACCATCAGGACCTGGGGCCAAATCAGTCTTAGTGTCTTTTAACACCTCCTCCAATTCTTCCATCACAACGCAGCCACCGCTCTGTCGTTGCTGCTTGTTAAGAGGGAGGGATCCGATGTGGAGGGACAGATAGATGGTTTCAAGATGCAAAGTGCCACGGATCGATGACATGGCGGGCATTAATGCGCTGGTGATTTGCTTTCCTTGATAACTCCGGATTCCCGATTCTTTTTCTCCGTCACCATTTTTAGAAATCCTTCCGTATTTAAAGGCGATATAAGTATCCACATCCTTGTTTCCAATGGAAACTGAACCGTGCCGATGGTCTCTTCCATGCATGTTCTCCGACAGAAACTAAATGTGGGGCGGCTTCTCTGCTTTTGTTTTCTTTGTTCAATGATGACCAACAATTTTTTTCATGCTACCTGCTTCCATGATGATGGAAACAATATTTTCATGGAAATATTTCTCCGTTTTTAAAAAGCAGCACTACATTTCAGCTAGAGATCCGCGAATGGATCTGAAAAAAAACAAACACCCGTAGGAGACCAACAGTTCTATTTATTTAAGGACGCTGCTACCCGGCAACTGTTCTATAAACGATGAAATTTGGCGGACGTTTAGAGAAGAGCAGCCAGGTCGGCATGCAGACTGAGCATACATACATGAAGATATGTATACGATGCATGAGATGGTCAGATCTAATAAGTGTCTATTTAGTTGTTAATCACAAAACGATAAAATAGGTGATGTCTAATTTAAATTTGAAAATCAAAAAATTCATAATGACTTATACGTCAAACCGTATATCCGATTTTAGATTTGTTTTCGTCGTTGGGCTAGTCGCGACGAGGGCTTCGAAACTAGATCCCATATCGATATGTTTCGAGAACTTTTTTTCGGACACAAAAATTATCCACCCATAACACAAAAGTTATCTATATTGAACTACGTACGTTACCCATCTGATATTATAAGTTATCCACCCTATGTACTAATCGTGTGTTTGATTTTTTTATGCATGCATAAACACAAATGTAAACTCCTACGACTTAAGTTTCACCACGTCGATCTCGAAGACTCGGTATCCTGACACCTAGGCTAACCTGTCCAAATCAACTAAATCTATCGCACATGTAATTAACTAAGATAGAGGTAACCAAGTCTTAACCGTTATGGTGGCATAAAAAGAAATAAAGTTATCCTGAAAAATGTATAAAGTTATATAGAGAGATAAAAAAATTATCCATTACATTATACAATAATTATCCACCAATAACACAAGAGTTATCCACCCTATATCATATAAGTTACCCAACCAATAATATATAAGTTATCCACCACTATAAAAATTGAATACAAAAGTTACTCTAGCGGCCCCGCTTCGTCATTCGTCAACACGAGAGGCGTACGGGATTCAAAGACCATCGCGTCAAACATTAATCATACTTTTTTGAAGGAATTAAATATAAACATTTTTTGCATGATATAATAAATGAGATCTTATGCCCCATCCACCCCTATGTTATAGTGAATAGACGTAAAGGACAATCGGTAGTATAGCGGCTCGGCTTTGCATATCGTCGCTATCACAGCGTACGAGTGACAAAGCCTCAAAGGGTGTTAGGTAACGAGCCTCATCGCTCGTCGATGTGTTAATCAAGGTTTCATCGAAAATATGTAAAAGTTACCCACGTGGGAAATATGAGAATGCCTCGACCTAACTTGTTTATATGATGGGTAACTTATATGATATAGGGTGGATAACCTATATATTATCATATGGATAACTCAAGTGTTAGGGTTGGATAACTTTTTGGTCTGAAATTTTTTTTATCGAAACATATCAACATGTGATCTAGTTTCGAAGATCTCGTCGCGACTAGCTCAACGGTGAAAACGGATCCTAAATCGGATAAAGAGATTGATCTACAAAATATTTTAAATTTTCGATTTGATTTTTGCTGGCTTTGATTCGTTTTGTCGTTTAGTGGACGTGCAGACAGACAGCAACGCACTGCATGCATGCCCGTCAGATTTTTACTTCCACCGACCGATCGCTAGCTAGATTTTCTGTTATTTAATCATGTAATAAATTAGTTACGGTATTTTTCGTACTGAGTACTTTGTTCTGTTGCCTAAACTGCGTTTCAAATTCTTCTCCATCCTAAAACCGGAAGAGGCTATGACTTTCTCAACTTCTCCAACCTGAAACCGGAAGAAACTACTCTCTCTGTTTTAAAATATAAGATATTTTAGGTTCGTGAAGGAAATACATCTAGACTTATTTTAGTGTATAGATTCACACCAAATCTAAATAAATCTACATACTAAAACAAGTTTAGATACATTTGCTTCACAAAGCTAAAACATCTTATATTTTAAAACGAAGGGAGTATAACGTACCGGAAAACACAACACTCGGATGAGCAAGCTTTTACGCACTGGTCCTAGTTCTGTTTTGTAATATGGCTGGGAACTCTGTTTTTTCTAATAGATACTTGTAATATGGCTGGGAACTCTGTTTTTTAATAGATACTTATTTTGCTGATCGATATGGTTTCCTTTTTTTTTGTGGAATTCCACCAAAAATCATCACAGTTCATCTCCATTTCTGTATTGTGCAACTTTTCAAACATACATATTATCTAAAGGCTTGTCTAACGTAAGAATCAAGTGCAACCTTAGATAGAACTACAAGGCCAGGCCGAGAGTACCAAAGCATCACACGGTTTGCTATCAGCTTGATCCAGCTAGTCCGGAGGCTAATGGGCAATGGCCGTGTGCAGGGCCGGAGCTGAAATGAGCCTAAGACCGGTGCTAAACAACCTTAATGATACTAATTATCTCTATTTTTCATATTTTTAGCCTTAAAAATTAGTACAGCTCTTTACAGTGCAGCCGTCCGGCCGGTGCTACGACACCGGTAGCACCATGCACAGATCCGCCCCTGGCCGTGTGAGCCAGGTCAGGTACTCCCAAGCCGCCGAGCCTGAGAGGTCTGCATACTGTCCCAGTTGACATGGTAATGACCTTCTTTAGCATCGGCTCTATTATCCCATAGAAAGCCCCTACAAATCTTTTGGACTTGCTTGATGGTCTTCTTGTTAAGTCCACTAGGGCTCATTTCGGGTAATGAGACGTCTTCCGAGGCTGCCTTGGAGGCTTACCATAGGATGTTCGAGATGCCCCTCACGGATGAGATGATCGAGGCGGTGGACGAACTATACGGATGGTCCCTGTGTGCGATCAGAGGGTGTGTTATGCCTTTGATGGAAATGTCGGGTGGTCATCTCTTGGTGGACCGAACCCGTAGTCCTTAACCGGGTGTACCAAATCTTCTTAATGTTGTACGACCCTATGGTGTTGGTGTGTAGCGTGTGCAGTCTTAATGATCATGTGCGTCGCACGGGTGTGAGGAGTGTTGTAGGCATGATGCGTGCATTTACTGTATGTATGCAGGAGACCAAACTTGTTGTTGTATCACCTACCATTGTTATGGAAACCCTAGGCATGGATTTTGATGCTTATTTCTGCCTGCCGAAGATTGAGACAAGGGATGGTATTATAGTAGCTTGGAAGAGCAGGATGGTGCAGCTCGATAGTACACACATGGACCTCAACAACATTACAGCTAAGGTGACACCTTCGAGAGGGACACCTTGGTGGTTGACTTGTGTTTAGGGCCCACGGGATGATGCAGATAAGATCGCCTTCCTGTAGGAGTTGTGTGAGGTTAGAAGGATACAGAGAGGGTCGTGGGTCCTTTGAGGAAACTTCAACATGATCTACCGCGACGAGGACAAAAACAATGACAACCTCATAGACGCATGATGGGTCGCTTCAGGAGATTCCCAAATGACTGCGCGTTGAAGGAGATCTATCTCCATGGGAGAAGATACACTTGGTCAAACGAGCGGGATCCCCCGAGTCTCGTAAGACTAGACACGGTTTTCTGCACGGCCGACTGGGATGAGATACATAATAGTTGCTCTTTGCGCTGCCTTGCGTTGGCCATCCCGGACCACTATCATTTTCTCCTAGATTGCATGCTTCCGGTTTGAGCAGTTCTGGATGAAGCTAGACAGGTTACACTATGTAGTGGACTCTGCTTGGATGACCATAGACGGAGAACCTGACCTGGCTAGCCGCTAAGATGAAGTGCACGACACACCAGCTCATGAGTTGGGCGGATAAGAAGGTGGGGACGGTGAAACTGCATCTTATGATTGCACGGGAGGTGGTACATCGCCTAGATATCGGTATGGAATCCAGGCAACTCACCTTAGATGAGCGTGGGCTTCACGCTAAACTGAAACACACACACCTAGGGTTGGCTTCCCTAGTGTGTACCATGGCGTGCCAACGCTCTAAGGTGGCTTGGTTGAAAGAGGGGGATGCTAACACATCATTCTTCCATCAGGACGCTTCCTACCGGAGACAGAAGAACGTGATTCATAGTCTTCAGGTTGATGTCGTGGTCGCAGTCATGACTGAAGCTACGTATAACCACTTTTAGGCTCTGCTAGGTACAACTATAGACCATAAGTTCTCGCTGGACATGGATTTCTTAGGCACGCACGCTGAGGACTTATCCAAGCTGGACACACCTTTCACTAAGGATGAGGTGTGGGATGTGGTCAAGCGATTACCTCATGGTAAGGCGCCAGCCTAGATGGCTTCATGATAGAATTTCTCCAGTCCTGTTGGCATGCCATCAAGGCGGATTTCATGTTGTCCTTCAACAAGTTCCATACCATGAGCGGGTGCAGATTTCAAGGTCTTAATCAAGCCTTGATCATTCTGCTGCCCAAGAGGAGTGATGTTGCAGCCCTAGGAGATTACCGTCTAATTATCGAATTTGCATGATGTATATTCTCTTTTACTTCCTGGATCACCAGCTAAGTTTTCCTGTTGTTGCTATCTTTACTTGCAACAAGCACGATTGCTTCGTGACCCTTGGCCAAACCTAGTTGCAATTTTACAACTATATCAAATGCGCTGGGTATATAAAAATGTGCAGGTGGAGGGAACAACAGTGTATAAATCGCCGGGGCTGTCACTGCGGTGGAGAAGCATCCGAGTACGACCATCATTAACAGAAAAACCAGAGGCGTCAAATTCCACAGAGACATTATTGTCGCGAGCAAGAGAACGAACGGAAACAAGATTTTGGATTAACTGAGGAGAAACAATAACATTATTGAGAGAAAGAGGGGTGAAGGTGGAGGGAAAATAGGCGGAGCTAGTGTGAGTAATAGGAAGAGCATGACCGTTGCCGACAATTATGCGAGAGGAAGTGAAGACGGGAGTGGAATTCGAGAGGTTACCGGGGTGGGCGGCCATGTGCGCGGAGGCGCCAGTGTCCATGAACCAGTCCTCGCCACCGCCATACGCGCCCGCTGTGGAGGCGGACTGGAGAGCGGTCAGCAAGGCGAGGTCCCACTGGGCCGTGCTCGGGGGCGCGGCGTAACCGGGCGCGGCGGCGGGCTAGGGCGCTGCGGCGTAGAGCGCCTGGTGCAGGGCCGAGCGCTGCGGCGTAGAGCGCCTGGTGCAGAGCCGAGCGCTGCCCCATGGTGCCCGTGTATAGGGCGCGCAACACGGGCATGGTGTAGGCGTGGACGACCCCAGTTCAGGGGTTATGACCGGCGATCCATGGCAGCGTGGGGGCGATCTTCTGCGGTGGACGAGGCGTGGTGGCGGTGTCACCGGCATGGCCACCACCGTTGCCGCCACCGTTGCAACGTCGACGACCGTTACATCCTCCGTTGCGTCCTCTGTTGCCACCACCGTTGCCGCCACCATGGGGAGGTGGTATGAGAGCGAGCGGCGGGGGCGAGTAGAAGCCCGGGGGCGGACCCGGGGCGCGTGGCGCGGGGGAAGGTCCACCCCAGGAGTAGTCGGCAACGAAGGCGGTGTGGGCCGCCCAAGACCGAAGGTTCTTGATCCGGCGCTCCTCGAGACGGAGATAGGACACTGCCTGCTCGAACGTCGGCGTGGTGAGGAGCGTGAGGTTGGAGGCGGCGTTGCTGAGGTCCTCGCCGAGGCCGGCCGACAGCGTGGAGAGCATGATCTTGTCATCGATCGGGAACTCCAAGTCGTGAAGCTCGTCGGAGAGGCTCTTGAGACGGAGGCAGTAGTCGTCGAGGGAGAGGTCGTTTTGGTGGGTGCCGAAGAACTCCTGTTGGAGGAACGTGACACGCTGGATCTTGTTGTCGGTGAAGAGGCCGGTGATCTTGGTCCAAGACGGTGTGCGCGGAGTCGCCGTCGCGGACGACGGTGCGGAAAATCTCGTTGGAGATGGTCTGTAAAAACAAACGGATGATGGTCGCGTCGATGGCCAACCAGTCGGGGTCGTGTGGCATGGTGAGGAGGTCGATGGTGTCGTCGACATGATCGAGGATATCATACTCGCGGAAGAGGAGGCCTAAGTACGTCTTCCACGGGAAGAAGTTTGCAGCGATGTGAGAGAGCTTCACCGGCACGTGCTCGAGGATGGGGACGTCGCGGATGACGGCGACGGAGGGGTCAGCGAAGGGGTTGCTGCTCCCGGAGACGATGTCGCTGAAGGGGTTCCCGGAGTACGGGGAATTGAGATCAGCCATGACGGCGTTGGGGACGAAAGCTGTAGTGATGAGGAGGGGCGAAAGCGGTGGAGGGGAAGATGGGCCGGCAGCGCACTGGGAGGCGGCGGCTGGAGAGGAGTGGGAGGAGGCCGGCGGCGCTCGGGGAGGCGGCGGATAGGGTTTGGGGAGGAGGGGCCGGTGGCGCCAGGGAGGAGGCGGCAGCTAGGGTAGGAGGACCGGAGGGACCTCCGATACCATGTAAAATAATATGGGACAATGCACAGATCCAATAGGACCGGCTGCTCTCATATATATAGACACAATTACAGATACAACCCTAAAATACACGGAAACCTATATCTATACAATATATATCTCAAGATTGTACATATCTTGAGAACAAGAACATGGGGAAGAGAGCTAGAGTTTGCCGATGACTATTTCAAAATCAACCATCATGCAATAGCAATCTTCTAAATAAACTATATTACTTTTTTGGATAATATATTCATGCTTTTATGCCGGCATTCAGCTAGTATGATGTGGTTTGACTGAATTGAATATTAATGTTTTCTGTCTACGTTTTGCTTGGACACAGGCGAGGACAAGTCGGAAACTAATGTCATGTCGATACACGGAGAGAAGGATAGGAGGCTGCATAAGCGAGTTGGGAATGGCGCTGTGATTATAACCTCCCTTGTAATTATAGCAAAACAAAACAGACAGAGATAACATTGCATTTTCTTTACCTTACATGGATGATGGGAGTCTGTTGTACGCCCTGTTGTAACATTTATCATTCAAACTATTGATTTTAGGAGTATGTAGCTGTCTGCATTATTACTTTTGCATCTGGATGGATCGGATCCTTATATACGAAGAAAAAAAAACTCCTAAACATAGACATGGTTGACGATGCAAAATCTAAAACTCTGCAGTTTCTTCAGTGCCAATGATGGACAGGTCTTCTGTCGTTGAGCAATAGTTTGTCAGAACTTGTGATTCCAGTTCCGCTGAAAACTTGTGATTCCATTAGGAACTTTGCCTACACTGTGTTTGGATGTATGAATTTTAGCTTGGAATTGAATTGGTCTAGAAATTCCAAATTCACGTTGGAAAGGAAATGGACTACAATTCCATTTCCGGTGTTTGGATGCATATGAAATTTTCGCTCGAAATCATAGGCTGGCACCCAATTCTAAATCCTGTTTGGATATGCAGGCCATGGAATTGAAAATTTTATTCAGTTTTGGCAATCGACCTTGTCTACATATATACAAAAAGTTGTGTATATTTGATTATATCTCATATCATAGAGACATAAATTGATTTTTAACCTTTCACAGTCTCACATCTGCAATTTCGAAGAACATCCCGTGAGCCACAATTTCAAAGAAACATCCACAGTACTCCCTACCCACAATCGGGAGCAGCTCAGCTTGGGGAGGAAAACAAGAGGGCAAGGAAGTGGAGGGGGGAGAAATCCATGGCCGTTGCCCTACTGCCGGCGTTGTCCTTCCTCCGCTTTCCCCTCCGACCGCTGCTGCCTTGCTCGATCTAGGGTTTGGGGCGGGGAAGTGGAGGGGCGGACGCCATGGCCACCGCCAGCAAGCTCTACGGGTGCGGGAAGGAAAACAAGAGGGCAGGACTAGGGATGGGAAGAGGAGACAGAGGGGAGACTCACCAGAGAAGCCGCCGCCTTCTGTCGGCGCGCTTTCGCCGACTCCCGTACCGCTTGTCGAGAGGATGAACGGCATGGGTCGATTCGAGCCTTTCCGAGCTGCTGCGCTCGGAAACGATTGAAAACTTTTTACGAGGGACGCGGGCCGGTGTGGAATTGGTGGGACATTTCAACGGTGCAATTCGTAGGCCATCCAAACTGTTGAATTCCAAAAGCCCAATTCCAAGCCCCAATTGATACATCCAAACACAGCGCTATGGAAATGCCGCATTTGGAATGACAGTTTCGCCGGCTGGCTTGGCCAATGCCTAGTGGCTGCTGCTTTACCAATGTAGGGCTTGTTTATTTCTTCGCTATTTTTATGGGGATATACGAAAGATTTGCTGCTCACTTAATACTCTCATATCCTCTCAAATACCCTTCCCTGGTTTTAAAAAAAGACCCTGACCTTGCTGTCCCTTCACCCGTCGCATCCCCTGCCGCCACTGACAAGAGCTTGGAGGCAGAGGAGCTCTCCTGATCGGAGGCCGGCGCGTGCGGTCGAGAATAGGCGCCTCCTGGAGGAGCGGGCGTGCCGCGCGAGGTCGGGGACGAGGGACCCGCGGGACGAGCGAGCGTTGGCGTTGTTGCTCTAGAAGATAGGCGTCGGCGTTGTTTCTTCTCCGTTACCAATCCCCTAGGGACGCGACCGCCGCCGGCAGGAGTCCGCGGTACTGGCTAAGGAGGGCGCTGTCACCGCGGGAGGCCGAGCCGAAGGTCCCTTCCGCACAACGCGCTGGAGTCTGTTGCGCTAGATCACGCCTCCGTGCGAGGAATCGCGGTCGCCGGTGACGCCACAAGGATGGGGCCCGTGCGACACCACAGGCTCCTCGCGTCCGTTGCAGACGCGTGACGCCGCTGCTCCACATGCACCGCCTCTGTTCTCCTGGTACGCAAGTGCCACCCCCATCCTACTCCGCGCGTGATGCCCCCGACCGACACTTTGAGTGCCGTCGTCGGCCCCTCTGCTCTGCTCCGCGCACGAGGGGACCTCCCCATAGCAGAGCACTGCTTGAATCCTTGACGAGCACTGCCTTTGAACTTCCCCTAGCAAAGCCTTTGAATTTCCCCAAGCAAAGTATCTCAAGTTTCATGTACACCCAACTGCTCACGGGGGACGACTGCCCGTCGCCATGAGCTCGATCTCCACCTCCCGTCCCCGTTGATGTCTTCCAGCATCAGCGCCGTTGGGCTAGAGAACCAGCATCGCTGTGCACTAATCTCCCTTAGCTCGTGACCTGGTGTGGTGCTGACTGTTGTGCTGCAATCGAACGGAGACAAAAGTGTTGAGAAACTGGGCTGGTAGGCCTCTACGAGGCTAGGGTTGACCCACGTGGGTATCGTATCCCCTTTAGCGTATAAATAGAGAAACAATCTATGTACGGAGTTTACCGAGAGAGTTTTCAATAAAGTTTCTTTTTGTTCCCTGTGTCATCTACTTGTGTACTGTGTGTGCCTTCTACTAGTCTTCTTCTCGGGTGTGGAACAGCCTCGGGACCGGCCAGTCGGTAGGGGGTGTTCCAACACGTTATCAGCACGTGTCTCTCCGTCGACCCTCCGTCAAACCACCGTCGAGCCTGCATCACGCAGGCTTTCGTTGAAGGTAACACAAATCTGACCGTTTTCCTTTCAAGATTTGCGTTCAGATCTTAGATCAGAACCCATCTGGGATACAAATTTTCCTTTCCGGGAGTCGAGCCGACCTGCTGTCGCCGACCAATGTCGATTTAATCACTCCCAGATCAGGAACTTGTTGACTGTATCAGTGCACCTGTTGTGCCGATCTAAATTTAATTTAGTAGATCGGACTGATCATGTCTATTTTTATTGAGTAGATCGGATCGAATCTATAATTTTTTTTGCATGTAATTTTTTTTGTTTGCAACCGCATACGTACGCGCTTTGCAAACGCTCGAGGCCATGGCAGCCACCAAGCGCGAGCCCACTGGCCGCCCGAGCACGAGCCTGGCCGCCGCCGAAAGCCACTGCGCCGCCCGTCGCCAGCGTCTTTGCCGGCGCCACAGCGCCGCCCGCCGCCGTGTTGCCGTCGTCTTGGCAGGCGCGCGTCGCTGCCGCCGCAGCGTTGCAGCGTCTTGGCTGGCGGGCGCGCGCGCCCGCTGGCCGCGTCTTTGGCAGGCGGGCAGCGTGCCGCCGCCGGCCGTGCCGCGCCGCCAGCGATGCCGCTCAGCGCTCGCCCGCCCGCTGCCGCCGCTCGCCTCATGCCCGCGCCCATTAGCTGGTCATTGCCGGCCGTCCGCTGCTGGCTGTCAGCTGCCGTTGCTGGCCGCCTCGCCGCCACATGCCACCAGCGTGTCGCCGCCCGGCCGACGTCGCCGCCCGCCTACCCGCATGTGGCGCGCCGACGGACATGCCGTGTACACATGCCGTATATGCATGCAACTATCCCCTCGGGCGCCGCTAGCGTCGTTCCCCCACTCGTGGGCAGGAACTGTGGGGATAGGCCGGTGCACGCATGCAGTCCAGTTCGGGCAGGGATTGGCCTAGTTTATTTATTCTTGGACCGTTTTTTATGTTAAAGCATACGTCCACTATACCATTTCCTCGTATTTTTGTACTATGTTTTCTGTCGCAATTAAATGTCCTTTATACTTTTAATTCTTCAAATTACATAGTCAGCATGTACCATTTTTTTAAATTTTGGAACGCCGTCATATTTGATTTATTGTATCGATTATCGCATTTATGCAACCGATTACCTGCTGTAATTTTACACACTTTGCATAAATTGCAGATGACCGGAATCGTCAGCCGCGAGTTCCCGGAGTTGACCCAGGATGGGCTTAACTACCTGACTTGGACCTCGGACGTTGAGATCGTCCTCGAGGGCTGATGCATCAAGGATGCGTTGATTGAGGGGACCCCGACGGCCCCCAGCAAAACCATCCTGGCGGACAACGCCAAAGCCCTGCACTTCCTTCGCCACCACATGTGTGAGACTCTCAAGAATGAGTACATGGAAGAACGGAGTGCTTCTGTCCTTTGGACCGCCCTCAACAAGCGGTTCTCTAGGCTGAAGTACACCATTCAGCCACAGGCGGAGGCAGATTGGATTCGTCTGAGGTTTGCGGACTTCAAGACGGTGGGAGAGTACAACTCCAGGTTGCACCGGATTTTTACTATTCTTCAGCTATGTGGGACCAGTACCACCGATCAGCAGAAGATAGACAAAACCCTCTCCACATTCCTGTAGGGTTCGCAGCATAGAAAACAAAATTTTTCCTACGATGGGAACAACTATGTACCAAGATCTATCTACTAGATACAAACAACGGGCGGATGTATATCCGTAGAGAACATACCCTTGAAGACCAACAAAGCTTAACGAGTCCAAACTCGTGGTTGATGTAGACGATCTCTTGCCGATCTCAAGATCGAGAGGAAGTCCTAGCGCCGCAAAACAGCAGCGCATCCGTGCTCGCACACACGTTCGAGGCACCGAGCAACCTCCGCCTCCTCGCTCCAGCGATGCAGCGGAAGCACAACTCTTTCTTGCCGAAAAGCCACCGGGAACATGTATCTCGCTAGTCCGAGACCATGGGGATAAATTCTAGAGGAGAGAGATCCTTCACGAGGAGGTGTGTTGTGAGAGGAGAGGGGCCTTTTATAGGGGAGGGGCACCCAAGGGGCATGGCGCCCATGGGGCCGCCCCACCTCTTCCACATTCATGTGGGTGGAGCTCCCACTCAAAATGAAAAGCCTCCACTCCCATTAAAAAGCCTCCACTCAAAAATCCACTCACATGCATTAAATTTCCACCAAATTTAATGCAAGCTCTCATTTAAATAAAACTCTTTTATTTATTTATTCAGAATTTTGTTAATTACTTTAATTAACAAACATTCACATAAAACCCCTTGCTAGTATTCCATTTCACATGCAGAACTAGTTTCAGCAATTTCAACCGAAACAGTTTCGGTGTCTAGTGAAATAAATTCCTGCGCTTTCCTTTTCTTTTCGGCATGAAACTTTTGCTCCAAATGGATGTCGGTGTCTCTTAAGTGTGTCACCCTACGGTTCGTGAATAATGCGGACATGATCGAGACCCCTCTCGAATCAATAATCAGAAGCGGGATCCGAGACCCATCTTGACTCCCACACATTCAACGATGACTTTCTTGTGATCGCTTTAACCTTTTACGCTAGTATCTTAATCCTTTTGTTTCGCGATATATTACATGTCCGAGATTCGATCATCGGTATCTCCATACCTAGTTTGATCTCGTCGACATGCACTCTTTCTCGTTCCGTGATATAACATTCTAGTGATCAAATCACTTGCTTGCAAGCTAATCAATGTGATATCACCGAGAGGGCCGAGCATATCTATCCATCGGGATGAACAAATTCCACTCTCGATCCATGGGCCTCAACATAACACTTTATTAGTTCTGAATCCATCTTTATAATCACCTGTTACGGTGTGACGTTTGATGTTATCAAGAAACTCTTCCGGTGTTAGTGATTGACATGATCTCATGGTCTAAGGATTAGGATCACTTCGTAAGTTGTTATAGCAATATAAACTCAATGACTTTGATCGTAATGCTATACTTGGATGAATGTTCATCACACCATTTCACTAATGTTGTGACCTCGTTATTAACAACATCCAATGTCCATGATCGAAACCTTGATCATCTTGTTAATCAACGAGCTAGTTTATGAGAGAGGCATAACTAGGAACTTTCATTTGTTTATTAAACACACATGTATTAACGCTTCCGTATTAATACAATTATAGCATGTAAAATAAACATTTATCATAAATAAGGAATACGATAATAACCACTTTATTATTGCCTCTGGGCATATTCCTTGATCTCCACTTGCACTAGAGACAATAATCTAGTTTGAGAACTGCGTATTGAACACCTATGGCTTTCGGTGTTCCATATACGCAATTGCAAGTGGTTAACATAATCTCTGGATCGACGCTTTCAGGTCCGCGTGTATTTGCATGTCTTTGCGTCTTCACGCATCACTCATTCTCCAATGAGATGGCATTGTATAAATTTGGTCTTTCGGTGAGACCTTTAGTTCCTTGGGGTTAAAACACGTCGATACTATTGTCATACAATATATCTTTAGTGTTAGCCCGCTATGAACCACACCTTAGTTTGATAACAAACTACTTGACACAAATTCCTCCTTTGTCGCTACTATAGGTCATATACTTAGCCTTTTGTTGTAGTATTCGTCACAATGTCTTAACTTTGGAACTCTTCCAAATCCATCATGGAATCTCCTTTCCATTACATTGTGCCACCCATAGTTTAAATTGAGATAAACTTAATTTGTATCTTGTGACAAAACTAGTATCAATGTAACGCTTTACAATGAACTATTTGTAATTGTTTGTCACCTCTACACAAATATATTCTTAGTTCTTCCAAAAGATCATAAGAATATCCTCACTATCGTCCAATGATCATTTTATGATTCATTCTGGTATATGCTCATAACACTTAGAGCATAGGACATATCTGGATGTGTACATATCATGGTATGATTGATCAAAACATTCTCGTGATTGCACTCATCAAGTGTCAAAGCACTTGAATCTTGTTTCACTTATCAAGTGTCGATACACTTGAATCTTGATTCAATTCCTTTCCATGCAACAAGAACCGTTTCTTGTTGATTCTATATTGAACTCCTTCAATATCTCATATATGTACGTTTGGCATAACCATATTGGCGTTACCATCCATTATAGACATTCACGCTAAATATTCGGGTTTTGCCTAAGTCTTTCATCGAAATGAAATTCTTAACCTTTGTCAATAAAAGATACATCATTTCTAATCAACAAGATGTCCTTCACATAATGTATTAGAAATATGTCACAGCGCTCCCACTTAATTTCTTGCAAATGCAAGCATCTTCATCGTCTCCTGATGAAAAACTTCTTTTCATCATGGTGAAGATTCCAACTCATGATGCTTACTTCAACCATTGAAGTTTGCATGCCCTTTTAGCATCCTTTGAATTTAACAAAACCCTTTGGACCGTGTCATGTACACGTCCTAGGTAACCATTCTATTAGAAGAACTTTGTTTTGTTTATTCATCTACCATATACCAAATTATATGTAGTGGTTGCTACTTTAATCCGTTCAGACTAAATATCGCTATGAAAGATCAAATCTTGTCATAGTCAACTCTTTGAACATTGTCATAAAATACTTTACGACATGTCGAATATTTCATAGATGTGAGACATCCATGTTTCTTTATAGATCCAAATACGACCGATAGGTTTTTACACCTTTCCGGAGGGTCTTCCAAGTTCAAACTTGATTTCTCGTATATGGAACTATCACGGATTTTATGGCTTCAAGCCATTTGACGGAGTCAGGGCCCATCATCGCTTCTTTGTATGTATTCGGTTCATCATTGTCAAACAATAATGATTTACTCTCAAATCTTAGCATTTGATTGTTTAACCGACCTTCTTGGTTCAATAGGAACTTTAGACCTCCGTGACCACAACCTTTGAGGCACATAAGCTATGAGCATTATGGCAGCCTCCAGAACGATTTCCGGCGCTACGCAACTCAGCACATTTAGCTAAGGTTCGTTAACCTTATCAAAGTTCTATTGTCCTCCCACTTAACTTTTATGAAAAATTCCTTCTTCAAGAAACTTCACATTTCAAGCGACAAACCCTTTTGTCCTCGGTGTTAAGGAGGAATAACCAATTGTTATTCAAAATAACCTACAAAGACATGCTCATCCGACTTTGGTTGTAAACATCTTACTTATGTTTAGTATACCAAAATTTAAGAAAGGACAACTTGGGTTTTACCCCAAACCATAACTCATATGGTGTCATTTCAACGGATCAAGATGGAGCTCTTTTCAGTGTAAAAGCGGTAGTCTCTAAAGCTTTAATCTTTTAAAACATAATGGCAGTTTTATAAATAACACCTTTGATCCAACCATGTTAAACAAGGTTTCATTACAAATCTCAAACACTCCATACTCCTATGGTGTTTTGGGAGATGTAAATCTAGGTGTTTTGCTAAACTTGCAACTCAAATAAATCCCTTTATGATAAAATCATAATTCATTTATTTTCTTGTTACACTTGTAACTCAAATAAATCCCTTTATGATCAAATCATAATTCATTTATTTTTCTTGTTACAATGATTTTCCACTTCATCTTGAAAGTCTTTGAAACATTTTCAAATATTTCATACTTCTTTCTCATTAAGTGAACATTCACTCAAAATTCCGGAGAAAGCATATGAAGTTGAAACCCATCGCTTACGACTATACATAATGGACTACATACATCGATATGTATAAATTCCAATATTTTAGTCGTTCGTTCTTCTTTGGCCTTTGAACGAAGTTTTAATTATCACGTGGAAAGTCTCACAAGCGTCACTTGATCAAATCAAAGACTCCAAAAATCCATGAATATGGAGATTCTTCATGTTTTCTTTCCAATATAATTTAAACAGCGATGTCACTTCATAAGTGATCTTTCAATCATTTGTCTTGCAACATTTTAGCATTAGGTTTTATGGATGTGATTTCTTCAACTAGATTTGTAAATCATCCATCTTATATGGAATACGGTAATTATTTGAACAACCTTTGTTCTTATAATACCTGATTCAAATAACAATTATTAAAACAAATCTTGAAGTCAAGCTTTGATGTCAACGAGAAATACAAACAACGGTTTGTTTGTTTTTGATGAACATCATTACATATTCTCTTGCTAGTTACTTAGGTCATTGTGGTTCATGAATTGCGTTGTTCCGTATGACATTTCATACCAACCAATTCGGTATCCAATACCCAAGAACCACATTGTTTAACAAGCAAAGAATACAACCATAACATGTATATCATCTATATACCTAAATTGGATATTTCCAATCTTTTCTTTTCTGCCAAATATATTTTATAGATTCTCTTTCAGCATTTCCTTTTCCTTTTAAAAGAATTTATCAACATCAAAAGTGGTGCCATATACATGACACCTAGTCCAAAGCGTGTATATTCAAATAATAATACCTTTGGACTTGCACTTTGAAGTAGATCACCATCATCAAATGATCGGTATTCTTTCAAAATCCATTCTTTAGTAATCTTTTAGTGTAGTAAACATTTTACATACATATTCTATTCACCCTTATCATGACGAATTTCATGATCAAGCTACTTTAGCTTATAAAGGCGAATCGTGAGTATAACATTACTTTCCAAAACCCTTTTGGATGATTAGGATGTCTAGCATCTCCAACCTTTAAATTCTCATCCAATATGAGAACATATATTATACTCTATCATATTTCAACCAAAACATTGTTTGAGATATCGTTATATCGCCACATGATGGTTTCAAATAATTCTTTCACTCGTAGATAAACTTGATGTTTAAATCAAGAATCATGGAGGCAAACATGATACTTAAGATACTAACACTCGGAATTGTTACTCTCGATTTAATACCAATTATTAAATTTCACTTGAGTAAATAGAATTTTTTGAAAGTTTGCAATAGGACTTTAAACTTTAGATTGACACTCAACACAATACGATACCAGTTCGTAAAGTATATATCCAGAATTCTATAGTTCTATTATCTCAATTACAACTATGCATATGGTGGTGAATGAATGCCAATGACTACAACAAATTATGCAAATTCACTTTGATTTAATTTATGATAAATTGAGTTCTACTAATCCAAATTAGAAATGAACTCCCACTCAAAAACATCCTCGTGTCTTTGTGGTGATTACATGAACCAAATCCACTACACCAAGTCCGATCATCACGTGAGTCGGCGTAGCTTCAAAGGCGAGCATCCATATGGTCATCATATCAAAACATATGACTCATGCTTAACCTTTCGGTCCGTGTTCCGAGGCCATGTATGTACATGCTAGGCTCGCCAAGTAAGAACCTTAGTATTCGCGTGTGTAATTGTCTTACACCCGAGATGTGCTCGTGGATTCAAGTACACCCGATCATCACGTGATGTCTTGAAGCGGCGATACATTGTCGATGCATACTCAAGGAAGAACACATTTTTATCTTGATATCTAAATGAGGGATCATCTTATTATGCTAATAAAACACCAAACAAGCATTATAAGATGCTATCAAACATCACATGTTTATTAGTGGAATGATATGGTTCCCGCATATGATCTTCATCACGTGCACCGTGGTATGATCACTATCATACCTTTATGTGTAAGTCCAAGGTCTATGGAGATTACACGTTATGTGTGTTGTAAGAGTATCATCTTATACTTCTACTTACAACATCACCATATCATAACACTAGCCCAAAGAACAATCTAAACTAGACGCCTCTAATTTATCCATTGCAAATTTTACGTGGCTTAGGGCTTTCAAGATAGAACCGTTTTTACCTCGAACATGAACCACAACGAGGATAACCAAATTGTTGACAACTCGTTGCAAATTAGATATTGACTATAGTAGGAGAGACACCCGCTAGCCACTTATGCAAAACTAGTTGCATGTCAAGCGTGGAACAGGTCTCATGTGCGAGGACATGTAAAGTTTGTCCGCCGCTTCATCCCACTATGCCACCAATATCCAAAGTACAACTAAGAAGCAATAAAATGATCATCATACCACATACTCATGTGTACTACCCGTGTAAAGCATCTACGCATAGATCCGGCTCGATACCCTTTGTAGGGTTCGTGACATAGAAAACAAAAATTTCCTACGATGGGAACAACTATGTACCAAGATCTATCTACTAGATACAAACAACGGCGGATGTATATCCGTGAGAGAACATACCCTTGAAGATCGACAAAGCTTAACGAGTCCAAACTCGTGGTTGATGTAGACGATCTCTTGCCGATCTCAAGATCGAGAGGAAGTCCTAGCGCCATAAAACAGCAGCATCCGTGCTCGCACACGCTCGAGGCACCGAGCAACCTCCGCATCCTCGCTCCAGCGATGCAGCGGAAGCACAACTCTTTCTTGCCGAATAGCCACCGGGAACATGTATCTCGCTAGTCCGAGACCATGGGGGATAAATTCTAGAGGGGGAGAGAGATCCTTCACGAGGAGGTGTGTTGTGAGAGGAGGAGAGGGGGGCCTTTTATAGGGAGAGGGGGGCACCCAAGGGGCATGGCGCCCAGCCATGGGGCTGCCCCCACCTCTTCCACATTCATGTGGGTGGAGCTCCCACTCAAAATGAAAAGCCTCCACTCCCATTAAAAAGCCTCCACTCAAAAATCCACTCACATGCATTAAATTTCCACCAAATTTAATGCAAGCTCTCATTTAAATAAAACTCTTTTATTTATTTATTCAGAATTTTGTTAATTACTTTAATTAACAAACATTCACATAAAACCCCTTGCTAGTATTCCATTTCACATGCAGAACCAGTTTCAGCAATTTCAACCAAAAGCAGTTTGGTGTCTAGTGAAATAAATTCCGCGCTTTCCTTTTCTTTTCGGCATGAAACTTTTTGCTCCAAATGGATGTCGGTGTCTCTTAAGTGTGTCACCCTACGGTTCGTGAATAATGCGGACATGATCGAGACCCTCTCAAATCAATAATCGAGCGGGATGGAGACCCATCGACTCCCACATTCAACGATGACTTTCTTGTGATCGTGGAACCTTTACGCTAGTATCTTAATCCTTTTGTTTAGCGATATATTACATGTCCGAGATTCGATCATCGGTATCTCCATACCTAGTTTGATCTCGTTCGACATGCACTCTTTTCTCGTTCCGTGATATAACATTCTAGTGATCAAATCACTTGCTTGCAAGCTAATCAATGTGATATCACCGAGGGCCCAGAGCATATCTATCCGTCATCGGGATGAACAAATTCCACTCTCGATCCATGGGCCTCAACATAACACTTTATTAGTTCTGAATCCATCTTTATAATCACCCTGTTACGGTGTGACGTTTGATGTTATCAAGAAACTCTTCCGGTGTTAGTGATTGACATGATCTCATGGTCTAAGTTGTTATAGCAATATAAACTCAATGACTTTGATCGTAATGCTATACTTCGGATGAATGTTCATCACACCATTACACTAATGTTGTGACCTCGTTATTAACAACATCCAATGTCCATGATCAGGAAACCTTGATCATCTTGTTAATCAACGAGCTAGTTTATGAGAGAGGCATAACTAGGAACTTTCTGTTTGTTTATTAAACACACATGTATTAACGTTTCCGTATTAATACAATTATAGCATGTAAAATAAACATTTATCATAAATAAGGAATACGATAATAACCACTTTATTATTGCCTCTCGGGCATATTCCCTTCAATTCCATCCGGACAACATCCAGTCCTCGCGAAACTTTCGCCAGGAAGGATTCACGGAATATGCAGCGCTTATTGATGCTCTCCAGGTGGCCGAAGCGCAGGATAATATTCTGAAAAAGAACTTCTCCGCGCAACCCTTCGAGGGCCCAAGTCATGAGGCCAATTCCGGTGCCTACAAGGTGCGCAAGACCATCCACAAAAATAGAGGCAAGAAGGGCCCCAACTCCTCCAACCCGGCCAAGCAACGCAAGGCGGGCAAGGGGGAGGCGAGGCCCAGGATCGCTCGCCATTGTGGCTCCAAGACTCACTTCTCCAGGCAGTGTTTGACCCCTAAACACGTCGTGGACGCGTTCAAGGCCAACAAGAAGGCGTGCGAGGCCCATCTTGTCCAGGTTGAGGCACCACTGGCGCCTGGAGCGGCGCCTGTGCAGAACGTCGCGCACGTAGTGGCGCAGGACGTAGCACAAGTGGCAGCACCCTCGGCGGTCCCCACGGACGCCGCTGTGCCCATGGAGGTTGAGCACGTTGTGCCCCCGCCGCCTCAGCTAGGCCCCTTGTCCATGATGATGGCCAACGAAGAGAATCTCACTGACCTTGAGATACAGGCTGAGCTCGATGGTTTCTTTGCAGAATCCACCTGATCTCCTTTTGTTGTGATGATTCCTTTTCCGCAATAATCAGATACAATTTTTCGATATGGTTGTAAGCTCTATGAGATCATAATACTTATTTGTTTTCGGCGATTGGATGACATTTATTTCATTATTTGATTATGTGATGTTCTGAAATGTCTATGTGTTTTACTTACTTGATGTAGCAACTTCCTCGCTCCATTATATTAATTAGGCACTATATTTTAGAACCCGTGTGGCGCCCAAATGGAGGAAACGTGCCTTGCTAATAGCGGCACCACCAATACCATCTTGAGAGAAACAAAGTATTTTGAGTCCATTACCAAAAACCCTGGTAACATAATGACGATCGCCGGCTGCGGTCCGAATGTAGTTGGCTCCGGAAGAGCAACTATCATACTCCCAAATGGAACAACTCTGATCATTGAAGAGGCATTGTTGTATCTGGAGTCGACTCGTACTCTCTTAAGTTTTAGAGACTTCCGCGCAAATGGTTTCCATGTCGAAACCGATGATGATGAGAATGGAAAGGAGTTCCTACTCATTACCAAGAACGACGAAAATGGTAAACATGTTGTCGAAAGACTCCCTTCATTAGCTACTGGGCTGTAGTACACTAAGATAGTAGCACCACCTATTTACACTACCCTTAAGGCTGTCTTTAGAAGCTCCTAACTATTCTGCCTTTGGCATGATAGGTTAGGCCACCCCGGTCTTAGCATGATGAGAAATATAATTAACAACTCGAATGGTCATAATGTTAATGTGAAAAATTTCCCGAATCCCGATGATTTCGTGTGCTCCGCATGCGCTACGGGGAAATTGATCATTAGACCGTCCCCCCTAAAGGTGAAGGATGAACTCCCCGCGTTCTTGGAACACATTCAAGGGGATATATGTGGTCCAATTCAGCCCCTCTCAGGTCCGTTTCGGTACTTCATGGTGCTCATCGATGCTTCCTCTAAATGGTCCAATGTTTGCCTGCTGTCAACAAGGAACCATACTTTTGCAAAGTTGATCTCCCAGATCATACAAATAAGGAATAAATTCCCTGATTATCGTTTAAAGTCTATTCGAATGGACAATGCCGGAGAATTTACTTCAAAGGCATTCGATGATTATTGCATGGCAACTGGAATCAAACTTGAGCACTCCGTACCGCATGTCCACACTCAAAATGGACTTGCGGAGGCATTGATTAAAAGGATTAAATTCATTGCCAGACCACTCCTTCAGGGTTGTAATTTACCAACTACATGTTGGGGACACACGGTGTTACACGCCGCTAATCTCATCAACTTTCGACCATCGGCCTACAACATCCACTCTCCCATCCAACTTGCGCAAGGGTCGGCACCGAAAATTTCCCACCTACGTAGGTTCGGCTGCCAGGTATATGTACCTATACCACCACCCCAGCGATCAGCAATGGGACCGCTCCGTAAGTCGGGGATATACGTTGGTTATGAGACTGTGTCCATAATCAGGTTCTTGGACCCCTTGACAGGTGACTGTCACACAGCCCGTTTTGCTGACTGCATTTTTGACGAGGATCTTTTCCCGACTTTGGGGGGGAGGTAATCAACCCCTGGATGACAAAAGTCGAGAAATCACGTGGAAAGCCACGGGGATCCACGCTCATGACCCGCGCACTGTTGAGACTAATAGAGAAGTCCAAAAGATACTAGATTTGCACTCCCTAGCGAATCAACTGCCCGATCATTTTAGTGATTTAAAGACTGTGACAAAGTCGCATGTGCATGCACGCAATGCACCGGAAAGGGTTGAAATACCAAAGAAAAATGATGGTATACCCGCTCCTGCTCCAAGGCCTAAGAGGACGCGGATTCCGGTTTCTCAAATCCCAAGTACCCGGGGACGCCCGAAGAAAAAGGATAAGAGAGAATTATTACAGTCTGCCCCTGTTGAGGGGAGCCAGTTGAGACCTCGCACAAGTACGGATATTTCAGTGCACGAAATTCCGGACTTGAATTTTCCTATATCGGAAATACCCAGCAAAGTTGTGTGCGCACACATCGGAGCGGGAAATCTAAAGGACCTAGCTCCTGGATTGGGAAATCCGGTGGAGCAAGAGGATGTGCCTGATGCACTCCATGACGAAATGGCCATTAACTATGTTAATTCAGGCGAGTCATACAACCAAGCCATGGAAAATGTCGACGTTAATTTTGCCAAGAAAATTGCCTCAATCATAGATCTTGACCCTGAGCCTAACACGCTCGCTGATTGCAAGAAAAGGTCGGATTGGAAAGATTGGCAGAAGGCAATTACCGCTGAATTATTATTGTTAAACAAAAGAGAGGTATTTGGAACTGTTTGTCTAACTCCTCCCCACATTCGCCCTGTTGGGTTTTTGTTCGAAAGAGAAACGAGAATAATGAAGTAGTAAGGTACAAAGCAAGGCTCGTTGCTCAAGGTTTCACTCAGCGACCAGGTGTCGACTTCGAGGAAACTTACTCCCTAGCCATGGATGGAATTACCTTTAGATACTTGATCTCAATGGCAGTAAACATGGACTTAAAATGAAACTAATGGATGTTGTCACCTCTTACCTATATGGTAACTTGGATTCGGACATATACATGAAAGTACCAGAAGGTATCCCTGTCCCGAACCAGGATAGAGCAAACAGGAGCTTATACAGTGTTCAGCTTAAGAAGTCATTGTATGAACTAAAACAGTCAGGTAGGATGTGGTATAATCGTTTAAGCGATTTCCTTCATCAGAAGGGCTACGCGAGCAATGAAGATTGCCCATGTGTTTTTATACGGAGATCCCAGGATGGTTTCTGTATTATCTCGGTGTACGTGGACGATTTGAATATAATCGGTACACCTGACGATATTGAGGAAGCGAGTTCCTACCTGATGTCAGAATTCGAGATGAAAGACTTAGGCAAAACCAAGTTCTGCCTCGGTGTGCAACTTGAGCATTCCCCTGCTGGGATTCTAGTTCACCAGTCGGCCTACACCCAGAAGGTGTTGGAATGATTTGGGTTTGAAAAGGCATATCCTTCTAAGACCCCGATGGTCGAAAGATCTTTGAGAAGACAAGGACCTGTTCAGGCCTAAAGAAGAGGGGAGGAAATTGCGGGACCGAATTCCCTACTTAAGTGCGATTAGGCGCCTTATGTACCTCGCAAATTGTACACGGCCGGATATTGCATTCGCCGTTAATTTGCTTGCAAGGTACAGTTCTGAGCCTACCAAGAGGCATTGGAAAGGCGTTAAGGACATCTTTAGGTACATACACGGAACAAAGGACCTTGGCTTGTTTTACCAAAAGAACCAAGACCTATCTGTTGTAGGATATGCAGATGCTGGGTACCTTTCGGACCCGCATACATCCAAGTCGCAGACTGGATATGTTTTCCTTTGTGGTGGAACAACTATTTCCTAAAAATCGTCTAAGCAAACTCTTGTGTCAACTTCGACGAACCACTCAGAAATCATAGCATTATATGAAGCATCACGAGAATGTGTATGGCTTCGACGAGTAGTCAGTCACATCCAGATGTCATGTGGACTGAACACCGTACAAATCCCAACAATTATCTATGAAGATAATGCCGCTTGTGTTGCACAAGTCCAGACGGGTTACGTGAAGAGCAATCTCACAAAGCATATAAACCCCAAGTTCTTCTATGCACATGAGTTGCAGAAGATGAACGAAGTGAAAGTCTTGCATACTAAGTCGTGTGAAAATCTCGCTGATTTGTTCACTAAATCATTGCCAGCGTCTTCTTTCGAGAGATGTGTCCGAGGGATCGGCATGATGAGACTTAGGGAGATGCAAGGTTCAGGGGGAGAATCTTCACAAACTCATCGCTGAAATCTTGATCCCGATGATTGAGTACTCAACTTTATAGTTAAGTGAATTGTACTCTTTTTTCCTTAGTGAGTTTTTATGAAGTTTCTCACATGAGGTTTTTAATGAGGCAATTCGTGCAACATAGCAAGAAGTATACCGTGTGCATTTCTCCATATTTTTCCCACTGGGTTTTTCGGAGTTTTAAGCCATGGTTATACAGATAAGATACCTGGGGAGTGTTAGAAGCGGGCGGTGAGGCCCACTCGGTGTGGCCTCTACCAGGCTAGGATTGGCCCATATGGGTATCGTATCCCCTTTAGCCTATAAATAGAGGAACAATCTGTGTACGGGAGTTTACCGAGAGAGTTTTCAATAAAGTTCCTGTGCCTTCTACTAGTCTTTTTCTCGGGTGTGGAACAGCCTCGGGACCGGCCAGTCGGCAGGGGGTGTTTCAACAAAAAGAAGAGCTAATAAAGTAATAAGGATGAGGAGTTGCGATCGTCAGCGGATAAGACAGAGAGAGTTTGTGGTTGAGGAAATACCACTATAGCATGGTCCCAATCATATAATGACTTTTTTAAAACAATGATCATACCCGTTAAAAAAAGTAATCATACGATCCTTGTTGTTTTCTCACAAAGAGACTAATTAGGCCACCTAACTCAATTAATTAAGAGCAAGGCGCTGATAGCACAACTGTGCTGAATCAATGGCAGTCATATACGACTTTTTAGTCCTACCAAAATCCATCACAATCAGTCTTACCATTTTTATATACGTTATTAACTAGATCCATGAAGTATTAACAAGCCAAAATCGACAATGGTCTGAAATATAATGATAAGGAATGAATTGAATTGCCCATATGATGGGATGGCTGCATCTGCAGGTGATCAAAGTGAGTGTCTAGACACTTGTTCCATGTGACCGGTGGGGTGACCACAGAGTCAAAGTCCAGTATGACTAAAACTAAACTATCTAGGGCCATGACAGGGAAATGAGCATGCGGGCACCAACTACTGCGATGAGAAGAATGGTGCATGAATGGTCCTAAGTTGTAGAGACAACTATGTCAAACGGCTGAACTTAGCAGCCTGCAATCCTCTGGATGATAGATGTTCGGTATGAAACTATAAATATATTATATAGACAGAGCAAAAATAAAATTGATAGTCGCTCGATGTGGCATTTTAAAGTTATCTGAACTACGTGCCTTCCTGGAATCGTGGCCGCGAAGCTACCACATGATGTGGTGCAAGGCCTCGCCTACCTCGATGGCGCACACCGCAGGAACACACTAGAAAACGAGAAAAAAGGGCAGCATTTTGCAGACATGCGTCATTGGTTGGAAGGAGGAGGAGAGGAGGAAGCGGTTGCGGCGGACATGAGCCGAGGCTGCTCGGTGGCGCAAGGTCCGGCGTCGAAGAAGTAGAGGCTGGCACTAGAGACAGACATGCCCGATGCGGGTGCTTGCATGGCTAGAGCACCGAGAGTTGGTGGCCGGAGCATGGCTGGTTGGAATTGTATGTGCGTGTGTGGGAGGGGGGATCACGACTGCTAGATGACAAATGAGGTGAGGGAGATAGGAAGGCAGGGCCGGTCATGGCTAACGGCGTACGAGGAAGGTTGATACGGGAGTGAGAAAGATAATGTGAGAGACGAGGGGGTGGGTGGAAGCACTTGCTTGCTTGCGTGCGTGCTCGCCTGTCAACACCCGGATTTGTAATCCCAGATGCCTGTTATGCCATACATCGCAATCCCATGATTACCATTTTTGCGAGACATAACAGAATTGGATACCATAGTACATCATCCATTACAAACCATACATAAGGTCTTACACAAATAAGGATCTCATGATCCAGTTCTTAATACAACTCAAGCAGCGGAAATACGTAATAATAAAGGTAGCGTAGGCGAAGCTCCATCTTCGGGGTCACAGGCAATGCTGACGATGGGAGATGATCCTAGTTGCTGTAACCTTCCTGGGGTCCATCATCCTGGTACTCCTCTTCATAGTCTGGCCACGGGAATAGACAGAAACAAAGCCATGAGTACTCTTTAAGTACTTGCAAACTAAGACTAACAAGTGAAGGGTTTTTTTGTAATAGGACACTAAGCTCTAGGGTTGTTTTGCAAAAAGCCAGATTTACCTCTACTAAGTTCAGAAGCAAAGAATGCTAGTTGAAGTTTTATAACACCTAAGCGGGAACTTGTATCTCATGTCACAACTCTGTTGTGGTCAAGTCAAATTCTCAATTCATTTCACAAGTCATTTTGAAAACATTTGACGGGGGAAACAGTATGGCCACTCCAACTTTCCATAACCGCGGACGCGGCTATTCGAATAGTTTGACACTCTGCAAAGATTGTACACTTTCACCACAACATTCGATACATCCGTCAGGAAAAAATTCTTAATTCACCATACTCAGTATGCGGATAATCAATCCTAACCTTTCAATTACACGCCCTAGTATAGGCACCTCTCATGTGATTTTGGCCTCCCAACCATGACCAACTGTCATCTTGGGTACTACACAGGTGGACAATCTTCACAAGATAGCCTCAGCTCTTATCTTGGTTGTGAGGGAACCAATACTAAGGTATATAAGTTTCCAGTCAAGCCCTACCCAATTTTCGGGTATTGTGGTTGTACGGTAAAATTGGAATGGTATCGCATCCAGACAACCATCAGTTTTATAAAAGGGTTAAGGCTCATGCCTCAACGTTTTCATCATCAAAATCATCTGGTGTTTGGCAACACATGTCAAAACATCTCAATAGAATGATCCATCATTCCAAGGTTTTCATAACCATTTTCCACCAAGTATTCCCATCTAAAGTTGATCAAGTTTTATGCTTAGCACTAGCATCAACAAGTGGGGGTGAGTACTAATGAGGGGTGGTAAACTAGTGGAGTTTAACTAAGTTCAATCTTATGCCTTGGGATGACATCAAGATTATCTAGCTTAGGCCAAGTTTTATACTCTTTATGCAACCTTCAATTATCTTTCTAGTATCTACAATTTACTCAAGTAAACTCTAAGTAGTAGCTTTGATAAAGAAATAAAGTAGCAAGCTTGTAAGTAAAACTAGGATTGGGTATCATCAAATGGGTAATATCATATATGCTTAAGGCATATAGTTGGCATGGTAACAAGCAAGTATTGCCTTGCATAGGTATAGTATCTTGCAAGTGTTAACTTGCACAATCAACTAGTAGTATTTGGCTTGCATCCGTATCAGTATAAGCTTGCCTTGTGCAGAGCAGTGGTTGAAGTTCTCCTCGGCTTCTTCTTCGTAGTATCCTCCTTCCTCCTCGTATCCTTGGTCGGTACTAGCGTCTATGAATAAATACGAGGTACACAATCACCAAACAATACTTAACTACTTTCGATCATCACACACAATGGTTCTATAGATGATCTAGCATCATCACAATATTAAAGCATTTGTCTTATTGATTTCATTTTTAGAAAAGTAATTTCTACTCATTGAAAAACTACTTAAGATTTAATATTCTCCAAACCAAACATGGGATCATGTTGACACATGTCATCACCACACATTTCAGTACATGGGAATGTGATTTAAAGTGGTGTCACAATTTAATAAGATTTAACCTTTTATTTTAAATAAAAATAAATGACTAGAAATGCCTATGTGGCATTCTTTTATTACTTGAACATTATTTCTGTAAGTAAACCCAAATATTTTTATATATTCTGAAAGGTATGGTCAAATGTGATTTTTGAGAGTTGGAATCAACTCAAAACCTATTATAGTTTAAATTTGAAAAATGTTTGAATGCAGAAAAGGTTCTGCCTTGTTATTTTTACCAAGGTTTATCTATAGATTCAAATGATTTGAATCCAACGGGCTTGGATTAAGAATTTCAAAACATTTCTAACAAAATTGGTTTCATTCAATTTGGTTCACTGAATCGAGCTGGGTTGATTTTTGAAACTAGGTACAGAACTGTATTTGAATGAAAATGGAAAAATCCAAATTCAAACGAGTGGGCTGCGCGGGAGACGAGAATGGGCTGGCCTGCTACGCACAGCGCTACGCGGGCTGGTTAAGTGGCTGTCCCCATGAGTCAGTGAGACGGGGGGTGCGAAGCGGTATGGGGCAACGTGATGCGTTGGATCTATTTCTAATCCAACGACTCTGGTTCATCGTCCACGTCGGGCGTGGTCGAGGCAGTAACCCTAACGCGGTGGGGGGTCGGGAGGCTCACCGGGCTCGATTTAGGGTCGGCGAGGTGGGCGAACGACAAAGTCGACTTACGAACCTCCTGGTACCGGCAACTTCTCCTGGGGTGGAAGAAATCGACGACGCCCTTCTTCTCCAGAGGAGGCCTGCTCCGGCGCAATTCTGGCGATGCGCTGCTCGCCTTGCTTCGGGACTGAGGCGGGGTGGTTCTGGGTGAGAGAGGCGTGGAATGGTGTGATGAATTCGAGCGGGGGAGTCCTCCTTTTATAGGCTCAACGGCGAGACCGAACGGGATGGGCATGCGACGGTGGCGACACGGCTACGGGCAGCTAGAGGCATGGCCGAGGGTGGCGATTGATCGGTGGTCTCCTGGCGATGCTCTATGGCTTTAATGCGCGTGTAGGGGCGGTGGCAAATGGTTTGAAACGCTCGACGTTCTGCGTGGAAGAGGCGGCGTTTTCGACGGCGAGCGGTGGCTACGGGGTACAGGCGGTGAAATGGGCATGTCTGGCGGTCTCCTGGGACGGTGGGGAGCATGCTGGCAGGCGGCGAGGGCTCGAGGTGGTCTGTTTGAGTGGGAACGGCATGTGCTCTGCGGCGCGGGTCGGCATGGTCGACAACGGCACAGGCGCGACATTCCTGGCGGTTCGAGACACTTGCGAAGTAATTAGATATGGAACACATTGTGCACGGCTGACATTTCCTCGGGTAGTTCCAATTGATACGATACTTCTCCTCGACGGTTCAGAATCTTGAAGGGTCCGATATATCTGGGGGCTAACTTTCCTTTGAGTTGGAAACGCTGCATTCCTTTCAATGGTGAAACTTTCAGATATACAAAATCTCCTATGTTAAAGGCGAGGTCTCGACGTCTCTTGTCGGCGTAACTCTTCTGTCTTGACTGGGCTGTCTTGAGGTGCTCACGAATCTTGTGAACTTTCTCTCCTGCCTCTCGTAGGATGTCAGGTCCGAAAATCTGAATCTCTCCTACTTCCGACCAGTTCAAAGGGGTGCGACACTTCCTTCCATACATGAATTTAAATGGGGTCATTTGAAAACTAGCTTGATAACTTTTGTTGTACAAAAATTATGCAAACGGCAGACAGTCTTCCCACTTAGATCCATATTCTAACAGACAGGCTCTCAACATGTCTTCGAATATTTCATTTACTCGCTCCGTTTGTCCATCGGTCTGAGGGTGATACGCGGTGCTGAAATCTAGGCGGGTTCCTAAACCTTCTTGGACCTTTTTCCAGAATCTCGAGGTAAATTGAGTTCCTCGATCCGATACGATGTTCTTGGGGACTCCATGCAAATTGACGATTCTAGCAATGTATAACTCCGCTAGCTTCGAACTCTAATATGTGGTCTTGACGGGTAAGAAATGGGCGACTTTGGACAATCTGTCCACTGTGATCCAGATAGAGTCATTTCCCCTACTAGAAGTAGGCAATCCGTTGATAAAGTCCATTCCAACGGAATCCCATTTCCATTCCGGAATCTGCAATGGTTGCAACAATCCAGCGGGTCTTTGATGTCCCGCCTTGACTCGCTGACATATATCACACTTGGCGATATAGCTTTCGATTACTCTCTTCATATTATGCCACCAAAATTGTTCTTTCAAATCTTGATACATCTTCGTTCCTCCGGGGTGGATAGAATAAAGAGTATCATGAGCTTCCTTCAGAATAACTTCTTTCAACTCAGAATCTGCTGGTACACAAAGGCGTCTTTTGTACCACAGAACTCCTTCTTCGTCTTCGGTGAATCCAGGTACTTTGCCTGTACCGATACGACGCTTGATTCCATCGATACTAGCATTTCCTTTCTGTGCCTCTTTGATCTGGCTGATCAAAGTGGGTTGAAGTTCTATGCTAGCCGAAAATCCTTCAATCACTAATTCCATTCGAAAATCTTCCATCTCTTTGTGCAAGCTTGGTTGCTCCTTCAAAATCATGGAGTTCAAGCGGCACGGCAATCTGCTAAGGGCATCTGCTACCACATTGGCTTTACCAGGGTGATAGTAAATGTCCAGATCGTAATCCTTGATTAACTCAATCCATCTTCTCTGCCTCATATTCAGCTCCTTCTGTGTGAATATATACTTCAGGCTCTTGTGATCCAAATAAATCTCACAACTATTTCCCATCAGGTAATGCCTCCATGTCTTCAGGGCTAGAACTACGGCTGCGAGTTCGAGGTCATGGGTTGGGTAATTTTTCTCATGTTGTTTCAGTTGTCGAGATAAATAAGATATAACTTTGCCTTCTTGCATTAGCACACATCCGAGACCGATCTTGGATGCATCACAATACACGTCGAAGGGCTTCGTGATATCCGGCATGATTAAGATTGGGGCTGAAATCAATCTCCTCTTGAGTTCTTGAAAACTCGCTTCACATTTGTCTGTCCATTCAAACTTCTTGTCCTTCTTCATCAATTGGGTCATGGGTCGGGCGATACTCAAGAATCCTTCTACAAACTTGCGGTAGTATCCCGCCAATCCGAGAAATGCACGAACTTGGGTTTGAGTGGTTGGGGCTTGCCAATCTTCTACATCTTTTACTTTTGCAGGGTCAACGGCAATTCCTCCGGCTGATACAATGTGGCCGAGGAATCCTACCTCCTGTAACCAGAATTCACATTTGCTAAACTTGGCATATAACTGATGCTCTCTAAGGGTTCCAAGAATGGTCCTTAGGTGTAGCTCATGTTCTTCTTCTGATTTGGAATAAATCAGAATGTCATCGATGAAAACAACGACAAACTTATCCAGGAAGTCCATAAAAATCTTATTCATGAGATTCATGAAATAAGCGGCATTGGTTAATCGAAACACATGACAAAGATACTCGTATAATCCATAACGGGTGGTAAAGGCAGTCTTGGGGATATCCTCTGCACGAATCTTGAGTTGATGATAGCCTGTTCTAAGATCAATCTTAGAAAACACTTTGGCACCGGTCAACTGATCAAACAAATCTTCTATCTTGGGAAATGGTTACTTGTTCTTGATGGTGACATCATTCAGCTTCCGATAATCCGTACACAAACGGTTATCTCCATCCTTCTTATCCACGAACAAAACAGGTGATTTCCAAGGCAACGCACTTGGTTGAATCAATCCAATTTCCAGCATGGCATCCAGTTGCTTCTTCAGTTCCGCTAGTTCCGACGGGTTCATATTATAGGGTATCTGGGCTATGGGTCCTGTTCCAGGGATTAGTTCAATGATAAACTCGATATCCCGATCTGGGGGCATACCGGGAAAAACATCTGGAAATACATCGGGGTATTCGCGGACTATCCGGACTTCGTCAATGGTAGGTTGGGCTATACTCTTGTTGCACTTGAATTGACGAGGTAAGGTTTCAGATATATGCTCGACTGATATTCCGGCTGTACTGGTCATGGTGATGGCTTTCTTGGCACAGTCAATCAATCCTTTATGTTTGTACATCCAATCCATTCCTAGTACTACTTCCAAACCTTTAGTTCCGAGTACTATCAGATTAGCATAAAAATATATGTCATGGATTCGGATAGGGACGGCTTTGCAAATTTGCCTAGCTTTGGTGGTTGAACCAGGAATTTGAATGATCATAACATGCTTTAGTTTGGTTGGTTGAATTTTACTAGTGCATGCAAATTCTTCGGTGACAAATGAGTGCGATGCACCAGAATCCAACAACACTCGAGCAAGTACTAAATTAACAGAAAACATACCCGGTACGACGTCTGGTGCTTCCTGAGCTTCTTCAGCATGCATGAGAAAAAGACGCGGTTGAGCGTATTCCCTGGGGCAAACCTTCTTCCGGGCTGAACACGACGCTGTTGCTGAGCTGGGGAATTGGCATTGGGGGTTGTGACATTCTTCTTGTTGGGGCACTCGTTGGAGTAGTGACCCTTATTTCCACAGTCATAACAAGTCACTTGCGACTTGTCCTTTGCTGCAACAGGCACAACATTGCTTCCAGTCCTTGGGGCAGTGTTGGGGTTGGCGGTAGCATTGTTGTTTAACTTGGGTGGGGGAATGGTTGAAATTGCTAGAGTTGCCGGGGTTGTTGTGATTTCCTCCGGGAATAGGGTTTCCACGGTTGGGATAGGTCCGACGGTTCATTGGGGGTATGTTGGTTCTCGAGGTAAATCCTGGAGATGGGTTGGGGCGGTACTTTGGGGTCTGATGGGTTCCTGGTTGATGCATCATGCGACTCTTGCGGTTCTCATTGGCTTGGTTGATCTTTCCTTCCATCTGTATGGCAGAGTCGACAAGGGCTTCAATATCAGCAAAGGGGATATTGACTAACACAGTCTGCATCTCATCGTGCAGACCATTCAGGAATCTCTCTTTCTTCTTGGCTTCCGTGTCGATCTCATCCGGGGCATACCTAGCTAATGAAAAGAATTTGTCACGGTATTCCACTATAGTCATCTGTCCTTGCTTCAGTTCTCTGAACTCATCTCTCATTCTCTTGATCAAACCCGGTGGCACATGGGTTCTGCTGAACTTGACCTTGAATTCCTCCCAGGTCATCATCTGTCCTCCGGTCATTGCACGAACGCTGTTCCACCATGCTCTTGCATCTCCGTCTAGATAGTGGGTGGCGAACAGAACTTTCTCGTTGGCTTCCACTCTGGCGATATTTTCCATGGTTTGCAGTCAATCATCTGCATCTATGGGTTCTTCTCACTTAGTGAAAAAAGGTGGGTTGGTGTTCTGGAAATTCTTGAGCTTAGATCCATGGTTGTCCTGATTTCCTTGGCCTGGATTGTTGTGGGCTAGCTGGGCTATCTACTGAAGGGTGGCTAGGTTGGCTTGACGTTCGGCTCTTTCAGCTTCGCGGTCAGAAACCAACATTTGCAGGATGTGCAACATCGGGTCCGGGGATGAACCACTTCCTCCGTGTGGCATCTGAAGATTGAGATAGATCATGAGAAAAGAGGGAAATTTCTAAGGTTTTGGTACTTTGAAAAGTTTTTAAAGTTTGACTCAGATTTTTCTAGCAACTTTCTTTTCATTCATTCATTCATTCATTCATAGCACACGATACAAACACACACCACAAAACCAGAAAAACAGATGGTTTTAAGAACCATTCTGGAAACTACGATACAGTGGGACCGAATACTACTCACTACGCTAGTGCTCAAGTGCTACTACTCCTCGGAGTCAGTGTAGTAGTCATCCTCATCATCCTCATCGTCATCGATGAAGGCGAAATCATCCTCATCGGTGAAGAAGTCCATAGCCTGATCCTCCAGAAAATCATCATCATCACTGAGATAGGAGTAGGGATCTCCACGAAGATCCTCTCCGGCATTCTCCCTTTCTTCCAACTGCATGTCTCTCTCGTGGATGGTCTCCTCCAAATCCGAGATACGGTGGCGAAGACGGGCAATGATGCCCTCAATCTTGTCGAGCTAACAGCAACGAGACTTGTGATCCTTCGCTAGCATGGCGATGGTCTGATCCTTCGTCTTTATGATGACGGACTTGTGGTTGGAGTAGTCACGGCAATTGTCCAATTCCTGCTGACGATCGTACATCATGAAGCTAAGGTGGTCCAGTTGGGTCTTTAGCTCGTGGTGGTATGGGGCTTCCAGTGGTTATACATTAGCATCACGCCTTGGGCAAAACTCAAAGCGGGTACCCTTGATCTGGTTGATACTCTGCCCACATAGACGGGCAAGAGCTTCCTGCATGGCCCTGGCAAGTCCATCGAGCCAGTTGTTCTCTCTTAAGGTGAACTGAATTCCCTCTGCAGTGGGAGGTTCAATCTTTCCTCGGAGACTTGCAACAATTATCCACTACAGATCTTCTCCTCCTTGATCATTGAGCTGAGCTCCGAAGAACTCAAAAGTGACGCCCAAGTTCAAAGCTGGTCCAAATCCCGCTGAAACATAAGGTCTCCTCCATTCCCCAACTGATAAAACTTGTTGTACTTCACGTCCATCTATAAGAATATAGGATGAGTAAGTTAGTAGAGTGATCAAGTGTGTCAAATTTTATGTATTTTGCAAGAGTTTTTGAGGAACATGAATTTTCATGAAAGAATCAAAGTGATAAGAATGGGAATAAGTTTTTTGTAAATATTTGCTTCCTTTGGTTTTGAAACTAAGTTTTTGATTCAAACGTCCAGTCTAACTAGGGTCTCCTATGGTCAGGATAGCTCTGATACCAACTTGTCAACACCAGGAATTTTAATCCCAGATGTCTGTTATGCCATATATCGCAATCCCAGGATTACCATTTTTGCGAGACATAACAGAATTGGATACCATAGTACATCATCCATTACAAACCATACATAAGGTCTTACACAAATAAGGATCTCATGATCCAGTTCTTAATACAACTCAAGCAGCAGAAATACATAATAATAAAGGTAGCGTAGGCGAAGCTCCATCTTCGGGGTCATAAGCAATGCTGACGATGGGAGATGATCCTAGTTGCCGTAACCTTCCTGGGGTCCATCATCCTGGTACTCCTCTTCATAGTCTGGCCACGGGAATAGCCAGGGACAAAGCCATGAGTACTCTTTAAGTACTCGCAAACTAAGACTAACAAGTGAAGGTTTTTTTTGTAATAGGACACTAAGCTCTAGGGTTGTTTTGCAAAAAGCCAGATTTACCTCTACTAAGTTCAGAAGCAAAGAATGCTAGTTGAAGTTTTATAGCACCTAAGCGGGAACTTGTATCTCATGCCACAACTCTGTTGTGGTCAAGTCAAATTCTCAATTCATTTCACAAGTCATTTTGAAAACATCTGACGGGGAACAAGATGGCTAATCTAATCTGTCCATAATCATGACGCGGCTACTCGAATAGTTTGACACTCTGCAGAGATTGTACACTTTCACCACAACATTCGATACATCCGTCAGGAACAAATCCTTAATTCACCATACTCAGTATGCGGATAATCAATCCTAACCTTTCAATTACACTCCCTAGTATAGGCACCTCTCCTGTGATTTTGGCCTCCCAACCATGACCAACTGTCATCTTGGGTACTACACAGGTGGACAATCTTCACAAGGTAGCCTCAGCTCATACCTTGGCCGTGAGGGAACCAATACTAAGGTATATAAGTTTCCAGTCAAGCCCTACCCAATTTTCGGGTATTGTGGTTGTACGGTAAAATTGGAATGGTATCGCATCCAGACAACCATCAGTTTTATAAAAGGGCTAAGGCTCATGCCTCAACGTTTTCATCATCAAAATCATCTGGTGTTTGGAAACACATGTCAAAACATCTCAATAGAATGATCCATCATTCCAAGGTTTTCATAACCATTTTACACCAAGTATTCCCATCTAAAGTTGATCAAGTTTTATGCTTAGCACTAGCATCTACAAGTGGGGGTGAGTACTAATGAGGGGTGGTAAACTAGTGGAGTTTAACTAAGTTCAATCTTATGCCTTGGGATGACATCAAGATTATCTAGCTTAGGCCAAGTTTTATGCTCTTTATGCAACCTTCAATTATCTTTATAGTATCTACAATTTACTCAAGTAAACTCTAAGTAGTAGCTTTGATAAAGAAATAAAGTAGCAAGCTTGTAAGTAAAACTAGGATTGGGTATCATCAAATGAGTAATACCATATATGCTTAAGGCATATAGTTGGCATGGTAACAAGCAAGTATTGGCTTGCATAGGTATAGTATCTTGCAAGTGTTAACTTGCACAATCAACTAGTAGTATTTGGCTTGCATCAGTATCAGTATAAGCTTGCCTTGTGCAGAGCAGTGGTTGAAGTTCTCCTCGGCTTCGTCTTCCTAGTATCCTCCTTCCTCCTCGTATCCTTGGTCGGTACTAGCGTCTATGAATAAATACGAGGTACACAATCACCAAACATTACTTAACTACTTTCGATCATCACACACAATGGTTCTATAGATGATCTAGCATCATCACAATATTAAAGCATTTGTCTTATTGATTTAATTTTTAGAAAAGTAATTTCTACTCATTGAAAAACTACTTAAGATTTAATATTCTCCAAACCAAACATGGGATCATGTTGACACATCTCCTCACCACACGTTTCAGTACATGGGAATGTGATTTAAAGTGGTGTCACAATTTAATAAGATTTAACCATTTATTTTAAAGGAAAATAAATGACTAGAAATGCCTATGTGGCATTCTTTTATTACTTGAACATTATTTCTGTAAGTAAACATGTTTTTATATATTCTGAAAGGTATGGTCAAATGTGATTTTTGAGAGTTTGAATCAACTCAAAATCTATTATAGTTTAAATTTGAAAAATGTTTGCATGCAGAAAAGGTCCTTCCTTCTTATTTTTACCAAGGTTGATCTATAGATTCAAATGATTTGAATCCAACGGGCTTGTATTAAGCATTTCAAAACCTTTCTAACAAAATTGGTTTCATTCAATTTGGTTCACTAAATCGAGATGGGTTGATTTTTGAAACTAGGTACAGAACTGTGTTTGAATGAAAATGGAAAAATCCAAATTCAAACGAGTGGGCTGCGCGGGAGACGAGAATGGGCCGGCCTGCTACGCACAGCGCATTGGCGGGCTGGTTAAGTGGCTGTCCCCACGCGTTAGTGAGACGGTGGGTGCGAAGCGGTACGGGGCAACGTGATGTGTTGGATCTAGTTCTAATCCAACGTCTCTGGTTCGTCGTCCACGTCGGGCAGCGTCGGCGAAATAGAACCCTAACGCGGCAGGTGGGGGTCGTGGGAGGCTCACCGGGGCTCAGACGAGGGTCGGCGAGACGGGCGAACGACGAAGTCGACGACGGCGAACCTCCTGGTACCGACAGCTTCTCCTCGGGTGGACGAAATCGACGGCGCCCTTCTTCTCCAGAGGCGGCCTCCTCCGGCGCAATTCCGGCGATGCGCTGCTCGCCTTGCTTCGGGACTGAGGCGGGTGGTTCTGGGTGAGAGAGGAGTGGAATGGTGTGATGAATTCGAGCGGGGGAGTCCTCCTTTTATAGGCTCGACGGCGAGACCGGACGGGATGGGAAGGTGACGGTGGGGACACGGCTACGGGCAGCTAGAGGCATGGCCGTGGGTGGCGATTGATCGGTGGTCTCCTGGCGATGCTCTATGGCTTTAATGCGCGTGTAGGGGCGCGGTGGCAAACGGTCTGGAATTCTCGACGTTCTGCGCGGCAGAGGCGGCGTTTTTGACGGCGAGCGGTGGCTACGGGGTACGGGCGGTGAAATGGGCATGTTTGGCGGTCTCCTGGGATGGTGGGGAGCATGCTGGCGGGCGGCGAGGGATCGAGGTGGTCTGGTTGAGTGGGAATGGCGCGTGCTCTGCGGCGCGGGTCGGCATGGTCGACAGCGGCACGGGCGCGGCGTTCCTGGCGGTTCTGGTTGCTGTCTGCGAGGCAGGGTTTGTCGAGAGGGGGCGGTGAGGCATGGGCTACCTCCAAGACAAGGTTGGCATGGCTAGTTCTTCCTCTAGCCTGCTGTCCACACTGGGGTGACATGGGTGTTCTCGGCTGTTCACCATTGATGACATTGTCAAGCTTAAAGTGGTGCTAGGGATTAGTTAGGGTCGTTAGATGATCTACTAAGGCTAGTGGTGTCCAGAGAGGGAACAAGTTAGGCCCAAAACACTGCACACTATAGTGTTTTGATTTTGTTTGATTTGTATCTGCAAGGTGTTTGATGAAATGGCCGCATGAATTCAAGTTTTCAATTTTGAAAAGATTTTTGGTGGGTGTGCTAGGCATGTGCTGGTGAGTCTGTAGATGCTTGGGTTTTGAAAGTTGAGCTTGTTTGAGTGGTTTTTGAAAAAGTGGGATCTTCCCATATGATATAGATTCAATTTTAAACTGTCATTTAAACTATGCATTTAAATGTTTTTGTATGATCACAAAGTGGGCCTTGGTACTTTGTTATGAGTACTATCAAGGGGTGCAAAGATCCAAACACGTTTCAGTTAAGTTCTGAAAGTTAGAGATAGCCAAAGTAGGCATGGGAGTTAATTTGGCCAAAGTGACCATTCCCTTATTTTGTTTGTTTTGATTTATTTGTCTTTGGTAAAAGTGTGGGAATTGTGTAAATGATGTTTATTTCACCTAAGAATCTTTTACAAGCAAAGAAACACATAATCATGTCAATCCAAAAGAATCCAAATTGTCATGCTTACATATATGCATGATTTCATATTTTTAATTAGAAAAGTTTTTGTTAACCCTAAATTTGGTGATCAGAGTTTGATGATTCTAGTTTAATATTTTTGGGATGTTACAAACCTTCCCCCCTTAAAAAAAATCTCGTCTCGAGATTTGAAAAAGGACGAAAAAGATTACCTAGGATTTGAAGAGATCGGGAAATCCGTCCTGATGTGATATTCGCGCTCCCAGGTAGCTTCCTCTTCTGTGTGGTTGCTCCACTGAATCTTGAGAAACTTGATGCTTCGGGTTCTGGTGGTTCTGAAAGCTTCCTCCAAAATACGAATGGGTACTTCGGGATAGGTCAGGTCATTGTTGATCTCTATGGTCCGATGATCAATATTCTTGAATACTTCAGTCTTCTCCGGGACTTCGAGACACTTGCGAAGTAATGAGATATGGAACACATTGTGCACGGATGACATTTCTTCGGGTAGTTCCAATTGATATGATACTTCTCCTCGACGGTTCAGAATCTTGAAGGGTCCGATATATCTGGGAGCTAACTTTCCTTTGAGTTGGAAACGCTGCATTCCTTTCAATGGCGACACTTTCAGATATACAAAATCTCCTATGTTGAAGGCGAGGTCTCGACGTCTCTTGTCGGCGTAACTCTTCTGTCTTGACTGGGCTGTCTTGAGGTGCTCACGAATCTTGTGAACTTTCTCTTCTGCCTCTCGTAGGATGTCAGGTCCGAAAATCTAACTCTCTCCTACTTCCTACCAGTTCAAAGGGGTGCGGCACTTCCTTCCTTACATGAATTCAAATGGGGCCATTTGCAAACGAGCGTGATAACTGTTGTTATATGAAAATTCTGCAAATGGCAGACAGTCTTCCCACTTAGATCCATATTCTAACACATAGGCTCTCAACATGTCTTCGAGTATTTGATTTACTCGCTCCGTTTGTCCATCGGTCTGAGGGTGATACACGGTGCTGAAATTTAGGCGGGTTCCTAAACCTTCTTGGACCTTTTTCCAGAATCTCGAGGTAAATTGAGTTCCTCAATCCGATACGATGTTCTTGGGGACTCCATGCAAACTGACGATTCTAGCGATGTATAACTCCGCTAGCTTCGAACTCTGATATGTGGTCTTGACGGGTAAGAAATGGGCGACTTTGGACAATCTGTCCACTATGACCCAGATAGAGTCATTTCCCCTACTAGAAGTAGGCAATCCGGTGATAAAGTCCATTCCAGGAATCCCATTTCCATTCCGGAATCTGCAATGGTTGCAACAATCCAGCGGGTCTTTGATGTCCCGCCTTGACTCACTGACATATATCACACTTGGCGATATAGCTTCCGATTTCTCTCTTCATCTTATGCCACCAAAATTGTTCTTTCAAATCTTGATACATCTTCGTTCCTCCGGGGTGGATAGAATAAAGAGTATCATGATCTTCCTTCAGAATAACTTGTTTCAACTCAGAATCTGCTGGTACACAAAGGCGTCCTTTGTACCACAGAACTCCTTCTTCGTCTTCGGTGAATCCAGGTACTTTGCCTATACCGATACGACGCTTGATTCCATCGATACTAGCATTTCCTTTCTGTGCCTCTTTGATCTGGCTGATCAAAGTGGGTTAAAGTTCGATGCTAGCCAAAAATCCTTCACTCACTAATTCCATTCGAAAATCTTCCATCTCTTTGTGCAAGCTTGGTTGCTCCTTCAAAATCATGGAGTTCAAGCGACACGACAATCTGCTAAGGGCACTTGCTACCACATTGGATTTACCAGGGTGATAGTGAATGTCCAGATCGTAATCCTTGATTAACTCAATCCATCTTCTCTGCCTCATATTCAGCTCCTTCTGAGTGAATATATACTTCAGGCTCTTGTAATTTGAATAAATCTCACAACGATTTCCCATCAGGTAATGCCTCCATGTCTTCAGGGATAGAACTACGGCTGCGAGTTCGAGGTCATGGGTTGGGTAACTTTGCTCATGTTGTTTAATTTGTCGAGATAGATAAGATATAACTTTGCCTTCTTGCATTAGCACACATCCGAGACAGATCTTGGATGCATCACAATACACGTCGAAGGGCTTCGTGATATCCGGCATGATTAAGATTGGGGCTGAAATCAATCTCCTCTTGAGTTCTTGAAAACTCGCTTCACATTTGTCTGTCCATTCAAACTTCTTGTCCTTCTTCAGCAATTGGGTCATGGGTCGGGCGATACTTGAGAATCCTTCTACAAACTTGCGGTAGTATCCCGCCAATCCGAGAAATGCACGAACTTGGGTTTGAGTGGTTGGGGCTTGCCAATCTTCCACATCTTTTACTTTTGCAGGGTCAACGGCAATTCCTCCGGCTGATACAATGTGGCCGAGGAATCCTACCTCCTGTAACCAGAATTCACATTTTCTAAACTTGGCATATAACTGATGCTCTCTAAGGGTTCCAAGAATGGTCCTTAGGTGTAGCTCATGTTCTTCTTCTGATTTGGAATAAATCATAATGTCATCGATGAAAACAACGACAAACTTATCCAGGAAGTCCATAAAAATCTTATTCATGAGATTCATGAAATAAGCGGGGGCATTGGTTAATCCAAAACACATGACAGTATACTCGTATAATCCATAACAGGTGGTAAAGGCAGTCTTGGGGATATCCTCTGCACGAATCTTGAGTTGATGATAGCCTGTTCTAAGATCAATCTTAGAAAACACTTTGGCACCAGTCAACTGATCAAACAAATCTTCTATCTTGGGAAATGGGTACTTGTTCTTGATGGTGACATCATTCATCTTTCGATAATCCGTACACAAATGGTTACCTCCATCCTTCTTATCCACGAACAAAACAGGTGATCTCCAAGGCGACGCACTTGGTTGAATCAATCCAATTTCCATCATGGCATCCAGTTGCTTCTTCAGTTCCGCTAGTTCCGACGGGTTCATACTATAGGGTCTCTGGGCTATGGGTCCTTTTCCGGGGATTAGTTCAATGATAAACTCGATATCCCGATCTGGGGGCATACCGGGCAAAACATCTGGAAATACATCGGGGTATTCGCAGACTATCCGGACTTGGTCAATGGTAGGTTGGGCTATACTCTTGATGCACTTGAATTGACGAGGTAAGGTTTCAGATATATGCTCGACTGATATTCTGGCTATACTGGTCATGGTGATGGCTTTCTTGGCACAGTCAATCAATCCTTTATGTTTGGACATCCAATCCATTCTTAGTACTACTTCCAAACCTTTAGTTCCGAGTACTATCAGATTAGCATAAAAATCTATGTCATGGATTCGGATAGGGACGGCTTTGCAAATTTGCCTAGCTTTGGTGGTTGAACCGGGAATTTGGACGATCATAACATGCTTTAGTTTGGTTGGTTGAATTTTACTAGTGCATGCAAATTCTTCGGTGACAAATGAGTGCGATGCACCAGAATCCAACAACACTCGAGCAAGTACTGAATTAACAGAAAACATACCCAGTACGACGTTTGGTGCTTCCTGAGCTTCTTCAGCATGCATGAGAAAAAGACGGACGTTGCGGTTGAGCGAATTCCCTGGGGCAAACCTTCTTCCGGGCTGGACACGATGCTGTTGCTGAGCTGGGGCATTGGGGGCTGCGGCATTCTTCTTGTTGGGGCACTCGTTGGAGTAGTGACCCTTATTTCCACAGTCATAACAAGTCACTTGCGACTTGTCCTTTGCTACTACAGGCACAACATTGCTTCCAGTCCTTGGGGCAGTGTTGGGGTTGGCGGTAGCATTGTTGTTTAACTTGGGAGGGGAACGGTTGAAATTGCTAGAGTTGCTGGGGTTGTTGTGGTTTCCTCCGGGCCTAGGGTTTCCACGGTTGGGATAGGTCGGACGGTTCGTTGGGGGTCTTTTGGTTCTCGGGGCAAATCCTGGAGATGGGTTGGGGCGGTACTTTGGGGTCTGATGGGTTCCTGGTTGATGCATCATGCGACGCTTGCGGTTCTCATTGGCTGGTTGATATTTCCTTCCATCTGTATGGCAGAGTCGACAAGGGCTTCAATATCATCAAAGGGGATATTGACTAACACAGTCTGCATCTCATCGTGCAGACCATTCAGGAATCTCTTTTTCTTCTTGGCTTCCGTATCGATCTCATTAGGGGCATACCTAGCTAATGACAAGAATTTGTCACGGTATTCCACTACAGTCATCCGTCCTTGCTTCAGTTCTCTGAACTCATCTCTCATTCTCTTGATCAAACTCGGGTTCTGTTGAACTTGACCTTCAATTCCTCCCAGGTCATCATCTGTCCTCCGGTCATTGCACGAACGTTGTTCCACCATGCTCTTGCATCTCCGGCTAGATAGTGGGCGGCGAACAAAACTTTCTCGTTGGCTTCCACTCTGGCGACTTCTAGGTTATTTTCCATGGTTTGCAACCAATCATCTGCATCTAGGGGTTCTTCTGACTTAGTGAAAACAGGTGGGTTGGTGTTCTGGAAATTCTTGAGCTTAGATCCATGGTTGTCCTGATTTCCTTGGCCTTGATTGTTGTGGGCTAGTTGGGCTATCTACTGAAGGGTGGGTAGGTTGGCTTGACGTTCGGCTCTTTCAGCTTCGCGGTCAGAAACCAACATTTGCAGGATGTGCAACATCGGGTCCGGGGATGAACCACTTCCTCCATGTGGCATCTGAAGATTGAGATAGATCATGAGAAAAGAGGGAAATTTCTAAGGTTTTGGGACTTTGAAAAGTTTTTAAAGTTTGACTCAGATTTTTCTAGCAACTTGCTTTTCATTCATTCATAGCACACGATACAAACACACACCACAAAACAAGAAAAACAGATGGTTTTAAGAACCATTCTGGAAACTACGATACAGTGGGACCGAATACTACTCACTACGCTAGTGCTCAAGTGCTACTACTCCTCGGAGTCGGTGTAGTTGCCATCCTCATCATCCTCATCGTCATCGATGAAGGCGAAATCATCCTCATCGGTGAAGAAGTCCATAGCCTGATCCTCCAGAAAATCATCATCATCACTGAGATAGGAGTAGGGATCTCCACGAAGATCCTCTCTGGCATTCTCCCTTTCTTCCAACTGCATGTCTCTCTCGTGGATGGTCTCCTCCAAATCCGAGATACGGTGGCGAAGACGGGCAATGATGCGCTCCTTCTTGTCGAGCTAATGACGACGAGACTTGCGATCCTTCGCTAGCATGTCGATGGTCTGATCCTTCGTCTTGATGATGGCAGACTTGTGGTTGGAGTAGTCACGGCAATTGTCCAATTCCTGCTGACGATCGTACATCATGAAGCTAAGGTGGTCCAGTTGGGTCTTTAGCTCGTGGTGGTATGGGGCTTCCAGTGGTTATACATTAGCATCACGCCTTGGACAAAACTCAAAGCGGGTACCCTTGATCTGGTTGATACTCTGCCCACATAGACGGGCAAGAGCTTCCTGCATGGCCCTGGCAAGTCCATCGAGCCAGTTGTTCTCTCTTAAGGTGAACTGAATTCCCTCTGCGGTGGGAGGTTCAATCTTTCCTCGGAGACTTGCAACAATTATCCACTACAGATCTTCTCCTCCTTGATCATTGAGCTGAGCTCCGAAGAACTCGGGGTGCGGACGCTCCTGAAGTTCCGAAAGCTGGTCCAAATCCCGCTGAAACATAAGGTCTCCTCCATTCCCCAACTGATAAAACTTGCTGTACTTCACGTCCATCTATAAGAATATAGGATGAGTAAGTTAGTAGAGTGATCAAGTGTGTCAAATTTTATGTATTTTGCAAGAGTTTTTGAGGAACATGAATTTTCATGAAAGAATCAAAGTGATAAGAATGGGAATAAGTTTTTTGTAAATATTTGCTTCCTTTGGTTTTGAAACTAAGTTTTTGATTCAAACGTCCAGTCTAACTAGGGTCTCCTATGGTCAGGATAGCTCTGATACCAACTTGTCAACACCAGGAATTTTAATCCCAGATGCCTGTTATGCCATACATCGCAATCCCAGGATTACCATTTTTGCGAGACATAACAGAATTGGATACCATAGTACATCATCCATTACAAACCATACATAAGGTCTTACACAAATAAGGATCTCATGATCCAGTTCTTAATACAACTCAAGCAGCAGAAATACGTAATAATAAAGGTAGCGTAGGCGAAGCTCCATCTTCGGGGTCATAAGCAATGCTGACGATGGGAGATGATCCTAGTTGCCGTAACCTTCCTGGGGTCCATCATCCTGGTACTCCTCTTCATAGTCTGGCCACGGGAATAGCCAGGGACAAAGCCATGAGTACTCTTTAAGTACTCGCAAACTAAGACTAACAAGTGAAGGTTTTTTTTGTAATAGGACACTAAGCTCTAGGGTTGTTTTGCAAAAAGCCAGATTTACCTCTACTAAGTTCAGAAGCAAAGAATGCTAGTTGAAGTTTTATAGCACCTAAGCGGGAACTTGTATCTCATGCCACAACTCTGTTGTGGTCAAGTCAAATTCTCAACTCATTTCACAAGTCATTTTGAAAACATCTGACGGGGGAAACAGTATGGCCACTCCAACTGTCCATAACCGCGGACGCGGCTACTCGAATAGTTTGACACTCTGCAGAGATTGTACACTTTCACCACAACATTCGATACATCCGTCAGGAACAAATCCTTAATTCACCATAGTCAGTATGCGGATAATCAATCCTAACCTTTCAATTACACTCCCTAGTATAGGCACCTCTCCTGTGATTTTGGCCTCCCAACCATGACCAATTGTCATCTTGGGTACTGCACAGGTGGACAATCTTCACAAGGTAGCCTCAGCTCATACCTTGGCCGTGAGGGAACCAATACTAAGGTATATAAGTTTCCAGTCAAGCCCTACCCAATTTTCGGGTATTGTGGTTGTACGGTAAAATTGGAATGATATCGCATCCAGACAACCATCAGTTTTATAAAAGGGCTAAGGCTCATGCCTCAACGTTTTCATCATCAAAATCATCTGGTGTTTGGAAACACATGTCAAAACATCTCAATAGAATGATCCATCATTCCAAGGTTTTCATAACCATTTTACACCAAGTATTCCCATCTAAAGTTGATCAAGTTTTATGCTTAGCACTAGCATCTACAAGTGGGGTGAGTACTAATGAGGGGTGGTAAACTAGTGGAGTTTAACTAAGTTCAATCTTATGCCTTGGGATGACATCAAGATTATCTAGCTTAGGCCAAGTTTTATGCTCTTTATGCAACCTTCAATTATCTTTATAGTATCTACAATTTACTCAAGTAAACTCTAAGTAGTAGCTTTGATAAAGAAATAAAGTAGCAAGCTTGTAAGTAAAACTAGGATTGGGTATCATCAAATGAGTAATACCATATATGCTTAAGGCATATAGTTGGCATGGTAACAAGCAAGTATTGGCTTGCATAGGTATAGTATCTTGCAAGTGTTAACTTGCACAATCAACTAGTAGTATTTGGCTTGCATCAGTATCAGTATAAGCTTGCCTTGTGCAGAGCAGTGGTTGAAGTTCTCCTCGGCTTCTTCTTCGTAGTATCCTCCTTCCTCCTCGTATCCTTGGTCGGTACTAGCGTCTATGAATAAATACGAGGTACACAATCACCAAATAGTACTTAACTACTTTCGATCATCACACACAATGGTTCTATAGATGATCTAGCATCATCACAATATTAAAGCATTTGTCTTATTGATTTCATTTTTAGAAAAGTAATTTCTACTCATTGAAAAACTACTTAAGATTTAATATTCTCCAAACCAAACATGGGATCATGTTGACACATGTCATCACCACACATTTCAGTACATGGGAATGTGATTTAAAGTGGTGTCACAATTTAATAAGATTTAACCTTTTATTTTAAATAAAAATAAATGACTAGAAATGCCTATGTGGCATTCTTTTACTTGAACATTATTTCCGTAAGTAAACCCAAATGTTTTTATATATTCTGAAAGGTATGGTCAAATGTGATTTTTGAGATTTGGAATCAACTCCAAAGCTATTATAGTTTAAATTTGAAAAAAATTTGAATGCAGAAAAGGTTCTGCCTTGTTATTTTTACAAGGTTGATCTATAGATTCAAATGATTTGAATCCAACGGGCTTGGATTAAGAATTTCAAAACCTTTCTAACAAAATTGGTTTCATTCAATTTGGTTCACTGAATCGAGCTGGGTTGATTTTTAAAACTAGGTACAGAACTGTGTTTGAATGAAAATGGAAAAATACAAATTCAAACGAGTGGGCTGCGCGGGAGACGAGAATGGGCCGGCTTGCTACGCACAGCGCTTACGCGGGCTGGTTAAGTGGTTGTCCCCACGCGTCAGTGAGACGGGGGGTGCGAAGCGGTACGGGGCAACGTGATGTGTTGGATCTAGTTCTAATCCAACGACCCTGGTTCATCGTCCACGTCGGCAGCGCCGGCGAGACAGAACCCTAACGCGACAGGTGGGGGTCGTGGGAGGCTCACCGGGGCTCAGACGAGGGTCAGCGAGGCGGGCGAACGACGAAGTCGATGACGGCGAACCTCCTGTTACCGGCGGCTTCTCCTGGGGTGGACGAAATCGACGACGCCCTTCTTCTCCAGAGGAGGCCTGCTCCGGCGCAATTCCGGCGATGCGCTGCTCGCCTTGCTTCGGGACTGAGGAGGGGTGGTTCTGGGTGAGAGAGGAGTGGAATGGTGTGATGAATTCGAGCGGGGGAGTCCTACTTTTATAGGCTCGACGGCGAGATTGAACGGGATGGGCAGGCGACGGTGGCGACACGGCTACGGGCAGCTAGAGGCATGGCCGAGGGTGGCGATTGATCGGTGGTCTCCTGGCGATGCTCTATGGATTTAATGCGCGTGTAGGGGCGGTGGCAACGTCGAACGCCGACGCTTCATGCGGCAGGCGGCGTTTTCGACGGCGAGCGGTGGCTATGGGGTACGGGCAGTAAAATGGGCATGTCTGGCGGTCTCCTGGGATGGCGGGGAGCATGCTGGCGGGCGGCGAGGGCTCGAGGTGGTCTGGTTGAGTGGGAACGGCGCATGCTCTGCGGCGCGGGTCGGCATGGTTGACAGCGGCACGGGCGCGGTGTTCCTGGCGGTTCTGGTTGCTGTCTGCGAGGCAGGGCTGGTCGAGAGGGGGCGGTGAGGCATGGGCTACTTCCCAGACAAGGTTGGCACGGCTAGTTCTTCCTCTAGCCTGCTGTCCATACTAGGGTGACATGGGTGTTCTCGGCTGTTCACCATTGATGACATTGTCAAGCTTACAATGGTGCTAGGGATTAGTTAGGGTCGTTAGATGATCTACTAAGGCTAGTGGTGTCCAGAGAGGAAACAAGTTAGGCCCGAAACACTGCACACTATAGTGTTTTGATTTTGTTTAATTTGTATCTGCAAGGTGTTTGATGAAATGGCCGCATGAATTCAAGTTTTGAATTTTGAAAAGATTTTTGGTGGGTGTGCTAGGCATGTGCTGGTGAGTCTGTAGATGCTTGGGTTTTGAAAGTTGAGCTTGTTTGAGTGGTTTTTGAAAAAGTGGGATCTTCCCATATGATATAGATTCAATTTTAAACTGTCATTTAAACTATGCAGTTAAATGTTTTTGGATGATCACAAAGTGGGACTTGGTACTTTGTTATGAGTACTATCAAGGGGTGCAAAGATCCAAACACGTTTCTGTTAAGTTCTGAAAGTTAGAGATAGCCAAAGTAGGCATGGGAGTTAATTTGGCCAAAGTGACCATTCCCTTATTTTGTTTGTTTTGATTTATTTGTCTTTGGGAAAAGTGTGAGAATTATTTAGATGATGTTTATTTCACCTAAGAATCATTTTACAAGCAAAGAAACACATAATCATGTCAATCCAAAAGAATCCAAATTGTCATGCTTACACATATGCATGATTTCATATTTTTAATTGGAAAAGTTTTTGTTAACCCTAAATTTGGTGATCAGAGTTTAATGATTCTAGTTTAATATTTTTGGGATGTTACATCGCCTATGGGGCTAGCGGCGGGTATGGATGGAGCACAGAAGGAGGGTGGCCGGCTAGGGCCTGGGGTGTGCGTGCGTTAAGGTGCGGTGTGGTAGAACTAGGGTTCTTACATGGGCTAGCCTCGTTGGGCCTTTGGGGGTGGCCGGCTAGGGCCTAGGGTGTGCGTGCGTCAAGGTACGGTATGGTAGAACTAAGGTTCTTACATGGGCTAGCCTCGTTGGGCCTTTTGCGTGCGTCAAGGTACGGTATGGTAGAACTAGGGTTCTTACATGGGCTAGCCTCGTCGGCCTGGAGTCTTTTTCTTTTTATATAGTTTAAGATTTTAGGAAAAACGATGGTTGTTTATAAAAAAGAAAATAAACAAATTATATTATTTGAAAACTACCAAGTGGCACGAGTATCATCCGGTCAAAGAAATCTAACGGAGGAGATTAAGAGGTCAAGGCGTCGAGTGTCGTGAGAATAGTTGGAACGAATCTCAATTTTCTCGCTGCACATTCCTTAATCAACCGCTATAATGCAATATCATTTTTAAATAATATATTTTCTATCCGTGGTATAATATTTTTATTGTTTTGTATGCCGTAGCAACGCACGGACATTCATCTAGTATAAAATAATTCCCTCCTATCTTCTTAAATACCCTAGAAGTAAACAATACCAACAATTAATTCCAGTAATGTATTTGTTCATTTAGCACATACAGTACTCCATTCATAGATAATCATATTTTCAAAACCATCATATTTTAGAGGAGATCTGACAGGGTATCTTGTGCTGAACCAATGGTGAAGTCGTTGGTATCCTTCACCGACTTGTACACCCGTTACCAGAAACGAATCGACAGATGAACAAGACACATGGTTCAAGCAGTTACTGTCGGCCGGTATGACGCACCAACACACATGGACAAGCAATCGACGATACTGCACGGGTGAACATGCTTCTTTTTGCCGACGGCGAAGTTGCGCTCCTTCTTGCCGTCCAGGAGCCGGTAGGCGTCAATCGCATCCCGCCCGTGTTTCTCCTCGCAGTCGTATCCAAGGTAGAGCGAGTCGCCGGCGACGGACGGGAACAGCCCGCCCGCCGGCACGGACAGCGCGCGGTGCTTGCCAATGAACACGGCGCGGCCACCTAGTCCATCGACGAGCGTCGTCTTCCCCGTATCTAAATCCACCCGGTACATGTCGTAAAACCACGCGAGCTTATCGAGCGCGTCATTGCCTAGCCGGAGCATACGATGCACCGCCGTGAGCTCCCCGCCTTGTCCACCAGATGCACCGTGTCCCTACATATCGGAGAAACCAGTCCCTTTATCTTGGCGGCCTTCGCCAGCCGTGGCGGCCGGTCTGTCGAGATCTCCACCGCCATTACCAGCTCCCTGTCGGTGGCGCAGTAGACGCGCCCCGCGAACGGCAGGACTGCGCGGACAGGAATTGCCCCGTGTTCGTAGGAGACCTTGGTCCAATCCTTGTCACTTGGCCTAGCGAATAGCGATGGCCAGGAGACAGATCCACGGGTGGAAACTGAGTGTTAGATAATCACGTGTCCTACACGTATTAGAATTCGAGTAGAGTAGGTGTCCGCGACTATACGTATATGTACAGATTAGGTTTAGCCAAGTTTCATTGTCTAGTCTTGGCATATACGTGTCCTACACGTATTAGAATTGCAGTCCGAGTAGGTGTAGGTGTCCAGGTACTATACGTATATGTATTAGACTAGGTTTAGCTACCAAGTCGGTTGTCTAGTCTTGGCATATATATATGCGTGTATCCTAGCCTCTAAACACCACCGCAACCGTGAGTTGAGTAATACAAGAAAGAAAGCAAGGCTCGACAAGAGCCTTTGGCAATCAAAGTTGTTTTGCGTGTGCGTGCGTGAGTATACTAGTTAGATCAAAAGAATCGATCGGCTAGCAGCACGTGCATCTCGGCGGAAGTTATCGGATACGTGCGTGTCGTCTCGTCGGAATTTCCTCGTCGGTGTCGTCGGAATCTACTCGTGGCGTGTGCTAACAATTGGTATCGAGCCTCGTGAGTATCTCCTAGTAACGGAGGTCATGGCGAAGGAGGTGGGCGAGTATTCAGCGCGGCTACGGGTGCACGGTGTCGATACAAGATCCGCGTACAGCCGCGACAACTACACGGCCGGGTGGTCCAGATGGATGGGCGTTAGAAGGCGCCAGACTGGGAGGTCGTCGATCCAGCGGCGACGAGTTCAAGAAGGGCGTTGAAGTACCACCTAGACCGACTAGCACTCACGGCCATCCGCCGTGGTGCCAACGGATCTCGATGCAACACCGATCTCAAGAAATCTGCAAAGGAGGTGTGGGATACGCCAAGACGCTAAATCTTGGGCACGGCGTCATGGCGACCTGCAAACCTTGCAGAAGAAGTACGAGAATCTGGAGATGGAAGAAGATGAGACGCTAGACGCTTTTGCTTCAAGGGTCGCTACACTGGTCAATGGGATTCGCGGACTTGGCGAGAAGCTGGATGAGATCTCTATTATGAGGCGTTTCCTCCGCGTAGCGCCGCCGCGTTACTCACCCGTTGTCTCGGCGTTCGAGCAATGCGTTGATCTCAAGACTCTCACGATGGATGATCTAGTTGGACGGTTCAAGGCGCACGACGAGCGGATGAAGATCACCTATGGCGACGCGAAAGTGGATGAGCATCTCATGCTTATGGCTCGAGCGTTGTTCGCCAAGGAAAAGAAGGGCGATAAAGCATCCAGCAGCAGGAGTGATAGAGAAGATTCTCGCCCAGCGAAAAAGCATATCGCAGGGGAGGACGAGGACGAGGCTCCGCCGCGGAGGACGTTTGACATCAAGAAGGTAAGATGTCATAAGTGCGGCGAGCTCGGTCACTTCAAGAAGGATTGCAAGAAATCGTCGAAGGAGAGGGCTCATCGCCTGTGAAGGAGATGATGATGGACCGATGATGCCGATGCTCAAGTAATCGAAATGAAGGATGAGGAGGATCCTCCATCACCGCACGGAGATTGTGGCGCAAGTGAATCACGATATACCGTGTGTGGATCACGAGCAACGGAGTGTCCGGTTTCACGTGAAGCCACGCTTTGAGGCGAGTGAAGCCAGAATCGATCATGGCGGTCTATGCTTTGAAATTTACCGCAACTCCGTCTAGCAATAAGTTCTTCATGCTTATGTGGATGATCATAGTAAATACATGTGGATTGTGTTGCTGAAAAGTAAGTATCAAGCACAACAAGCATTCGAGAAGATCAAGGAAGCCAAGAGTTTAAGGTGGAGGCGAAGATAAGAGCTCTACGCATTGATCGGAAGGCGAGCTGCATCAAACCGTGTTGACCATGGCACGGAGGATGATGAAGAGTAAAGGTTTGCCAGAAACTTCGGGGTGAGGCAATACGGTTGTGTATTTTGAACATGGAACCAACTGAGAGTGGAGTTGGTATGACTCCGTATGAAGCATGGTACGGACAGAAGCCCTCGGTTGATCATCTTCGTACTTTTGGATGTGTGGCGCATAAGGTGAATCAGAGTACTCCAATGATCATGACAGGCTATGAAGGCTCGAAGGGATACCGTTTGTGCAACCCCTATACCAATAAGGTGGTTTTCACGGACGACGTAGTCTTTGAGGAAGAGAAATCATGGAATTGGGGCTCCAAGGAACCAGAATATTCATCTTTTCACATTACATGGGATCTTGAGTATGAAGAAAATATGGATCAACCAAGCTTATCTTTGTCAGCAAATTCAGACCCAGAAGAGATTAAAGGCCTAGGGGGTGCTCCAGGCGTGGACACCAGGCCAGAAGCACTAGCGATACTCCCAGAAGGAAAAGTGTCCGGAGAAAAGGCTAGTCTGTGGTCAGAAAAAACAGAGCTAGAAGGTGTTGTGTTTAGCTCATCATCCGCTAATACAGAAGGTGATGATCCACGTGAAGAGCTTGGGGCAAAGGAGTGTCCAGAAGTGAAAGGGCCATGTGATATGGTGCTGAGTCAAGAAATTGGCTTAGAAATAGGCATGCAGGATACGCTGCATGTAGAGCCGTTGGCTCCAGGAGCTCTACGTGGAGGCACACAAGGTTCAGAAACAAACGCGTTGTCGGACGCAGAAGAGTATGTCGCAGAGCCTCCGACTGCATTGGAGATGAGACGACTACGACCGATGCAAGCACGCATGCAAGACGTGCTGGACTACTATCCAAAGAAAGAATTTTGGACGGTAAATTATCTGGTGAAGATGGAGTACGAAAATCAATGTTTGTTCATCAAGGAACCGGTGAAGACCGAAGGCACGGTCATGGACGACATCGACAAGAAGGACGCGAAAAATAAGGACGCGGACGAGAAGGGTCGACGTGAAGTCATGGAGAAGCCGGCGAAAGCAATGTCGGTGACATGGGTGCCAAGGAAGAGGACGGAAAAAGCAATGCCGTAGATGACGCCCGCGAGGAGCAGCTGGCGCATTTGGGATCCAGGTCGATGTAAAGAAGCACATCGTGATTAGGGGGTGATTGTTAGATAATCACGTGTCCTACACGTATTAGAATTGCAGTCCGAGTAGGTGTAGGTGTCCAGGTACTATACGTATATGTATTAGACTAGGTTTAGCTACCAAGTCGGTTGTCTAGTCTTGGCATATATATATGCGTGTATCCTAGCCTCTAAACACCACCGCAACCGTGAGTTGAGTAATACAAGAAAGAAAGCAAGGCTCGACAAGAGCCTTTGGCAATCAAAGTTGTTTTATGGCGCGTGGAAGATACTTAGTTAGATCAAAAGAATCGATCGGCTAGCAGCACGTGCATCTCGGCGGAAGTTATCGGATACGTGCGTGTCGTCTCGTCGGAATTTCCTCGTCGGTGTCGTCGGAATCTACTCGGCGGCAGGGCTGTGCTAACACTGAGCACCACCGTTGAGTCATCGGTGACGGCACCGATCACCGCGAGAGTCCGTCTGTCTCCTAGAGTCGAGAAAAGATGATCCGGATGGTGGCCTGACAAGAGTGTTTTCACAGATGGCAGATTGGTGCGGACGCCGGTGAGCGGGTTCTGCAGGCAGAGGACGATGTCCGTCTTCTTCTCCTCCCCCTCGTCCAGCAGGAGAAGGAGGCCCTCGGGCGTTGGCGAGAGGACGCTGCGTCCCTTCAGCTCCGAAAGCTCCGTCCAGATGCACTCGCCGGTGGAGATGTTCAGGAAGCGGCGGCGGAGTGGTGGTGGTCGTCGCAGGACGGCTTTGGCTCCGTCCTGTAGCATGACCCACTGCCGCGGGTGGAACCGGCTGTCCAGGGCGCCGTGGAGCGCGGCGCGCGGGTCCGCGGTGCATCGCCACCACGCGCTGCACACCGCGCGGAAGCGTATGTAGTCGGCGACGTCGACGGAGAGCACCCGCTCGGCGATCAGCTCGGCCGGCCCGCACGCCAGGCTCTCCCAGTCCCTCCTGCGGCCACAAACGGATACGGTGTGGAGTCAGGCAAGGAAATACTATATACGCAAGCTTCTTGACGGGTCCGATCCTGTGGCGTGTATCGGAAGCTTACCAGCGGGAGGAATGGGTGAGGGGAGGTGTCGCCGGAAGACGGTGCGTCGGTTCGTCGGGCACGCTTCGCGCGGCGCCGGTAGTACGTTTTTAGCACTTGCTCAGCCGGGCTGCCCGGTGCGCGCGGCGATCTGTTGGACGGGCTACACGACGATGCCGCTGCCATGTCCGGCTCCGGCCGGATAGCTGGGCCCCTACGAAACGTTGGCGAGATGGAGATGGAGGAGATCGATCAAGATTTGTTTTGAGCTGCGGTCGTTGTCTTGCACGTTTTCATGGTGCGATCCGAGCAAGAGCAGACGCGCGGTGGCCTGCTCTGTGGAGTAAATTGCGAAAAGCTACCACAATACTTTAAAAAACTACGACAATTTAGGTTTGCTGTAGAAACTATGAACTCTGTGCCTAATTGTTACAAAAAACTACCAGTTCGCTGTAACCCTCGTTTAACACCAGTTTATCATCATTCTGACAGTGCTGGCCTGTCAAGCTGATGTGCCGTGTACATTTTGCTAAATAGTCCTCCCAAACATTATAATTCCAAACTTAGAGCCAATTTTTTTACTTATTCTTTTTTTTTATTCTTTCTTTTCTCCTAATTTTTTTTCTAACCGAGAGCCGTGTTGACCAAATCCAACACAAATCCAGTTCGAGAAGTCGTCTTCCTCTTCTGGACCGTCTCCAGCCGCCTCCAGCCTCCAACACAAATCCAACGCTGCTCTGGACCGCTTCTAGCCGCCGCTCCCCGCCGCCGGCCACCGCTGCTCTGGCCCCCCATCCGCCGCCACTCCCTACAGAGCTCCTCCACCTCCAGGCATAGCTGCTACTCCACCATCGTCGCCAGACGCCGTCGCCCACAAGTGACGGCGCAGGGGCCGAGAGCGGCGTGAGCCCTCCTCACCGTTGCCCTTCCTACCATGGACCGCCGGCCGGCTGCGTGCGTGGTATGTGGGCCGACGATGGTGCGAAGCGGGCGCCCAACGAGCTACGGCCGACGAGAGCGTGGGCTGAGGCGCGTGGCGAGCTGGTCGGTGGGCGCGACATCGGCGAGGTCGCAGTGGCGAAGCTAAAGCTGGCCGTGAGGCGCGAGGCCGACGAGCCGCTATAAGACGACGAGGCGCGAGGCAAGCTCGCTGGGACGACACGCACGCGGAGCCGACAAGGGCGGCCAGCGCGGGCGCAGCGTCGGCGAGCGCGTGGCGTCGGCGAAGACCCATGGCGGCAAACGCGGTAGCCGCCGAGCGCTCGAGATAGCGGCGAGCCCCTCCCCTCCCTGCGTGCGAGCTTGCTCAGATGGGTGGCTGTAGGTTAGGGATGACGGGTGGGGTCCACTTGACAGAGAGAAAAAAGAGTAGAGAGTGCACTGACATGTGGGGCACTCAAAGTTTTACAAAAAGATCCAGAATATATTACAACTTATACATTTGTTTTCTGGAGTGTTTATCGCATGCCACGTCAGTATTCAGGACACTGTCAGAAAGATGATCAACTGGTGCTAAACGAGTCTTACAGCGAATTGGTAGTTTTTTTAATAATTAAGCACAAAGTTGGTAGTATTTTCAGCAAACTTAAATTGTCGTAGTTGAAGCCCTAGCCTCAATTGTCGTAGCTTTATGCAATTTTCTTTGCTGCCACAGGAATAAGGAGCCAGCCGGGACCGGTCCACTGGAGTTTATGTTGGTGTCGAAGACGGAGTGGAATTTCGAGTGGTTATTCTGACCAGTTCTTGGCAACGTTAAATTAATCGGTAGAGTAGCACGCCTGCCGGCCCATACCCGTAGATGATCCGTCTAGCTCAATCTCAGCTGGCGGGCGACGACGCAGTTGCTGTCGCATGCCGCTCCCAGTCCCAGCTCGCAATGCTCACTCTCATCTTCGCCGCCCTCTCCTTCCTGGTCCTGACTACAGCAGCGTCCACCCATCCGCACCCACTCGACCCCCTCTCTCCCGCGGAGCTCACCGCCATCCGTGAGGCCGTGCTCGCCTCGCCGCTCGTCCCGGCCCGCCCGCTCACCTTCCACTATGTCGGCCTCGACGAGCCCGACAAGTCGGACGTCCTATCCTACGCCCACGCACACCCGTCCTCCTCCTCCCCCTCCCGCGCCGCCCTGCCGCGCCGCGCCTTCGTCGTCGCGCGCGCCGGCGGCCAGTCCCACGAGCTCCGCGTCGACGTCACCGACGCCACCGTCCTCTCGCACGCCGTCCACCGCGGCGCGGGCTACCCGATGCTCACGCTGGACGAGCAGTTCGCGGCGGTGGCGTTGCCGCCCAGGCACGCGCCGTTCGTGGAGTCCGTGCGCCGGCGCGGCGTGGACTTGGACGACGTCCTCTGCGCCGTGTTCCCCGTCGGCTGGTTCGGCGACGCTGGTCCTCCCTCGGAGGAGAAGGCGCAGGCGCAGCAGCGGAGGGTGGTCAAGCTGCTGTGCTTCGTGGCCGGCGCGACGGCCAACTTCTACGCGCGCCCGCTGGAGGGCGTCACGCTGGTCGTGGACCTCGACCTGATGGCCATCGTCGGGTACTGGGACAGGGTGCTGTACCCGGTGCCCAAGGCCGAGGGGACGGACTACCGGGACGGCAAGGTCGGGCCGCCGTATACCGGACCCACGGCGGCGCCCGGCGTGGTGTTGCAGCCGGAGGGCAGGGGATTCCACATCGACGGCCACTTGGTCAGGTAACAAACTTGCTCTGTTTTACTGCATGGACTGTCGCACATAGTATAGCTCGCTGCAGGCTTTAATTGCGCCATGTGGAGAGCAGCTTGTTCGAATGGGACATTGCTCTTTTGTTTTTGTTTTTTTAATTTTGGCCGATCACTGGAACAAGATTCGTTCCTGATTCGAGTCTGAAAAGATCAAAGAGGGCTAAAAACACACGTACGCAAACAAACCAAAAATACGTCGTGTGTGTACTTATATTGCACGCTATACACGAGACCACGATGAGAAATTGACAATGATAGATGGAATAAAATGCAAATGTCATAATGTAGATAACGGTTTGCAACAAGAATCATTATTCCTCTTGAACACACTAGCTAATAAGCCACCTACTCTCTTAACGCCCGCTAGACAATTCCTGTAAGAAATAATTCAAGAGAGCTGACGCCTTGTCGGGCTGGGACCAAAGAGAAAAACTAAGGGGCTCGGATTTGCATGAATTCGAAATCCTAGGGCTCGGATTTTGTTTTTGTTTTTAAATTTTGGCTGATAACTGGAACAAGATTCGTTCCTGATTCAAGTCTGAAAAGATCAAAGAGGGCCAAGAACACACGCATGCAAACAAACCAAAAATAGGAAAAAGTCTATACTCATAGTGCTCCGTGGTTTGAACCCTCAAGTCAAAATCCTTGTCGTTCGTACGTTGAACTTTGCAATCCCTGTCTAAATCAAACCCTGGAGCTATTTGACCAAGTTGACCATTGCCAAGTAAACAAATTTTTACAGCAAAACCCTTGAATAATTATCTATTCATCTAGAGTGGGTGCGCTCCTCCGAGTCCTGGCCGACCCACCCTGGGGTGCTGCTCGCCATGGATGCCCCATGGGTTGGGCATGTAAGCGATCACCGCCGACTGCTTCCGGACACGGAGCACATCGAGCTGAAGACTGCAGCAACCGCAGCACATGCTTGCACGCTCACTGCCGCGCGCCGTGTGCTTGATGGACGCGTCACGGACATGGAGAAAGTGCGCCAAAATGCAGTAAACTGACCAAGGCTAGGGAGAAAGTGCGCCAAAATGTAGTATGTTCTGGAAACACAACATGTCATGTCCTGTTTGTACATATCGCTGACGCTTTAGCTTACCACTGCCATACCGTCGATCGCAGCTGGGTGCTGCTGCCTACATGCATCCATGGCGGGGAGGTTCCTCCTGACGCGCGACGTCTCCGACCTCAGCATCGGCAAGCCGACGCTGCAGTGGCTGCCGCCGTCCTCGACCGTCGCGCACGCCGTCGCCGAGCTCGACGGGAGCGGCCCAGACGCCGCCATCGGGCTCTGGGACGGCAAAGGATCGACGACCCTGGCCGGCAGGGTGCGCATGGCCGACGTGGTCCTCTTCCTCTGCGCGGACGGCGCCGGCGGCGACAACATCGCCTCCCCGGCCGCCCCGCTCCAGGCTACGCTCGCAGACCTCCTGGCAGCTCGTATATATATGTACGATATCTGATAGGAACCCGAGCAGGTGCACGTACACGACGGCCAACAGCGCCGCGCGCAGGGAGTGGGAGAGCACGAACCGGCGACAGGCTCAGGGGCGGATCTAGGCCAGTGCTGCCGGTGCTGTAGCACCGGTCTGGCAGCTGCACTCTAACAATTATCTAATAATTTTTAAGGCTAAAAATATGAAAACCTAGGTAATTAGCAGCGCTGAGACTGTATTAGCATCATACTTGAACACATTCCAGCTCCGCCACTGGACAGGCTCTTGCCGCAGGAGGGCGACGCGAGCTTGATAGATGCGTCACGGACATGGATGAAAAATTTACAAATAAGCCCAGAAGCTAGTGTCGGCCTGAATAAGAAAAATAAGTCGGCGGAAAAAAATAAATATAATATATGTGCCCCACTGTTAGTCACATAAACCTGTAAGCCTGTCAGGATCTTTATTTTTAGACCGGGATTGTAAAGTTTAGAATACGAACGACAGGTATTTCGAAGTGGGGTTCAAACAGCCGGGGCACTACGAGATTAATATTGAAAATAGACCTTTTCCCCAAAAATACGTCGTGTTCGTACTTATATTGCACGCTGTACACGAGACCACGATGAGAAATTGACAATGATAGATGGAATACACTGCAAATGCCATACACTGCTGATCACTGGAATCCACGCTGTAGATAACGGCTTGCAACAAGAATCATTATTCCTCTTGAACACACTAGCTGAGCCACCTACTCTCTTAACGCCCTCTAGACAATTCCTGTATGAAATAATTCAAGATAGCTGACGCTTTGTCAGGCCGCTGGGACCAAAGAGAAAAATCTAAAGGGGGCTCGGATTGCATGAGTTCGAAATCATAGGAGTAGAAAGTACTCTCTCCTTCCTATTTTAGGATGCCTATTAGTTTTGGTTAAAGTCAAACCTCATAAAGTTTGATCAACTATATAGATAAATAGATCAACATTAGCAACATGGTATGCATATAATAAGAAAATATATTTCATAATGATTCTAATAGCATTGAGGTGATATTGTAGAGATTGATATTTTATTCAATAAACTTGGTCAAAGGTTATGAAGTTTGACTTTGATCAAAACTAATAGGCATCCTAATTTGGAAAGGAGGGAGTATACAGCACTACGTATGGTGAATTATTAGTCCACATGATTTAAGTATACACAGGATCTTTGTAAGACGTTTAAACATAGAAATTTGCAAACATGCTTCTTTAAATGCATCACTTCAATTTTGCACCAGTCGTGTAATACAAGGAAACACAATCTACATCTTGCTAGGGAACTCAACTTCTTTCATGAGCTTACACTTGCTAGGAATCTCATGGGTGGGAATAGAAACTTCCATGATCTCGTTACTTTGACCAAAGAGAAAAACTAAGGGGCTCGGATTTGCATGAATTCGAAATCATAGGAGCGGAAAGACCACAACAGGCGTATGCTGTGAATTTTTACATGATTTAAGTATTACGCGGTATTTTTCAAACATTTAAAACATAGAAATTTGCAAACATGCTTCTTTAAATGTATCACTTAAATTTTGCATCAATCCTGTAATACAAGGAAACAAAATCTACATCTTGCTAGGGAACTCAACTTTTTTTCATGTTTTAAACATGTGAATTATTACACTTGCTAGGAATCTCATGGATGGAAATAGAACTCTGATCTCGTTACTTTTGTTGTGAACCGAGCAACTTGATATTGACATACGCCAAAGAACAATACAGAGTTGATAGCATAAAACTATCATTTTGAATGTCGATTTTCCCAATTTATACCACTCGTCTTCCAAATCGCATAAAACTACCACATTGGATCCTGATTGTTGTAAAAACTGATGGCGAATTGACATGATTTATGATGAGGGGGCCCACCTGTCAGGGCCATGTGGCGCTCGTTAGATTCTGCCCAGATACACCCGTTAACCGGCGCAAACTTGATACCGAATTTGACAGAGGAGACCCACCTATCAGGGCAGTCAGCTGACGTGGACCAGGTCTCGTATATCAACCCACTAAAAAATCTAGTTATTCTAAATAATAAAATAATTAAAGAAACTAAAGAACACCGTCTCCTTCCTCCAACCGACATCCCCTCCCCGTCTCCTGCCAGGACTCCCATCGTCCTGGCGCTGGTGCCGCCGGCCAAGGCTCCAGCCGCTCCTGTTTTCGTGGCCTACTCGTCGCCCACCAGCCTGGTTCTTGCCGCCGCTCCCCTTGCTCCTAGGCGCTGGCGCCGGCGAGCACACTCGAGCTGTCTCCGCAGGATCCTTGCCGGACAACGTCTCACCTCTGTAGGATACTTGTTAGCAATCTGGCCGCCAGAGGAGAGCACCGGCGTGGACGGAGATGGGTCCGGGCGGTGCTGACGTCCGTGGCCGCGCACCTTCACGAGTCTGTCCATGGCGTTTCACCACAACCAGCAAACCTAGCTGGTCGTCGAGCGCCTCTGCCACGCCCTCCTGGTTGGGTCGCCGCCTCTGCACCCCCCGCTCGCGGTTAGGTCCAAGGCACCGAACTTGGCCATGGTGGCCCCAGCTAGACGATGCTCAACACCGCCGACCTCCTGGAGCTCGAGGGTGACGCGCCGGCTGTGTCAGCGCTACCGGCTTCGCCCGTTTGTGACGCGGTCCTACACCGGAGTCCACCACCTCCGTAGGCGGCGCTCATGGCGGCGACGACGGCGGCCTGCCTCGCTCAGGTCCGTGGCTGCGCGTCGTCTGCATCTTCCATGGCCGGCAGGAGAGGAGAGAGAGGGGGCAGGCGATGGTCCGAGAAGAGATAGGGTAGGGGAGGGAGGTGGCGGGCAAGCTCGCCGGAGTGCGGCGGCTAGGGCATGGGTTCAGGATTAGGGATGAATTCACGGTGAACAATTCGCGTGGTGTACGATTCGGTTCACGATTGGCCTGGTGTCTCATGGACTTTTTTTCCTTTTTAGACACAGAGCGAACTCCTCGTATTTATTTATTATTTTCTTCCTCGTATTTATTTATTATTTTCTTTATTATTTGATTGAGATGTATTTTTTATTTTTTTCGTTGGTCTGGTAGGTGGGCCCCACTTAGATGCGATGCCAGTTAACAGCTATTAACGGTAGTGTGTCGGGGCGGCGTCTAACGAGCGCCACGTGGCCCTGAGAGGTGGGCCTCCTCGTCATAAACCATTCAATTCGCCATCAGTCCGCGGTCAGTCTTTTTTGCGACAATCAGGATCCAATGTGGTAGTTTTATGCGATTTGGAAGACGAGTGGTATGAATTGGGAAAATTGACATACAAAGTGGTAGTTTTATGCTATCAACTCAACAATACAAGTACATGTGTGATAAAGTCCAAAAGACCCCTTATAAAATGGGGATATGCATAAGGTAGAACTATGCATCTCTAACACTCATTGTCCCCTAAACTCATGGTGGGGTCAACAACACCAAATTTGAAAAGAAAGAATACATGTCGCATGATCGAGTATGGGTCTTTGTAAAGAAATCTGGCAACCGTAACTCGAAAGGCATATACTAAAGAGCGAGAACCTGATCCCGCATAGCAGTGCGCACAAAGGATGATCAAATATGTGCTTGGTGAGCCCATGCTTCACCGGATCACGTGCAATGCTGATAGAACTTGTACTTTCTGACAAGAGAGGATTCGATGTAGAAACAGAAACATCATAATGGTCCAGCATAACCAAGTCAGTCAAAAGAGCAATAGCTCAAAACTCAATTTCTACACTCGAGAAAACCGTAGTTTGTTTCTTTGTCTTCCAGGCAATGAGAGAACCACCAAGAAACACCTAGTAAGTAGAGAGCAAAGGCGATATGAGAGATCACTTGCCCATGTGGCATCCGAATAGGCCTGAAGCTGAAGGGAGCTGGAGAGAGAGAATAAAAAACAGTGAGAGATCGTGCGATGAATAAATCATAGAATGCGCAGAATGTGACTATAGTTGACCGGAGTGGGAACAATATATGAACCGACTCGAAATATGGATGGGTTCGGAGATATTTGGATGAGTAGCAGCAAGATATACAAGTCACCCAATCAGATGGCGATAGGGGGATGGGTCAGACAAGGGATCGCCATTGGCGGCACAAAGGTAAACAGTGAGCTCCCTAGGAGTCTCAACAATGCGCTAATCACTAAGATCAACACGAGTGATAAGATCCTGGATATAGTTTTCTTTGGAGATATAGAAGCCATCCGAGATAGAAGAAACCTCGATCCCGAGAAAGTAGCAAAGAGGGCCACGATCAGGCATCGAGAACTGCTCACGTTGACGAGCCTTGACAAAGGCAATGTACTTAGATTTGTCACCAATGATGATCATTTCATCGACATATAAAAAAAGAAGAGTCTGACCACTAGGATAAGTGTGGACAAACAACACGAGATCATGGCCGCTGGGTGAGAAACCAGCGCTAGTGACCACGGAGGCAAAACATTTAAACCAGGCACGAGGGGCTTGCTTAAGTCCATAGAGGGAGCGTCGAAGACAGCATACCATGCCACAGGGATAGAGTACCGAGGATGTAGAAGCATGTAAAGCTTCTCATGTAGCTCACCATTGAGAAAGGCATAGACTTGAGATAAATACCAGTGGAAAACATAGGCCATAGAGAGAAGAGTGTGAAAAGTGGTCATCTGAGCGACATGGGAGAAAGTCTCATCATAGTCGTGGCCCTGCTCCTGCCGAAAGCCACGATCCACAAAGCGTGCTTTGTAGCGCTCAGCCAAACCATTAGAGTGAGTCTTAACCTTATAGACCCACTTGCAAGTGATGATACAAACATGGAGGAGAAACCAGATTCCATATGCCAGTGCTCTCAAGCGCAGCAATCTCCTCGGATATCGCAAGCTTCCACTCGAGATGAGAGACAACATCTCGATCATATCTTCGGCTCACAGAAACACCAAAGTGGTAAGGAGAATGGCGGTCGGGTAGGAGGATGAGCCGATCATAAGGATCTTGTCAACTGAGAGGAGGAAGATGACACATCAGAGGTTGAATGCAAATCAGTAGAATCATGTACGACACGTGAACAACGAGAATAGTAGAAAGGAAAAGAGGGATGAGGAGGAATCGACAGAGAAGGGGAATGCAGGATGGATATCGGGGTGAAGGTGGAGAGTCATGAAACAAAGGAGATGGTGAATAAGGGGTAGAAGAAGTTGTGCATTAAGAAGACGTCGAATCAGGAACAATGGGGCTTGGAGGAGTGGGAACTCAAGGCATGGAGAGAAGTGTATTAGAGAAAGCAAGGAAAGATATATACTCCACAAAGAGAGTCGAGGAGGATGGACGTAGATAGAATGGAAGAGACTCTTCAAAGGTCATATCATGTGAAATGCGCATCCGACGAGCAATAGGATCCCAACATCGATTACCTTTATGATCATCATTATATCCGAGAAAGACACGCTAAACAGACTGAGCAGTCAGTTTGTTGAGTTTATGAGGAGAGAGGAGAACATAGCAAACACATTGAAACAATCAACGCAAAAAATAATCATGAGAATGATCAGAAAAATGCTCTAGAGGAATACTACCTTGCAGGGCAACCAAAGGTTGAATGTTGACGAGATAGATGAAAGTGGAATCAACCTCAACCCAGAAATAAGGCGGAAGAGAGGAAAACAATCATTAGAGCTTGCACCGTCTCAAGTAGATGTCGATGCTTGCACTCATCTACACCATTGTTAGCATGAGCATCATGACAAGAGAATTGAGCAAGAGTGCCCTTCTCAGCAAGAAATTTTCGACTTTAAGGTTCAAACCGCCAAACCTGTACGAGCTAAGGGTTTGAAATGGAATTTTTATGTGGAAAATCTTGTGATAGAAATTGTGCCGCGAAAGAAAAACATATGCTCACGTTCACTAGGACAAATTTTGTGAACGGGAGCATGAACCTCACTCGACGTCAACTGGTGTTTAGGTGTAATAAAAACACATTTTAGAGTTTAAAAAGATAGAAAGTATCATGATTTCTGTTTTAAAAATATCACCAATCTATTAATATTATCAACAGTAGCATGAAGAGGTTCAAACATAATAAGAATACAAATAAGTCCTTGAATCACCTAACAACGACTAGACACCAGCTCAAGCCGAAGGCACGCCATCGCCGCTTCTCTATAAACGGAGTCTAAAAAACTTGTCATAATAGAAACTGTTATAATAGATAGACAAAAAACCGTCATGCTAAAACTCTAAAAGACTAATAAATCAGAACATTCGTCATAACAATAACAACCATAGATTGAAAGAGACCATGCCAACAAATACCAAAAAACTAACCGGATCCCATCTCACTCCACGCGCGCCATTACATAATGCAGGGTTTCTACGCGCTGTTACATAATGCACACGGTAGTTGGGTTTCCTTGATGATTCTCAAACACATTCACTCTAACTGGCTCACATGTAACTTTCGTACAATTCAAATGCATGAACATCTTGGTGCTGTCCGGAATACTTGACGACACTTTTTGCCAATGTGCAAAGACCACAGGTGGGCTAACTGAAAGTTCCACATAAACAATAGACATACATATAGTTCATCCAGTCAAACAACTCAAATTAAAAACATACATATAGTTCATTCAAAAGCACAACACAATCTTTCGCAAAAAAGAAGCACCACACAATAAAGTTTGATCCAAAAGTACGATGGAATACCTGACCAAACTAGTTCTGCAAATACCACAGGTGGGCCAACTGGGAGTTCCACGTGGGGTTTGACATGCGCGCCGGCACGGTCATCTCACTGGCCTCGATCCACGACGCCGAGGCCGGCGCGCGGCGGCGGGTGCTCTATCGCGGGTTCGTGTCGGAGGTCTTCGTGCCGTACATGGACCCGGCGGAGGAGTGGTACTACCGCACGTTCCTGGACGCCGGCGAGTACGGCCTGGGGCTCTGGGCCTTCCCGCTCCAGCCCGGCGCCGACTGCCCCGCCAACGCCGCCTACCTGGACGGCTACTACGCCGGCCAGGACGGCAAACCCGTCGAGAACAAGAACATGATCTGCGTCTTCGAACGGTACGCCGGCGACGTCGCGTGGCGCCACACCGAGGCCGGCTTCCCCGACCGACTGGTAAGCAGCCAGCCAGAGACCTGCTCGATTGTGCATTTCCGCTCTGCGCGCATGAATGCATGATGGCCTGATGTGCTTCGATCGGCTGTTGCAGATCACGGAGGTCCGGCCTGACGTGAGCTTGGTGGTGAGGATGGTGGTGTCGTGCGGGAACTACGACTACATATTGGACTGGGAGTTCAAGATGAGCGGCTCCATCAAATTCGTGGTATGCATGCCTCGCTTCATCTCTTCGATTCGAAATATCAGATAAGCGATCAATGGGTTTGCAGGTATCTCTGACAGGTCTCCTGGAGGTGAAGGGGACGGACTACACGCACGCCGACGAGATCAGGCAGGACGCGCACGGCACGCTGGTGGCGGAGAACACCCTGGCCATCTACCACGACCACTACGTCACCTACCACCTCGACCTCGACGTCGACGGCACCAACAACTCTTTCGTCAAGAACATCATCACCACCAGGCGCAACACCGCTGGCAGCACGCCACGGAAAAGCTACTGGACCGTGCGCCGGGAGGTGGCCGAGACGGAGGCGGACGCGCAGGTGGACGTGAACGCGGCGCCGGCGGACCTGCTGATCGTGAACCCGAACAAGAGGACGAGAATGGGCAACGAGGTCGGGTACCGCGTCGTCCCGGGCGGCGCGACGGCGGCGTCGGTGCTGGACGACGACGACTACCCGCAGAGGCGCGCGGGCTACAGCAAGAAGCAGGTGTGGGTGACGCCGTACAGCAAGGACGAGAAGTGGGCGCCCGGGCTGTACGCCGACCAGAGCACCGGCGACGACGGCCTGGCCGCCTGGAGCCGGAAGGACAGGGGGATACAGAACGAGGACATCGTGCTGTGGTACACGGTGGGCATCCACCACATACCGTACCAGGACGATTTCCCGGTCATGCCGACGGTGAGCGGCGGGTTCGAGCTCCGGCCGGCAAACTTCTTCGAGCGGAACCCGCTGCTCAAAATGAGACCGCCAGGGCGTGACCAGCCGCCGACTTTCCTGAACTGCTCGTGCGCCGGTGATTCTAGCTGATGCACGCGCGGACATCGCGACCCAGACATTTACACCGTACAACAAATTGATTTTTTTGCAAGCTGCGGAGCTTGCATCTTAGTATGAGCGATTCTATATGGCCAATCAATATTTTGTTTCGTTCTCGCCAAGAAAGTCTGCACATTACAAACGAGTCAAACGAGAATATCTCTCTATATTTGGGATTATAGAGCTTAGTATACTAGGTTGTTAATTTGACCAATAAAATACTCTCTGCGTCTTAAAATAAGAGCACTTTTTAGATACCGTGAAATAAGGGCCGTTTAGTCATTCTAATCTGACGATCAATGTTAACTGGTTAAAGAGGGAGCAGGAGTACTAGCGTCAAATAGGGGTGGACACAAAGCTTGAAGCTCGAGGCTTGGCTCGGGCTCGACAAGGCTCGGCTCGGGCTCGACTCGGCTCGGAGGGTGGACAAGCCAAGCCCTAACCTTACTACTCAGGCTCAAGGCTCGACAAGCCAGCTCGGCGCAGCTCGCAAGCCGGCTCGAAGGCTCGATGAAAATTTAAAAATCACAATAACCTTTAATAAAACAATAAAAATTTAGTGACAAATGAACATGAATACGTCCATGTTGGTGATGCATATCATAAATGCCATACAACTTCGCTAACTTGATTTTGATCAAAGTATATTCAGCAAGAGCTTTGTCGTGGATGGACCTGATCTATATTGATTCAGGTTACAGATATGTGAAGAGAGAAGCAGCAGGCGAGCTATGCAGCCGGTGGTAGAGGAACGTAGCAGTCTGCAACAACGAGATATTCGATTGAGCTTCAACATGTACATACAGGGTCAATATTCCTATCAATTCGTAATAACATTGACAACCACACACACTGTCTATAATATTTACAGCCTAAACTACAAGAACATGGCAGAAAAATATTTACAGAAGCTTAGAATAGTAGAAATAATTAAAGAGAGATGATTGACTTCTTGATATGCAGCCGTTTGGTGGTGGCCTGGTCTGGTGGAGGAGGGCAGACTGGAGGAAGATGAGATGGGGTGGTTTTAGCCGGCGTGGGCGGCGGATCCGGAGGGCCAGCGGACAGCGGCGGATCCGGAGGGCCAGCGGACGGCGGCCTCCGCTGACCTAGACCGACGAGCAACGCCGCACGTATCTTAATTCGGGAGGAGCAGATCGGGGAGCGGGAACCATGGGAGGAGGAGGATATGGGGGCGGTGTCGACCGGTGTTGGAGGTGGCGGCCAACGGCGGTCTCCAGCGGCGCTGGGTCGTGGTGCCCTGCGGCACTAACCCAGGCACCCAGCTGCAGAGTAGACGGGCGGGGTGGAGGCAGGGGAACGCTCACCTGTCGCCTCACAGGAATTCTGGCTGTGATTTTGGCACATGGCTCGCGAGCCGTTCGAGCCGAGCTTCGATCCTGACAAGCCGAGCCTCGAGCCCTCCTTTCAGCATTTTTTTAGTACCAAGCCGAGCCTCGGCTCGGCTCGAATTCTACCGAGCCTGACCGAGCCGAGCCACGAGCCGGCTCGGCTCGGCTCGATTCCACCCCTAGCGTCAAACTATAGACACGCATGTCGGCCTCGCCGGCGACGTTTGCAGGTCTCGGCTCATCCGTGATTGTACTGCCTCCGTTTCAAAATATAAAATATAAGATGTTTTAGATTTGTGATGTAAATGTATCTAGACTATTTTCAGTATATAGATTCATTAAGATTTAACGTAAATCTAGACACTAAAACAAGTCTAGGTACATTTTTTTCACAAATCTAAAACATCTTATAGATTTGGAGTGAATCTAGACACTAAAATAAGTCTAGGTATATTTTTTCACAAATCTAAAATATCTTATATTTTGAAACGGAGAGAGTAGCCCCTACTATATTCATCTCTTGGGATCTCAAACCCTCCTCCGAGAACCACCATCTCTCTAGTTGTGCAATAAACCTATTGCCCCTGAATTTCTTCTAAGACTCTCCTATTGGAATTTGATGAGTTTTAGGCTGTTGGTCCATTAGACAATTTTGAAATTTTTTCTGGCTCACTTGTATATGACAGCATATGGCTGTGCTAGTGGTGTTAAAGTTTTCCCTCAAAAAAATAGTGGTGTTAAAGTTTAGTCTCACATTGCTAATGAAAGAGGACTTTGACCACCTTATATAGTAGAGTGTTGCACCACTCACTAAGGTGTCACAAGGAGAGAAGCCCTCGTACACTTCTCCTTCAACGATGCCCGCCTCGGCCATGATGCGCGCGCGCCGCTGGTTGCGGAAATCTCGCTGAGCCGAGTAATTACAATCGTTTCTAGTTTTTATGAACATGGGTTGTTACCGACTGGGACGTGGGCTGTGTCTCACGATCTCCCTGACCTGGACTATATAAGTGTCTGCGCTAAACCTAATCGGTAATCAATCCACACACACACACGCCTACCTCCAGAAGCGGCGGCAGATCGGGACAGTAGGCCTCCGGAACCCCGCTTCTCGTGAACCTGTACGAGTGAGGGGCGATCAGGTTTTTGAGGAGCGCTCAAGCGCGACTACTGGCAACCACGACGTCATCCGGCGACGAGTTTTCGAATGACGACTTCTTCCCGGATGTCAGCGACCTCTTCGGTAACCTCAAAATGGGCGACAACTCTGTTGTTGCTACCGTCGCGGCTACTACCGCAACTGCATCGTATGTGTTTCCAATCTCTCTCTTTCGGATTTTGCTAGAGTTTCTAGGTCTAGCATTTGGCGTAGATGTGATAGGTTTATCTTGTATAGATGTAATTTGTTCATCTACTTTGTTGATCTGCATGGTTGGTTTTAGTACCGTTTGTATGATCATGCTTTATCAGTTTATTATTCAGATTAAATCATATGGATTATTGCTTATATTTTCAACAATCTAAAAAACCTAATCGTAGACAACTGAATTCCACTGGTGTAGCGGCGGCTACTAGGTCGCCTCCTTTTGATGTCATGCACTATAAAAGATGGAGCAAGAGAGCAGTTCTTTGGTTTGAAAAACTAAACTGCTATAGCGCCACTCTTGGGAAGTCTGAAGGAGATCTTTGTATCATCCCAAAAATATTGATCAAGATTATCAATTCCAATCACCAAAATTAGGGTTAACAAAAACTTTTGTTAATTAAAGTCATATGAATGCATGTGTGTATGGGATGAATGTATGAATGCATGAATGGACTTGTGTGATTGATTTGAATAGCAAGGAATGATTTAAAGATGAAAACAACATCATCTAAATCAAATCCAAGAAGAAACAAATCAAGAGAAATTCAAAAATAAACAAAAGGAGCTAATGGTCATTTTTGCCAACCTTGCTCACTAGACCACTTTGAGTGTTTCTAGTCCAAGATTTTAAACAGAAACAATTCCATTTATTTTCACCCCTTTCTATACCAAGTGAAAGTGAACCCAAGACCACCTTTCAAACTCACAGAAACATTTGGTAACTTGATTCAAATGTCAATTCAAAATTGAATCTATATCATATGTGAAGATCACCATTTCTCAAAAACCAACCAAACCAGTGCACCTTGACCTTTCCAACTAACCAGAGACTACCTAGTAGGTGACTAGTAAACCCACCAAGTTTGAAGCAAAAAATCAAATTCAAATCTCTTTCAGCCATTTCATCAAACACCTTGCAAACAGAAATCAAACAAAACACAAAACACTATAGTGAGCAGTGTTTGGGCCTAACTTGTTCCCTCTCTAGCTCACAACACACTTTTAGTAGAACATCTAGCTCATTTAACAAGCTTTAGCTCACTGTGAGCTTGCCATTGCCATCAATGGTGAGCATTCCGAGCCTCAACTTGCCACCCCATTATCGACAGCAAGCTAGGAGAAGCTCTAGCCTCGCCAACCTTGTCTGGACACTAATCACCATCCACCGCCACCCCCTATCCAACACCAAAGTGCAGCCAGCCCCTGGACCACTCAGCTCGCGCGTGCCCAGCTTCTCTGCAAGCATGCCGAGAGCGCGCCAGAGCGTCGCACTCGACACGCGAGCACAGACCGCGGGCCGCCCTTGCCACTTGCGTGCGTGATCACCACCGCCAGGACATGCCCGTTTGTCGCCGCGCGACCAGGACATCCCGTGCGCCATTAATTTTCCCATCGGACCCGCTCAGAGCATCGCATCGTTATGACCACGTTGCACCGCCCCACGTCTCGCGACCATGCCGTTGAGCTTCACCAGGAGGCAGAGCACCGTCCCCTACCGTCGCCCATGCCAGTAGCTCACTATGACGACGACCACGATGAGATCCACCCGCGCCCTTCGGTCCCCTCGCTGCACTATAAATAGAGGACACCCCCATTCGATTTCTTCACACCAACACATTCCCCTCTCTCTCAGAACCACCCCACCTCATCCCCGGAGCAATACGAGCAGCAGGTCGCCGGTATTTTGCCGGAGTCTGCTGCGGAGGAGGAGAAGAGGAGCCAGCGATTGGAGTCGCCCCAGGAGAAGTCACCGGTACCAGGAGGTTCGCCGTCGTCGACTTCGTCGTTCGCCCCCATCACCGGCCCTCGCCTGAGCCCTGGTGAGCCTCACACGACCCCCCGCTGGCCGCACTAGGGTTCTGTCTCGCCGGCGTTGCCCGATGGAGATGACAAGACACAACCGTTTGACGGAGATGACAAGCCACAACCATTCGATTAGATGATGATCGGGTGGTCTAGATTGCCCCGTACCCCTTCACATCCCCTGTCTCACTAACTGGTGGAGGCATTCACTTAAACCCACCCACACGTGCGCTGTGCGTCGTGGGACGGCCTAGTTAACCTCCCGCGCAATCCAGTTAGTTTGAATTTAGATTTTCCAATTTAGTTCAAAACCTAGTACTGCATGTTGATTCAAAAATCAATCCAGATCGATTCAATGAACCAAATTGCATGAAACTAATTTTACAAGAAAGGTACTGGAATTCTTAATCCAAGCCCATTGGATTCAAATCATTTGGATTTGTAGATCACCAATAGTAAAAATAACAAGGAAGAAGCTTTTCTGCATTCAAACATTTTTCAAAATTCAACCACAAAAGCTTTTGAGTTGTTTCCAACTCTCAAGAATCACATTTTACAAGACCTTTCTGAATATATAAAAATATCTAGGTTTACTTGCAGAAAAAATGGTCAAGCAATAAAAGAATGCCCCATAGACATTCCTAGTCACTTTATTTAATTAAAATAAAAGGTTAAACCTTATTAAATTGTGACACCACTTTAAATCACATTCTCATGTATTGAAATATGTGGTGATGACATGTGTCAACATGATCCCATGTTTTAGTTGGAGAATATTAAATCTTAAGTAGTTTTTCAATGAGTAGAAATTAATTTTCCAAAATAAAATAAATAAGACAAGTGCTTTAATCTTTGTGTTAATAGAGATGATGCTAGATCATCTAGTGTGAACCTTTGAGTGCTAAATAGAATAGTTAAGAATTGTGTGGTGATTGTGTACCTCGTATTTATTTATAGACGCTAGTACGGACGAAGGTTATGAGGAGGAAGGAGAGTACTACGAGGAAGGAGCCGAGGAGAACTTCAACCATTGCACTACTCAAGACAAGCTAACACGTGAAACTTAGCAAGCTAAAACTTGCAAGTTATCTTACTTAGCAAGCTAATATTTGCAAGCTACTGACCATGCAAGTTTTACTTGCAAGCTTACACCACTTGATTTCCAATCCTAGTTTTATTTGCAAGCTTAGTTATTTTATTTCTTTATAAAAGCTTTCTATTTGAGTTTACTTAGTGACTTGTAGATTTTAGAAAGATGTTTAAAGGTAGCATAAAGAGCATAAAACTTGGCCTAAGTTAGATAAACTTGATGTCATCCTGAGGTATGAGATTGAACTTAGATCATTCACACTTGATTACCACCCCTCCTTAGTGTTTACCACCACTTGTAGATGCTAATGCTACGCATAAAACTTGATCACTGTAGATGGGTTGGTGAAAATGATTATGAAAGCCTTAGAATGATGAGTAATTATAATGAAATGTTTTGACATGTGTTCTTCAACACCAGATGATTTTGATTATGAAAATGTTGAGGCATGAGCCTTACTTCTTTATAAAACTGATGGTTGTCTGGATGCAATACCATTCCAATTTTACCGTACAACCACAATACCCGAAATTTGGATAGGGCTTGACTGGAAGTTTATATACCTTAGTATGGATTCCCTTGCGGCCAAGGTTTGAGCTGAGGCTACCTTGTGAAGATTGTCCACCTGTGTAGTTCCCAAAATGACAGTTGGTCATGGTTGGGAGGCCAAACTCACATGAGATGTGCCTATACTAGGGCATGTAATTAAAATGTTAGGATTGATTATCCACATATTGAGTATGGTGAATTCAGGATTGTTCCTAACCGATGTATCGAATATTGTGGTGAAGTGTACCACCTCTGCAGAGTGTCAAACTATTCGAATAGTCGCGTCCGTAGTTATGGACAGTTGGAGTGGCCATACTATTCCGTCGTCAGATGTTTTCAAAATGACTTGTGATTTTAATCATGACTTTGACTTTACCACAACAGGGTTGTGTTATTAAACTCAAGTTCCCACTTAGGTGTTATAAAACTTTCAACTAGCTTTCTTTGCTTCTGAACTCAGTTAAGGTAAATCTAGCTTTTTTGCAAAACAACTTAGAGCCTAGTATCTCCTACTCAAAACCACTTCACTTGTTAGTATTAGTTTGCGAGTACTTAAAGAGTACTCATGACTTTGTCTCTGGCTATTCCCGTGGCCAGACTATGAAGAGGACTATCAGGAGGATGGACCGCAGGAAGGTTACGACAACTAGGATCACCTCCCATCGTCAGCATTGCGTGTGAACCTGAAGATGGAGCTTCACCCATGCTACGGTTATCATTACGTTATTCCACAGCTATGATTGTATTAAGACTAGATCATGAGATACTTTATTTGTTGTAAGACCTTATGTATGGTTTGTAATGGATGATGTACTGTGATATCCAATCTGTTATGTCTCGCAAAAATGGTAATTCTAGGATTGCGATGTATGGCATAATAGGCATCTAGGATTAAAAATCCGGGTGTTGACAATCTTTCTGCTGAGCAGGAAGCGACCTTTAATAAAGCCGATACCATGTTTATGGCGGCTTTGTTCAGTGTTCTTGGGGACAACATTGTTGACCCGTATATATCATTTGATAATGGCAAGGACGTGTGGGAAGCGCTCGAGGACAAGTTTGGGGTCTTGGACGCTGGCACTGAGTTGTATGTCATGGAGCAATTCTATGACTACGAGATGGTTGATGAGCGCTCCGTCGTTGAGTAAGATCATGAGATATAATCACTTGTCAAAGAACTTGAGCAGTTCAAGTGTTCCTTACCGGACAAATTTGTGGCCGGTGGCATTATTGCCAAGCTTCCTCCCTCGTGGAGGAACTTTGCTACTTCTCTAAAACATAAGAGACAAGAGTTTTCCATTACGGATCTCATTGGGTCTCTTCATGTGGAAGAGAAGGCGAGAGCAAAGGACAAAACTGCTCGATGATTTGAGGGAGGTTCTACTGCCAATTTGGTGTAGAAGAAAAACTTCCAATCCCACAAGTTCAAGAATAAGAACAAAACTGAAGGAAAGGGGAAGTTTGATGGCAAGAATAAGGCCACGCACTCAACCAACTTGGAGAATAAAAATTATAAGAGGAAAGGCTCTTGCCACATCTGTGGTGATCCTGATTATTGGGCTCCTAGCTGCCCTAATCGCTTTAACAAGCGTCAACATGGGAATAGCGGCAAGGCCGCTAATGTTGTTATTAGCGATACTAGGATGAAGGACGTTGGGTACGGTATTTTACCTACTATCCTTTTAGTATGTTATTCTCGTGATTGGTGGATAGACACGGGTGCTAATACACATGTATGTTCTGATATTTCCATGTTTTCTTCTTATCAGGTCTCAAGGACTTCTTATGTGTTGATGGGAAACGGCTCACGTGCTTCTGTTCATGGTGTTGGTACGGTAAATCTAAAGTTTACTTCGGAGAAGACCATACAGCTGAAGAATGTGCAGCATGTTCCCTCCCTCAATAAGAATCTCGTCAGCGGATCGCTTTTATGTCGAGATGGTTTTAAGTTGGTTTTTGAGTCTAATAAAGTTGTAATTTCCAAGTATGTACAATTTGTTGGAAAGGGCTATGAGTGTGGAGGTCTGTTCTGCTTGTCTTTGTCAGACTCATGTACTAAAGTTATTAATCATGTTTGCAATGATAATGAGTCCAATGTTTGGCATTCACGACTCTGACATATTAACTTTGGTTGCATGACGCGGCTAGCCAATATGAGTTTAATTCCGAAATTTACCACTGTCAAAGGTTATAAGTGACAAGTTTGTGTGCAAGAATAGCAACCCCGCAAGTCTCATACGGCTACGTATCCTAGAAACTTAGCACCACTAGAACTTATACATTCAGAACTTTCTGAGATGAATGGTGTGTTGAAAAAAGGTGGAAAGAGATACTTTATAACGTTGATTGATGACTCCACTAGATACTTCTATGTTTATATTCTGAAATCTAAAGATGAAGCTTTGAACTACTTCAAAATCTATAAAGCTGAGGCAGAAAACCAACTTGATCTTAGAATCAAGCGGCTAAGGTCAGATCATGGTGGAGAGTACTTTTCAGACGAATTTGACTTATTCTTTACGGAACATGGTATTATACATGAGAGGACGCCTCCCTACTCACCTCAGTCAAATGGAGTGGCCAAAAGAAAGAACCGCACTCTAACTGATTTGGTTAATGCCATGTTAGATACATCGGGTCTTTCCAAGGAATGGTGGGGGAGGCACTAATGACTGTGTGTCATGTCCTAAACCGTGTTCCCGTAAATGATAAAACCATGAATCCATTTGAGGAATGGGAAAAGAAAAGGCTTAAACTCTCTTACTTACGAACTTGGGGTTGTTTGGCGAAAGTCAATATTCCAATACCCAAGAAGCGAAAGCTTGGACCAAAAACCATGGATTGTGTTTTTCTGGGATATGCTTTTCATAGCATTAGCTATAGATTTTTTATAGTAAAATCTGAGGTATCTGACATGCATGTTGGTACAATTATGGATTCGAATGATGCGACTTTCTTTGAGGACACCTTTTCTACGAAAGGTATGTCTAGCTCATCAAATCAGGAGATGACTAGTTTGTCTAGTCAGGAATTATCTATAATTCCTGAACCCACTATGCCTATAGAACACTCTGATAATCCTGTGGAGTACGACAATGAAGCTCCCATAAGGAGCAAGAGACAAAGGACTGCCAAGTCATTTGGTGATGATTTCATTGTGTACCTTGTGGATGATACTCCCACTTCTATTTGAGAAGCTTATGCATCTCAAGATGCTCGATACTGGAAGGAAGTTGTCTGAAGCGAGATGGAATCCATCTTAGCTAATGGTACTTGGGAAGTCACTGATCGTCCTTATGGGTGCAAACCTGTAGGATGTAAGTGGGTGTTCAAGAAAAAGCTTAGACCTGATGGTACTATTGAAAAGTACAAGGCATGTCTTGTGGCCAAGGGTTATACCCAAAAAGAAGGTGAAGACTTCTTCGATACCTACTCACCTGTAGCCAGATTGACCACTATTCTAGTACTACTATCCTTGGTTGCCTCACATGATCTTCTCGTTCATCAAATGGACGTTAAGACAACTTTTCTAAATGGAGAGCTAGATGAGAAAATTTATATGGAGCAACATGATGGATTTGTAGTAGATGGTCAAGAAGGAAAGGTGTGTAAGTTAGTGAAGTCTTTGTATGGTATTAAGCAAGTTCCTAAGCAGTGACATGAGAAGTTTGAAAGAACTTTAACTGCTAAAGGCTTTGTTGTAAACGAAGCTAAAAAATGTGTGCACTATCGCCATGGTGGGGGCGAGGGAGTTATTATGTGTCTCTACGGTGATGACATATTGATATTCGGGACCAATCTCGCTGTTATCGAGGAGGTCAAATAGTTCCTATCTCGCTGCTTTGAGATGAAGGACTTGGGAGTGGCTGATGTAATATTAAACATCAAGCTACTAAAGGATGACAATGGTGGGATTACACTGCTTCAGTCTCACTATGAGTAAAAGATATTGAGTCGCTTTGGGTATAGAGGCTGCAAGTCTTCTCCAACGCCTTATGATCCGAGTGTGCTATTTTGAAAGAATCGAAGGATTTCTAAAGATCAATTTAGATATTCGCAAATTATTGGCTCGCTCATGTATTTAGCCAGCGCTACTAGACCTGACATCTCCTTTGCTGTAAGAAAACTGAGTCGATTTGTGTCAAAACCTGGAGATGATCATTGGCATGCTCTTGAAAGAGTTTTGCGCTATTTGAAAGGCACTGCGAGTTATGGTATTCACTATACTGGATATCCACGGGTACTTGAGGGTTATAGTGATTCAAACTGGATATCTGATGCTGATGAGATTAAGGCCACAAGTGGGTATTTGTTTACACTTAGTGGTGGTGCTGATTCCTGGAAGTCTTGCAAGCAGAACATCTTAACGAGGTCAACAATGAAAGAAGAACTCACAGCATAGACACAACCACTGTTGACGCAGAGTGGCTTCGTGAGCTCTTGATGGACTTACCTGTGGTTGAAAACCAATACCCGCCATCCCGATGAACTATGATAATCAAACTGTGATCGTCAAAGTAAACAGTTCTAAGGATAATATGAAGTCATCAAGGTATGTGAAGAGGAGATTGAAATCTGCCAGGAAACTGAGAAACTCCGGAGTTATTGTGTTGGATTATATCCAAACATCTAAGAATCTGGCAGATCCCTTCACAAAGGGTTTATCACGCAGTGTGATAGATAATGCATCGAGGGAGATGGGTTTGAGACCCACGCTATGAGTTGATCCTAGTGGCAACCCACGCTATGTGATCGGAAATCCCGTGAATTAGAGCTGAGAGACAAGCTATTGGTCAGCTGAGCGGAGAGTATCCCCATATTATATTTACATCTCCATAAAGATTTAATACTCTCTAATCTGCATGGCGGGTTGATATATATCTTAATGTGTTCCAAGTGGCTTTTATAAGCAGAGATGTTGTCATGCAGAACATCTCTTGAAGAACACACCTATATGAGTCTGACTGTTAAACGTCGTGGTTCCTGAGAGTTGGGTGCTCTCCAATAAACTCATGAAAGGCCATGGAGTATAACGCATAAGCTCCAAACCACGGGGAGGCCAACGACAACCCTATACCGGTCTAGATTTTGTGTGAAACTAGCGCGCAGAAAACTTGTAGTTCAAGGCATAGTCCACTATTCACGTTGCTAGCTAGTGTAACATGAAGTTTAACGTGGAAGTTCAACTTAACAGTCTCCACTACACACCAGTATATAAAAAATGTTCTGGAAGAAAAATTGTGATGTGCCAATGAGACTTTGTGTGTGTGGGGGGGGGGTGGAATTTGGTGAGTTTTGGGCTGTTGGCCCATTAGAAAAATTCTGAAATTCTCTTTGGCCCACTTGTATATGGCAGCATATGGCTATGCTAGTGGTGCTAAAGTTTAGTCTCACATTGCTAGTGGAAGGAGAGTTGGACCACCTTATATAGTAGAGTGTTGCATCACTCACTAAGGTGTGACAAGGAGAGAAGCTCTCGCGCACTCCTCCTCCGACGCCGCCTGCCTCGCCTCGCCACGTCCCGACGCGCGCGCGCCGTGGGTTGCGGGAATCTCGCTGAGCCAAGCTTTATTTTGCTGGTTGGAAAAACTAATTATGAGTTATTAACGGACGCGTTAATTACAACCGTCTCCAGTTTTTATGAACATGGGTTGTTACCGACTCGGATGTGGGCTATGTCCCACGATCTCCCTAACCTGCACTATATAAGCGTCTGCGCTAAACCTAATCGGCAATCAATTCACACACACGCCTATCTCCAGAACCTTGCGCCTGCACCGTAGATCGGGACAGTAGGCATCCGGGACCCCGCCTCTCGTGAGCCTGTATGGGTGAGTAGCGATCAGGTTTTTGGGGAGCGCTCAAGCGCGACTACTGGCAACCACGACGTCGTCCGACGACGAGTTCCCGAACGACGACTTCTTCCCGGACTTCAGCGACCTCTTCGACAATCTAACATGGGTGACAACTCTGCTGCTGCTACCGCCGCGGCTACTGCCGCAACTGTTGGAGATATGCCCTAGAGGCAATAATAAATGTAGTTATTATTATATCTTTGTGTTTATGATAAATGTTTACATTCATGCTATAATAGTATTAACAAGGAAACCATTAATACTTGTGTGATTTGTAAACTTAATTTGAAGTCCCTAGTATAGCCTCTATACTTCACTAGCTTGTTGGTTGATTAATGATTGTGGTTTCCCTATCATGAACATTGAGATGTTATCAACAACAAGATCATATCGTTAGGAGAATGATATGGTGGACATACTCCTATAGATAAGCGTAGCATAAAGATCAAGTCATTTCAATAGTTCAATTGCTATATGCTTTCTGATACATAGTAACCTAATTCCTTCGACCATGAGATCATGCATATCACCTTTACGGATGGATGCTTTGATGACATCAAACACCACACCGTGGGTGGCTATAAAGGTGGCATTAAGTGTTCGGAAAGTATTGGTTGAAACACATGGATCAAGAGTGGGATTTGTCCATCCACATGACGGATAGATATACTCGGGCCCTCTCGGTGGAATGTCATCCAATTAGCTTGCAAGCATGTGACTTGGTCACAAGGGATCACATATCACGGAGCGAGAAAAGAGTACTTATCGATGTGAGGTTGAACTAGGTATGCAGAGATACCGACGATCATAACCTCGGATAAGTAACATATCGTGAGACAAAGGGAAATTGGTATCGTATGTAAGTGGTTCATTCGATCGCAAAGTAATCGTAGAAATATGTGGGAGCCATATGAATTTCCAGATTCCTCTATTGGTTATTGTTCGGAGAAGTGTCTCGATCATGTCCGCATAATTCACGAACCGTAGGGAGACACACTTAAGGATTCGACGTTGTTTGAGTAGTTATGGTATTATGAGAGAGAGAGACCGAATGTTGTTCGGAGTCTCGGATGGGATCCGGGATATCACGAGGTGATCCGGAATGGTCCGGAGAATAAGATTCATATAAGGAAAGTCCCGTTTCGGAGTTCGGGAATGATTCCGGTGTTTTCATCGGGAATGTTCTAGAAGGTTCCGGATTGTCCGGCACTCCGGGGGGGGAGGGGTACATGAATGTGTCATTACTTATTGGAATGATTGCATCATGTACTAAGTGTTCTTGCTGTCCCAAATAAAGGATTAAATTGAATCCTAAAACAGAAAAGTCAAATGTCCAGTTTGAAAGTCAAACTGCCAAAACAAGAAACTGTGGGAAACAAGAAAGAGGTGTTGGAAACCGACTTGAGGGAGGAGTCTCCTCCCCAAGCCGGCGCGCCACCCAAGGCCGACTTGGGGAGGGACTCCCCTTCCCACAGCGCCTCCCCACCTATAAAAGGAGGCGGGCTCCTCCTAGACACACAAGTTTCACCTCTAGATCTCCGGTTTAGAGCCGTTTTGGTTTAGAGCTTCTAATTGCTTTAGCCAGCGGTTTAGAGCCTTCTAATTGGTGTGTCTAATTACTAGACCACTAATAGCCTCTCTCATAAGCTCCACCATACCGCACTTGGCTTAAGGCGAAGCCTCATGATTTCCCTCTACTTAGGTACCACGCCATTGTCTTTGCCGGAATCGCGAGGAGAGTGCTACAACCTCCATTGCTTTGGAACAAGGAGAGGAAGGTCTTCGTCGAGTTTAACGTGTGACCGGCTGAGGCGCTTAGGAACGTGGCCGGAAGGATCGTCTACACGATCTTGAGATCGGAAGAATGACTACATCACCCACGAGAATCCGCTCTCGTTAAACGCTTTGGAATCTTCGAGGTAAGTTATACCATCGACTCGTTGCTACAATCTAGTAGATAGATCTTGGCTTGTTTGTTTGTATGCGATAGAAAATTTTTGTTTTCCATGCTACGAACCCCTACGATGGTATCGAGCCGTGTCTATATGTAGATCTGTTGCGAGTAGAACACAATGGTCATTGTGGGCGTTGATGCTTTTATTGTCGATTGCTTCTTGTGTACTTTGCATCTTGCGGTATGTTGGGATGAAGCGGCCGGGCTAACCTTACATGACATCGTTCATGAGACTTGCTCCACGCTTGACATGCAACTTGTATTGCATAAGTGGCTTTATGGTGCTGTTTCTCCTAGCATAGTTAAGATCCAATTTAAACGGGTGATCAACAATGCTAGTATCAATGTTGTGGTTCTTGTTCGTAAGTTAGAACGACACTTATTGAAAGACCCAAACCACGTAAAATATGCAAAGAAAGTAGAGGCGTCTAACTTTGTTTTGCAGGGTGTCTTGATGATGTGATATGGCCATGATTGTGATTATATTTGATGTATGCAATGTTCCTTATTGTAAGTCGGCAACCGGCAGGAGCCATATGGTTGTCTTTAATTTATGTTAAGACCCGCGTGTCTATTCAAAGTAGTTGTAATAGTTGAAGCCGGTGGACGACAACCATGGAGAAGCGTCATTGACCTTGATGCAATGCCGGTGATGATGGAGATCATGTTCGTGCTTGAAGATGGAGATCGAAGGCACAAAGAAGAAAGGCCATATCATATCACATATATATTGAATTGCATGTGATGTTAATCCTTTATGCATCTTGTATTGCTTAGTAGACGACGGTAGCATTATAAGATGATCCCTCATGCACATCAATTTCAAATCATAAAGTGTTCACCCTTAGTTAGCACCGTTGCTAAAGCTTGTTGTTTCGAAGCACCACGTGATGATCGGGTGTGTTAGATTCTGCAAGTGTATACAACGTGAGCAAGCCAGATTTTCTCATGCAGAAACTAAGGTTTGATCTTGACGAGCCTAGCATGTACAGACATGGTCTCGGAACACGGATCACCGAAAGGTAAAGCATGAATCATATAGTAGATGTGATGAACATGTCGATTGTTCGCCATTGAAACTATGTCAACTCTCGTGATGATCGGTGTTGATATGGTGGATTTGGTTCGTGTGATCACTAAAACAATGTGAGGGATATTGTTTTGAGTGGGAGTTCACCTAGTTTAATTTTATTATTAATTTGAACTCAATTTGTCATAAACTTAGTCTAAACTATTGCAAATATGTTGTAGATCAATGGCAGCCCCTACCATCAATTTTAATGCGTTCCTAGAGAAAGAAAAGTTGAAAACAATGGAAGCAACTTCATGGATTGGTTCCGCAATTTGAGGATTATCCTCACATGGTAATTTGACCTATGTCTTTGGATGCATTGGGTGACCCACTGCAGCCAATGCTTCCGATGAAGTAAAGAATGTTTACCTTGCTCGGAAGAATCAAGACTCCATAGTTCGTGTGCTATCTTGTATGGTTTAGAATCGGAGCTTGAGAAAAGGTTTGAAGAGTCGGACCCATATGATATTGTCGAGGATCTCAAATTGATTTTTGAGACTCATGCGGCAATTGAAAGCTATGAGGCTTCGAAAAGTTCTTTAACCGCAAGATGGAAGAGGGCAGCTCGTCGGTGAGCATGTGCTTAAGATGTCTGGGCACGCAAACAAACTTCAAAGCTTGGGTATAGTGATTCCTAATGCTTTGGGGATTTACCGTGTCCTCAATCACTACCACCAAGTTACAAGAACTTTGTGATGAACTACAACATGCGAACATGAACAAGACGTTGCGAACTCTTTGCCATGTTGAAATCTGCGAAGTGGAGATCAAGAAAGAGCACCAAGTGTTGTTGGTCAATAAGACCACCAAATTCAAGAAAGGCAAGTCTAAGCAAAAGGGACACTTCAAGAAGGGTGGTAAGAAAGCTACCACGCCGACAAAGAAGACCAGGGCTGGACCAAGCACGATCTTGAGTGCTTTACGCAAGGGAGAAGGTCATCGAAGCGGAATTGCCCAAAGTACTTGGCGATTTGAAGAACGGCAACATCAAGAAGAAAGGTATATCGATATACATGTTATTGATGTGTATCTCACTAGTACTCGTAGTAGTGCAGGTATTTGATCTTGGTTGGTTGCTCATATTTGTAACTCAAACAGTCTGCGAATAAACGGAAGCTAGCGAAGAACGAGGTGACGATGGCGTGGGAAGCAGATCAAAGGTTGATGTGATCGCGGTCGGCACGCTACCCCTTCATCTACCATCGGGATTAGTTTTATACTTAAATAATTGTTATTTGGTGCCTGCGTTGAGCATGAACATTATATCGGGATCTTGTTTATTGCGAGATGGTTACTTGTTTAAATCTGAGAATAATGGTTGTTCTATTTATATGAGTAATATGTTTTATGCACATGCACCTTTGATAGATGGTCTATTCTTATTGAATCTCGATAGTGGAAATACACATATCAACAACATTGAGGCTAAACGTTTGAAATCAGCGATAATTCGACCTATATGTGGCACGTCGTCTTGGTCACATCGAGTGTGAAACGATGAAGAAACTCCATTCGATGGACTTCTTGAATCACTTGATTTTGAATCACTTGAAAGATGCGAAGCATGTCTGATGGGAAAAATGACTAAGACTCCATTTTTTGGTATGATGGAGCGAGCTACGGACTTATTAGAAATCATACATACCGATGTGTGGTCCAATGAGTGTAGCATCGCGCGGTGGTTATAGTTATGTTCTTACCTTCACGGATGACTTGAGTAGATATGGGTATATCTATTTCATGAAACATAAGTCCGAAACTTTCGAGAAGTTTAAGGAGTTTCAAAGTGAGGTAGAGAATCAACGTAACAATAAGATTAAATTTCTACGCTCGATCGTGGAGGTGAATATCTAAGTTACGAGTTTGGCGAGCATTTAAAGAAGTGCGGAATACTTTCAATTGACACCGCCGAACACCACAGCGTAATGGTGTGTCCGAACGTCGAATCGAACTCTCTTAGATATGGTTCGTTCTATGATGTCACTTACTGATTTACGCTATCATTTTGGGGTTATGCATTAGAAACACCGCATTCACTTTAAATAGGGCACCGTCTAAATCCGTTGAAACGACACCGTATGAATTATGGTTTGGAAAGAAACCTAAATTGTCGTTCCTTAAAATTTGGGGATCTGAAGCCTATGTAAAGAAGTTACTGAGGACAAGCTTGAACCCAAAGCGGAAAAATGCGTCTTCATAGGATACCGAAGGAAACTATTGGGTATACCTTCTATCATAGATCCGAAGGCAAAACATTCGTTGCCAGAATGGATCTTTTCTAGAGAAGGAATTTCTCTCGAAAGAAGTGACTTGGAAGGAAAGTAGAACTCGACGAGGTTGTCGAACCTTCTCTCGAAATTGCGAGTAGCAAAGACGGAAGAAATTCTCGTGGTGCCCGCACCAATAAGAGAGGAAGCTAATGATGATGATCATAAAACTTCGGTTGAAGTTGCTACAGAGCCTCGGAGGTCAACGAGAACTCGTACCACTCCAGATTGGTATGATTCCGTTATGAATGTCATGGTGGTGGACAACACCGATGACCCCGAGACATATGAGGAAGCGATGATGAGCCCAGATTCCAATAAATGGCAAGAAGCCATGAAATCCGAGATTGGATCCATGTACGAAAACCAAGTATGGACTTTGGTGGACTTACCGGATGGCCGAAAGGCTGTTGAGAACAAATGGATTTTCAAGAAGAAAACAGATGCTGATGGTAATGTTACTGTCTATAAAGCTCGACTTGTCGTAAAAGGGTTTCGACAAAATTCAAGGAGTTGACTATGATGAGACTTTCTCACCGGTAGCGAAGCTAAAGTCTGTGAGGATTATGTTAGCAATCGCTGCATATTATGATTATGAGATATGGCAGATGGATGTCAAAACAACATTCCTCAATGGAGACATTGATGAAGAGTTGTATATGATGCAACCCAAAGGTTTTGTCGATCCTGAAGATGCTAACAAGGTATGCAAACTTCAACGGTCCATCTATGGATTGAAGCAGGCATCCCGAAGTTGGAATCAACGTTTTGATAAGGTAATCAAAAGTTTTGGTTTTATACAAACTTATGGAGAAGCTTGTATTTACAAGAAAGTGAGTGGGAGCTCTGTAGCATTCTTAATACTGTATGTGGATGACATATTGTTGATTGGGAATGATGTAGACCTTCTTAATAGTGTCAAGGAATATTTGAATAATAGTTTTTCAATGAAGGATCTTGGCGAAGCATCTTACATATTAGGCATAAAGATTTATAAAGATAGATCGAAACGCCAAATATCATTGTCACAGAGTACATATTTGGACAAAGATCTAAAGAAGTTTGGAATGGAAGAAAGCAAGAAAGGGTTCTTGCCCATGTTGCCCAATACGACCTTGAGTAAAACTCAAAGTCCGACATCGGCAGAAGATAGAGAAAGGATGAGTAAGACTCCCTATGCCTCAGCCATAGGATCTCTAATGTATGCCATGCTATGTACTAGACCCGACATTGCATATGCTGTTAGTTTAACTAGCAGATATCAAAGTGATCCGGTGGATCATTGGACAATGTCAAAAACATCCTTAAGTACTTGAGAAGAACTAAGGATATGGTTCTTTCTTATGGAGGTGATGAACAGCTCGTTGTTAATGGTTACACCGATGCTAGTTGGAACACAGATCCGGATGATTCTAAATCACAATCCGGATACGTATTTATTTTGAATGGTGCAGCAGTTAGCTGGAGGAGTGCAAAACAAAGCGTTGTGGCGAGATCTTCAACTGAATCGGAATACATGGCTGCTTCGGAGGCTTCACAAGAAGCGATATGGATGAAAGAGTTCATTACAGAGCTGGGTGTGGTTCCAAGTGCGCTGGACCCAATGTCTATCTACTGTGATAACATGGGCGCCATAGCCAATGCGCAAGAACCAAGGTCACACAAGAAGCTGAAGCATATCAAGCTGCGTTTTCACGCTATTCGAGAACATATCCAGGATGGGGATATAAAGATTTGCAAAGTACACACAGATCTGAATGTGGCGGATCCATTGACTAAACCTCTCCCGAGGGCAAAACATGACCAACACCAAACTGCCATGGGTGTTTGGTATATTACCATGTAATCTAGATTAGATGACTCTAGTGCAAGTGGGAGACTGTTGGAGATATGCCCTAGAGGCAATAATAAATGTAGTTATTATTATATCTTTGTGTTTATGATAAATGTTTACATTCATGCTATAATAGTATTAACAAGGAAACCATTAATACTTGTGTGATTTGTAAACTTAATTTGAAGTCCCTAGTATAGCCTCTATACTTCACTAGCTTGTTGGTTGATTAATGATTGTGGTTTCCTATCATGAACATTGAGATGTTATCAACAACAAGATCATATCGTTAGGAGAATGATATGGTGGACATACTCCTATAGATAAGCGTAGCATAAAGATCAAGTCATTTCAATAGTTCAATTGCTATATGCTTTCGATACATAGTAACCTAATTCCTTCGACCATGAGATCATGCATATCACCTTTACCGGATGGATGCTTTGATGACATCAAACACCACACCGTGAATCGGGTGGCTATAAAGGTGGCATTAAGTGTTCGGAAAGTATTGGTTGAAACACATGGATCAAGAGTGATTTGTCCATCCACATGACGGATAGATATACTGGGCCCTCTCGGAATGTCATCCAATTAGCTTGCAAGCATGTGACTTGGTCACAAGGGATCACATATCACGGAACGAGAAAAGAGTACTTATCGAACGAGGTTGAACTAGGTATGCAGAGATACCGATCATAACCTCGGATAAGTAACATATCGTGAGACAAAGGGAAATTGGTATCGTATGTAAGTGGTTCATTCGATCGCAAAGTAATCGAGAAATATGTGGGAGCCATATGAATTTCCAGATTCCTCTATTGGTTATTGTTCGAGAAGTGTCTCGATCATGTCCGCATAATTCACGAACCGTAGGAGACACACTTAAGGATTCGACGTTGTTTGAGTAGTTATGGTATTATGAGAGAGAGAGACCAATGTTGTTCGAGTCTCGGATGGGATCCGGATATCACGAGGTGATCCGGAATGGTCCGGAGAATAAGATTCATATAAGGAAAGTCCTGCTTGAGTTCGGGAATGATTCCGTGTTTTCATCGGGAATGTTCTAGAAGGTTCCGGATTGTCCAAGACTGGGGGAGGGTACATGAATGTGTCATTACTTATTGGAATGATTGCATCATGTACTAAGTGTTCTTGCTGTCCCAAATAAAGGATTAAATTGAATCCTAAAACAGAAAAGTCAAATGTCCAGTTTGAAAGTCAAACTGCCAAAACAAGAAACTGTGGGAAACAAGAAAGAGGTGTTGGAAACCGACTTGAGGGAGGAGTCTCCTCCCCAAGCCGGCGCGCCACCCAAGGCCGACTTGGGGAGGGACTCCCCTCCCCTGGCCGCGCCTCCCCACCTATAAAAGGAGGGGCAGGGCTCCCCTCCTAGATACACAAGTTTCACCTCTAGATCTCCGGTTTAGAGCCGTTTTGGTTTAGAGCTTCTAATTGCTTTAGCCAGCGGTTTAGAGCCTTCTAATTGGTGTGTCTAATTACTAGACCACTAATAGCCTCTCTCATAAGCTCCACCATACTCGCACCGGCTTAAGGCGAAGCCCTGCGGGATTTCCCCTCTACTTCCGGTACCACGCCGTTGTGCTGCCGGAATCGCGAGGAGAGTGCTACAACCTCCGCTGCCTGCTGGAACAAGGGAGAGGAAGGTCTTCGAAAGTACCGAACGTGTGACCGATCGCGGGAGCGCTGCCGAACGATGGCGCGGAAGGATCGTCTACACGATCTTGAGATCGGAAAGAGTACGACTACATCACCCACGAGAATCCGCTCTCGTTAAACGCTTTGGAATCTTCGAGGGTAAGTTATACCATCGACTCGTTGCTACAATCTAGTAGATAGATCTTGGCTTGTTTGTTTGTATGCGATAGAAAAGTTTTGTTTTCCATGCTACAAACCCCTACAGCAACTGCATCGTATGTGTTTCCAATCTCTTTTTTGGATTTTGCTAGAGTTTCTAGATCCAGCGTTTGGCGTAGACGTGATAGGTTTATGTTGTATAGATGTAATCTATTCACCTACTTTATTGATCTATATGGTTGGTTTTAGTACCGTATGTATGATCATGCTTTATTAGTTTATTATTCGGATTAAATCATATGAATTATTGCTTATATTTTCAACATCTCCAATCTTTTCGATCGACCTGAGTTCACTGCTATGAAATTGAAGAACAAAACCGAACTCTTGAAAACTGCTTATTTCTCCAAGAATACGTGGCAAATTATTTTTTTATCTAATAACATCAAACATTCCGTCATAGGGGAAATCACAAAAGCATAAGAAAGAATCAGTAAAAAAAAAGAGGGGAGGCAGCGGTGCTCAATCGCCACGGAAGGAACACCGGCGCGGGACGGGAGAGGAGTGTCAGGCGCAGGATGGAGAGGAAACGCCGTCATATGCGATTTGCCGTAGAAATCGGCTAGACAGTACGATAAAACAGTAACTACTCCGCATTACCAGAGATAGAAAGTCTATACTACCCTGTAATTGGATGGTTGGATTTGCCGGGTACTACTCCCATCCCTCTCGTGGAGTATCGTCTCAAGTTTATAAAACTTTAGATAAATTTATATACTTATCTGATCCATATTACTCCCTCCGTCCAAGAATAGATGTCTTAGTTTTTTTAAATTTTAAATAAATCTATATACTAAATAGTGTCTAGATTCATTTAAATTTTGATAAATTCGAGACATCTATTTTGAGACGGAGGGAGTAGTTAATTTGGATTTGTCAATAGCGCAAAATTTATTTAAATTTAGACAAATTTAAGTCAACTAATATGGGTCGGAGAGTACTAAATAGTATTTACATTCATCTAAATTTTAACAAATCTAAAACAACTATTTTGAAACGGAGGAACTATAATTTATATAGCACAAAAGTTTTTAATGTATAATTTTTGTGTTATGCTATTTATATTTCTTTGTCAAATTTACGTCTTGATAGTAAAACTTAACGTTGCTATCTTCCATCTTACCTCTCCGCCCCCTTTGGGTTTTCAAACCTATATAGATAAAATTCCCCGTGCTTTTCTCTGGAAAAGGAACGGATACCGGTGCACGAGGGCATTGTCTGAACTGGAAAGCCATTTGCCGATCTAAAGAATTTGGTGGCCTTGAATTTTGAATTTGGCATACATAAGCACCTCACTTAAAGCCATGGTGTTCCTTTGCCTCACCCTCAGATGATCGAACCAGACATATCTTCAATGCATCAGCAAAAGTTATAATTGGAAATGGCAAAACTGAAAAGTGGATTAACAAAAAGTCAGTTGAAGAAAATGCTCCGGATCATTTTTCATACAGTATTATAAACCCTGTCACGCGAGCTAGGAGAACGGTCGCGTCGGCTCTGAGCAATGGTACTTGGATAGAGAACATCAGGTGAACTAAGATTTTTATTTATCTGTTTTAGTTTAATTTTCATTCAAATCCTGTATAAACTCATATTCATATCTATGAATTTTGCCAAGTTTATAAAATATGTGTTGGTTGTCGTAGGTTTTGGGAAACGATACGTAACCCGGCTAGGAGCATTGGTTGCATGTTAATAGACAGTGAATAGTTTCATGTGTGGCAAAGTACAAATGCAAGATGTATTTGTTGGAATTATGCCCTAGAGGCAATAATAAAGATGTTATTGTTATAATTTTTGTTTATGATAAAGTTTATATTCCATGCTAGAATTGTATTAAGCGGAAACTTTGATACTTGTGTGGTTTATGAAAAACACCGTGTCCCTAATACGTCTCTATGGACTAACTCATTGATTAATGATGGTTAAGGTTTCCTAACCATAGACATGAGTTGTCGATTAATAATGGGATCATGTCATTGGAAGAATGATATGATGGACAGACCCAAATCAAGCAGAGCAATTAGATCATGTCATCGTGTTCATCTTTGCGAAACTTTTTCTTATGTCAACTATTGTATTCCTTAGACCATGAGATAGTGCAACTCCCCGGTATCGGAAGAAAGCTTTGAGGTCATCAAACGTCATCCTATAAGAGGGTGATTATAAAGGTGTCTCTCAGGTGATCGGAAAGTACTTGTTGGGTTGTATGTATCGAGATGGGATTTGTCCCTCCCAAGTCGGAGAGATATACTTCGGGCCCACTCGGTAATCGATATCAACACCGCTTGCAAGCACGTGGTTAAGGATTTAATCACAAAGTGATATCGGATTACGGAACGAGTAAAGTACTTGCTGTGAACGAGATTGAACTAGGTATGCCGATACCAACGATCGAATCTCGGGCAAGTAAAATATCGCGTGACGAAGGGAATATAAATATGGGATTAATTGAATTCTGGCATCGTGGTTCATCCGATATGATCATCGATGAATATGTGGGAGTCAATATGGGTTTCCAGACCCCGCTGTTGATTATTGATAGAAGATCATGTCTGCATATTCTCGAACCTGTAGGGTCACACACTTAACGTGCCTCGACGCTAGGATAGAATGGATAATTGGTTTATGAGTTTTTGTAGTCTCGGATGAGGTCCAGGACATCACGAGAGGTTCCGGAATGGTCCGGAGAATAAGATTCATATAAAAGGAAAGCAGTTTTTGGGTTTCGGAATCGTTTCGGAATGTTCGGTATTATACTGGAAGGTTCTAGAAGCTTCCGGAGTGGGACCAACGTGGCCCCACTTGTCGGAGGGGTGCGTGGGCCTATGAGGGAGTGCCCTTGCCACATTGGGCCAGGGGCACAAGGCCCCATAGGCCCAGCCGGCCAAACCCTAGGGGAAACCCTAGGGAAACCTTGTAGAAGGAAGAGGAAACTTGCCCCCCACTCAAACCCTTGGGGCCGCCGCCCTAGGGCTTGGAGGAGGGGCCAAGGGGGCCGGCCAGCCCCCTATATATAGAGGGCAGGGGCGCAGCCCTCCTCCACCCCTCCTTGAACCCTAGCTGCCTACCTGCTGCCCTCCAGATCTCTCTCTCTCCCGACTGTGCGTAGGCGAAGCCCTGCCACAGAAACTCTCCACCTTTGCACCACGCCGTCGTGCTATAGATCCAATCTATCTATCCACCCCACTTGCTGGACCAAGGAAGGAGAATACGTCGCGGTGCCGTACATGTGCATCTCTCGGAGGCGTCGCCACTTGTGGCGTTGGATCGGATCGGATCGCGAGGAGAAGAAGGCTAGTACGACTACATCAACCACGTTCTGTTGAATGTTCCGCTGTGCGATTTCTTCAAAGGTATGAAGATCTCATCTATCCTTCTCGTTGATTGCATCTCCTAGATTAGATCTTGACTTTCCTGTTCGCATCCGTAGATTTTTTTTTGATTTACTATGTTGCGAAACCCATCAGTGGTATCAGAGCTAGATCTATGCGTAGATGTGTTTCACGAGTAGAACGCAACATGCTTGTTGCGGGCGTTGATGTTTTCTATTGCAAGCCTCTTGTTGTGTACTTCTTATGACGCGGGATAGTGAGATCGAAGCGGTCCAGGCCAACTTTACGCGACCTCGTTCGCGAAACCGGCTCCGCACTTGACGTGTGGCTTGTTCCACACATGCGGCTGGTGGATGCCAGTTTCTCTCACTATAGTTGTCATGGGATTTACACCGGATGTTGGCAACCATAATATCACCGTTGTGGCTTTCCGTAGGTAAGAATCGTTCTTAGCTTGTTACTCCCATAAGCCACGTAAAACATGCAACAACAAAGTAGAGGCGTCTAACTTGTTTTTGCAGGGAGTGTTTCTGTGATATGGTATGGCCCAAGATGTGATGTGTATGTTGTATGTAATGATAATGTTTTGTAATATTTCACGACTTGCAAGTCGATGAGTACACAACCGGCAGGAGCCTTATGGTTGTCGTTATAATTGTGTATGACCTGTGTGTCAACTTCTTATACGCCATGTAATAGCTTCACTTTATCGCTAAGTAGTTAGCAATAGTTGTAGTTGCTATTCGTGGTGGAGGCAATCATGTTGGAGTGATGGAGATCATGCTGGCACGCACAAGATGGATATCATTGCGTGGAGATTGGCTATACCATGCCACATAAAATTATATGCATGTGATGTTTATCATTTTATGTATCTTATTATGCTTAGATCGCGACAGTAGCATTATAAGATGATTCCTCACTTAAAGATCAAGATAAAATTGTGTTCTCCCCATGTATGCACCGTTGCGAAAGTTCGTCGTGTTCAAGCACCACGTGATGATCGGGTGCTGTAAACTCTACGTTCATATACAACGGGTGCAAGCCAGTTTTGCACACGGGGAAATACTTGGGTTTGACTTGACGAGCCTAGCATGTACAAACATGGCCTCGGAACATACGACCCAAAAGGTTAAGCATGAGTCATATGAATGATATGATCGACACTTTGTTGTCCACCATTGAAACCACATCTCTTCTCGTGAAGATCGGATTAGATGTGGTGAATTTGGATCATGTTCACTAAACAACTTGAGGGATGTTGAATTTAGTGGGAGTTCATCTAGTAATTTGATTAAGTTGAAATAATTATCATGAATATAGTCTAAATTGTACTTGCAAATGTTGTAGATCCAATGGCTAAGTCCAACTTCAACTTCAACGTTTTTGCTGAGAAAGAAAATCTTAAGAACAATGGTTCTAACTTCACCAACTGGTTCCGCAATCTAAGAATCATTCTCGCTAGCGGACAAAAGGACTATGTCCTTGAGAAAGCGCTAGGTGACGCCCCTGCTATAGATGCGCCGGCTGATGAAAAAGCTGTTTATCATTCGTGCAAAGATGATTATGGTGTGATTAAGAGCACCATGTTGTTTGTTATGGAATCGGACCTTCAAAATCGTTTTGAGGAGTTCGCCGGGCCCTTTGAGATTCTTGAGGAACTGAAAACCATGTTTCAGACTCAGTCGCTCGAGAGATATGAGATTTCTGAGAAATTCTTTAACTACAAGATGGAGGAAGGGAGTTCCGTTAGTGAGCACGCCATTAAGATGTCGGGCTACACTCAACGCCTTGAGCAACTGGACTGCAAGATTCCAGAGGAGCTCAAGATTGACAGAGTTCTGCAATCACTCCCTCCTAGCTACAAAGGTTTTGTAGTTACTCACAATCAGATTGGTTCCACTGATACGATCACTGAGCTCTTCGCTAAGCTGAAAGCTGCAGAGGTGGACATCAATAAAGATAATCATGTGTTGATGGTCAACATGCCCCTAGCTTTAAGAAAGGTAAGGGTGCAAAGAAGTCCTTCAAGAAAGGCAGCGGCAAGCGCGTTGCCCCTGCTGAGAAGAAGCTCAAGTATGTACCTAAGCCAGACACTGAGTGCTTCTATTGCAAGGACAGGGGCACTTGAAGCGCATGTGTCCGAAGTACTTAGCGGACAAGAAGGCTGGCACCATCAAAGGTATATTTGATATACATGTTATTGATGTTTACCTTACTAGCGCTTGTTGTAGTGCCTGGGTATTTGATACTGGTTCATTTGCTAATATTTGTAACTCGAAACAGGAGCTACAGAATGGACGGCGGCTAGCGAGGGATGAGGTGACGATGCGCGTTGGCAACGGATCAAGAGTTGATGTGATGGCCGTCGGCACGCTCTCCTTAGTTTTACCTTCGGGATTAGTTTTAAACCTTAATAAATGTTATTATGTGCCTGCGTTGAGCATGAACATCATATCTGGATCGTGTTTATTGAAAGACGGTTATTCATTTAAATCGGAGAATAATGGTTGTTCTATTTATATGAGTAACATATTTTATGGTCATGCACCTGCTATGAATGGTTTATTTCTTCTGAATCTCGAAAGGAATGAAACACACATCCATAACATTGAGGCTAAGAGATGCAAGGTAGATAGTGATAATCCGACTTATTTGTGGCACTGCCGTCTAGGTCATATTGGTGTAAAACGCATGAAGAAACTTCATTCTGATGGACTTTTGGAGTCTCTTGATTTTGAATCATTTGACACGTGCGAGCCATGCCTCATGGGCAAGATGATCAAGACCCCGTTCTTCGGTATAATGGAGCGAGCAACGGACTTGTTGGAAACCATACATACCGATGTATGCGGACCAATGAGTGTTTCGACGCGCGGTGGTTATCGCTATTTTCTCACTTTTACTGATGACTTAAGTATATATGGGTATATCTATTTAATGAAACATAAATCTGAAACATTTGAAAAGTTCAAAAAATTTCAGAACGAAGTGGAAAACCATCGTAACAGGAAAATTAAATTTATACGATCCGATCGTGGAGGTGAATATTTGAGTTATGATTTTCTCACACATCTTAAAGCAAGAGGAATCATTTCGCAACTCACGCCACCCGGAACACCACAACGCAATGGTGTGTCTGAACGCCGGAATCGAACTCTATTAGATATGGTGCGATCAATGACGTCTCTTATAGATTTGCCGTTATCATTTTGGGGTTATGCATTAAAAACTGCTGCATTCACTTTAAATAGGGAACCATCTAAATCCGTTGAGACGACACCGTATGAACTGTGGTTTGGTGCTAAACCTAAGTTGTCGTTTCTTAAAGTTTGGGATGCGAAGCTTACGTCAAGAAGTTGATGTCGGACAAGCTCGAACCCAAAGCGAAGAAATGCGTATTCATAGGATACCCTAAGGAAACGATTGGGTATACCTTCTACCACAGATCCGAAGGCAAAGTGTTTGTCGCAAAGAACAGATACTTTCTTGAGAAGGAGTTTCTCTCGAAAGAAGTGAGTGGGAGGAAAGTAGAGCTAGACGAGGTTATTGAACCTTCTCTTGAGTTGGAGGGTAGCGCAGCACCTGAAATTGTTCCAGTGCTGTCTGCACCAACAATAGAGGAAGCTAATGACAAGGATCATGAAGCTTTGGACGATGCTACTACTGAACGTCGCAGGTCGACAAGGTCACGTGCCCCTCCTGAGTGGTACGGTAACCCTGTCTTGTTAGTAGGCAACAGTGAACCTGCGAACTATGAGGAAGCAATGATGAGCCCAGACTCTGAGAAATGTCTAGAGGCCATGAAATCCGAATTAGGATCCTTGAGCGAAAACCAAGTATGGACTTTGGTGGACCCTCCTAGCGACCGAAAGGCTGTTGAGTGCAAATGGATTTTCAAGAAGAAAACGGACGCAGATGGTAATGTTACTGTCTATAAAGCACGACTTGTCGCGAAAGGTTTTCGACAAGTTCAACGTGTTGACTACGATGAGACTTTGTCTCCCGTAGCGATGTTTAAGTCCATTCGGATTTTATTAGCAATTGTTGCATTTCATGATTATGAAATATAGCAGATGGATGTCAAGACTGCGTGCCTCAATGGCAACATTGATGAAGAGTTGTATATGATGCAACCCGAAGGTTTTGTCGATCCTAAGGATGCTGATAAAGTGTGCAGACTTCAGCGTTCCATTTATGGACTGAAGCAAGCATCTTAGAGTTGGAACCTTCATTTTGATCAAGTGATCAAGAGCTTTGGATTTGTTCCAAATTGCTACAAATCTTATATCTACAAGAAAGTGAGTGGGAGCTCAGTGACATTTTTGGTACTATATGTGGATGACATATTGATTATTGGAAATGACATTGACATGCTTAACGATGTGAAGAGTTATTTGAACAAATGTTTTTCAATAAAAGACCCAGGGGAAGCTGCTTATATATTGGGCATCAAAATCTATAGAGATAGACAAAGACGCCTAATAGCTTTAAGCCAAAGTACATACCTAGACAAAGTTCTGAAAAGGTTCAGAATGGATAAGGCAAAGAAAGGGCCAGTGCCCATGTTGTCAGGTAAGATATTGAGAAAGGCTCAGTGTCCAGCTACGGTAAACGATAGAGAAGCTATGAGCAAAGTGCCTTATGCCTCGGCCATAGGTTCTATCATGTATGCCATGCTATGTACTAGACCGGATGTGTCCAATGCTCTTAGTTTGACGAGCAGGTACCAAAGTGATCCAGGAGTGGAACACTGGACAGCCGTGAAGAACATCCTAAAGTATTTAAATAGGACTAAAGAAATGTTCTTAGTCTATGGAGGTGACGAACAACTCGTCATAAAAGGTTACGACGACGCTAGTTTCGACACCGACAAGGATGATTCTAAATCTTAGACAGGATACGTTTATATTTTGAATGGAGGAGCTGTAAGCTAGAGAAGCTGCAAGCAAAGCGTGATCACGGGATCTATAGTAGAATCGGAATACATGGCTGCTGCAAAAGCGTCAAGTGAAGGAGTTTGGATCAGGAACTTCATCACTGAGCTTGGTGTGGTTCCAAGTGCCTTGGACCCGCTAGAGATATTGTGCGACAACACTGGCGCCATAGCATTGGCTAAGGAACCAAGATATCATCCAAAGACCAAGCACATCAACCGCCGATTTCATATAATTCGAGATTATATAACAGATGGAGATCTGAAGATTAGCAAAGTACATACGGATCTGAATGTCACAGATCCGTTGACTAAACCTCTTCCATGAGCAAAACATGATCAGCACCTCAATGCCATGGGTGTTAGATTATTGCCAGATGTAAACTAGATTATTGACTCTAGTGCAAGTGGGAGACTGTTGGAATTATGCCCTAGAGGCAATAATAAAGATGTTATTGTTATAATTCTTGTTCATGATAAATTTTATATTCCATGCTAGAATTGTATTAAGCGAAAACTTTGATACTTGTGTGGTTTATTAACAACACCGTGTCCCTAGTACGCCTCTATGGACTAGCTCATTGATTAATGATGGTTAAGGTTTCCTAACCATAGACATGAGTTGTCGATTAATAATGAGATCATGTCATTGGGAGAATGATATGATGGACAGACCCAAATCAAGCAGAGCAATTAGATCTTGTCATCGTGTTCATCTTTGCGAAGCTTTTTCTTATGTCAACTATTGTATTCCTTAGACCATGAGATAATGCAACTCCCTGGTATCGGAAGAAAGCTTTGAGGTCATCAAACGTCATCCTATGAGAGGGTGATCATAAAGGTGTCTCTCAGGTGATCGGAAAGTACTTGTTGGGTTGTATGTATCGAGATGAGATTTGTCCCTCCCAAGTCGGAGATATATACTTCGGGACCACTCGTTAATCGATATCAACATCGCTTGCAAGCACGTGGTTAAGGAGTTAATCACAAAGTGATATCGGATTACAGAACGAGTAAAGTACTTGCTGTGAACGAGATTGAACTAGGTATGCCGATACCAACGATCGAATCTCGAGCAAGTAAAATATCGCGTGATGAAGGGAATATAAATATGGGATTAATTGAATCCTGGCATCGTGGTTCATCCGATATGATCATCGATGAATATGTGGGAGTCAATATGGGTTTACAGACCCCGCTGTTGATTATTGATAGAAGATCATGTCTGCATATTCTCGAACCCATAGGGTCACACACTTAACGTTCCTCGACGCTAGGATAGAATGGATAATTGGTTTATGAGTTTTTGTTCGGAGTCTCGGATGAGATCCAGGACATCACGAGAGGTTCCGGAATGGTCCGAAGAATAAGATTCATATAAAGGAAAGCAGATTTTGGTTTCGAAATCGTTTCGGAATGTTCGGTATTATACCGGAAGGTTCTAGAAGCTTCCGGAGTGGGACCAATGTGGCCCCACTTGTCGGAGGGGTGAATGGGCCTACGAGGGAGTGCCCTGGCTGCATTGGGCTAGGGGAACAAGTCCCCATAGGCCCAGCCGGCCAAACCCTAGGGCAAACCCTAGGGAAACCTTCTAGAAGGAAGGGGAAAACTTGCCCCCCACTCCAACCCTTGGGGTCGCCGCCCTAGGGCTTGGAGGAGGGGCCAAGGGGGCCGGCCAGCCCCCTATATATAGAGGTCAGGGGCGCAGCCCTCCTCCACCCCTCCTTGAACCCTAGCCTCCTACCTGCTGCCCTCCAGATCTCTCTCTCTCCCGACTACGCGTAGGTGAAGCCCTGCCGCAGAAACTCTCCACCTTTGTACCACGCCGTCGTGCTGTAGATTCAATCTATCTCTCCACCCCACTTGCTGGACCAAGGAAGGAGGAGACGTCGCGGTGCCATACGTGTGCATCTCTCGGGGGCGTCGCCACTTGCGGCGTTGGATCGGATCAGATCGCGAGGAGGAGAAGGCTAGTACGACTACATCAACCACGTTCCGTTGAACGTTCCGCTATGCGATTTCTTCAAGGGTATGAAGATCTCATCTATCCCTCTCGTTGATTGCATCTCCTAGATTAGATCTTGGCTTTCCCGTTCTCATCCATAGAATTTATTTGATTTACTATGCAGCGAAACCCATCAGTATTTGGATAGAATACTACTCCATACCGTATACGTATAGTTTACAACTCTAACATTCTTTCTAATCTAAATCTAGGAAAGATTTAGATTACGCTTAAACTCAGCTAGTTTCTTGGACCATAAAGTTTTTGTAAAACTATCAACAATCTGATCTTTGCTGGATAGTGCTGGCAACACGTTTTGAAACAAAATAGAAGTCAATCTCAATATGCTTTGTGCGAGTATGAAAAATTGGATTTGCAGGCAAGTACATAGCCCCAAGATCATCACACCAGAGACAAGGCTTTTCTGGAAGGGAAACACCAAATTCTCGGGTAAGAGCCTCAATCCAAATTAATTCAGCAGTAGCATTAGCAAAAGCCTTATATTTAGCCTCCGTCCTAGAACAAGACACCGTATGTTGTTTTCTAGCACTCCAAGATATAAGATTAGGGCCAAAGAAATTAGCAAATTTTCCTGTAGAGCGTCGATCATCTAAGTCACCCGCCCAGTCAGCATCAGAAAACATACTGAGGAGTGTGGAGGTGGATCGACGAAAAGTAAGACCAATAGTGCGAGTACCATGAATATACCTTAAGATCCTTTTGACCGTTGTCCAATGTGTAGTAGTAGGAGCATGAAGATATTGACAAACCTTATTGACAGAGAAAGACAAGTCAGACCGTATTAATATCAAGTACTGAAGCGCACCAACAATACTCATGTATCTAGTGTTGTCTTCACGACCAAGAAGGGAACCACCAGTAAATGAAAGGGTGTCATTGATGGACAATGGCGTAGGACATGATGTACAATGTTGCATACCAACACGTTTAAGCAAATCAACAACATATTTATCTTGGTTCAGAAGCAAAACATCACCCTGTTTGTGAACCTCAAGACCTAGGAAGTAATGAAGATCCTCCAAATCTTTGAGTGCAAAGTCATGACTTAAGTTGTGAAGCAGTGTCGAAACAACAGTGTTATAGGAACTAGTGAAAATTATATCATCAACATAAATGAGCAAAAACATCTGAACACGTCCCAGATCAAAGAGAGACAAGGAAGTATCTGCCTTAGAAGGAATGAAACCAAGGGTGTAAAGTTTAGAACTGATGCGAGAATAGCATGCTCGAGGTGCTTGTTTTAATCCATAAAGGGCCTTTTCAAATTTGCAGAATTAATTTGGAGTATCGGAAGACTCAAATCCAGGTGGCTGTTTCATATAGACCTCCTCTTTCAGAACACCATGTAAGAACGTATTGTAGACATCTAGCTGCCGTAAACTCTAACCTTTTGAAACAGAGATGGATAGAACAAGCCTAATAGTAGCGGCCTTCAACATGTCTATATGTATCATCATAATCAATGTCATACCTTTGTTTGAATCCTTTAGCAACCAAGCGAGCTTTATACATGTCTATGGTACGATCAACATTTTTCTTGATACGATTGACCCACTTACAGTCAATAATGTATTTGTTTGAACTAGAAGGAACAAGGTGCCATGTGTTGTTAGCCATAAGAGCATCATACTCATCTTGCATACAAAGTTTGCAGTTTGTATCCGTGAGAGCCTCACTTAAATTTCCTGGTTCTCTTGAACTGTAAGATCCCTCCTTTATAAAGGAAAAGGATCCCTGTGATTGCAATGCTAGTCCCTGGATCAATAGCTAGCATCCACAGTTAAGATGTAATATCAAGAAACAAAGGTCATAATACAACTTTATAACCAGGAATAAAATAATTTATTACATCTTACATAGCTCATTTGGCTATCTCATTACAATGCAGCAGAATATAACAATAGCATGGGGTCCTTCATCTTCAAAGTGCCACAGGCAGACATGTTGGTTGTAGACTTGTAATCCTAATCATTAAACTTCACTAATATCAAACAAATCTGCAACATAACAAGTTACATCCACAAGGGTCAATACATTTGAATTGTATTGGCAAGTGATACTATGGTAGTATAGTGGAGTCTATCATCTATATGCATTTGGCTAAGTGGAGCTTAGGCTTGCTTTGCTCAAAATAGATTTTCCTTATCATTTGAAAACTCTAAGTTTTTGTTTGACAAAAATCACCCAAGGCATCTCCCAATAGAAATTGGTGATCCTTTCAACCCTTGTTCAACCACAAGATTTTAACTTAGAAATTGGGATGAGGAGATTCTTGATAGCTTCCATGTCTTGATTCTCAAATTGTCCTTTACCAGGGACATGGCTAAGTACTTAGATTTTTCACTCTACAGAGGTGGTGCACTTTTCCCACAAGACTTGGTTTCAACAAGACAAGATCTTTCAGAAGCCTTCCCTTAGACCAGAATGGACGCGTTCCAACCTATCATCCCCTACCACCAACTGTCCATTTGGCTAAGTTCTTGCAACCTATATGATCCAGGAAGAGCCCATAATGCCAAGTGGCTGCACTTGAAGCTTCTCAACATTTGACATCTCAAATCTCTTTGTTCCTGGGTGGCCATCCACAAGTGAGATACACAAGGTAAACCATATAAATGGGCCTTGTGAACCACTCAACACAAACCATTCCTTCCATTCCACCCAGGTGATTCATTCATTTAGTTGTTTTATTAATCAAAACACAAGTCCATAGACTTAGAAATATTTCATAGCATGAATATATATTCCACCCTTTTTTTCTACTAGATAAGCTAAGCATGATAGTAGTAGGAATCTTAACTTAGGAATTTCTACTAAGGGTTCATCTACTAGGATTTCCCATGGCATAGTTTATACTTAGCAAAAATTCCATGCAAGTCCTACTTAGAAACATCACTAGTGCATAGTGAAAATAATGGGACAAAAGTATGAAGCGTCACTTGCCTTTTTGGTAGAGAATATAGGTTCACTCCTTGATCTTTGCAATGTTCACACTCTTCAAATCACTACATTTCAATCAAGCAAGCAATATTTCAATCTACCATTCAAGCAATTCATCACATAAAATCATAGTAACAACACAATGCATGCAAGCATGCTAAAGATTGTTTTATTTGGAGAAGTGGTTTCTAATAGGTTATAAACATTTGAAAACACCTAATGATCATTTTATAAAGTGGAAAACTCGTTTGCAAAAGATTTCACTTCATAAACCATTTTTAACCAAGTCATTATTTTATGTGGTTGAAAATGTCTTTAGCAAGGTAATAGTTTTATAGGGTTCACCAAATACATTTTCAAATCATAAAACTTGGTGTTTAGGGTCAGATAGTTTATTCCAAAACATTTCCCAAAGATTTTCTCCCAAAAGCATTTTTAATAAATAAACATTACTTTTATTTGACTAGAAATGGTTTAAATCAAAAGTTTATTATTTTTCTTCACCAAATACATTTTTGAAACCACCAATTGATTTCTATGGTCAGTAGGTTCAAAACAAACCATTTTCCAAAGGTTTCATCTCAAAAATCATTTTAGAACAATTTTTATATTCTAAACATGCATACACAAGTTTCTGCAAAAACAATCAATTTAACAGAAGCAATTTACTAAACAAAGTGCATGGTCAGAAAGTACTTGTCTTGCTTATTCCATTGATATAAAATTTGCAAAATTTGGACGTGTGTTTTGAAAGTTATGAATTTTTCAAAATTGAACATCTAATAGAAAAGTTTCTATTTTTAAAACGAAGCCTGAGCCACGTGGCGTGTTCTTACTCGCTGATACCGTTTCGTTTGGATCGAGCGATACAAGCCGTAGGATTTAAGTGACATCGCACGACGCAGATCGATTGATACCCCTTCGGGCTAAGGTTCTATCGTGTCCTTTGGATCAAAATCCAACGGCGCGCAGCACGCTTGCCAACTGGTGGCGGCGCTGGCGGAGGCAGGTGGTGGCGCGGGCTCTGGCTAAGGCGTCGCGGCGGTTACAGGAGGCGAGGGAGATAAAGGAGTGGCTCACCAGGTTCAGGAGATCACGGCGATGCTCAACGTGCTTGTGGCTTGTCAAGGGGCGCACGGTGGTGGCGTGGATTCCTCGCCGGGGTTCAAGACGGTGTCTGGCGGCTCTGTTTGTCGTCGGGGCGAAGCTAGAGGCCGCGCTAGATCAAGTAGAAGGCATGGTTAGGTTCGCAAGAGGAAGGCAATATCAGAGTGTCAACTAGGGGGAGAGGGGCGGTCGGGCTTATCGGGGAGAGGTCGTCAGAGAAGAGGCAGACGGCGGTGGAGCTTGTTTAAAAAGAGGTCGTCGTTGTCGAGGTTCTGGGGCGCGCGGGGACGAGCTGGCGCTACGGGGAGGTTCGCCAGGAGGTGGGAAGCAAGTGAGCGTGGTCGAGGGGGCGAGGGGCGACGAGGGGCTGCCGGAATTGCTGGTGGAGCTCGCCGGAGCAGAGGGCGGTGTAGGGGGAAATTGGGACAGCCTGGGGGCTCCGGTGGGGCGACGACTGGGGGAAAATGGAGAGGGGAGGGAGGCGATTAAGAGGGCAAGGTCGCGGGGCTGTTTACTGGCGTGATTAACGCAATTGTCAGCTTTTAATCGCCGCAACCATGAGGTGAGGGGCGGGGTCAGCGCGTGGGTGAAGAAGATGACTGGAAAGGGTGGGACCTGGCTGTCTGCGAGAGAGAGAGAGTGCGGGAGTGGGGTCCATGCGTCAGTGTCCTTGCGGGTTTTATTCCGAGTGTATAACGTTTCGCTGCGGGGGCGAGCAGGTGGGCTGCACTAGGCTTAGTTGGGCCTGCTGGCTGGGCTGAGTCCTTTTCATTTTTTTGATCTCATTGTTTTTATTTTTCTCATTTGATTTTTCTGTTTTGATTTTGTTTAAACAATTTAAACATTCATTTGAATTTCAAACCTCAACCAAGATTTGTGTAGGTTTAAATACTGATTAGTAATATAATCTGAAGTTAATTTTGGAATAAAAATTTTATTCTTTTTGTGGTCTTTTAATTATTCAAAAGGTCATTGTTTTAAATCAAATAAGATTTAATAATATTTTCAAACACCATTTGAATTTCTAAAACCTTCCAAATATTTTCAGTAGGTTTTTATTTGATTATTTGGGTTTAAATAATTCATCTTGAATTATTTGGAAAGTATTTAATATGATTCTTAAATCATTTGAATTGGGTATTTGTTTTAATTCCAATGGAATTAAATATAGTTTTATTTCCCTAAATTTTATTTGGAAGATTTATTTTATTTATATTAATTAAACAACTTTTATTCCACTTGGGTAAATTCCAAAATACTGTTTTCTCATGAATTATATAATTATTCTTCTCAGAGATTTGTCTTTATTAAAATAGGGATAGAATGGTTAATGCCATTTTATTTTATTTTGGAAATTCTTTATCCTTTTATTTTATTTGGATTTGGATTCTATTCATTCCATTTGTTTAATGGATTAGGCCAATATTTAATTTGGTCTTTAAATAATCCTTAATTAATATTTCTTTCTTCATTTTTATAAAAACCATATCTTTTTTATTTATAGATCCAAACTTGGTGATTCCAATTTGTAAAATCTTATTTGAGATTTATTTATCCTTTTAAATATATTTAGGATTATTTGCTCACCATTTGGTATGGATTTTAGATAAGGGCTTTATTAGCTTTAAAAATTCAATTTCCTTATCTTATTAAATTCATAAGATTTTATCTATGGCTCCAAATTAAGTGAAACCAATTTCTATGGTTTTATAATATTTCTATTGGTCTTTTTTGATCTTTTGTATATGTTTGTTGACAAATTTTTATATGGATCAAATCCACAGGCTTGGAGATAATTTGGAAATGATTTGTATTCCATTAGGGTTTAGGGTTTGGATTTATTTTCCAAGTGTTTAAATTTCCAGATGCATTTTAAGGGGAATGCATTTCTCTTGATTTGGATTGTGTTGGATTCAAACTTTAACTAAAGTTTGTCCAAGATGGGATTTTTAAGTTTCCACTTAGAAACAAAAGTTTATTTTCACCCTAAAATTCAACAATAATTTATTTTGTTTATTTTATTTTTCACATTACAAGATTTGAAAAATCTTGGGATGTGACATGAACAAGTTAACAGTGCCCAACGAATCATGCCGTCACTATGAATTTTTGGATTTTTATACCTTTTTGGAGCCGAGTGAGCGGTTCAGCAGCAGCAGGAGGTGGTGCTACATCCAGCGCAGAAGATCCTAGCAATGTGGGTGCGTGTGCAGGAGAATCAACAAAGGTGCGCTGATGCCGTCACCTGGCGCAGCGGTCCCGAGGCGGTCTTGTCCCATGTCGAGGGAGACAGGAGGGGATGTTGTGGTGGCGTCGTATCCCGTGACGTGCCAGGAATGAGGCGACGCGGGATCACGCAGGGTGGGGGAAGACCCGAGGCGTGACATGTCGATGTCTCCTTGACGTGCACGTGGGGACACAAAGGGAGGAGCAGAGCGATCCCCAGGGACCAGCGACGTGGCGTCGTCCAATAGGTTGAAGCCAGTGCGCGTGGGAGAAATCGCATCAGAGGCTGACCATGACGGATCCAAGGCATATGTTTCCCCAAAATCAACATCGGGGTCCGTGATTTCTTGTCCTATAGCATGGCCCTCTTCAGCACTATCATTTGATGTGTTGTGCAGATCATTTTTAGCAGAATTTTGTGTAGCATCTCTGGCTGAATCTGTAGGTGTGTCTTTAGCTATGACCTGTGTAGGATCAACAATAGGTACAACATGCAAATAATGATCGTTAGAATGCACACCCCTATCCTGGAAAGCCGAAGATGATGTTTCTATAGGTAATAAGAGAAGTTGTTCTCGAAGGTGCCATCCAACATTAGGATGAAGTGCAGCAAAGGGAAACATGTTTTCATCAAAAACAACATCACGGGAGACATAAAAACGTCCAGTGGTCACATCAAGACATTTTACTCCTTTGTGAAGAGGACTGTAACCTAGGAAAACACACCGTTTGGAGCGATAAGAGAGTTTTTGTTTGTTATAGGGACGGATATTAGGCCAACATGCACAACCAAAAACACAAAGAGAGTCATAGTTAGGTGTGCTTTGAAGAATTTTTTTAGTGGGAGACTCAAAATTGAGCACTTTGGAAGGAATAAGATTGATAAGAAAAGTAGCAATAAGGAAGGCATCATCCCAATATTTTAGTGGCATGGAGGCATTGGCAAATAAAGCAAGACCAACTTCAACAATATGAAGGTGTTTGCGTTCAGCTGGTCCATTTTGTTGATGAGTATGAGGACATGATACATGGTGAGTAATGCCAACCTTTTGGAAGAAACCATTGGCGTTTTTATATTCACCATCCAATCAGTTTGCATAGTGATAATTTTTCTACCAAACTTATGCTCAACAAATTACTAAAAATTAAGAAACACTTGGTACAAATCAGAATGCTTTTTGAGAAGATAGATCCAAGTGAATTTACTGAAGTCATCAATGAAGTTTACATAATATGCATGTTTGCCTACAGACAAGGGAGCAGGGACCCAAACATCAGATTTTTTTGTTCGAATGGAACTGTGGATACACTAGTGGACACATGATAGGGTAGTTGATGACTCTTATCCTATTGACATGGATCACATATGTAATAATTTATTTCTGCAGCATGTGGTAGATTGTTTTTCCGAAGAACTTGCTAAATAATAAACGAAGAGGGATTCCCTAGACGACGATGCCACATGGAGGAGGTAGGCTTGGCGATGACCAATGCATTCTTGGAAGAACATGAAGACACATGAACAAGTGGATAGAGGCCACCCCGACATGGACCTTTAAACATGATTTGTTGCATGGCCTGATCCTTAATCAAGAAAAAAGATGGGTGAATTTCAATAAAGGCAATATTGTCTAGGGCAATTTTATAAGCAGAGAGCAAATTCATAGAAGCACTAGGAACATGTAAAATATTACAGAGCATAATGGAACTATGTGGGGTGTGCAAAACTAAATGACCAATATGAGCAATTTCCATACCTTGACCACTAGCATTGTGGACTTGATCACGCCCTAGATAGTTGTCATGAACTTGAAGTTTGTTGAGTTGGCCTGCAACATGGTTGGTAGCACCGGTGTCCATGTACCAGTTGGTGTCTACACCATATGCGCCTTTGGTGTTGTGGGGGTGTCATCCTTATCATCGTCCCCATGTCTCCTGTAACACCCTCAGAATCAGCCCTATGCAAGTTTTAGCGAAATTCGCCAAACCCGCATAGAATCGATTCAAAGGTGCCCACCAGGCACTTTCGTGCGGGTGGAAAACGAAGTAATAACATTACACAACAGTCCTCGATGGGACCCACAGAACAGATATATATACAACAGCGACTCCAAGAGCCAAGAATACAGATACAATATACAAAGATCCAAATCACCTTGAAAACGATCGAGTGTCCAGCTACGGACAAGACGCAAATGGGGCTAAGAGCCCTGAAGAATAACCAATGGCGTCCATAACCCTGCCCAGGCCAAGCCGGAAGGGCAACCCTGCTAACGGCGTCGATCTCAGAACCTGCTTAAACAAAAGGGGTGCCGACAAAGGGCAAAGGAAAAAGAAGGAGCGCCAAGATCTTGAGGCCATACGGCGAGGTTAGAATTCGGCGGTCCTCGCCTACATAGGTATGGTGGACTGAAGCGGCAACATGCACTAAACAACCTATAGAGACTCGATACAACTGGCGGCAATCAGAGAGGGGTGAGAAAGGCCTATCCGGATCCAACCTGAAGCTAACACCAAACAAACCCATCCTGGTGTTTCCCCCTCGAGACCAAACGAGGAAGTCAACCGAGGAACTCACACCGTTGGCAGTTTTACTTATTCAGTTATCGTTGCAGCAATTACTAGTCAGGTTTAGATATTCATCCTGATAAAGTAAGCAGTAGGCACTTTTAATTAACCATTCCGTTATAGTTGTAACACTTACTAATCAGATATGAATAGCCTGAGATAACCCTTAAACCCAGCAGTTGTTGGTACTTTCATTTAGCCATTCCGTTGTAGTTGCATTACTTACTAGTCAGGTACAATTCCAAACAAGCAATTGTGGGCAGTATTATTTAGCCATTCCATTATAGTGAAGCTGATTACTAGTTATTATAAGTCAAATTTACAGCAATAAACTTTAGTTATGCTTGTCTATGATCGAGATACTGTGCTCCAAGTCGTCCATATCCGCGGACACGGCTTTCAGAAAGTTTTACCCGGCCGGGGTGCACCAATAGCAACACACGCTCGATCAACCTCGGAAAAACCAAATCAAAACCCAACGAGGCTTTCACGACTGAACAATCACAGGATTCAGAAATATTTCAGGGGCCACCCCATTGAGTAGATCCCGCAACGGAGTAAGCAAGCTCGAGACGGACTCAAGGTTTGGCCAATGGTCGTAAGCGATGGGAACCCGAAGTGTGGCTGGGCTTGTCGATACCGCGTAATCACTCCGCTTACCTAAATAAAGACAAAGGTGCTCTCGCACAATTTAAATACATAAGTAGCATGGCATAAGTACAGGATCGTAAATAAAACCTCAAACTAGTTTGTGGCCCCAAGAAATAAGATGAATCAAGCTCGCCTGGGGGTCCCATATACCTCCCGGATGTGGATAGCGCGATAAATCAAGGAACAGTATCAAGTACTCGGGTCTTACGGGACACAAGTGGGCGTTCGGAAACCAAATATTTTCTATCACCCACCGATGCCTCTGCTTATTTCAATTTTAGTTGTTAAACAGAAATTAAAGTGAACGATAAGTAAAACTATGATCATCTCCAACAGCAACATGCGGCAATACATCAACAACTGGCAATCGACCACGAACAAAGACTTGAGCAAGCGACTACGACGCGCAAGTCCAACTATCTACCAAACAACAGGTATTAGGATGTGTCCAAGGCAATATAGGGCTGCACGGTATATCACAGGTACGGAAACTAAAGCATCGCAACACAGATATCAATAGATCAACAGGAGGGAAGTAAATACTATAAAAGTAAGATAGGTAGAAAGGGGGAGATGCTCGCCTGAAAACATTGCCGAAGGGTTCATCCGAAGATCGGGGCGAAGCTCACATCAACTCAACGGCCTTATCCGCGAAGAAGCAAAACACTAGAAGAAACACCGGATGCAATATTTAATACAACGGCAGAAGATCGGCATGATGCATGTATGATGCATGACATGGCCAAGGTGCAATGCAATTAGGTCATATTAAGCGGAACCGGGGTCCCGACAATTATTAAACGGTTCAAGTTGTTTAGAACTCCCGCAATTTAAATGTTGTATTAACAAGGCAAGATAAGATACCGGTTCGCTACACAAGTTTAAATGAGGCCAATATAAAGCTAGATTTGCCCGCATATGGGCCCCATATTTAATTTTAGGTGAATCGGCATAAGGCCCCCAAACCAATGATATGCATGCAAGATGAATGACAATTTAATATGCGACAAGGTTATATTTCATTTATAATATAGGGTTTGCGGGAAGGGGTTCACACATTCGGGTCTCGACGGTCTTGGGGTTCCGGGGTTGGGGTCCAGGGTTCAGATCTGGGGTTCGTGGTTCACGGATTCGTTTCGGATAGCGGAGGTAGGTCTTGACGCCCGGAAGCCGGACTTGGTTCGATCGGGCGCCGGATCCTTCCGGTCGGTGTCGATCTTGGCGTCGTGCAGATCTTGTCGGGTCCCACGGGTCGATCTTGCCGTGTAGGGTCTTGGAGTTCACGTCCGGTGGCGATCTTGTTGGAACCATATCAAGGCCCTGATGTCGAGAAGATCTTGGCGGGGTTTTGTCGGTTTTCGGGTTCTCATCTCGTGTCGGCCTTGGTCTCCCAAAAGGCCAGAAGATCTTGTCGACGCCGGTCTTCGACCAACTTGGCGGCGGTGTTCACCGGGCGCGAGCAACAAACCCACGGGTTCGACGAACTTGGCGTCCCATGGAGGCGAGCTTGGCGTTAGATGGTAGATCTTGTCGCGTCGGTCCTCGGGTTCGACCTTCGGGTTCATGAGGAAGACTTGGCGTATCCGTGGCGAAGTACTCAACATCACCACGACACCACCACACCATCCGAGGTGGTCGGCGTCAGCCGAAACGGCGAGATGTGGCGACGGGGGCCGACGCCAGGAGGACGGGGCGCGGGGGCCGGCGAGGGTCGACGGGACGCTACGGGCGAGGGCGACGGCACGCTGGAAGGAGGGCACCGGGCGCGGAGGCGGAAGCTGCCCGGGAGGCCCCGGCGCAGATGGACGGTGGCGTGGGCGCCGCCGAGCAGGCAAGGCGATCAAAGAGGTCGGGGCGAGGAGGAGAACCGGTGAGGCGGGCGCGGTCATGAGGCGAGGAGGCCGTGAGCGGCTGGCGGCGGCCGGGCGGCGGCCGAGGAGGAACTCATGGTCGGGCGAGCAAGGGCGGAGGCGAGGCGGAGGTGAGAGGGAGGCCGCGACGGCCGAGGGATCTCGGCGCCAGGAGGGAGGAGGAGCTCGCGAGGGCGCGGGGAGGCGCTGGCGGAGGCTGAGGGCGGGCGAGGAGCGGAGAGCAGAGGGTGAGGAGCGACGCGGGGGCGGCGAGCGGGCAGCGCTGGCCAAGGCAGAGGGAGAAGCTCGAGGGCGGCGGATTGGAGAGGAGGGAAACGCGACGGGACCGGGAGGGCGAGGAGGCCGGAGGTGGCTCGGACGGAGGCGGTTGGCCGGCGTGGAGGTCCGGCGACGAAGAGGGGAGAGAGGGGACCGAGGAAGGAGGAGGGAAGGGCGTCGGGCCGGGGCAGAAGGAGGTGGCGGAAGCGTCATGAGGTGGGACCTGGGGCCATGTGGGCCGGGCGGGTTCTGGGGCATGGCAGTGGTGGGACCTGCTAGCAGCAGTGTGGTGTTGGTGGTAGCGTGTAGTGTGTGTGGGGCTGGTTGGGGGTGGTGAGAGAGGGAGAGAGAGAGGGGGTGATGTGTCAGCGCCTGATTGGAGGGGGTGAGGGAAGAGGGTGAGGTGGCAGCGTGTGAGTGGCCAGGGTGATGTGGAGGCTGGGTTGGGGTAGATAGTTTGGTAGCTTTAGGATTTAGAAGGGCGGTTAGGTGGACCGATTTATTTTCTGGGGTGGTCGTTCGGGTCAATCGGCCCGTTCGACTGCCCCTATTAAAAATAATTTAATATTTTATTTATTTTCAAATAGCTTTTATAACTAGTTTTATACAAACAAAATATCCGGAACATCCGGGGGTTTGGCGTTTGAATAAAAGTCGGGGCGTTTCAGAAACCAAAACGGGCTTTGCGAACATAGTTTTATGCAAACAATGCATTATTATGACGATGCAATGCACAAAAACAACGCGATTTTCTAGTAGTGGTTTTGCGGGATGCCACAATTCGACACCACTAACAATGGATCTCGCCCTCGAGATCCGCCTCATGGTACCGGAAAGGAAGGTCGGCAATCTGAATCTTCTCGCTTCGTGTAGATCCTCGCGACACCACTAACAAAGGGCCGTTGTCCGTGATCGTCGAGAGAACACTCCGGAACAAAAGGTCGAAGGTAGAGGTATCGCAAATAAAGCCACCTCTAGCTACCGATGGAAAGGGGGAACCGATGCATTCTCATCCACTTCAATGTACAAAAGCGAATAGGAAGGGTAGTCGGCATGGGGGCCAATCCATCACGCACCCAAACTATTACTCTGCACAATCAGTAGAAAGAGTACATCCATTCTCGGAATCAGACTGAAGATCTCGACAAGCGAGGTTCGGAAACAAAGGAGTGATGCATCAGATCGGATCCGCGTAGATGATGTCGTCGTCGGAAAACACCGGAAGGCACAAACAAGGAACAAAGAATGGTACCGAAGAGACGGATTCCTCAGCAGCTTGAGCACGGATGATGTAACACCGCCAAGAAGGAAGCGAAACCCTGACGGTACGACGGAAACCCAACCACGAGAAATCCTGGACTCGAAGAAAAGATAAGAGGTGGAATCAAAACACGTCGAGATAAGAGAAGAATAGCAGAGGGGTAAGGAGTAAAATCAGACCTAATCAGAACTATCCAACCGATTTTGAAAAATAGTTTTGACACTCTACTTCGGCCGTTAGCTAGGTTATCCTACAGGCTGGACTTGTGGGGTATCGCAACTGCTGAGCTCTGATACCACTCAGAACACCTCAGATCGGCCCTATGCAAGTTTTAGCGAAATCCGCCAAACCCGCATAGAAACGATTCAAAGGTGCCCACCAGGCACTTTCGTGCGGGTGGAAAACGAAGTAATAACATTACACAACAGTCCTCGATGGGACCCACAGAACAGATATATACAACAGCGACTCCAAGAGCCAAGAATACAGATACAATATACAAAGATCCAAATCACCTTGAAAACGATAGAGCGTCCAGCTACGGACAAGATGCAAATGGGGCTAAGAGCCCTGAAGAATAACCAATGGCGTCCATAACCCTGCCCAGGCCAAGCCGGAAGGGCAACCCTGCTAACGGCGTCGATCTCGTAACTCGCTTAAACAAAAGGGTGCCGACAAAGGGCAAAGGAAAAGAAGGAGGCCAAGATCGAGGCCGACACGGCGAGGCTAGAATTCGGCGGTCCTCGCCTACATAGGTATGGTGGACTGAAGCGGCAGCGGCAGCATGCACTAAACAACCTATAGAGACTCGATACAACTGGCGGCAATCAGAGAGGGGTGAGAAAGGCCTATCCGGATCCAACCTGAAGCTAACACCAAACAAACCCATCCTGGTGTTTCCCCCTCGAGACCAAACGAGGAAGTCAACCGAGGAACTCACACCGTTGGCAGTTTTACTTATTCAGTTATCGTTGCAGCAATTACTAGTCGGGTTTAGATATTCCTCCTGATAAAGTAAGCGAGAGGCACTTTTAATTAACCATTCCGTTATAGTTGTAACACTTACTAATCAGATATGAATAGCCTGAGATAACCCTTAAACCCAGCAGTTGTTGGTACTTTCATTTAGCCATTCCGTTGTAGTTGCATTACTTACTAGTCAGGTACAATTCCAAACAAGCAATTGTGGGCAGTATTATTTAGCCATTCCATTATAGTGAAGCTGATTACTAGTCATTATAAGTCAAATTTACAGCAATAAACTTTAGTTATGCTTGTCTATGATCGAGATATCGTGCTCCAAGTCGTCCATATCCGCGACACGGCTTAGAAAGTTTTACCCCGGGTGCACCAATAGCAACACACGCTCGATCAACCTCGAAAACCAAATCAAAACCCAACGAGGCTTTCACGACCGAACAATCACAGGATTCAGGAAATATTTCAGGGGCCACCCATTGAGTAGATCCCGAACGGAGTAAGCAAGCTCGAGACGGACTCAAGGTTTGCGCAATGGTCAAGCGATCGGGAACCCGAAAGTGTGGCTGGGCTTGTCGATACTGCGTAATCACTCCGCTTACCTAACAGACAGTGTGCTCCTCGCACAATTTAAATACATAAGTAGCATGGCATAAGTACAGATCGTAAATAAAACCTCAAACTAGTTTGTGGCCCCAAGAAATAAGATGAATCAAGCTCGCTCGGGGTCCCATATACCTCCCGGATGTGGATAGCGCGATAAATCAAGGAACATGTATCAAGTACTCGGGGTCTTACGGGACACAAGTGGGCGTTCGGAAACCAAATATTTTCTATCACCCACCGATGCCTCTGCTTATTTCAATTTTAGTTGTTAAACAGAAATTAAAGTGAACGATAAGTAAAACTATGATCATCTCCAACAGCAACATGCGGCAATACATCAACAACTGTGGCACTGGACGACACGCAACAGCACTTGAGCAAGCGACTACGACGCGCAAGTCCAACTATCTACCAAACAACAGGTATTAGGATGTGTCCAAGGCAATATAGGGCTGCACGGTATATCACAGGTACGGAAACTAAAGCATCGCAACACAGATATCAATAGATCAACAGGAGGGAAGTAAATACTATAAAAGTAAGATAGGTAGAAAGGGGGAGATGCTCTTTGAAAACATTGTCAAGGGTTCATCCGAAGATCGGGGCGAAGCTCACATCAACTCAACGGCCTTATCCGCGAAGAAGCAAAACACTAGAAGAAACACCGGATGCAATATTTAATACAACGGCAGAAGATCGGCATGATGCATGTATGATGCATGACATGGCCAAGGTGCAATGCAATTAGGTCATATTAAGCGGAACCGGGGTCCCGACAATTATTAAACGGTTCAAGTTGTTTAGAACTCCCGCAATTTAAATGTTGTATTAACAAGGCAAGATAAGATACCGGTTCGCTACACAAGTTTAAATGAGGCCAATATAAAGCTAGATTTGCCCGCATATGGGCCCCATATTTAATTTTAGGTGAATCGGCATAAGGCCCCCAAACCAATGATATGCATGCAAGATGAATGACAATTTAATATGCGACAAGGTTATATTTCATTTATAATATAGGGTTTGCGGGAAGGGGTTCACACATTAGGGGTCTCGACGGTCTTGGGGTTCCGGGGTTGGGGTCCAGGGTTCAGATCTGGGGTTCAGGGTTCGACGGATTCGTTCTCGGATAGCGGAGGTAGGTCTTGACGCTCCGGGAAGCCGGACTTGGTTCGGTATCGGGGCGCGTCGGATCCTTCCGGGTCGGTGTCGATCTTGGCGTCGTGCAGATCTTGTCGGGTCCCACGGGGTCGATCTTGCCGTTGCGAGGGTCTTGGAGTTCACGTCCGTGTGGCGATCTTGTTGGAACCATATCGAAGGCCCTGATGTCGAGAAGATCTTGGCGGGGGTTTTGTCGGTTTTCGGGTTCTCATCTTGTGTCGGCCTTGGTCTCCCAAAAGGCCAGGAAGATCTTGTTAGACGCGGTCTTCGACCCGAACTTGGCGGCGGGTGTTCACCGAAGCGCGAGCAACAAACCCACGGGGTTCGACGAACTTGGCGTCCCATGGAGGCGAGCTTGGCGTTAGATGGTAGATCTTGTCGCGTCCGGTCCTCGGGGTTCGACCTTCGGGGTTCATGAGGAAGACTTGGCGTATCCGTGGCAAAGTACTCAACATCACCACGACACCACCACACCATCTGAGGTGGTCGATGTCAGCGGCAAACGGCGAGATGCAGGGCGACGGGGGCCTAGCGACGCGCAGGAGGACGGTGGCGGGGCGCGGGGCCGGCGAGGGTCGACGGGGACGCGTCGGGCGAGGGCGACGGGCACGCGGAAGGAGGGGCACCGGGCGGCGGAGGCGGAAGCTGCTCCGGGAGGCCCTGGCGCAGATGGACGGTGGCCGGTGGGCGCCGCGTCAGCAGCCGGCAGCGAGGTCGGGGCGAGGAGGAGGAGAACCGGTGAGGCGGGCGGTCGCGAGGAGTGGCGGTGAGCGCGGGCGGCGCTGGGGCGGGCGGGCGGCCGAGGGAGGAACTCGCGGTCAAGCTGGGTGGAGCAGGCGACGCTGAGGTGAGAGGGAGGCCGCGACGGCGCTAAGGGAGCTCGAGGGCGCCATGGGCGGATGGGCGAGGCGAGCTCGCGAGGTGGGCGGCGCTGGGACGCAGCTCGGCGGAGGGCTGCTGGGCGTGTGGCGAGCAGCGCTTGGCGGAGCAGAGAGGTGGGGAGGAGCGGCAGACGCGCGAGGGGGCGACGGCGGGCGGCGAACGGGCCGGTGGCTGGGAGAGAGGGGGAGAAGCTCGAGGGCGGCGACGGATTGGAGAGGAGGGGGAAACGCGACGGGACCGGGAGGGCGAGGAGGCCGGAGGTGGCTCGGACGGAGGCGGTTGGCCGGCGTGGAGGTCCGGCGACGAAGAGGGGAGAGAGGGGACCGAGGAAGGAGGAGGACAGGGCGTCGGGTCGGGGAAGAAGGAGGTGGGGGAAGCGGTCGCGCGAGGTGGGACCCGGGGTGGGCCACAAAGGGCCGGGTTCTGGGGCAGTGGTGGGACCTGCTAGCAGTGTGCTGCGTGTGTTGGTGGTAGCGTGTAGTGTGTGTGGGGCTGGTTGGGGGTGGTGAGAGAGGGAGAGAGAGAGGGGGTGATGTGTCAGCGCCTGATTGGAGGGGTGAGGGAAGAGGGTGAGGTGGCAGCGTGTGAGTGGCCAGGGTGATGTGGAGGCTGGGTTGGGGTAGATAGTTTGGTAGCTTTAGGATTTAGAAGGGCGGTTAGGTGGACCGATTTATTTTCTGGGGTGGTCGTTCGGGTCAATCGGCCCGTTCGACTGCCCCTATTAAAAATAATTTAATATTTTATTTATTTTCAAATAGCTTTTATAACTAGTTTTAGACAAACAAAATATCCGGAACATCCGGGGGTTTGGCGTTGAATAAAAGTCGTATGCGTTTGAAACCAAAACGGGCTTTGCGAACATAGTTTTATGCAAACAATGCATGATGATGACGATGCAATGCACAAAAACAACGCGATTTTCTAGTAGTGGTTTTGCGGGATGCCACATCTCCACCAATACTCATCAGCAGGATGTCCCTCCTTTTTACAAATTTGACAATAAACACCAGACTGCCAAGGAGAGGGAACACGACCCTTGCGACCATTGTTCTTGCATCGCCCCCTTTGGGGCGACGATCCTGGCTCCCCAATTCCTGGCGTGGGTGTGGCGGCTGCCATGGAGGCATCGAAGGAGGGTGATGTTGCCGAGGTTGTGGATACGGGTAGGTAGCTGGAGCATAGGAAGGTGGGGGATATTGGGGTTATGGGGGAGGGTACTGGGGATGTGGTGGTGCGACATAGGGTGGAGGGGCATATTGGTGGGATGGAAATTGTGGTGGAGTATAGGTATGTGGAGATGGCAGGAGATGTGGTTTGGGTTTGCTGCCCCCATAGGGAACATGAGCACGGTGAGCAGCAGCATTGTCAGAGGATGTGAACGTTCCCATGTTTTGGCCGATTGCAACAAGCATGTTTTCTCGATATTCATCTGACATAAGCTGGGAACACATATCACTAAGAGTGGTAGAAGGATTTGCATTGATAGAGGCAACGAGGGGATTGTAGGTACCATCAAGACCATTGAGGATATAGGGACTGTTTGGTCGGGCTTAAATATAGCTTTTGGAGTTTGGCTTATAAGTCACAAAAGCACCGAAATAAGTGCTTTTGGCTTTTGGTTTTTAACTGGACATAGTAGTATGATGGTATAAGCCAAAATACAAAACGAAAAGCACCAATTAGGTGCTTTTATGGCTTATAAGCCAAAAGCAAAAAAGCCATAAATAAGCACAACCAAACAACCCGATAGACTTTAAGTTCATCATCATCAATTGGCTTTCCTGCAGAAGCAAGTTAAAATGCAAACCCTTCATCTTTGTGAGGAATTGAGAGGCGGTCATATCAAGCTTTTTGGTGTTGGTTAGGGAACCACGAAGAGTTGACACCCTGGTTTTTGATTGAGTGGAGAAAAGAGTAGTGATGGCGTTCCACACATCACGAGCATGAACAAGGCCATAGACATGAGAGCATATCATCGGCAAGGGAGTTGACAAGAAAACTCACCACCTGTTGATCTCTTGTAACCCATACATCATAAATAGGATTAGGGACATAGGTCTTATTTTTGTTCTTGTCTTCAGTGTCAAGAAATTCCGGCGGTGCAAGATTTGTACCTTCCAGAAGGCCCAAGACTCAAGCACCACAAAGGGAAGGCATCACCTGTGTCTGCCATGAAAGAAATTTCTTGCGATTGAGCTTTGTGGCCGGCGGTGGTCCAAAGGAGCCAACGACGGGGTTGGAGGATGTTGACATGACGATATCTGGGGAAGGGAAGGGTGGGATGTGAGGATATTGTTTGGAATAGAAAGCCTTGGGAATTGGAAGATCGGATCATGGATGTTTGAGAGGGAGAGGATCTGGTTGTTTTTTGGAGAGGAGAGGAGGACCGGCGATGGTAGAGATCAGCACCGACGGCGGCAGATCTAAGGGAAGAGGGTAGCTCTCGATACCATGTTGGTTGTCGTTGGTTTTGGGGAACGATGTGTAACCCGTCTAGAGGGCACCAGTTGCATGTTAATAGACAGGGGAATAGCCCCTATATGGCAAAATACAAAAGCAAGACGTATCCGAGTGGAGTACTACTCCATAGCGGTAGGTATATGTACCGTTTACAACTCTAAGAGCATCTCCACTCGGGTTCCTAGGATGCGATCCTAGGGTGATTTTTTGGTCCGGACGCCAAAAATTGGTCCAGTCGCGTTCCCAGGACCCCGGTTTCATCCGGATTTGGTCCAACTTTGGTCCGGACTTCCCATGCCATTCCCAGGATCCTAGGAACGCCGGACAGAACGAAAATGGCGGTGGGCCAACCCTATCTCCTGTTGGATATATTCCCTAGAGGCAATAATAAAAGTAGTTATTATTATATCTTTGTGTTTATGATAAATGTTTACATTCGTGCAATAGTTGTATTAACCGGAAACATTAATACTTGTGTGATTTGTAAACTTATTAGAGTCCCTAGTAAAGCCTCTTTATAATACTAGCTTGTTGGTTGATAGATGATCATGGTTTCCTGATCATGAACATTGACATGTTATTAACAACAAGATCATATCATTAGGAGAATGGTGTGATAAACATACTCCTATAGATAAGCGTAGCATAAAGATCAAGTCATTTCAATAGTTCGTTTGCTATAAGCTTTCAGATACATAGTAACCTAATTCCTTCGACCATGAGATCATGCTAATCACCATCACCGGATGGATGCTTTGATGACATCAAACACCACTTCATAACTGGGTGGTTATAAAGGTGGGATTGAGTGTTCGGAAAGTATGTGTTGAGGCACATGGATCAAGAGTGGGATTTGTCCATCCATATGAAGGATAGATATACTCTGGGCCCTCTCGGTGGAATTTCATCCAATTAGCTTGCAAGCATGTGACTGGCTCACAAGGGATCACATATCACATGAACGAGTAAAGAGTACTTATCGGTAACGAGGTTAAACTAGGTATACAGAGATACCGACGATCAGACCTCGGATAAGTAAATTATCGCGAGACAAAGGGAAATTGGTATCGTATGTAAATAGTTCATTCGATCACAAAGTAATCATAGAAATATGTGGGAGCCATATGAATTTCCAGATTCCTCTATTGGTTATTGATCGAAGAAGAGTCTCACTCATGTCTGCATAATTCACGAACCGTAGGGAGACACACTTAAGGATTCGATGTTGTTTAGTAGATATGGAATGTCAGTAAGAATACTGAATGTTGTTTAGAGTCTTGGATGGGATCCGGGATATCACGAGGAGATCCAGAATGGTCCGGAGAATAAGATTCATATAAGGAAAGTCCAATTCCGAAGTTCGGGAATGATTCCGGTGTTTTCATCAGAATGATCTAGAGGGTCTAGAAGGTTCACCAAACCGGAAGGGGAAGGGTATATGAATGTGTCATGACTAAGTGGAATGATTGCATCATGTCCTAGGTCACTTGGCTGGGCGTTTAAAAGAAAGAAATCAAACTCCAAAATTGAAAGTCAAAATGCAAGTTTGAATAATCAAACTGGGACAATGGTTCCTGGTGGAGGGAGGATAGGAAACCTCCTCTCCCTCCAGCGCGCGCGCCAAGGAGTGGGAGTTGGGGGAGGATACGGCCTCCCCCTCCCCTAGATGCCCCTCCCTCTCATAAATACTGCCCCCCAAGACCACCACAAGCCCTAGCCCCAAGCCGCCGCCTTGGCCACCGCCGGCCTACCTCCTCCTCTTCGGCCTCTAAACCCTATACGCCAAGGAACCCCTCTACTCCACCTATCCGCTCCAGATTAAGTCAAAGCCCTGCGGGATCTCCCCTCTAAACTCCGACACCACGCCGTCATGCTGTCGAAATCGCGAGGAGAGATCTACAACCTCCGCTGCCGGCTGGAACAAGGGAGAGGAAGGTCTTCATCGAGTACCGAACATGTGACCGACTGCAGGAGCGCTGCCGGAACGCGGCGTCGGAAGGATTGTCTATGCAATCTTGAGATCGACAAGTGAACAACTACATCACCCTCGAGAATCTTCCCTTGTTAACCGCTTTGGAATCTTCGAGGGTGAGTACTCTATCGACTCGTTGCTACAATATAGTAGATAGATTTTGGCTTGTGTGTGTTCATGCGGTAGAATTTTTTTGTTTTCCATGCTACGAACCCCCTACATCACCGAACCTAGGCCGAAATCCCGCCCTTTTCTTCTTCTCCTCCTGCCTTTCCTCCCCATTCCCCCGACACCCGCCAGTTCGCCGAGCTCCTGCCCGCCATGACACCCAAGGGTTTATTTAAACCCATATCCAACCTCGACGAACCAAAGGAGAAAAAGGCGAGGAAACCAGGAGCACCGACGAAGAGGCCGGACGGCATGACCAATGCCGAGTGGCTGGTCATTATGCAGAAGAGGAAGGTCGAGTCGGGCGGCCGCAAGGAGAGGAAGGACAAGGCAAAAGCAGCAAAGGAACTTGGCGAGGAACATGAGCTCGCCAAGGATTAGGCGATGAGGGCGAAGCAGGCGGCGATGTCTCGCATGGCGATGTCGCGCCCGAGGCCGGTCGTTCCCCCACAGTACGCCGCCCACTAGGAGAGCCAGCCAAGCGTCGGCTCGCCGGCCGGATTCTCGCTGATCTCGCCGGCCGGCTTCCAAGAGAGCCAGACGAACCCTCGGCAGAGGTACTCCTCGTACCCGAGTTTGACGACGGGTTCAACCCGAACATGGTATTCCCCTACCCCGTGCCTCGCCATCCTTCGGACTTCAACGTCGACATCAACATCCCCTACTCCACCTCTCTGGCGTACGCAGGCCCTTCATCGGCAATGCACTGCGGACCACTTCCGTTTGGCGGCAGCTCGTCGACCGCAACCTTCGGTGAGGCCGACACACACAACCTGTTCGGCGGATTCTCGTCTGATGCGTACATGGAGGACATCATCGCCCAAGGTTCGGCGCCCACTGGCAACCCCTCCTTCACTCAAGAATAGTCCCAGGCCGATGCCGAACACGGCATCGAGTCTCAGGATTTTGCCGAGGGCTAGGCCAAACAAATGCATGCCGAGGACGTGGAGGACGCCGAGGTGTCTGCCTTGGATCCGGCGAAAGGCAGAGGCAAGAGGAAGCCGAGCATGTCGGTGTCGGAGCCACAAATCAAGTGGATGGTGCCTGAGGACCTTTGCCTCGCCGAAGCCTGGAAATCGGTGAGCATGGATCCAGTTACCGGTGCCAACCAGAACTCCAACAACTACTGAAAGCGCGTGAATCTAGCGTTCGACGAGCGTAGCCTTTGCGACCTGAAGTATAGCAAAATTCACATGGTGTGAGGGGAGAAAGCAATGACCAACCATTGGGGGCTCATCTAGGAGGCATGTAGCAAGTGACATAGCTGTGTGGAGGAGGTCGAACGCACACCCGTCAGCGGTGAAAACATGGACAACAAGGTACTTCGCCGACACTACCCGAAGGTATGCCGAGCTCAAGCCTGTCCTGACACACTTTCTGTTGCATTTGCATCTCCTTCGTGCACTCGGCTTGTACCGGGACGACACAAAGACGGAGTTTAAGTTTCACCATGTGTTTATCCTGATCGGGCACTGCGAGAAATGGTTGGACACTCGCAAGACCCTCGCCAAGACCAAGCACGACGTGTACAATCCGGAGGCTCCTCCCCCTGCTGCCGGTGAAGGAAGGCCGGAGCTCGGCTAGAAGAAGGCGAAGATGCTCAAAGCCGTAGGACCTCCCGCCGAGCGCCTCCAAGCTTCTATCGAGAAGTGCATCACCGACACGAAGGCCCATGCCGAGAAGAGGACGGAGAAGACCGACGTGAGGTGGGTGCAGCTGCTTCAGAACCAAGACCGGAAGATCGACCTCCTCAAGGCCGACTACACCGCCAAGAAGAGGAATACGGATCTCCAGTTTCTCATGGGCGGCAAAGACACCTCGGCGATGAGCACTCTGGTCAAGGCCTGGTACATGGCGCGCCACAACGCCGAGATCACGCCTACAGCCGCGCCGACCGTCGCCACTGCTTTGTCGAGCTCCGCTTCCACCTCCTCCAACCAGTCGGTCGGCCACGCCGTCGATACGCCCAACCCCATCGCATCGGTCACGCCAGAGGAGCCCATCCCCATCGACGACGACTGATCGCTGATCCATTTTATCCATTCCTACAATAACTTTGTTGCCGAACACTTTGGGTGTACTTCTGTCCAACATATTTGGCCGAGAGTTCGCCGGTGAGAACGATAAAATTCAAATGTTTCGCCGTTTTTGCTTCGCCTAGAAATACGACCTGAGAATGTGAGTGAAAAACTCGACGTTTTCAGGCCAAAAACTTATTTTATTCGGCTAAATTTGCGTCTGAATTTCGGCCTGAAAACGACCGACGAGTGGAGATGCTCTAATGATTTGTTCAAATTTGCGATCGTTTGCGACGTTTCATAGTACTTGTACTGGAAACACGGTTGGAAAATCGCGCGCCCGTCTGGTGGCGCCGACGGGTGGAGATTCTCTTTGATCAATTGCTCATCGAACAATGTTAAATTCTGTATGTGCCCAACAGAACAGAACATTTTCCGCGCGCCATACGGCGCCATCGTCAACCCCACCGCGGAAGAATCGGATCACGTAGAGCTCACGTGCCCGCACATCAGGCGACCACTACCTGTGATTGGAGAGTGCAACCGCGGCAAGCATCCGAGCTCCTCTCCCCAACCCGAGACCTGTCTGTCTCGCCTCGGCATCTTGCTGCCTGCCTGCCTGCCTCCCCCGTCTTTTCCGCTGCGCACATTCCCCAACGCCACGCCACTAGTGGAGTAGGACTGGACACCGGTAGTCGTGGTCGCCCTCCTGATCTTCCTCTTCTTTCCACCTGCTCGCTTTTGGTCACTCCAACGCCGCGGCGAAGCTTTTAACCCAAGGGAAAGGGATAGGAGGTAAGAAATGGCAGACGGGTGTGCCTACTGCTGGTATTTTGCTGGTCCTGAGGGAAGGTGACACTTTGTTGCGGAGTGGTTGAGTTCTTGTTCGGGGTAGCGCGGTGGATTTGTATGCCCGCTCGCTGTTCAGTCTGGTACCAGGTAGGTCTTACTTTCCTTGGTGCTCCTCTCTGGAGTCTAGACTTCTATATCCAACGACTCCATTCTTCATTGCCGAGGTTGAGCTGGTGGTCTCTTCTTTGATTTCTTCGACAAAGGTTTGTATTTTTTTTCTTCCTTTGGTTGATCTTTGAAGGTTGCGGTTATTTGATCCGACTGATCTTTTGGTTTATCGCTGTTTCAGATTCTTGGGTGGAATCAGCTAGGAGAGATCTTGGGCTACGAATCGCAGAGATGCTCTGCATCGGAACGAGGAAAACAGTCCCCTGCCGGCGCAAAGGAGTGACCCGGTGCTGAACACGGCGGTTACGCACGCTCGCTGCGCACGTGGTGTTCGTCGAAAAGCCACAGAGGTGCAGGTCGCAGACTCTGAGCTCGCAACCGTCGCCATCATCACCATGAGAGATTTCGCGTCCTGCCTCAGCCAGAGCGGCGTCCAGGTCGCCCATGCCTCTTCCCCAGGTGGCCAGAGCATGGTGCAGTGCGCCTACTCCGTCCGCCTGCGCGGCGAACCATGCAGGGCCATCGTCACCTGGAGCAAGGTGGCCGCGGGGCAGGCTCTGGGCATCGCGGTGGACGATTCCTCGGGCCGTTGCCTCTGCGAGACAGCGATAAAGCCGTGGCTGCCCGCGAAGAGGAAAGGCTCGAAGGCCGTGGATGTGGATGGGGGCGCCCTGGACATTGTCTGGGACCTCTCCTCGGCGAAGTTTGCAGCCGGGCCGGAACCACTGGAAGGTTTCTACATCGCTCTGTTCTTTGATCTTGAAGCTGTCCTTGTGCTCGGAGACATGCGCAAGCTGGGAGATCGCGAGGTGTCTTCGGACGCTTTACCTCCTAGTCCAGTCATGGTGGCCAGGAAGGAGCACGTTTACGGGAAGAAGATGTATTCGGCGAAGGCTTGGTTCTTGGACGCTGGTCAGCTTCATCATATCATCACTGTAGAGTGTGACACATCGGGGTTGAAAGATCCAACCCTGGAGATCAGGATTGGAAAGAAGAGAGTATTGCAGGTGAAGAGGCTTGCATGGAAGTTCAGAGGAAACCAGACTATTTATGTCGATGGACTGCCTGTAGAGGTGCTCTGGGATGTGCATGACTGGCTGTTCGGTTCATCGAATGGATGCGCGGTGTTCTTGTTTCAGTCAGGGAAATCCATGGAGAAATTTTTGTCGAGGTCATGCTCACAGGACGAAACAGAGCATACGTCTCATCGGTTTGGTTTCACCTTGATGCTTCATGCATGGAAGGTAGAGTAGAGGGATATACATGATGACAGTTTTTCTTCTGACTACTCTACCGAATGAGTGAATCCTACCAGTAGGAATATACTAGGATCTTGGAAGTTTAACCAAAGCTTGCCCAAGTACTTCAACTTTCTTATTGTTCTAGTTTTAGCAAGTTCTTAGTGGGGTTAGCAAGTTCTTAGTGGGGTTAGCAAGTTCTTAGTGAGGTAGGTTCGTCCGTCTTAAATTTTGGTTCCGATTTTCTGTTGGACGTTTTTGCCCCTACTGTTTCAGAGTATTTACCCTCCCTGCCACCGCTAAGTGGTTGGTTCCTCTCCTCCCGTCCGTCCCCTCCTGCTCGTCTCCTCGCGACCCTGGCCGCCGTCCTGCTCGTCGGCCCTCCTAAACGCGACCTTGCGACGACCCAGCCGCGCCGCCTCGCCCTCCTCGACGCGATCTTGCGATGCGCCGCCGTTATCTATGCCCGCCGTCGCCCCGCCCCACCTTCCGTCCGAAGCTCCGTGCGAGCAGTGCCGCCTCGCTCCAAGAGACTCACGTGACCCGCCGCACCGCCGAATCCGCCTCGAGCCACCATCCCGCTATAGGAGGCGTCCGACGGTGGAACTGGCATCTTGGCTGTGAGAAGGGAAGCGGCACCGCCGACGAAAGGGAGCGGCGACAGTGCAAGGACGTGGCTTGGGACCTTGTCGAGCGAGCCGGGCGGCGAGTATGCCTGAGCCGTGGGGGCCGCAGAGTCCGAGTCACCGCCCTTGAGATAGTCGGTACCGCCCCCTTCGACACCCTTCCACCGGCGGCATTCACCCCTGCGCGAGGGGACAAGGATAGAGAGACGGAGAATAAAAGGCGATGGCAGGCAGTGGACCACTAGAGTTCGCTAAGCATGGATATAGGCCGTCGTCGAGTCCTGTCCCCATCTGGTAACCTATGACACCTGGCACCCCCTCCACAACAACTACCCCAGATGAGCTTCACATCTCTGCGTATATCTCTGTATGTTCGTGTATCCAGTAGATCTGAGGATTTTTCTAATGTTGCAAGTTTTGGTTTTGATTTGGGGCAGACGAATTTGCAGGTTTTGATTGGGGATTCGCCGCCTTCCCATCCCGTCCAGGTGAGCTCCGGCGTTATGGTTCTTGACCGCCATCGGCAACTAGCACATCAGACAATTCTTGAGGTCTCATGCTGAGGCATCTCCAGGGTTGCAACTATCTCACAGCACCTGGTACCGTTTATTGAGGCGTTCGTTTTCTGCTGAGTTATCTCTGAACACTGGCTGTACTGTTTCATTTGATTAGTCTGAGTTGGTTAAATGGGCTACCAATAATGTCTGTCCTTTGCACTTCTGGTAAAACGGCATGTATTGTGTTCTGCAGCTGCTAGAGGCATGGGATCAGCTGTAGAATAATGTGTTATCACTTGGCCATTGTATTTGCCCATTAGCTAAATCTTTTGTTGCTAATTTGTCACTTCAATCAGAGATCTCTATTCGATGGTTCAGATTATGGTTGATCCATTTTTATAACATGAATGGATATTTCGATGCAGCCGTGATAGCTTCATGCTGATCTCAATCAGATAAGCTCCCTTGAATAAATTATTAGTCTATATTTTGGTAGTACTACGAGAGTTAGTTCGTGTGATCTGTAGCAACTACTACAAAAGTTTGTTCTTTGTAAGTACCTCGTTGGCTAAAGTGAACCACGCCCTGTCCTGTAGTTGAATACATAACTTTGTTTGCCTTGTGATGTGCTACCTCCTCCGTACCGAAATACAACATGTATATATTCAAGAATTCAAGTAATGGCGGTATCTAATTTTGTAAGTAGACGCAGCACGAAAATTCATGTGACTGTGATCATAATTACCGAATAAGGTTTGTAGTTAGTGATCTAACATCGTTGCGTAGCGACACATTGGCGTCTGAAAAAAAAACCTCAACTATGCTATGAATTTGCACTACTTGCATCATTATGGTTCAAAGTAAACGAACCTAAGCATATTTGCATGTAAAAAATGAGACCGGAGGGGGAGGAAGACCTCGGTATTCCATATAGATATATTCTGGATGAAGAACCTGGGCAGGCTTGGGTGTGCTAATTAGGCTATGCCTCGGCACACAAGCTTATTTTCATGTACAAGGAAACAATGGGTATGGGCAAGGAGAGATGATGTTGATGTTCTCTTTTTTAACAAAAGAAGATATTCGATGTTTCTCGTGATACATTGAGACCATCAAATACTTATGGCATAGAAGGGGTGTTCACATACCCTACTTTTATAGCAAAATCCTAATGGGAAACTGACAAATACTCAACTTTTCACACAAATTTCAATTATTGCAGAAAACTGAATAAATGTTTGAATTATTTTTCATTCTTTTTATTATCGTCCCGTAGCAACGCACGGGCATTCAACTAGTCCATATAATTTTTGGTATATCAAGAGAGGTTTTAGATAGGCTGGCAGATTCTCGTTCTCCATTTTCACCTTTCCATGAATAGAAATATAAGAACGATTTTCAAAATGATATCTACTACGCTTATACAATATCTATGTATATTCTCACTGAGGCGATGCAGAGAAAGTGTTAACTTTGCAAATCATCTTCCATATGCTCTGTTAAGTTAATATTAGCAAACATGATAGTGATAATCAATAAGTTTCATTTCATAACCGCACAACTCTGACCATTCTATACCTTTTCCCTCAGTATGCTTCACCACTGTATAAATATGCTGATGATACTCAATAGTTAGAGAATTGGACCCAACTGTGGAAGGTGGGAAGGGAAATAAAATTTCCAGAACAATAAATCCTATTGCCTGTTAAGAACTTAGAAGGTGAATCTGTATCTGCCACTTTGATTTTTTCAACTACTACAATTCGCATGATGATCCCCAAATATCCTTCTGTTGATGTACCCCACTGACCGTTAGTTATTTTTAATACTCAGTGCCAGTTTCTCTAGCAGAATATCATGCACTGAGAAGTGCAAAGTTGCATGATACACCTACCACGGCAACATAGATAATGTTAACTTACTTATCCTGAGTTCCTGACGACATCACATGCACATAATAGAGCAATTGAGACAATCACGACTACCACATTCGCTTCAGCTATTTTTTTCATAGATACATGGTTCAGTATATATGATAAGTATTATAGTTTTCTAGATCCCATCTTTCTTATATGTGGTAATGTGGTATGCAAACTGTAAAACCTTGACAAATGTTAAGTTTTAAAGCCCAAGAACACTTTGATTTAATTGCTGTTGCAAACTACACCTAGTTCCATAATCAGATACAGTTTCAAATGTAAAAGTTGAGCTTGTACTACCTTGTTTTGCACAAGTCCGATGATTTTTTTCAACTACAAAATTTAACGGGATAAACCCCAAATATTCTTAAGAAACTTATTCTGATTGCTGAGATTCCCTCTTTTGTACTCTGCTACTTTTGTGGTATATTAGTCGATACTATTTTATTTAGTTAGTTCTTATACTCACCGTCTGTTTCTTTAGAAGAACAGCGTCCACTGAAAAGCTCAAAGTTGCATTTTACACCTACTACTGGATCATAGATAACAATTAAATTTATTTATCCTGTCTGCAACACATGCACATAAGAAACTATAATCAACACTATCATGTCTACCACACTTCATTCAGCATAAACATTCTGTATTATATGGTTGTGTGATTTTGTAGTTTTGTTAGAACCCATCTTCCTTGCATGTGGTATATGATAATGTCTGGCTGATTCCATTTCTACATTTGTCTTCCCATGCCACCTTATACATATTGAGAAACAAATGAAAAAAGGTTTTAAAAATTGCCATTTGCTACTACTCAGCACTATTTATAATTCCTGAGCTATAGAACTGAACGCTAACTTAGTGGTAGGATGCTCTGAACGCTAACTGAACGCTAACTGGCCCCCTGAGGGTGCGAATATCAGCCGAGTTTCTTGTCTCTTCTACTCCCTCCGTCCCAAAATAGATGTCTCAAGTTTCTCAAAATTTGAATGAATCTATATGCTAAATAGTATCTAGATTCATCCAAATTTTGACAAATCTAAGACATCTATTATGGGACGGAGGGAGTATTAAAAAATATGCCGCCAAGGGCTAGTCCCCGGCTGGTCTCATTCTTTTTCACAGTTCTTGTCCTATGTCTGTATATTTTCACTGCAGATATGTAGAGCGACTTGGAAAAATCTGTTGGAAAAATCTGATGTCCTATGTTGTGTTTAGTTGACAGATCTAGCAAAGATAATGATGCAAGTCAGCAGGTTTCATTTCATAGCCGCAGAACTCTGAGCATACTGCAGCATGTGCATCACAATAGATATATGTTGATGATCCTTTCTAACTAGATAATTGGTCCAAATGCTGAAGATGGAAAATAAAACGTCCAAAACCAAGGAATCAGATTACTAGGTACTCCCTCCGTTTCTTAGAATAAGACCTGTAAATTTAGTCAAAAGTCAAATATCACAAAGTTTGACCAAACTTTTTGAAAAAACTATAAACCTATAGAGGGTCAAATCAATCTTATTAGACACATTATGAAATATATTTTCATACTGTAGCTATCTATTATCGTAATTATTCATAGTCTTTTTTATAAACTTGGTCAAATTTTGCATTGTTTGACTTTTAACTAAATTTATAGACCTTATTCTAAGGAACGGGGTAGTAAAATTTTGGAATTTGTTGTCCTATCCTTTTCTCTAGAAATAAAGTTTACAGGATGATCCCCAACAGTTCTCAAAACAACGAGTCCTATTCCTGAAGATTCAACTAGTCTAATTTTAATTTAGTTGTTCTTACACACATTGCGAGTTGCTGTACTAGTAAACGTTCATGCACTCAGAGGTGCAAAGTTGCATTGTACACCTACCACATCAGCATAGATAATGTCCAACTTTGTTTATCCGGACTACAACACATGCGCATAATACAATAATCAACACCAACTTTACCACCACATTTGGTTCAACATTTTTTTATAGATAAAGTCACTTGGTTAAGCATATACAATACGTATGGAGCTAGTTTTTGCTAGACCCATTGTTATAAACGCGACAAGCAAATAACGAAGAACGAAAATAAAATCACAGCAGTGGATACAAGATTTTAACGTGAAAACATCTCTAACAAAGAGAGGGAAAAAACACGGAAGATAGTCAGTAAAATTGTTGGGTCATGTCTCTCCACATGGAGGTGTGTTGGCAGTCCAACATCAGCCCGTGAAAGTCCAACGCGTTTCAACTATTGATCTATGTTCGTATTCAACGACTGAGGTGCTCCTGAGGAGAGGAGTAGAAAAGAAAACCCTAGCCACCCTTGGTGGCTGTGTGACTCAATCAGAGTATGAACTGAGCAAGGGAGAGGGTGAGAGAACACACAAGAACAACACAACCTAGTGAGAAGATAAGAAGGAGAGGTGATTTCTGTCCAGATTTCTGAGATCTAACCGGTTTGTATTTAAGCTGGTATTTGAAGTCTCAAACATGCTTGGATTGGCTCAAAACTTGGTGAGCTTGTTCCTTGCTTTGATTACTTCAATATGGTTAGCTGGTTTGATATTTGGGTTAGTGTATTATCATATTTGGAAGCGGTTTAGTTAGTTTGGACTGCTGCAGTTTCAGCACAGAGCGATTTTGGTAGACGAACAGTCTGGGAAGGCAAACAGTGTCCGATTGACCTGAAATTTGGCATGTATGTTGGGTACTCGTATGGCAGCTCATGTACCAAGTTTGGTGCTCATTGGATTTGCGGTTTAAGAGTAGTTTGCGGATTACCGAAGGGGACAAAAACTGAGATACTCTGCTTTGTTGTAATCTTTCTCTCAAATGGTTGTTGTTGCTGTTGCCGGTGGGCAACGTGCTGAGTGTGTTGTATATCTCTAGATGTTCTAGAGAAGACTCTGTACCCAGGTTGCTCATAGTGAAGCTCGGTGGACCGGTTGGTCCGCACCCATGGTTTTTTTCTCCTCGTCTTGAGGAGATTTTTCCATGTAAATCCTTGTGTCACCTATGCATATGCTTATTATTTTATTTATGTTGCATATGTGTTGATTGAAACTATCCTCGAGATTCACCGCAAGCATCAGGGGTTGTGCTTCTTCCCCCATCAAAGTGGTATCAGATCTGAGGTTCAGTTCGAAGTCAGTTTCAAAGCAAGGTTTGTTTTGGGCTGGGTGCATTTGCTTGTGGTGAAGGATGGAAGTGAATACCAACAGAATGATTTCTTTGAATGGTACAAATTATCAAGCATGGAAGAGTAATATGAAGGACTTGTTATATGTGAATTATTACTGAAAGCCAGTGTTCTCCACTGAGATGCCAAGTGATATGCAAGAAGATCGTTGGGAGGTACTTCATCTCCAAGCTTCTGGGTTCATCCAACAATGGGTGGATGATAATGTTTTGAACCATATCATTGATGAGTCACATGCACGTACCTTATGGCGGAAATTGGAGGAGTTGTATGCCTGCAAAGAAGATACCAACAAGATGTTCCTGATCAAGAAATTGATGTGTTTGAGGTACAAGGAGGGCACTCCAATTGCAGATCATGTGAATGGATTTCAGGGCATTATAAATCAGCTATCTTCAATGGGAATCACATTTGAAGATGAAGTTAGAGCCTTGCTGCTACTTGGCTCATTACCGAACACTTGGGATACCTTTAAGGTCACCGTGTGCAATTCAACACCTAATGGAGTAGTCACTTGGAACCTTGTGAAGACCAAGGTACTAAATAAAGAGTCCAGAAAAATTGCTGATAATGACGGTTTTTCCTCAAATTCTAAAATTTTAGTGACCGAGTCATGGGAGAGAAGCAAGAGCAAAGGTTCGAGTAAGGGAGGAGAAAGAAGTAGAATCAAATCAAGAGGCAAAGACAAGTAAGCTGGTATTATATGCCATCACTGCCATGAGAAGGGCCACATCAAATGGCATTGTGAACAATGGAAGAAAGACAAAAAGAAAAAGAAGAAAGTTCAGAAACAGGCCGACAGTGATAGTGACGGTGAGGGAGGTCGTATTGCTATGGTGAGAAGATCATGTTTCCCATGCATGGAGAACATGATGGCAGTATTGTTTCCACCACTGAGGAGAGGATCACTGTAGTTTCTGATGATACCATCAACCTTGTAGATGGTTGTGAAATGACTTGGATTCCGGACAGCGGTGCTACCATACATGCTACATCTTGTAGAGAGCTCTTTGTTGAAGATATGCCCAAGAGGCAATAATAAAAGTAGTTATTATTATATCTTTGTGTTTATGATAAATTTTTACTTTCATGCTATAATTGTATTAACCAGAAACATTAATACTTGTGTGATTTGTAAACTTGTAAGAGTCCCTAGTAATCCTCTTTGTAATACTAGCTTGTTGGTTAATATATGGTCATGGTTTCCTGATCATGAACATTGAGATGTTATTAACAACAAGATCATATCATTAGGAGAATGATGAGATGGACATACTCCTATAGTTAAGCATAGAATAAGATCAAGTCATCTCAATAGTTTGTTTGCTATAAGCTTTCAAATACATAGTAACCTAAATCCTTAGACCATGAGATCATGATAATCACCATCGCCGGATGGATGCTTTGATGACATCAAACACCACTTCGTAACTGGGTGGTTATAAAAGTGGCATTGAGTGTTTAGAAAGTATGTGTTGAGGCACATGGATCAAGAGTGGGATTTTTCCATCCATATGACAAATAGATATACTCTGGGCCCTCTCAGTGGAATGTCATCCAATTAGCTTGCAAGCATGTGACTGGCTCACAAGGGATCACATATCACAGGAACAAGTAAAGAGTACTTATCGGTAACGAGGTTGAACTAGGTATACAGAGATACCGGCGATCAAACCTCGGATAAGTAAAGTATCGCGAGACAAAGGGAAATTGGTATCGTATGTAAATGGTTCATTCGATCACGAAGTAATCGTAGAAATATGTGGGAGCCTTATGAATTTCCAGATTCCTCTATTGGTTATTGATCGGAGAAGAGTCTCGATCATGTCTGCATAATTCACGAACTGTAGGGAGACACACTTAAGGATTCGATGTTGTTTAATAGATATGGAATATGAGTAAGAAGATTGAATGTTGCTAGGAGTCTCGGATTGGATCTAGTACATCACGAGGAGATCCAGAATGGTCTGAAGAATAATATTCAAATAAGGAAAGTCCAATTCCAGAGTTCGGGAATGGTTTTGGTGTTTTCACCAGAATGTTCTACAAGGGTCTAGAAGGTCCACTGATCCAGAGTGGGAAGGATACATGGATGTGTCATGACAAAGTGGAGTGGTTGCATCATTACCTAGGTCATTTGGCTGGGCAATGGGAAGAGAGAAATCAAACTCTACTTTGAAAAGTCAAACGCCAATTTGAAAAGTCAAATCCCAACATTGGTTGCCTAGTGGAGGGAGGGAAGGAATCCTACCTAAGGGAGGATTCCTCCCTCTCCATGCCACCGGCAAGCAAGGGGAGTTTGGGGAGGACTCCCCTCCCCTTTCTGCCCCTTCCTCTCATAAATAGAGGGGAGGGGGTGCCCCTTGCCCTCCTACACCTCATACCCTAGATTGGTTGCGGCCTCTAAAGTTGTATTCGATTTAGAGCCTCTAAAAGTATCCGCCGTTTAAATCTCTACTAGCCGCCGACCACCTCTAAACCTCGGCCCTCTAAACCCTAGATCTCCGAGGCCCTCTTCTACTCCACCATACCCGCTTCGGCTTAGGCGAAGCCCTGCGGGATTTCCCCTCTACTTCTGACACCACTCCATCGTGATGCCGGAATCGCGAGGAGAGATCTACAACCTCTGAATCCTGCTGGAACAAGGGAGAAGAAGGTCTTCTTCGAGTACCGAACGTGTGACCGACTGCGGGAGCGCTGCCGGAATGCGGCGCCGAAAGGATCATCTACACGATCTTGAGATCGACAAGTGAACGACTACAACACCCACGAGAATTCGATCTCGTTAACCGCTTTAGGATCTTTGATGGTTAGTACTCTATCGACTCGTTGCTACAATCTAGTAGATAGATCTTGGCTTGTGTGTGTTCATGCGGTATAATTTTTTTGTTTTCCATGCTACAAACCCCTACACTCTTCACCAACTACACAACAGGTGATTTTGGTGTTGTGAAGATGGAAAATAATGATAGAGAAAAAATCATTAGAAGAGGAGATGTGCAATGGAGATTGAAAATGGTACGACACTAGTCCTTAAGTCGGTGAGGCACGTTGAGGCCCTTCGGCTCAACATTATCTCGGTTGGATTGCTTGATGGAGATGGGTACTCGAGTAGATTTGGAAATGCATAGTACAAGCTCACCAAAGGAAACTTGATTGTTGCAAAAGGTAACATGGTTTCAGTTTTGTATCATGTTCATGCTAAGCTTTCTGCTGGTTGTGTCAATGTATTGCAGAAAAAGGATGTGTGTGCCTTATGGCACAAGAGACTTGGGCGCATGTGTGAGAAAGGGATGACGGTGCTAGTGAAGAAAAATCTGTTGAAAGGTATGAAAGGTGTTCACATCAAGAAATGTTTAGATTGTTGATACGTCGGAAACGTATCTATAATTTTTTATGTTCCATGCTTGTTTAGTATCCACTTTGCTATGTTTTGTCTACACTTTGAGGTATTTTTATACACTTTCTGGAACTAACCTATTAACAAGATGCCACAGTGCCATTTGCCTGTTTTCTTCTGTTTTTGGTTCCAGAAAAGGTAGAAAATCAATATTCTCGGAATTTGACAGGACAAAATCGAATCTTCCTATTTTTCCCGAAGAAACACGGAACCACAAAGCAGAGGTGGAGGAGGACACCAGGGTGGCCGCACCCCCTAGGCGCGGTCCAGCCCTGGTGGCGCCCATAGGGGGTGTGGGACCCCTTGCCTTCCATCGACCTTGCCTCCTTCGCCTATAAGAAGCCTCCGCCCCGAAAACCCTAAATCATTCAGAAGAAATCCACGAAAACCTCCGTAGCGCCATCGCCACCGAAGGGGATATTCGGGGGGACAGAAAGTCTCTGTTCCGGCACCTTGCGGGACAGGGAAGTGCCCCCGGAGCCATCTCCATCGATCTCCACCACCATCTCCATCACCGTTGCTGATTCCCATGATGAGGAGGGAGTAGTTCTTCCTCGAGGCTAAGGTCTCTACCGGTAGCTATGTGTTCATCTCTCTATGCATGATCATGTTGTGGCTATGAGATTTGTAATCAAGTAGATCTACCTTGCTACTCAAGTGCTTCAATAGATCTCTGCTCTCCCCATGTGTGTGAAAGTGACAGCGTGCACACCATGATGGCACTTAGGCTAGAGTCTACATAAATACTCATCGTGCTTTAATAGATCTAGGATTTTCCCCACGTGTGTGAAAGTGACATCGTGCATGCCGTGTGTGTGGCACTTAAGCTAGGTTATATATATATTTGTGTAGGGTTCGCAACATAGAAAACAAAAATTTTCCTACGATGTGAACTATATACCAAGATCTATCTACTAGATACAAACAATGGGCGGATGTATATCCATAGATAACATACCCTTTAAGACCGACAAAGCTTAACGAGTTCAACTCGTGGTTGATGTAGACGATCTCTTGCCGATCTCAAGATCGAGAGGAAGTCCTAGCGCCGCAAATCAGCAGCAAGATCCGTCGCACACACGTTTGAGGCACCGAGCAACCTCCGCCTCCTCGCCCAGCGATGCAGGAAGCACAACTCTTTCTTGCCGAATAGCCACTGGGAACATGTATCTCGCTAGTCCGAGACCATGGGGATAAATTCTAGAGGGGAGAGATCCTTCACGAGGAGGTGTGAGAGACAAGTGAGGAGGGGCTCCTTTATAGGAGGAGGGCACCCAAGGGGTGGCCGCCACCATGGGGCTGCCCTCCTCCTTCATTCATGTGGGTGGACACTCCACTCACAAAATGCCCTTTAAAATCCCTCCACTCAAAAGTCCACTCAAATTCCCATTAAATTTCCACCAAATTTAATGCAAACTCTCATTAAATAAAACTCTTTTATTTTATTCAGAACTTTGTCAATTACTTTAATGACAAACATTCACAAATAACCCCTTGCTAGAATTCTATTTCACATGCATAACCACTTTATGCAATTTCACCAAAACCTGCTTTCGGTATCTAGTGAAATAAATTCCGCTTGTTCATTCTTTTCGGCATGAAACATTTGCTCCAATTGGATGTCTGTGTCTCTTAAGTGTGTCACCCTACGGTTCGTGAATAATGCGGACATGATCGAGACCCTCTCGGATCAATAATCGAAGCGGATCCGAGACCCATATCGACTCCCACACATTCAACGATGACTTTCTTGTGATCGTTGGAACCTTTTACGCTAGTATCTTAATCCCTTTGTTTCACGATATATTACATGTCCGAGATTCGATCATCGGTATCTCCATACCTAGTTTGATCTCGCATCGACATGCACTCTTTTCGTTCTGTGATATAACATTCTAGTGATCAAATCACTTGCTTGCAAGCTAATCAATGTGATATCACCGAGAGGGCCTGAGTATATCTATCCGTCATCGGATGAACAAATTCCACTCTCGATCCATGAGCCTCAACATAACACTTTATTAGTTACGAATCCATCTTTATAATCACCCCGTTACGGTGTGACGTTTGATGTTATCAAGAAACTCTTCGGTGTTAGTGATTGACATGATCTCATGGTCTAAGGATTAGGATCACTTCGTAAGTTGTTATAGCAATATAAACTCAATGACTTTGATCGTAATGCTATACTTGGATGAATGTTCATCACACCATTACACTAATGTTGTGATCCCGTTATTAACAACATCCAATGTCCATGATCGGAAACCTTGATCATCTTGTTAATCAACGAGCTAGTTTATGAGAGAGGCATAACTAGGAACTTTACGCTTTGTTTATTTAACACACATGTATTAACGTTTCCGTATTAATACAATTATAGCATGCAAAATAAACATCTATCATATACTTGGAATACACATAATAAACACTTTATTATTGCCTCTCAGGGCATATTCCCTTGAGTCTCCCACTTGCACTAGAGACAATAATCTAGTTACATAGTGATAAATCTAACACCCATTGAGTTCTCGTGTTGATCATGTTTTGCTCTAGGAGAGTTTTAGTCAACGGATCGCTACATTGAGATCCGTATGTACTTTACAAATCTTTATATCTCCATCTTTGACATGCTCATGGATGGAGTGAAACCGCATAATATGCTTGGAATGCTTGTGAGACCTTGGATCTTTGGCATTGGCAATGGCACCATTGTTGTCACAATAGATCACCATTGGGTCCAACGTTTGCCACCACTCCTAGTTCGGATATGAACTCCTTCATCCAAATCGCTTCCCGAGCCGCTCAAGCAAAGCAACATATTCGCCTCCGTTGATCCCGCTACCACAGTTGTTTGGAGCTCCTCCAACTAACCGCCCGCCATTCATGAGAAATACGATCCGGATTGAGACTTAGAGTCATCCGGATCGGTGTCAAAGCTAGCGTCGACATAACACTTAGCGACGAGCTCTTCTTCACCTCCAGATACAAGAAACATACCCTTAGTTCTTCGTAAGTACTTAAGGATATTCTTGACCGCTATCCAAAGGTTCAACCTGGATCCAATTGGTACCTACTAGTCAAACTAATAGCATGTGCCACATCCGTCTTGTACATAGCATGGCGTACATTATAGAGCCTATGGCTGAAGCATAGGGACTTTGTCCATTATCTCTCTTTCTTCATGAAGCCGGACTTTGAGTCTTACTCAATGTCTTGCCTTGCAACATAGGTAAGAACCCCTTCTTACTCCGTCCATTTTAAACTTCTTTAAAATCTTATCAAGGTATGTACTTTATGATTGCCCTATTAGGCGCCTAGATCTATCTCTATAGATCTTTATGCCTAATATGTATGACGCTTCACCTAGGTCCTTCATTGAAAATTTGTCGTTAGATAACTTTTAACACTGTTTAAAGATCTATATCATTTCCGATCAATAATATGTCATCCACATATAATATCAGAAATGCCACATTGCTCCCACTCACTTTCTTGTAAATACAAGCTTCTCCATAAGTTTGGACAAATCCAAACTCTTTGATCACCTCATCAAAGCGGAGATTCCAACTTCGTGATGCTTGCTTCAATCCATAGATGGATCGATGAAGCTTGCACACCTTGTTAGCATCCTTAGGATCGACAAAACCCTTTGGTTGTATCATATACAACTCTTCTTCAATATTACCATTGAGAAACGCGGTTTTGACATCCATCTGCCATATCTCATAATCGAAATATGCAGCAATTGCTAACATAATCCTAACTGACTTTAGCATCGCCACGGAGAGAAAGTCTCATCGTAGGCAACTCCTTGAATTTTTCGAAACCCCTTTGCGACAAGTCGAGCTTTATAGACGGTTACATTACCATCAGCATCAGTTTTCCTTTTGAAAATCCATTTGTTCTCCACGGCCTTCGGTTGTGAGGTAATTCCACCAAGTTCCAAACTTGATTTTCATACATGGATTCCATCTCGGATTTCATGGCTTCTAACCATTTGTTGGAATCCGGCTCATCATCGCTTCTTCATACATCGCAGGTCATCATTTTCATCAACCATGAAATTCATGACAGATTTCCATGACTCGGGAGCCGCGTCTGCTTTGACTGCGAGGTTCGGTAGTACTCTCTCGAGTTTCATGATCATTATCATTTGTTCCTCTTCAATAGGTGGAGCCAACTCCGAACAACTTCCGGCCCGCTACTCGCCATACTTTGAAGAGAAGGTTCCACAACCTCTTCGAAGTTCTACCTTCCGACTACTCACACCTTTCGAGAAACTCTTTCTCGAGAAAGGATCCATTCTGGCAACAAAAACCTTGCCTCAGATCTGTGATAGAAGGAATACCCAATAGTTTCTTTAGTGTATCCTATTAGGTCTCGATTTTCCGCTTTGGGTTCGAGTTTATCCGGTTGAAGTTTCTTCACATAAACATCGCATCCCCAAACTTTAAGAAATGATAGCTTAGGTTTGTTTCCAAACCACAATTCATACGGTGTCTTTTCAACGGATTTAGATGGTGCCCAATTTAAAGTGAATGCAGCAGTTTCTAGTGCATAACCCCAAAATGACAACGGCAAGTCCGGCAGAGACATCATAGATCGAACCATATCTAATAAAGTACGACACGACGTTCGACACACCATTTCATTGTGGTGTTCCTACAGTGTGAGTTGTGAAACAATTCCACACTCTTTCATGTGAGTGCTAAACTCAGAACTTAGATACTCACCTCCACGGACCGTAGAAATTTGATCTTTCTATTACGATGATTTTCCACTTCATTCGAAATTCCTTGAACTTTTCAAAGGTTTCAGACTTGTGTTTCATCAAGTAGATATAACCGTATCTACTCGAATCATCCATGAAAGTAACAAAATAACGATATCCACCTCACGACACACTCATTGGACCACATACATCGAATGTATGATTTCCAATAAATGCCGCCTGCTCCATTGAACCGAAAACGGCGTTCTAGTCATCTTGCCCATAAGGCATGTCTCACATGTATCAAATGATTCATAATCAAGTGATTCCAAAAGTCCATCCGAATGGAGCTTCTTCATGCGTTTAACGCCAATATGACCTAGACGGCAGTGCCACATATATGCGGATATATCATCATTAAGTTTAATCCTTTTAGCGTCAACATTATGAATATGTGTAACATTATCATCGAGATCTAATAGAAATAAACCATTCATCATCGGTGCATGACCATAAAAGATTTCATTCATATAAATGGAACAACCATTGTTCTCGGATTTAAATGAATAACCACTTCGCATCAAACACGATCCAGATACAATGTTCATGCTTAGTGCAGGCACCAGATAACATTTATTCAAGTTTATAACTAATCTCGACGGCAAGTGGAGAGGCAGCGTTCCGACGGCGATCACGTCAACGCTTGATCCATTGCCGACACGCATCTTGACCTCACCCCTTGCTAGCGGCCGCTTGTTCCGCAGCCCCTGATTCGAGTTAAAAATATTAGCAACTGAACCGGTATCAAATAACCATGTGCTACTGCGAGCACTAGTCAAGTACACATCAATAACATGTATATCATATATACCTTTGCTTGCCTTGCCGGCCTTCTTGTCTGCCAGATACTTGGGGCTTATGCTTCCAAAGGCTGGCCCCTTACAATAGTAGCACTCGAGAATCGACTTAGGTCCAACTCGGGTTTTTTCGTAGCGGAAACAGGCTTGCCGCCTTACTTCCTTCCGCTTTTCCCTTCTTGTCTTTCTTGAAACCAGTGTTCCTATTGATCATCAACACTTGATGTTCCTTTTGATCTCCACTTCGCAGCTTTTAAGCATTGATAGAAGCTCGGGGAGAGACTTCTTCATGCCTTGCATATTATAGTTCATCACGAAGCTCTTATAGCTAGGTGGCAGAGACTGCAGAACACGATGGATGCCTAAGTCAATGGGAATCGATATTCCCAAGGACACAAGCTTATCGCGTAACCCGACATCTTGAGTACATGCTCACTAACGGAGCTGTGCTCTTCCATCATGCAGCTAAAGAACTTTTCTGAAGCGTTGTAGCTCTCTCAGCAAAGATGTGTGTCGAAAATCATTTTCAACTCACCCATTGTATCAAATGCATTGCCGTTTTCGAAACGCTTTCGAAGTTCCGGCTCTAGCCCATACAATATGCCGCAATGAACTAAGTTGTGGTCCTCCTGACGAGTCTGATAGACATTCTTCTCCTCGTCAGGGGCATCATCTAAAGGTGGGGGCCTAACGGCGCTTCTAGCACATATTGCTTTTGTGCAGCAGAGAGGAGAATCCTCAAATTCATGGCCCATTCGGTAAAGTTGCTACCGTTCGTTGCTAGTTTCTCTTTATCCATGAACACATTGAAATTAAAAGAAGGTGGTGCCATCTACAACAGAATTTGTAAAGTTTAGACTAAGTGTATGATAGATTGAGTTCAACTAATCTATATTACGAATGAACCCCCACTCAAAAACGACATCCCTCGTGCCTTTTTGGTGATTACATGAACCAAATCCACTACACCAAGTCCGATCGTCACGTGAGTCGGTATAGCTTCAAAGGCGAGCATCAAATGGGCATCATATCAACTATATGACTCATGCTTAACCTTTCGGTCCGTGTTCCGAGGCCATGTCTGTACATGCTAGGCTCGCCAAGTTAGAACCTTAGTATTCGCGTGTGTAACTGTTTTACACCCGAAATATGGTCGTGGATCCAAGAACACCCGATCATCACGTGATGTCTTGGAGCGACGAAAACATAATCGGTGCATACTAAAGGAAGAACACATTCTTATCTTGATATTTAAATGAGGGATCATCTTATTATGCAAACAAAGCGCTAAACAAGCAATATAAGATGCTATCAAACATCATATGTTTATTAGTGAAATGATATGGTTCCCGCAGATGATCTCTATCATGTGCATCGTGGTATGATCACTATCATACCTATATGTGTAAATCCAAGGTCTATGGATTTTACACGCTATGTGTGTTGTAAGAGTATCATCTCATACTTCTACTTACAACACTACCATATCATAACACTAGCCCAACAACAATCTAAACTAGACGCCTCTAATTTATCCATTGCAAGTTTTACGTGGCTTAGGGCTTTCGAGATAGAACCGTTCTTACCTACGAACATGAACCTAACGAGGATAATCAAATTGTTGACAACTCGCTTGCAAAATAGATATTGACTATAGTAGGAGGCAGACACCGCTAGCCACTTATGCAAACTAGTTGCATGTCAAGCGTGGAACAGGTCTCATGCGAGGACATGTAAAGTTTGTCCGGGCCGCTTCATCCCACTATGCCACCAATATCCAAAATTACAAAAAGGAGCAACAACATGATCATCATCGCCACATACTCATATGTGTACTACCTGTAAAGTATCTATGCATAGATCCGGCTCGATACCACTATAGGGTTCGCAGCATAGAAAACAAAAATTTCCTACGATGTGAACTATATACCAAGATCTATCTACTAGATACAAACAACAAGGATGTATATCCGTAGAGAACATACCCTTGAAGACCGACAAAGCTTAACGAGTTCAACTCGTGGTTGATGTAGACGATCTCTTGCCGATCTCAAGATCGAGAGGAAGTCCTAGCGCCGCAAATCAGCGCATCCGTGCTCGCACACGTTCGAGGCACGAGCAACCTCCGCCTCCGCGCTCAGCGATGCAGCGGAAGCACAACTCTTTCTTGCCGAATAGCCACCGGGAACATGTATCTCGCTAGTCCGAGACCATGGGGATAAATTCTAGAGGGGGAGAGAGATCCTTCACGAGGAGGTGTGAGAGACAAGTGAGGAGGGGGGCTCCTTTTATAGGAGGAGGGGGGGGGGGCACCCAAGGGGGTGGCCGCCGGCCATGGGGGCTGCCCCCTCCCCTCCTTCATTCATGTGGGTGGACACTCCACTCACAAAATGCCCTTTAAAATCCCTCCACTCAAAAGTCCACTCAAATTCCCATTAAATTTCCACCAAATTTAATGCAAACTCTCATTAAATAAAACTCTTTTATTTTATTCAGAATTTTGTCAATTACTTTAATGACAAACATTCACAAATAACCCCTTGCTAGAATTCTATTTCACATGCATAACCACTTTATGCAATTTCACCCGAAAACCTGTTTCGGTATCTAGTGAAATAAATTCCTGCGCTTGTTCATTCCTTCGGCATGAAACATTTGCTCCAATTGGATGTCGGTGTCTCTTAAGTGTGTCACCCTACGGTTCGTGAATAATGCGGACATGATCGAGACCCCTCTCGGATCAATAATCAGAAGCGGGATCTGGAGACCCATACTGACTCACACACATTCAACAATGACTTTCTTGTGATCGTCGGAACCTTTTATGCTAGTATCTTAATCCCTTTGTTTCACGATATATTACATGTCCGAGATTCGATCATCGGTATCTCCATACCTAGTTTGATCTCGTTACCGACATGCACTCTTTTCTCGTTCCTGTGATATAACATTCTAGTGATCAAATCACTTGCTTGCAAGCTAATCAATGTGATATCACCGAGAGGGCCCAGAGTATATCTATCCGTCATCGGGATGAACAAATTCCATTCTCGATCCATGAGCCTCAACATAACACTTTATTAGTTCTGAATCCATCTTTATAATCACCCTGTTAAGGTGTGACGTTTGATGTTATCAAGAAACTCTTCCGGTGTTAGTGATTGACATGATCTCATGGTCTAAGGATTAGGATCACTTCGTAAGTTGTTATAGAAATATAAACTCAATGACTTTGATCGTAATGCTATACTTCGGATGAATGTTCATCACACCATTACACTAATGTTGTGATCCCGTTATTAACAACATCCAATGTCCACGATCAGGAAACCTTGATCATCTTGTTAATCACGAGCTAGTTTATGAGAGAGGCATAACTAGGAACTTTCTGTTTGTTTATTAAACACACATGTATTAACGTTTCCGTATTAATACAATTATAGCATGCAAAATAAGCATCTATCATATACTTGGAATACACATAATAAACACTTTATTATTACCTCTCAGGGCATATTCCCTTCAATTTGTTATGAGTTATATTTTGAGTTGGTTTTCTCTATGAAATTGTGGTGTTTGTTGGAACCATCTAGCACTCAAGATGACAGTGTGGGGTTATCTAGATTGGGGAAGGCCCTACCGTGGATTAGAGTATCCAACCGGAGAGTATTAAGAGTAGTACCATGTAACACCCTCAGAATCGACCCTATGCAAGTTTCAGCGATTCCCGCCAAACCCGCATAGAAACGATTCAAAGGTGCCCACCAGGCACTTTCGTGCGGGTGGAAAACGAAGTAATAACATTACACAACAGTCCTCGATGGGACCCACAGAACAGATATATATACAACACGACTCCATGAGTCAAGAATACAGATAAATATACAAAGATCCAAATCACCTTGAAAATGATAGGGCGTCCGACTACGGACAAGATGCAAATGGGGCTAAGAGCCCTGAAGAATAACCAATGGCGTCCATAACCCTGCCAGTGCGGAAGGGTAACCCCGCTAACGACGTCGATCTCAAAACCTTAAACAAAAAGGGGTGCCGACAAAGGGCAAAGGAAAAGAGGAGCGTCGATCGAGGCGACACACGAGGCTAGAATTCGGCGGTCCTCGCCTACATAGGTATGGTGGACTGAAGCGGCAGCGGCAGCATGCACTAAACAACCTATAGAGACTCGATATAACTGATGGCTATCAGAGAGGGGTAAGAAAGACCTATTCGGATCCAACCTGAATCTAACACCAAACAATCCCATCCTGGTATTTCCCCCTCGAGACCAAACGAGGAAGTCAACCGAGGAACTCACGCAGTTGGCAGTTTTACTTATTCAGTTATCGTTGCAGCAATTACTAGTCAAGTATAGATAATCATCCTGATAAAATAAGCAGTGGGCCATTTTAGTTAACCATTCCATTGTAGTGGCAATACTTACTAGTCAGGAACAATTAGCATGAGATATCCCAAAACCCAGCAGTTTTTGGTACTTTTATTTAGCCATTCCGTTGTAGTTGCAATACTTACTAGTCAGATACAATTGTCGCAAGCGACAAACCAAACAAGCAATTGTTGGCAGTTTTATTTAGCCATTCCATTATAGTGAAGCTGATTACTAGTCATTATAAAGTCAAATTTATAGCACTACTTTAGTTATAGTTGTCTATGATCGAGATACTGTGCTCCAAGTCGTCCATAACATGAACCACGGCTTTGAAAGTTTTACCGGCGGGGTGCACAAATAGCAACACACACTCGATCAACCTCGGAAAAACCAAATCAAACCCAACGAGGCCTTCACGACAAAGCAATCACAGATTCAGAAATATTTCAGGGGCCACCCTTGGAGTACACCATAGCGAAGTTAGTGACTCGAGACGGACCCGAGGTTTGGGTGGGCGGTGAGCATTTGGGAACCCAAAACTAGGCTTGTCGACACAGCCAAAACGTGTCCCGATCCTAAGCATGACAGTGTGCTCCTCGCACAATCGTAAATAAAGCAAGAGCATGGCATAAGTACAGGATAGTAAATAAAACCTCAAACTAGTTTGTGGCCCCAAGAAATAAGTGAATCAAGCTCGCTCGGGGTCCTATAATCCTCCCGGATGTGGATAGCGCGATAAATCAAGGAACATGTATCAAGTACTCGGGGTCCTACGGGACACAAGTGGACGGTTAACAACCAAATAACATCTATTGCCCACCTGTGCCTCTGCTTACTTACTTCAAATTTTAGTTGTTAAACAGTAAATAAAGTGAACGATAAGTAAAGCCATGATCATCTCCAACATCAGACATGCGGCAATACTCCAACAACTGTGGTACATGACGACACGCAACAGCACTTGAGCAAGCGACTACGACGCGCAGGTCCAACTAGCTACCAAACCACATGTAATAGGATGTGTCCAAGGCAATATAGGGCTGCAAGGGATATCACGGATACGGAAACTAGAGCATCGCAACACAGATAGCAATAGATCAACAGGAGGGAATAAATACTATAAAAGTAAGATAGTTAGAAAGGGGGAGATGCTCGCCTGAAAAACATTGCCGAAGGTTCAACCGAAGATCGGGTCGACACTCGCATCAACTCAACGGCCTTATCCGCGAAGAAGCAAAACACTAGAATAAACACCGGATGCACTATTTAATACTACAGCAAAAGATCGGGCATGATGCATGTATGATGTATGACATGGCAAAGGTGCGATGCAATTAGGTCATATTAAGTGGAACCGGGGTCCCGACAATTAATTATATCGTTCATGTTGGTTAGGTACCCCGCAATTTAAATGTTGTCTTAACATGGCAGAAGATAGCACCGGGTTTGCTACACAAATTTAAATGAGGCCAATATGAGACTAGATTTGCCCGCATATGGGCCCCATATTTAGTTATATGGTGAATCGGCGTAAGGCCCCCAAACCACACAAATATGCATGCATGAACAATTAATATGCGACCAATTGTATTATATTATAAAATAGGGTTTCGGCAAGGGGTTCACACATTAGAGGGCCTCGACGATCTTGAGGTTCCGGGGTTCGGGGTTCGGTCTCAGGGTTCAGGGTTCGATGGGATCGTTCTCGGACTCCGGGACTTAGGGTCTTCGGATCGGGGTAGTAGATCTTGTCGCACGAGCGTCAATGCTTCCGGGAAGGAGAACTTGTCGTCCAGGGTCTCGGTGTCCGGGTGAAGTACTCGGCGTCCTCGAGGGAGTTCTTGGCGTCTGGGATTCCGACGAGCTTGGCGTCCTTGTCAGAGTTCTCGGATGACGATGTCGGTCTTGGGTTTGGCGCCGGTGGATCTTGGCGATTCCATGAAGGAGGCCTTGGTGCTTCAGTCCTGTGTCGATCTCCAATGCACCGTGGTTTCTCGGTGTGGTTGGCGCACTTGGTCTATAGTCGAGGTTTTCTCCCGAAGATCTTGGGGTTCCCTCTTGGTTTTGCCGATGCCGATCTTGTCGTTGGACTCGGGCGTTTTGGGAACATCGCACAAACACGCAAAAACACACGTGGCCGGGCAGGGAACTCGGCGACAGAGAGGATGCGACGGTCGGCGGTCCGATGGTGGTGGAGGCCGGCGCGGCTCGAGACGTTCGGGGCTGCAAAGGGACGCCTTGAGGGGAGAGCGACCTCGCGCGTGGCGGAAGAGCAACGAGGAGGCAGCGGCGGGCCTCTGGCCGGAGCAGGGCGGGGGCTCGTCGGGTGGCCGGAGGAGCTCAAGCCCGCTGGGGCGGCAAGGTGGAGGTCGCCCGCGGTGACGAGACGCAGAAGGGGGCGCCGGGCGACGGAGGTCGGCGTGGCACGCGGCTCGCTGGTGGTGGTCGGCGCTTGGCGAGGGCGCCAAGGAGGCCTTGATGGCGGAGGCCGACGGCAGTGAGGCGGAGGCGAGGGCGGAGGAGGAGGAGCACGGCGGAGGCCTTGAGTGGAAGCGGCGACGCCGGGAGGCGAGGCGAGGCCTTGGCAGGCCAAGGCGTCGAGGAGGTCGAGTACGGCGTGGAGCTTGCGGGGAGAGGCGGGCGCTGGAGGAGGAGGAGCACCTGGCGGCGCGAGGACGGGATGGGCGGGCAAGCGGCGGGGAGGAAGGGTGAAGGTTCTTTGGCCAGCGTGAGGCGGAGGAAGCGGCGGCAGGCGAGGGAGAGGAAGAGAGGAGGGAGGCAGAGCGGAGGGGAGCGAGGCGGTGGGGGTGAGCAGGTGGGGAGGGGCCGTGGCCGGAGGAGGGGGCAGCGGCCGGAGGTGGAGGAGAAAGCGGTGGCGGGGCAGACGGTGCGAGCGGGGAGGGAGGAGAGAGGAGAAGGAGATGGTGGGCGCGTGGGGGAAGGTGGGGTCGGGCGTGGGGACGGGCCCAGGGGCAGGTGGCGGGGTCGGCCAGGGGAGTGGGCCAGGGGGTGGGGGTGGTGTGCTGAGTGGTGGGTGAGGGAGAGAGGGGGCTGCGGGCCTGCAGGCCGGGGCCCAGGGCGGTGGGGTCCGGGTGTAAGTGAGGGGGGGTAGGTGGGAGCTGGGTGTGGGTGTGGGCAGAGGAGAGAGGGACTGGTGGATTGATGAGGTGGCGGGGTGGGTAGGAAATTGGGGGAGGGGTGAGGTGGCACGCTGCGGTTGGCGGGTAGATTGGGACTAGGTAGATATAGGATTTAGGGTTTAGGTTTTTATTAGTTTTGTAAATATGTGTTTGTTTGGTTTTTTGTTTATTTTAAAACAAGACTACTTTGCAATAATTTTTAGGTAAATAAAATATCCGATACGATCGGGGATTTGCATTTGAAATAAAGGGGGGGGGGTATTTGTACAAAGCAAAACTGGCTTTTCGAAATAGTTCAGACAAACAATGCATGATGATGACGATGCAATGCACAAAAACAACGCGATTTTCTAGTAGTGGTTTTGCGGGATGCCACATACCAAGAAGAGAGGATATTTATATGAGAGAGTGTTCACTAGTGAAAGTATGATCCCTAGGCCTTGTTTCTAAGCATTGAAACACCGTTTGTATCTAGATCTATTGCATGTTTGCTTGCTTCCATCTTTATTTCAGTTTGCCTTTAGTCTTTCCCACGTCAACAACAAGTTAGAAGCTCTTTTCTAGCACTGTTACCACTTGTATTTCACCATATCTTCGCCGAACTAGTGCACCTATACACCTGACAAGTGTATTGGGTATGTTGGGGACACAATAGACTTCTTGTATCTTGATTGCAGGGTTGCTTGAGAGGGATACCTTTGACCACTTCCTCCCTGAGTTCGATAAACCTTGGGTAATCCACTTAAGGGGAAATTGTTGTTGTTCTACAAATCTCTACACTTGGAGGCCCAACAACTCTCTACAAGAATAGAAGTGAGTAGACACCAAGCTATTTTCTGGCGCCGTTGCCGGGGAGGTAAGGTAAAAGGTACTCACATCCTGCTAGTTTGTGAGTGCTCGAAGTTATTTCCTTTAGATCCTGCAATTTTGTCTTTTTGTTTCTTGTTTTTATTTTCACTAGTTAGGCTTAATGGAAAACAAAAAAATTAGAAAGCTTTATAGCATTTATCTTGAGTTAGGACATGAAGTGTTTGAAGAGAAAATTAAAAAACCTATGGAACTTTATTTGCATGCTAATAGCAATGTTATAAGTATGAATTCTTTGGACACCATTATTGCTAATTCTATGGAAAATTCTAAGCTTGGGGAAGCTAGTTTTGATGAAAATGATATTTTTAGTCCCCCAGCTTTAGAGGACAAAATTTGTTATGATGATACCAAACCTCCAATATATGATGATTACAATGATGAGTATGATATTTTCAGTCCACCTACTATTGAGGAGGAAATTAATTGTGATTACAATATGCCTCCTATATTTGATGATTATGGTGATGATAATAATAATGATAGCTATTTTGTCGAATTTGCTCCCACTACAATTAATACGAATGACTATGCTTATGTGGTGAGTAATAATAATTTTATGCATGTGGATCATGATAAGAATGTGTTATGTGATAGTTATATTGTTAATTTTATTCATGTTGATACTGAAAGTTATTATGAGAGAGGAAAACATGGTCTTATGCATCTCAAAAATATTAATTTCCCCTCTTTATGTTGAAAATTTTGAAGTTGCACTTGTTTTTCTTTCCTATGCTTGTTGCTTTGTGCTTTCATGACTTGTTTCTTTACAAGATTCCTATGCATTGGAAGTGGGTTAGACTTAAATGTGTTTTGAATTTTCTTCTTGATGCTCTCTTTCACTTCAATTCATATTTCCTATGTGAGCATCTTCTCAAACTATCAAGCCTAACTTAAAGGCATTAAAAGAAAAGTACTTGTTGGGAGATAACCCAAGATTTTTCTTGAGTCTTGGAAGTTATTACTTCAGTAATGACCTCTCCTTATCTTTTTTGTTTGCTTTTTGTGCCAAGAATAACCTCTAATGAGAGGGAAGTAAGATTTGGGGAGTTGTTGTCCCGAAACAGATTTTTGTGCTCCACCATAAAAATTCGTGAGGAATCTCTGTAAGTTGTATTGAGATGATAATTTATGAATAAATCCCCCAGTATGTTAGATAACTTTCGTTAATTCAACACTTTTTGATTTGAGCAACAAAGATCTTTGAAAAAATATGTTTCTACCTGCTGGTCTGTTTTGACAGATTTCTGCCATTATTTGCATTTGCTTCTTATTGATTCCTTTTTGGGTTCTTTTTAGGAAATTGAGCTTTTTTGAGGGAATTGCTACAGTAGATTGTGTTTTTGGTGAAAGTTTTGTTGTTCCAAAGCCAAACCCAAGGGTCTATTATCTTTTGAATACACTAATGTTGCTAATAAAGATTGTGTGAAGTTTTGTATGAAGGAAAATTTTCAGGTGTAGAGAGAGAATAATGTAATGATACGAAGAACGGAAAAAAGCTCAAGCTTGTGGATGCCACCCCATGTCACCCCAAGAAATATTCAGGAGGTACAAGCGTCAAAGCTTGGGGATGCCCTAGGCATCCCCTTCTTCATCAATAAAAATCTTAGGTCTTTCTAGACACTTCGTTTTTATTGTTTCATGCACTATTGTGTTGTTCTTGGAGCGTCTTTTGGTTTGCTTGCTACAATAAGTTGGTTGGATCACAACACACTTCTTTTGTAGAGATACGCTCCGCTCTTCATTGTCTAGAATACTCTAGTTTTCATTCTTATTGTTTTGTGAGTGTTCTCTTTTGCTAGCACTGTGTTTATCCTTAGTTTTCTTGTGCTTTCAGCTTAGAACTTTTTAGTTCTTCTTTGTGGATTTGTGAGACAAGCTCATTGATCTTTATTTATTATTATCTTTGTGAATTGTTTCAAATAAGTTGATTGGTGTTGGAAAGAGTAGAAAGTCATGCTTATAGTGGTACAAAAGTGAGCTTGCTTTGACTGTCACTTAGACTTTATCTTGTCATGCTAGGTGTTTTTTTGACCTTATGCTTAGTGATTATTGCTGTAGCATGACTTTCTCCATATCATTGAGAGTGCTTAGTGTGCCTTGAAAGAATCATGCGTTGTTTTAGCATACAAAAGCATAGTATTGTGGTATTATCCTTAGATGCTTTGTTTGGGTTGACTTGGCACATGCTCACACCATGTTATGACTCTAACCAGTCACTATTAGCCTCTATGATCATTTAGTTTCTGACTTGTGCTACCACTTTATTCTGTTATTAGTAATGTTTTGTCGCTCTGCATAATTATGGTCATTATTGCTCTCTTAGTTGGTCGCCCCAGTCTTTTGCTAGTCTTCACTTTTGCTGAGTAAGCTCCACTCATGCTTCCTACTCCCAAGAAACCAAGTTATTCCAATGTGTCCACTATAAATTCCTATGCATGGTGTGTTACACCAAGTATATTCTTGTTTTCAGCTATCTTCCAATTAAAAAAGTATTTTGTTATGTGAAAACTTAGTGATTAAAGCCCTCACGAACTTGATGGCACACTTTTATATTCCTTGACCCTAATAAACTTGAACCATTGTGTCATCTATGTTGTATATGCTTGCACTTATACGTTGGAATTAGCAGAATCGTGTTGTCATGGGGAACGCTTTAAACATTGCACTTGTACATTGTACATAGTTAATATCATGCTCTTTTGTCTATGGATGTCGCCGGTGTGAAATAAAAAGGAAGCTTGTAAGTCCATGGAGTTATGTATTTTGTGTTAGAGAAACGCCTGGGCCGCTAGCCTAAGCCATGCCTAATCATGGTGGAGACTTGCAGCATCACCATAATGAGCAATCTGTGAAGCATCCTCAATAAAAACCTATGCATATAGCAAATAAAAAGTCGTTGAGATGCTCATTGTCTACTTGCCTTGTCATTTTGGTTATAGGATAGCTCCTGTACCATGTGCAAGGGGTACCCTGTTGGCAGTTCTCTATGATACACATGTACTTACTATGACAAGAACTTACAGGTGACTAAAGTTGAGTAGCATGAGGTGCAGCCCTCGTATTCAAGGGACATGAGATTGCCAACTTATACTTTGTCAAGCATATACTCCATAGTTTGTTCACTTTAACCTTAATCACTTCAAGATGCTTATGATAGGGGCAATGAGGGCTAAAATCTAACAAGTACCATAATTTTTGGAAGCTCTTTTTGAAACTTGAAATCCCTTCTTCCCTATGAAGGGCCTTTCTTCCACCATTATATTGAGTCTCCACCTTCTATCCTTAGGCACCAATTAAGAGAGCATAGTTGTCATTCTTAGTTCTATGTGCATTGTCCCAAAACTTATTGATTGATTCATATTGTTGATATTGCTTGTTCTTCAACTATTTGTATCTAGTCACTCTTATGAACTTTGAAGGTGTCCTATGCATCTATTTGCTACTCTATGAGGGACAAGCCGATTGCCACTATGCCATGTTTTCTGTATGTGAAACAAACAAATGTTTTTCAATGCATGTTATTCATGATCTTTGTTTGTAGCCTTTCATGTTGCATGCATAGTTACTTTGTCTTACTGTTAGAACTCCATATTTCATGCTCACGTTTAGAGTTCTTTGATCCTAGCTTCAATGCTTGCAAATGGTTTGATCATGATTGTGATGGTGCATGTCACCCCAAAAATCATTCTTTTTATCACTTACCTACTCGAGGACGAGCAGGAGTTAAGCTTGGGGATGCTTGATACATCAGAAACGTATCTATAATTTTTTATGTCCCATGCTTGTTTAGTATCCACTTTGCTATGTTTTTTCTACACTTTGAGGTATTTTTATACACTTTCTAGAACTAACCTATTGACAAGATGCCAGAGTGCCAATTGCCTGTTTTCTTCTATTTTTGGTTCCAGAAAAGGCAGAAAATCAATATTCTCGGAATTGGACGGGACAAAAGCCAATCTTCCTATTTTTCCCGGAGCAACACGGAACCACGAAGCAGAGGTGGAGGACGACAGCAGGGTGGCCGCACCCCTAGGCGCGGGCAAGCCCTGGTGGCGCCCACAGGGGGTATGGTCCCCCTGTCCCTCCACCGACCTTGCATCCTTCGCCTATAAGAAGCCTCCGACCCAAAAACCCTCAATAATCTGGCGAAAATCCACGAAAACCTCCACAGCGCCGCCGCCACCGAAGGGGAGATTCGGGGGACAAAAATTCTCTGTTCTGGCACCTTGCCGGGACGGGGAAGTGCCCCTGAAGCCATCTCCATCGATCTCCACCACCATCTCCATCACCGTTGCTGATTCCCATGATGAGGAGGGAGTAGTTCTTCCTCGAGGCTAAGGGCTCTACCGGTAGCTATGTGTTCATCTCTCTCTATGCATGATCATGTTGTGGTCATGAGCTTTATAATCAAGTAGATCTACCTTGCTACTCATCGTGCTTTAATAGATCTATGTTTTTTCCCACGTGTGTGAAAGTGACAGCGTGCACGCCGTGTGTAGCACTTAAGCTAGGTTATATATATATGTTATGAGTTATATTTTGAGTTGGTTTTCTCTATGATATTGTAGTGTTTCTTGGAACCATCTAGCGCTCAAGGTGACGGTGTGGGGTTATCTAGATTGGGGAAGGCCCTACCGTGGATTAGAGTGTCCAACCGGAGAGTAGTTAAGAGTAGTATCAAGAAGAGAGGATATTTATATGAGAGAGTGTTCACTAGTGAAAGTATGATCCCTAGGCCTTGTTTGTAAGCATTGAAACACCGTTTGCATCCAGATCTGTTGCATGTTTTCTTGCTTCCATCTTTATTTCAGTTTGACTTTAGTCTTTCCCACATCAACAACAAGTCAGAAGCTCTTTTCTGGCACCGTTACCACTTGTATTTCACTATCTTTTAGCCGAACTAGTGCACCTATACACCTGACAAGTGTATTGGGTGTGTTGGGGACACAAGATACCTCTTGTATTTTGATTGCAGGGTTGCTTGAGAGGGATACCTTTGACCACTTCCTCCCTGAGTTCGATAAACCTTGTGTAATCCACTTAAGGGAAACTTGATGTTGTTCTACAAACCTCTGCACTTGGAGGCCCAACAACTGTCTACAAGAATAGAAGTGCATAGACATCAATTGTCTAGCGGGGAAGCAACACAGAGTTGCGTTCAAGAGTCAACCTCCTCACAAGAAGCCCGAGGTGCTGGATTTGATACATTCCGATGTTTGCAAAATATCGGTGAGGTCTATGGGTGGAGCAAAGTACTTTGTCACATTTATTGATGACTTTTCCAGAAAGGTTTGGGTATATGTTTTTAAGAACAAACATCAAGTACTAAGTGTATTCAAGCAATTCTAAGTCTTGATTGAGAGAGAAACTGAGAAGAAAATCAAGTGCATTCGCACTGATAATGGGGGAGAGTATATTGGCCCATTTGATGCCTATTGCAAGGAGTAGGGAATTAGGCACCAATTTACTCCTCCAAAGACACCACAACTGAATAGTCTTGCTGAGAGGATGAACATGACAATTGTTGAAAGGGTTAGATTCTTGCTATCGAGTGCAAAGGTGCCTAAACATTATTAGGGTGAGGCTTTGTCGACTACAGTTTATCTTATTAATCTCTCACCAAGTTATCCATTGCAGGGAGATGTTCCAAACAGGGTCTTTTATGACAAAGACGCCTCATATGAGCACCTGAAGGTTTTGGGGTGCAAGGCCTTTGTTCATATCCCTCAAGATGAAAGGTAAAAGCTTGATTCAAAGACACGACGGTGTATATTTCTTGACTATGGACGTGATCAGTTCGGCTATAAGTTGTATGATCCATTAGCAAGAACGTTTGTGAGAAGCCGTGATGTTGTGTTTTTTGAAGACCAAACAATTGAGGATATTGTGAAGACAAAGGTGTAGGTTCCGGAGCAAGTTACGGTACATGTTTATCCTCGAAACCAGCAGCAAGACATATCTAATTCTGACCCAGTTCCTGTAGATTCGGCTCAACAAGAAGCTGAAAATGACGACATTGTATATTTCTTGGCTATGCAGGTGATCAGTTCGGCTATAAGTTGTATGATACATTAGCAAGAACGTTTGTGAGAAGTCGTGATGTTGTGTTTTTTGAAGACCAAACAATTAAGGATATTGTGAAGACAAAGGTGTAGGTTCCGGAGCAAGTTCCGGTACATGTTTATCCTCGAAACCAGCAGCAAGACATATCTGATTCTGACCCAGTTCCTGTAGATCCGGCTCAACAAGAAGCTGAAAATGACGACATTGTATATTTCTTGGCTATGGAGGTGATCAGTTCGGCTATAAGTTGTATGATCCATTAGCAAGAAAGTTTGTGAGAAGCCGTGATGTTGTGTTTTTTGAAGACCAAACAATTGAGGATATTGTGAAGACAAAGGTGTAGGTTCTGGAGCAAGTTCCGGTACATGTTTATCCTCGAAACAAGCAGCAAGGCGGATCTGATTCTGACCTAGTTCCTATAGATTCGGCTCAACAAGAAGCTGAAAATGATGATGCAGAAGATGAAGATGTGCAAGATGATGCACATAGTGGTACATGTGAGGATGCTCCCTAGCAGCAAGAGTATGATGCTGAAGAAGATGATCAGGAAGCACCTGAACCAGATAGTCCACCAGTTGCTCCACTTAGACGGCCTAGCTGAGGCCGTGTTCCTTCCACTAGGTACGATTCAGACAAATATGTGGTGTTATTGTCTGATGGTTTAGAACCTGATTGCTTTCAAGATGTAATGAAAGATGGGAACAAGGAGTGGAATAAGGCTATGCAAGAAGAGATGGATTCCTTGTATAAGAATCATACTTATGAGCTGGTGAAGTTGCCCAAGGGCAAGAAAGTTCTAAATAACAAGTGGGTCTACATAATCAAGCAAGAAGAGCACACGTAACATCCAAGGTACACGGCCAGGATAGTTGTAAAAGGATTCAACTAGAGAAAAGGTATTGACTTTGATGAAATATTTTCTCCGATGGTGAAAATGACATCAATCTGAATGATCATTGGCATGGTAGAAAGTCTCAACTTGGAGGTTGAACAAATGGATGTGAAGACATCTTTCCTTCATGGAGAGTTGAAGGAAGAAATCTACATGGAGCAGCCTGAGGGGTTTCTTGTTAAAGGCAAAGAAGACCATGTGTGCAAATTGAAGAGAAGTCTCTATGTACTGAAACAAGAACCGAGACAATGGTACATGAAGTTTGAATCTATCATGGGGGAGCAAGGCTATAAGAGGTGTAGCTCAGGCCATTGTGTGTTTATCCAGAGGTTCTCAGGTGATGATTTTATCATGTTGTTTCTCTATGTTGATGATATCTTGATTGTTGGCAAGACTGTCTCTAGGATTGCTAGGCTAAAGAAAGAGTTGAGCAAAAGTTTTTCCATGAAAGATTTGGGTCTAGCAAAGTGTATTCTCGGCATGAGAATTTAGAGAGACAGACAATCCAACAAGTTGTACTTGTCTCAAGAGAAATATATTGAGAAGGTACTTCGCAAGTTCAATATGGACAAGGCAAGGGAAGTGAGTTGTCAACTCGCAGTTCATTTCAAGTTGAGTTAAAAGCAATGTCCCTCCACTAAAGAGATGGAAAAGGAACAAAAAGTTCCTTATGCTTCAGCTATTGGGAGTTTGATGTATGCTATGGTGTGCATACGGCCTGACATTGCCCAAGCGGTTAGTACCGTGAGAAGATTTATGTCCAATCCAGGAAGACCACATTGGGAAGTCGTGCTGTGAAATTTCAGGTATCTCCGGGGCAACACTAATATGAAGCTTTGCTTTGGTGGTAGTGAGCCCAAGCTGATTGCATATTCAGATTCAAACTTGGCTGGAGATGTTGATGGAAGGAAGTCTACTTCAGGTTAATTGATTACCCATTCAGGGGGAGCAGTGGCATGGCAAAGCAGGTTGCAATAGTGTGCGACGCTGAACACAACTGATGCCGAGTTCATCGTAGTAACTGAGTCGAGCAAGGAGATATTGTGGCTGAAACGATTGGCTTGTGAGCTTGGTTTTGAGAAAGACAAGTATGTGTTGTTTTGTGATAACCAAAGTGCCATTCACCGGAGTAAGAATGCAAGTTTTCATTCAAGGTCGAAGCATATTGATGTTCTCTATCATTGGATTCGAGATGTGCTGAATTCCATGCAAATGTAAATTGAGAAGGTGCACACAGATGACAATGGGGCTGATATGTTGACCGAGGTGGTGACAAGAGGAAAGCTTGAGCTCGCCGACATGACTGCCGGTTGGCAGTGAGACCCTCCATGATGTCGGTAGGGGGAGTTTGTTGGGACATGTCCCTCCATATGGAGGTGTGTTGGTGTGGTGACCCAGCATAACACTGCATGATGTAGTATACTATAGTCGTTGACATAACACCAATGAAACACCGTTCACTAGTATTACATCCCTCAGAATGGCACAACAGAAACACAGCGGGTCCAATACATGGCTAAATGTTACAACTCACTCTTTACACAAGATCCAGAGAGCACTCTAGGTTAAAGAGAGATAAAGAACTTCTTACAAACAAGGATCAAAGATGAACAACACAAGAACTAATATGCTACTAAGAATGGTATCTTAACTAAAGGGCTGACATTGCTGTTACTGCAATGCACTACAGAAATAGGTTCTTTGGTTAGAGAGTATATTCCTATTTAATCAGTAATTTCGTCTTCACTTGAGTTGAGGTATTTATTTACTTCCTTGTCTTTGTTGAAGAGCTTTAGCTTTGGATGATGATTCCTGGAGCATAACTTGATGTAGATGTTGTCTATCCCGGCTTCAGAATCTAGCAAGGGTTAAGAAGATACTTTGAGTACGAGCGTACTCAGCAAGTTCACTAGAAAAGGAGTGTTTGATGCACGATAACTACAGCCACAGACCATAGGTCGTAGGCAATGCAAGTTTTAATAAACATTTCTTCAAAGGTTGCTTTTATTCTGAAAGACTATGTCCGTCAGCCTTCACGGGTTTACCAGAACTTTCATGGAGTTCCTTTCCCGCCGCGTTTGCAGCTCCTTCTCGGAACAGGGAGTAATAAGTTACAGTTCTTACACTCTGCAGAGGTGCGTTACTTTACCTATGAGAGATCAACTCTTTGTTGCACAGCCGGGCAACTTATTCCCGTCCACAATTCCATGATGTGGAGCCCAGAAGATGATCCAAGCCAATCACTGCCCCCTTCGCGACCTCGCATGCCTCCTCGGTGTACACCATGCCTACATATTGGATTGCGACAGTGGTTTGTACAAACTGTTAGATGCCAGAACTATCGTGGGACGTTGAGGGTTCCCACCCATATGCTGCATATCCTCTACGAATTACCAATTAATATGCATGCTACAAGGATAACAGCCACGACCTGCACATCCGGCTTCATGCAAGAGGAAGAAGATACAGCTAACTTCTCCGTCCTATTCCAAATCTCATGGTTAACGCGTAATATACGGCGCAAGAATCACTAGCGACATTGGTTGTTAAGTCCTAGATAATATGTTCCTTTACCACCGAAACTTTTATAGTAAGTTATTACCTCATGGTAATAACCTATAATCACATTATTATGAAAATAGTGTTTTCAGACCTTTTTCAAATGAAGGTGATGTTCACATTGGATTTGTAAAATACTTTACAGAAAATAACCAAAGGACATGAGCAAGTGTGAACTTGCCTTTTGTGATTGCAAGATTATGCACTCACGGTCTTCAAGATGATATAAGATCCAATATCTGAAATCAGCATCATTGGTCCGGTAAGGACTAATGTTTAAAGAAGCAATATGTTCTTATGCATAAGTAATGTGATGCATTTTATAAACACGAATTCCGGGGATAACATTGTTTTAGTGTTTGGGTACTAGAAATGATGTATTTGAAATGTGTTGTACTTTTGGATGAGTTTTGTACTCATGCTTCTTATTAAGGCTTGTGAGTGTGTGTGAAACAATCATATAATTACAATATCATAAAACAATAGGACACACACAAATGTGAGATGCTACTCAAGATTGCTTATATAAGAGTTCTTGTTTGAAGTGGCAAAAAGAATAACATTTGAAGAAAAGATTTCTTTTCTAAGGTCTAAACAACCTTTGTGGTTAGTTGAGTCTGTTTGATGTTATTTGTGCTTGCTTGAATAGTTTGGGCTTGAGATGCTTTATGCCTTAACTATATCAGACCAAAGTTAACTATAAAACGTCTAACAATGTTTATAGTACTATATTTAGAGTCTTGTAGACTAAAGTTAACTTTAAAACATAGATAGTTTGAAAGTATAATGCTTATAACATTTGTACTTTGTGTACTTGGTAATGTTGCCTTAAGGTTACTTAAGAATGGTTATATTTTTCTTTGATGTGGTGGTTTTCTTGATTTTATAATGGAATAGTATCACTTACCCCTTTTATTGATGAGTGGTTATAGTTTGTAAATCATGGAGTAATGTTACTTAATTGCTTATGAGTTCATTATAGTGTTTTAGTATGTTGATAAACTTGTGATTAAAGTAAAGTAAATAAGTTTTTATTTAAATACAAATTATTCTTAATGATTTTATATTTGATAAGGATTCTCTTTAGAAAATATTACACACCTATGGTTGAGGAGAATTCAATAAAATTGTAATTAAAATGTGTTAAACTATTTGGACTTCATATTATTAATGTTGAAGACTAATACTATTTATTAGACTCAATTGGTTAATTTTAATCATAATAGCAATTTTTATTTACCCTTATATGAAATATCAATTAAATAAATAAGTTTAAATTTGAGTTATTAAAGTATTTGAATTTTTATTTAACTCAAAAGTGGAATATTATATTTTTAACATGTAGATATTATTTTTTTGATCATTTTGGTATATTACAATTATTTATGTGATTGATAAATAATAAGATATGATTTTGACAATTATTATTACTTTATAATTACTTAATAAATAATAAATACTTAATTAAGTGAAATAATAATACATGATTATAGTTTTTAAAATATTTTTTTTATTTTTCCAAGATTTTTGGTATTTATTTATATTCTTAACATTTACCATTATTAAAATAGTAATTATCAAAGTTTTATTACCTTTAAAATCTTTATTAAATAATACTTATTTAAATTGTTAACATAATATTGTTTAATAATAGTTTTAACATAATTATGGTGGCATGGATTTAGGAAGCAAACAAAGCATCTACGCATGCGAGGAGATTCAGTGACTCACCAGGAACACGATGGTGTGGTCGATAGGGCGACGCGAAGTTGGAGACGACGGTGAGGTCAACGAACAACGCCGGGAACCGAGGGTGCGATTGGGTTGATTTGTGCCTCCTCCGCTAGTGCGAGTTGGGGCAATCGAACGAGAAGAGCACGGTGGTCTCCACCGTGGTCTTATTTGGCCGAGGTGAGCACGGAATCGTTGGCACCGGCTCACCTCCGAGCTAGGGTTTTCGGTGAAGAAGAAGAACTCGAGAGAGAGAGAGAATTTCAGAGGGGGAAATGGGGATGAGGAAAGGTAGGGACGTCGTCGTGGCCTCCTTATCCACTCCTGGCGACGGCGGCGTGGATCTTGGCGCAAGGACGACGGCGGACGGCCTCAGCATTGCCACCGAGCTGCTTCCAGCTGGAGGAAGACGACGACGATGGTTTAGCAGGAAACCCCCTGGCATTTCTTTTCTCTCAACCCGTGATCCTGCTTTGGTCCCACTTGTTTGTCATTGAAGAGAACGAGCTGGGCTGGCTGTTGGGATTTTGTGGGCTACACATGGGCGTCAGATAAGGAAATAGGAGTTGGGCCACGGCTAGGTTTTGTTTTTTATTTGTTTTCCCTTTTTCTATTTTCTGTTTTCCTTTTCATATTTGTATATAATCTTTAATTTGAACTTTTCTTTATAGAATTAATTTGCTGGATAATTGTAGTAATACTAAAATGTATTTAGTATCATTTGTGAAATTTTATTATATAATGTTATGTTCTTTATTTTGTTTATGAATATACTTTTCCTATTATTATTTGTAAGGCTTTTAATATGCATTTCATCGAGCTAATATCCATAAAATTATTATAGGATGCATTATTATTAACCCATGATATTTGATTCTCATTAACTCGTAATATTTAGGATATTTTTATATGGTGATCCTTTATTTTTATTTGATAAATAGAATTTCTAGGGAATTAATATGATTAATATTATTACCATGAATTTAGGAAATAACAATGGATATATATTTTATTATAATTAACATAGAATTTAGGGTTTGAATTGGAAGTGCTTACCCTAGAGTTTAGGATTCTTAATTTACTTATATTCCATTATTGATGTGAGTAAAGGTTTAATAGCTAAGCATATTGTCTTATAATTGGGATCTTTAATGATAACACCTTTCTAAAATAGAAAGTTACATCTAAAATGTTTTATGGAGAATAATTGATAAAGATACTCTTAAGCACATATAATTATGATAATTGGAATTGTCAGAGATGTGCTTATGTAATTTGCTATAAGAAAATATTCCTATTAAGTGATATAGATATAAGATGAGGAATTCATAATATGAAATGGATATTATACTTGGTTTAAGACATAAAATTTTATTGTTTACCAAGAATTACTACCTTCCATAATTCATAATTCTAGACTTCTAATTAAGGAATTCCTTTCCTAGATATACTAATTCTTCCTATCTATCATCATGGTTAACATGATGAGCTTTACTTCACAAAAAATATTCTTATTCATCTATTATTATTCTAAACTCATTGATAAATCCAATGAGCTTGACATTGAAGCTTTTATAGTTTCCTCATATCCATACTTGGTTATATCCACTACTCTATTGTTGATAACCTTCCATCCAACAAGTAGTTCCTTCAAACTCCACTCATAATCTTCCCTAATCATCCATCACTAATATATCTCTAATAGATGTATGCATCCAACTACCTTTCTCTAAAGCTTACTATCCTTTAAGATGAATAACACTACTTCCATAACTCCATGCTATACTAGCTTTAATTGAATCATACTATCTTACATTTACTTTACTCTAATAACTTACACTCCAACCTCAAATTATATTAATGTGGCTTGTAATGATTACTCTAGGATAACTTATCTATACTAGGGTTTTAAAGTATTTGAATTTTTATTAAAGTATTTGAACTTTTATTTAACTCAAAAGTGGAATATTATATTTTTAACATGTAGATATTATTTTTGTGATCATTTTGGTATATTACATTTATTTTTGTGATTTATAAATAATAAGATATGATTTTGACAATTATTATTACTTTATAATTACTTAATAAATAACAAATATTTAATTAAGTGAAATAATAATACACGATTATAGTTTTTAAAATATTGTTTTTTATTTTTCCAAGATTTTTGGTATTTATTTATATTCTTAACATTTACCATTATTAAAATAGGAATTATCAAAGTTTTATTACCTTTAAAATCTTTATTAAATAATAATTATTTAAATTGTTAACATAATAATGTTTAATAATAGTTTTAAGTTATAGATTTTATTTTTCTAAACATTTTCATATACTATACATATTTTTTTGAACTATAAATCAAAAGTTATAGTTTTAACAAGTTTTAATCACTTTATTTAATTTCTGGAATATGTATATTTGGATTGATATCTTTTATTCTTTCTTAAACAGGAAATAACTTTTTACACCGCACCCATACCTAGCCCTTGTCACTGACTAGTGGGCAAGAGGCCACCTCAGCTCTCAGATTAATAAATGTGTTTGTTACCGACCCTAGTTCTACTCCTGGACAATGAAATATGTGCCCTAGGCCATGTCATCGGCCACGCAAGATAAAGACTGGGTCAAACACAATGACGCGACCAGGGTGATCTCATCCTGACGTCACCTCGCCGGTGGCATGGCAGACGACGGCGAGGAGGGCAGTAGTGGGCGAGTGAGCGTGTGTGTAGGGGCTTGTTCGAACCGGAACAACAAGGCGAGTAAAATAGTGGTGGCACCGCTGGTTTTTGGTCATCGGAGAGGAACCGGTGACGAGCTCATGCGGTGGTGCTTGCGGGTGATCATGGTGGCGTGGATTTAGGAAGCAAACAAAGCATCTACGCATGCGAGGAGATTCAGTGACTCACCAGGAACACGATGGTGTGGTCGATAGGGCGAGGCGAAGTCAGAGACGACGGTGAGGTTGACGAACAATGCCGAGAACCGAGGGTGCAATTCGGTTGATTTGTGCCTCCTCCACTAGTGCAAGTTGGGGCAATCGAACGAGAAGAGCACGGTGGTCTCCACCGTGGTCTTACTTGGCCAAGGTGAGCACGGAATCGCCGGCACCGGCTCACCTCCGTGCTAGGGTTTTCGGTGAAGAAGAAGAACTCGAGAGAGAGGATTTCAGAGGGGGAAATGGGGATGAGGACGAGCAGGGACGTCGCCGTGGCCTCCTTATCCACTCCTAGCGACGACGGCGTGGATCTTGGCGCAGAAGACGGCCTGACCTCAAGATCGCCATGAGAGCTGCTTCCAGCTGGAGGAAGACGACGACGATGGTTTAGCAGAAAACCCCCTGGCATTTCTTTTCTCTCAACCCGTGATCCTGCTTTGGTCCCACCTGTCTGTCACTAAAGAGAACGAGCTGGGCTGGCTGTTGGGCTTTTGTGGGCTGCACATGGGCATCAGATAAGGAAAGAGGAGTTGGGCCACGGCCAGGTTTTGTTTTTTATTTGTTTTCCCTTTTTCTATTTTCTGTTTTCCTTTTCAGATTTGTATATAATCTTTAATTTGAACTTTTCTTTATAGAATTAATTTGCTGGATAATTGTAGTAATACTAAAATGTATTTAGTATCATTTGTGAAATTTTATTATATAATGTTATGTTCTTTATTTTGTTTATGAATATACTTTTCCTATTATTATTTCTAAGGATTTTAATATGCATTTAATCGAGCTAATATCCATAAAATTATTATAGGATGCATTATTATTAGCTCATGAGATTTGATTCTCATTAACTCATAATATTTAGGAGATTTTTATATGGTGATCCTTTATTTTTTATTTGATAAATAGAATTTCTAGGGAATTAATATGATTAATATTATTCCCATGAATTTAGGAAATAACAATGTATATATATTTTATTATAATTAACATAGAAGTTAGGGTTTGAATTGGAAGTTCTTACCCTAGAGTTTAGGATTCTTAATTTACTTATATTCCATTATTGATGTGAGTAAAGGTTTAATAGCTAAGCATATTGTCTTCTGTTTGGGATCTTTAATGATAACACCTTTTTAAAATAGAAAGTTACATCTAAAATGTTTTATGGAGAAGAATTGATAAAGATACTCTTAAGCACATATAATTATGATAATTGGAATTGTTAGAGATGTGCTTATGTAATTTGCTATAAGAAAATATTCCTATTAAGTGATATAGATATAAGATGAGGAATTCATAATATGAAATGGATATTATAATTGGTTTAAGACTTAAAGTTGATTGTTTACCAAGAATTACTACCTTCCATAATTCATAATTCTAGACATCTAATTAAGGAATTCCTTTCCTAGATATACTATTTCTTCCTATCTATCATCATGGTTAACATGATGAGCTTTACTTCACAAAAAATATTCTTATTCATCTATTCTTCTTCTAAACTCATTGATAAATCCAATGAGCTTTACATTGAAGCTTTTATAGTTTCCTCATATCCATACTTGGTTATATCCACTACTCTACTGTTGATAACCTTCCATCCAACAAGTAGTTCCTTCAAACTCCACTCATAATCTTCCTTAATCATCCATCACTAATATATCTCTAATAGATGTATGCATCCAACTACCTTTCTCTAAAGCTTACTATCCTTTAAGATGAATAACACTACTTCCATAACTCCATGCTATACTAGCTTTAATTGAATCATACTATCTTACATTTACTTTACTCTAATAACTTACACTCCAACCTCACATTATATTAATGTGGCTTGTAATGACTACTCTAGGATAAATTATCTATACTATGGTTTTAATCATGTTCTACCCACCAATATCACTTATACTTCATATAAGTATCCAATCTTGGTGAGCAAGTATGATCATTATAATCCTTCAATCATTTATAGCTTAGGTTTCCAATTGGCTAATCAAGACTTCATTAATACAACCTTACATTTGTATTGAAATTATCTTCTCAATATCTCTAATTGGATTAAGGCTGTTATTCATGGACTATGCCCACTTGGTCTAATAGAATTACTACTGGTAACTATCTTCAGGGTTCATCCTAGTAATCTTCTTTACTACCACCTATAACTCATTTCAAATAAGTATTCTATCCAACCAGGAGTGAGTTTAACTCCTTCAATTATCACATTGATTTTATTCTTCTTCAATCACTCCCATCCTATAGATAATATCTAAGACTAGCATTACTATTTACCTCTACTTAGTTGTTTCTTTATAAGCACTTAAGTGTAAACTATGATATGGTCAAGAGTTGATAGATTGAGATCTGATGAATCAATAGTTGATTTCTCAACATTGATGAACAACAGATAATGGAATATAACTCAATAGATATGATAAGGATTTATACAGAAAGAAAGATATATGGTGAATGATCTAGACTTAGTTTCTTCCCTTCCCAATCTCACTAAAGAGTTAAGCTTAGGTATTACCATGATACCCATAGTAAGAATAGATAAGAATAAGGTAAGTCAGGATTGGTCATTACATTTTTATTACTTTAGTTGTAATCTTAACTTGGCACTTATGAGTTGTTGTGGTGAATATTATGGTATGATCCCTTAAGGATCATATATTAATTATTTAAGCAATGTATTATGAGTAACATTTTATTATATCTGATCTACCCTTAGATCAAATCATGTTTACCCAAATAAGGTTTTAGCAAAGGTTATATTGAAACTTATCACAGTCAACTTGATGATCAACTTCAATTCCATCAAGTTGAGAGAAGCTTCAATCACTTTGATAAGTTTTGTTTAAAAGCGCGAAAATTATTCGGATTTTCTATGCATAAATGCAATGCACACATCTGGGTTCAGCTTAATTCTAAGCTCTAATGCTAGGATGTTACAGTTGGCAGCCCAACATCAGCCCGTGAAAGTCCAACATGTTTCAACCATTGATATATGTTCATATCCAACGGCTGAGGTGCTACTTGAGAGAGGAGTAGAAAATAAAACCCTAGCCACCCTTGGTGGTTGTGTGACTTAATCAGAGTGTGAGCTGAGCAAGAGAGAGGGTGAGATAACACACAATAACAACACAATCTAGTGAGAAGAGAAGAAGAAGAAGAAGAATAAGAAGAAGGAGAGGTGATTTCTGTCCAGATTTCTGAGATCTGACCGACCTGTCTTTAAGCTGGTATGTGTAGGCTCAAACGGTCTTGGATTGGCTCCAAACTTGATGAGATTGTTCCTTGCTTTGATTAATCTGATCTGGTTAGCTGGTTTGAGATTTGGGTCAGTGTAGCATCATATTTGGAAGCGGTTTAGTCAGTTTGGACTGCTGCAGTTTCAGCACAGAGCAGTTTTGGTAGACGAACAGTTTGGGCAGACAAACGGTGTCCGATTGGACTGAAATTTGGCATGTATGTTGGGTACTCGTATGTCAGCTTGTATACCAAGTTTGGTGCTAATTGGATCTGCGGTTTAAGAGCATTTTGCTGATTACCGAAGGGGATAGAAACTGAGATACTCTGTTTTGTTGTAATATTTCTCTCAACTTGTTGTTGTTGTGTTGTTGCCAGTGGGCAAGTGCCGAGTGTGTTGTATATCTCTAGATGTTCTAGAGAAGATTCTGTACCCAGGTTGCTCATAGTGAATCTCTGTGGACCGGTTAGTCCCCACCTGTGATTTTTCCTCCTCACCTTGAGGAGGTTTTTCCACGTAAATCCTTGTGTCACCTGTCCATGTGCTTATTGTTTTATTTCCGCTGCATATCTGTTGATTGAAACTATCCTCGGGATTCACCAGAAGCGTCGAGCGTTGTGCTTTTCCCCCATAATTTTTTTTACTATAGCGGAAAGTGTTTACATAACATCGGGGATCTCACAGATGCAACTTAACCCCAAGGTCTTCAACGATCCGTATGCTTTGGTCCAAGCCTCCGGCGATAGGCCTCACTCTGTTCGTCAGAACTTAGCCTCCTTGATGAATTTGGATCATACTTCAACACCCATTTCTCCTACATCTTTAGAGAACTTAACATGTGATCTTCTTTTCCAATAAGGAAGAGGTAAGATGCAATACAAAAACGACATCAATGTTGCTTGGAGGAAAAAGCACAAAGAGCTAATACAAAGATTAATCTGCCCATAAACAGTTCACTGTACAGACACCTCAGGTTTTGTTTTTTATTTTTTCACCAATTTATTAATAATCATCAACAATACAATAGTACAAAGAGGTCTAAAAGTAATAAAATTATAAATAGATCAATGGACCATCTAGCGATGACTATAAACAATAGTGCAAGCGGAAGGCTTGTCGCTGTCCTCCCTCTTATATCATCGAAGCCGGACAAAGCTTGTTGTACTAGATCTTGTTGTAATAAACAATTTGAAATTATCGTGCTAAGGTTCCAGAGGACCAACGGACTAGAATGGCAACCATCGCCAATTACATTGTGCTAAGGTCTGAAAAGACCAACGTACTAGTACAACAACCATCGCCAATGATGGCATCAGTAAGTCGGAAGAGACTGACCCGAAAACACACTAATGAACACGAAAACCGACCATATATCAGGAGATCTGCCAGACAAACGATTTTATACATCCTCCACCGATGCTAGAGGCACCATCGGAGCAAGGATAGGATGGAGAGGGCCTTATTCTGACTTGACCTTGGTCCGCCACACCTCTAGGGTCTCAAGGCCACCGAAGACGGAGTGGACCGGCAGCGTTACAGTGAGGGGAACAGAACATAGATGATATTTTCAGCCGCCGCCACGACCGCCTTCTAATCCTCAAGTCATGTACCGATTGGATGTTTATATAGGTAACACATTAGTTAACTCTGAAACTCGAAAAACGCTTCTTTCCCCTGAAAGGTTCTCCCGTTTCTTCCCTACATTTGGTATAAATGTAAAATGCAAACCCTGGCACATTATTATTTTTTCAAAAATTTCACAGATCCATTAATAATCATCAGCAGGGTAAAAAAAGTCCTAAAAGTAATAAAAATTACAAACCCTGGCGTATTCTAAGAAGCTTAAACCCAAATCAACACTATCTTGTTGCAAACTTCACCTAGTTTCGTAACCAGATACTGGTTAACATGTACAAGTCGAGCTTGTACTCTTTTTGTCCATGTCCTATGATTTTTTCAGCTACAAACATTTACAGGATGATGCCCAAACTCTATCTCAAGAAATTGATTCTGATTGCTGATATTTCCCCTCTGTTGTAACTTGTAAGCCAATCCCACTCTGGGTATATGAGCCGAACCTATTTAATTTGGTTGGTTATTATACTCACCGCCCCTCTCTTTAGAAGGACATCATCCAGTGAAAAGCGCAAAAAAGTTGCATTCTACACCCACTACTACTGGATCATAGATAATGCGTCTATAAACTTTGTTTATCCTGGCTGCAACACATGCACATAACATAAGAAACCAACCAGCACTAGTACTTACTCCCTCTGTCACATAATAGATGTCTTAGGTTTTTCAAATTTTGGATGAATCTATATACTAAATAGTGTCTAGATTCATCCAAATTTTGACAAATTTGAGACATCTATTTTGGGACGGAGGGAGTACTACCTTATGTTAAAAAGAAGAAAAAAAAACACTACTACTACCATGGCTACCACACTTGATTCAGCATATAGATACCATATGGTTTTGTACTTGTGTTAGAACCCATCTTCCTTCCTTACATGTTGCATACCCTACATGTGTAAACCCAATAACAGTTTGATTAATAAATATTTTTGTGACACATTGCATGGCGCCTTTTCACCAACCCGTTATTCTAGAAGCACATGCATGCCCGTCGGTTGGTTCTGGTTAGCATGCACAGCAGCAGCTAGCAGGAGATCGTGTGCTGAAGCAAAGAATATCCCAAGACGAGGTGAGCGAAGCATTGACTTGGCATTCCACCGATCCCCTTGGCGTCTCGGGGATGGATCCCACGCGGGGGTCCCATGGAGATCCGCGAGTTGCTAGCGAAAGGAAAAGCTTCTCCACACGGGTGATAGCGAGGAGGCAACCGCCACTGAAACGTACAGCTCGTCGGTCCCTCTGCGCTCAATTTGACGATTTCCTTTCTCATGATCGCCCTAAGAGCTATAGTAAGATACTTGAACGAACCGTCCTGCTCATGTGTGCCGCTCGTTTTCCTTTTCCTGTTCATTTTGGCCCGTGCCGCAATGGCGATGCTCTAACTGACGGACTCCCCCCTGCTGCTGGGTTCGGACACGTGGACGGGCGCGGGCGGGGTCGTGGCTGAGCAGTGCCGCGCCCTGTTCAGCGTTCGCCGACGGAGGAAGTGACATGAGTGCGTAGCGGTTGTTAGCCTGAAACGTATCTGGCAGGAGCTGCTGTTGGTCATACAGGAGCAGGAGAACGCTACGGGTTGTTATATCCCCTACGCGCCACGCCGACGGTGCCGGACTGGCTTGACACATGATTAGACGGAACACTGAAGTTTTTGCAGGAATTCGAGACGAAACAGTTCGATTATATTCATAGAAAAAGCCATGTTCCAAATGTGATTTCTCTGCACAGATTTTTTTAAAAAAGAAAGAAACAGTGGAGTCATCGAGGAATGGGGACTCGTGGCTGGTTACGTGGGACACGGTAGGCCACGGCGGCCGTAAAGCTTAAATAAGACCTCCTGACAAGGCCCTGGAGGAAATTCCTTCCTTCCTCTCCTCTCCTCTCTCGTGGATTAATAATTAACAATTTTAAATTTGGTGCGACCGACCGAACGAGCGCAATATATGCTTGTGCGTGAATATGTTTGTTTGTTTGTTTATTCGTAGGGGAGATATGGATGGAGAGTGACGCGGCACCAAGAGTGTTAAAGCCTATGATTAGGATACAAGGGCGCGCCCTGCCCAGCAACGTGCGTGCGTGCGTGCTGTTATGAATAGCAGCAGCAGCAGCAGCAGCAGCAGCAAGCAGGGCGTCAAAGCGACTCCCCCCTCCCTTCTTCTCCCTCACTCACGTCTCGCCCCCACCCCACGGAACAGAGCAAGCTCTTCCACAAGGGAGGTAGCTTGCTTGGCATCCGCTATTTCAGCCCTCTGCTGGCTGATCAGCAAGTAGCGCCCGAAGAGGTGGTGTGGTGTGGTTGATACAGTCAGTCAACAAGTGTAGCAGCAGCCTAGCGTGAGGGGGGCGGGCAGTCGAGATGGGGTGGCTCCGGTCGCTCATGGCGCCGCTCAAGAAGCTCTGGGTCCGCGCGCATTCCGCGCAGAAGAAGAGTACGTTCCTGTTCCTTCATCTCTCTCCAATCTCCACGCGCTCTGCTCTAGCTTGTTTCTGGGTTCCGATCCTGTCTTCTGTTTTGCTGACGATGATCTTGTTTTGGTTGTGTGCAGAGCGAGGGATCTACATCCTGTACGAGGACGTCAAGTCGTGCCCGTGCGAGGACGTGCAGATACTCTGGTCCATCCTCGTCGAGTCGCACCCGCACCCGCAGCCGCTGCGGCTGAAGCAGTGACCGTCGGGAGTCCCCCCGCCCGCCGCCCGTCGATCGAGCACGGCGCTCCGACGTACCGATGGCCCAACGGCGGCGAGAGAGGACGCGAACTGATCCAGGGCAGTCAAGTCCCCCGAACAAACCCACACGCGACGCGAGGCAGACTGTCGGTGTACATAAAGATGATCGACCGGCAGAGTACATGGTAGGACAGCAGCAGTAGTAGTAGTAGGTATGTTTTCTCTCGATCGGGTCTCTCTTCCGAGCCACGGAAATGGTGTGTGCATAGCCGATGAGCTCCGTCCGTCCCTCTCTCTCTCTCTCGCACGTGTCGTCCCTCACCGACACTGCGATCCCGCAACGCGAGTTTTTCTTTTTCTTTAGCCTTACTCTTCTTCTACTGTACTTTTTTCCTCTCTCTTTTCCTTTTGGGAAAAGCAGGGAGACGTACGGCGCGTGTAACGCTCGGTTGGTTGGTACGGTGATCCGGGTCAATGGCCGTGCCTGCTTGCCCGTGTTATTGTCTTGTAAATACAAAAGGAAATACTGTATGTTTTTTTCCCGGTGGACAAATCCGGGTTCACGAGTACCCATAATCTGCTGCGTATTTTCGCACAGAAGAAAAGATTTATGTGGGGTACTTACACCATGTTTTTTTTGTGATGATGATTGTTGAGAAAAAATAAGGCGTGAGCTAGCGTTAAATCGGAAGATGGGCGGATTGATCATGTGTTCACGTGGTTCGCGTGCAAGGAAGGAAGATAGGGTGGTTGACCACTGCGCCACACCCACACGTACCGATGTACATGTACGTGTACGTACGTGGGTATGCGCACGGGTGGCGTGCTTAATGCCGGGTTCGGACGGACCGCGCCATGGCATTGGCACCCTATGTTTGTCAACTTCGGGGTGGTTGGCCGGGCCCCTTTGTCGGCCGCGTGATGGGGTGTGCGCCGTGTCGGCAGCTACGCGCTTAGAGCAACTCAGCAGCTACAGTGTAATGGACTGGAACGGCAAAATCCCGGCTACATACGGCCCTGACCAGTTTCGCCGCCGAGCAGAGCTCATACTAGCGGTGGTCCGGCCTGTAAACTGTTAAGGTGGCCCCTAACGAGGCCTTTGCGAGCATTATATCTACGATTTGCGTGGCCAAAATCGTATCCCTTCCGCCATAAACTCTAACCCTCTCGCCAAATTCGTCGCTGCCGGCCACCCCCTCCAGCCACTGAATCCGGACGCCCTCCCGCCTAATCTTCCCTCCGCCACTGTCATTTCCTCCGACACGCCGTGATGTAGCCCGACAACCCCCCTCCCCCCTCCCCCCGCGCTACGGCTCCCGAGGACAGCGCCTCATCTCCAATGTCGAGCTATGTCAGAGCCGCTCGGAGGGGGCTAAGAAGGCGCGGCGAGGAAGTTCATCAAGTGGGGCAAGCTCGCGCTGCCCTCGCTCGCAAGGTACGCCGCCTACTACACCTGCTCCTCCTCCTCAAAAGTTATGTAGGATCCGGATTTTGCCCACTGTTGATGCGCGCATCGATTATATAAAAATTATGTATGTGCATACTAAATCGTACTCCCTCTGTTTCAAAATATAAGATGTTTTAGCTTTGTGAAGCAAATGTATCTAGACTACTTTTAGTATATAGGTTCACTCATGTTTGGAGTGAATCTACACACTAAAACAAGTCTAGATACATTTTCTTTACAAACCTAGAACATCTTATATTTTGAAACGGAGGGAGTATGTGTCAAACTCTGAATTTTGGGTGTTGTTCTTCACAGAATTTTGCCGCAAAGACATTTCCGGCAACAATTTGAATTCACGGTTTCAGCTTACGGTATATGTTCTTTGCGACGAAGTTTGAAACTAAAAATCAAGAGTTTAGTTTCTCTTATTTAGTGTTTTACGCTCTGCCGTTTGTGGTAGCTGCTAGAGTTTCTCTTAGAGGAACACCTTCTCCTTCGCGCTTTGGGGTATCAAGAATCAAGAGTGACCTACTAAATCCAACATCCATGCAAGTTCTTTTCCTCCTCGAAATATTCCTTCGCCGCGCTATATTAATATTAGCAACCAACCGATACAGAGTCTAGCACATTGCTGGGACCAACAACATAATTCATCCCAAAAGAAACTAGAAAGAAAAAACAAGAGAAAACAACGCCAAAATCAATGGTTTGATGAAAACAAAGATGACCCTAAGCTCTGCATCCTCTGAAGAAGTACCACCATGCTCACGCTCCGAGACATCGCGTATCAAGCAACACCTCCAAGAAGGAAGCGACGACGACGTTACTGCCCGGATTGAACTTAGGGTTTCCCCTGACACGCTACGGGAAGTGGGGAAGAGGTACAACCGACGCCCTTAAGGTAGGACGGCGACACCCGCATGCATCACCATATCAGTGTCGAGACAACAGAGATTTCTCCCAACACCCAAAAAACCACCCCTCGGAAGCACTCCACCAAGCTTGCAACCCACCAGGACACACTATCACAGTCTTGCAATCATCACCACTGTCTCACCGTGATCCAAGTTGTGTGGCTAGCAAGACCGAGAAGAGGACAATTTGGCTACGGGCGTTAGTATAGTGGCACATGGGAGGGAACGATCTCCACCGTCGTTGGAGGTAGCCGACCGGATGCATTAGGAGCGACATATCAGGCCCTCTTTGCCCGGCCAAGCCTAAATTGGTCATGTAAAGTTTCTGTCGTGGCACTACAGAAGGCACGCCATCATCACCACCACCCCTAGCACCAGGCTCCGCTCCTCAGCCCATCAGGGCACCGCCACCGCGTCTAAGGCAGCCCGCCCAGGCCTAGATGGGCCCCAAAGGGACCAAATCTGGGCAGGGAAGGCGTTGTCGGCCGCACTTTGGTGACCAGTCGGCCGCCCATAGACAACCATGGCCCCTAGCAGACAAGTGGCCGCTCCGTCACCACCAAGAGTACCCGTCCACACTGTACCGTCGCAGGTCGAGGAAGCACCGCCGCAAGCAGTTGAGTGTCACATTACCTCAGAACGCATGCGGGGAAGATTAGACCCGCATCAGCACCATATAGGCCACGCCAGGCGACCCGCCCCTGTGGCAGCGAAAGGGGAAGGAGAGTGGGGAGGGCTTAGAGGGGACGACGGCAAGGGTTTCCCCTGTTTGCCCGTGCAGGGGTGAGATAGGAGCGCGGGTCGGGTTTTCCTATTGGGATGGCTCAAGTTCTTTTAGGGAATGATGACACTGATTTAATGGCCTAAAACTGCCACGTAATAGTCGAAAATTTTCATTTTATACACTTCACGTTTTGGAACCAAAATGTACCACCCATCGGTGATTTTTTGCAATTCGAGCAAATGACCCTCTAAGAGTGTTTTATAGTCGTTCCGACAGACGAACCCATCTGTCGGGGTGACATGGCACTTGGGCGGATGACTAATTCTAACAATCATTAACGGAATGTTAGTGGGACCCACCTCAGTGCTGCTTGGACATAACCTACCCATTGACTGAGAGATGGCTCGGTTCATCTTCATATCCTGCTACTCGTCCCGGTGCTCCAGATGTCGTAGTGCCATTGTCATCATACGTGCTTGCCGTCGCCACCATACTAAGCTGTAACGATGGGAAGTCTTCGAGCCCTTAGGTGCTAGGGGTAAGTTTCCCCGCTTTTTAGGGTTAGGGTTCATACCCGAGTTGGGAAAATTCAATTTTTTCTTGGATTTACTTGACTTAATATGCAATTTACCTTCAACGAGGACATCACAGACCTATACTATGCCCTAGATGTTTGCGATGACCCGACATTTACCGAATTGTGGTGGGGTGTAAGGAGCATTGCCGCATTCACAACATTGAACCATTGAAATGTGTTGCCTTTGAAGGCACATACACAAGCCACAGATTTTACCTATGTCCAATACAGAATGTGATACATTGGTTATGCATTACACTTTGGGCTAGTTTGTGATATGAAAATTAGGTGTTTTTGTACAAATACAATTAAGGTGATCTTAGATATGATAGATTGAGTTCCATAGTTAATGTACATACATAACTATATATTAGTTGCTTGTAGATAGTTGTAGAAAATTGTTGTCCATAGTTAGAGTGATGCAAATTTAGGAAGATGTAAATGATCACCTAAGAAGTAATTTAATTGTTGCCATTTTTCTTGAGGAAGTGATGAGCTTTGGCTTTGTGTCATGGTTAGATGATCAGGAGTGGCCACAAACACTCAAGAATGCTCTAACCAGGTCGTGGGGAAAGTACCATGACAACCAAATTTCTAGAATTAATGAGAGGGTGGTGAATGGCAAGGTTCTGGAGCAACTGGCTCAGGAGAAGAACAAGGCAGAGAAAAAAACTGAAGGGTATATTCCCTAGAGGAAACTAATAAAAGATTTATTATTGTCATATTCAAATAAGTTCGTAATAGTTTCATGTTGTGCTATAACTGTATCAAGTGGAAACATTGATACATGTGTGATATGAAACATAAGTCCCTAGTAGCCTCTATTGATACTAATTTGTTGGGCAACGGATGATCAAGGTTTCCTAATCATGAGTCATAGAGCTAGTTGACAACAAGATCATATCATTGGTGAATGATATGATGGACCTTCCTCAAATATTGCGACATGATCAAGTCACAAAGTTCATCATTGCAATAGTCAGAAACAAAGTCTCCTTATCCTTAGACCATGAGATCATATTAATCACGGTCTCCCGAGGCTGCTTTAACTATATCAAACGCCACTCAGTAAAATGGTGGTTATAAAGGCGTATGTTGGGTATTCCAGAGGTATAGGTTGAGGCCTATGAATCCAGATCAGGATTTGTTCACCCATTGACGGGTAAGTATAGTTAGGCCGACTTGGTGAGATTACATCCATAATGTTGCAACATGTGACTAGGTCACGGGATGTAATGTCGCGTAACAAGTGAACAATACTTGTCGGTAACTAGATTGAACAAGGTATGGAGATACTGAAGAGTTTCGCGGCATAGTAAATCAAAATTTTCTACGGAGCGAACAGAGGGAAAGCCAAGATCTAATCTAGGAGATGCAAACAACGAGAGAGATTGGATTAGATCTTCATACCCTTGAAGATTACAGACAGGAACGTTAAATCGGGCGTGGGTGATGTAGTCGTACTCGCTTCTCCTCCTCGTGATCCGATCCGATCTAGCACCACAAGTGGCGGTGCCTCCGTGAGATGCACACGTCGGCACCTCGGCGTCTCCTCCTTCCTCGGACCAGCGAGTATGGTGGAGAGATAGATTGGATCTACAACACGACGGCGTGGTGTATATGGTGGAGAATTTCTGCTGCAGGCTTCGCCTACAAGCAGTCGGGAGGGAGAGGAAGGTAGCAAGGTTGCTAGGGCTTGGAGGAAGGTGTGTAGTAGGGGAGGCGCACCCCTCTATATATAGAGGGGGGGACGGCCAGCCCTTGCCCCTCCTCCAAGCCTATCTCTAGTTTAAACAATTTAAACTCTCCCTTATCTAGAAATTCTATCTCTAGTTTAAACGATTTAAACTCTCCCTTATCTAGAAATCCTATCACTAGTTTAAACGAGTTTAAACTTATCTAGGATCGGCTGGGCCCTATGGGGCCTTGTGCCCCAATGCCAGGACACTCCCTCATAGGCCCATGCCCCTCCCGGAAGGTGGGGCCACGTTGGTCCCTTCCGGAAGGTTCTAAAGCTTGTACAATACCGATTAACCGGAACAATTCGAACTCCAAAACTGCCTTGCCTTATATGAATCTTATTCTCCGGACCATTGGAACCTCTCGTGATATCCGGATCCCATCCGAGACTCGAACAAAAATTCATAAACCAATTATCCAATCTATCCTAGCGTCGAGATCGTTAAGTGTGTGACCTGCGGGTTCGAGAATATGAGACATGATCTTCTATCAATAATCAACGTGAGTGCAGGCATATTGACTCCACCCATTCATCGATGATCATATCGTATGAACCACGATGCCGGATTCAATCAATCCCATATATATATTCCCTTCGTCTCGCGATATTTTACTTGCGAGATTCGATCGTCGGTATCATCATACCTAGTTCAATCTCGTTCACTTAAAGTACTTTACTCGTAATCCGATATCACTTTGTGATTAACTCCTTAACCACATGCTTGCAAGCGGTGTTGATATCGATTCCGAGTGGGCCAAGTATATCTCTCCGACTTGGGAGGGACAAATTCTATCTCGATACATACAACCCAATGATACTTTCCGATCACCGAGACACCTTTATGACCACCCTCTCATAGGATGACGTTTGATGACCTCAAAGCTTTCTTCGGTACTGGGAGTTGCATTATCTCATGGTCTAAGGAATACAATATTTGACATAGGAAAAGCTTCAAAGATGAACACGATGAAACGATCTAATTGCTTCGCTTAGTTTGGGTCTATCCATCATATCATTCTCCCAATGATATGATCTCATTATCAATTGACAACTCATGTCTATGGTTAGGAAACCTTAACCATCATTGATCAATGAGCTAGTCCATAGAGGCGTACTAGGGACACGGTGTTGTTTACAAACCACACAAGTATTAAAGTTTCCGCTTAATACAATTCTAGCATGGAATATAAACTTTATCATGAACAAGAATTATAATAATAACATCTTTATTATTGCCTCTAGGGCATAATTCCAATAGTCTCCCACTTGCACTAGAGTCAATAATCTAGTTTACATTTGGCAACAATCTCACACCCATGGCACTGAGGTGTTGATCATGTTTTACACGTGGAAGAGGTTTAGTCAGTGGATCTGCGACATTCAGATCCGTATGTACTTTGCTAATCTTCAGATCTCCATATGCTATATAATCTCGGATTATATGAAACTTGCGATTGATATGCTTGGTCTTTGGATGATATCTTGGTTCCTTAGCGAGTGCTATGGCGCGGTGTTGTCACACAATATCTCCAGTGGGTCCAATGCACTTGGAACCACGCCAAGCTTCGATGAAGTTTGATCCAAACTCCTTCACTTGACGCTGCGGCAGACCATGTATTCCGCTTCTCTGTAGATCCGCGATCACGCTTTGCTTGCGACTTCTCGACTCCAGCTCCTCCATTCAAAATATAAACGTATCACATGAGATTTAGAATCATCCTTGTCGGTTCGAAACTAGCATGGACGTAACCTTTACGACAAGCTGTTCATCACCCCATAGACTAAGAACATTTCTTTAGTTCTATTTAGGTACTTTAGGATGTTCTTCACGGCTGTCGATGTTCCACCTCGGATCACTTTGATATCTGCTCGTCAAACTAAGAGCATTGGACACATCCGGTATAGTACACAACATGGCATACATGATGGAACCTATGGCCGAGGCATAAGGCACTTTACTCATAGCTTCCCTATCATTTACCGTAGCTGGACACTGAGCCTTGCTCAATATCTTACGACAACATAGGCCTTTGAACCTTTCTTTGCCTCATCCATTCTGAACCTTTTCAGAACTTTGTCTAGGTATGTACTCTGGCTTAAAGCTATCAGGCGTCTTTGTCTATCTCTATAGATCTTGATGCCCAATATATAAGCAGCTTCACCTAGGTATTTCATTGAAAAACACTTGTTCAAATAACTCTTCACATCGTTAAGCATGTTGATGTCATTTCCAATAATCAATATGTCATCCACATATAGTACCAGAAACGTCACCGAGCTCCCACTCACTTTCTTGTAGATACAAGCTTCGTAGCAATTTGGAACAAATCCAAAGCTCTTGATCACTTGATCAAAACGAAGGTTCCAACTCCGAGATGCTTGCTTCAGTCCATAAATGGAACGCTGAAGTTTGCATACTTTACTAGCATCCTTAGGATCGACAAAACCTTCGGGTTGTATCATATACAACTCTTCATCAATGTCGCCATTGAGGAAAGCAGTCTTGACATCCATCTGCCATATTTCATAATCATGAAACGCAGCAATTGCTAATAAAATCCGAATGGACTTAAACATCGCTACGGGAGAGAAAGTCTCATCGTAGTCAACACCTTGAACTTGTCGAAAACCTTTTGCGACAAGCCATGCTTTATAGACGGTAACATTACCATCCGCGTCCGTTTTCTTCTTGAATATCCATTTGCACTCAACGGCCTTTCGGTCGCTAGGAGGATCCACCAAAGTCCATACTTGGTTTTCGCTCATGGATCCCAATTCGGATTTCATGGCTTCCAGCCATTTCTCAAAGTCTGGGCTCATCATCGCTTCCTCATAGTTCGTAGGTTCACTGTCTTCTACCAAGGCGTCAGACAGGGTTGCCGTACCACTTAGGAGAGGCACGCGACCTTGTCGACCTGCGACGTTCAATAGCAGCATCATCCAAAGCTTCATGATCCTTGTCATTAGCTTCCTCTATTGTTGGTGAAGGCGGCACTGGAACAATTTCAGGTGCTGCGCTACTCTCCAATTCAAGAGAAGGTTCAATAACCTCGTCTAGCTCTACTTTCCTCCCACTCACTTCTTTCGAGAGAAACTCCTTCTCAAGAAAGGAAGCGTTCTTTGCGACAAACACTTTGCCTTCGGTTCTGTGATAGAAGGTATACCCAATAGTTTCCTTAGGGTATCCTATGAAGACGCATTTCTCCGCTTTGGGTTCGAGCTTGTCCGGCATCAACTTCTTGACGTAAGCTTCGCATCCCCAAACTTTAAGAAACGACAACTTAGGTTTAGCACCAAACCACAGTTCATACGGTGTCGTCTCAACGGATTTAGATGGAGCCCTATTTAAAGTGAATGCAGCGGTTTCTAATGCATAAACCCAAAATGATAACGGCAAATCAGTAAGAGACATCATTGATCGGACCATATCTAATAGGGTTCGATTCCGCTCAGACACACCATTGCATTGTGGTGTTCCGGTGGCGTGAGTTGTGAAAGCGATTCCACTTGCTTTAAGATGCGTGAGAAAATCATAACTCAAATATTCACCTCCACGATCGGATCGTAGAAACTTAATCTTTACATTACGATGGTTCTCCACTTCATTCGAAATTCCTTGAACTTTTCAAATGTTTCAGATTTATGTTTCATTAAATAGATATACCCATATCTACTTAAGTCATCGGTAAAAGTGAGGAAATAGCGATATCCACCACGCGTCGAAACACTCATCGGTCCGCATACATCGGTATGTATGATTTCCAACAAGTCCGTTGCTCGCTCCATCATACCGAGAACGGGTTTTGATCATCTTGCCCATGAGGCATGGTTCGCATGTGTCAAATGATTCAAAATCAAGAGACTCCAAAAGTCCATCAGAATGGAGTTTCTTCATGCGCTTTACACCAATATGACCTAGACGACAATGCCACAAATAAGTAGTATTATCACTATCTACTTTGCATCTCTTAGCCTCAATGTTATGGATGTGTGTTTCATCCCTTTCGAGATTTAGAAGAAATAAACCATTCACAAGAGGTGCATGACCATAAAAGATGTTACTCATATATATAGAACAACCATTATTCTCCGATTTAAATGAATAACCGTCTTGCAATAAACACGATCCAGAAATAATGTTCATGCTCAACTCAGGCACATAATAACACTTATTAAGGTTTAAAACTAATCCCGAAGGTAAAACTAAGGAGAGCGTGCCGATGGCCATCACATCAACTCTTGATCCGTTGCCAACGCGCATCGTCACCTCATCCCTCGCAAGCCGTCGTCTATTCCGTAGCTCCTGTTTCGAGTTACAAATATTAGCAACTGAACCAGTATCAAATACCCAAGCACTACAATGAGGGCTAGTAAGGAAAACATCAATAACATGTATATCAAATATACCTTTGATGGTGCCAGCCTTCTTGTCCTCTAAGTACTTCGGACAGTTGCGCTTCCAGTGACCCTTGTCCTTGCAATAGAAGCACTCAGTGTCCGGCTTTGGACCAGACCTGAGCTTCTTCTCAGCGAGGGCAACGCGCTTGTCACGCTTTCTTGAAGGGCTTCCTTGCACCCTTACCTTTCTTAAAGGTGGGGGGATTGTTGACCATCAACATATGATTATTCTTTTTGATGTTCACCTCCGCTACTTTCATCTTATCAAAGAGCTCAGTGATCGTATCAGTGGAACCAATCTGATTGTGATCAACTACAAAACTTTTGTAGCTAGGAGTGTCAATCTTGAGCTCCTCTGGAATCTTGCAGTCCAGTTGCTCAAGGCGTTGAGTGTAGCCCAACATCTTAATGGCGTGCTCACTAACGGACCTCCCTTCATCCATCTTGTAGTTAAAGAATTTTTTAGAGATCTCATATCTCTCAGAACGGGCTTGAGTCTGAAACATGTTTTTCAGCTCCTCGAGAATCTCAAAGGGCCCGGGATAGGTTTCAAAACGATTTTTTAAGCTCCGGTTCCATAGCAAACAACATGGTGCTCTTAACCACACCATAATCATCTTTGCGCGACTGATAGACATCTTTCTCATCGGTAGCGATTCTTGAGGTCACCTAACGCTTTCCCAAGGACATAGTCCTTTTATGCATGAACAGAATGATTCTTAGATTGCGGAACCAATTGGTGAAGTTAGACCCATTGTTTCTAAGCTTTTCCTTCTCAGCAAAAAACATTGAAGTTGAAGTTGGACTTGGCCATGTGATCTACAGTATTGGCAAGTACAATTTAGACTATGTTCATGATAAATAGTTCAACTTAATCAAATTACTAGATGAACTCCCACTAAATTCAGCATCCCTCAAGTTGTTTAGTGAACACGATCCAAATTCACCACACCTAATCCGATCATCACGATAAGAGATGTGGTTTCAATGGTGGACAACAAAGTGTCGATCATATCATTCATATGACTCATGCTTAACCTTTTGGTTCTTGTGTTCCGAGGCCATGTCTGTACATGCTAGGCTCATCAAGCTAGACCCAAGTATTTCCGCGTGTGCAAAAACTGGCTTGCACCCGTTGTATGTGAGCGTAGAGTCTATAGCACCCGATCATCACGTGATGCTTGGACACGACGAACTTTCGCAACGGTGCATACTTGGGTAGAACATAGTTTTTATCTTGATCTTTAAGTGAGGAAGCATCTTACAATGCTACCGTCGCGATCTAAGCATAATAAGATACATAAAAGGGATAAACATCACATGCATATAACTTTATGTGACATGGTATAGCCAATCTTCGCGCAATGATCTCCATCTTGTGCGTTCCGGCATGATCTCCATCACTCCACCATGATTGCCTCCACCACGAATAACAACTACAACTATTGCTAACTACTTAGCGATAAAGTAAAGCTATTACATGGCGTATAAGAAGTTGACTCATGAGCCATACACAATTATAAAGACAACCATATGGCTCCTGCCGGTTGTGTACTCATCGACATGCAAGTCGTGAAACATTACAAAACATGATCATCGCATACATTATACACATCACATCTTGGGCCATACCATATCACGAAAACACTCCTGCAAAAACAAGTTAGACGCCTCTACTTTGTTGTTGCATGTTTTACGTGGCTTATGGGAGTAGATGCTAAACGATTCTTACCTACGGAAAGCCACAACGGTGATATTATGGTTGCCAAACTCGGTGTTAATCCCATGACAACTATAGTGAGAGAAACGGCATCCACCGCATGTGTGGAACAAGCCACACGTCAAGTGCGGGCGGTCTCATGACGGCGTCGCGTAAGGTTGGCACGGACCGCTTCAATCTCACTATCCCGCGTCATAAGAAGAACACAAACAAGAGGCTTGCAACAGAAAACATCAACGCCGCAACAACCATGTTGCGTTCTACTCGTGAAACACATCTACGCATAGATCTAGCTCGATACCCTTTGAAGGGTTTCGCGGCGGCATAGTAAATCAAAATTTTCACGGAGCAAACAGAGGAAAGCCAAGATCTAATCTAGGAGATGCAAACAACGAGAGAGATTGGATTAGATCTTCATACCCTTGAAGATTACGCCTGTGAGCGTTAAATCGGAACGTGGGTGATGTAGTCGTACTCGCTTCTCCTCCTCGTGATCCGATCCGATCTAGCACCACAAGTGGCGGTGCCTCCGTGAGATGCACACGTGCAGCACCTCGACGTCTCCTCCTTCCTCGGACCAGCGAGTATGGTGGAGAGATAGATTGGATCTACAACACGACGGCGTGGTGTATATGGTGGAGAATTTCTGCTGCAGGGCTTCGCCTACAAACAGTCGGGAGGGAGAGAGGAAGGTAGCAAGGCTGCTAGGGCTTGGAGGAAGGTGTGTGTAGGGGGAGGGGGCGCACCACCCCTCTATATATAGAGGGGGGCGGCCAGCCCTTGCCCCTCCTCCAAGCCTATCTCTAGTTTAAACAATTTAAACTCTCCCTTATCTAGAAATCCTATCTCTAGTTTAAACGATTTAAACTCTCCCTTATCTAGAAATCCTATCTCTAGTTTAAACGAGTTTAAACTTATCTAGGATCGGCTGGGCCCTATGGGGCCTTGTGCCCTATTTAATGCGCCAGGACACTCCCTCATAGGCCCATGCCCCTCCCGGAAGGTGGGGCCACGTTGGTCCCCTTAGGAAGGTTCTAGAAGCTTGGTACAATACCAATTAACGGAACAATTCGAACTCCAAAAACTGCCTTTGCCTTATATGAATCTTATTCTCCGGACCATTCGGAACCTCTCGTGATATCCGGATCCCATCCGAGACTCGAAAAAAATTCATAAACCACTTATCCAATCTATCCTAGCGTCGAGATCGTTAAGTGTGTGACCTGCGGGTTCGAGAATATGAGACATGATCTTCTATCAATAATCAACAGTGGGTCAGGCACCCATATTGACTCCCACACATTCATCGATGATCATATCGGATGAACCACGATGCCGAGATTCAATCAATCCCATATATATATTCCCTTCGTCTCGCGATATTTTACTTGCGAGATTCGATCGTCGGTATCGTCATACCTAGTTCAATCTCGTTCACAGCAAGTACTTTACTCGTTCGTAATCCGATATCACTTTGTGATTAACTCCTTAACCACATGCTTGCAAGCGGTGTTGATATCGATTACGAGTGGGCCCAAGTATATCTCTCCGACTTGGGAGAGACAAATTCCATCTCGATACATACAACCCAACAGATACTTTCCGATCACACGAGAGACACCTTTATGATCACCCTCTCATAGGATGACGTTTGATGACCTCAAAGCTTTCTTCCGTACAGGGAGTTGCATTATCTCATGGTCTAAGGAATACAATATTTGACATAGGAAAAGCTTCGCAAAGATGAACACGATGAAGCGATCTAATTGCTTCGCTTAGTTTGGGTGCATCCATCATATCATTCTCCCAATGATATGATCTCATTATCAATTGACAACTCATGTCTATGGTTAGGAAACCTTAACCATCATTGATCAATGAGCTAGTCCATAGAGGCGTACTAGGGACACGGTGTTGTTTACAAACCACACAAGTATTAAAGTTTCCGCTTAATACAATTCTAGCATGGAATATAAACTTTATCATGAACAAGAATTATAATAATAACATCTTTATTATTGCCTCTAGGGCATAATTCCAATAGATACCTAGATCGGATCTTAGACAAATAGTATCAAAGAAACAAAGGGAATTGGACTCGACGTTTATGGTTCAAACGACATCGTCATCTGGAATGTATAGGGGTCATCATGGGCATCCTGGTCCTGCTGTTGATCATTGATAGAGATCATGTATGTGCCATCTTGAGTCGTGAGGGGATCCACTTAAGGATACGATGATCTAAAGATTATCCGTAAGTTGGAATCATACAGGAGAAAGAGAAATCCAGAATTGTTCCGTGGAGAGAGATCGGAAGTTGTCAGAGAAAGAAGGAAAACCGGAAAAGTTCCGGTAAGAGGATCGGAATTGTTCCGGGAAGTTCCAAAGCTGTTCGGAGGATATAGAAGGGGAACTGAAAGGTGTTTTGGGACAAATCGGATTCGGTAATATGTATCTACCGTTCGTTGCTAGTTTCTCTTTCTCCATGAACACATTGAAATTAAAATCAGGTGGTGCCATATACAACAGAATTTGTAAAGTTTAGACTAAGTGTATGATAGATTGAGTTCAACTAATCTATATTACGAATGAACTCCCACTCAAAAACGACATCCCTCGTGCCTTTTTGGTGATTACATGAACCAAATCCACTACACCAAGTCCGATCATCACGTGAGTCGGTATAGCTTCAAAGGCGAGCATCAAATGGGCATCATATCAACTATATGACTCATGCTTAACCTTTCGGTCCGTGTTCCGAGGCCATGTCTGTACATGCTAGGCTCGCCAAGTTAGAACCTTAGTATTCGCGTGTGTAACTGTTTTACACCCGAAATATGGTCGTGGATCCAAGAATACCCGATCATCACGTGATGTCTTGGAGCGACGAAAACATAATCGGTGCATACTAAAGGAAGAACACATTCTTATCTTTATATTTAAATGAGGGATCATCTTATTATGCTAACAAAGCGCTAAACAAGCAATATAAGATGCTATCAAACATCATATGTTTATTAGTGAAATGATATGGTTCCCTTGGATGATCTCTATCATGTGCATCGTGGTATGATCACTATCATACCTATATGTGTAAATCCAAGGTCTATGGATTTTTACACGCTATGTGTGTTGAAGAGTATCATCTCATACTTCTACTTACAACACTACCATATCATAACACTAGCCCAGCAACAATCTAAACTAGGCCTCTAATTTATCCATTGCAAGTTTTACGTGGCTTAGGTCTTTCGAGATAGAACCGTTCTTACCTACGAACATGAACCTAACGAGGATAATCAAATTGTTGACAACTCGCTTGCAAAATAGATATTGACTATAGTAGGAGAGCAGACACCGCTAGCCACTTATGCAAACTAGTTGCATGTCAAGCGTGGAACATGTCTCATGTGCGAGGACATGTAAAGTTTGTCCGGGCCGCTTCATCCCACTATGCCACCAATATCCAAAATTACAAAAAAGGAGCAACAACATGATCATCATCGCCCACATACTCATATGTGTACTACCCGTGTAAAGTATCTACGCATAGATCCGGCTCGGATACCACTATAGGGTTCGCATCATAGAAAACAAAAATTTTCCTACGATGTGAACTATATACCAAGATCTATCTACTAGATATAAACAACGGGCGGATGTATATCCGTAGAGAACATACCCTTGAAGACTGACAAAGCTTAACGAGTTCAACTCGTGGTTGATGTAGACGATCTCTTGCCGATCTCAAGATCGAGAGGAAGTCCTAGCGCCGCAAATCAGCAGCGCATCCGTGCTCGCACACACGTTCGAGGCACCGGGCAACCTCCGCCTCCTCGCTCTAGCGATGCAGCGGAAGCACAACTCTTTCTTGCCGAATAGCCACCGGGAACATGTATCTCGCTAGTCCGAGACCATGGGGGATAAATTCTAGAGGGGGAGAGAGATCCTTCACGAGGAGGTGTCAGAGACAAGTGAGGAGGGGGGCTCCTTTTATAGGAGGAGGGGGGAACCCCAAGGGGGTGGCCTGCGCATGGGGCTGCCCCCTTGCCCTCCCCTCTTCATGTGGGTGGACACTCCACTCACAAATCTCCTTTAAATTCCCTCCACTCAAAATTCCACTCAAATTCCCATTAAATTTCCACCAAATTTAATGCAAACTCTCATTAAATAAAACTCTTTTATTTTATTCAGAATTTTGTCAATTACTTTAATGAAAAACATTCACAAATAACCCCTTGCTAGAATTCTATTTCACATGCATAACCACTTTATGCAATTTCACCCGAAAACCTGTTTCGGTATCTAGTGAAATAAATTCCTACGCTTGTTCATTCTTTCGGCATGAAACATTTGCTCCAATTGGATGTCGGTGTCTCTTAAGTGTGTCACCCTACGGTTCGTGAATAATGCGGACATGATCGACACCCTCTCGGATCAATAATCGAGCGGGATCCGAGACCCATACCGACTCCCACACATTCAACGATGACTTTCTTGTGATCGTCGGAACCTTTTACGCTAGTATCTTAATCCCTTTGTTTCACGATATATTACATGTCCGAGATTCGATCATCGGTATCTCCATACCTAGTTTGATCTCGTTACCGACATGCACTCTTTTCTCGTTCGTGATACAACATTCTAGTGATCAAATCACTTGCTTGCAAGCTAATCAATGTGATATCACCGAGAGGGCCCAGTATATCTATCCGTCATCGGGATGAACAAATTCCACTCTCGATCCATGAGCCTCAACATAACACTTTATTAGTTACGAATCCATCTTTATAATCACCCATTACGGTGTGACGTTTGATGTTATCAAGAAACTCTTAGGTGTTAGTGATTGACATGATCTCATGGTCTAAGGATTAGGATCACCGTAAGTTGTTATAGCAATATAAACTCAATGACTTTGATCGTAATGCTATACTTGGATGAATGTTCATCACACCATTACACTAATGTTGTGATCCCGTTATTAACAACATCCAATGTCCATGATCGAAACCTTGATCATCTTGTTAATCAACGAGCTAGTTTATGAGAGAGGCATAACTAGGAACTTTCATTTGTTTATTAAACACACATGTATTAACATTTCCGTATCAATACAATTATAGCATGCAAAATAAACATCTATCATATACTTGGAATACACATAATAAACACTTTATTATTGCCTCTCAGGGCATATTCCCTTCAGTCTCCCACTTGCACTAGAGACAATAATCTAGTTACATAGTGATAAATCTAACACCCATTGAGTTACGGTGTTGATCATGTTTTGCTCTAGGGAGAGTTTTAGTCAACGGATCGCTACATTGAGATCCATATGTACTTTACAAATCTTTATATCTCCATCCTTGACATGCTCGCGGATGGAGTGAAACGCGCTTAATATGCTTGGAATGCTTGTGAGACCTTGGCTCTTTGGCATTGGCAATGGCACCATTGTTGTCACAATAGATCACCATTGGGTCCAATGCGTTTGCCACCACTCCTAGTTCGGATATGAACTCCTTCATCAAGCGCTTCGAGCCGCTCAGCGGCAACATATTCGGCCTCCGTTGTTGATCCCGCTACCACAGGTTGTTTGGAGCTCCTCCAACTAACCGCTCCGCCATTCATGAGAAATACGTATCCGGATTGAGACTTAGAGTCATCCAGATCGGTGTCAAAGCTAGCGTCGACATAACACTTAGCGACGAGCTCTTCTTCACCTCCGTATACAAGAAACATATCCTTAGTTCTTCGTAAGTACTTAAGGATATTCTTGACCGCTATCTAGTGTTCCGAACCTGGATCCTATTGGTACCTACTAGTCAAACTAATAGCATGTGCCACATCCGGTCTTGTACATAGCATGGCGTACATTATAGAGCCTATGGCTGAAGCATAGGGGACTTTGTCCATTATCTCTCTTTCTTCCCGAAGCGGACTTTGAGTCTTACTCAATGTCTTGCCTTGCAACATAGGTAAGACCCCTTCTTACTTCCGTCCATTTTAAACTTCTTTAAAATCTTATCAAGGTATGTACTTTGCGATAGCCCTATTAGGCGCCTAGATCTATCTCTATAGATCTTTATGCCTAATATGTATGACGCTTCACCTAGGTCCTTCATTGAAAATTTCTTTGTTTAGATAACTTTTAACCTGTTTAAAGATCTATATCATTCGATCAATAATATGTCATCCACATATAATATCGAAATGCCACATTGCTCCCACTCACTTTCTTGTAAATACAAGCTTCTCCATAAGTTTGGACAAATCCAAACTCTTTGATCACCTCATCAAAGCGGAGATTCCAACCGTGATGCTTGCTTCAATCCATAGATGGATCTGAAGCTTGCACACCTTGTTAGCATCCTTAGGATCGACAAAACCCTTTGGTTGTATCATATACAACTCTTCTTCAATATTACCATTGAGAAGCGGTTTTGACATCCATCGCCATATCTCATAATCGAAATATGCAGCAATTGCTAACATAATCCTAATCGACTTTAGCATCACTACGGAGAATGTCTCATCGTAGTCAACTCCTTGAATTTGTCGAAATCCCTTTGCGAAAAGTCGAGCTTTATAGACGGTCACATTACCATCAGCATCAGTTTTCCTTTTGAAAATCCATTTGTTCTCCATGGCCTTTCGGTCGTGAGGTAATTCCACCAAGTTTCAAACTTGATTTTCATACATGGATTCCATCTCGGATTTCATGGCTTCTAACCATTTGTTGGAATCCGGGCTCATCATCGCTTCTTCATACGTCGCAGGGTCATCATTTTCATCAACCACGAAATTCATGACAGGATTTCCGTCTGACTCGGGAGCTGCAGCGTCTGTTTGACCACCGAGGTTGGTAGTACTCTCTTTCGAGTTTCATGATCATTATCATTAGTTCCCTCTTCAACAGTGGAGCCAACTCCGGAACAACTTCCGGTTGCTACTACTCGCCATACTTTGAAGAGAAGGTTCCACAACCTCTTGAGTTCTACCTTCCGACTACTCACACCTTTCGAGAAACTCTTTCTCTAGAAAGGATCCATTCTTGGCAACAAAAACCTTGCCCTCGGATCTGTGATAGAAGGAATACCCAATAGTTTATTTAGGGTATCCTATGAAGACGCATTTTTCCGCTTTGGGTTCGAGTTTATCCGGTTGAAGTTTCTTCACATAAACATCGCATCCCCAAACTTTAAGAAATGACAGCTTAGGTTTGTTTCCAAACCACAATTCATACGGTGTCTTTTCAACGGATTTAGATGGTGCCCGATTTAAAGTGAATGCAGCAGTTTCTAGTGCATAACCCCAAAATGACAACGACAAGTCCGTTAGAGACATCATAGATCGAACCATATCTAATAAAGTACGATTACGACGTTCCAACACACCATTTCGCTGTGGTGTTCCGGCAGGTGTGAGTTGTGAAACAATTCCACACTCTTTCATGTGAGTGCTAAACTCGTAACTTAGATACTCACCTCCACGGTCGGACCGTAGAAATTTGATCTTTCTATTACGATGATTTTCCACTTCATTCTGAAATTCCTTGAACTTTTCAAAGGTTTCAGACTTGTTTTTCATTAAGTAGATATAACCATATCTACTCAAATCATCCGTGAAAGTAACAAAATAACGATATCCACCTCGCGCCGACACACTCATTGGACCACATACATCAGAATGTATGATTTCCAATAAATCTGTCGCCCGTTCCATTGAACCGGAAAACGACGTTCTAGTCATCTTGCCCATAAGGCATGGCTCACATGTATCAAATGATTCATAATCAAGTGATTCCAAAAGTCCATCCGAATGGAGCTTCTTCATGCGTTTAACGCCAATATGACCTAGACGGCAGTGCCACATATATGCGGATATATCATCATTAAGTTTAATCCTTTTAGCATCAACATTATGAATATGTGTAACATTATCATCGAGATCTAATAGAAATAAACCATTCATCATCGGTGCATGACCATAAAGATTTCATTCATATAAATGGAACAACCATTGTTCTCGGATTTAAATGAATAACCACTTCGCATCAAACACGATCCAGATACAATGTTCATGCTCAGTGCACCGGATAACATTTATCCAAGTTTATAACTAATCCCGACGGTAAGTGGAGAGCAGCGTTAAATGGCGATCACATCAACGCTTGATACATTGCCGACACGCATCTTGACCTCACCCCTTGCTAGTGGTCGCTTGTTCCGCAGCCCCTGATTCGAGTTACAAATATTAGCAACTGAACCGGTATCAAATACCCAGGTGCTACTGCGAGCACTAGTCAAGTACACATCAATAACATGTATATCATATATACCTTTGTTTGCCTTCCCGGCCTTCTTGTCTACCAGATACTTGGGGAAGTTGCGCTTCCAGTGGCCAGTCCCCTTACAATAGTAGCACTCGGAATCAGACTTAGGTCCAACTCGGGGTTTCTTTTCAGGCGCGGTAACAGGCTTGCCGCCCTTAGTTCCCTTCCATTTTCCCTTCTTGTATTTCTTGAAACCAGTGTTCCTATTGATCATCAACACTTGATGTTCCTTTTTGATCTCCACTTCTGCAGTTTTAAGCATTGACAGAAGCTCGGGGAGAGACTTCTTCATGCCTTGCATATTATAGTTCATCACGAAGCTCTTATAGCTAGGTGGCTGAGACTGCAGAACACGATGGATGCCTAAGTCAATGGGAATCGATATTCCCAAGGACACAAGCTTATCGGCGTAACCCGACATCTTGAGTACATGCTCACTAACGGAGCTGTGCTCTTCCATCATGCAGCTAAAGAACTTTTCTGAAGCGTTGTAGCTCTCTCCAGTCGCATGTGTGTCGAAACTCATTTTCAACTCACCCATTGTATCAAATGCATTGCCGTTTTCGAAACGCTTTCGAAGTTCCGGCTCTAGCCCATACAATATGCCACAATGAACTAAGTTGTGGTCCCCGACAGTCAGTCGATAGACATTCTTCTCCTCGTTAGGGGCATCATCAAAAGGTGGGGGGCCTAACGGCGCTTCTAGCACATATTGCTTTTGTGCAGCAGAGAGGAGAATCCTCAAATTCATGGCCCATTCGGTAAAGTTGCTACCGTTCGTTGCTAGTTTCTCTTTCTCCATGAACACATTGAAATTAAAAGCAGGTGGTGCCATCTACAACAGAATTTGTAAAGTTTATACTAAGTGTATGATAGATTGATTTCAACTAATCTATATTACGAATGAACTCCCACTCAAAAACGACATCCCTCGTGCCTTTTTGGTGATTACATGAACCAAATCCACTACACCAAGTCCGATCATCACGTGAGTCGGTATAGCTTCAAAGGCGAGCATCAAATGGGCATCATATCAACTATATGACTCATGCTTAACCTTTCGGTCCGTGTTCCGAGGCCATGTCTGTACATGCTAGGCTCGCCAAGTTAGAACCTTAGTATTCGTGTGTAATCGCTTTTACACCGAAATATGGTCGTGGATCCAAGAACACCCGATCATCACGTGATGTCTTGGAGCGGCGAAAACATAATCGGTGCATACTAAAGGAAGAACACATTCTTATCTTGATATTTAAATGAGGGATCATCTTATTATGCTAACAAAGCGCTAAACAAGCAATATAAGATGCTATCAAACATCATATGTTTATTAGTGAAATGATATGGTTCCCGCAGATGATCTCTATCATGTGCATCGTGGTATGATCACTATCATACCTATATGTAAATCCAAGGTCTATGGATTTTACACGCTATGTGTGTAAAGAGTATCATCTCATACTTCTACTTACAACACTACCATATCATAACACTAGCCCACCACAATCTAAACTAGACGCCTCTAATTTATCCATTGCAAGTTTTACGTGGCTTAGTGCTTCGAGATAGAATCGTTTACCTACGAACATGAACCACAACGAGTATAATCAAATTGTTGACAACTCGCTTGCAAAATAGATATTGACTATAGTAGGAGAGACAGACACGCTAGCCACTTATGCAAACTAGTTGCATGTCAAGCGTGGAACAGGTCTCATGTGCGAGGACATGTAAAGTTTGTCCGCTTCATCCCACTATGCCACCAATATCCAAAATTACAAAAAAGGAGCAACAACATGATCATCATCGCCCACATACTCATATGTGTACTACCGTGTAAAGTATCTACGCATAGATCCGGCTCGATACATCAGAGGGTTCGCATCATAGAAAACAAAAATTTCCTACGATGTGAACTATATACCAAGATCTATCTACTAGATATAAACAAGCGGATGTATATCCAGAGAGAACATACCCTTGAAGACCGACAAAGCTTAACGAGTTCAACTCGTGGTTGATGTAGACGATCTCTGCCGATCTCAAGATCGAGAGGAAGTCCTAGCGCCGCAAATCAGCGGCGCATCCGTGCTCGCACACACGCTCGAGGAACCGAGCAACCTCCACCTCCTCGCCCAGCGATGCAGGAAGCACAACTCTTTCTTGCCGAATAGCCACCGGGAACATGTATCTCGCTAGTCCGAGACCATGGGGATAAATTCTAGAGGGGAGAGATCCTTCACGAGGAGGTGTGAGAGACAAGTGAGGAGGGGGCCTCCTTTTATAGGAGGAGGGGGGAACCCCAAGGGGTTGGCCGGCGCATGGGGCTGCCCCCTTGCCCTCCCCTCTTCATGTGGGTGGACACTCCACTCACAAATCTCCTTTAAATTCCTCCACTCAAAATTCCACTCAAATTCCCATTAAATTTCCACCAAATTTAATGCAAACTCTCATTAAATAAAACTCTTTTATTTTATTCAGAATTTTGTCAATTACTTTAATGAAAACATTCACAATAACCCCTTGCTAGAATTCTATTTCACATGCATAACCACTTTATGCAATTTCACCCAAAACCTGCTTTCGATTCTAGTGAAATAAATTCTGCGCTTGTTCATTCTTTTCGGCATGAAACATTTGCTACAATTGGATGTCGGTGTCTCTTAAGTGTGTCACCCTACGGTTCGTGAATAATGCGGACATGATCGAGACCCTCTCGGATCAATAATCGAAGCGGATCTAGAGACCCATCGACTCCCACACATTCAACGATGACTTTCTTGTGATCGCTGGAACCTTTTACGCTAGTATCTTAATCCCTTTGTTTCACGATATATTACATGTCCGAGATTCGATCATCGGTATCTCCATACCTAGTTTGATCTCGATCGACATGCACTCTTTTCTCGTTCCCGTGATACAACATTCTAGTGATCAAATCACTTGCTTGCAAGCTAATCAATGTGATATCACCGAGAGGGCCCAGAGTATATCTATCCGTCATCGGGATGAACAAATTCCCCTCTCGAGCCATGAGCCTCAACATAACACTTTATTAGTTACGAATCCATCTTTATAATCACCGTTACGGTGACGCTTTGATGTTATCAAGAAACTCTTCCTGTTAGTGATTGACATGATCTCATGGTCTAAGGATTAGGATCACTTCGTAAGTTGTTATAGCAATATAAACTCAATGACTTTGATCGTAATGCTATACTTCGGATGAATGTTCATCACACCATTACACTAATGTTGTGATCCCGTTATTAACAGCATCCAATGTCCATGATCAGGAAACCTTGATCATCTTGTTAATCAACGAGCTAGTTTATGAGAGAGGCATAACTAGGAACTTTCTGTTTGTTTATTAAACACACATGTATTAACGTTTCCGTATCAATACAATTATAGCATGCAAAATAAACATCTATCATATACTTGGAATACACATAATAAACACTTTATTATTGCCTCTCAGGGCATATTCCCTTCAGAACTACCGGAGTCAGGATTCTGATGGAAAAAGAGGTGTTTTGATGCAAATTCGCGAAGATCAGAAAAATACCAGAAAAATTATGGAAAATCATATTTTTCCAGAAGACGAAGAAAGCCAAAAGGGGAGGCGTAGATGGGCCATAGGGGGCCCACACCCCCCAGGTGTGGGCCACCCCTTGTCGCACCTACAGGGGGTGTGGCCCACCTGGCCCACCTCTAACTCTGCCCTCTCGCCTATATCTTCTCCTTGGAACCCTAATACACAGGGAGCGACCATTTAAAGATTCCGCCACCTCTGCGGGGCAAAAAACACCGAGAGAGAAAGAGCTCTCCGACAGACAGATTTCTGCCGGGGAAATTCCTTCACGGAGAAAGGAGATCGTCGCCATCAACAACATCATCAAGCTAGATTTCATCGGGATCATCATCATCATCCACACCATCATCTCCACCAGCACCATCATCACAACTCCATCCCGCTGTAACAATTGTGTTGAATACTTGCATAGTTCTTAGGGGAAACTTTCCCGGTGTTGATTACTATTGTAGTTGATTCTTGTGAGTGGAACCATTGGATTATTATTTATGTTCAGATTGTTATCCATCACCATATCATCTTTGATCTTGATCCATATGATGTCTTATGAGTAGTTCGTTTAGTTCTTCAGGACATGGGAGAAGTCATGTTGTTAGTAGTGGATTTGTGTTGAGATATTATTCAATGGGTTAGTATTTAAGTTGTGGTGCTATTCTTCTAGTGGTGTCATGTGAACGTCGACTACATAACACTTCACCATTTATGGGCCTAAGGGAATGCATTGTGTATTTGGCTACTAATTGCGGGGTTGCCGGAGTGACAGAAACCTGAACCCCCATTAGGACACCATTGCACAAGGGAGCGTAGGATCTCAGAGTTCAAGGCTGTGGTTAGGTTTATATCTTAATTGCTTTCATGTAGTTGCGGATGATTGCAGGGGGTTTAATCACAAGTATGTATTAGTCCAAGTAAGATCGGTACATTAGCACAGGTTCACCCACTCAACACTTACAACACCAAAGAAGGGTACTCAGCTATTTGAAGCGAAAGCACTTGACAGAATTCCCATATGTCCTCGAGAACGTTTGGTCCTTATAAGTATTTACACCAGCTTGTCCTTTGCTAATAAAGGATTGGGCCACTTGTTGCAATTGTTTGTTGTCTTTATTACTTGCACTTTATTTCTTTGCTTTATCATAAACCCCCTAAAAATCCGTTTGCTAAGTATTTACAGAGATTTCTTGCTCCATACCACTAGTCAACACCTTCTGCTCCTCATTGGGATCGACACTCCTATTTATCTAAAGTACTACGATACACCCCCTATACTTGTGGGTCATCAAGACTATTTTCTGGAGCCATTGTCGGGGAGTGAAGCGCTATTGAAGAGTGGAACTGGTAAAGGAAACTTCTACTATGACTATTGCTTTTTATTTCTGTTTGTTACTTTGTTTCCAATATGGATAACCCACTTGGTTTTCTATTTGGGAAAACTACTACCACTGTTAGGGTAGTAGATGAACCACCACCTGTTGAGATAGATCCTTTTAAGATACCTACAAGTATTTTTTATCGTGTTATGGATAATTATTATTTAGGGGATGGAACTGTCCATCCTGGTGATCATTTGCTTTTTATCCATGAATTATGCGGGTTGTTTAAGTGTGCAGGTATCACAACTGAACAGGTGAAGAAGAAGTTACTCTCTATATCCTTGAAAGGTAGAGCTGAAGAATGGTATAAGCTGCTGAATAATGGGCAATCCATGGAGTGGGAGGAAATAGTACCTCTCTTTTATTATAAATTCTATCCTCCTAGTGAAATTCATAAGGATAGTAATCTGATATATAACTTTTTTCCTCGTGATGGCGAGAGTACAACTCAAGCTTGGGGGAGATTGAAGTTATTAATGCTTAAATGTCCTATTCATGAACTCCCTAACAATATTATTATCAATAACTTTTATGCTAGGCTTTCTCTTCATGATAAAGATTTACTAGATGCTTCTTGTGCTGGATCATTCACACGTATGAAGGAAGAAGCTAAATGGGATCTCCTAGACCATATTCAAGAGAACACTGAAGCATGGGAGAATGACAAAGGAAGAAAGTCAGGTATAAACTATGATTATGAATGCATTAAATCTTTTATGGGAACTGATGACTTCCGTGATATTAGTAATGAGTATGGTCTTGATTCCCAAATTGCCAAATGTTTTAAGGCCTTTGCCTCTTACATAGAAATTCCTAAAAAGAAGTGGAATAAGTACCATGCACCATATAAAGATGTTGTTAGTCATGTTCCTGTTAAAAGCACCGAAGTTTGTACTATTGATCATATTTTGCCTGAACCTTATGTTGAGAAAATACCTTTCCCAGCTAAGTTAAAAGAGTATTTTACGATGATTAGTGCGAATAACAAAGGTACAAAGAAACAGTGGAACCTGATGAGCAAATAGACAATGAATCTGTGGTAGCTATTGTGAAAGACCCTGTCACTAGAAATATAGAGGATGAGCACATTGTCTTCTGTGAAGACAATTCTAATATTATCTCTCATCCTAGAAAAACTAGAAAAGCTAGTGTCCCTGTGATTTCTATTAGAATTGGTGATCACTGCTATTATGGTTTATGTGATATTGGTGCTAGTTCTAGTGTTATTCCTTATGAGCTTTACAGGGAAATTATGCATGAAATTGGTCCTTGTGATCTTGAGGACATTGATGTGGTTATTCACCTTGATAATAAGGAAACCATTTGCCCCATTAGTATTGTAAGAGATGTGGAGGTTCTTTGTGATAAGATTAATTATACTGCTAATTTTCTAGTTCTTAATGCAACAGCTAGCAAAACTTATCCTATCATTTTTGGTAGACCCTTCTTGAACACTTGTGGAGCTATTATAGATTGTAAGAAGGAGAAAGTTTTAACTAAGTTTGATGGAGATTCTTATGAATTTAACTTTTCCAAATTTACTAAATCTCCTTGTGAAAATAGCTTGCCTAATGAAGATTTTAGGATGGAACAACTTGCTTCTATTGATCCAGTTTATAACCTTGGACCTCTTTTTGTTGATTGTAAGTATGCTCATCATGATGATAAAGTTGTTGCCAGTGACAATTATATTGTCAACTTTATTCAAAGTGCTACTGAAAGTTATTATGAGAGAGGGAAACATGGTTTTATGCATCTCAATAATATTAAGTTTCCCTGTTTTATGTTGAAAGCTTTGAAGTTGCATTTGTTTGTCTTCCTATGCTAGTGGATTTTTGTTTCAACAATTTGTTTTCTCATGATACTCCTTTGCATAGGAAGTGGGTTAGGCTCAAATGTGTTTGTTATTTGTTTCTTGATGCTCTCTTTCACTTCAGATATTTATCTCCTATGTGAGCATCTTTGAAACTATCAAGCCTAACTTAAAGGCATTAAAGAAAGTACTTCTTGGGAGATAACCCAATAGTTTTGTTGAGTCTTGGAAGTTATTACCTCAGTAATAACCACTCCTTATCCTTTTTGTTTTGGTTTTTGTGTCAAGTTCAACTACTTTTGAGAAGTAGGGGAGTTGTGAAAAGTGGTTGTCCTGGGACAGATTTTTGTGCTGCATTGGAAAAATTCGTGAGGGAGCTCAGTACTTCGGATGGAGATGTATTTTTCTCTGATTTTTCTCCAAGTTGTTACCCAACTTTCATTAGTTTTGCGCTTTTTGATTTGAGTAACAGAAGGTTTTTGAAAAAAAATCAATCTTTACCTGCTGGTCTGTTTTGACAGATTTCTGCCGTCATTTGCATTTGCCTCTTATATTGATTCCCTTCCAGATTCTTTTGGGTTTTTGGAAAGGTTGCTACAGTAGATTTTGTTTTGATGGATTTCAGTTGAAGTGTGAACCTAAAGGTTTATTGTTTGCATATACTAATGTTGCCATTGAAGTTTGTGTATTGCCTTGTGAGTAAAGGAATTTCCACGAGAAGGAGAAAAGGAGTCTGTAGAGTTCGTCTTTGAATAGGTAAAAGTGGTGAAAACAGAAGGTTAGTGAAAATCTTATATTTTTATATTTTTGATGTTTTTATTACATACGGAAGGTTACGAGACGAAACAGAGGAGAAAACGGAGGCCAGGGTGGCCACACCAACCCCAGGCGCGGGCCCCTGCTGTCCACGCCTGGAGGGGGTGTGAGCCCCCTAAGCTCCTTCTCCGCCTCGTTTTTGCACCAGTACCTTCCTTATCCATTGAAACTTCGTAATATATAACCCCCTCGGATCCCCCGAGGTTCGTGCATCATGTTCTCGTCGTGTTTTCATTTCGATCTGTTTCTGTCAGGAATTCTTCTCAAGTTTAGAGCACCATGTTCTCTGCCAACGACAAAGGCAAGAAGCCCGTGGAAGAAGAAAGGATCGCTGCTATATGCGAACACATGGATTGGATCATCGAGGAGGAAGTTAAGATGGAGGAACAAACCGCCGCAGGGTCAAGGGAAAGGAAACCTACTTTTGTAGGAGCAATTAACACTGGACTTGCTTTTTCTCGTAACATGCAGGGGATTATAGCCTCCGTTCCAGACTTCAAATCCTGCCCTGAGGCAGTGGAAGCCCTTCGAACCACTGATGAGTTCTGTGACAAGTACCGTGCTTTTAGGGTGAAGGTGGATATACTCCAAGAGGAGAATAACAAGCTTCGTAAGATGATGGAAGGTTTTCTTACCATAAACAAGGGAACACCACCACCATCGAAGGAGTAATTCGTCATCAGTTTTGGCATCCCCTTGGCTTGTTCCAAGCTTGGGGGAGTGTCGCAGTATCCCATCATTATCTTTTATCTTTTACCTTTTTAGTGGATTCATATCTTTGGTAGAGAAGCTATCTTATAGGTTGGTTGGCATATGGAAGTATCTCTCCTTTAGTTGGTTATCTATGTATCCCTTGGTGTGAGTGCCTTTATGGAATATCAATGAGAAGTCTCATCTTTTAATTTTTCACTTCTTATTTTAGTTTGCAATCTCTATTATATGATTGATCTTGTTGATCAGTATTGGTATCACTTTGGGAGCATCAAGTAGATCTAATTGGTTTTGGCAAACCGAGCTCTGGTCAGTAGCAACACTTTTCGAGGTTTGAAAGGAAAAGAGAAAAAGCTTACAGGTATTTTGTATCATTTATTTTCTTTCTTGATTGCCTCATAAGCTTAGTATTCTTTATTTACAATTTTTTGTGTCTTCAAGGAAGATTGCATGTTTGGCTTTATCACTTGTAGGTTTGTTTGTTTCCTTCAACTCTTTTGCTTGCTACCCAGCCTTGCTAGCCAAAAACCTGTTTTGAGAAGGCATACTTCTCATGCATCCAATCCCTTTGAACCAAACCTGTGCCATTTGTGTCCACCATATATACCTATTAGCATCATTGCTATTCCAAGCAAATTCTCAAGCTTCATATCTCTTTCAAATTAAACTTTCTTTTGTTATGAGAAAACTAGTTAGTAAAGCTCTCACGAACTTGATGGCACACCTTATTTTCTTGCCCCTAATAAACTTGAACCATTGTGTCATCGAAGTTGTATATGCTTGCATCTATACGTTGGGATTAGCAGAACCGTGTTGTCACGGGGAACGCTTTCAACACTTATGGATTCATATCCAGTTGATATCATGCTATTTTTTTTGCGGATGTCGTCAGTGTGAAATAAAAGGGGAGCTTGTAAGTCCATGGAGTTATGTATGTGAAGGGTTTCGCGGCATAGTAAATCAAAATTTTCTACTGATGTGAACAGAGGGAAGCCAAGATCTAATCTAGGAGATGCAAACAATGAGAGATATTGGATTAGATCTTCATACCCTTGAAGATTCATATGAACGCTAATTTGAACGTGGGTGATGTAGTCGTACTCGCTTCTCCTCCTCGCGATCCGATCCGATCTAGCACCGCAAGTGGCGATGCCTCCGTGAGATGCACACATGCAGCACCTCGACGTCTCCTCCTTCCTTGGTCCAGCAAGTATGGTGGAGAGATGGATTGGATCTACAACGCGACGGCGCGGTGCAAGTGGTGGAGAGTTTCTGCAGCAGGGCTTTGCCTACACGCAGTCGGGAGGGAGAGAGAGAGGAGGGCAGCAGGGCGAATAGGCTTGAGGGGAAGGTGTTGGGGGTGGTGCGCCCCAGCCCTCTATATATAGAGGGGTGGGCGCCAGCCCTAGCCCCTCCCCCAAGCCTAGGCCAGCGGACAAAGGAGGGAGGAGTGGGGGGCAAGGAAACCCCCCTTCTAGAAGCTCCAAACTAGGGTTTCCCCTTGTTTGGCCGGCTGGGCCCTATGGGGCCTTGTGCCCCTGGACCAATGCGGCCAGGGAACTCCCTCATAGGCCCATGCCCCCTCCCGACAGGTGGGACCACGTTGGCCCCCTTACGGAAGGTTCTAGAAGCTTCCGGTACAATACCGATTAACCCGGAACAATTCTGAACTCCAAAAACTGCACTACCTTATATGAATCTTATTCTCCGGACCATTCCGGAACCTCTCGTGTTGTCCCGGATCCCATCCGAGACTCCGAACAAAAACTCATAAACCAATTATCCAATTTATCCTAGCGTCGAGACACGTTAAGTGTGTGACCCCTCGGGATCGAGAATATGCGGACATGATCTTCTATCAATAATCAACAGCGGGGTCTGGAAACCCATATTTACTCCCACACATTCATCGATGATCATATCAGATGAACCACGATGCCAGGATTCAATCAATCCCATATATATATTCCCTTCGTCTCGCGATATTTTACTTGCCCGAGATTTGATCGTCGGTACCGTCATACCTAGTTCAATCTCGTTCACAGCAAGTACTTTACTCGTTCCGTCATCCGATATCACTTTGTGATTAACTCCTTAACCACATGCTTGCAAGCGTTGTTGATATCGACTACCGAGTGGGCCCGAAGTATATCTCTCCGACTTGGGAGGGACAAATCCCATCTCGATACATACAACCCAACAGATACTTTCCGATCACCTGAGAGACACCTTTATGATCACCCTCTCATAGGATGACGTTTGATGAACTCAAAGCTTTCTTCCGATACCAGGGAGTTGAATTATCTCATGGTCTAAGGAATACAATATTTGACATAAGAAAAGCTTCGCAAAGATGAACACGATGACACGATCTAATTGCTTCGCTTAGTTTGGGTCTGTCCATCATATCATTCTCCCAATGATATGATCTCATTATTAATCTACAACTCATGTCCATGGTTAGGAAACCTTAACCATCATTAATCAATGAGCTAGTCCATAGAGGCGTACTAGGGACACGGTGTTGTTCACAAACCACACAAGTATTAAAGTTTCCGCTTAATACAATTCTAGCATGGAATATAAACATTATCATGAACAAGAATTATAATAATAACATCTTTATTATTGCCTCTAGGGCATAATTCCAACAATATGTGTGTTAGAGAAACGCCTGGGCCGCTAGCCTAAGCCATGCCTAATCATGGTGGAAACTTGCAGCATAACCATAGTGAGCAATCTGTGAAGCATCCTCAATAAAAACCTATGCAAATAGCAAATAAAAAGATCACTGAGATGCTCACTGTCTGCTTGCCTTGTCATTTTGATTATGGGATAGCTCATGTATCATGTGCAAGGGGTACCCCGTTGGCAGTTATTTATGATACACATGTACTTACAATGACAAGAACTCACCGGTAACTAAAGTTGAGTAGCATGAGGAGCGGCCCTCATACTCAAGGGACATGATATTGCCAACTTATATTTCGTCAAGCATATAATCCATATTTGTTCACTTTAACCTTAATCACCTCAAGATTCTTATGATAGGGGTAATGAGGGCTCAAAGCTAGTAAGTACCATAATATTTTGGAAGCTCTTTATGAACTTGAAATCCCTGTTTCCCTCTATGAAGGGCCTTTCTCCTATTTCTAAGTTGATTCAGTAAACATATTTCCTCTCTATCTCCAGCAAGCATTTGAGTTGTTGTGTTTCAAGCATTCATATGATGATTTATTCAATCATGTTCTTTATCTTCCTTGTTTGCACAAGACTCTTATCTATTGAGTATTGCTTTGAAAGCCATCATTGTGAAAAATCTTTTATGTTTGAGCAAAGAGTACTCTTGTTGTGAAAACTTCTACAAAAGCTTTTTGTGAAACTGTTTGCTAGTTGTTCTCTGACCAAGAACAAAGTTTGCCAATTCCAATATAATTTATCTTTATGCATCACTATTGTGACTCTTGTACTTGTTGCAAGCTAAGTTATATAATGGTGAGTTGCTTTCTTCTATGAGTTGTGTAATGGTAAGTGTGATGCTTCTTGTCTGTATTCTTTTAACGACACTTCACTCCATAAACCTATGGACATGTTTACTGAGCTCAGTTTTCGCTTGGGGACAAGAGAAGGTCTAAGCTTGGGGGGAGTTGATAAGTCCAATTTGCATCACCATTCTATATCATAATTTGCCTCTATTCATTGATATATTTCATATTAAGAGGTGTTACTTATGTCTTTTCATCTATTTTTTGCATGTTGGATGATTCTTGGAGGATGAACTGTCGGAGTCAGGATTCTGATGGAAAAATAGGTGTTTTGATGCAATTTCGCGAAGATCCGAAAAATACCAGAAAAAATATGGAGAATCATATTTTCCCAGAAGACGAAGAAAGCCAGAAGGGGAGGCGTAGATGGGCCACAGGGGGGCCACCCCCTAGGCGCGTGCCACCCCTTGGCCGTGCCTACAGGGGGTGTGGCCCCTGTTCCACCTCTGGCTCCTCCCTCTCGCCTATATCTTCTCCTCATAACCCTAATACACGGGGAGCGACCACAGAAAGATTCCGCCGCATCTGAGGGGCGGAAAACACTGAGAGAGAAAGAGCTCTCCGGCAGACAGATTTCTGCCGGAGAAATTCCTTCCCGGAGAGGGGAGATCATCACCATCAACACCATTGTCAAGCTAGACTTCATCGGGATCATCATCATCATCATCATCCACACCATCATCTCCACCAGCACCATCATCACCACTCCATCCCGATGTAACAATTGTGTTGAATACTTGCATAGTTCTTAGGGGAAACTTACCCGGTGTTGATTACTATTGTAGTTGATGCTTGTGAGTGGAACCATTGGATTATTGTTTATGTTAAGATTATTATCCATCACCATATCATCTTTGATCTTGATCCATATGATGTCTTGTGAGTAGTTCGTTTAGTTCTTGAGGACATGGGAGAAGTCATGTTGTTAGTAGTGGATCTGTGTTGAGATATTATTCAATGGTTTAGTATTTAAGTTGTGGTGCTATTCTTCTAGTGGTGTCATGTGAATGTCGACTACATATCACTTCACCATTTATGGGCCTATGGAAATGCATTGTGTATTTGGCTACTAATTTTGGGGTTGCCGGAGTGACAGAAACTTGAACCCCCGTTAGGACACCATTGCACAAGGTAGCGTAGGATATCAGAGTTTAAGGCTGTGGTTAGGTTTATATCTTAATTGCTTTCCTGTAGTTGCGGATGCTTGTAGGGGATTTAATCACAAGTATGTATTAGTACAAGTAAGGTCAGTACATTAGCACAAGTTCACCCACTCAACACTTACAACACCAAAGAAGGGTACTCATCTATTTGAAGCGGAAGCACTCGACAAAATTCCCATGTGTCCTCGAGAACGTTTGGTCCTTATAAGTATTTCCACCGGCTTGTCCTTTGCTAAGAAAGGATTGGGACACTTGCTGCAATTTTTTGTTGTCTTTATTACTTGCACTTTATTTCTTTGATTTATCAGAAAACCCCTAAAAATTCGTTTGCGAAGTATTTACAGAGATTTCCTGGTCCATACCACTAGTCAACACCTTCTGCTCCTCGTTGGGATCGACAGTCCTAGTTATCAAAAGTACTCCGATACACCCCCTATACTTGTGGGTCATCAAGGGGCAAGCCTGCCCCTCCTCCCCTATATAAAGAGACCCCTCTCCCCCTTGAAGACACACATCAAACAATAGATCACATGAGTTGGGAACTCTCCACCTATCCAATTTGTCTCTCTCTCTAATTGTCTCCATGCATTGGCATGACCCACGGTTGTTCACGCAAGAGGTGACACACGTGCAACACGTCGTTGCGTTGCAGGGATTCCAAGAGTCGGAGATCTACTTCCGCACTCCCAGTAGGGATCAAGGGAGACGGAGGTTCTCGTCGTACACCGTATGTGTATTAAGCCACGAGGTGTAACACTTGGGGCACTTTGGATGTCGTGAGTCGGACTGATGCACGGTGATGGAGCAAGGGGTGACCTGCGAGGAGCTTCATGACCTTGAGGTCGGCTACGAGCACGACTACTCCAACCACGTTCCCCTCGGAACGTTAACCGCTTTCGGACTATAAGGGTATGTATCTGAAACCTCTCGGACATTACTGCATTACCAGTAGATAGATCTTGGGCATTAGGGAGATCCGACATAGGTTTTTTTTGTTTACTGAACCGGAACCCCAACATTGGTATCAAAGTCGATCTATGCGTAGTAGTTTTGTACGGCTAGTAAGCACATGTGTTGTGCGGGCATTGATTCTATAGTTGTTACCCTCCCACGTGTACTTATTTATATCGCGGTATTGTTTGATGAAGCGGACCGGATCGACATTACGCGTACTCTTACACGAGACTGGTTCCACGCTCGACATACGACTTTTTCTGTATAAGTGGCTAGCGGGTGTTTATCTCACTTACAATAGTTGATACAGAAGGCCCCGTAAGGGGTGTAGTAGAGACAACTGTATGGATCCATGTTGTGGTTGGAAAGTTTATAGATTATAAATGGTTGATGTCTACGCACTTCTATTCTTGTAGACAGTTGTTGGGCCTCCAAGTACAGAGGTTTGTAGAACAACAGCAAATTTCCCTTATGTGGATTACCCAAGGTTTATCGAACTCAGGGAGGAAGTGGTAAAAGGTATCCCTCTCAAGCAACCCTGCAATCAAGATACAAGAAGTCTCTTGTGTCCCCAACACACCCAATACACTTGTCAGGTGTATAGGTGCACTAGTTCTGCGAAGAGATAGTGAAATACAAGTGGTAACGGTGCTAGAAAATAGCTTCTGACTTGTTGTTGATGTGGGGTAACGTGTGTGAGTGCCAGAAAATAGCTTGACAGTGAGGTAAAGACTAAAGGCAAAAGGATGGAAGCGATCAAACATGCAACAAATCTAGTAGAAAACGGTGTTTCAATGCTTAGAAACAAGGCCTAGGGATCATACTTTCACTAGTGAACACTCTCTCATATAAATATCCTCTCTTCATGATACTACTCTTAAATACTCTCCGTTTGGACACTCTAATCCACGGTAGGGCTATAACAACACTCCTCAAAGTCTGGCTTCCCCAATCTAGATAACCCCACACTATCACCTTGAGCGTTAGATGGTTTCAACAAACGCCACAATTTTATAGAGACAACCAACCCAAAATATAACTCATAACAAATATATATATATAATCTAGCTTAAGTGCCACACACGACATGCACGCTGTCACTTTCACACATGTGGGAAAAAACATAGATCTATTAAAGCACGATGAGTATTTATGTAGACTCTAGCCTAAGTGCCACCATGGCGTGCACGCTGTGACTTTCACACACATGGGAAGAGCAGAGATCTATTGAAGCACTTGACTAGAAAGGTAGATCTACTTGATTACAAAGCTAATGAACACAACAAGATCATGCATATACACTACAAGAAATGTGTTAACTTGTGACCTTCTCATAGTGATAGGGAATGAAATCGTCATAGATCTATGACGATTTCGTACAAGATGGTCATAGGCTGTTTGGAGAGGTCAAAATCCTATAGAATTGCGACGATTTGTGTCAAAATCATCGTAATTTCAGCATATGAAATCGTCATAACCTACATGATACATCTTGAAGCCTTATTTATGCCCCATTATGACCAATTTAAATCATCATATCGTCTAAAATATCATATATATTGAATTGACTAGTTGGCCACATCAGCAATAATGCCTACGTGGCATGTCTATATGTTAATTTTTGTATATGTGTATATCCACATGTCAAAATAATGAAAATAAATAGGTTGTCAAAAGATTCGAACCAAGGACCTTGTCCACATTTCTAGAACTAGGATCCAACACACCAAATGACCTTTCATGATATAAAGACCTACCTGTAGGGATTCGTAGCATGGAAAACAAAAAATTTCTATCACATACAAACAAACAAGCCAAGATCTATCTACTAGATTGTAGCAACGAGTCGATAGAATAACTCACCCTCGAAGATTCCAAAGTGTTTAACAAGAGCGGATTCTCGTGGGTGATGTAGTCGTACTCTTCCCGATCTCAAGATCGCGTAGATGATCCTTCCGGCGCTGCGTTCCGGCAGCGCTCCCGCAGTCGGTCACACATTTGGTACTCGACGAAGACCTTCCTCTCCCTTGTTCCAAAGAAAATGGAGGTTGTAGCACTCTCCTCGCGATTCCGGCAGCACAATGGCGTGGTACCGGAAGTAGAGGGGAGATCTCGCAGGGCTTCGCCTTAAGCCGGAGCGAGTATGGTGGAGTCTGAGAGAGTTCCTCGACGATCCAGGGTTTAGACACGCCGAGGACGGGCAAGCCGGCGGCTAGGGTTTAGTTAGGCGGCGGCGGCGGTTTTCCCTAGGGCCGGCGGCGGCTATGGAGGCGGCGGCTTGGTACTAGGGTTTAGAGGTAGGAACTTGTGTGTCTAGGAGGGGAGCCCTGCCCCTCCTTATATAGGTGGAGGGGGCCGGCCAAGGGGAGGGGAGTCCCTCCCCAACTCGGCTTGGTGGTGCGCCGGCGGTGGGAGGAGGAACTCCTCCCCCAAGTCGGTTTCCACCTCCCTCTCCACTTCCCAAAACTAGCCGTTTGACTTTCAAACTAGGCGTTTGACTTTTCAAACTAGGATTTGATTAATCCCTCTATTTTGTTCAGCGATGACACCGAGTACATAATGCAATCATACCAACTTGATATAACACATTCATGTACCCTTCCTCCTGAGTGCTTGACATTAGAACCTTCTAGAACATTCCCGATGAAAACACCGGAACCATTCCCCAACTCCGAAACGGGACTTTCCTTATATGAATCTTATTCTCCGGACCATTCTCGATCTCCTCGTGAGATCCCGAATCCCATTTGAGACTCCGAACAACATTCGGTCTCTTTATCATCATTCCATAACTACTCAAAAAACGTCGAATCCTTAAGTGTGTCTCCCTACGGTTCGTGAATTATGCGGACATGATCGAGACACCTCTCCAAACAATAACCAATAGAGGAATCTGGAAATTCATATGGCTCCCACATATTTCTAAGATTAATTTGCGATCGAATGAACCACTTACATACGATACCAATTTCCCTTTGTCTCACGATAGTTTACTTATCCGAGGTTATGATCGTCGGTATCTCTACATACCTAGTTCAACCTCCTTACCGATAAGTACTCTTTTCTCGTTCCCGTGATATGTGATCCCTTGTGAGCCAGTCACATGCTTTCAAGCTAATTGGATGACATTTCACCGAGAGGGCCCAGAGTATATCTATCCGTCATATGGATGGACAAATCCCACTCTTGATCCATGTGTTTCAACCAATACTTTCCGAACACTCAATGCCACCTTTATAGCCACCCGATTCACGGTGGTGTTTGATGTCATCAAAGCATCCATCCGGTAAAGGTGATATGCATGATCTCATGGTCGAAGGAATTAGGTTACTATGTATCAGAAAGCATATAACAATTGAACTATTAAAATGACTTGATCTTTATGCTATGCTTATCTATAGGAGTATGTCCATCATATCATTCTCCTAACGATATGATCTTGTTGTTAATAACATCTCAATGTTCATGATAGGGAAACCACAATCATTTATTAACCAACAAGCTAGTGATGTATAGAGGCTTTACTAGGGACTTCAAATTAAGTTTACAAATCACACAAGTATTGATGTTTCCTTGTTAATACTATTATAGCATGAATGTAAACATTTATCATAAACACAAAGATATAATAATAACTATATTTATTATTGCCTCTAGGGCATATCTCCAACAGTCTCCCACTTGCACTAGAGTCATCTAATCTAGATTACATGGTAATATACCGAACACCCATGGCAGTTTGGTGTTGGTCATGTTTTGCCCTCGGGAGAGGTTTAGTCAACGGATCCGCCACATTCAGATCTGTGTGTACTTTGCAAATCTTTATATCCCCATCTTGGATATGTTCTCGAATAGCGTGAAAACGTAGCTTGATGTGCTTTAGCTTCTTGTGTGACCTTGGTTCTTGCGCATTGGCTATGGCGCCCATGTTATCACAGTAGATAGACATTGGGTCTAGCGCACTAGGAACCACACCCAGCTCTGTAATGAACTCTTTCATCCATATCGCTTCTTGTGAAGCCTCTGAAGCAGCCATGTATTCCGATTCAGTTGAAGATCTCGCCACAACGCTTTGCTTTGCACTCCTCCAGCTAACTGCACCATTCAAAATAAATACGTATCTAGATTGTGATTTAGAATCATCCGGATCGGTGTTCCAACTAGCATCGGTGTAACCATTAACAACGAGCTGTTCATCACCTCCATAAGAAAGAACCATATCCTTAGTTCTTCTCAAGTACTTAAGGATGTTTTTGACCGCTGTCCAATGATCCACTCCTGGATCACTTTGATATCTTCTAGTTAAACTAACAACATATGCAATTTCGGGTCTAGTACATAGCATGGCATACATTAGAGATCCTATGGCTGAGGCATAAGGAGTTTTACTCATCCTTTCTCTATCTTCTGCCGATGTCGGACTTTGAGTTTTACTCAAGGTCGTATTGGGCAACATGGGCAAGAACCCTTTCTTGCTATCTTCCATTCCAAACCTCTTTAGAACTTTGTCCAAATATGTACTTTGTGACAATGATATTTGGCGTCTCGATCTATCTCTATAAATCTTTATGCCTAATATGTAAGCTGCTTCGCCAAGATCCTTCATTGAAAAACTATTATTCAAATATTCCTTGACACTATTAAGAAGGTCTACATCATTCCCAATCAACAATATGTCATCTACATATAGTATTAAGAATGCTACAGAGCTCCCACTCACTTTCTTGTAAATACAAGCTTCTCCATAAGTTTGTATAAAACCAAAACTTTTGATCACCTTATCAAAACATTGATTCCAACTTCGGGATGCTTGCTTCAATCCATAAATGGACCGTTGAAGTTTGCATACCTTGTTAGCATCTTTAGGATCGACAAAACCTTTAGGTTGCATCATATACAACTCTTCATCAATGTCTCAATTGAGGAATGCTGTTTTGACATCCATCTGCCATATCTCATAATCATAATATGCAGCGATTGCTAACATAATCCTCACAGACTTTAGCTTCGCTACTGGTGAGAAAGTCTCATCGTAGTCAACTCCTTGAATTTGTCGAAACCCCTTTGCGACAAGTCGAGCTTTATAGATAACATTACCATCGATCTATCTTCTTCTTGAAAATCCATTTGTTCTCGATGACCTTCCTACCATCCGGTAAGTCCACCAAAGTCCATACTTGGTTTTCGTACATGGATCCAATCTCGGATTTCATGGCTTCTTGCCATTTATTGGAATATGGGCTCATCATTTCTTCCTCATATGTCTCAAGGTCATCAGTGTTGTCCACAAACATGACACACACAACGGGATCATACCAATGAGGTGGTACAAGTTTTCGTTGACCTGCGAGGCTCTGTAGCAACTTCAACCGAAGTTTCATGATCATCATCATTAGCTTCCTCTCTAATCGGTGCAGGCACCACAGGAACTTCTTCCGGTGCTGCGCTACTCGCAATTTCGAGAGAAGGTTCGACAACCTCGTCGAGTTCTACTTTCCTTCCAGTCACTTCTTTCGAGAGAAATTCCTTCTCTAGAAAGGATCCATTCTTGGCAACGAAGATTTTGCCTTCGGATCTATGATAGAAGGTATACCCAATAGTTTCCTTCGGGTATCCTATGAAGACGCATTTTTCCGCTTTAGGTTCAAGCTTGTCCGGCTATAACTTATTTACATAGGCTTCGCAACCCCAAACTTTAAGGAACGACAATCTAGGTTTCTTCCCAAACCATAATTCATATGGTGTCGTTTCAACGGATTTAGATGGTGCCCTATTTAAAGTGAATGCGGCTGTTTCTAATGCATAACCCCAAAATGATAGCAGTAAATCTGTAAGTGACATCATAGAACGAACCATATCTAAGAGAGTTCAATTACGACGTTCGGACACACCATTACACTGTGGTGTTCCCGGTGGTGTCAATTGTGAAATTATTCCGCATTTCTTCAAATGCTCGCCAAACTCGTAACTTAGATATTCACCTCCACGATCAGAACGCGGAAATTTAATCTTCTTGTTACGTTGATTCTCTACCTCACTTTGAAATTCCTTGAACTTCTCGAAAGTTTCGGACTTATGTTTCATGAAATAGATATACCCATATCTAATCAAGTCATCCGTGAAGGTAAGAACATAACGATAACCACCGCGTGATGCTACACTCATTGGACCACACACATCGGTATGTATGATTTCCAATAAGTCCGTAGCTCGCTCCATCATACCAGAGAATAGAGTCTTAGTCATTTTACCCATCAGACATGCTTCGCATCTTTCAAGTGATTCGAAATCAAGTGATTTATGAAGTCCATCGGAATGGAGTTTCTTCATACGCTTCACTCCAATGTGACCAAGACGAGAGTGCCACATATAGGTCGTGTTATCTCTCGATTTCAAACGTTTAGCCTCAATGTTATTAATATGTGTATTTCCACTATCGAGATTCAACAAGAATAGACCATCTATTAAAGGTGCATGTGCATAAAACATATCACTCATATAAATCGAACAACCATTATTCTCGGACTTAAACAAGTAACCGTCTCGCAATAAACAAGATCCCGGTATAATGTTCATGCTTAACGCAGGCACCAAATAACAATTATTTAAGTATAAAACTAATCCCGATGGTAGATGAAGGGGTAGCGTGCCGACCGCGATCACATCAACCTTTGATCCGTTTCCCACGCGCATCGTCACCTCGTTCTTCGCTAGCTTCCGTTTATTCGCAAAGACTGTTTCGAGTTACAAATATGAGCAACCGAACCAGTATAAAATACCTAGGCACTACTACGAGTACTAGTGAGATACACATCAATAACATGTATATCAGATATACCTTTCTTCTTGATGTTGTCGTTCTTCAAATCCGCCAAGTACTTTGGGCAATTCCACTTCCAGTGACCTTCTCCCTTGCAGTAAAAGCACTCAGTATCAGGCTTAGGTCCAGCCTTGGTCTTCTTCGTTGGCGTGGTAACTTTCTTACCACCCTTCTTGAAGTGACCCTTCTGCTTAGACTTGCATTTCTTGAATTTGGTGGTCTTATTGACCAACAACACTTGGTGCTCTTTCTTGATCTCCACTTCTGCAGATTTCAACATGGCAAAGAGTTCTGGCAACGTCTTGTTCATGTTTTGCATGTTGTAGTTCATCACAAAGTTCTTGTAACTTGGTGGTAGTGATTGGAGGACGCGGTAAATCCCCAAAGCATTAGGAATCACTATACCCAAGCTTTGAAGTTTTTTTGCGTGCCCAGACATCTTAAGCACATGCTCACTGACGGACCTGCCCTCTTCCATCTTGCAGTTAAAGAACTTTTCAGAAGCCTCATAGCTTTCAATTTCCGCATGAGTCTCAAAGATCAATTTGAGATCCTCGACAATATCATATGGGTCTGAATTCTCAAACCTTTTCTGAAGCTCTAATTCTAAACCATACAAGATAGCACCTTTGAATCGTGGAGTCTTGAGTCTTCCGAGTGAGGTAAACATTCTTTACTTCATCGGCAAGATCGGTGCAGTGGGTCACCTAGTGCATCCAAAGACATAGGTCAAATTACCAGCTATGAGGACAATCCTCAAATTGCGGAACCAATCCGCGAAGTTGCTTCCATTGTTTTTCAACTTTTCTTTCTCTAGGAACGCATTAAAATTGATGGTAGGGGCTGCCATTGATCTACAACATATTTGCAATAGTTTAGACTAAGTTTATGACAAATTGAGTTCAAATTAATAATAAAATTGATCTAGGTGAACTCCCACTCAAAACAATATCCCTCACATTGTTTTAGTGACCACATGAACCAAATCCACCACATCAACACCGATCATCACGAGAGTTGATATAGTTTCAATGGCGAACAATCGACATGTTCATCATATCTACTATATGATTCATGCTTTACCTTTCGGTGATCCGTGTTCCGAGACCATGTCTGTACATGCTAGGCTCATCAAGATCAAACCTTAGTTTCCGCATGAGCAAATCTAGCTTGCTCACGTTGTATACACTTGCGGAATCTAACACACCCGATCATCACGTGGTGCTTCGAAACAACAAGCTTTAGCAACGGTGCTAACTAAGAGTGAACACTTTATGACTTGAAATTCATGTGCATGAGGGATCATCTTATAATGCTATCGTCGTCTACTAAGCAAGACTTGAAATTCATGTGATATTATATGGCCTTTCTTCTTTGTGCTTCCGATCTCCATCTTCAAGCACGAACATGATCTCCATCATCACTGGCATTGCATCAAGGTCAATGACGCTTCTCCATGGTTGTCGTCCATCGTCTTCAACTATTACAACTACTTTGAATAGACACGCAGGTCTTAACATAAAATAAAGACAACCATATGGCTCCTGTCGGTTGCCAACTTACAATAAGGAACATTGCATACATCAAATATAATCACAATCATGGCCATATCACATCACTGCACACCCCTGCAAAACAAAGTTAGACGCCTCTACTTTCTTTGCATGTTTTACGTGGTTTGGGGCTTTCTATAAGTGTCGTTCTAACTTACGAACATGAACCACAACATTGATACTAGTATTGTTAATCACCCGTTGTAAATTGGATCTTAACTATGCTAGGTAAACAAGCACATAAAGCCACTTATGCAATACAAGTTGCATGTCAAGCGTGGAGCAAGTCTCATGAACGATGTCATGTAAGGTTAGCCCGGGCCGCTTCATCCCAACATCCCGCAAGATGCAAAGTACACAAGAAGCAATCAACAATAAAAGCATCAACGCCCACAATGACCATTGTGTTCTACTCGTGCAACAGATCTACATATAGACACGGCTCTGATACCACTGTAGGGATTCGTAGCATGGAAAACAAAAAATTTCTATCGCATACAAACAAACAAGCCAAGATCTATCTACTAGATTGTAGCAAAGAGTCGATGGAATAACTCACCCTCGAAGATTTCAAAGTGTTTAACGAGAGCGGATTCTCATGGGTGATGTAGTCGTACTCTTCCAGATCTCAAGATCGCGTAGATGATCCTTCCGGCGCTGCGTTCCGGCAGCGCTCCCGCAGTCGGTCACACGTTCGGTACTCGACGAAGACCTTCCTCTCCCTTGTTCCAGTAGGCATCGGAGGTTGTAGCACTCTCCTCGCGATTCCGGTAGCACAACAGCGTGGTAGCGGCAATAGAGGGGAGATCTCGCATGGCTTCGCCTTAAGCCGGAGCGAGTATGGTGGAGTATGAGAGAGTTCCTCAACGATCTAGGGTTTAGACACGCCGAGGAGGGGCAAGCCGGCGTCTAGGGTTTAGCTAGGCGGCGGCGGCGGTTTGCCCTAGGGCCGGCGGCGGCTATGGAGGCGGCGGCGGCTTGGTACTAGGGTTTAGAGGTAGGAACTTGTGTGTCTAGGAGGGGAGCCCTGCCCCTCCTTATATAGGTGGAGGGGGCCAGCCAAGGGAGGATTCCTCCCCAACTCGGCAGTGGTGCTTGGCGGTGGGAGGAACTCCTTCCCAAGTCGGTTTCCACCTCCTCTCCACTTCCCAAAACTAGCGTTTGACTTTCAAACTAGGCGTTTGACTTTTCAAACTAGGATTTGATTAATCCTCTATTTTGTTCAGCGATGACACAGTACATGATGCAATCATACCAACTTGATATAACACATTCATGTATCCTCCCCCCCGGAGTGCCTGACATTCCGGAACCTTCTAGAACATTCCCGATGAAAACACCGGAACCATTCCCCAACTCTGAAACGGGACTTTCCTTATATGAATCTTATTCTGCGGACCATTCCGGATCTCCTCGTGATATCCCAAATCCCATTTGAGACTCCGAACAACATTCTGTCTCTTTCTCATCATTCCATAACTACTCAAACAACGTCGAATCCTTAAGTGTGTCTACCTACGGTTCGTGAATTATGCGGACATGATCGAGACACCTCTCCGAACAATAACCAATAGAGGAATCTGGAAATTCATATGGCTCCCACATATTTCTACGATTACTTTGCGATCAAATGAACCACTTACATACGATACCAATTTCCCTTTGTCTCACGATAGTTTACTTATCCGAGGTTATGATCGTCGGTATCTCTGCATACCTAGTTCAACCTCGTTACCGATAAGTACTCTTTTCTCGTTCCCGTGATATGTGATCCCTTGTGAGCCAGTCACATGCTTGCAAGCTAATTGGATGACATTTCACCAAGAGGGCCCAGAGTATATCTATCCGTCATATGGATGGACAAATCCCACTCTTGATCCATGTGTTTCAACCAATACTTTTTGAACACTCAATGCCACCTTTATAGCCACCTAGTTACGGTGTGGTTTTTGATGTCATCAAAGCATCCATCCGGTAAAGGTGATATGCATGATCTCATGGTCGAAGGAATTAGGTTACTATGTATCAGAAAGCATATAGAAATTGAACTATTAAAATGACTTGATCTTTATGCTATGCTTATCTATAGGAGTATGTCCATCATATCATTCTCCTAACGATATGATCTTGTTGTTAATAACATCTCAATGTTCATGATAGGGAAACCACAATCATTTATTAACCAACAAGCTAGTGATGTATAGAGGCTTTACTAGGGACTTCAAATTAAGTTTACAAATCACACAAGTATTAATGTTTCCTTGTTAATAATATTATAGCATGAATGTAAACATTTATCATAAACACAAAGATATAATAATAACTATATTTATTATTGCCTCTAGGGCATATCTCCAACACTACCTACATGCAACCACAATAATCAGTTTTGTGTTTTTTTAGCGGATGATAAGAGAAATAGTCCTATTCAACCCTTGATCCATGCATACTCTTGGCCAGCCAATCAAAACGCAGAAAAATGCTACCCACGGATCACCCACTGAAGTAGATCTCAGCCATGCATGACTGCTCGATCCAATGCTCCGAAATTAAGCGCTCAACCACCGAAAATTTAGAGCGGGATGCTGCCAAAAACTGGTCTCGGCGCTCAATTTTGGGCCGCATCCAAAATTCTCGTCTATGTCAAACCTACCACATCCAAAAAAAAACCTACCGCATCCAATCCCACCTAAACCCATCGCGCAGACCCTCCCTCCTCTCCTCACACCCACCCGTGGGCGCCGCCTCCACCCCCTTACCATCTCCTCCTTCCCCGGCGCCGCATCACCGGCCACGCCAGAGCACCAACGTTCCTCCTTCCCTCCTCACCACCTCGTGCCCTCACGGCCTCACCCTCACCCTGGACCCCCATATCCCCTCATGGGATTTCTCCGCTACGCCCGACCCCATCCAGATCGAGGGAGCACTCCCGCCTTCCTGCCTCTCCTCGCTAGTGGCCAGGAACCAACTTCGGCAAGCACCGCAAGCTAGAGAAGACCAACTTCGGCTGCAAGATCTTCTACCAGACACATCCCATGCAGTACAGGTGGTCCTCATCCAACTCCGCCGCCACGTACCGGGGCGCCGGGGCTGCAGCCATTGCTGCCGCGGCAGTGCAGGAGCAGCGCCGGAGGGACAGAAGGAGCGCAGATGCTCTTCCAGGGACCATGAGGCGTTGTCGGTGATGTCCTATCCAATCGGGTATGTCGTCATGGTATCCGTCAAGATGCAGCAACTGAAGCATATCGGGGAAGAGCTTCCAGGAGGTAACTACTAATTAAACACATTGTTTTCGATGTATCAATTGTTTCCGAAGCTAAGTGATGGTGAAGTTATCCCTAGACGTAGATCGTCTATGCGTAGCTAACGCTTCCGGTAGGTTCATATGCGCATCACGCAGATCTACAACCTAGATCATGTTCACGCATGCTTAAGTCAACTGCATCTGCACTTATCTGTTATTCTTCGAGTGATCTTTGAAGGTGCTGCGTATATAGGAGAGAAAGAAAGCGAACATGACAAAACTCTAGTCAGCCCGCATGTCGATTACTACATATGGTGATTTTGGTGTTGGTCTTAGTTAGTTCTGAACTGTAGACTTTGCTTTGCTCATGGTTTCCATGAAGTTATTCCAAGTGAAGGCATAGCTTGCTATGGTGCATTTTGATTTGGGTTTGGTTTCTAGCAGTGAATCACAGGTTGGCAAGGCTGTTGGTGATAATTAGAGCACACTAGTAGCATCGACTGGGCCGATTATTGGAGGTGGGTATACGGTAGCTTTATTCTGCATATATTCATCAACTATATCAAGTACAATTACATTAGCTGGGTATATATTTTATTAATGCAATGTCCAAGTCATGATTTTCTTGGACAAGTATTCTCTCCGTTTCAAAATATAAGATGTTTTAGGTTTGTGAAGAGAATGTATTTAGACTTGTTTTAGTGTGTAGATTCACTCCAAACATGAGTGAACCTATGTACTAAAACAAGTCTAGGTACATTTGCTTCCCAAAGCTAGAACATCTTATATTTTGAAACAAAGGGAGTACATGCTTGGCTGCTAGTTAATAAGAAAATGGCTATGATAGACTAAGTGCTTATCTACTCTTGTGGCATCTGAATAACTGTGATACTCGTGAGCTAAATGTGTGGTAGGGTTTACATACAACAAAGTCTAATTATCTTGACTGTACGCTGGTAAATATCTGCAGCCTACTTGGAAACTAAAGTATACAATTAATGCATTGTAAGACTTAGTTCTTTCCCAGTCCCACCATTCTGCCAAAAATCACCCTGAGCTGGCATTATCTTGTTTCCACCTAGTGAATCCACATATAAAAATCACATATTGGTTTTTGCTATGTAGCTTATTGCCAAAATGAGCTAGATCTGGGGTCAGTAGTTTAATTGCATGGTGATTCATGTTAAACGCACAATGTTTAGCAAACCAAGATTGCTTTATTGAGCTGAAACCAAGATTCCCTATTCCCTCCTTTTGCTCATGCCTGTCGCGCTCGTCACCAGCGCTACCATCCACGTCTTAATGATTCATATTTGATATTAATCCAAGCCATGCATTTCTCAAATCTGTACATGATCAGTAATACTTGTATCCAAACGTGAAAGCATATAATATCATCTAGATGCTTGTAGATTTGTGTTTGTTTTGTTTCCTGCTATTTTATGTTATTGTTAAAATATATTGCTTTAATTCTGACTTGATAGTCATAACCATAATTTATTTTTTTACAGGAGCATCATTTTGGTAGGAGATAATCCTGGATGTGCACTTGGTGATCATGGAGCTAGTGGTGTTGAGAATGGTAGCACCATTTTGGTAGGAGATAATCCTGGAGCTTGGACGTGGTGTATTCCTTGGTTAACTTATTGTTGCCTAGCAGATGTTACAATTGGTGCTATTTGCTAATAAGTTAATGTAAATACTGAATTGTAATCTTGGATGTGCATTTGTGAGCACTATTTATTTCGATAAATTATCTGCATGTTGTGTATTTGCTGAAAATGGTGTATTTTCTTGATGTCTTTGGAAACTCTCATGTATTTTCTCGATTTATTGCATGACTAAAGCAATTCCAGAAATGAAAATGCAAATTCTAGTTAAAAAATAGCAGAAATCTAGACTGGCTGAAATGTATTTGGGCTCTAAAAAGGCTGTGGCCCAAAATATATTGTAACAAATCTGAAATAAATAAGTGGACTGTAAGAAGGCAAGGCCCAAAGGAAACAAACCTAAAAAGGCCAAGGCCTAGCAAATAAAAGGCTAGAATTATTGGGCCAGCCCATTTAGATTACTAAAATGGACTGGGCTGATTTTGATTTAAGACGATTTCATTTTGTCACAATCTTTCCACGTAGGATCGGCCACGTAGGATTTGAGCTTGCCTGGCTAGATGGTCCATGACGATATTGGATTGTCATAGACGTTATGACGATTCAATATCGTCATAGACGCTTATGACGATTTTACCAAAAACGTCTTTATAGTTCATTTGCGACGCCCATCTTTCAACGATCTCAAAATCGTCATAGAATCGTCATAAACGGACTACTATGACGATTTTGTGACGAAAATTGAGGGTCATATATAGCCAGATTCCTTGTAGTGATAGAGAGAGATTAACACATAGCTACCGGTAGAGCCCTTAGCCTCAAAGGAGAACTACTCCCTCCTCATCATGGGAATCAGCAACGGTGATGGATATGGTGGTGGAGATTGATGGAGATGGCTCCGGGGGCACTTCCCCGTCCCGACAGGGTTCCGGAATAGAGACTTTCTGTCCCCTGAATCTCCCCTTCGGTGGCGACGGCGCAGCGAAACTTTCTCTGGAAGTATGATGGATGATTTAGGGTTTCCCCCCCGGGGGCTTCTTATAGGCAAAGGAGGCAAGGTCGATGGGGATCCAGGGGGCCCCACACCCCCTGTAGGCGACACCAGGGCTTGCCCACGCCTAGGAGGGTGCGGCCACCCTGGTGCCCTACTCCGTCTCTGCTTCATGGTTTCGTGTTGGTTGGAAAAATAATGACTTTGGCATTTGTCCCGTCTAATTCTGAGAATATTGATTTTCTGCCTTTCTGGAACCAAAAACAGAGAAAATAGGCAACTGGCACTATGGAATCTTGTTAATAGGTTAGTACCAGAAATTGTATAAAAATACCTCAAAGTGTAGACAAAACATAGCAAAGTAGATACTAAATAAGCATGTATCATCAAAAATTATAGATACATTTCCGACGTATCAAGCATCCCCAAGCTTAACTCCTGCTCGTCCTCGAGTAGGTAAGTGATAAAAGAATAATTTTCGAGGTGACATGCACCATCAAAACCAAGATCAAACCATTTGCAAGCATTGAAAGCTGGGATCAAAGAACTCTAAACATGAGCATGAAAGATGGAGTTCTATAAGTAAGACAAAGTAACTATGCATGCAACATGACAGGCTACAAACAAAGATCATGAATAACATGCATTGAAAAATGTTTATTTGTTTCACCTACAGAAAACATGGCATAGTGGCAATCAGCTTGTCCCTCATGGAGTAGCAAATAGATGCATAGGACACCTTCAAAGTTCATAAGAGTGACTAGATACAAGTAGCACAAGAACAAGTAATATCACAATATGCATAAATCAATAAGTTTTGGGACACTGCACACAGAACTAAGAATGGCAACTATGCTCTCTTAGTGGTGCCTAAAGGTAGAAGGTGGAGACTCAATAGTAGTGGAAGAAAGTCCCTTCATAAAGGGATGTAGGGATTTCAAGTTTCAAAAAGAGCTTCCAAATATTATGGTACCTCTTAGCTTTCAGCCCTCATTATCCCTATCATAAGCATCTTGAAGTGATTAATGTTAAAGTTAACAAACTATAGAGTATATGCTTGACAAAGTATAAGTTGGCAATCTCAAGTCCCTTGAATACGAGGGCCACACATCATGCTACTCAACTTCAGTCACCTGTAAGTTCTTGTCATTGTAAGTACATGCATATCATAGAGAACCGCCAACGGGGTACCCCTTGCACATGGTATAGGAGCTATCCCATAACCAAAATGACAAGGCAAGCAGACAATGAGCATCTCAGAGATCTTTTTATTTACTATGTGCATAGATTTTTATTGAGGATGCTTCATAGATAGCTCACTATGGTGATGCTGCAAGTTTCCCTCATGATTAGGCATAGCTTAGGCTGGCGGCCCAGGCGTTTCTCTAACACAAAATACATAGTACATGGACTTACAAGTTCCCTCTGTATTTCCAACCGGTGACATCCATAGACAAAATAGCATGATATCAACTGAGTACAAAGTACAAGTGCAATGTTGAAAATGTTCCCCATGACGGCATGGTTCTGCTAATTCCAACGTATAAGTAGAAGCATATACAACATAGACGACACAATGGTTCAAGTTTATTAGGGGCAAGAAAAATAAAGTGTGCCATCAAGTTCATGAGAGCTTTAATCACTAAGTTTTCACATAACAAAATACTTTTTAATTGGAAGATAGATGAAAACAAGAATATACTTGGAATGGTGTAACACACCATTCATAGGAATTTATAGTGGACACTTTGGAATAACTTGGTTTCTTGGGAGTTGGATGCATGAGTAGAGCTTACTCATACAAGTGGAGGATAACAATCGACTAGGAGAAATGTCACATCCCAAAAATTTCCAAATTCTGAAATGTGAAAAAAATAAACAAAAGAATTAATTGTCGAAATTTAGGGTGAAAAGAAACTTTTTGCTTATAAATGGAAACAACAAACCCTTCTTGAACAAGATTTGAATGAAAAGGGCATTCAACAAAATTTCAATCAAGTGAAATGCATTCATCAATGTATGTATCTTGAAATTTAAACACTTGGAAAGGTTAAACCAAAACCATAAAACTCTAATGAAATAAATCATTTCCAAGATCTCTCTAAGACTATGGATTTGATCCATATAAAAATTCAGCAACAAACATTTATAAAGTATAAAAAATGATAAACAAAAATATTATAAAACCATGGAAATTAGTTTTATTTAATTTGGAGCCATGGATGAAAACTTATAAATTTAATAAGATAAAAGGAAATAATTTCCAAGGCTAATAAAGATCCTAACTAAAATCAATACCAATTTGTGAGCAAAGTAATCCTAAAAGGATTTAAAAAGATAAAAAATATTAAATAAAATTATACAAATTGGAATCACCAATTTTGGAACTATGAATAAAAAGATATGGAATTTATAAGACAAAGAAAGAAAGAAATAAATAATGAAGATTTAAAAGACAAATTAAATCTTGGCCAAATCCATAAGCAAATGGAATAAAGACAATCCAAATAAAAATAAAATAATAAAGATTATTTAAATAAAATTATATGGGCTTTAACCATATTCAATTTTATTTGAATGAAGACAAAATTGCTAATAGAAATGATTAATTAAATCATGAGAAAATAATAATTGAAATTGCCAAAAATGGATTAAAAGTTATTTAATTAACTTAAAAATAATAAAAGAATTATTTGAGTAAAATAATATGGATTGGAACCATATTAGAATTCATTTAAATAAGACAAAATGCCCAAACTAAATAAATAATAAATCATAAGAGAATATTTGAAATATTCTAAAATAGATTTTTAAACACACTAATGAATAAGTAAAACTTATTGAAAAGGTTTGGTCAAAATTTGAATTCAAACTGAAAACTTAAATCAAAGAGTTTGAATTAAAACAGAAATCAGAAAAAGGAAAAGAAAAAGAAAACAGAAGGAAAAAATGAAACAGACCAACCTAGTCCAGCCCAACTAAACCTAACCAGACCCCTAGCCCAATCTGGCCCAGCAAGCCCAACAACGCAGCCCACGCGGGCCACTCTCTCCCCGCGAGCCTCCTTTCTCACCCGCGAATCGACCCGTGCCCTCACTGACGTGCCGGACCCACATCGCCACCTCGTCATGGTCTCCACCCCGCGTGACCCGTTCCCCCTCTCCCTCGCCATTTCTGTCATTGATTCCTCGGCGTAAATTCGCGTTGATGCCGCCAGTAAATCCTCTCGCGACCACGCGTAATTAAGCGCCTTCCTTGCCTCTCCATTTCCCCTCGCTCGCTCGCACCCGAACGCCACTAGGCTGCGAGAATTGCTGCTCGCACTGCTACTGCTCCGGCGAACCTCCACGCCAATTCCGACGAAGCCCGACCATCCTCTAGCACCTAGTGCATGCGAGATCACTCCCCATCGACGTGCGCACCTGCCAGCACCCTTAGCTTGCTCGCGCGTGCCCTAGAACATCGGCAACGATGACGCCTACTCGCCACCGTCTCCTGCCTCGACTCCGGCGACCTCCCCTGGTAATTTCTTACTGCACCTCTCCCCCTCGTTGATGCGCCTGTATTCAACGTCCCCGTGTGCATCTAACGCATCCATTTTCTTGTCCTAGCGTGTTCTGTAGCCTCGTCCCCAACGACAACTGAGTGTGCCGGACATTAGACGCAACTCCGGCGAGAGATTGCCGTCACGCCCACGCGCCCCTCGACCAACGACGACCACGTTGAGCATCAGCACATCGCTGCGAACCTGGTAATGCCCTTCGTTCCTTCCCTTGCTTCCTGGTTGCACCGGACCACCGTCGCCTGAGCGCCACCGCGGCGCACCGTCGAGCTAGAGCCGCCAGATAGTGGTCACCTGCTCAGGACCGTTAGATCTTGATCGCATGGCTTAGAATAGATGACTTAACAAACCATTTTTGATTGATCTGAGCCATACATATCTACTTAAATCCAACACCCCACGTTTCTCAATCCGAACGAAGCGGTATACGCCAGTAGGAACACACCACGTGGCCAGACCCTGGTTTTAAAACAGAAAATAGAATCTATTAGATGATTGATTTTGTAAAATTCATAACTTTTGTTCTGCTTGGCCAAAATTTACAAATTTTATATCAATGGATTCCGAAAAATGTAAAATTTGCAACCATGGCCTTAGTTTAGTATTTTGCTTCTGAAAAATTAGGTGTTTTTTGCAGAAACATTTGTAGGACTATTTTGTGTATAAAAATTATTCTAAAAATGCTTTTTGAGTAAAACCTTTTGCAAATGGTTTTTTTTTAATTCTCTGACCCTAAACACTAACTTTTAGATTTAAACATATATTTGGAAAACACTATAAATTATTCCTTTGATTATAATCATTTCTAGCAAAACAAAAATGATTTAAATGGCCCATTTTCACTAACTTGATTTTAAATGATTTTGCCACTTTATAAATGAACAGTAGGTGTTTTAAGATGTTTATAACCTTATTAGAAACCACTTTTACAAATAAAACAACATTTGCATGCTTGCATGCATTTCCTTGTTTTTATTATTTTATGTGATGAATTGTTTGAATGCTAGTTTTCAATTTGTGCCTTGCTTGATTGAATTGTAGTGAACTTTGAAGAGTGTGACAATTGCAAGATCAAGGAGTGAATATAGTTTATCTACTAAAAAGGAAAGTGGTGCTTCATATATTTTGTCCTATTATTTTGACTATGCATTAGTAATATTTTGAGTAGGACTTGCATGGAAATTTTCTAAGTATAAGCTATGCCTTGGGAAATCCTAGTAGACGATGCCTTAGTAGAATTTTCCCTAAGTTAAGATTCTTGCTACTAGTATACTTAGCTTAGATAGTAGAAAACAAGGGTGGATTATTCATGCTATGAAATATTTCTAAGTCTATGACTTGTGTTTTGCTTAATAAAACAACTATGTGAATGAATCACCTAGGTGGAATGGTATGAATGGGTTATGTTGAGTGGTTACACAAGGCCCAGGATGGCAACATTGTGTATCACACTTGTGGAAAGCCACCCAAGAACAAAGAGATTTGAGATGTTAAGTGTTGAGTGGTTACACAAGGCCCAGGATGGCAACCTTGTGTATCACACTTGTGGAAAGCCACCCAGGAACAAAGAGATTTGAGATGTTAAGTGTTGAGAAGCTTCTAGTGCAGCCACATGGCAATATGGGCTCTGCCTGGATCATATAGGTTGCAATAACTTAGCCAGATGGACAGAAGGTGGTAGGGATGATAGGTTGGAATGCGTCCATTTGGTCTAAGGGAAGGCTTCTGAAAGATCTTTTCTCGATGCATCTCGAGTCTTGTGGGGAAAGTGCACCACCTCTCGAGAGAGTAAAATCTAAGTACTTAGCCGTGTCCCCGACAATGGACAATTTGAGCATCAAGACATTGAAGCTATCAAGGATCTCCTCATCCCAATTTGTAAGTTAAAAACTCGTGGTTGAACAAGGGTTAAAGGATCACCAATGTCTATTGGTAGTTCCTTGGGTGATTTGACAAACAAAAACTTAGTGTTTTCAACTGATAAGGAAAATCTATTTTGATCAAAGCAAGCCTAAGCTACACTTAGCAAAATGCATATAGATGATAGATACCACTATTCTACCATAGTATCACTTGCCAATACAATTCAAATGTATTGACCCTTGTGGCTGTAACTTATTATGTTGAGGTTTGTTTGATGTTAGTGAAGTGTGTTGAAAAGGATTACAAGTCTACAACCAACACGGTTGCCTATGGCATATGAAGATGAAGGACTTCATGATATATAGATATTTTTGCTGCATTGTAATGAGATATCCAAATGAGCTATGTAATATGTAATAAATTATTTTATTCATGGTTATAAGTTGTAATATGACCTTTGTTTCTTGATATTACATCTTAAACTGTGGATGCTAGCTATTCGATCCAGAGACTAGCATTGTAAACACATGGATCTCTACCTTATCAGGTTGGGACCTCTACAAGCAATCAACTAAGAGAGCAATAATGGCCATAATCATGCAGAGCAACAAAAAATTACTAATCAAAGCATAGAGTGGTACTACAAGACAAGGACTAGATGATCATAGAGGCTATGGTGACTTGTTCAAAGTCATAACATGGTGTGAGCATGTTCCAAGTCAACCCAAACAAAGCATCAAAGGAGAATACCACAATACTATGCTTTTGTATACTAAAACAACGCATGATTATTTCGAGGCACACTAAGCAATCCCAGTTATTTGGAACAAGACATGCTACAGCAATAATCACTAAGCATAAGGTTAAAACAACACCTAGCATGTCAAGCTAAAGTCTAAGTCACAGTCAATGCAAGCTCCTCTTGCACTTATCAAGCAAGAACTTTCTACTCCTACCCAACACCAAGCAATTTATTTGAAACAACTCACAAAGATAATAATCAATAAAGATCAGTGAGATTGTCTCACAAATCCACAAACAATAACTAAAAAGTTCTAAGCTGAAAGCACAAGAAAACTAAGGCTAAACACAGTTCTAGCAAAAGAGAACACTCACAAAACAATAAGAGTGAAAACTAGAGTGTTCTAGGCAATGAAAACAGAGTGTGTCTCTCTCTAAAAGAAGTGTGTTCTGATCCAACCAAATTATTGCAGCAAACCAAGCAAAATAAAACTAAAAACAAAAACAAAGACGCTCCAAGAACAACATAACTGTGCATGAAACAATAAAAACGAAGTGTCTAAAAAGACCTGAGATTTTTATTGATGAAGAAGCGGATGTCCAGGCATCCCCAAGTTTTGACGCTTGTACCTCTTGAATATTTCTTGGGGTGACACGGGGTGGCATCTCCAAGCTTGAGCTTTTGTCCATTCTTCATCTCATTACATCATTCTCTCTCTACACCTGAAATTTTTCCTTCACACAATCTTCATTAGCAACATTAGTGTATTCAAAATATAATAGACATTTTGGTTTATCTTTAGAACAGCAAAACCTTCACTAAAAACAGAAGCTACTGTATCAATTCCCTCAAAAAGCTCAATTTCCCAAAAAGAACCCAAAAAGGAATCAATAAAAAGCAAATGCAAATAATGGCAGAAATCTATCAAAACAGACCAGTAGGTAGAAACCGATTTTTTCGAAGACCTTCTGTTCCTCAAATAAAAAAGTGTTGAACTAACGAAAGTTAGATAACATACTGGGGGTAAATTTTCAGCTCAATCCGACTTACAGAGACTCCTCAAGAATTTTTATGGTGGAGGACAGAAATCTGTTTCGGGACAGCAACTCCCCAAATCTTACTTCCCTCTCATGAGAGGTCATTATTGGCACAAAAAGCAAACAAAAATGATAAGGAGAGATAATTACTGAAGTAATAACTTCCAAGACTCAAGAAAACTCTTGGGTTATCTCCCAATAAGTACTTTTCTTTAACGCCTTTAAGTTAGGCTTGATAGTTTGAGAAGATGCTCACAGAAGAAATATGAATTGAAGTAAAAGAGAGCATCAAGAAGCAAATTCAAAACACATTTAAGTCTAACCCACTTCCTATGCATAGGAATCCTGTAAAGAAACAAGTGTTGAAAGCACAAAGCAACAACCATAGGATAGTAAAACAAGTGCAACTTCAAGACTTTCAACATAAGGAAGGGAAACTTAATATTATTGAGATGCATAAAACCATGTTTCCCTCTCTCATAATAACTTTCTGTAGCATCATGAATAAAATTAACAATATAACTATCACATAAAACATTCTTATCATGAGCCACATGCATAAAATGATTATTACTCTCCACATAAGCATAGTCATTCTTATTAATTGTAGTGGGAGCAAATTCAACAAAATAGCTATCATTACTATTCTCATCACCATAATAATAAAATATAGGAGGCATATTGTAATCATAATTACTTTTCTCCTCAATAGTAGGTGGACTGAAAATATCATATTCATCATTGTAATCATCATATATTGGATGTTTGGTATCATCATAAGCAATAGAATAGCTATCTCCCAAAGCCCGGGGACTAAAAAGATCATTTTCATCAAAACTAGCTTCCCCAAGCATAGACTTTTCCATAGCATTAGAAATAATGGTGTTCAAAGAATTCATACTAATAACATTGTTATTGGCATGCAAATAAAGTTCCATAGGTTTTTTAATTTTCTCTCCAAACACTTCATGTCCTAACTCAAGATATATACTATAAAGCTCTCTATTTTTTATTATTATTTTCCATTAAGCCTAACTAGTGAAAACAAGAAACACAAAGACAAAATTGCAGAATCTAAAGGAAATAACTTCGATCACTCACACCGAAGGATGTGAGTACCTTTTACCTTACCTCCCAGGCAACGGCGCCAGAAAATAGCTGATGGCGTGGAGGAAAGGTAAAAGCCCAAAACCTCCCCGGCAACGGCGCCAGAAAATAAGCTTGATGTCTACGCACTTCTATTCTTGTAGATAGTTGTTGGGCCTCCAAGTGTAGAGGTTTGTAGAACAACAACAAATTTCCCTTAAGTGGATTACCCAAGGTTTATCGAACTCAGGGAGGAAGTGGTCAAAGGTATCCCTCTCAAGCAACACTGCAATCAAGATACAAGAAGTCTCTTGTGTCCCCAACACACCCAATACACTTGTCAGGTGTATAGGTGCACTAGTTCGGCGAAGATATAGTGAAATACAAGTGGTAACGGTGCCAGAAAATAGCTTCTGACTTGTTGTTGACGTGGGGTAACGTGTGTGAGTGCCAGAAAATAGCTTGAAAGTGAGGTAAATACTAAAGGCAAAAGGATGGAAGCGAGCAAACATGCAACAGATCTAGTAGCAAACGGTGTTTAAATGCTTAGAAACAAGGCCTAGGGATCATACTTTCACTACTGAACACTCTCTCATATAAATATCCTCTCTTCATGATACTACTCTTAACTACTCTCCGGTTGGACACTCTAATCCACGGTAGGGCTATAACAGCACTCCTCAAAGTCTGCCTTCCCTAGTCTAGATAACCCCACACTGTCACCTTGAGCGCTAGATGGTTCCAACAAATGCCACAATTTCATAGAGACAACCAACTCAAAATACAACTCATAACAAATATATATATATATATAATTTAGCTTAAGTGCCACACACAGCATGCACGTTGTCACTTTCACACACGTGGGGAAAAGCATAGATCTATTAAAGCACGATGAGTATTTATGTAGACTCTAGCCTAAGTGCCACCATGGCGTGCACGCTGTCACTTTCACACACATGGGGAGAGCAGAGATCTATTGAAGCACTTGAGTAGCAAGGTAGATCTACTTGATTACAAAGCTCATGACCACAACAAGATCATGCACAAAGAGAGAGAGATGAACACATAGCTACCGGTAGAGCCCTTAGCCTCGAAGGAGAACTACTCCCTCCACATCATGGGAATCAGCAACGGTGATGGAGATGGTAGTGGAGATCGATGGAGATGGCTTCGGGGGCACTTCCCCATCCCGGCAGGGTGCCGGAACAGAGACTTTTTGTCCTCGTAATCTCCCCTTCGGTGGCGGCGGCGCAGCAGAACTTTTTCTGGAAGTATGATGGATGATTTAGGGTTTTCTCCCCGGGGGCTTCTTATAGGCGAAGGAGGCAAGGTCGGTGGGGAGCCAGGGGACCCACATCCCCTGTAGGCGCCAACAGGGCTTGCCCGCACCTAGGGGGTGCGGCCACCCAGGTGCCCTACTCCGTCTCTGCTTCGTGGTTCAGTGTTGGTCCAAGAAAATAATGACTTTGGCTTTTGTCCCGTCCAATTCTGAGAATATTGATTTTCTACCTTTCTGGAACCAAAAACGGAGAAAATAGGCAATTGGCACTCTTGTTAATAGGTTAGTACCAGAAAGTGTATACAAATACCTCAAAGTGTAGAGAAAACATAGCAAAGTAGATACTAAACAAGCATGGAGCATCAAAAATTATAGATACATTTCCGACGTATCAATGGTTCTATTGCGAAATCGCTAACAACCACATAAAACTTGCAATAGATAAAGTAGAGGTGTCTAACTTTATTTTGCAGGGGGCATGTGATTTGATATGGTCATGGTCATTATGAAGTTAAAGTAGTTTACTTTTATGTTACTAAGTTGTGTAGTAATAATCATCGTTCCGATGGATGACCTACTGGTGGCGCCATGGACTTGGCATCAAAACCGGTGGCATGATGGAGATCATGTCAGTGGCACGATGGAGATCATGTTGGAGTGCTCGATGGAGATCAAGGCGCAAGAAGGACCATATCATATCAAAAATATACATGTGATGTTGATACATATTTTACATCTTATTGTGTGCTAGTATTAAAATACTCAATGGTAGCATAGATAAGATGATCCCTAAATTAATTCCAATGATAGTGTTCCCCTTGTGTGTGCACCACCAAGAAAGTTCTTTGTTATGAAGCCATCCGTGATGATCGTGGTCTATACATATCTACGTTCGCATACAGTGGGTGTAAGAAAGGTCACACTTCAATATACACAAGTTTGATTTGGCGAGCCTAACATGTACAAAAATGGCCTCGGAACACAAGAGATCAAAAGATCAATCATGAGTCACATGGATGATGTGATTGGCATTGGAGAATGTATACCTTTGAAGCTATGTTGCCGGCCGTGACAATCGGGGGTTTCATAGTGAATTGGGATCATGTTAACGCTAAAATTGTCCAGGGGATGACGATTTTAGTGGGAGCTCAATTATGAATTGAACTCATAATATGAACTAAGTCTAGATGCCTGTTTGCAAATATCTTAGTAGATCATGGCCTATCTCATTGAGGTCCTTTGTGACCATGAGAAATTTCTTGCTAGATATGGAACTTAGCAAAAGGGTCTAACTTCATAGATTAATACCCACGCCCAAGGGATGTCCTCGTAATAAGATCATCTTATCTTCTTGATACAATAACCATTAAGAGATAATCCGATGACTCCACAAGTTTGTGTTTTCTCCATAAATCATCCAAAAGGGGGCATTCTCCATTCAATTGAGAGCTCGGCTACAATTTTGTATTTTGCAAAAGAAGGCGCATAAAGTATGAGTCATTGGATGAGTTTTCCTCCATGGTGGATGAAAACAAAATATTTGGAGAATCACATAGAAATCTTGCATTAGACTTGAGAACTCTCAGAAGGGCTTGATTGTAGTGGAGGTCATGGATGAAAAGGGTATATATCAGATATACAAAGTTATAAATGTAATTCTTGCAAAAGTCATTACAATTTACAAAGTATTGGATACTTGTCCCATTTTGTGAGAACATGATGGTCTACTTGAGAATTGCTCGAATTGAGGCAATGTGGCCTGATGATGGCAAGCAGACTAGTTGGTGGCCGACATCACTCCTTACTACAAAGATTATCATTTGGATTAGTTGAATTGAATATAATTTTATAATCCTTGTTTGTGTGTATTCCTTTTGGCGAGACGATTATTCATGTGAATAAGTTACAATCCAGTTCTACTATACTTATGAGTAATACCTTTATGGTCATGTTATGATTATAAATGAGTTAATCTCATCACTATGTTAATGATAATAGGTTAAGCATTTATAAAGGATTAGAATGATAAAAGATATCCAAAGGTTCATAATGAAATGACACTATAGCTTAAGTCATGGTGGTTATTGCATGTTTTCCACTTAGATGAAAATTGGGGTCTTGGATATTTGATCTAGTGACTTTGCAAAACCATGCCTCGTTTGGCAAGATGACTAAAACTCCACATTCTGGTAAAATGGTAATATGCAAAGAAATGTTGAATTTTATACATGGTGATGTATCGTATTTTTGACAAATAGTGGAAATCATTATTTCATTATGGACTTAAGTGAATAAGTGTATTTACTTAATGAAACAAAAGTTTTGGAATGATTTGAATTGTTCAAACAAGTTCAAAACTAAGTGGGATATGAAATTAACAGGAATACAGACTCTTTTTTATTTAATCGATATGACTAAAGTATTTAAGTTAAGTATTGGCATAAAACGGACTTGTAAAAGTTGTTTCGCAAATTATGATAATTGGACAAAGTCAAGGTGTTGATATGTCTAAACATCATAATCATATTGTATTAGATACATGTGGTAATATTATCTCTTATTAGGGTTATTGTTATCGTTTAGAGTTAAAGATAGAAATAAGCGAACACTCATTTGAAATACAAAGGAACATCTAAAGATTCGTGGAAACAACACCATAAGAGTTATGGCATGTTCAAGTTTCTGCAGATTTTGATGATTCGAAATCATGGAAAATAAACAAGTCTTTGTAGCATATTCTTAGGAAACTATGAATACATGTTCCACAAAGGGCAAACTTGTTGTCCTAAGATTTGATGTGTCTTAATTAAGATACAGGTGGAAGAAAGTAAAAGTCCAAAACAAGATATTTGACCTCACCTCCTGATTGTTGAGTGGCACAGCGAAATTTGTTTCGTGAAACCAAACTCTAAAAATAGAGGAGAAACTCATGATAATGATCACAAAGTTTCAGCGAATACTTTTATAAATGAAAGTAGGATTCGAGAATATATTCTGCAAGTTAGCGAAATTATATTATTGATTGAATTTTCATGTTTTAAACAAGACATACCTACGAAATACAAAGAAGTGTGATGGACCTAAGTGCGACAAATGACTAGGAGCCATAGAATCCCATGTTAAGTTACATTTGAGATTGAAAAGTAATATGTTACTTGATATCATTAAGTAAAGGTGTTTACTTGATATTTCTAAATGACTGCAAAGTCATAAGAAGGAAATGAAACTTAATGGAAATACATAAAGCTCAATTTGTCACAAAGGATGTTTGGACAAATTCAAGGAGTTGACTACAAATGTAGCGATACTTGAGTCTATTGGATTTACACCAGCAATATATGGATATTGGGAACTCGCTGCTGGAATTATCAATTTGATGATGATCAAAGAATTTTGGAATGTCTAAGATCATTGATAGGACTTGCATTTGAGTGGGAGCTTAATGGCTTTGATAAGTCTCAATATGTAGGAGACATATTTTGAGTGGGAGCTAAGTGAAATCCCTGGATCTCATATATCGATGCCATATTTGAGTGGGAGTGTGTTATCATTCTGATATATTAGGATGACATATATGAATATTGTGATTGGTATTAATAATATTTAAGCTAGTAAATATGGATGAAGTTGAAGAAGTTATTAAACAATAGAATCTATCGAGATAGATTGGGAATTTTAATAAAACATTATTGTTGAATGCTTCCTGGACTTGATTCTGAAGATGTTCAGAGTTCCTAGGTAAGATTATGAGGAGTTTAGAATGGAGCAAGGTTAAGAAAGGAGTTCTTACTTGTATAAAGCATTGAAATAGTCCCAGTATTACAACTATGGTTAAAATAAATAAAGAGATGTGTTGCATCTTCTATGCCTCAGTATTACAACCATATTGTATACTCGACGTAATTTGACCTAATGATGTGGTTGGAAGAGCATGTCTTGAGGTGATTACTGAGTTAATCACTAAAACATATTTAAGTTTGTTCTTAAATGGCAAGAAGCAAAGTTAGGCACATAGTTGCATGTTATGCACTAGGATATGCATAAAGATAAAAGTATATTTTGACTAAATAAGTTCGACTTCTACTAAGCATGTTTCAAAGGTTTGCATGAAAACAGTGAAAATCAAACTGACTCAACGACCGTCATTATAAACAATAGAAACAGAGTCTCACTCGCCAAAACAAATACTTTGACCCATTATGAGATAATGGAGGGAATGTCAAAATTAGGAATACATTAAATGATTTGAAAAAGATATACTGATCTGGTAAAATAGAACAGGGACATGACGTTTCCCATGAGCATGCATGATCAATCAACGCATATGTGATATGGTTTATGATTAGTAAATGCAAGATCTTGTGCTATAACTGTATCAAGTGGAAACATTGATACATGTGTGATATGAAACATAAGTCCTAGTAGCCTCTATTGATACTAGTTCGTTGGGCAACGGATCATGAAAGTTTCCTGATCATGAGTGATAGAGCTAATTGACGACGAGATCATATCATTAGTGAATGATATGATTAACATTCCTCAAAGATTGTGAAACGATCAAGTAAAAAAAATTATCGTTGCAATAGTCAAAAATGAAGTCTCTGATGATGCGCACGGTATTTGTAGGATCCCTCCTTTGTAAAGGAAAAAGGATCCCTGTGATTGCAATGCTAGTCCCTGGATCATTGCTAGCATCCACAGTTTAAGATGAAGTACACAGATACAAAGGTCATTTATTACATCCATTCCAGAGAATAAACATAGTCTTTTACAACTCAAGTCCACAGGCCTAATACAAGAGTTTTGGAATAAGTAAATAAACATAAGTCTTCATCTTCATGTGCCACAGGCAAGCATGTTGAGTGTAGACTCATGACACCTAATCATCATCGGAGTAACCTGCAACATCACAAGTTACAGCCACAGTGGGTCAATACTTTGGAATAGTATTGGCAAGTGATACCTTAGTAAATTTTAGGTGGACTATATTACTATATGCATTTTGGCTAAGTGTAGCTTGGCTTGCTTTGCCCAAAATAGGTTTTTCCTATTAGTTGAAATCACTAAGTTTTTATTTGTCAAAAACTTTCCCAAGAAACCACCAATAGACATTGGGGTCCTTTACCCTTGTTCACCCACAAGTTTTACTTATAAGTTGGAGTGATGAGATTCTTGATAGCTTCCATGTCTTGATGCTCAAATTGTCCATTTCCATGGACTTGGCTAAGTACTTAGATTTTACATCTGCAGATGTTGTGCACTTTCCCCACCAGACTTGGTTTCCCAACATAGGACCTTTCAGAAGCCTTTCCTTAGCCAAATGGACGCGCTCCAACCTATCATTCCAACTACCACCAACTGTCCAAAAGGCTAAGTTCTAGCAACCTATATGGTCAAGGCAGAGCCCATATTGCCAAGTGGTTGCACTATAAGCTTCTCAACACTTAGCCTCCAAATCCCTTTGTGCCTGGGTGGCATACCACAAGTGTGATACACAAGGTAAACCATGTCCATGGGCCTTGTGTAACCACTCAACCAAAAACCACCATTCAAGTCCCATTCCACCCAGGAGGTTCATTGACTTAGTTGTTTTATTAAGAAAAACATAAGTCCAAAAGACTTAGAAATATTTTCATCATAGCATGTATATACTTTACCAACCCTTGTTTTCTACTAGCTAGGCTAAGCATGGCATAGTAACTTAACTTAGGAAATTTCCTAGCAATTCTACAATTCTACAACTACTTAGGATTTCCCAACATAGCATTTGGCAAAAACAACATGCAAGACTTAGCAAAATATTTCTAATGCTTGTACAAAATATAGGGATGGAAATGTTCATGAAGTACCACTTGCCTTGGTAATGGGGAGAGTAGAACTCTTCACAATCACAATCACTAGCAAAATCTACACAAAAAATTGTAGCACAAAATTACACACAATTCATATACAAACAAAAATATGAATGCATGCATGCAAGAAAATGCTAAGTGATGATTTTTGAAAACTCCACCAAGCAAGTGCATGATACAGCAACATAACCAAGTCAAAAACTTGCTAACAAAACTTATTTAGCACTAAAACAATTTACTAAACAAATCCTATACTCAAAATGGTCCCAAACAAGTTTCTGCATAAAAAGTCATTTTAACAGAAACATTTCACTAAACACATTGCAGATTCAGAAAGGGCTTGTCTCCCTGATTCCAACGGTATAAAGTTTGCAAAAATCTAACGTGGGAATCAAAAGTTATAGCCATTTGAAATTTGGATCTAAATCTGATTTGAATTCTGTTTTTGAATCTAACCCTAGCCACGCGTCATGTTTCTATTGGCGCGTACCGGTTCGGCCGGATCGAGCTCTGCGGGCCGTAGGATCTAAGTAAGATCTAGCAGCTCAGATGCGCGCTTACCTCTTCGCTCACGTTCTAATCTCAGCCGCATGATCTGCATCTAACGCTCCTAATCGTTCTGACCAAACACGAACCGCGGTGGCGTGCTGAAGCTCAACGTGGCGTTGATTTGCGAAGGGGTGCGCTGGCACGGTCTCAGGGGCTCGTCAGAGTTGCGGCGGCGTCTGTTGCTTGCAGATGAGGTCACTGGCGAGGTTTGGCGTTGCCCTAGCACGAACCAGAGGGGTCAGGGGGTGCACAAGACGCATGCGAACAATCTCGTATGAAAGAGGGGGCAAGGGGCGCTCGGGTTTTACCTCAATTGGTCGCCGGAGTCAAGCGGCGGCGCAGGTGGTTGCGGTCGTGAATGGAAACGACGACCTGGGTCACGAGCAGGCAAAAGAAAGGTGTCAGCAGGTTCACGAGATCATGTTGAGCATCGTCGTTTGAACCAGAGAGAGGGGGGAGGTCGAGGCTCACCGGAATCGGTCGCCGGAGTCGTCGATGCTTCAAGGCAAATGCGCAGCCTGGTGGCGGAGTGAGCGAGAGTGGGGAAAATGCTCAAGGCGGAGGGGGTTTAAATAGGCCCAAGCGTGGCGTGAAACGCCTGCGGCATCAAGGCTAATTACGCCATTACCAGCTTCACTGCGGCGGCGTGGTCTGCGCGATTTGGGAAAGACGAGGCGGCGTGGAGGGCCCGCTCGTCGGTAAACGCGAAGGGGAGGTGGGGTCGTGGTATGCAGGTGTCTTTGGCGTGCGAGAGAGAGAGGAATGGCCCGGGTGGGCTAGCTGGGCCTGTTCTGATGTTGGGCCAGATTGGTGGCGCCTGGCCCTTTTCTTTTGTTTTACTCCTATTCTTTTCCTGTTTCTATTTTTTGAATTGGTTTTCAAATGAATTCAAGTTCCATTTGAATTCAAATCTTCTTGAGGTTTTGTAGTGGTGTAATGGTCTAAAAAATAGGTCATAACCCATGTGGTTACTTTGCAAGGGCTTGGTCAAACTTGGAGAACAAAATATCAGGAGCTTTGCACAAGATTTGCAAATGTTTGAAAAATGATTTTTGAACCATTTCCAATTTGTAAATCTTGGTTTAAATTCTACACTCAAACCTTTCCTCATAGAAGGCAACAAAATTGGTTCATAAACAATCAAACTTTCAAATGGGGATGGCCATTTGATTTAAGTTTGTTCACATAAAATCATAGCACTATGTGCTTCTGTTTTTCTGAAATGAGTTTGAAATTGATCTCAAATCTATATGCATGCATGAATGATATGCAAACTTTGAAATTATGATTTTTGGGATGTTACAAATCTAACTCCCTTAAGGTGAATCTCGCCCTCGAGATTCGGATTGGCTAGCAAATAGGTGAGGGTGGTCTTTCCGAAGATCATCTTCTCTTTCCCATGTTGCTTCCTCTTTGGAATGATGATTCCATTGTACTTTGCAAAACTTGATAGTCTTTGTCCTTGTGACTCTTTTTGCAGTCTCAAGAATCTTAATAGGCTTTTCTTCATAAGTGAGATCACTTTCTAGTTGAACTTCTTCCAAAGGTATGGTATCCTTCAAAGAAGTCTCTTCCATTTCTGGGTGACATTTCTTAAGCTGACTCACATGAAACACATTATGGACTGCTGATAGAGATGCTGGCAGTTCAATTTCATAAGCAACTTCTCCTTTGCGACTCAGAATCTTGAATGGCCCAACATATCTTGGTGCCAACTTTCCTTTGACTCCGAATCTTTTCACTCCACAGAGTGGTGATACTCTAAGATAAGCTCTATCACCAACTTCGTAGGTGACTTCTCTACGCTTAGGATCGGCGTAGCTTTTCTGTCGGGACTGTGCTATCTTCAACCTGTCCTTAACCAATTTGACCTTCTCTTCGGCTTCTTTGATAAGATCTGGCCCAAATAAACTTCTTTCTCCCACACCATTCCATAACAATGGGGTGGTACATTTTCTTCCGTAGAGAAACTCAAACGGTGCCATTTCAATGCTGGCTTGATAGCTATTGTTATAAGAAAATTCTGCGTAAGGCAGACTTTCATCCCAACTTGCTCCATAATCTAGGGCACATGCCCTCAACATGTCTTCCAGAATTTGATTAGTCCTTTCTGTTTGTCCATCGGTTTGAGGATGAAAAGCAGTGCTGAATTCCAACCTCGTTCCCAATGACTCATGTAGCTGTCTCCAAAAATGGGAAGTGAATTGGGTTCCCCTACCAGACACAATACTCTTAGGCACACCATGAAGACATACAATTCTACTCATGTAGATTTTAGCTAACTTGGCACTTGTATAGGTTGTTTTCACGGGTATGAAATGAGCCACTTTAGTTAGGCGATCCACTACTACCCATATGGAATCATATCCTGATCTGGTCCTTGGTAATCCGGTAATGAAATCCATACCAATTTTGTCCCATTTCCAATCAGGAATAGGTAGTGGTTGAAGCAAACCTGCTGGTTTCTGATGCTCCGCTTTTACTCTACTACACACATCACACAAAGCAATATGTTCGGCGATGTCTCTCTTGAGATTGTTCCACCAAAATCTTTCTCTTGTCCATGTACATTTTGGTGTTACCCGGGTGAATAGAATACGGAGAGTTGTGTGCTTCCTGCAAAATCAGTTTCCGCAACTCTGGGTCTTGTGGAACACAGATACGTTTCCCATGCCATAAAGTACCCTGTTCATCTTCATGGAAATTTTTAGCTTTACCTTGGCCAATCTTTTCCTTAATCTCTTCGATTTCCTTATCAGTATTTTGAGCCTTTCGAATCTTGTCCAACAAAGTGGGTTGAACATCTAAAGACATGAGATGTCCTTCAGGCACATTCTCCAATCTGAGTTCTTTGAATTGAGTACACAAATCATCTGGCAATTCTCCTTTGGTAAGGCCATTCACAAACACCTTACGACTTAGAGCATCTGCTACAACATTTGCTTTACCGGGGTGGTATTGCAAACTTAGGTCATAATCCTTGATAAGCTCTAACCATCTTCTTTGTCTCATATTGATTTCCTTTTGGGTGAAGATATACTTAAAACTTTTGTGGTCCATGAACACTTCACAATGCTTTCCCAAAAGGTAATATCTCCAAGTTTTGAGTGCATGGACAACAGAGGCTAACTCTAAATCATGAGTAGGATAGTTTACTTCATGAGTTTTGAGTTGTCTCGAGGCATAGGCCACAACTTTACCGTCTTGCATAAGTACAACACCCAAACCTTGATGAGACGCATCATAATATACTTGGAAATCCTTTTCCAAATCTGGCAGACATAGAACTGGTGCTGTCACTAGTCTCTTCTTCAATTCTTGGAAGCTGACTTCACAACCTTCAGACCAAGCAAACTTCTTGTCTTTCTTTAACAATTCAGTCATGGGTTTAGCAACCTTCGAGAAATTTTCAATGAACCTTCTGTAGTAACCTGCTAAGCCAAGGAAACTGCGAACTTCTTTCACATTCTTGGGAGATTCCCATTCAGTCACAGCCGAAACTTTAGCAGGATCAACTGCTACACCATCCTTTGTCATAACATGACCAAGAAAACCAACTTCTTCTAACCAGAACTCACACTGGCTAAATTTGGCATAAAGCTTATGCTCTCTCAACTTCTCAAGTATCAAACGCAAGTGTCCTTCATGCTCTTCTTTTCTCTTGGAGTAGACTAAGATGTCATCGATGAAAACGACAACAAACTTGTCGAGGAATTCCATGAACACTTTGTTCATCATATTCATGAAGTATGCTGGAGCATTGGTTAAGCCAAAAGGCATTACGGTATACTCATACAATCCGTACCTCGTGGTGAATGCTGTTTTAGGTATGTCTTGCTCTCTTATTTTGAGTTGAAAATAGCCTGACCGGAGGTCAATTTTTGAGAACACATAGGCTCCTTCTAGCTGATCAAACAAGTCATTGATTCTTGGCAAAGGATATTTGTTCTTGATAGTTACCTCGTTGAGTGAACGGTAATCTATGCATAACCTTTGACTTCTATCCTTCTTCTCCACAAACAAGACTGGGGCTCCCCAAGATGAAGAACTTGGTTGAATAAATCCTTTCTGCAACCGTTCTCCTAGTTGCTTCTTGAGCTCCTTCAGTTCATCAACTGACATTTTGTACGGTATCTTTGCTATTGGTCTCGAACCTGGTACCAAATCTATCAGAAACTCCACATCTCTATCTGGTGGCATTCCTGGTAATTCTTCCGGGAATACATCCGGATACTCACACACAATTGGCACACTGTCCATGCTAACCCCCTTAAGAGAATTAAGCTTACTTCCTTTGGATTCAAAGTTTGACTTGAATTTAATTCTTTTTCTTTCCGGGGTTGTGAGTGTAACAGTACGATTAGCACAATCTAGTACCCCTTCATACTTAGCCATCTAATCCATTCCCAAAATTACGTCCAGTCCTTGGGAATCTAGGATTATCAGACTCACTAGAAACTTATGTTTTCCAAATTCTATTACAAGATCCCGGCATCCAAGACTTACTATCATATCTCCACCCGGAGAACTAACTTTTATTGGACACCGAATGTTTTCAGTTGGAAACCCATTTCTATCAACAAATGCCTTTGATATGAATGAATGCGATGCACCAGTATCAAAGAGTACAAATGCTGGAATGGAATTGAGTCTGAACTTACCGGCAACAGCGTTAGTCTCCCCATAGACCTCCTCCACACTGATGTGGTTCACCTGTCCTTTCTGGAAAGGATTGGGCTTGACAGGTCCTTCAACTTTCTTTTCGAGGCACTCATTTGCATAGTGTCCCATCTTCTTGCATTTGAAGCATTCAACCTGACTGATGTCCCTTTTAGCAGGCTGACTTCCACTTCCACTACCATTCCCACTATGGTGGCTCTTATGTCCACTCTTGTGGTTCTTGTATTTGTCATTGTCATGACTGCGGTGATGCTTGTTGTCATGACGGTTGTGGTTGTGGTGCTTGTTGAATTTCCCATGCTTATGGGATCCTGAGCTTCCACTGTCATCATAGTGAGATCGTTTGTGAGACGATCCCGAGCTGTGCTTGCCGGAGTGTTTCCTCTTCCTACTCTCGACTTGCTTCAATTTGTTCTCCAATATAGCAGCCTTGTCACAGAGCGACTGATAAGTGGGAACGTATGCCACAACCAACTGCAGATTCAGCTCATCATTCAAGCCTTCCAGAAATTTTTCCTTTCTTTTGGCATATGTGTCAACCTCATCCGGTGCATAACGCGCCATATTGTTGAACTCTTCAATGTATTCAGCCACGTTGCGGTGGCGTTGCTTCAGATTGTGGAACTCTTTCTTTTTCAGGCTCATTATTCCTGATGATATATGAGTAGTGCGAAAGCCATCCTCAAAGATATCCCAAGTCACCTCATTTATAGGAGTGGTGATTTGGAAATGTCCCACCAAGTGGCGGCTGGCCCTTCCAGCAGATGTGCTACAAATCTGACCTTTTCAGTGTCCGTGCAGCCCACGGTCACTAAGTCCTTGTTTACAGAATGTAGCCAATCATTGGCCACCATGGGATCAGTCGTCCCCGAGAACTTAGCTGGCCTCAAACGCAGAAATATGGTGAGCATATCAAAGCCCGGAGGGTTGTTGTTGTTGTTGTTGTTGTTGTTATTGGGGTTGTTGTTGTTGTTATTATTCTGGTTCTGGATGAATGTTGTCATCATCTGCATGAGCTGTGTTTGAGCATTCATCATTTGCTGCATTTCTGGTGTTATGTTGTTGTTGTTGGGGTTGGGGTTTGCGCGACGGGGAGGCATCTGTGGTTTGTTCAAATAGAGATAAGAATGAGATACCCATAGATGTTTTCATGCACATTACATCACATAAGCAAACACAAGCATGCAACAAAAGATAAAAGTTCAACAACCAGATAACAAGTTCACAAAGTAAAACACACAAGTGGCAAGCCATCCACATGTCGGATGGTCCAATAACAAGTTCACAAATGACAAGTATGATAATAAAAGATAAGCGAGTAGTCAAGTCTACTCATCAGCATCAATCTCCTCCTCGACAAAGGTAAGACCTGCGTTCTCCATCGCGGTCTTGTTCTCCTCAATGGTAGTGGTCAAGGACTCAATCTTGGCCTTGAGAGCCCTCTTCTGGGAACGAAGCCTCTCAATCACCATCTGCTGCTGCTCAAGCTCGAAATCCTTGGACTTCAGTTCTTCAGTCATGTCCCGGATCTTCTTGTTCCTATCCTGGACGTGTTTCTCCTGACTCTTGAACTTCCGGTCCTGGGTCTCGAACTTCGCCTCCATTTCCTTGACTATCTCGTCCTGCTGTGCAAAAAGCTTGTCCTTCTCATGGCTGCACTCGAGCTCGTCATTCTTGAGCATGACATTGGTCCTGTCCGTGTCCACGTGCCTAATGAGAGACTCTAAGTCCGGAGATAGAGACGTATCGGCTGCTGCGTCCCTCGAGTCGTCCTCGAAGTCGATGGACTCTCCATCCTCATCACGTCTTCCGAAGACGTGGAAGTGGGTGCCTCTAACCTGTCGGGAGTGACGGCCTAGCAGACGTCCTATCAGGTCCTGCATGACTACCTCCATGCCTCTCTCCCTGTCATCGTGCATAAGCTTGAAGATGATGGCCTCAGTAGTAGGCTCTGTCTGGCGTCCGGGCTGGTTCACCTTGAAGCCCCAGAGGTCCTTCCTCTCGAACTTGGTGAGTGGATGCACCATGATGGTGGGAAGAGGGAGATTGAGCAAAGTGGTAAGCTCAACGATACATGGACCAAAACGGGTAACCTGGAACTCCTCAACAGTGCTGATGGTAATAGGCATCTATTTATAAGATAGAAAAAATTAGGACAACACAATTTAAGATAAAACAAGACAAACATCTCATACATATCCTTGGAACACAAAATCACACAAGTCATGCATACATGAATCCATTACATCAACCAAGGTCCAAACTTATTTAAGGTATCATTTAGAAAATAAGGTGATAGGTGGTGGTCCAACTAACGAAGTGCGTTTACAACCCTATCTCACTGGATCTGTTGGCTAACACAATGTTCCTAGAGGCAATCAGCCTATCTTGCTCACATGATTCCATCACTAAGTCTATAATATCTCCTCTTAGGGTTTGGTTGGTGGCTTCCAACTCTTGGGTATGTTCCTTCTCTTTCTCTAAGTATTTTTGGAGGTTGAGCATTCTGCACTTGACTCTAGAACTAAGTTCTTTGATAGTCCTCCAAGCTGCTTCTCTTGCTGACTCAAAGAATGTGGTGTGCACCACAGTGTTGGTGTACATGCAGAATCCTCTTTCTTTGTGGTTGTCTTCCTTTCTTTTGTACAAGTGAAGTTGCACCCACCAGTACTCAACTCCTTCATCCATCACTGGAAAGCCTTTGTACACAGCTGCACCATGTATTTCCATTGCCACCATGAGGTCCTTGAGAATTTTGGGAAACTCAGTCTCACACTCCAAGGTCATGGTCATGAGTGGTCCTTTCTTCACGGCTTCGTTGATGGAGTTCATCTACAAATAGAGATGAGAATGAGAAGATTAGAAAAGTTTACGAGAAGAATAGACAAGTGTAGAAGTAGTTGAAAAATTTTCCTTAGTGGTTTCCAATTCTAGGGTCATAATCCTACAGGCAACACAGTGCTCTGATACCATCTGTAAGATCCCTCCTTTATAAAGGAAAAAGGATCCCTGTGATTGCAATGCTAGTCCCTGGATCATTGCTAGCATCCACAATTTAAGATGAAGTACACAGATACAAAGGTCATTTATTACATCCATTCCAGAGAATAAAACATAGTCTTTTACAACTCAAGGCCACAGGCCTAATACAAGAGTTTTGGAATAAGTAAATAAACATAAGTCTTCATCTTCATGTGCCACAGGCAAGCATGTTGAGTGTAGACTCATGACACCTAATCATCATCGGAGTAACCTGCAACATCACAAGTTACATCCACAGTGGGTCAATACTTTGGAATAGTATTGGAAAGTGATACCTTAGTAAATTTTAGGTGGACTATATTACTATATGCATTTTGGCTAAGTGTAGCTTGGCTTGCTTTGCTCAAAATAGGTTTTTCTTATTAGTTGAAATCACTAAGTTTTTCTTTGTCAAAAACATTCCCAAGAAACCACCAATAGACATTGGGGTCCTTTACCCTTGTTCACCCACAAGTTTTACTTAGAAGTTGGAGTGATGAGATTCTTGATAGCTTCCATGTCTTGATGCTCAAATTTTCCATTGCCATGGACTTGGCTAAGTACTTAGATTTTCCATCTGCAGAGGTTGTGCACTTTCCCCACCAGACTTGGTTTCCCAAGACAGGACCTTTCAGAAGCCTTTCCTTAGCCAAACAGACGCGCTCCAACCTATCATTCCCACTACCACCAACTGTCCAAAAGGCTAAGTTCTAGCAACCTATATGCTCAAGGCAGAGCCCATATTGCCAAGTGGTTGCACTATAAGCTTCTCAACACTTGGCCTCCAAATCCCTTTGTGCCTGGGTGGCATACCACAAGTGTGATACACAAGGTAAACCATGTCCATGGGCCTTGTGTAACCACTCAACCAAAAACCACCATTCAAGTCCCATTCCACCCAGGAGGTTCATTGACTTAGTTGTTTTATTAAGAAAAACATAAGTCCAAAAGACTTAGAAATATTTTCATCATAGCATGTATATACTTTACCAACCCTTGTTTTCTACTAGCTAGGCTAAGCATGGCATAGTAACTTAACTTAGGAAATTTCCTAGCAATTCTACAATTCTACAACTACTTAGGATTTCCCAACATAGCATTTGGCAAAAACAACATGCAAGACTTAGCAAAATATTTCTAATGCTTGTACAAAATATAGGGATGGAAATGTTCATGAAGTACCACTTGCCTTGGTAATGGGGAGAGTGGCACTCTTCACAATCACAGTCACTAGCAAAATCTACACAAAAATTTGTAGCACAAAATTACACACAATTCATATACAAACAAAAATATGAATGCATGCATATAAGAAAATGCTAAGTGATGATTTTTGAAAACTCCACCAAGCAAGTGCATGATACAGCAACATAACCAAGTCAAAAACTTGCTAACAAAACTTATTTATCACTAAAACAATTTACTAAACAAATCCTATACTCAAAATGGTCCTAAACAATTTTCTGCATAAAAAGTCATTTTAACAGAAACATTTCACTAAACACATTGCAGATTCAGAAAGGGCTTGTCTCCCTGATTCCAACGGTATAAAGTTTGCAAAAATCTAACGTGGGAATCAAAAGTTATAGCCATTTGAAATTTGGATCTAAATCTGATTTGAATTCTGTTTTTGAATCTAACCCTAGCCACGCGTCATGTTTCTATTGGCGCGTACCGGTTCGGCCGGATCGAGCTCTGCGGGCCGTAGGATCTAAGTAAGATCTGGCAGCTCAGATGCGCTCTTACCTCTTCGCTCACGTTCTAATCTCAGCCGCAAGATCTGCATCTAATGCTCCTAATCGTTCTGACCAAACACGAGCGGCGCTAGCGGCGGCGACTGGCGGCGGCGTGTCTGACAGTGGCGGCGTTGGCGTTCTAGGTCGCGCGCGAGAGGGGGAAGGGTCTTACCAGAACCGCGGTGGCGTGCTGAAGCTCAACGTGGCGTTGATTTGCGAAGGGGTGCGCTGGCACGGTCTCAGGGGCTCGTCGGAGTTGCGGCGGCGTCTGTTGCTTGTAGATGAGGTCACTGGCGAGGTTTGGTGTCACCCTAGCATGAACCAGAGGGGTCAGGGGGTGCACAAGACGCAGGAAAACAATCTCGTATGAAAGAGGGGGCAAGGGGCGCTCGGGTTTTACCTCAATTGGTCGCCGGAGTCAAGCGGCGGCGCAGGTGGTTGCGGTCGTGAATGGAAACGACGACCTAGGTCACGAGCAGGCAAAAGAAAGGTGTCAGCAGGTGCACGAGATCATGCTGAGCATCGTCGTTTGATCCAGAGAGAGGGGGGCGGTCGAGGCTCACCGGAATCGGTCGCCAGAGTCGTCGGTACTGCGGGGCTTCGAAGGCAAATGCGCCCGGTGGCGGAGTGAGCGAGGAGAGTGGGGGAAAATGCTCGCGGGGAAGAGGGGTTTAAATAGGACCAAGCGCGACAGGAAACACCTGCGGCATCAAGGCTAATTACGCCGCGCCATTGTCGGCTTCACTGCAGCGGCGACGAGGTCTGCGGGCGCGATTTGGGGAAGACGAGGGCGACGTGGAGAGGGCCCGCTCATCAGCGAAACGCGCGAAGGGGAGGTGGGGTCTGTCATGCAGGTCTTGTTGGCGTGTGCGAGAGAGAGAGGAATGGCCCGGGTGGGCTAGCTGGGCCTATTCTGATGCTGGGCCAGATTGGTGGCGCCTGGCCCTTTTCTTTTGTTTTACTCCTTTTCTTTTCCTGTTTCGATTTTCTGAATTGGTTTTCAAATGAATTCAAGTTCCATTTGAATTCAAATCTTCTTGAGGTTTTGTAGTGGTGTAATGGTCTCAAAAATAGGTCATAACCCATGTGGTTACTTTGCAAGGGCTTGTTCAAACTTGGAGAACAAAATATCAGGAGCTTTGCACAAGATTTGCAAATGTTTGAAAAATGATTTTTGAACCATTTCCAATTTGTAAATCTTGGTTTAAATTCTACACTCAAACCTTTCCTCATAGAAGGCAACAAACTTGGTTCATAAACAATCAAACTTTCAAATGGGGATGGCCATTTGATTTAAGTTTGTTCACATAAAATCATAGCACTATGTGCTTCTGTTTTTCTGAAATGAGTTTGAAATTGATCTCAAATCTATATGCATGCATGAATGATATGCAAACTTTGAAATTATGATTTTAGGGATGTTACAGTATTGTCGTGGGCGCTTTGTTGGAAGACCCCAAGAGCAAGGTATGATGAGCATAACAGCAAGTTTTCCCTCGGTAAGAAACCGAGGTTATAAAACCAGTAGGAGGAAGGAAACGACTCAAAGGTGTTGCTAGCAACTTGGAGACCTGCACAACACAAACTCAAGACTTTGTCCCAACGAACAGTGAGGTTGTCAATCTCACCCGTTTGTTGTAACAAAGGTTTAAATGTATAGTGTGGAAGGAAATAGTAGCTTTGCAGAAAGTAAACAGTAACGGTGGAAGATGTATCAATGGTAAAGATTGGACCGAGGTCCATAGTTCACTAGAGGTGTTCTCCTTAGATAAACAAACATGGCATGCATGGTAGACAAATTACACCAGGGAAATTGACAGGACTGAGCAAGGCATAACAATGCAATACTAGACATTCATGATCCTATGATATTCGATTAGGCAATACAACAAGATACATAAACCGCCATCCAACTGCGTCTATGACTAGTAATACACCTTCAGGTTATCATCCGAACCCCCTCCAGTATTAAGTTGCAAGCAACAGATCACTGCTTTAAACAAAGTGTGTAAGGTAAATAATCCACTTATTCCATGAACAAGAGACCGTTGTTTTCTCCCTAGTGGCAATAGCACATCTACTACCTTAGAGATTTTTGTCACTTCCCTTAGATTAAATATAGGCATGAACCCACTATCGAGCATAAATACTCCATCTTGGAGTCACTAGCATACTCGGCCAAGATAGCTACTAGAATCAGAGAGCATGCAAGATCACAAACAACACAGACATGATAGAATCAATAAGACAAAACCATTAATCAATATGACATAGTAATCTCAATATCCATAGGATCCCCACAAACACAACATGCATGATTACAAATAGATATGATCTTGATCATGAACAGAGCTCACAAAATCTAAACATGGTAGCACAAAGGAGGAGATACAACCATCTAGCTACTACATGGACCCGTAGTCCAAGGTGGAACTACTCACAATTCATACCGGAGGCTGGCATGATGAAGAAGAAGGCCTCTGGGATGATCTCCCCTCTGGCAGGGTGCCGGGAAGAGCTTTAGACCCCCCCTGATCTAGGGATGATGGTGGCGGCGGCTACAGACGGTTTCGTGGAATATTGATCGGGTACTTAGGGTTTCTGTATCGGGGGACTTTATAGGCGAAGAGGCGAGGCAAGGGCGGCCAGGGTGGTCACACCCCCTGGCGCATCTAGGGCTAGCCCGTGCCACCAGGGGGTATGGCCCCCTGGTGCCTCCCCTCCATCTCGTACTCTGGCTTCGTGTTCCCCATGGTAAAATATTGATTTTGGCTTTCGTCCCGTCCAATTCCGAGAATATTGATTTTTTGCCTTTTCTGGAACCAAAAACAGAAGAAAACATGTAACTGGCACTATGGCATCTTGTTAATAGGTTAGTCCAGAAAAACATATAAAAACACCTCAAAGTGTATACAAAGCAAAGCAAAGTAGATAATAAACAAGCATGGAGCATCAAAATTATAGATACATTTTCGACGTATCAAGCACCCCCAAGCTTAACTCATGCTCATCCTCGAGTAGGTAAGTGATAAAAAGAATAATTTTTTAGGTGACATGCACCATCATAATCAAGATCAAACCAATTTAAAGCATTGAAGCTGGGATCAAAGAACTCTAAACATGAGCATGAAAGATGGAGTTCTAACAATAAGACATAGCAACTATTGTTGCAACATGACAGGATGCAAACAAAGATCATGAATAGCATGCATTGAAAAACGTTTGTTTGTTTCACATATAGAAAACATAGCATAGTGGCATTCAGCTTGTCCCTCATGGAGTATCAAAACATAAATGCATAGGACACCTTCAAAGTTCATAAGGGAGACTAGATACAGATAGTACAAGAACAAGGAATATCAACAATATGAATCAATCAATAAGTTTTGGGACAATGCACATAGAACTAAGAATGGTAACTATGCTCTCATAATTGGTGCCTATGGATAGAAGGTGGAGACTCAATATAACAGTGGAAGAAAGGCCCTTCATAAAAGGGAAGCGGGGATTTCAAGTTTCAAAAAGAGCTTCCAAAAATTATGGTACTTGTTAGCTTTCATCTCGCATTGCCCCTATAATAAGCATCTTGAAGTGAAAGTGAACAAAATATGGAGTATATGCTTGAAAAATTATAAGTTGGCAATCTCATGTCCCATGAGTACGAGGGTCGCTCCTCATGCTACTCAACTCTAGTTACTTGCAAGTTCTTGTCATAGTAAGTACATGCATATCATAGAGAACCGCCAACGGGGTACCCCTTGCACATGACACGGGAGCTTTCCCATATCACAATGACAAGGCAAGCAGATAATGAGCATCTCAGCAATCTTCTTATTTACCATGGGAATATGGTGCTTTTTTCTCTCTTTCCTCTTTTTCTGAATCTCGTATCTCCTTTTTTATAAGAAGAATGCTTCATAGATGTCATTATGGTGATGCTGCAAGTTTCCACCATGATTAGGCATGGCTTAGGCTAGCGGCCTAGGCGTTTCTCTAACACAAAATACATAACTCCATAGTCTTACAAGCTCCCTTTTATTTCACACTGATGACATCCGCAAAGAAAAGAGCATGATATCAACTGGATAGAGATCCAAAGATGTTGAAAGCGTTCCCCGTGACAGCATGGTTCAGCTAATCCCAACGTATAAGTGTAAGCGTATACAACATATATGACACAATGGTTCAAGTTTATTAGGGGTAAGAAAAGTAAAGTGTGCCATCAAGTTCGTGAGAGATTTAATCACTAAGTTTTCACATAACAAAATACTTTTTAATTGGAAGATAGATGAAAACAAGAATATACTTGGAATGGTGTAACACACCATGCATAGGAATTTATAGTGGACACTTTGGAATAACTTGGTTTTCTTGGGAGTTGGATGCATGAGTAGAGCTTACTCAGCAAAAGTGAAGGCTAGCAAAAGACTGGGAGCGACCAACTAAGAGAGCAATAATGACCATAATCATGCAGAGTGACAAAACATTACTAATCAAAGCATAAAGTGGTACCACAAGTCAAGAACTAAATGATAATAGAGGCTAATGGTGACTTGTTAGAGTCATTACATGGTGTGAGCATGTGCCAAGTCAACCCAAACAAAGCATCAAAAGAGAATACCACAATATTATGCTTTTGTATGCTAAAACAACACATGATTCTTTCAAGGCACACTAAGCACTCTCAATGACTTGGAGAAAGCCATGCTAAAACAATAATCACTAAGCATAAGGTCAAAACAGCATCTAGCATGTCAAGATAAAGTCTAAGCCACAGTCAAAGCAAGCTCACTTTTGTACCACTATAAGCATAAAACTTTCTACTCTTGTCTGACTCCAACCCTTTTTTGTAAACAACATAGAGAAAGCAGGGGTCCAAACTAATTTATTCAAGCAAACAAAAACCAAAACTAATACGCTCCAAGAACAACACAACTGTGCATGAAACAATAAAACCGAAGTGTCTAGAAAGACCTGAGCTTTTTATTGATGAAGAAGGGGATACCTTGGGCATCCCCAAGCTTTGACACTTGTACCTCTTGATATTTTATTGGGGTGACATGGGGTGGCATCCCCAATCTTTATCTTTTGTACATTCTTCATCTCATTATATAATTCTTCCTTTACACCTAAAATTTTTCCTTCACACAATCTTCATTAGCAACATTAGTGTATTCAAAAGATAATAGACCCTTGGGTATAGCTTTAGAATAGAAAAACTTTCACTAAAAACACAATATACTGTAGCAACTTCCTTTAAAAAGTTCAATTCCCAAAAAGATAACTCAAAAAGAAATCAATAAGAAGCAAATGCAAATAATGGAAGAAATCTGTCAAAACAGACCAGCAGATAGAAATCTATTTTTTCGAAGACCTTCTGTTGCTCAAGTCAAAAAGTGTTGAACTAACGAAAGTTAGCTAACATACTGGGGGATTTATTCAGAAAATATCAACTCAATACGACTTACATAGATTTTACACAAATGTTTACAGTGGAGCACGAAACTCTGTTTCGGGACAGCAACTCCCCAAATCTTACTTCCCTCTCATTAGAGGTCATTCTTGGCAGAAAAAGCAAATAAAAAGGATAAGGAGAGGTCATTACTGAAGTAATAACTTCCAAGACTCAATAAAACTCTCGGGTTATCTCCCAACAAGTACTTTTCTTTAATGCCTTTAAGTTAGGCACAAGAAGCAAGAATCAAGTATTTTCAAATGAAGAAGCATTAGCATCAAGCCTTGCTTTCAAAGGAGGAGCAAAAAGCAACTTCTCTCTCCTCATAGGAAAGTGTTCAATACCTTTATTGAATGGGAATTGATATTTAATGGTGCCTTCTTTCATATCAATGATGGCACCAACTGTTCTAAGAAAAGGTCTTCCCAAAGTAATAGGACAAGAAGCATTGTATTGAACATCCAAAACATAAAAATCAACAGAAACATAAGCATTGTTAACCATAATAAGAACATCATTAACACTCCCCATGAGTTTCTTCTAACATTATCATCAAGTGGGACATCCAAATAAAAATCTTATAAAGGTGGCAAATCAAGCATTTCATAAATCTTTCTAGGCATAATAGAGACACTAGAACCAAGGTCACATGAAGCTTTGAGATCAAAGTCATTCACTTGCATATTAATGATGGGTTCCCAACTATCTTCTACTTTCCTAGGAATATAGGCTTTGTGTTTCATCTTTTCTTCCTTAATTTTAACAAGAGCATCAGTAATGTGTTTGGTGAAAGCTACATTCATATCACTAGCATCAGGACTTCTAGCAAGCTTTTGTAGGAACATAATCACTTCAGAAATATTGCGACCATCAAGATCAAAATGAAACTTAGCATCACAGGTAGTAGGCTTGGGAGTAGTGGTAGGAGGAATAGGGACTTCTTGTGGTTTAGTAACATCCATATTGTTGGTGGTAATTGTGCACACACTATTGTTTCTAGCAATTTCAGCTTCTCTTTCCCACTTAGCATGTAGTTGGGCTAACAATCTAACATTTTCATCAATAGTAACTTGTATGGCATGAGTAGCAGCAAAGGTACTTTCCAAAGTTTCAGGTTTAGTAGCCATTTTATTAATCAAAGAGGACTGAGCTTCACAAAAAGATGATATATTTTTCTCAGCACTCAAAATTTTGGATTGTAAACTAGGTATTTCTCTATTCAAATTCTCAAGTTGATGACTAATATTTTTCAAAATAGCAGATTGTTCTTCCATAGTTTTAGTGAATATTTTGTTCTGCTCATCTTACATTTTCATAAATTTTTTGGTGGATCTTTTAATCTCCAAAATCCTATCTTCACTAGGCATTCCAGATATACCATGATAAGTATTGCTATTATGAGGAGGATAAGGCCTATAGTTATTACCATAGGTGTTGTTGCCAAAGTTATTATTCCTAATAAAGTTCACATCCACTTGATCATGTTGAGCAACCAAAGAGGCTAAGGGAATATTATTAGGATCTAAAGGAGCTTTTCCATTAACAAGCATAGCCATGATAACATCAATCTTATCACTCAAAGAGGAGGTTTCTTCAACACAATTTACCTTCTTACCATGTGGAGCTCTCTCAGTGTGCCATTCAGAGTAATTAACCATCATATTATCAAGGAGTTTTGTTGCAGCACCCAAGGTGATGGTCATAAAGGTACCTCCAGCAGCTGAATCCAACAGGTTTCTTGAAGAGAAGCTCAAACCTGCATAAAAGTCTGGATAATCATCCAAGCAGTAAGTCCATGAGTGGGACAATTCTTAACCAAAGATTTCATTCTTTCCCAAGCTTGAGCAACATGTTCATTATCAAGTTGTTTAAATTTCATAATATCACTTCTCATAGATATAATCTTAGCAGGAGGGTAGTATTTTCCAATAAAAGCATCTTTGCACTTAATCCAAAAATCAATACTATTTCTAGGCAAGGATAGCAACCATTCTTTAGCTTTCCCTCTCAAGGAGAAAGGAAACAACTTAAGCTTAACAATATCTCCATCTATATCCTTATACTTTTGCATCTCACAAATCTCAACAAAGCTATTAAGGTGGGCATCAGCAGCATCAGAACTAACACCAGAAAATTGCTCTCTCATCACAAGATTCAACAAAGCAGGTTTAATTTCATAAAAGGTAGCATCAGGCACAGGTGGAGCAATAGGTGTACTCAAGATATCATTGTTGTTGGTGCTAGTGAAGTCACACCACTTGGTGTTCTCAGCAGAATTCATTTTTGCAAAGGTGGAACATGCACACAGCAGCAGCAGCAGCTAGAGAAGGAACTAATTTTTTGTGTGTTTTTGATAAAAGAAAGCAAAACAAGGGAAACTATTTTTTGTAATTTTTGAATCAAAGAGGCAAACAAAACCAAGCAAAAGGAACTAAGCAAAACAAAAACAAAGTAAAGAGAAAGGTTGTGAAGGACTCCCCTTGTGAAGACGTCCTTAGCCTCCCCGGCAACGGCGCCAGAAAGAGCTTGATGACGCGCACGGTATTGTCGTGGGTGCTTCGTTGGAAGACCCCAAGAGCAAGGTATGATGAGCACAGCAGCAAGTTTTCCCTCAGTAAGAAACCGAGGTTATCGAACCAGTAGGAGGAAGGAAACGACTCAAAGGTGTTGCTAGCAACTTGGATACCTACACAACACAAACTCAAGACTTTGTCCCAACAAACAGTGAGGTTGTCAATCTCACCGGTTTGCTGTAACAAAAGATTAACTGTATAGTGTGGAAGGAAATAGTAGCTTTGCAGAAAGTAAATAGTAACAATGGAAGATGTATCAATGGTAAAGATTGGACCGGGGTCCATAGTTCACTAGAGGTGTTCTCCTTAGATAAACAAACATGGCATGCATGGTAAACAAATTACAGCAGGGCAATTGACATGACTGAGCAAGGAATAACAATGCAATACTAGCAATTTATGATCCTATGAGATTCGATTGGGAAATACAACAAAACACATAGACTGCCATCCAATCGCATCTATGACTAGTAATCCACTTTCAGTTTATCATCCGAAGCCCCTCCAGTATTAAGTTGCAAGCAACAGATCACTGCTTTAAGCAAAGTATGTAAGGTAAACAATCCACTTGTTCCATGACCAATAGACCGTTGTTTTCTCCCTAGTGGCAACATCACATCTACTACCTTAGAGATTTTTGTCACTTTCCTTAGATTAAATAGAAGCATGAACCCACTATCGAGCATACATACTCTCTCTTGGAGTTAGTAGCATCTACTCTGCTAAGATATCTACTATAAACGGAGAGCATGCAAGATCACAAACAACACAAACATGATAGAATCAATAAGACAAAATCATTAATAAATCTGACATGGTAATCTCAATATCCATCGGATCCCCACAAACACAACATGCATGATTGCAAATAGATATGATCTTGATCATGAACGGAGCTCACAAGATCTAAACATGGTAGCACAAAGGAGGAGATACAACCATCTAGATACTACATGGACCCGTAGTCCAAGGTGGAACTACTCACACTTCATATCGTAGGCTGGCATGATGAAGAAGAAGGCCTCCGGGATGATCTCCCCTCTAGCAGGGTGCCGAGAAGAGCTTCAGATCCCCCCGATCTAGGGATGATGGTGGCGGCGGCTACAGACGGTTTCATGGAATGTTGATCGGGTACTTAGGGTTTCTGTATCAGGGGGACTTTATAGGCAAAGAGGCGAGGCAGGAGCACGACCAGGGTGGTCGCCCCCTGGCGCGGCTAGGCCTAGCTCGCGCCGCCAGGGGGTGTGGCCCCCTGGTGCCTCCCCTCCGTCTTGTACTCTGGCTCCATGTTCCCCACAGTAAAATATTGACTTTGGCTTTCGTCCCGTCCAATTCCGATAATATTGATTTTATGCCTTTTCTGGAACCAAAAACAGAAGAAAACAGGCAATTGGCAATGTGGCATCTTGTTAATAGGTTAGTCCAAAAAAAACATATAAAACAACTCAAAGTGTAGACAAAGCAAAGAAAAGTAGATAATAAACAAGCATGGAGCATCAAAAATTATAGATACGTTTCCGACGTATCAGTCTCCTTCTCCTTAGACCGTGAGATCATATTAATCACTGTCTCCTAAGGCTGTTTTAACTACATCAAACGCCACTCAGTAAAATGGTGGTTATAAAGGTGTATGTTGGGTATTCCAGAGGTACAGGTTGATGTCTATGAATCAAGACCAGGATTTGTTCACCCAATGACGGGTAAGATACAATTAGGATAACTTGGTGAGATTACATCCATAATGTTGCAACGTATGACTAGGTCACGGGAATGTAATGTCGTGGTAACAAGTGAATATTACTTGTCGATAGAGAGATTGAACAAGGTATGGAGATACCTAACGATCGGATATCGGACAAGTAGTATCGAAGAAACAAAAGGAATTGGACTCAATGTTTATGGTTCAAACAACATCGTCATATGGAATGTACATGGGTCATCATGGGCATCCCGGTCCCGCTACTGATATTGATAGAGATCATGTCTGCGCCATTCCCGAGTCGTGAGGGGATCCACTTAAGGGTACAATGAGCTAGACATTATTCGTAAGTTGGAATCATAGAAGAGCAAGAGAAATCCATAATTGTTCTACGGAGAGAGGCCCGAAGTTGTTCGAAGAAAGAAGGGAAACCGAAAAAGTTCCGGTGAGAGGATCGGAATTATTCCAGGAAGTTCCGAAGCCGTTCGGAGGATATAAAAGGGGAACCGAAAGGTGTTTCGGGACAAATTGGATTTGGTAATATGTATTTACATATTAATTAATATAATTAATATTAAATATAATATTAAAATCTAATTTGAAAGGTTATTCCACTAATGGGCCAAGTTTCCTAGGGAAAAGGGCCCATGTGGGAAAAACCAAGAGAGAGGGACCAAGCCCATGCGCCTACGGTTTGGTGGGCTCCTAGGGCTTCCCCTCTTCCTGGCCGGCAGCTAGGGTTACGGTTTGGGGCATCCAAGGGTTGCCCCCCTCCCTTGGCCACCGCCTAGTTGGCTTGGGGGAGGGGCAAGCCTGCCTCCTCCTACCCTATGTAAAGAGGGCCATATCCCCCTTGAAGACACACATCAAACAACAGATCCCATGAGTTGGGAACTCTCCTCCTCTTCAATCTCTATCTAGTCGTCTTCATGCATTGGCACGGCCCAGGGTTGTTCATGCAAGAGACGACACACCTGTAGCACATCGTTTCGCTGCAAGGATTCCAAGAGCTAGAGATCTACTTGTAGGGGTTCGTAGCATGGAAAAATAAAAAATTTCTACCACATGCACACAAACAAGCCAAGATCTATCTACTAGATTGTAGCAACGAGTCGATAGAAGCACTCACCCTCGAAGATTCCAAAGCGGTTAACGAGAGCAGATTCTCGTGGGTGATGTAGTCGTACACTTGCCGATCTCAAGATCGCGTAGACGATCCTTCCGGCGCTGCGTTTTGGCAGCACTTCCACAGTCGGTCACACGTTCGGTACTCGATGAATACCTTCCTCTCCCTTGTTCCAGCGGGCAGTGGAGGTTGTAGTTCTCCCCTCGCGATTCCGGCAGCATGATGGCATGGTGTCGGAAGTAGAGGGAAGATCCTGCAGGGCTTCGCCTAAGCCGGTGCGAGTTATGGTGGATCTAGGGTTTCCTGGTGATCTAGGGTTTAGAAGACCGGGAGGAGGAGGAGGGGTCTACGGCGGCTAGGGCGACGGCGGCGAGAGGCGGCGGCGCGGCGGCTTGGCGACAGCGGCGCGGGTGTGGGAGGGCTAGCGCTTGGATTCTGGGGCATCCCTCCCCCTCTATTTATGAGAGGGGGGAGCCTTGGGAGGGGTGGGTTTGAATCCAAACCCAAACCCGAGTTGGATTGAGAGAAGGACTCTTTCCTTCTTCCACTAGGAAACCGTTGTTCCAGTTTGACTTTTCAAACTTCCCGTGTGACTTTCAATTTAGAGCTTTAATTCTCTCTTGCAAATGCCCAAACCAAGGGACCTAGGATATGATCCAATAATTCCACTTATTCATGGTCCATTCCCCTTCCGGTCCGGTGAACCTTCTAGACCCTTCTAGAACCTCTCCGATGAAAACATCAGAATCTTTCCCGAACTACGGAATCGGACTTTCCTTATATGAATCTTATTCTCCGGACCATTTCGGATCTCCTCGTGATATTACGGATCCCATCCGATACTTTGAACAACATTCGGTATCCCTACTAACATTCCATATCTACGAAACAACATCGAATCCTTAAGTGTGTCTCCCTACGGTTCGTGAATTATGCGGACATGACCGAGACACTTCTCTGATCAATAACCAATAGAGGAATCTGGAAATTCATATGGCTCGCACATATTACTTTGTGATTGAATGAACCACTTACATACGATACCAATTTCCCTTTATCTTGCGATAGTTTACTTATCCGAGGTTTTGATCGTCGGTATCTCTGCATACCTAGTTCAACCTCGTTACCGATAAGTACTCTTTTCTCGTTCCCGTGATATGTGATCCCTTGTCAGCCAGTCACATGCTTGCAAGATAATTGTATGACATTCCACTGAGAGGGCTCAGAGAAGATCTATTCGTCATATGGATGGACAAATCCCATTCTTGATCCATGTGCCTCAACCCATACTTTCCGAACACTCAATGCCACCTTTATAGCCACCCAGTTACGGTGTGGTGTTTGATGTCATCAAAGCATCCTTCCGGTGATAATGATTAGCATGATCTCATGGTCGAAGGAATTAGGTTACCATGCATCAGAAAGCTAATAGCAAATGAACTATTGAAATGACTTGATATTAAATGCTACGCTTATCTATAGGAGTATGTCCATCACACCATTCTCCTAATGATATGATCTCGTTGTTAACAACATCTCAATATTCATGATCAGGAAACCACGATCATCTATTAACCAATAAGCTAGTATTACAAAGAGGATTTACTACGGACTCTAATTTAGTTTACAAATCACACAAGTATTAATGTTTCTGGTTTAATACTATTATAGCATGAATGTAAACATTTATCATAAACACAAAGATATAATAATAACCACTTTTATTATTGCCTCTAGGGCATATCTCCAACAGTTTTCCACTTGCACTAGAGTCAACTAATCTAGATTACATGGTAATATACCGAACACCCATGGCGGTTTGGTGCTAGTCATGTTTTGCCCTCGGGATAGGTTTAGTCAACGGATCCGCCACATTCAGATCTGTGTGTACTTTGAAAATCTTTATGTCACCATTTTGGACATGCTCTCGAATAGCGTGAAAACATAGCTTGATGTGCTTCAGCTTCTTGTGTGACCTTGGTTCTTGCGCATTGGCTATGGCGCCCATGTTATCACAGTAGATAGACATTGTGTCCAGCGCACTTGGAACCACACCGAGCTCTGTAATGAACTCCTTCATCCATATCGCCTCTTGTGAAGCCTCCGAAGCAGCTATGTATTCAATTAAGTTGAAGATCTCGCCACAATGCTTTGCTTTGCACTCCTCCAGCTAACTGCTGCACCATTCAAAGTAAATACTATCCAGATTGAGATTTATAATCATCCGGATCGGTGTTCCAACTAGCATCGGTGTAACCATTAACAACGAGTTGTTCATCACCTCCATAAGAAAGAACCATATCCTTAGTTCTTCTCAAGTACTAAAGGATGTTTTTGACCGCTGTCCAATGATCCACTCCTGGATCACTTTGATATCTGCAAGTCAAACTAACAACATATGCAATGTCGGGTCTAGTACATAGCATGGCATACATAAGAGATCCTATGGCTGAGCCATAGGGAGTCTTACTCATCCTTTCTCTATCTTCTGCTGTTGCAGGACTTTGAGTTTTACTCAAGGTCGTATTGGGCAACATGGGCAAGAACCCTTTCTTGCTATCTTCTATTCCAAACCTCTTTAGAACTTTGTCCAGATATGTACTCTGTGACAATGATATTAGGCGTCTCGATCTATCTCTATAAATCTTTATGCCTAATATGTAAGCTGCTTCGCCAAGATATTTCATTGAAAAACTATTATTCAAATAATCCTTAACACTATTAAGAAGGTCTACATCATTCCCAATCAACAATATGTCATCTACATATAGTATTAAGAATGCTACAGGGCTCCCACTCACTTTCTTGTAAATACAAGCTTCTCCATAAGTTTGTATAAACCCAAAGCTTTTGATTACCTTATCAAAACGTTGATTCCAACTTCGGGATGCTTGCTTCAATCCATATATGGACCGTTGAAGTTTGCATACCTTGTTAGCATCTTTAGGATCGACAAAACCTTTGGGTTGCATCATATACAACTTTTCATCAATCTCTCCATTGAGGAATGTCGTTTAAACATCCATCTACCATATCTCATAATCATAATATGCAGCGATTGCTAACATAATCCTCACAGACTTTAGCTTCGCTATTGGTGAGAAAGTCTCATCGTAGTCAACTCCTTGAATTTGTCGAAACCCTTTTGCAACAAGTCGAGCTTTCTAGACAGTAACATTACCATCAACATCTGTTTTCTTATTGAAAATCCATTTGTTCTTGACAGCCTTCCGGCCATCCGGTAAGTCCACCAAAGTCCATACTTGGTTTTCGTACATGGATCCAATCTCGGATTTCATGGCCTCTTGCCATTTATTGGAATTTGGGCTCATCATCGCTTCCTCATATGTCGCAGGGTCATCGGTGTTTTCCACCAACATGACACTCATAACGCGATCATACCAATCAGGAGTGGTACGAGCTCTCGTTGACCTGCGAGGTTTCATAGTAACTTCAACCGAAGTTTCATGATCAACATCATTAGCTTCCTATCTTATTGGTGTAGGCGCCACAGGAACTACTTCCGGTGCTGCGCTACTCACAAGTTCGAGAGAAGGTTCAACAACCTCGTCGAGTTCTACTTTCCTTCCAGTCACTTCTTTCGAGAGAAACTCCTTCTCTAGAAAGGATCCATTCTTGGCAACAAAGATCTTGCCCTCGGATCTATGATAGAAGGTATACCCAATAGTTTCCTTCGGGTATCCTATGAAGACGCATTTTTCGCTTTGGGTTCAAGCTTGTCGGGCTGTAACTTCTTTACATAAGCTTCACAACCCCAAACTTTAAGGAATGACAATTTAGGTTTATTCCCAAACCATAATTCATACGGTGTCGTTTCAACGGATTTAGATGGTGCTCTATTTAAAGTGAATGCGGCTATTTCTAATGCTTAACCCCAAAATGATAGCAGTAAATATGTAAGTGACATCATAGAACGAACCATATCTAAGAGAGTTCGATTACGATGTTCGGACACACCATTACGTTGTGGTGTTCCCGACGGTGTCAACTGTGAAAGTATTCTGCATTTCTTCAAATGCTCGCCAAACTCGAAACTTAGATATTCACCTCCGCGATCAGATCGTAGAAATTTAATCTTCTTGTTACGTTGATTCTCTACCTCACTTTGAAATTCCTTAAACTTCTCAAAAGTTTAGGACTTATGTTTCATAAAATAGATATACCCATATCTACTCAAGTCATCCGTGAAGGTAAGAACATAACGATAACCACCGCACGATGCTACACACATTGGGCCACATACATCGGTATGTATGATTTCCAATAAGTCCGTAGCTCGCTCCATCATACCAGAAAATGGTGTCTTAGTCATTTTACCCATCAGACATGCTTCGCATCTTTCAAGTGATTTAAAATCAAGTGATTCAAGAAGTCCATCGGAATGGAGTTTCTTCATACGCTTCACTCCAATATTACCAAGACGACAGTACCACATATAGGTCGAGTTATCGCTCAATTTCAAACGTTTAGCTTCAATGTTATTAATGTGTGTATTTCCACAATCGAGATTCAATAAGAATAGACCATCTATCAAAGGTGCATGTGCATAAAACATATTACTCATATAAATCGAACAACCATTATTCTCGGATTTAAACAAGTAACCGTCTCGCAATAAACATGATCCAGATATAATGTTCATGCTCAACATAGGCACCAAATAACAATTATTTAAGTATAAAACTAATCCCGATGGTAGATGAAGAGGTAGCGTGCCGACCGCGATCACATCAACCTTTGATCCATTTCCAACGTGCATCGTCACCTCGTTCTTCGCTAGCTTCCGTCTATTTTGCAGCACCTGTTTCGAGTTACAAATATGAGCAACCAAACCAGTATCAAATACCCAGGCACTACTACGCGTACTAGTGAGATACACATCAATAACATGTATATCGGATATACCTTTTTCTTGATGTTGCCGATCTTCAAATCCGCCAAGTACTTAGGGCACTTCCGCTTCCAGTGACCTTCTCCCTTCCAGTAAAAGCACTCAGTATCAGGCTTAGGCCCATCCTTGGTCTTCTTCGCCGGTGCGGTAACTTTCTTACCGCCCTTCTTGAAGTTTCCCTTTTTCTTAGACTTGCCTTGCTTCTTAAATTTGGTGGTATTATTGACCATCAACACTTGGTGCTCTTTCTTGATCTCCACTTCTACAGACTTTAACATGGAGAAGAGTTTGGGAAACAACTTGTACAGGTTTTGCATATTGTAGTTCATCACAGAGTTCTTGTAACTTGGTGGTAGTGATTGGAGGACACGGTGAATCCCCAAAGCATTAGGAATCACTATACCTAAGGTTTGAAGCTTGCTTGCGTGCCCAGACATCTTAAGCACGTGCTCTGTAACATCCCAAAAATACAAAACTTAAATCATCAAATTCTAATCATCAAAATTAGGGTTAACAAAAACTTTGTTAAATAAAATTATGAATGCATGCATATGTGTATGCATGGATTTTGAATTCCTTTAAAACCACCTTGTTTGTTTGCTTCATTGCTTGTAAAATGTTTCTTAGGTGAAATAAACATCATCTAAAACATTTCCCACCCTTTTCCTAAAGACAAGTAAATCAAAACACATATATGAAATGAATGGTCATTTTGGCCAATTTAACTCCCATGCCTACTTTGGCTGTGTCAAACTTTCAGAACCTAACAGAAACTTTTCTGGATCTTTGCACCCCTTGAATGTACTCATGACAAGGTATCAAGGCCCACTTTGTGATCATCCAGAAACTTTCAAATGCATAGTTTAAATGACAAGTCAAAATTGAATCTTTCTAATATGGGAAGATCCCACCTTTTCAAAAACCACTCAAACAAGCTCAACTTTCAAAACCCAAGCATCTGCAGACTCACCAGCACCAATCTAGCAAACCCACCAAAAATCTTTTCAAAATTCAAAACTTGATTTCATGCGGCCATTTCATCAAACAGGTTGCAGACACAAATCAAACAAACATCAAACACTATAGTCTGCAGTAAAATTGGCCTAACTTGTTCCCTAGTTAGCTCACACACAGCTCAGTAGATCATTTAGGAAGATTAGCCAAGCACTAGCACCCCTTTGAGCTTGCCATTGCCATCAATGGTGAATAGCCGAGCACCCCCTTGTCACCCCATTGTGGACAGCAGGCTAGAGGAAGAACTAGCCATGCCAACCTTGTTTGGGAGGCAGCCCACCGTCCACTGCCACTCCCTGTCCACTGCTCGAGCCTTGCCAAGCCCTGGACCATGCGCACAAGCCGCGCCCAGACCACCAGAGACCATGCCGAGCATGCGCTAGAGCACCACCCTCGACCAGCGTCTAGAAACTGCGTGCCGCCCTCACCGCGTGCACACACGATCGCCATCAACCCAGGAGACCGCCAGACATCCCCGTTTGCCGCCCCGTGCCGCATAGCCACCACCCGCCGTCGAAGACGCCGCCTCTGCCGCGCAGAGCACCGCCCGTTCCAGACCAAACCACACCGCCCCATGCCTCGAGACCATGTCGTTGAGCATCGCCAGGAGACACCGCACCGTCCCCTACCCTTTCCCATGCCATTAGCCACCTGTAACCTCGCCCCCGACGAGCTCACCGTGCGCCCTGACGGTCCCCTCGCTCGACCATAAATAGAGGCCACCCCGCATGATTTCTTCACACCATCTCACTCCCCTCTCCTCACTGATCGTGCCACACCGTTCTCAGAGCAAGACGAGCACCACCCAGCCGGAATTTCACCGGAGCCCGCCGCCTCTGGAGAAGAAGGGAGCCAACGATTGGAGCCGTCCCAGGAGAAGCCACAGGTACCAGGAGATTCGACATCGTCGACTTCGTCGTTCGCCCGCCTCGCCGACCCTCTCCAGTACCCCGGTGAGCCCCCAGCAACCCCACTGGCCGCGCTAGGTTTCGTTCTCGCCGGCATTGTCTCGCGTCGACGATGACCCTCAGCCGTTAGATTAGAACTAGATCGAACGATCCACGTCGCCCCATACCGCTTCGCCCAGCCCCGTGTCAATGACGAGTGGGGACACCCACTTAAGCAGCCCGCGGGAGCACTGCGCTTAGCAGGCCGGCCCAGTAACTTTTCCCGCGTAGCCCAGTTATTCAAATTAAACCTTTTTCTATTTCAATTCAAACACACTTTTGTACCCAACTTCAAAAATCAAACCAGATCGATTCAGTGCACCAAATTGAATGAAACCAATTTTGTTGGAAAGGTCTGTAAATGCTGAATCCAAGCCCGTTGGATTCAAGTCATTTGGATCTATATATCACCCATGGTAAAAATAACAAGGCACAAGCTTTTCTGCATTCAAACATTTTTCAAATTTAAACCATAATAGCTTTTGAGTTGATTCCAACTCTCAAAAATCACATTTAACCATACCTTTCAAAATATATAAAAATATATAGGTTTACTTGCAGAAATATTGTTCAAGTAATAAAAGAATGCTACATAAGCATTTCTAGCCACTTTAATTAATTAAGATAAAAGGGTAAAACCTTATTAAATTGTGACACTACTTTAAATCACATTCCCATGGACTACAATATGTGGTGATGACATGTGTCAACATGATCCCATATTTGGTTTGGAGAATATTAAATCTTAAGTAGTTTTTCAATGAGTAGAAATTACTTTTCTAAGAAAATAAAAGGAATTAAATCAAGCCTTAACCTTGTAATGTTATGGATGATGCTAGATCATCCATAGGACCCTTGTGTGTGATGATTGCAAGTAGTTAAGTATTGTTTAGTGATTGTGTACCTCGTATTTATTCATAGACGCTAGTACTGACCAAGGATACGAGGAGGAAGGAGGATACTACGAAGAAGAAGCCGAGGAGAACTTTAACCACTGATCTGCACAAGGCAAGCTAAAACTTGCAAGATACTCTACTTTGGCAAGCCAAATACTACTAGTGAATGTGCAAGTTAGCACTTGCAAGTTAGCAAGCTTATACTGATATTGATGCAAGTTAACCCTTGCAAGATACCCTACTGATGCAACAAACCCATACTTGTTCTATGACTACTATATGCCTTAAGCATATGTGATCATACCCACTTGATAAACCAATCCTAGTTTTATGTGCAAGCTTCTTACTTTATTTATTTATCAAAGCTTACTTAGAGTTTACTTAAGTGACTAGTAGATTTGGAAAGATGCTGAGACATAAGGTTGTACTTAGTTGAAACTCCACTAGTTACCATCCCTCATTAGTACTTACCCCCACCAGTAGATGCTAGTGCTAAGCATAAAACTTGATCAACTTTTAGATGGGAATACTTGGTGGAAAAATGGTTATGAAAACCTTGGAATGATGGATCATTCTATTGAAATGTTTTGGACATGTGTTTCTAAACACTTGAGAATTTTGGTGATAAAAATGTTGAGGTATGAGCCTTAGCCCTTTATAAAACTGATGGTTTTCTGGATGCGATACCATTCCAATTTTATCGTACAACCACAATACCCGAATATTAGGTAGGGCTTGACTGGAAACTTATATTCCTTAGTATTAGTTCCCTCACGGCCAAGGTCTGTGCTAAGGCTACCTTGTGAAGATTGTCCACCTGTGCAGTACCCAAGATGACAGTTGGTCATGGTTGGGAGGCCAAACTCACAGGAGAGGTGCTTATACTAGGGCGTGTAATTGAAAGGTTAGGATTGATTATCCGCATACTGAGTATGGTGAATTCAGGATTTGTTCCTGACGGATGTATCGAATGTTGTGGTGAAAGTGTACAATCTCTGCAGAGTGTCAAACTATTCGAATAGCCGCGTTCGCGGTTATCGACAGTTGGAGTGGCCATACTGTTCCCCCCATCAGACTTTTCAAAATGACCTGTGAAATGAATTGAGACTTTGACTTGACCACAATAGAGTTGTGATATGAAATACAAGTTCCCACTTAGGAATTATAAAATTGTGACTAGCCTTGGAACCTAGTAGAGATAAATCTGGCTTTTGCAAAACAACCCTAGATCCTAGTGTCCTATTATCCAAAAAAAACCTTTACTTGTTAGTATTAGTTAGCGAGTACTTAAAGAGTACTCATGGCTTTGTCCCTGGCTATTCCCATGGCCAGACTATGAAGAGGAGTACCTGGAGGATGGACCCCAGGAAGGTTACGACAACTAGGATCATCTCCCATCGCCGCATTGCTCGTGACCCGAAGATGGAGCTTCGCCTACGCTACCGTTATTATTACGTATTCCGCTGCTTGATGTTGTATTAAGAACTGGATCATGAGATCCCTATTTGTGTAAGAACTTATGTATCGTTTGTAATGGATGATGTACTATGGTATCCAATTCTGTTATGTCTCGCAAAAATGGTAATCCCGAGGTTGCGATGTATGGCATAACAGGCATCTAGGATTGAAAAATCCGGGTGTTGAAAAGTTGGTATCAGAGCCATCCTGACCATAGGAGACCCTAGTTAGACTGGACGTTTGAACCAAAAACTTAGTTTCAAAACTAGAGGAAACAAATATTTGTTGGAGATATGCCCTAGAGGCAATAATAAATGTAGTTATTATCATATCTTTGTGTTTATGATAAATGTTTACATTCATGCTATAATAGTATTAACAAGGAAACATTGATACTTGTGTGATTTGTAAACTTAAATTGAAGTCCCTAGTATAGCCTCTATACATCACTAGCTTGTTGGTTGATAAATGATTGTGGTTTCCCTATCATGAACATTGAGATGTTATCAACAACAAGATCATATCGTTAGGAGAATGATATGGTGGACATACTCCTATAGATAAGCATGGCATAAAGATCAAGTCATTTCAATAGTTCAATTGCTATATGTTTTCTGATACATAGTAACCTAATTCCTTCGACCATGAGATCATGCATATCACCTTTACCAGATGGATGCTTTGATGACATCAAACACCACACCGTAACTGGGTGGCTATAAAGGTGGCATTGAGTGTTCGGAAAGTATTGGTTGAAACACATGGATCAAGAGTGGGATTTGTCCATCCATATGACGGATAGATATACTCTGGGCCCTCTCGGTGGAATGTCATCCAATTAGCTTGCAAGCATGTGACTAGCTCACAAGGGATCACATATCACGGGAACGAGAAAAGAGTACTTATCGATGTGAGGTTGAACTAGGTATGCAGAGATACCGAGCGATCATAACCTCGGATAAGTAAACTATCGTGAGACAAAGGGAAATTGGTATCGTATGTAAGTGGTTCATTCGATCGCAAAGTAATCATAGAAATATGTGGGAGCCATATGAATTTCCAGATTCCTCTATTGGTTATTGTTCGAGAAGTTTCGATCATGTCCGCATATTCACGAACCGTAGGGAGACAAACTTAAGGATTCGACGTTGTTTGAGTAGTTATGGTATTATGAGAAAGAGACCAAATGTTGTTCGAGTCTCGGATGGGATCCGGATATCACGAGGTGATCCGAATGGTCAGAGAATAAGATTCATATAAGAAAAGTCCCGTTGAGTTCGGGAATGATTAGGTGTTTTCATCAGAATGTTCTAGAAGGTTCGGAATGTCCAAGACTCCGGGAGGAAGGGGTACATGAATGTGTCATTGCAAGTTGGAATGATTGCATCATGTACTAAGTGTCATCGCTGTTCCAAATAAGGATTAATCGAATCCTAGTTTGAAAAGTCAAATAGCTAAATTGAAAAGTCAAACGGCTAAATTTGGAAAGTGGAAAAGAGGAGGAGGAGGTGAAACCGAGTTGGGGAGGGAGTCCTCCTCCCCAAGCCGGCGCACCACCCAAGCCGAGTTGGGGAGGGACTCCACTCCCTCCCCTTGGCCGCCGGCCCCTCCAACTATATAAGGAGGGGCAGGGCTCCCTCCTAGAAGACAAAAGTCCCTCACCTCAAACCCTAGAAGCTGCAGCCCACCATAGCCGCCGCCACCCCCTAGGGTTTTGCCCTAGCTGCCAACTTGGGGTCCCCGGAACCTGTGGCATCCCGCAAAACCACTACTAGAAAATCGCGTTGAATTTGTGCATTGCATCGTCATCATCACGCATTGTTTGCCAAAACTATTTTCGCAAACCCCGATTTGTTTTCCAAACGCCCCATCTTTGTTCAAACTCCAAAACCCGGTCCCCGGAATATTTTGTTTTGGCCGCTATCGGTTTGCACGCGGCCCGTTTAAATCAATAAAAGTTTAATTGTTTTTAGTGGGGGCAGTCGAACGGGCCAACCCGACCCGAACGACCACCCCCGTATAACACAATCGGTCCACCCCAAACAGCCCCTCTAAATCCTAAAGCCACCCAAAATCCTACCCACACCTAGCAGCCACATCACCCCGCCCTATAGCAACGCGCCACCTCACCTTCCCTCACCCCTCACCCACTCACAACCCGCCACATCAGCACATCCAACCAGCCCTCCCCCCCCCCTTCCTCTCTCTCACCTCTCTCTCAGCCCACCAACCCTCACTCCACGCACGCACGCCAGACACACCCTGGACGTGGACCCCTCGCCCCCGTGGCCCACCTGTCATTCGTACCCCCCAGCTCACACCCCACCGACCGCCTCCCTGGGCCCCACGGGACCCACCCCCACGCGCCCCCCTGTCCCTCTCTCTCTTCTCCCTGGCTCTCTTCTCCGCACGCAACCGCCCCGCGCAGCCTTCCTCGTCCGCTTCCCCTCCGCCCTCGCCACCTGGCCACAAGGCCGCTTAGCTCACCGCCCGCCGCTCACCTCCGCGTCGCTGCTCAAGACGGCGAGCCCCGCCGCCCCTCACCAACCTCACCACCGCCCGCTCCGCCTCCTCGCAGCAGCTCCTCCCCGAGCTGCTCATGGCCGCGCCGCGACCGCCACCGCCCGTAGCCCGCTGCCGCTGCGAGTGCACCTCCCGCCGGCGCCCATCCGCCTCCGCCTCTCTGGCCGGGCCGGCCCAGCCCTTCCGCTACAAGACGCGCCTGCTGGCTGCCTCAAGCGCCGCTGTGGACCCCGTGCCGCTGCGCCGGTGGGACGCGACGTCCGCCGCATCAGCGGTCCCTCCTCCGTCGCCCGCGCCTCCGTCGCCCTTCCTCCTCCGGGCCCAGCGCCGACGGAGGTCCCGACCCGACCGCCGCCAGAGCTCGCCTCGGCCCCGCTACCCAGCTTACTGGCGTCGCTGGCGTCGGTCGAGCTCGGCTCTCCCTGGTCGCTGCTGCCGCGTGGCCTGCAAGCCCGCAGGCGCCTCACAGTGATGAAGACAGGGTCCTGCGGTGGTGTTGATGCTGCAAGTTGGTGGCTCGGCATATACGTCGTCCGGTGAACGATAGCTGCGAGCCGGACTAGTGCCCCGTTAAGTCGCCCGAACTTTCGGTGCTAAGTCCACGTTCGCCATCGGCAAGAGAAGTCTCGAGACCCCAAGATCTCCATCCGGGACTCCAAGGACTTCCTCACGGACCATCAAGCGTCAAGATCGTCTTCCCGTAGCCGGGAACCCCGAAGCCGTCAAGACCCCGGAGACCCTATGATCTCCGCCTCGGAAGAACCAAGGCCGTCGATGTAGGACGACAAGGCCTTCTCCACGGTTTCCAAGACACCGACATCGAACGACAAGACCGTCACACGGACGCCGAGACCCCTGAACCCTGAGTCCCCGAACCGAAGGTCGAGCTGAAGCGCCAGAACCTGAACCTGCAGAATGCCAAGATCGCCGAGAATGCCGAGTGCTTCACCCCGGACACCGAGACCCCGGCGCGACAAGTGCTTCGTCCCGAACGCCATGACCGACAACTTGACCCGAAGACCCTGGCTGCGCCAAGACCCTAACCCCCGGAGTCCGAGAACGATCCCGCCGAGGCCGTCGAACCCTGGACCCTGAGACCGACCCCGAACCCCGGAACCCTAACAAGATCGTCGAGACCCCTAATGTGTGAACCCCTCCCCGAAACCCTATTTTATAACATAATAACAACTTGTCGCATAATAATTGTTCATGCATGCATCTTATCATGTGGTTTGGGGGCCTTATGCCGATTCACCTAATAATTAAATATGGGGCCCATATGCGGGCAAATCTAGCCTTATATTGGCCTCATTTAAACATGGGTAGCGAACCGGCTCCATCTGTAACATTGCTAAACCACATTTAAATTGCGGGGGGTTCTAAATAACTTGAACCATCTAATTATTGTCGGGACCCCGGTTCCACTTAACTTGACCTAATCGCATCGCACCTTGCCATGCCATCCATCATACATGCATCATGCCGATCTTCTGCCGTTGTATTAAATATTGCATCCGGTGTTCTTCTAGTGTTTTGCTTCTTCGCAGATAAGGCCGTTGAGTTGATGTGAGCTTCGCCCCGATCTTCGGGGAAAACCTTCGACAATGATGTTTTCAAAGCGCATCTCCCCTTTCTACCTATCTTACTTTTATAGTCTTTATTTCCCTCCGTTGATCTATTTTAGTGCTTATCTTGATATCCCTTAACCTTCTCCTATTTTTTTAATACACATCCTAATTCTTGTTGTTTGTAGACTTTTTGGAGTTGCATCGTGGTAAAGTGCTCACATCAAGTTGTTGTCATATGTACTCATATATTTGTATTTATTGATTTGTGCATGTTGTTGTTGGAGATGATTGCTACTTTAAATTACTTACAAATTTTTATAATTTAACAACTAAAATTGAAGAGGCATGAGAGGTGATAGATATTTGGTACTGCGGTCCCGTTTTGTGTCCTTACCCCCCCAGTAAGATTACCTGTTCCTTGATTTGTTCCTTATCGGATCCCTATCCAGGGGGAGGACCCCCCCCCCCCGAGCTTGATTCATTCTTTTCTTTTCTTGACTAGTTTGAGGTGTTTTTTATTTTTATTTCACTTATATGCTTATGCCACCCATTATTTACGATTTGTGCGTATGTTTGCTGCTGTCTTTTTTTAGGGGATCGGACCCGCGATTTGGTGTCGTCGACAAGCCCGTTTGGGTTTCCCGATCCTCCGTTCCCCGTAAACCTTGAGGCCGTCCGGAGCTTGTCTGCTCGTTGCGGGTCCTACTCAAAGGGTGGCCCCTGAAATATTTCTGATCCTGTGATTGTTCATCGTGAAAGCCTCGCTCGTTGGGTTTTGATTTGGTTTTTCCGAGGTTGATCGAGCGTGTGTTGCTATTGGTGCACCCCGGCCGGGTAAAACTTTCTGAAAGCCGTGTCCGCGGATATGGACGACTTGGAGCACAGTATCTCGATCATAGACAAGCATAACTAAAGTTTACTGCTATAAATTTGACTTATAATGACTAGTAATCAGCTTCACGATAATGGAATGGCTAATTAATACTGCCCACAATTGCTTGTTTGTTTGTCGCTTGCGACAATTGTACCTGACTAGTAAGTATTGCAACTACAACGAAATGGCTGAATAAAAGTGCCAACAACTGCTGGGTTTTGGGTTTATCTCATGCTATCTGTACCTGATTAGTAATTGTTGCAACTATCACGGAATGGTTAACTAAAAGTGTCCACTGTTTACTTTATCAGGACGATTGTCTAAACCTGACTAGTAATTGATGCAACGATAACTGAACAAATAAAACTGCCAACTGTGTGAGTTCCTCGGTTGACTTCCTCGTTTGGTCTCGAGAAACACCAGATGGGTTTGTTTGGTGTTAGTCTCGGGTTGGATCCGGATAGGTCATTCTTACCCCTCTCGATAAGCGCCCGATGTATCGAGTCTCTATAGGTTGTTTAGTGCATGCTGCTGCCGCCATCCACCATACCTTTGTAGGCGAGGACCGAATTCTAGCCTCGCTGTGTCTTGGCCTCGATCGACGCTCCTTCTTTGTTTTCTGCTTTGCCCTTTGTCGGCACCCCTTTGTTAAGGTGTTTTGAGATCGACGCCGTTAGCAGGGTTACCCTTCCGGCTTGGCCTGGGCAGGGTTATGGACGCCATTGGTTATTCTTCAGGGCTCTTAGCCCCATTTGCTTCTTGTCCGTAGTCGGACGCTCTACCGTTTCAAGGTGATTTGGATCTTGTATATTATATCTGTATTCTTGACTCCTTGAGTCGCTGTTATATATATATCTGTTCTGTGGGTCCCATCGAGGACTGTTGTGTAATGTTATTACTTCGTTTTCCACCCGCACGAAAGTGCTTGGTGGGCACCTTTGAATCGTTTCTATGCGGGTTTGGCGAATTTTGCTCAAACTTGCATAGGTCCGATTCTGAGGGTGTTACAGAACCCTAGCTAGCCGCCGGCTCTAGCACTTCCTCCTTGGTGTGTCTAAACCCTAGATCGCCTAGGAGCTCTCTCATACTCCACCATACTCGCTCCGGCTTAAGGCGAAGCCCTGCGAGATCTCCCCTCTACTTCCGGTACGCCCGTTGTGTTGCGGAATCACGAGGAGAGTGCTACAACCTCCATTTTCTTTGGAACAAGGGAGAGGAAGGTCTTCGTCACCGAACGAGCGATGTGACCGATGCAGAGCTTTAACGCAGCGCCGGAAGGATCGTCTACGCGATCTTGAGATCGGGAAGAGTACCACTACATCACCCACGAGAATCCGCTCTCGTTAAACACTTTGGAATCTTTGAGGGTAAGTTATTCCATCGACTCGTTGCTACAATCTAGTAGATAGATCTTGGCTTGTTTGTTTGTATGCGATAGAAATTTTTTGTTTTCCATGCTACTGAAACCCTACAGTGGTATCTGAGCCGTGTCTATATGTAGATCTGTTGCACGAGTAGAACACAATGGTCATTGTGGGCGTTGATGCTTTTATTGTCGATTGCTTCTTGTGTACTTTGCATCTTGCGGTATGTTGGGATGAAGCGGCCCAGGCTAACCTTACATGACATCGTTCATGAGACTTGCTCCACGCTTGACATGCAACTTGTATTGCATAAGTGGCTTTGCGGGTGTCTGTTTCTCCTAGCATAGTTAAGATCCAATTTACAACGGGTGATTAACAATACTAGTATCAATGTTGTGGTTCATGTTCGTAAGTTAGAACGACACTTATTGAAACCCCCAAACCACGTAAAACATGCAAAGAAAGTAGAGGCGTCTAACTTTGTTTTGCAGGGGTGTGCAGTGATGTGATATGGCCATGATTGTGTAGAGGTCTCAACCTAATAAGGTCGATTCCTCCTGTGTTTTACAATGCTAGTCCCTGGATAAATAGCTAGCATCCATAGTTAAAAGATGTAATATCAAGATACAAAGGTCATAATATAACTTTATAACCAGGAATAACATAATTTTATTACATCAAACATAGCTCATTTGGCTATCACATTACATTGGAGCGGAATAACAATAGTCATGGGGTCCTCCATCTTCAAAGTGCCACAAGCAGATGTTGGTTGTAGACTTTGTAATCCTAATCAATCAATCTTCACTAAAATCAATCAAACCTGCAACATTACAAGTTACAGCCAAAAGGGTCAATACATTTGAATTGTATTGGCAAGTGATACTATGGTAGTATAGTGGAGTCTATCATCTATATGCATTTGGCTAAGTGGAGTTGAGGCTTGCATTGCTCAAAATAGATTTTTCCTTAACATTTGAAAATACTAAGTTTTTGCTTTGACAAAATCATTTATCTCAACCAAAGATTGAAGATCCTTTACTAGGCATCTCTCAATCAAAGATTGAAGATTTCAAACAACCCTTGTTCAATCCACAAGATTTTAACTTAGAAATTTGAATGATGAGATTCTTGATTGCTTCCATGTCTTGATGCTCAAATTGTCCTTTACCAGGGACATGGCTAAGTACTTAGATTTTACACTCTGCAGAGGTGGTGCACTTTCCCCACAAGACTTGGTTTCCCAAGACAAGATCTTTCAGAAGCCTTCCCTTAGACCAAAATGGACGCGTTCCAACCTATCAAACACTACCACCCACTGTCCATATGGCTAAGTTCCTGCAACCTATATGATCATGGCAGAGCCCATATTGCCAAGTGGCTGCACTTGAAGCTTCTCAACATTTGACATCTCAAATCTCTTTGTTTCCTGGGTGGCCATCCAAAAGTGAGATACACAAGGTCAACCATAAACATGGGCCTTGTGAACCACTCAACATAAACCAATCCTTCCATTCCACCCAGGTGATTCATTAACTTAGTTGTTTTATTAAACAAAACATAAGTCCTCAGACTTAGAGATTTTTCCATAGTGTGAATATATTTTCCACCCATGTTTTCTATTAGCTAGGCTAAGCTTGATAGTAGTAGGAATCTTAACTTAGGAAAATCCTACTAAGAATTCATCTACTAGTTTTTCTTATAGCAAGGTCTATATATAGCAAAATCCATGCAAGTTTTACTTAGAGAAAAATCACTAATGCATAGTGAAAGTAATGGGACAAAAAGTATGAAGCATCACTTGCATTTTTGGTAGAGGGTATAGGTTCACTCATTGTCCTTGCAACAATCACACTCTTCAAGTCACTACAATTCAATCAAGCAAGGCACAAACTTAATCTACCAATCAAGCAAAACATCACATAAAATAACAAAGTCAAAGCAATGCATGCAAGCATGCAAAAGATGGTTCTAATTGCAAAGGTGGTTTCCACTAGTCTTCTAAACTTTGTAGGTTCCAAATTGGTCATTCACCAAAATGTCAAAGTCAATTGCAAAAAGGGTTTTGGTCCATAAACCATTTTTAAATCTAATCATTATTTTATGTGGTGAAAATTATTTTTATTAAAGTAAAACTTTATGTTTTTCACCAAATGAGTTGCTATTGCAAAACTTGGTGTTTTGGGTCAGTAGGTTTGGTCTAAACCATTTTTATCAAAAGTTCTTTACTCAAAATCATTTCCATAAACAAATCCATTATTTTTTATTTGGCTAGAAATGGACCAAATCTAATATTCCATCCTAAACTTTTCCAAATCTATTTTCAAAACCATGGGTTGGTTCCTAAGGTCAGTAAGGTCACAACAAACCATTTTGCAAAAGTTTTAACCCTAAAATCAATTTTAAACAATTTTTATACTCTAAACAAGCTCACAAAAGAATCTGCAAAAACAAGCAAACTAACAAATACTATTTGCTAAACTAAGGGCATGGTTGGCTAGGTCTTGTTCCACTGAATCCATTGATATAAAATTTGTAATTTTTGGACGTGTGGTTTGAAAGTTACAGAGGTTTGAAAATGGCATTTAAATCTGATTTCAAACTCTATTCTCAAACGTCTCGTGCCACGCATCTTAATCTCATTCGCCCATACCGTTTCGTCTGGATTGGCTATTCTGGCGCGATGGATCAAGTCCGATCGTGCGACTCTGAATGCATACCCCTTCGCGTTAAGTGATTCTTTTGTAGCCAATGGATCTGCATCTAACGGTCGCTGCACGTTTGACCTAAAAGGAGCGGCGCTGACGGCGGTTGTGCGGCGGCGACGCTCTGTCGACGAGGTTGTCGACGATGCAGGAAGCGAGGGAGAAGAAGGAGATGCTCACCAGAATCGCGGGATCGTGGTGAAGCTCAAGGTACTCGCGAGAAGGCAAGGGGCGCACGGGTGTCGTCAGAATTCTTCGCCGGAGATGCTCTGGTTCTCGGGTGCGGTCAGACGTTGTCAGGGGCGAGGCTACAGGGCTCGTCGAAGCAAGGCAAAGGGTGTGTTAGACACGCCTGGTACTAAGGAGTATGTGAGCATCACTGAATGGCATCGGGGAGGTCCGAGCTTACCAGGAAGACTCGCCGGAGTTTGCAGTACACGCGGTGGTGCTCAGCAGTGGGCGGAGCCAACACTCTGGGGCGCCCGCGGGTGAGTTGCGGCTGCAGAAAGATCCGCTGGGGGATGCTGATCACGTCTGCGTGCTCGAGGAGGCAGATGGGGGCGTGTGCTGGCCGGAATTGGCGAGAAGGATCGTCGGAAACAGAGGGAGTGTCTGGCGAAATACGGCAGCCTGGGGGCGTGTTTAGGGGAGGAGACAGAGGGGAATGAGAGAGGATACGCTGGCGTTTAAAGGTGCTTGATCGCTGCGAGTTAAGGTGGCCGTGTTAAGGCGAATTCAAGCCACGAATCAAAGCCTGCAACGGCCGGCGAGGGGGAGAAGAGGTCGTGCGGGGTGTGGACGATGAACAGGAAAGAGTGGGGTCTACCTGGCAGTGGGAAAAGAAGTGAGAGGAGGGTCCACCGTCAGCCTCTCATGGTCGAAACGGAGTGCAAACGTTTTCTCGGGAGGGAACTGGCTGATTCTGTTGGGCTGCTAGGTTGGGTCTGGTTCAAATCCATTTTTTTTATATTCTGTAACCTTTTCTTTTTCTATTTCTATTTCCTGTTTTGAATTCCCAAACATTCAAACATCAACCAAAACAATTCAAACAACACCAAACTTTGTAATATTGAAATTAGTTCTGTTGAGTAACATAAATCAACTTCCAAAATAATATTTTAAATCTTTTTAGGTTCCTTTTATTAATAAAATGGACCATGGTTTATTAATAAAATAGGGTTTGGTTTATTTAATAAAATCTTCATTTGATATCCAAATACTTTCAAAACCAAATCAGTAGGTTTTATTTGGAAATAAAGAATATTTGGAAAACTTGTTTAAAATAAAATAATCTTTTATTTTAGGGTCCATTAATAATTAAATACAATAGACCTTCATCATTAAATCAAATAGGATTTGTTTTATTAGAATATTTATTTTTAACTCTAAAATAAAACCAAAACACTTCAGTAGGTTTTATTTGTGAATATCAAACATTTGGAAAACTTATTTTAAATAATTTAATAAGTTTTGATGTTTCAATTAAATTGGTAAAACCTTTTATTTAAACAAAGTTAGATATTAAATCCTTATTAAATTATTTAAATCAACTTTTGCTATTTTTATTCAAAACAAAATGTTTTTAAATCCAAAGCTTGGCCAAGGTTTAATTTGGTTTTATAAAATAATATTTATTTATGAATCCACCTTTCTTTTGAAAACTAAATCTTTTTACTTAAAAGATCCAAAATAGTAGTTCCAAAATATTTTATTTTGTTTTATCAAATGTTTACTCTTTTAAACTTCTTTAGAATTTTATTTGATCCAAATAGGTTTTGATTTCCCAATTGGATTCAAAAAGTTTCTTCTGGCCCTGAAAATCAAACAAAGTTTTATTTTATTCATTTATTTTCACATTACAAGATTTGGAAAATCTTGGGATGTGACAGATTGTGATTATATTTGATGTATGCAATGTTCCTTATTGTAAGTTGGCAACCGGCAGGAGCCATATGGTTGTCTTTAATTTATGTTAAGACCCGCGTGTCTATTCAAAGTAGTTGTAATAGTTGAAGCCGGTGGACAACAAGCATGGAGAAGCGTCATTGACCTTGATGCAATGACGGTGATGATGGAGATCATGTTCGTGCTAGAAGATGGAGATCGGAAGCACAAAGAAGAAAGGCCATATCATATCACATATTATGAATTGCATGTGATGTTAATCCTTTGTGCATCTTGTATTTCTTAGTAGACGACGGTAGCATTATAAGATGATCCCTCATGCACATGAATTTCAAGTCATAAAGTGTTCACCCTTAGTTAGCACCGTTGCTAAAGCTTGTTGTTTCGAAGCACCGTTGCTAAAGCACATGAATTTCAAGTCATGAATTGCATGTGATGTTAATCCTTTATGCATGTTGAATTATAAGATGATCGGGTGTGTTAGATTCTGCAAGTGTATACAACGTGAGCAAGCCATATTTGCTCATGCGGAAACTAAGGTTTGATCTTGACGAGCCTAGCATGTACAGACATGGTCTCGGAACACGGATCACCGAAAGGTAAAGCATGAATCATATAGTAGATATGATGAACATGACGATTGTTCGCCATTGAAACTATATCAACTCTCGTGATGATCGGTGTTGATGTAGTGGATTTGGTTCGTGTGATCACTAAAACAATGTGAGGGATGTTGTTTTGAGTGGGAGTTCACCTAGATTAACTTTATTATTAATTTGAACTCAATTTGTCATAAACTTAGTCTAAACTATTGCAAATATGTTGTAGATCAATGGCAGCCTACCATCAATTTTAATGCGTTCCTAGAGAAAGAAAAGTTGAAAAATAATGGAAGCAATCATGGATTGGTTCCGCAATTTGAGGATTGTCCTCACAGTGGTAATTTGACCTATGTCTTTGGATGCACATTTGGGTGACCCACTAATTGATGCCGATGAAGTAAAGAATGTTTACCTCGCTCGGAAGAATCGGTACTCCATAGTTCATGTGCTATCTTGTATGGTTTGGAATCGAGCTTGAAAAAGGTTTGAGAATTCAGACCCATATGATATTGTCGAGGATCTCAAATTGATCTTTGAGACTCATGCGGCAATTGAAAGTTATGAGGCTTCAAAAGTTCTTTAACGCAAGATGGAAGAGGGCTCCGTCGGTGAGCATGTGCTTAAGATGTCTGGGCACGCAAACAAACTTCAAAGCTTGGGTATAGTGATTCCTAATGCTTTGGGATTTACCGTGTCCTCCAATCACCACCACCAAGTTACAAGAACTTTGTAATGAACTACAACATGCGTAACATGAACAAGCGCTTAACTGTTGCTATGTTAAAGTCTCTGAAGTGGAGATCAAGAAAGAGCACCAAGTGTTGTTGGTCAATAAGACCACCAAATTCAAGAAAGGCAAGTCTAAGCGAAGGACACTTCAAGAAGGGTGGTAAGAAAGTTACCACGCCGGTGAAGAAGACCAAGGCTGGACCTAAGCCCGAAACCAGTGTTTTTACCGCAAGGGAGAAGGTCCTTGGAAGCGGAATTGCCCAAAGTACTTGTGGATCTCAAGAACGGCAACATCAAGAAGAAAGGTATATCCGATATACATGTTATTGATGTGTATCTCACTAGTACTCGTAGTAGTGCCCGGGTATTTAATCTTGGCTCGGTTGCTCATATTTGTAACTCAAACAAGTCTTTGCAGAATAAACCGAAGCTAGCGAAGAATGAGGTGACGATGCGCGTGGGAAACGGATCAAAGGTTGATGTGATCGCGGTCGGCACGCTACCCCTTCATCTACCATCGGGATTAGTTTTATACTTAAATAATTGTTATTTGGTGCCTGCGTTGAGCATGAACATTATATCGCGATCTTGTTTATTGCGAGACGGTTACTTGTTTAAGTCCGAGAATAATGGTTGTTCTATTTATATGAGTAATATGTTTTATGCACATGCACCTTTGATAGATGGTCTATTCTTAATGAATCTCGATAGTGGAAATACACATATCAACAACATTGAGGATAAACGTTTGAAATCAAGCGATAATTCGACCTATATGTGGCACTGTCGTCTTGGTCACATTGGAGTGAAACGTATGAAGAAACTCCATTCCGATGGACTTCTTGAATCACTTGATTTTGAATCACTTGAAAGATGCGAAGCATGTCTGATGGGTAAAATGACTAAGACTCCATTTTCTGGTATGATGGAGCGAGCTACGGACTTATTGGAAATCATACATACCGATGTGTGTGGTCCGATGAGTGTAGCATCGCGCGGTGGTTATCGTTATGTTCTTACCTTCACGGATGACTTGGTAGATATGGGTATATCTATTTCATGAAACATAAGTCCGAAACTTTAGAGAAGTTTAAGGAGTTTCAAAGTGAGGTAGAGAATCAACGTAACAAGAAGATTAAATTTCTACGTTCTGATCGTGGAGGTGAATATCTAAGTTACGAGTTTGGCGAGCATTTGAAGAAATGCGGAATACTTTCACAGTTGACACCGCCGGGAACACCACAGCGTAATGGTGTGTCCGAACGTCGTAATCGAACTCTCTTAGATATGGTTCGTTCTATGATGTCACTTACAGATTTACCGCTATCATTTTGGGGTTATGCATTAGAAACAACCGCATTCACTTTAAATAGGACAGCATCTAAATCCGTTGAAATGACACCGTATGAATTATGGTTTGGGAAGAAACCTAGATTGTCGTTCCTTAAAGTTTGGGGTTGCGAAGCCTATGTAAAGAAGTTACAGCCGGACAAGCTTGAACCCAAAGCGGAAAAATGCATCTTCATAGGATACCCAAAGGAAACTATTGGGTATACCTTCTATCATAGATCCTAAGGCAAAATCTTCGTTGCCAAGAATGGATCCTTTCTAGAGAAGGAATTTCTCTCGAAAGAAATGACTGGAAGGAAAGTAGAACTCGACGAGGTTGTCGAACCTTCTCTCGAAATTGCGAGTAGCGCAGCACTGAAAGAAGTTCCTGTGGTGCCTGCACCAATTAGAGAGGAATCTAATGATGATGATCATGAAACTTCGGTTGAAGTTGCTACAGAGCCTCGGAGGTCAACGAGAACTCGTACCACTCCAGATTGGTATGATCCCGTTATGAGTGTCATGTTGGTGGACAACACCGATGACCCCGAGACATATGAAGAAGCGATGATGAGCCCAGATTCCAATAAATGGCAAGAAGCCATGAAATCCGAGATTGGATCCATGTACGAAAACCAAGTATGGACTTTGGTGGACTTACCGGATGGCCGGAAGGCTGTCGAGAACAAATGGATCTTCAAGAAGAAAACAGATGCTGATGGTAATGTTACTGTCTATAAAGCTTGACTTGTCGCAAAAGAGTTTCGACGAATTCAAGGAGTTGACTACGATGAGACTTTCTCACCAGTAGCGAAGCTAAAGTCTGTGAGGATTATGTTAGCAATCGCTGCATATTACGATTATGAGATATGGCAGATGGATGTCAAAATAGCATTCCTCAATGGAGATATTGATGAAGAGTTGTATATGATGCAACCCAAAGGTTTTGTCGATCCTAAAGATGCTAACAAGGTATGCAAACTTCAACGGTCCATCTATGGATTGAAGCAAGCATCCCGAAGTTGGAATCAACGTTTTGATAAGGTGATCAAAAGTTTTGGATTTATACAAACTTATGGAGAAGCTTGTATTTACAAGAAAGTGAGTGGGAGCTCTGTAGAATTATTAATACTATATGTGGATGACATATTGTTGATTGGGAATGATGTAGACCTTCTTAATAGTGTCAAGGAATATTTGAATAATAGTTTTTCAATGAAGGATCTTGGCGAAGCAGCTTACATATTAGGCATAAAGATTTATAGAGATAGATCGAAACACCAAATATCATTGTCACAGAGTACATATTTGGACAAAGTTCTAAAGAGATTTGGAATGGAAGATAGCAAGAAAGGGTTCTTGCCCATGTTGCCCAATACGACCTTGAGTAAAACTCAAAGTCCGACATCGCGTAAGATAGAGAAAGGATGAGTAAGACTCCCTATGCCTCAGCCATAGGATCTCTAATGTATGCCATGCTATGTACTAGACGACATTGCATATCGTTAGTTTAACTAGCAGATATCAAAGTGATCCAGAGTGGATCATTGGACATGATCAAAACATCCTTAAGTACTTGATAAGAACTAAGGATATGGTTCTTTCTTATGGAGGTGATGGATGACTCGTTGTTAATGGTTACACCGATGCTAGTTGGAACACCGATCCGGATGATTCTAAATCACAACTGGATATGTATTTATTTTGAATGGTGCAGCGAAATGGAGGAGTGCAAAGCAAAGCGTTGTGGCGAGATCTTCAACCGAATCGGAATACATGGTCGCTTGGAGGCTTCACAAGAAGCGATATGGATGAAAGAGTTCATTACAGAGCTGGGTGTGGTTCCTAGTGCTGGACCCAATGTCTATCTCTTGTGATAACATGGGCGCCATAGCCAATGCGCAAGAACCAAGGTCACACAAGAAGTCAAGCACATCAAGCTACGTTTCCACGCTATTCGAGAACATATCCAAGATGGGGATATAAAGATTTGCAAAGTACACACAGATCTGAATGTGGCGGATCCGTTGACTAAACCTCTCCCGAGGGCAAAACATGACCAGCACCAAACTGCGATGGGTGTTCGGTATATTACCATGTAATCTAGATTAGATGACTCTAGTGCAAGTGGGAGACTGTTGGAGATATGCCCTAGAGGCAATAATAAATGTAGTTATTATTATATCTTTGTGTTTATGATAAATGTTTACATTCATGCTATAATAGTATTAACAAGGAAACATTGATACTTGTGTGATTTGTAAACTTAAATTGAAGTCCCTAGTATGGCCTCTATACATCACTAGCTTGTTGGTTGATAAATGATTGTGGTTTCCCTATCATGAACATTGAGATGTTATCAACAACAAGATCATATCGTTAGGAGAATGATATGGTGGACATACTCCTATAGATAAGCATGGCATAAAGATCAAGTCATTTCAATAGTTCAATTGCTATATGTTTTCTGATACATAGTAACCTAATTCCTTCGACCATGAGATCATGCATATCACCTTTACCAGATGGATGCTTTGATGACATCAAACACCACACCGTAACTGGGTGGCTATAAAGGTGTCATTGAGTGTTCGGAAAGTATTGGTTGAAACACATGGATCAAGAGTGGGATTTGTCCATCCATATGATGATAGATATACTGGGCCCTCTCGGTGGAATGTCATCCAATTAGCTTGCAAGCATGTGAATGGCTCACAAGGGATCACATATCACGGAACGATAAAAGAGTACTTATCGAACGAGGTTGAACTAGGTATGCGAGACAAGCGATCATAACCTCGGATAAGTAAACTATCGTGAGACAAAGGAAATTGGTATCGTATGTAAGTGGTTCATTCGATCGCAAAGTAATCGTAGAAATATGTGGGAGACATATGAATTTCCAGATTCCTCTATTGGTTATTGTTCGGACAAGTGTCTCGATCATGTCCGCATAATTCACGAACCGTAGGGAGACACACTTAAGGATTCGACGTTGTTTGAGTAGTTATGGTATTATGAGAAAGAGACCGAATGTTGTTCGAGTCTCGATGGTATCCGGATATCACGAGGTGATCCGGAATGGTCCGGAGAATAAGATTCATATAAGAAAAGTCCGCTTGGAGTTCGGAAATGATTCCGGTGTTTTCATCGGGAATGATCTAGAAGGTTCCGGAATGTCCGGCACTCCGGAGGGGAAGGGTACATGAATGTGTCATTGCAAGTTGGAATGATTGCATCATGTACTAAGTGTCATCGCTGTTCCAAATAAAGGATTAATCGAATCCTAGTTTGAAAAGTCAAATAGCTAAATTGAAAAGTCAAACGGCTAAATTTGGAAAGTGGAAAAGAGGAGGAGGAGGTGAAACCGAGTTAGGGAGGGAGTCCTCCTCCCCAAGCCGGCGCACCACCCAAGCCGAGTTGGGGAGGGACTCCACTCCCTCCCCTTGGCCGCCGGCCCCTCCACCTATATAAGGAGGGGCAGGGCTCCCTCCTAGAAGACAAAAGTCCCTCACCTCAAACCCTAGAAGCTGCAGCCCACCATAGCCGCCGCCACCCCCTAGGGTTTTGCCCTAGCCGCCGACTTGGAGTCCCCGGAACCCTAGCCGCCGGCTCTAGCACTTCCTCCTTGGTGTGTCTAAACCCTAGATCGCCGAGGAGCTCTCTCATACTCCACCATACTCGCTCCGGCTTAAGGCGAAGCCCTGCGAGATCTCCCCTCTACTTAGACCACTGCCGTTGTCAGGAATCACGAGAGAGTGCTACAACCTCCATCACTTTGGAACAAGGAGAGGAAGGTATTCACGAGTACCGAACGTGTGACCGATCAAGGAGCGCCTTACGAATAGCGGAAGGATCATCTACGCGATCTTGAGATCGGGAAGAGTACGACTACATCACCCACGAGAATCCGCTCTCGTTAAACACTTTGGAATCTTCGAGGGTAAGTTATTCCATCAACTCGTTGCTACAATCTAGTAGATAGATCTTGGCTTGTTTGTTTGTATGCGATAGAAATTTTTTGTTTTCCATGCTACGAAACCCTGCAATATTTACAAAAACTTATTCTCATTCTTATCTCTTTGATTCTTTCATAAAAATTCATGCTCCTCAAAAACTCTTGCAAAATATCTAAAATTTTGACACACTTGATCCCTCTTCTAATCTACTCATCCTCTATTTTTATAGATGGACGTGAAGTACAACAAGTTTTACCAACTTGGGAATGGAGGAGACCTTATCTTTGAGAGGGATCTGGATCAGCTTTCGGAACTTCTGGAGCGTCCGCACGCCGAATTCTTCGGAGCTCAGCTCAATGATCAAGGAGGAGAAGATCTGAAGTGGCTAATTGTTGCAAGTCTCCGAGGAAAGATTGAACCTCCCACTGCGGAGGGAATTCAGTTTACCTTGAGGGAAAACAACTGGCTCGATGGACTTGCCAGAGCAATGCAGGTCAAGGGTACTCGCTTTGAGTTTTTCCCAAGGCGTGATGCAAATGGACAACCACGGGAAGCCCCATACCACCCTGAGCTGAAGACTCAATTGGACCTTAACTTCATGATGTATGATCGTCATCAGGAGTTAGACAACTGCCGCGACTAATGCAACCACAAGTCTGCCATCATCAAGACGAAGGATCAGACCATAGCCATGCTAGCAAAGGAGCGCAAGTCTCGCCGCCGTCAGCTCGACAAGAAGGAGTGCATTATTGCCCGTCTTCGCCACCGCATCTCATCTTTGGAGGAGACCATCCACGAGAGAGACATGCAGTTGGAGGAAAGGGAGAATGCCGGAGAGGATCTTCGTGGAGACCCTTACTCCTATCTCAGCGATGACGACGATTTTTTGGAGGATCAGGCCATGAACTTCTTCACCGATGAGGATGATTTTGCCTTCATCGATGATGATGAAGATGATGAAGCCACAGACTCCGAGGAGTAGTAGCACTGAGCACTAGCGTAGTGAGTAGTAGTCGGTCCCACTGTATCGTAGATTCCAGAATGGTTCTTAAAACCATCTGTTTTTCCTTGCTGTGGTGTGCGTTGTATCGAGTGAATGAATGAATGAAAAAGCAAGTTTCTAGAAAAATCTGAGTCAAACATTTAAAACTTTTCAAAGACCCCAAACCTTAGAAATTTCCCTATTTTCTCATGATCTATCTCAATCTTCAGATGCCACGTGGAGGAAGTGGTTCAGCCCCAGACCCGATGTTGCAGATCCTGCAAATGTTGACCTCTGACCATGAAGCTGAAAGAGCAGAACGTCAAGACAACCTAGCCACTCTGCAACAGATAGCCCAACTAGCCCACAACAACCAAGGCCACGGAAATCAGGACAACCATGGATCTAAGCTCAAGAATTTCCAGAATACCAACCCACCCGTTTTCACCAAGTCAGAAGAACCCCTAGACGCCGATGATTGGCTGCAAACAATGGAAAACAACCTAGAAGTCGCCGGAGTGGAAGCCAACGAGAAAGTCATGTTCGCCACCCATTATCTAGCCGGAGATGCCAGGGCATGGTGGAACAGTGTTCGTGCAATGAGCGGAGGCCAGATGATGACCTGGGAGGAATTCAAGGTCAAATTTAGCAGAACCCATGTGCCACCAGGTTTGATCAAGAGAATGAGAGACGAGTTCAGAGAGCTGAAGCAAGGAAGGATGACTGTAGTGGAATACCGTGACAAATTTTTGTCATTAGCTAGGTATGCCCCGGACGAGATAGACACCGAAGCCAAGAAGAAATAAAGATTCCTGAATGGTCTGCATGACAAGATGCAGACGGTGTTAGTCAATATCCCCTTTGCTGATATTGAAGCCCTTGTCGACTCTGCTATCCAGATGGAAGGAAAGATCAACCAAGCCAATGAGAACCGCAAGCGTCGCATGATGCATCAACCCGGAACCCATCAGACCCCAAAGTACCGCCCCAACCCATCTCCAGGATTTGCCCCAAGAACCAACAGACCCCCTATGAACCGTCCGACCTACCCCAACCGGGAAACCCTAGACCCGGAGGAAATCACAACAACCCCGACAACTCTAGAAATTTCACCCGTGCCCCACCCAAGTTCAATACCAACAATGCTACCGCCAACACCAACACTGCCCCGAGGACTAGAAGCAATGTTGTGCCTGTCGCAGCCAAGGACAAGTCACAAGTGACCTGTTACGACTGTGGAAATAAAGGCCACTATTCCAATGAGTGCCCCAACAAGAAGAATGCTACAGCCCCCAATGCCAATGCCCCAGCTCAGCAGCAGCGTCGTGTCCAGCCAGGGAAAAGATTTGTCCCAGGGAATTCCCTCAATCGCAATGGCCGCCTTTTTCTCATGCATGCTGAAGAAGCCCAGGAAGCGCCAGACGTCGTGCTGGGTATGTTTTATGTTAATTCAGTACTTGCAAGAGTGTTGTTTGACTCTGGTGCATCACATTCATTTGTCACCGAAGAATTTGCCTGCACTAGTAAAATTCAACCAACCAAACTGAAGCATGTTATGATTGTGCAAATTCCCGGATCAACCACCAAGGCTAGGCAAATTTGCAAAGCCGTCCCTATCCGAATCCATGTCATAGACTTTTATGCTAATCTAATAGTACTCGGAACTAAAGGTTTGGAAGTAGTACTAGGAATGGATTGGATGTCCAAACATAAGGGATTGATTGACTGTGCTAAGAAAGCCATCACCATGACCAAGATCACGGAATATCAGTCGAGCATATATCTGAAACCTTACCTCGCCAATTCAAATGCAACAAGAGTATAGCCCAACCTACCATTGACCAAGTCCGGATAGTCTACGAATACCCCGATGTATTTCTAGATGTTTTGCCCGGTATGCCCCCAGATCGGGATATCGAGTTTATCATTGAACTAATCCCCGGAACAGGACCCATAGCCCAGAGACCCTATAGTATGAACCCGTCAGAACTAGAAGAACTAAAGAAGCAACTGGATTCCATGCTAGAAATTGGATTGATTCAACCAAGTGCGTCACCATGGAGATCACCTGTCTTATTTGTGGACAAGAAGGATGGAGGTAACCGTTTATGTATGGATTATCGGAAGTTAAATGATGTCACCATCAAGAACAAGTACCCCTTGCCCAAGATAGAAGATTTGTATGATCAGTTGACCGGTGCCAAAGTGTTTTCTAAGATTGATCTTAGAACTGGCTATCATCAACTCAAAATTCGTGCAGAGGATATTCCAAAGACTGCCTTTACCACCAGATATGGATTGTATGAGTATACAGTCATGTCTTTTGTATTAATCAATGCCCCCGCTTATTTCATCAACCTCATGAATAAGATTTTTATGGACTTCCTAGATAAGTTTGTCGTTGTTTTCATCGATGACATTCTGATTTATTCCAAATCAGAAGAAGAACATGAGATACACCTAAGGACCATTCTTGGAACCCTTAGAGAGCATCAGCTGTATGCAAAGTTTAGCAAATGTGAATTCTGGTTACAGGAGGTAGGATTCCTCGGTCACATTGTATCAGCCGGAGGAATTGCCGTTGACCCTGCCAAAGTGAAAGATGTAGAAGATTGGCAAGCCCCAACCACTCAAACCCAAGTTCGTGCTTTTCTCGGATTGGCGGGATATTACCGCAAATTCGTAGAAGGATTCTCGAGTATCGCCAGACCCATGACCCAATTGCTGAAGAAGGACAAGAAATTTGCATGGACCGACAAATGTGAAGCGAGTTTTCAAGAACTCAAGAGGAGATTGATTTCAGACCCAATCTTGATCATGCCGGATATCACAAAGCCCTTCGATGTGTATTGTGACTCATCCAAGATTGGTCTCGGATGTGTGCTAATGCAAGAAGGCAAAGTTATATCTTATTTATCTCGACAATTGAAGCAACATGAGCAAAACTACCCAACCCATGACCTCGAACTCGCAGCAGTAGTTCTATCCCTGAAGACATGGAGACATTACCTAATGGGAAACCGTTGTGAGATTTATTCGGATCATAAGAGCCTAAAGTATGTATTCACTCAGAAGAAGATGAATATGAGGCAGAGAAGATGGATTGAGCTAATCAAGGATTACGACCTGGACATTCACTATCACCCTGGTAAAGCCAACGTGGTAGCCGATGCCCTTAGCAGATTGCTTTGCCGCTTGAACTCCATGATTTTGAAGGAGCAACCAAGTTTGCACAAGGAGATGGAAGATTTTCGAATGGAATTAATAAGTGAAGGATTTTTGGCTAGCATAGAACTTCAGACCACTTTGATCAGTCAGATTAAAGAGGCGCAGAAGGGAGATGCCAGTATCGACGGAATCAAGCGTCGTATCGGTACAGGCAAAGTACCCGGATTCATCGAGGACGAAGAAGGATTTTTGTGGTACAAAGGACGCCTTTGTGTAACAGCAAATTCGGAGTTGAAAGAAGTTATCTTGAAGGAGGCTCATGATACTCTTTATTCTATCCATCCCGGAGGAACTAAGATGTATCAAGATTTGAAAGAGCAATTTTGGTGGCATAAGATGAAGAGAGAAATCGGAAGCTATATCGCCAAGTGTGATATATGTCAGTGAGTCAAGGCAGGACATCAAAGACCCTCTGGATTGTTGCAACCTTTGCAAATTCCGGAATGGAAATGGGATTCTGTAGGAATGGACTTTATCACTGGACTACCTACTTCTAGTAGGGGAAATGACTCTATCTGGGTCATAGTGGACAGGTTGTCCAAAGTCGCCCATTTCTTGCCCGTCAAAACCACCTATCAGAGTTCGAAACTAGCGGAGTTATACATCGCTAGAATAGTTAGTTTGCACGGAGTCCCCAAGAACATAATATCGGATCGAGGAACTCAGTTTACCTCGAGATTCTGGAAGAAAGTCCAAGAAGGTTTAGGAACCCGCCTAGATTTCAGTACCGCGTATCACCCTCAGATCGATGGACAAACGGAGTGAGTAAATCAAATACTCGAAGATATGCTTAGAGCATGTGTACTAGAATATGGATCCAAGTGGGAAGACTGTCTGCCGTTTGCAGAATTTTCATACAACAACAGTTACCAAGCCAGTTTGCAAATGGCCCCATTTGAATTCATGTACGGAAGAAAGTGTCGCACCCCTTTGAACTGGTCGGAAGTAGGAGAGAGTCAGATTTTCGGACCCGACATCCTCTGAGAAGCAGAAGAGAAGGTTCACAAGATTCGTGAGCACCTCAAGACCGCCCGACATAAGAGTTATGCCGACAAGAGACGTCGAGACCTCGCCTTCAATATAGGAGATTTTGTTTATCTGAAAGTGTCGCCATTGAAGGGAATGCAGCTTTTCCAACTCAAAGGAAAGTTAGCCCCCAGATATATCGGACCTTTGAAAATTCTAAACCGTCGAGGAGAAGTATCGTATCAATTGGAAATACCTGAAGAGATGTCAGCTATGCACAATGTGTTCCATATCTCGTTACTTCGCAAGTGTCTTGAAGTCCCCGAGAAGACCGAACTATTCAAGAATATCGATCATCGTACCATAGAGATCAACGATGACCTGACCTATCCTGAAGTACCCATCCGCATTTTGGAAGAAGATTTTCGAACTACCCGAACCCGAAGCATCAAGTTTCTCAAGATTTAGTGGAGCAACCACACAGAAGAGGAAGCTACCTGGGAGCGCGAAGATCACATCAGGACGGAGTTTCCCGATCTCTTGAAATCCTAGGTAATATTTTCATCCTTTTTCAAATCTCGGGACGAGATTTTGTTTAAGGGGGGAAGGTTTGTAACACCCCAAAAATACTAAACTTAAATCATCAAATTCTAATCATCAAAATTAGGGTTAACAAAAACTTTGTTAAATAAAATTATGAATGCATGCATATGTGTATGCATGGATTTTGAATTCCTTTAAAACCACCTTGTTTGTTTGCTTCATTGCTTGTAAAATGTTTATTAGGTGAAATAAACATCATCTAAAACATTTCCCACCCTTTTCCTAAAGACAAGTAAATCAAAACACATATATGAAATGAATGGTCATTTTGGCCAATTTAACTCCCATGCCTACTTTGGCTGTCTCAAACTTTCAGAACCTAACAGAAACTTTTCTAGATCTTTGCACCCCTTGAATGTACTCATGACAAGGTATCAAGGCCCACTTTGTGATCATCCAGAAACTTTCAAATGCATAGTTTAAATGACAAGTCAAAATTGAATCTTTCTCATATGGGAAGATCCCACTTTTTCAAAAACCACTCAAACAAGCTCAACTTTCAAAACCCAAGCATCTGCAGACTCACCAGCACCAATCTAGCAAACCCACAAAAAATATTTTCAAAATTCAAAACTTGATTTCATGCGGCCATTTCATCAAACAGGCTGCAGACACAAATCAAACAAACATCAAACACTATAGTGTGCAGTAAAATTGGCCTAACTTGTTCCCTAGTTAGCTCACACACAGCTCAGTAGATCATCTAGGAAGATTAGCCAAGCACTAGCACCCCTGTGAGCTTGTCATTGCCATCAATGGTGAACAGCCGAGCACCCCCTTGTCACCCCATTGTGGACAGCAGGCTAGAGGAAGAACTAGCCATGCCAACCTTGTCTGGGAGGCAGCCCACCGTCCACCGCCACTCCCTGTCCACTGCTCGAGCCTTGCCAAGCCCTAGACCACGCGCACAAGCCGCGCCCATAGCACCAGAGACCATGCCGAGCATGCGCCAGAGCACCACCCTCGAACAGCGTCCACAAACCGCGCGCCGCCCTCACCGCGTGCACACACGATCGCCATCAACCCAGGAGACCGCCAGACATCCCCGTTTGCCGCCCCGTGCCGCACAGCCACCACCCGCCGTCGAAGACGCCGCCTCTGCCGCGCAGAGCACCACCCGTTCCAGACCAAACCACACTGCCCCATGCCTCGAGACCATGTCATTGAGCATCGCCAGGAGACACCGCACTGTCCCCTACCCTTGCTCATGCCATTAGCCGCCTGTAACCTCGCCCCCGACGAGCTCACCGTGCGCCCCGACGGTCCCCTCGCTCGACTATAAATAGAGGCCACCCCCGCACGATTTCTTCACACCATCTCACTCCCCTCTCCTCACTGATCGTGCCACACCGTTCTCAGAGAAAGATGAGCACCACACCGCCGGAATTTCACCAGAGCCCGCCGCCTCTGGAGAAGAAGGGAGCCAGCGATTGGATCCGCCCCAGGAGAAGCCACCGGTACCAAGAGATTCACCGCCGACTTCGTTGCTCGCCTCGCCGACCCTCGCCAAGACCCGGTGAGCCCCTAGCAACCCCATCGGCCGCGCTTAGGTTTCGTTCTCGCCGAGTTGTCTCGTCGACGATGACCCTCGGTAGTTAGGTTAGAACTAGATCGAACGATCCACGCCGCCCCATACCGCCGCCCAGCCCGTGTCACCGAGTAGGGACACCCACTTAAGCAGCCAGGAGCACCGCGCTTAGCAGCCCAAGAACTTTCCCGCAGCCCAGTTATTCAAATTAAACATTTTTCTATTTCAATTCAAACACACTTCTGTACCCAACTTCAAAAATCAAACCAGATCGATTCAGTGCACCAAATTGAATGAAACCAATTTTATTGGAAAGGTCTATAAATGCTGAATCCAAGCCCGTTGGATTCAAGTCATTTGGATCTATATATCACCCATGGTAAAAATAACAAGGCAGAAGCTTTTCTGCATTCAAACATTTTTCAAATTTAAACCATAATAGCTTTTGAGTTGATTCCAACTCTCAAAAATCACATTTAACCATACCTTTCAGAATATATAAAAATATATAGGTTTACTTGTATAAATATTGTTAAAGTAATAAAAGAATGCTACATAAGCATTTCTAGCCACTTTAATTAATTAAGATAAAAGGGTAAAACCTTATTAAATTGTGACACTACTTTAAATCACATTCCCATGGACTACAATATGTGGTGATGACATGTGTCAACATGATCCCATATTTGGTTTGGAGAATATTAAATCTTAAGTAGTTTTTCAATGAGTAGAAATTACTTTTCTAAGAAAATAAAAGGAATTAAATCAAGCCTTAACCTTGTAATGTTAGGGATGATGCTAGATCATACATAGGACCCTTGTGTGTGATGATTGCAAGTAGTTAAGTATTGTTTGGTGATTGTGTACCTCGTATTTATTCATAGACGCTAGTACCGACCAAGGATACGAGGAGGAAGGAGGATACTATGAAGAAGAAGCCGAGGAGAACTTCAACCACTTCTCTGCACAAGGCAAGCTAAAACTTGCAAGATACTCTACTTTGGCAAGCCAAATACTACTAGTGAATGTGCAAGTTAGCACTTGCAAGTTAGCAAGCTTATACTGATATTGATGCAAGTTAACCCTTGCAAGATACCCTACTGATGCAACAAACCCATACTTGTTCTATGACTACTATATGCCTTAAGCATATGTGATCATACCCACTTGATAAACCAATCCTAGTTTTATGTGCAAGATTCTTACTTTATTTATTTATCAAAGCTTACTTAGAGTTTACTTAAGTGACTAGTAGATTTGGAAAGATGCTGAAGGTTGCATAAAGAGCATAAAATTTGGCCTAAGTTAGAAACCTTGACATCAGCCTGAGACATAAGGTTGTACTTAGTTGAAACTCCACTAGTTACCATCCCTCATTAGTACTTACCACCACCTGTAGATGCTAGTGCTAAGCATAAAACTTGGTCAACTTTTAGATGGGAATACTTGGTGGAAAAATGGTTATGAAAACCTTGGAATGATGGATCATTCTATTGAAATGTTTTGGACATGTGTTTCCAAACACTTGAGAATTTTGGTGATGAAAATGTTGAGGTATGAGCCTTATCCCTTTATAAAACTGATGGTTGTCTGGATGCGATACCATTCCAATTTTATCGTACAACCACAATACCTGAATATTGGGTAGGGCTTGACTGGAAACTTATATTCCTTAGTATTAGTTCCCTCACGGCCAAGGTCTGAGCTAAGGCTACCTTGTGAAGATTGTCCACTGCAAGACTCCAAGATGACAGCTTGGTCATGGTTGGGAGGCCAAACTCACAGGTGAGAGGTGCTTATACTAGGGCGTGTAATTGAAAGGTTAGGATTGATTATCCGACATCGAGTATGGTGAATTCAGGATTTGTTCTGACGGATGTATCGAATGTTGTGGTGAAAGTGTACAATCTCTGCAGAGTGTCAAACTATTCGAATAGCGCTCGCGGTTATCGGCGCTTGAGTGGCCATCTTGTTCCCGTCCGGACTTTTCAAAATGACCTGTGAAATGAATTGAGACTTTGACTTGACCACAACAGAGTTGTGATATGAAATAAAAGTTCCACTTAGGAATTATAAAATTGTGACTAGCCTTGGAACCTAGTAGAGATAAATCTGGCTTTTGCAAAACAACCCTAGAGCCTAGTGTCCTATTATCCAAAAAAACCTTTAATTGTTAGTATTAGTTTGCGAGTACTTAAAGAGTACTCATGGATTTGTCCCTGGCTATTCCCATGGCCAGACTATGAAGAGGAGTACCTGGAGGATGGACCCCAGGAAGGTTACGACAACTAGGATCATCTCCCATCGTCGATTGCTCGTGACCTCAAGATGGAGCTTCTCCTACGATACCATTATTATTACGTATTCCGCTGCTTGATGTTGTATTAAGAACTGGATCATGAGATCCCTATTTGTGTAAGAACTTATGTATCGTTTGTAATGGATGATGTACTATGGTATCCAATTCTGTTATGTCTCGCAAAAATGGTAATCCTGGGATTGCGATGTATGGCATAACAGGCATCTAGGATTGAAAAATCCGGGTGTTGACATGCTCACTGACGGAGCTGCCCTCTTCCATCTTGCAGTTAAAGAACTTTTCAGAAGCCTCATAACTCGCAACTGCTGCGTGAGCCTCAAATATCATTTTGAGTTCCCGGACAATATCATGTGGGTCATGGTTATCAAACCTTTTCTGAAGCTCCGATTCCAAACCATACAAGATAGCACACTGAACTGTGGAGTATTGATTCTTCCGAGCAAGGAAAACATTCTTTACCTCATCGGTAGCATCAGCTGCAGGCGGGTCACCCAGCGGTGCATCCAGCACATAGGTCAAATTACCATCATTGAGGACAATCCTCAAATTGTGGAACCAATCCGCGAAGTTGCTTCCATTGTTTTTCAACTTTTCTTTCTCTAGGAACGCATTAAAATTGATGGTAGGGGCCGTCATTGATCTACAACATATTTGCAATAGTTTAGACTAAGTTTATGACAAATTGAGTTCTAATTAATAGTTAAATTAATCTAGGTTAACTCCTACTCAAAACAATATCCCTCACATTGCTTTAGTGATCACACGAACCAAATCCACCACATCAAAACCGATCATCACGAGAGCTGGTGTAGCTTCTATGGCGAACAATCAACATGTTCATCATATCTACTATATAACCCATGCTTTACCTTTCGGTGATCCGTGTTCCGAGACCATGTCTGTACATGCTAGGCTCGTCAAGATCAAACCTTAGCTTCCGCATGAGCAAATCTGGCTTGCTCATGTTGTATACACTCGAAAAATCTAACACATCCGATCATCACGTGGTGCTTCGAAACAACGAGCTTTAGCAACGATGCTTACTAAGGATGAACACTATATAACTTGAAATTTTTGTGCTTGAGGGATCATCTTATAATGCTACCATCGCGAACTAAGCAATACAAGATGTATAAAAGGATTAACATCACATGCAATTCATAATATGTGCTATGATATGGCCTTTCTTCTTGTGCTTCCGATCTCCATCTTCAAGCACGAACATGATCTCCATCATCACCGGTATGGCGTCAAGGTCAATGGCGCCTCTTCATGGTTGTCGTCCACCAGCATCAACTATTACAACTACCTTGAATAGACACACATGTCTTAACGGAATTAAAAAGACAACCATACGGCTCCTGCCGGTTGCCGACTTACAATAAGGAACATTGCATACATCATATATAATCATAATCATGGCCATATCACATCACAGCACACCCTTGCAAAACAAAGTTAGACGCCTCTATTTTTTTTTGCATATTTTACGTGGTTGGTTTGGGGCTTTCAATAAGTGTCGTTCTAACTTACGAACAAGAACCACAACGTTGATGTTTGAACTATCAAGTGCCCGTTGTAAATTGAATCTATACTATGATGGGAGAGACAGACACCTGCAAAGCCACTTATTACAAGTTGCATGTCAAGCGTGGAGCAAGTCTCATGAACGATGTCATGTAAGGTTAGCCCGGGCCGCTTCATCCCATCATACCGCAAGATGCAAAGTACACAAAAAACAATTGATAATAAAAGCACTACCGCCCACAATGACCATTGTGTTCTACTCGTGCAACCGATCTACATATAGACATGGCTCTGATACCACTGTAGGGGTTCGTAGCATGGAAAACAAAAAAATTCTACCGCATGCACACAAACAAGCCAAGATCTATCTACTAGATTGTAGCAACGAGTCGATAGAAGCACTCACCCTCGAAGATTCCAAAGAGGTTAACGAGACCAGATTCTCGTGGGTGATGTAGTCGTGCACTTGCTGATCTCAATATCGCGTAGAAGATCCTTCTGGCGCTGCGTTCCGGCAGCGCTTCAGCAGTTGGTCACACGTTCGGTACTCGATGAAGACCTTCATCTCCCTTGTTCCAGCAGGTAGCGGAGGTTGTAGTTCTCCCCTCGCAATTCCGGCAGCACAACGGCGTGGTGTTGGAAGTAGAGGGAAGATCCCACATGGCATCGCCTAAGCCGGTGAGAGTTATGGTGGATCTAGGGTTTCTTGGTGATCTAGGGTTTAGAAGACCGGGAGGAGGAGGAGGTGTCGGCGGCGGCTAGGGCGACGGCGGCGGCGCGGGTGTGGGAGGGCTAGGGCTTGGCTTTTGGGGCAGCCCTCCCCCTCTATTTATGAGAGGGGGGCAGCCTTGGGAGGGGTGGGTTTGAATCCAAACCCAGACCCAAGTTGGATTGAGAGAAGGACTCTTTCCTTCTTCCACTAGGAAACCATTGTTCCAGTTTGACTTCTCAAACTTCCCGTTTGACTTTCAATTTAGAGCTTTAATTCTCTCTTGGAAATGCCCAAACCAAGTGACCTAGGATATGATCCAATCATTACACTTATCCATGACACATTCATGGTCCATTCCCCTTCCGGTCCGGTGAACCTTTTAGACCCTTCTAGAACCTCTCCGATGAAAACATCGGAATCTTTCCCGAACTCCGGAATCAGACTTTCCTTATATGAATATTATTCTCCGGACCATTCTGGATCTCCTTATGATATTCCAGATCTCATCTGAGACTCCGAACAACATTCGATATCCCTACTAACATTCCATATCTACTAAACAACATCAAATCCTTAAGTGTGTCTCCCTACGGTTTGTGAATTATGCGGACATGACCGAGACACTTCTGCGATCAATAACCAATAGAGGAATCTGGAAATTCATATGGCTCCCACATATTTCAACGATTACTTTGCGATCGAATGAACCACTTACATATGATACCAATTTCCCTTTGTCTCGCGATAGTTTACTTATCTGAGGTTTTGATCGTCGGTATCTCTGCATACCTAGTTCAACCTCGTTACCGATAAGTACTCTTTTCTCGTTTCCGTGATATGTGATCCCTTGTGAGCCAGTCACATGCTTGCAAGCCAATTGGATGACATTCCACCGAGAGGGCCCAGAGTATATCTATCTATCATATGGATGGACAAATCCCACTCTTGATCCATGTGCCTCAACACATACTTTCCGAACACTCAATGCCACCTTTATAGCCACCCAGTTATGGTGTGATGTTTGATGTCATCAAAGCATCCTTACGGTGATGGTGATTAGCATGATCTCATGGTAGAAGGAATTAGGTTACTATGTATCAGAAAGCTTATAGAAAATGAACTATTTAAATGACTTGATCTTAATGCTACGCTTATCTATAGGAGTATGTCCATCATACCATTCTCCTAATGATATGATCTTGTTGTTAACAACATCTCAATGTTCATGATCGGGAAACCATGATCATCTATTAACCAACAAGCTAGTATTACAAAGAGTCTTTATTAGGGACTCTAATTTAGTTTACAAATCACACAAGTATTAATGTTTACGGTTTAATACTGTTATAGCATGAATGTAAACATTTATCATAAACACAGAGATATAATAATAACCAATTTTATTATTGCCTCTAGGGCATATCTCCAACACTACTTTCGCACTCCCAACAGGGATCAAGGGAGACAGAGGTTCTTGTCATACACCGTATGTGTACGAAGCCACGAGGTGCAACACTTGGGGAACTTTGGATGTCATGAGCCAGACTGTTGCACTGTAATGGAGCAAGGTGACCTGCGAGGAGCTTCGCGACCTTGAGGTATACTACGAGCACAAATACTACAACCATGTTTCCCTCAGAACATTAAGAGATTTCGGACTATAAGGGTATGTGTACGAAACCTCTCGACTATTACTACATTACTAGTAGATAGATCTTGAGCATTAGGGCGATCCGACATAGGATTTTTTTGTTTTTTTTGCATCGAAACCCCAACAAAAACACTTTATTCTCATGGATGATGTCAATAAATTCATGGAAGATACTAAGAAAAAGGTGTAGAAACAAAAATTGGCCAGGATCAAGGAAAAAAATGAGGTGGATTATCACTACAAAAATACCATCCATACCCGACGGATTTTGGGGCGTTATAAGCAAAGAAGAACCGGCAAAAGTTGATTACGTGGTGGATGGGCTATCGCGACACCATTTTGTCGCAGAGGACACTTATACGCCGTGGCACACATGATATCGGCATATTTGGGTGTCGTGGTATATGACTGGCAAGTCTGGCGCCACCGAATGCTGTGGTAGCTCGATGGAGGTTGTTATGATTGCGTCGTGGATGGTAAACACCGTGCTCACTAGTCAAACGCATCACACTAAGTGGTGAGACCCACCACTAAAAATTTGTTGCCTATTAGACTCGATTGTTTGCATTTTTTATCATAGACCCGAAATGAATGTTTTCCTTTTCCTCTCCTGCAATTTTTATTTTTTGAAGGATCCTCTCCCGCAATTAAAGCAACACCGTTCGCCTCCTTCAATCCTTCCTGTCCTTTTGTTTTTAGATTACTCCAATACTTCTCGTCCATGGATACAAGGAGAAGGAAAGTGTTATGCAATTTCTTTATGGGCCTTTGCGAATGCATCCCAAAAGGCTGGATGCCTAGACCGCACTTGCTCAAATGGCCCAAACGTGCTACTCCCCACTCCCCATTCTATATAATATAGAGTTACCCTAGCAACTAACCCCATTATCAGTCCCCACCTCACACAAACACCTCCAACTCAATAACTCCACGTGCATCATCTCAGCTGTCTAGCACATGATCTAGCGCGGTCGTACTGTCCTAGATCTTGTGCGGCCGTTGGCTCCTCGGGTCTTGTGCGACCGTTGTGGTTTGCTAGATCTTGCACGGCCTAGTCGCGCAGAATCTTGCTCGTCCCCGCCACACCGGGTCTTGCATGGGCCCTCCGTTGGCTTATCCGATCCACAAGTTTGGTCCTTATCTTTTGTACACATCTTTGTTGGCTTGCTCCTTCATATGCTGCTGTCATTTCACAATTTCTACCACTTCATGATTGCAAGGGATACTTTTATCCCACTTCTTATAGCCACAAGTTCTTGCTACAAGGTTCATTCCATGTATTTTTGGCCCACTTGTTACTTCCAAAAGGCAAATATATGCATTCTTTGAAGTGCAATCCCTACTGTACCTCTTTGACAATGCCAAAATCTATGAGTAATGTGGGGTTATCTCCCATAATGTCTAGGTTGTCTTCTTCTTGATGCCACTTCACTTCACCATCAAATTTGACCTAATACCATCACACGTTGTCTTTATGGGCTTACTACTGACATCTAGATCATTTTGTTAAACACTTCACTTAAATTATTCACCACCAGATATGTCTTGTAATTGTAATCCAAGGCATGCCTAGACCAAGTTGAGGGTGGCATATAAGCAAGCAAATTTTATGCTGCCTCATACTCATTTTTCATACCTACCATTGCAATGTCAAAGGCATTCTTTGTAAGAGCATAGCTGGTAGCATCCATGAACTTCTTCAACTCCTCCCATCTAAACCCAACAGTATGGAAATTAGCATATATATTCCTTAGAAAAAATCTCTAAGAGTTGGGAAAAACTATGTTGATTGCTTTCAATAAGTAAATTGGGTTGGTTCAGTAGTGGCCCGGCAGTGGTTAAAGTATTATCAATCCTCGAGAGGGTGCAGTACTTATGGTTGCTAACCCTATACTACCGGACTTAGGCCAAGCATCTTTTTTTGAAGGGCTGGCCAAGTATCTCTACCGCTAGGCCTGTAAAGCGGGGCAGTACTACCGGTACTTGACCCAGTACTAGTGAACCTAAGCATTCTGCTAATAATGAATGTAATAGGGCGATCTCCTTGAATAATGGGAAGGATTTGGGGTGTACTTTTGTTTTTGTGTACGTGAAATGTACTGATACCTTCGATCCGGATTACGGATGTAGTATAGCTCTTTTTCCCTAGTAGACCTAGGTTTATCGAATCCTCGGGAAGCAGAAAACAAAGTGAGATTACTTAAATGGACCTTTGAGAGTTTTATAATTCCTATTACGTTTTCACTAGACCAAGAGTTTGCGATCTTTTTGTTGTTGTTGACGATGGAGAGAGAGAGCGCCTAGTGTCTTTGGTTTTCACCAGTAGCTAGGCAAACCATCTGATAGGAATAATAGATAATAATAAAGTATGCATATAATCGTTAGAGCAAAATAATTATATGTGGGCAGTGCATCCATAAATGTTATTGCCTCGGCAACCGCTTGTAGCAATAACCTACTAGTCTCATCCATAGAAGAAAGGGAACTAATGATATGCATCGTGATGTCACCGTTAATCCCAAATAAATTCCTCGCATACAACCATACTACCCCTTCTATCACTGGGGTTCCCATCCTATAGATCATCATTACTCATACTCACTTTACCTTGATCAATCCTCGGGGTCTTGCGTATCTGACAAGTCCTTAGATTGAGGCAAGAGAGGGTACTACAATCATCATGTCATACAAACTAACATGATCCCATCTATAATAAGTAACATGCACAAAAAGCTACATGGCTAGGCAGAAGCCCTTAGCCTAAGGAGAATTACTCACACATAGAGATAAAATCGACAACCATAACCATTGTAATAGAGATCATAAAGTTGATAGGAAATAGTCTTACAATGTCGCCAATTGGAGAAGAGATCTACTATTATAAGTGGTGGAAGATGGCTATGGTGGTGGAAAAGGGTTTAGAGGTTTAGATCTAGATCTATTCCTCCGGCGTGGTGGCTTCTGGTGGCATGGATAGTTGGGTCAAAAAGAGGCGAGTTTTACCATCGCCCGAAGCCTCTTTATATAGGGGTCCGTTCATAAAAGTTGTTCTGTTTGACCTAATGAAGTCGATGCCAACTATGCGTCCGAAATAAAATTCCCGTCGTATAGTTGGTCGTTAAAGCTTCAGTATTAACTTCACGGCTCCTTGTTTCTTTGACGTGTTAGAAATCTTGTATCTTTGGCATTTATATAGTGATTCCCATCATCATACATCATTATTTGCGTAGGGAAAAATAGCAAGAAAAGATTGCATACCCCTTTGATCATTAGGCATTAGTGGCAGGTTTTAGAGAGATATTTTATCAAATATATGAATAATATATAGTTTAAATGCGGACGTGGATGGCTATATTTCACAGCCATCAACCTTTGCAAGCTTAAACTTGATCGTCCCGAGCAACAAAAACCCAAAGCAAAAGGGAACTCAGCATTTAAACTGAAATAACGAGATGCTGATCTTACTCATGATTGGTAGTCTCATGTTTCCTCCACTTTATTATTCTAAAACTTTAGCATAAATAGAGTAATGGCAAGCATATCATAAGGGTTTCATGAATCCTTATAGCGCACTAAAATTATTGTAAGCATGGACGATTCAAAAGAGTAAACTTTATTCCATGTCATGTAATCAACTCATAAGCTTGCCTTTGAACAATAATGTATGATCATGTAAAATTAAGAGTGTGAGAGTTCGTCATAAAAAGCATATACACTAAAGTATCTCAATTCTCCAACATCAGTAAAGGTTGTGAGGAGCCGACGGAGAGGCACCTTAGTTTTCTAGCAATCAGAAATCCGTCGTGAGCTAGAACGCATTTAGCGAATCAGTGACTTTGTAATCATGTTCTCTACCATAATCAGACTACATCGACTCCCTTATTTTTCTGATCAACCGACAAAATCATCAACGCTCTCTTTTACACAAAACCCTGAATCCATAACAATGGGCATTGCCGAGGTTACCCCTCGTCACTGACTTAACCGCATCTATAGCAGACATTTAATCAGGCCAAGGCGCAAAATCATCATCATCATGTTTACCGATGCAGAATCTACTTTGCAATTTCCACATCAAATTAACTCCCTAGTGGTTACTCCTTTGATGACGGTGGTTACTCGTGGCAGCTTTCTAGGGTCTTTAGACTGTTCCTACAGACCAATACGAGTCCTTCTAGTGTATTTTGTCCTCATACGTGAGTACCTTTTGCAGGAGGTCATCCAACCCAAAATTGATCCTGACTAAGCACGTTTAACCAAGAGGTTATATGGAGATGGGCTTCTGCGAAAGAAGATGCATCTTGTTGATATGAAAATTCTAGCTATCAAGCCTTGGGCCATGATGTCATAGTCACGGTGGATGCGTAGGAAAGAAAAAGTCATTACCGATTTTTTTCAACAAAATTAGCAATCTTTCATGGCGGGCCATCTGCTAAATCTTGACTTACTTCGGCCACATATACCATGATATATAGAGTCGAAAATGTATGGGGTAAGTCAGACACAAAGTTTCTCCTGTCAAATCTCTCAACAGCAAGAACACAAGTGGCACGATTTATCTAGGTTTAGGCCCACGACACAGGGAATAACCCTACTTCATGTTTGCCAATTACATTTTTATAACATCAGAGATGATTACACATAGATTTGTGTTTTAAACAAGACTATATATCACTTAGAACTTCTGATATGTTTTGTGGCTTCGATGTTTATTTTAGCGAATTAGAATGGCTTGTGTTGCGGCATGGCGTCTTGACTTGTCTCCAAAACCAAACTGGTTTGTCTTTGAGACTTTAGCTAACTAATAAAAGATATTTCTTAGTTTTTGTCCTACTTCTTTCTTTTTCTAATATAAAACGTTTTGGCAACTAAAATAGTTACGGTAAGAGAGGGACGATCTAAAAGATTATACCCATACATGATCCGGTGATGGAGGATCGAGTACAACGGCGTGTTTTTGGCTCACGCTAGTGATTGCAGTCGTCGCTAGGTGGTTTAAAGATCTATCTGTAATTCTTTTTCACTTTTGGATCTCTTTTTCTTCGGAGAAAGATTTGGATCCATTTTATGAGTTCACAAGAAGTACGAGTCACACCAAACATAATAAAAAATACATCAAGGTCCTTAGACCACCTAACGATCACTAATATCACTAGAGCGAGCGAACCGTCGATGTGCCCATGTCGCCGACCGGAGCCGGTCTGACGTTGTTGATGACAGTCGGAAAGTCTTCGTGCACGTGCCCCTAAGGACCAGCGCCCCAGAGTCGACATCGTCGTTATTGAACACTTAAATTGATCCAAAGCTTCAAACACAAACATATAACACACGTAGACTGGACGAGCTCGACCACTCCATGGGAAAAACGACCAGACGAATCCCCGCCCTCCTCAACGCCACCCGCTAGATCACCGTCGACGAGGTGGACGAGGAGGCATATATACCTTATTCTTGTCCCGCACAACGTCGCCATAACCACCATAATGTCGATACCGGTTGATCAAACTTTAACTTTAGGGACCTTTCTACTACGCCGAACGCAAGTCCGAGGTTTCCACCCCTCCCGCCGTCGGAGCGAAAAGCGGTGAAGGTGGGAACCCGTCGATTTCTGATCGTAGACGGCGCGAGCCAAGTATAAATCATCAACACCGATAAAAGGTCTCCCCATAGCCGATTCAGTGGCGTGGCATAGGTTGACTAGGGTTGAGATCATCAACACCGATAAAAGGTCTCCCCATAGCCGATTCAGTGGCGTGGCGTAGGTTGACTAGGGTTGAGAACGCATTGACAGTATGATGGGCAGGATGATGGGACACCGTGAGTCAAAGACTGGGTGATCCAAATTTTGCTCGCCCAAATTGGGTGATCCAAAGTTAATTTACTGTGGGTGGTACACCGTAATCCAACCCCTACTAGTGTCACTTTCGTCGGCGACGGTAGACAACAGGCATCCCCGCCGTTCGACAGTCACCGTCATCCACCCTCCATCCTAACCAGCACAGCAACCTTTCTTCCCCCTGCCTCACTCCACCCCCTCCCGCGTCGCCACTCCCGCCCCACACCGACACTTCTCCACCCGTCCGCCGCCATGGACCGCGAACCTTCCGTCTCCGACGAGTACGACGACCTCGAGACCCTCGTCCCCCAGAACCACACCAAGCCACCATCCCCTTCCTCCCGCTCCCGCTCCCGTGTCCCCTTCGGCGTAACCAGCCTCCGCCCCGCGCTCCCCTCCTCCGCCGCATCGTTCGGCCGCAGCCTCTGGTCCCGCCGCAGTCTCCTCATCTGCGTCGCCCTCTCTGTCATCGTCATCATCCTCTTCTTCTCCCTCGGCGGGGCTTCGTCCCTCCCCGCCTCCATCCGGCTCCCCTCCGCCTCGTCCGCTGCCGACCCTGCCGCCTCCCGCATGCGCGAGGCCGAGCTCCACGCCCTCTACCTCCTCCGCTCCCAGCGCTCCGGCCTCCTCAGCCTCTTCAACCGCACTGCCGCCGCCGCCACCGCCGCTCCCACCAACACCTCCACTCCCACCCCTGTCTCGCTCTCTGATCTCCAGGCCGCGCTCCTCAGCCAGATCAAGATCAACCGCGAGATCCAGGAGGCGCTACTCTCCACGCACCACTCCGGGGTCCGCAATGCTACGGAGGATGATGCTTTGGATCTTGATCTGCCGGGTCCTGGCTGCAGGAGGAAGGATTTGCCGTACAACCGGCGGACGATTGAGTGGAACCCCAAGAAGAATCGGTACCTCTTCGCCATCTGCATCTCCGGGCAGATGTCCAACCACTTGATTTGTTTGGAGAAGCACATGTTCTTCGCCGCGCTTCTCGGTCGGACCTTGGTGGTTCCCAGCCAGAAGGTTGATTATAACTACGACGAGGTGCTTGATATCAACAACATCAATGCTTGTATTGGGAGGAAGGTTGTCATTACTTATGAGGAATTTGCGGAGACGAGGAAGAAAGTGAACATCGATCAGTTCATATGTTACACCGCTTCTCCCTCGTGCTACATGGATGAGGATCATATTAAGAAGTTGAAGGGACTGGGGATTTCGATGGGAAAGATTGAGACTGCTTGGCCAGAGGATGCAAAGCTGAAAGTGCCAAAGAAGAGATATGTAGCAGATATCACGCCAAAGTTTACCACAGATGCTGAGGTGCTTGCAATTGGCGAGTTGTTCTTTGCTGATGTTGAGGAAGAGTGGCTGATGCAGCCTGGTGGTCCACTGGCTCACAAATGCAAGACTTTGATCCAGCCAAGCAGGCTCATAATGCTCACTGCACAGCGATTTGTGCAGACTTTCCTGGGTGGAAACTACATTGCTCTGCATTTTCGGCGACATGGCTTTCTTAAGTTCTGGTAAGATACAAGGCACCTCCATGTTTTAGCAACATGCATCGTTTTGTGGAAATTGGCAATCTAACATGCTGACAGGACTGTATTTTGTTTCTAGGCTCTAGTTGTTGGCTTTATCTCCCTTACAGTTGATGATTTTTAGGGTTTCAGATACATACTTTTTTAGTCATTGCTTGCTTCATGTTTGCTTTGCAAAATGCAACTTGTCTACTTAAATAACCCATCCTCGAAACAAGGGACTTGTTAGAATGATTCTTCATTTAGATCTAGGCAGTTAAATTTTATACACAAGTCAAAGCCTGACTACTGCACAGTATACAGAGTATTGATGGGGCTTTTAATGAAGTGTCTGCTTAATACAAATCAATGTATCCTCCGTAAGATAGAATAAGCTTCATATGTGATAATAGTTTCTCTTCAAGGAGTGACTTTGTTATTCTCTGTACGGTGTTGCGTGATCAGTAATGGCATGTGTGTATGATCAGATTGACACACTGAAAGAGCACCCTTCTTTGATAATTTACATGGCGTCTCATTTACTTTCTTTATATTAGATTTGTGTATAGTACTGACACCTAACTTACTGACTCAACATTTTGGTTCTTATACAGAACTTAATAGTTAATAAATGGTTATGCTGGCATTGAAGATCAACAAACTTATCTGTCTGCTTAAAACCTGTTCCTGATAACAGTAATTTTAACTTCAATAACTGATACTAATGTTTCAGAAACCCTACTCTGGGTGGACTGAAGTTAATGAGCAGCTCTGTCTTATGTTGTTAACTAAGTCATGCCAGTCTCAGCTAAAGGGTTTAACTTCATAACCTCATGACCAATTTTGAGCTGGTTACTGCTCTTGGTAGTGGTTCCTTATGTTGTGGATTGTTTAGTATATGTCAACCCATTATCACCCTAATACATCGACAATGCACTTCTGTTAGAGTACATGCCACCAGTCTGTACCTTACAGTGCCTCAGGTAGAGGTAATTTCTCTAGCAGTCAAAGAAATTTATTTTTATTAAAATCAGTAATCATAATATTAATTTATTATTTGATATTTTAGTATTGTTATTTTCAAAGAAAGTCTATAGAGATGAGCTATCACGTGATGAAATTCCTTGTTTTCAACAGTTCCTGGTAGTAAAATGTTCTCTATCAATTTGGTTGACCATGTGAGTTCCGCGACCTCATTTGTGAACTGATATAAGCAATTGTCTTTAACTCATGGGTTTCCCATCTCTCAACATTTCTAGGCAAGTCACAATATTTCTAGGCAAGTCACATTGGATATATCCACAGATAAATGATACTATATTATGGAAAAACAAAACTATTGTGATGGCATATACTAATGTCCAGAATGGTATTTGTTGTTGACTGTGACAAGACGGTTGTTGTCTGCTTTCAGATCATGCTAATACACCATTAGCTGATTTTAGTTCGTTCTATCAAGTGTCAGCTGTATTTGAAGTTTACAAGCTGTACACATTTAAAATTAATACCTACTCTGATTACAAAGAAATCATTTATAATGTTGGCCTTTGGTTAGAGCTTGTCTGGACACGTAATCTGGCACATACTTGTTTGAGTTACTGCTTCCATGTCAAGTCTTTGTAGTGATGCCACTCATGTGCATAAACATATGCTTGAGGTTCTTTGGAGGGTAATTGCTGAGAAAACATGCTCATTTCATAGAAAAATCTGATGAGATATTTACGAGGACCATATGCTTTGTGCATGACTTACGGTTCATCACACACAGATGCTGTTATAATTTGTAAGTAGCTTTTCCTGGGTGGCACTAATTGCTTTTTTTAATCTTTGTGCAGTAATGTGAAGGAAAAGAGCTGCTTCTTCCCCATCCCTCAGGCAGCAGAATGCATCCTGCGAATCGTTGAGAAAGCAAATGCCCCCGTGATATATCTGTCAACTGATGCTGCTGAAAGCGAGACGAATCTTCTGCAGTCCTTGGTTGTTTTCAGTGACCGGCAAGTACCTCTTGTGCGAAGACCAGAGCACCAAAGTTCTGAGAAATGGGATGCCTTGTTATACAGAAATCACATAGGTGGAGATAGCCAGGTATAGACATATAGCAATCCTTGTCCTTTTCATGGTTTGGTTCTTATGTATACGTATCCTAACAGTTTCGATCCCTTTTGTAGGTTGAGGCGATGCTCGACAAGACAATCTGCGCATTGTCGAACGTTTTCATAGGGTCATCGGGGTCCACCTTCACAGAGGACATCTTCCGGCTACGGAGGGGCTGGGGATCGACGTCCTACTGCGACGAGTACCTTTGCCAGGGTGAGCTACCCAACTACATAGCAGAGCAAGACTGAGAAAAGTAACACACCCTAGAGAGATTCGTAGCGGCATTCTTTGTCCTTGGCGTGCTGGTGATATATACCGTGTAAATTGGCGTTGTACATCTAGTTTAGAAGTGTCGGTGGTGGTGATGTCTGTATTGGTGTGCTCCATTGGTTTGTCCGGGCAGCGTTATATTCTTACACGGCTAGGTAATACCAAAAAGGCTTTTTTGGGCTGTGCAGTGTTTTCTAACAACTGACTCTGGCGTCAGTGGTGTGGCACGCTCCTTGCAACTGCAGCGTTCATCCCCTAATTTGGAATTGGAATTTTACTGCCTGCAATTTCTTTCAAGTTATGTTGAGTTGGATTACCAAAAGAGAAGTTTGTCTGAGTTGCTAAGTCGGCGTTTCATTCAAGAAGTGGACAATACGAGTATACATACATATCACTTGAAACTAAACTGAGGATACAACAAGTGTATTTTACATGGTACTGAGCATATCACGTACTGCCTACTTCTTAGGCATAATAAATCAATAAATTGAACCCTTAGCTAAACTGGCTTCATCAACTATCTAGCTATAAGCTGGGGACACAATGTATCATCCGAAGACGACATCAACGAGAGGCCTGGACACAGACTTGATCCGTCTTCTCACCGCCATCTCGTCGTCAAGGGTCCATGGACATTTAGGCTCAGGCCGGCCGACCATCTCCCAGTCCCAGAGTCCATCGTATCGCACATGGCCATCCCTGAGCAGAACAAGGCGTTGCAAACATGTGCAGAATCTCAAAGCATCCTTGACGAGCAGTATCTGGCGAGGTGTCGGCGTGAAGCCAATGATGACGAGCTCTTTCATGCGCCGGTGCCGCAGCTTCCGTATGTTCAACCACCATATCTCCTCTCCTGGCTCCTCGTCGGAGTGCGCCACCTGGATGTGCAGGACCTCGAGCAAGGGCGCGAAGAACAGGAGGATGCACGGCCACGAGACGTCCCAGTTCGAAGGCAGGTCGGCGACGAGGAGCCTCTTCAGGCCGCGGAACTGCGTGGCCAGGTGGCTCGGCATGACCCATCTGCTCGGGCCCGTGAACCGGAGGACGAGGCTGGTCGTGGCGGCTGGGGGCTTCTGGAGGAACTCATTGGGTTCGTGATCTTCCCAGAATGTGAGGTTTACATGCGTGAGCTTCGGAACGGAGCCGAAGCTGACCATCACGGTTCTGCCTAGGCATGCGAGGCGGGCGAGCATTGGGAGGTCATGCAGCGTGATCTTTGAAAACGCGCAGTCCTCCACGATGAGCTCCCTGATCGCCGAACCCGGCGCGTCGACCACCAGGTGGTCGAGCTCCTCAGTGCAGCCGCATAACTTGAGGTGCAGCGTCTCGAGCCGCGCGCAGTCGGTGAAGAGCCTTCCGTACAAGGCGACGGGCGTGGACGCGGCCACGGCATGCAGGACGAGCGTCGTGAGCGACTCGTAGGCGTGCAGCGGCGGGAGCGAGCAGTTTCCCAGCGTCAGGCTGCGGATGCGGGACCTGCCGCCTTCGTCCAGGAGGTCGTGGGGAAACCAGTAGGGGGGCGCGTCACTGTCGTGGTGGCAGTAGGACGCGGGCCTGACGACGATCTCCAGGTCGTCCACCCCCCACGAGCCCACGGCGGCGGCGATCAGGCGATCGACGCAGTCACCGTCGGTCGTGCAGAAGAACTCGAGCCGGAGGGTCTTGACGCGCCGGGGTGCGTCGCCGTCGCTGCCGCCGTCCGCTGCCAGGAGGAAACTGGTGATGCCGTCCGAGAAGGCCCTCGTGCTGCGGACCTCCCAGCGCGCCATGAGACCGTCGAGGATGCCGGCCAACGCCGTGTCACGCGGCAAGTCGCGCTCGCGGAGGTCGACGGTCTGGTCGTACTCCAGCGGCAGTATGTCGCTCACCTTGAAGTCGAGCGCCGGCAGCAGGCGAGGGATGTGCGCCCAGCGCCTGGAGAGGACGGCGGTGGAGAGCGCGGTGCGGGTGTCCAGCCTGCTCACTATGAGGCCGATCAGCTCGTCGGGGAGGGCGCTGAGGAGGTCCTCGCGGACCGTGCGCGGCCCTCGCACGAGACGACGCAGCTTCGCAATCGCCATGGCGCGGAAACTATCTCGGTGGTTGGCCCGTGATGACTGATGAGGCGCCGGAGATGAAGGCATTGGGATTGCATGGGCTGTGCATATATTGGTAGCAGGAATAGTTCGAGTCGGACGGGAACTCACTCAGGTCGGCGCAGCCTTGCAATCCGATTCCTATATGTTCTCTGTTTTTTATTTTTGATAAGAGGGGTCTCTCCCCGACTTCTATGTACTGTACTTGCTTTGGAGTTGCTTCGCTGATTCAAAATGTAGTTGTTGCATTGGGCGTGAATAGGTGAGAAGAGAAAATTGGAGCCACTGTCATCCTTTGTGACGTTCGTTGTATAAAACACGGAAATAAATTATTTTTTGCAGCTAACACAGTTTGTTGTTCAATTCTTTATGTCCAATCCAAATTAACAGCTTAAGCTTGTTAACATCTTACATAACAGAGAAAAATGCAGCTAACATCAGTTCTTGCGCTATTTGTTGCACAAAATACAGAAATAAAATTTTCTTTTTACAGCTAGCATAGTTTATGACTTAATTATATGCATCTGACCCAAATGAACGGCTTAACTTATTAACATGTTGATAAAATAAATTTTGGAAGGGGATGCAATTTTTTATTAAAACTATACCGATTTTGCTATATTTATTGTCATTGAGATTACAACTGTATTTTTAAAAAAATAGAAAATGGTATTTTAAAACATGTCAACTACATATCTATGAAATTTTGGTACATAATACGTTGTGTTATAGGCTACATAAAAATCACAAAATTGTGTATTTGAAAAGGCAGAAAAGATCCCATTTTATTTCAATATTTTTTATGTTCTGTGTGAAAATATATTTTGATGCACAGTCAAAGAATATATATTTTGATGCAAATTTGGCCGTATATACTACAAGTATATATATTTGTATGTTTTTAAGAGACGTATAAATACTAATAAATATTTATTTTGATAATATATATTTTTTGATAATATATTTGTTGGTGCGTGTGTCAAAACTTATGTTTTTATTTTAAAAAAATTATGTTTCGAATATTATGCTGCAAGAATAATAGAGGGCACGGCCAGCTAGATAACATGTTAACACGGCTAAGTTATTCATTTGGGTCACGTGTAAGTAACTAAATCACAAACTGTGTTAGATGAAAAACGATTTTGTTTCTATGTTTTTTTGCAACAAATGCCACAAAGGCTCCGGGAGAGAAAGATAGAACGAGGGATGGGACAGTGAGAAACAACAACGAGTGAGAGAACGAGGTTGTCGGCTACTCGAGCTCGTCTTCTTCGCAGCACTCTATCTGCACGACAAAATTTGGGAGTGGACAATGGATCTGTTAGGCCCATTAGCACGTGCGCGTCTACTCGTTGACTGCCGTGTCAGGTCCGCTCAACTTGGTTCTCGTTTGCTTTTTCGCTTAAGATGCCCCTACTCGCAACTCTTTGGCTGGTAGGACCTGTGTGCTCTTGGAATAATTCCCCCAAATCCTCTCGGTCCTTCGAGTGACATGTGTCCTCCAAAATAGGCCATATCTTGCTTTTGCTGCAAACTCCGGTTTTTGCAACAAAAAATCCCGCTTTTTGCTACATGTAACAAAAACGATTCGGTCCAAAAAAGAAAAAAAAGCTAGACCTCGTCGAAGGCCTCACTAGAGACTTGTAGCAAAATCATGCTAATGTAGCAGCCCAACTTCAGTGTGAGATCTAGCTTTTGCCAATCTTATTTTTGGATTCTCCAATATTGCCTTGCCCTACTCTCTAAGCTACCTGTATAGCATCTCTCGGCGACAATGCATTCATATCTTCATATGTATTGTACTCATAGGTATGTGAGTATAAATCATCAACACCGATAAAAGGTCCATAGTCGATTTAGTGATGTGGCACGTATTTACTAGGGTTGAGTATGCATTGACCGTATCGTGGGACATCATGAGTCATGACTCTAACTTTGCTCGCCAAAATTGGGTGATACAAAGTTAATTACCATGGGTAGGTATGGAAAAAAGTGAAAACGCACGAAACTTAGTTGGGCCGTATTTTTTTTCATATTTTCTTGCTGTCATGTCTTAACTTTCAACACCGGGATCAGGATCCCCTTTATTAGTTCGGACAGGGGCACAACGTCCGGCGAGCTCGATCGGCGAGTTAGACGAACACAGACATAGGTTTTTTACCCAGGTTCAGGTCCGCGATGTGCGGATCTCTACATCCTGCAACTATCGACTATCTAGTGGATGATCACAATTAAAATGGTTCCTTCCTCGGGAAGGATCTAGCTAGAAGATCTATCCACTCTCTCGCGGGCCTCCTTTTATAAGGGCAAGGGGACACCACAAGGATCGGTGAACATGTGGCAGTGTCTTTGTGCTATGCGGCTGATGATGTCACTGAGTACCGCATCATTATTGGTGGTTTGCAGTACTTGACTATCATCAGGCCTGACATCTCCTATGTAGTTAATCATGGTTGTTAGTATCTTCATGCTCCTCGGACTCCACATTGGCCAGCTATGAAGGGCATCTTGTGCTACATCTGCCTCACTGCCTCGTATAGTTTACTTCTCCATCCTGTACCGTCTTATGACCTATCAGCGTGTAGGGGTTCGTATTCTCGTGGTTGATATAGTCGTTCACTTGCCGATCTCAAGATCGCGAAGAAGATCCTTCCGGCGCCGCATTCCGGAAGCGCTTCCGCAGTCGGTCACACGTTTGGTACTCGATGAAGACCTTCCTCTCCCTTGTTCCAGCAGGCAGCAGAGGTTGGAGATCTCTCCTCGCGATTCCAACAGCACGACGGTGTGGTGGTGCAATGTCAACACCCGGGTTTTTAATCCCAGATGCTTGTTATGCCATACATCGCAATCCCAGGATTACCATTTTTGCGAGACATAACAGATTTGATATCACAGTACATCATCCATTACAAACCATACATAAGGTCTTACACAAATAAGGATCTCATGATCTAGTTCTAAATACAACTCAAGCAGCGGAATAACATAAAGCTAATGACAGCATGGGCGAAGCTCCATCTTCAGGGTCACAGGCAGTGCTGACGATGAAAGATGATCCTAGTTGTCGTAACCTTCCTGTGGTCCGTCATCCTGATACTCCTCTTCATAGTCTGGCCACGGGAATAGCCAGGGACAAAGCCATGAGTACTCTTCAAGTACTCGCAAACTAATACTAATAAGTGAAGGGGTTTTTTGTAGTAGGATACTAAGCTCTAGGGTTGTTTTGCAAAAAGCCAGATTTACATCTACTAAGTTCAGAAGCAAAGAAAGCTAGTTGAAACTTTTATAACAACTAAGTGGGAACTTGCATTTCATGTCACAACTCTATTGTGGTCAAGTCAAAGTCATAATTCATTTTATAAGTCATTTTGAAAACATCTGACGATAGAACAGTATGTCCACTCCAACTGTCCATAACCGCGGACGCGGATATTCGAATAGTTTGACACTCCGCAGAGATTGTACACTTTCATCACAACATTTGATACATCCTTCAGGAACAATCCTGAATTCACCATACTCAGTATGCGGATAATCAATCCTAACCTTTTAATTACACACCCTAGTATAGGCACCTCTCCTGTGAGTTTGGCCTCCCAACCATGACCAACTGTCATCTTGGGAACTGCACAGGTGGACAATCTTCACAAGGTAGCCTCAGCTCAGACCTTGGCCGCAAGGGAACCCATACTAAGGAATATAAGTTTCCAGTCAAGCTCTACCCAAATTTCGGGTATTGTGGTTGTAAAGTAAAATTGGAATGGTATCGCATCCAGACAACCATCAGTTTTGTAAAGGGCTAAGGCTCATGCCTTAACATTTTCACCATCAAAATCATCTGGTGTTCAGAAACACATGTCAAAACATTTCAGTAGAATGACTCATCATTCTAAGGTTTCCATAACCATTTTCACCAAGTATTCCCCTCTAAAGTTGATCAAGTTTTAAGCTTAGCACCAGCATCTATAAGTGGGGGTAAATACTAATGAGGGATAGTAAGCAAGTGTATCTTATCTAAGTAAAATCTCATGCCTCGGGATAACATCAAGATTATCTAACTTAGGCCAAATTTTATGCTCTTTATGCTACCTTTAGTTATCTTTGTAGAATCTACTAGTCACTAAGTAAACTTTTGATAGAAAGCTTTTAATAAAGAAAATAAAATACTAAGCTTGCAAGTAAAACTAGGATGGTGTGTCAAGTGGGTATAAGTTTTCAAGTAGAGCTTGCAAGTAGTAGCTTGCAAGGTTGCAAGTATAGGCTTGCTAAGATATCAGTATAAGCTTGCTAAGTTGCAAGTGTTAGCTTGCCTTGTGCAGAGTAGTGGTTGAAGTTCTCCTTGGCTTCTTCCTCGTAGTATCCTCCTTCCTCCTTGTATCCTTGGTCGGTACTAGCGTCTATAAATAAATACGAGGTACACAATCACCAAACAATACTTAACTATTTCTAATCATCACACAAAAGTTCACACTAGATGAGCTAGCATCATCACTAACATTACAAGATTAAAGCACTTGTCCCATTTATTTTATTTGAGAAAAGTAATTTCTACTCATTGAAAAACTACTTAAGATTTAATATTCTCCAACTAAAACATGGGATCATGTTGAGACATGTCATCACCACATATTTCAGTACATGGGAATGTGATTTAAAGTGGTGTCACAATTTAATAAGGTTTAAAAAATTTATTTTATTTAATTAAAGTGACTAGAAATGCCTATGTGGCATTCTTTTATTACTTGATCATTATTTCTGTAAGTAAACCTATATATTTTTATATATTCTGAAAGGTATGGTCAAATGTGATTTTTGAGAGTTGGAATCAACTCAAAAGCTTTTATGGTTGAAATTTGAAAAATGTTTGAATGCAGACAAGCTTCTTCCTTGTTATTTTTACCATGGGTGATCTACAATTCTAAATGGTTTGAATCCAACGGGCTTGGATTAAGCATTCCAATACCTTTCTGGCAAAATTGGTTTCATGCATTTTGGTTTAGTGAATCGAGATGGGTTGATTTTTGAATCTAGGTACAGAACTGTGTTTGAAATTAAATGAATAAAAGTAAATTTGAATTGTTGGGTCGCGCGGGATGTTTAACGGGGCCGGCCCACTACGCACAGCGCACGCGTGAGCGGTTAAGTGGCTGTCCCCACGCGTCAGTGAGACAGCGAGTGGCGAAGCGGTATGGGGGCATGTGAACCGCACGATCTAACTCTAATCCAACGTATGTGGTTCATCATCCACGTCCGGCAACTCCGGCGAGACAGAACCCTAGCGCGGCAGGTGGGGGTCATGGGAGGCTCACCGGGGCTTAGGCGATGGTCGGCGACGGGGGCGAACGACGAAGTCTACGACGGCGGTTCTCCTGGTACCGGCAGCTCCTCCTGGGGCGGCTCCAATCAACGACGCCCTTCTTCCTCCTCCGCGGCAGACTCCGGCCAAATTCCGGCGATGTGCTGCTCGCCTTGCTCCGGGGGTGAGTGGGTGTAGTCAGTGAGAGGTGGGGAGTGAACTGGTGTGAAGAAAACGAGTGGTGGAGCTCTCCTTTTATAGTGGCTGAAGGGGATCGATGGGCGCGGGCTGAGCTCGTCGTGGTCGACGGCACAGAGGTCTAATGGCATGGGCGATGGTAGGGGACGGTGCGGTGCTCCCTGGCGAAGCTTAACAGCGTGGTCTTGCGGCATGGGGCGATCCTGAACAGTCGGAACACATCAATGCTCTGGGCGGGTCCGACGGCGATTTTAATGGCACACAGCGTCTATGGTCCGCGCCGCAGCGAACGGGCATGTCTGGCGGGGTGCTGGTGATCATCTCTGCAAGCGGCGATGGCGGCACGTGGTTTGTGCGAGCGTGTCGAGCGCAGCGCTCTGGCGCGCTCTCGGCATGGTCACAGAGAGAATGGCCGCGCGCGTTCTGGGTGGTCCAGTGGCTGGCTGTGCTCGGGGCTGGGACAGAGGGTGGAAGTGGACGGTGCTACGTGTCCCAGACAAGGTTGGCGAGGCTAGTTCTTCCTCTAGCTCACTGGCGACATGGGGGTGGCAAGTTTGCTCTCGGCATGCTCACCATTAATGGCTAGGCTTGCTCACAGTGGTGCTAAAGATTGTTAAAGAGGCTAGATGATCTACTAAGAGCTTGTTGCAACCAGAGAGGGAACAAGGTTGGCCAAATTTACTGCTGCAAATAGTGTTTGATGTTTTGTTGTTTGTTGCTAACAAGGTGTTTGATAAAATGGCCGAAAGAAATTCAAAATTGAATTTTGGATTCAAACTTGGTGGGTTTGCTAGGCACATACTAGGGAGTCTCTGGTTAGTTGGATTATTCAAGGGGCACTGGTTTGGTTGGGTTTTGAAAATGTGTGATCTTTACATATGATAAAGATTCAATTTTTACATGTGATTTGAATGAGGTTGCCAAATGTTTCTGCAAGTTTGAAAGGTGGGCTTTGATTCATTTTTACTTGGTCTAGCAAGGGGTGACAAGAATTGGAAAAGTTTCTGTTTGAAATCTTGGAATAGAAACACTCAAAGTGACCTGGTGAGCAAGATTGGCAAAAATGACCATTTGTTTCAATTGATTTGTTTTTTATTTTCTCTTTATTTTTTCTGCTTGGAAATGTTTTAGATGATGTTATATTCATCTTGTAACCATTCCTTACTATTTAGTTGAATCACACAAGTCTATTCATGCATTTACCAAATCATCACATACACACATGCATTCATATGATTTTAAATTAATCAAAGTTTTTGTTAACCCTAATTTTAGTGATTAGAGTTTGATAATCATTGTTTTATATTTGTGGGATGTTACATGGAAGTAGAGGGGAAATCCTGTAGGTCTTCGCCTAAGCCGGAGCGGGTATGGTGGATTAGAGAGGGCCTTGGCAACTAGGGTTTAGAGGCCAAGGGGTGGAGGTGGCTAGGGTTTAGAGGGGCTCTAGGCGGCGGTGATTTGAGAGGGGCAGTGGCCGGCCTAGGGTTTCAAGTTGTGGGGCAAGGGTGCGCCCCTCCCCTCCATTTATGGGAGGGAGAGGCGACAAGGGGGAGGGGAGTCCTCCCCCAACTCCTCTTCCAAGGCCGGAGGCAAGGGAGGGAGGGGAAACCTTCCCTAACTAGGTTTCTTCTCCTCCCTCCACTAGGCAACCATGTTGGGATTTGAATTTTCAAACTAGAGTTTGATTTCTCTCTTCCCATTGCCCAGCCAAGTGACCTAGGACATGATGCAACCATTTCACATTGGCATGACACATCCATGTACCCTTCCCACTCCGGAGTGGTGGACCTTCTAGACCCTTCTAGAAGATTCCAGTGAAAACACCGAAAACATTTCCGAACTCCGGAATTGGACTTTCCATATATGAATCTTATTGTACGGACCATTTAGGATCTCCTCATGATTTCCTAGATCCAATCTGAGACTCCAAACAACATTTGGTCTCCAACTCATTACCATATCTACTAAACAACATTGAATCCTTAAGTGTGTCTCCCTATGGTTCGTGAATTATGCAGACATGATCGAGACACTTCTCCGATCAATAACCAATAGAGGAATATGGAAATTCATATGGCTCCCACATATTTCTATGATTACTTCGTGATCGAATGAACCATTTACATACGATACCAATTTCCTTTTGTCTCGCGATACTTTAATTATCGTTGGTTTGATCGTAGGTATCTTTGCATACCTAGTTCAACCTCGTTACCGATAAGTACTCTTTACTCGTTCCTGTGATATGTGATCCCTTGTGAGCTAGTAACATGATTGCAAGACAATTGGATGACATTCCACCGAGAGGGACTAGAGTATATCTATCCGTCATATGGATGGACAAATCCCACTCTTGATCCATGTGCCTCAACACATACTTTCTAAATACTCAATGCCACCTTTATAACCACCCAGTTACGAAGTGGTGTTTGATGTCTTCAAAGCATCCTTCCGGTGATGGTGATTAACATGATTTCATGGTCGAAGGATTTAGGTTACTATGTATCTAAAAGCTTATGGCAAACAAACTATTGAAATGACTTGATCTTTATGCTACGCTTAACAATAGGAGTATATCCATCACACCATTCTCCTAATGATATGATATTGTTATTAATAACATCCAATGTTCATGATTAGGAAACCATAATCATCTATCCATCACACCATTATCCTAATGATATGATCTTGTTATTAATAACATCCAATGTTCATGATTAGGAAACCATAATCATCTATTAATCAAAAAGCTAGTATTACAAGAGGCTTTACTAGGGACTCTTACATGTTTACAAATCACACAAGTATTAATATTTCCGGTTAATACAATTATAGCATGGTATGTAAACATTTATCATAAACATAAAGATATAATAATAACTACTTTTATTATTGCCTCTTGGGCATATCTTCAATAGTCTCCCACTTGCACTAGAGTCCATAATCTAGATTACATGGTAATATACCTAACACCCATGGCGTTCTGGTGTTGCTCATGTTTTGCCTTCGGGAGAGTTTTAGTCAATGGATCCACCACATTCAGATCTGTGTGTACTTTGCAAATCCTTATGTCACCATCTTGATCATGCTCGCGAATAGCGTGAAAACGTAGCTTGATATGCTTCAGCTTCTTATGTGACCTTGGCTCCTGCGCATTAGCTATGGCACCCATGTTATCACAGTAGATAGACATTGGGTCCAATGCACTGGGAACCACACCAAGCTCCGCAATGAACTCCTTCATCCATATTGCCTCTTGTGAAGCCTCCGAAGAAGCTATGTATTCCGATTCAGTTGAAGACCTCACCACAACGCTTTGCTTAGCACTCCTCCAGCTTACTACATCACCATTAAAAGTAAATACGTATCCAGATTGTGATTTAGAATCATCCGGATCGGTGTTCCAACTAGCATTGGTGTAACCATTAAAAATGAGATGTTCATCACCTACATAAGAAAGAACCATATCTTAGTTCTTCTCAAGTACTTTAGGATATTTTTGACCGCAATCCAGTGATCCACTCCTGGATTACTTTGATGTCTACTAGTTAAACTAACAATATATGTAATATCTGGTCTTCTACATATCATGGCATACATGATAGATCCTATGATTGATGCATAGGGAGTCTTACTCATCCTCTCTCTATCTTCTGTTGTAGCGGGACTTTGAGTCTTACTCAAGGTTTGTATTCGGCAACATGGGCAAGAACCCTTTCTTGCTATCTTCCATTCCAAACCTCTTTAGAACCTTGTCCAAATATGTACTTTGTGAAAGCGCTATTAAGCGTCTCGATCTATCTCTATAATCTTTATGCCTAATATATAAGCAGCTTCGCCAAGATCCTTCATTGAAAAACTATTATTCAAATAATCTTTGACACTTTTAAGAAGTTCTATATCATTCCCAATCAACAATATGTCATCCACATATAGTACTAGGAATGCTAGATAGCTCCTACTCACTTTCTTGTAAATACAAGATTCTCCATAAGTTTGTATAAATCCAAAACTTTTGATCACCTTATCAAAATGTTGATTCCAACTTCAGATGCTTGCTTCAATCCATAAAAGGACCATTGAAGTTTGCATACCTTGTTAGCATCTTTAGGATCGACAAAACCTTTGGGTTGTACCATATGCAGCTCTTCATCAATGTCACCATTGAGGAATACCGTTTTGACATCCATCTGTCATATCTCATAATTGTAATATGCAGCGATTGCTAACAAAATTCTTACAGACTTTAGCTTCGCTACCGGTGAAAAAGTATCATTGTAGTCAACTCCTTGAATTTGTCAGAACCCATTCATGACAAGTCGAGCTTTATAGACGGCTACATTACCATCAACATCTGTTTTCTTCTTGAATATACATTTGTTCGCGGCAGCCTTGCGGCCATCCGGTAAGTCCACCAAAATCCACACTTGGTTTTCCTACATGGATCCAATCTTAGATTTCATGTCTTCTTGCCATTTATTGGAATTTGGGCTTATCATCGCTTCCTCATACGTCCTAGGGTCATCGGTGTTATCCACCAACATGACACTCATAACAGGATCATACCAATCGGGATTGGTACGAGTCCTCGTTGACCTGCAAGTTTCAGTAGTAACTTTGTTTGAAGTTTCATGATCATTATCATTATCTTTCTCTCTTATTGGTGTAGGCACCACAGGAACTTCTTTCAGTGCTGCGCTACTCTCAAATCCGAGAGAAGGTTCAACAACCTCGTCGAGTTCTACTTTCCTTCCAGTCACTTCTTTCGAGAGAAACTCCTTCTTAAGAAAGGATCCATTCTTGGCAATGAAGATTTTGCTTTTGGATCTATGGTAGAAGGTATACCCAATAGTTTCCTTCGGGTATCCTATGAAGACGCATTTTTCCGCTTTGGGTTCAAGCTTGTCGGGCTATAACTTCTTTACATAAGCTTCACAACCCCAAGGAACGATAATTTAGGTTTCTTCCCAAATCATAATTCATACGGTGTCGTTTCAACGGACTTAGATGGTGCCCTATTTAAAGTGAATGCGGCTGTTTCTAATGCATAACCCCAAAATGATAACGGTAAATCTGTAAGAGACATCATAGAACGAACCATATCTAAGATAGTTCGATTATACATTCAGACACACCATTACATTGTGGTGTTCCCGGTGGTGTCAATTATGAAAGTATTCCGCATTTCTTCAAATGCTCACCAAACTCTTAACCTAGATATTCGCCTCCACGATCAGATCGTAGAAATTTAATCTTCTTGTTACGTTGATTCTCTACTTCACTTTGAAATTCCTTAAACTTCACGAAAGTTTCAGACTTATGTTTCATGAAATAGATATACACATATCTACTCAAGTCATCCATGAAAGTAAGAACATAACGATAACCACCGCGTGATACCACACTCATCGGGCCACACACATCGATATGTATGATTTCCAATAAGTTCGTAGCTTGCTCCATCATACCAGAGAATGGTGTCTTAGTCATTTTTCCAATCAGACATGCTTCACATCTTTCAAGTGATTCAAAAGCAAGTGATTCAAGAAGTCCATCGGAAGGGAGTTTCTTCATACGCTTCACTACAATGTGACCAAGACGACAGTGCCACATGTATGTAGAATTATCATTCAATTTCAAACGTTTAGCATCTATATTATGAACATGTGTATCACTACTATCAATATTCAATAAGAATAGACCATATGTCATCGGTGCATGACCATAAAAGATATTACTCATATAAATCGAACAAACATTATTATCGAACTTAAACAAGTAACCGTCTCGCAATACACAAGATCCAGATATAATGTCCATGCTTAACGCAGGCACCAAATAACAATTATTTAAGTATAAAACCAATCCCGATGGTAGATGAAGAGGGAGCGTGCCGACAGCGATCACATCAACCTTGGAGCCATTTCCAGCATGCATCGTCACCTCGTCTCTCGCTAGTCTCCGTTTATTCTGCAGCACCTGTTTCGAGTTACAAATATGAGCAACTGAACCAGTATCAAATACCTAGGCACTACTATGATTACTAGTAAGATACACATCAATAACATGTATATCGGATATACCTTTCTTATTGATGTTGGAGTTCTTTAGATCTGCCAGGTACTTGGGGCAATTCCGCTTCCAGTGACTTTCTCTCTTGCAGTAAAAGCACTCAGTATCAGGCTTAGGACCGGCCTTGGTCTTCTTTTTAGGCGCGGCATCTTTCTTGCCTCCCTTCTTGAAGTTATCATTTTTCTTAGGCCTGCCTTGCTTCTTGAAATTGGTGGTCTTATTGACCATCAACACTTGGTGCTCTTTCTTGATCTCCACTTCCACAGACTTCAACATAGAGAAGAGTTCTGGTAACAACTTATCCATGCGATGCATGTTGTAGTTCATCACAAAGCTCTTGTAACTAGGTGGTAGTGATTGGAGGACACGGTGAATCCCCAATGCATTAGGAATCACTATACCCAAGATTTTGAGCTTATTGGTGTGCCCAGACATCTTAAGCACGTGCTCACTGACGGAGTTGCCCTCTTCCATCTTGTAGTTAAAGAACTTTTCAAAAGCTTCATAACTCTCAACTACCGCCTGAGCCTCAAATATTATTTTGAGTTCACGGACAATATCATGTGGGTCAAAGTTCTCAAACCTTTTTTGAAGCTCCGATTCCAAACCATACAAGATAGCACACTGAACTGTGGAGTACTGATTCTTCTGAGCGAGGAAAACATTCTTCACCTCATCGGTAGCATCAGTTGTAGGTGGGTCACCCAGCGGTGCATCTAGCATATAGGTCAACTGACCAGCATTGAGGACAATCCTCAAATTGTGGAACCAATCCACGAAGTTGCTTCCATTGTTTTTCAACTTTTCTTTCTCTAGGAATGCATTAAAATTGATGGTAGGGGCGCCATGATCTATATCATATTTACAAAAGTTTAGACTAAGTTTTTGACAAATTGAGTTCAATTTAATACTTAAATTAACTAGGTGAACTCCCACTCAAAACAATATCCCTCACATTGTTTTAGTGATCACACGAACCAAATCCACTACATCAAGTCCGATCATCATGACAGATGATGTAGTTTCAAAGGCGAACAATCAACATGTTCATCATATCTACTATATGACGCATGCTTTACCATTCGGTATCCTGTGTTCCGCGACCATGTATATACATGCTAGGCTCATCAAGATCAACCTTAGTATCCACATGAGCAAATCTGGCTTCCTCCCGTTGTATGCACACGTAGAATCTATCATACCCGATCATCACGTGGTGCTTCAAAACGACGAGTATTAGCAACGGTGCCTACTAAGGATGAACACTTTATTACTTGATATTTAGTGAGAGGGATCATCTTATAATGCTATTGTCGTGATCTAAGCAATACAAGATGCATAAAAGGATTAACATCACATGCAATTCATAATATGTGATATGATATGGCCTTTCTTCTTGTGCCTTCGATCTCCATCTCCAATCACGAACATGATCTCCATCGTCACCGGTGTGGAGTCAAGGTCAATGGCGCCGCTTCATGGTTGTTGTCCACCAGCATCAACTATTACTACTACTTTGGATAATAGACACGCAAGTCTTAACGAAATTAAAAGACAACCATAAGGCTCCTGCTGGTTTCCAACTTACAATAAGGATCATTGCATACATCATATATAATCACAATCATGGCCATATCACATCACAACACACCCCTGCAAAACAAAGTTAGACGCATTTAATTTTCTTTGCATGTTTTACGTGGTTTGGGGCTTTCGAGTAAGAACCGTTCTAACTTACGAACAAGAACCACAACGTTGATACAAGTATTGTCAAGTGCCCGTTGTAAAATGAATCTTCACTATGGTGGGAGATACAGACACCCGCAAATCCACTTATGCAATGCAAGTTGCATGTTGAGCATGGAGCAAATTTCATGAACGATGTCATCTAAGGTTAGCCCGGCATGCTTCATCCCCCCACCCCGCAAGATGCAAAGTACACAAAAAGCAATCAACAATAAAAGCATCAAAGCCCACAATAAACATTGTGTTCTACTCGTGCAACAGATCTACACATAGACACGGCTCTGATACCACTATAGGGGTTCATAGCATGGAAAGCAAAAAAAATCTATCGCAGGAACACACACAAGCCAAGATCTAATCTACTAGATCGGTGCAACGAGTTGATAGAGTACTAACCCTAGAGGATCCAAAGCGGTTAACGAGATCGGATTCTCGTGGTTGATGTTGTCGTTTACTTGCCGATCTCAAGATCGCGAAGATGATCCTTCCAGCGCCGCATTCTGGCAGCGCTTCCGCAGTCGGTCACAAATTCGGTACTCGATGAAGGCCTTCCTCCTCTTGTTCCAGCAGGCAGTGGAGGTTGTAGATCTCTCCTCACGATTTCAACAGCACAACGGTGTGGTGGTGGAATTAGAGGGGAAATACCGCAGGGATTCTCCTAAGCCATAGCGGGTATGGTGGATTAGAGAGGGCCTTGGCAACTAGGGTTTAGAGTCCCAGGGGTGGAGGTGGCCGGCGGCTAGGGTTTAGAGGGGCTCTAGGCGGCGACTTGAGAGGGGCAGTGGATAGCCTAGGGTTTCAAGTTGTGGGTCAAGGGGGCGCCCCTCCCCTCCTTTTATTGGAGGGAGAGGCGACATGGGGGAGGAGAGTCCTCCCCAAATCCTCCTCCAAGGCTAGTAGCAAGGGAGCGAGGGGAAACCTTACCTAACTAGGTTTCCTCTCCTCCCTCCACTAGGCAACCATGTTGGGATTTGACTTTTTAGACTAGAGTTTGATTTATATCTTCCCATTGCCCAACCAAGTGACCTAGGACATGATGCAACCATTCCACATTGGTATGACACATCCATGTACCCTTCCCACTCCGGAGTGGTGGACTTTCTAGACCCTTCTAGAAGATTCCGATGAAAACACCAAACATATTTCCGAACTCCGGAATTGGACTGTCCATATATGAATCTTATTCTCCAGACCATTCAAGATCTCCTCGTGATGTCCTGGATCCAATCTGAGACTCCTAAAAAAATTGGTCTCCAACTCATTACCATGTCTACCAAACAACATCGAATACTTAAGTGTGTCTCCCTACGGTTCATGAATTATGCAGACATGATCGAGACACTTCTCCGATCAATAAACTATAGAGGAATCTAGAAATTCATATGGCTCCCACATATTTCTACGATTACTTCGTGATCGAATGAACCATTTACATATGATACCAATTTCCTTTTGTCTCGCGATACTTTACTTATCCAAGGTTTGATCATCAGCATCTCTGCATACCTAGTTCAACCTCGTTACCAATAAGTACTCCTTACTCATTCTTGTGATATGTGATCCCTTGTGAGCTAGTCACATGCTTGCAAGCCAATTGGATGACATTCCACCAAGAGGGCCTAGAGTATATCTATCCGTCATATGGATGGACAAATCTCACTCTTGATCCATGTGCCTAATAACATACTTTCCGAATACTCAATGCCACCTTTATAACCACCTAGTTATGAAGTGGTGTTTGATGTTATCAAATCATCCTTCCGGTTATGGTGATTAACATGGTCTCATGGTCGAAGGATTTAGGTTACTATGTATCTGAAAGCTTATATCAAACGAACTGTTGAAATGACTTGATCTTTATGCTATGCTTAACTATAGGAGTATATCCATCACACCATTCTCCTAACGATATGATCTTGTTATTAATAACATCCAATGTTCATGATTAGGAAACCATAATCATCTATTAATCAACAAGCTAATATTACAAGAGGCTTTACTAGGGACTCTTACATGTTTACAAATCACACAAGTATTAATGTTTCCAGTTAATACAATTATAGCATGGTATGTAAACATTTATCATAAACACAAAGATATAATAATAACTACTTTTATTATTGCCTCTTAGGCATATCTCCTACACGACGTTCTCTAATGCGGATTGGGCTGGCAGTCCTGATGAAAGGCGACCCAAGGGGGGATATGCAATATTTTTTTTGGTCCTAACTTCATTTCCTGGAATGCTCGTCAACAAGCTACAGTTTCTTACCGTAGTACTAAAGCAGAGTACAAGGAAGTTGATAGTCCTACAGTTGAGATCATATGGGTACAGTCTTTATTGAGAGAGTTGGGAGTCTTTCAAACTTAGTCACAGGTTCTTTGGTGTGATAGCATTGGCGCTACATACCTTTCGTCTAATCTGGTATTTTATGCCCAAACGAAACAGATGGAAGTTGACTATCATTTTTTGAGGAAACGTGTTGCACAGAAGCTACTACACATCAAGTTCATCTTTTTTAAAGATCAACTTGTTGGCATCTTCACTAAGCCTCTCTCATAGCCTCAGTTTGTAGGATGTAGGCACAATCTTAACTTATTTTGTACTTCAGGACATAGTTAAGATTAAGGGAGGATGTTAGACTATATTGTACGTAGCTTCTATATATGTCTGTATTTGTACACTTGATGTACATATATATATAACAAAAGCGAAACCCAATTAGGGTATCGGGCACTATTACCACATCATGTTTTACAGGGTCCACCTTTAGAGAGGACATCTTCTGTCTATGGAGGGGCTAGCGATTGATGTCCTAGTGCGATGAGTATCTTTTCCAGGGTGAGCTACCCAACTACATAGCCGAGCAAGACTGAGAAAAGAAACACAAATCCTAGAGAGAATCGTAGAAGCATTCTTTGTCCTTGGTGTTCTGGTGATATATACCGTGTAAATTGGTGTTATACATCTAGTTTAGAAGTGTCGGTGGTGGTGATGTTTGTATCAATGTTCTCCATTGGTTCTCTTGAAACAGGCATGCGCCCCGCTTTATAAATAAAGAAACATCCAGATACAACTGAGTTCTATACATACCACTGACTGAAGCAAAATGGAAAACAAAAAATAGTGTTGTTAGGGCCTCAACACATGATAGCCCCAAAGAAAGAAAAAACAACACAACTGACGATGTGAGGCCAGCTACATGGAGACCACCTAGATCACGTGCGATCAGGGGCCAAGAAGGGGTGCGCCGCCTCCCTCGAAGCCCACAGGGTGTCGTCCAGGTGCTCCCGATACCGCTATCTAGCAAGTAAGCGAGGAATGAAAAAATGGAGTCAGAAAAGCGGCTAGGGAAGATTCACTCAATCACCATCTCATTACGCATATTCCATAGGTTCCAGGTTAAGGCCACAAAAACTAGACAAAAGAGGTGGCGCCTCCTTCCAGCCCGGTTCACCTCGGTCTACAGGAACTCCATGAGGTCATGGGCCTGCCAAGCAGGCCCAAGGGCTTCCCGGATGAAGCTCCATAGAAACTGAGCCACGATGCATGTGAACATAATGTGGGTGCACGTTTCCGACGTCCCACATAGTGGACACATGCCATTTCCGGGGCCATTACGCTTAGCCACTTCAACGCCAGAGGTCATACGATCATGAAGAAGTTGTCAAAAAAATACGAGTACTAAGGAGAATGTGAGCCTTCTAGAGAGGGGTGGTCTAGACTAGCTCAGGGCCCTAGAAGGCTCACCAGGGTAAGCCGAGCTATAACAGTTATTATTCGAAGCGATATGGATGAAGGAGAATGTAAGCCGAGCTATTCGAGAACTCGCCCACCAGGGTAAGCCTCCAAGAGGCGGTGTCCTTCTCTACTGGGAGGGACACAGGGAGGAGGGAATACAGTCTCTGGAATGCTACTGCCTCATCCAAGCTAAAGGTCTGGCGAAACGAGGTGTTCCAGCATCCCTCCAGGAAGGTCTCGGCCACTAACATCAACGGGGAAGCACTAGTAGCGAACAAGGAGGGGAACTCCTCATAGAGGGGAGATACTAGCATCCAGGGGTCAAGCCACAGCCGAGACCCCCTTCTATCACTGACCCTAAAGGTGTCGCCATAATTGGGAGCCATATCTATGCTCGAATGCTAGTAGGGGCCGACCTTTGAGATACTTGGCTTTGATAAGTTGCAGCTAAAGCCCTCCATCATCCGTAAGGATACACCAGACCCATTTCTGTTGGAGATATGCCCTAGAGACAATAATAAATATAGTCATTATTATATCTTTGTGTTTATGATAAATGTTTACATTCATGCTATAACAGTATTAACAAGGAAACATTAATACTTGTGTGATTTGTAAACTAAATTAGAGGCCCTAGTAAAGCCTCTTCATAATACTAGCTTGTTGGTTAATAAATGATTGTGGTTTCCCCATCATGAACATGGAGATGTTATTAACAACAATATCATATCGTTAGGAGAATGGTATGATGGACATACTCCTATAGATAAGCGTAGCATAAAGATCAAGTCATTTTAATAGTTCAATTGCTATATGCTTTCTGATACATAGTAACCTAATTCCATCGACCATGAGATCATGCTTATCACCATCACCAGAAGGATGCTTTGATGACATCAAACACCGCACCGTAACTTGGTGATTATAAAGGTGGCATTGAGTGTTCGGAAAGTATTGGTTGAGACACATGGATCAAGAGTGGGATTTGTCCATCCATATGACGGATAGATATACTCTGGGCCCTCTCGGTGAAATGTCATCCAATTGGCTTGCAAGCATATGATTGGCTCATAAAGGATCACATATCACGGGAACGAGAAAAGAGTACTTATTAGTAACGAGGTTGAACTAGGTATGCAGAGATACCGATGATCAAAACCTCGGATAAGTAAACTATCGTGAGACAAAGGTTGGTATCGTATGTAAGTGGTTCATTCGATCGCAAAGTAATCGTAGAAATATGTGGGAACCATATGAATTTCCAGATTCCTCTATTGGTTATTGTTCGGAGAAGTGTCTCGATCATGTCCGCATAATTCACGAACCATAGGGAGACACACTTAAGGATTCGATGTTGTTGAGTAGTTATGGAATGATGAGTAAGAGACCGAATGTTATTCGGAGTCTCGGATGGGATCCGGGATATCACGGGAGATCCGGAATGGTCCGGATAATAAGATTCATATAAGGAAAGTCTAGTTTCGGGGTTGGAGAATGGTTCCGGTGTTTTCATCGGGAATGTTCTAGAAGGTTCCGGAAGGTCCGGCACTCCGGAGGGGAAGGGTACATGAATGTGTCATAACAAGTTGGAATGGTTGCATCATGTACTAGGTGAAGGGTTTCGCAGCATAGTAAATCAAAAAAATTCTACGGATGCGAACGGGAAAGCCAAGATCTAATCTAGGATATGCAAACAACGAGAGGGATTAGATGAGATCTTCATACCCTTGAAGATTCGCACATCGGAACGTTCGTCGGAACATGGGTGATGTAGTCGTACTCGCTTCTCCTCCTCGCGATCCGCTCTGATCTAACACCGCAAGTGGCGATGCCTCCGAGAGATGCACACGTGCGGCACCTCGACGTCTCCTCCTTCCTTGGTCCAGCAAGTATGGTGGAAAGACGGATTGGATCTACAACGCGACGGCGCGGTGCAAGTTGTGGAGAGTTTCTGAAGCAGGGCTTCGCCTACGTGCAGTTGGGAGGGAGAGAGAGAGGAGGGCAGCAGGGCGGCTAGGGCTTGAGGAGGAGGTGTGGTGGGGTGGTGCGCCCCCAGCCCTCTTTATATAGAGGGGTGGGCGCCAACCCTAGCCCCTCCCCCAAGCCTAGGCTGGCGGCCAAAGGAGGGAAGAGTGGGGGGCAAGTTTCCCCCCTCCTTCTAGAAGCTCCCCTAGGGTTTCCCCTAGGTTTGGACGGCTGGGCCCTATGGGGCCTTGTGCCCCTGGCCCAATGCGGCCAGGGCACTCCCTCATAGGCCCATGACCCCTCCCGACAGGTGGGGCCACGTTGGCCCCTTCTAGAAGGTTCTAGAAGCTTCCGGTACAATACCGATTAACCCGAAACAATTCCGAACTCCAAAAACTGCATTGACTTATATGAATCTTATTCTCCGGACCATTCCGGAACCTCTCGTGATGTCCCGGATCCCATCCGAGACTCCGAACAAAAACTCATAAACCAATTATCCAATCTATCCTAGCGTCGAGACACGTTAAGTGTGTGACCCTTCGGGTTCGAGAACATGCAGATATGATCTTATATCAATAATCAACAACGGGGTCTGGAAACCCATATTGACTCCCACACATTCATCGATGATCATATCGGATGAACCACGATGCCAGGATTCAATCAATCCCATATATATATATTCCCTTCGTCTCGCGATATTTTACTTGCCCGAGATTTGATCGCTTGCATCGTCATACCTAGTTCAATCTCGCTCACAGAAGTACTTTACTCGTTCCGTAATCCGATATCACTTTGTGATTAACTCCTTAACCACATGATTGCAAGCGGTGTTGATATCGACACGAGTGGGCCGGAGTATATCTCTCGACTTGGGAGGGACAAATCCCATCTCGATACATACAACCCAACAGTACTTTCCGATCACCGAGAGACACCTTTATGATCACCCTCTCATAGGATGACGTTTGATGACCTCAAAGCTTTCTTCGATACTGTGGAGTTGTATTATCTCATGGTCTAAGGAATACAATATTTGACATAAGAAAAGCTTCGCAAAGATGAACACGATGACACGATCTAATTGCTCCGCTTAGTTTGGGTATGTCCATCATATCATTCTCCCAATGATATGATCTCATTATTAATTGACAACTCATGTCTATGGTTAGGAAACCTTAGCCATCATTAATCAATGAGCTAGTCCATAGAGGCATACTAGGGACACAGTGTTGTTCACAAACCACACAAGTATTAAAGTTTCTGCTTAATACAATTCTAGCATGGAATATAAACTTTATCATGAACAAGAATTATAATAATAACATCTTTATTATTTCCTCTAGGGCATAATTCCAACAGTCTCCCACTTGCACTAGAGTCAATAATCTAGTTTACATCTGGCAACAATCTAACACCCATGGCACTAAGGTGCTGATCATGTTTTGCACGTGGAAGAGGTTTAGTCAATGGATCTGCGACATTTAGATCTATATGTACTTTGCTAATCTTCAGATCTCCATCTGCTATATAATCTCGGATTATATGAAACTTGCGGTTGATATGCTTGGTCTTTGGATGATATCTTGGTTCCTTAGCGAGTGCTATGGCGCCAGTGTTGTCACACAATATCTCCAGTGGGTCCAATGCACTTGGAACCACGCCAAGCTCAGGGATGAAGTTCCTGATCCAAACTCCTTCACTTGACGCTTCTGCAGCAGCCATGTATTCCGCTTCTACTGTAGATCCTGCAATCACGCTTTGCTTGCAGCTTCTCCAGCTCACAGCTCCTCCATTCAAAATATAAACGTATCCTGTCTGAGATTTAGAATCATCCTTGTCGGTGTCGAAACTAGCATCGACGTAACCCTTTACGACGAGCTGTTCATCACCTCCATAGACTAAGAACATTTCTTTAGTCCTATTTAGGTACTTTAGGATAATCTTCATGGCTGTCCAGTGTTCCACTCCTGGATCACTTTGATATCTTCTCGTCAAACTAAGATCATTGGACATATCCGGTCTAGTACACAGCATGGCATACATGATAGAACCTATGGCCGAGGCATAAGGCACTTTTCTCATAGCTTCTCTATCATTTACCGTAGCTGGACACTGAGCCTTTCTCAATATCTTACCTGACAACATAGGCACTGAACCTTTCTTTGCCTTATCCATTCTGAACCTTTTCAGAACTTTGTCTAGGTATGTACTCTGGCTTAAAGCTATTAGGCGTCTTTGTCTATCTCCATATATTTTGATGCCCAATATATAAGCAGCTTCACCTAGGTCTTTCATTGAAAAACATTTGTTCAAATAACTCTTCACATCGTTAAGCATGTTAATGTCATTTCCAATAATCAATATGTCATCCACATATAGTACCAGAAATGTCACCGAGATCCCATTCACTTTCTTGTAGATACAAGCTTCAGTAATGTCTGGAACAAATCCAAAGCTCTTGATCACTTGATCAAAACGAAGGTTCCAACTCCGAGATGCTTGCTTCACCCATAAATGGAACGTGAAGTTTGCATACTTTATCGATCCTTAGGATCGACAAAACCTTCGGGTTGCATCATATACAACTCTTCATCAATGTTGCCATTGAGGAACGATCTTGACATCCATCCGCCATATTTCATAATCATGAAACGCAGCAATTGCTAATAAAATCCGAATGGACTTAAACATCGCTATGGGAGAGAAAGTCTCATCGTAGTCAACACCTTGAACTTGTCGAAAACCTTTGCGACAAGTCGTGCTTATAGACGGTAACATTACCATCGCGTCGCGGCCCATTTTCTTCTTGAAGATCCATTTGCACTCAACGGCCTTTCGGTCGCTAGGAGGGTCCACCAAAGTCCATACTTGGTTTTCGCTCATGGATCCCAATTCGGATTTCATGGCCTCTAGCCATTTCTCAGAGTCTGGGCTCATCATCGCTTCCTCATAGTTCGTAGGTTCACTGTCTTCTACCAAAAAGACAACAAGACAGGTTGCCGTACCACTCAGAGGGGCACGCGACCTTGTCGACCTGACGCTCAAAGCCAGATCGTCGTCAAGCTTCATGATCCTTGTCATTAGCTTCCTCTATTGTTGGTGCAGCGGCATCGAACAATTTCAGCTGCTGCGCTACTCTCCAATTCAAGAGAAGGTTCAACAACCTCGTCTAGCTCTACTTTCCTCCCACTCACTTCTTTCGAGAGAAACTCCTTCTCAAGAAATGAACCGTTCTTCGCGACAAACACTTTGCCTTCGGTTCTGTGATAGAAGGTATACCCAATAGTTTCCTTAGGGTATCCTATGAAGACGCATTTCTCCGCTTTGGGTTCGAGCTTGTCCGGCATCAACTTCTTGACGTAAGCTTCGCATCCCCAAACTTTAAGAAATGACAACTTAGGTTTAGCACCAAACCACAGTTCATACGGTGTCGTCTCAACGGATTTATATGGTGCCCTATTTAAAGTGAATGCAGCGGTTTCTAATGCATAACCCCAAAATAATAACGCCAAATCAGTAAGAGACATCATCGATCAGACCATATCTAATAGGGTTTGATTCCGGCGTTCAGACACACCATTGCGCTGTGGTGTTCCGGGTGGCGTGAGTTGTGAAACGATTCCGCTTGCTTTAAGATGCGTGAGAAAATCATAACTCAAATATTCACCTCCACGATCGGATCGTAGAAATTTAATCTTTCTGTTACGATGGTTCTCCACTTCACTCTAAAATTCCTTGAACTTTTCAAATGTTTCAGATTTATGTTTCATTAAATAGATATACCCATATCTACTTAAGTCATCGGTAAAAGTGAGGAAATAGCGATATCCACCGCGCGTCGAAACACTCATCGGTATGTATGATTTCCAACAAGTCCGTTGCTCGCTCCATCATACCGGAGAACGGGGTTTTGATCATCTTGCCCATGAGGCATGGTTCGCATGTGTCAAATGATTCAAAATCAAGAGACTCCAAAAGTCCATCAGAATGGAGTTTCTTCATGCGCTTTACTCCAATATGACCTAGACGACAGTGCCACAAATAAGTAGTATTATCACTATCTACTTTGCATCTCTTAGCCTCAATGTTATGGATGTGTGTTTCATCCCTTTCGAGATTTAGAAGAAATAAACCATTCACAAGAGGTGCATGACCATAAAAGATGTTACTCATATAAATAGAACAACCATTATTCTCCGATTTAAATGAATAACCGTCTTGCAATAAACACGATCCGGAAATGATGTTCATGCTCAACGCAGTACATAATAACACTTATTAAGGTTTAAAACTAATCCAAGGTAAAACTAAGGAGAGCGTGTGACGGCCATCACATCAACTCTTGATCCGTTAACGCCAAGATCGTCACCTCATCCTCGCATTGCCGTCTATTCCGTAGCTGCTTCGAGTTACAAATATTAGCAACGAACCAAGATCAAATACCCGTGCACTACAACGAGGGCTAGTAAGGAAAACATCAATAACATGTATATCAAATATACCTTTGATGGTGCCAGCCTTCTTGTCCGCTAAGTACTTGGACGATTGCCCAAAGTGACCCTTGTCCTTGCAATAGAAGCACTTGTCCGGCTTGGGTCCGACTTGAGCTTCTTCTCCCAGGGCAACGCGCTTGCCGCCGCCTTTCTTGAAGGGCTTATTTGCACCCTTACCTTTCTTGAAGGTGGGGCTTGACCATCAACACATGATTATCCTTTTGATGTCCACCTCAGACCTTGACTTTGCGAAGAGCTCGGTGATCATATCAGTGGAACCAATCTGATTATGAGTCACTACAAAACTTTTGTAGCTGGGAGGGAGTGATTGCAGAACCCTGTCAATCTTGAGCTCCTCTGGAATCTTGCAGTCAAGTTGCTCAAGGCATTGAGTGTAGCTCGACATCTTTATGGCGTGCTCACTAACGGAACTCCCTTCCTCCATCTTGTAGTTAAAGAATTTCTCAGAGGTCTCATATCTCTCAGAACGGGCCTGAGTCTGAAACATGGTTTTCAGCTCCTCAAGAATCTCAAAGTACCCGGTTCAAAACAATTTTGAAGGTCCGATTCCATAGCAAACAACATGGTGCTCTTAATCACACCATAATCATATTTGCGCGACTGATAGACAACTTTCTCATCAGTCGGCGCATCTACAGCAGGGGCGTCACCTAACGCATTCCCAAGGACATAGTCCTTTTGACCGCTAGAGAGAATGATTCTCAGATTGCGGAACCAGTTGGTGAAGTTAGACCCATTGTTTCTAAGCTTTTCTTTCTCAGCGAAAACGTTGAAGTTGAAGTTGGACTTAGCCATTTGATCTACAATATTTGCAAGTACAAATTAGACTATGTTCATGATAACTAGTTCGACTTAATCAAATTACTAGATGAACTCCCACTAAATTCAACATCCCTCAAGTTGTTTAGTGAACACGATCCAAATTCACCACACCTAATACGATCTTCACGAGAAGAGATGTGGCTTCAATGGTGGACAAGGAAATGTCGATCATATCATTCATATGACTCATGCTTAACCTTTCGGTTCATGTGTTCCGAGGCCATGTCTGCACATGCTAGGCTCGTCAAGTTAAACCCAAGTATTTCCGCGTGTGCAAAACTGGCTTGCACCCGTTGTATGTGAACGTAGAGTCTATAGCACCCGTTCATCACATGATGCTTGGACACGACGAACTTTCTCAACGGTGCATACATGGGGAGAACACAGTTTTATCTTGATCTTTAAGTGAGGAATCATCTTATAATGCTACCGTCGTGATCTAAGCATAATAAGATACATAAAAGGATAAACATCACATGCATATAACTTTATGTGACATGGTATAGCCAATCTTCGCGCAATGATCTCCATCTTGTGCGTGCCGGCATGATCTCCATCACTCCACCATGATTTCCTCCACCACGAATAGCAACTACAAATATTGCTAACTACTTAGCGATAAAGTAAAGCTATTACATGGCGTATAAGAAGTTGACTCACAGGTCATACACAATTATAAAGACAACCATATGGCTCCTGCCGGTTGTGTACTCATCGACATGCAAGTCGTGAAACATTACAAAACATGATCATCGCATACAATACACACATCACATCTTGGTCCATACCATATCACAGAAAACACTCCGTGCAAAAACAAGTTAGACGCCTCTACGTTGTTGTTGCATGTTTTACGTGGCTTATGGGAGTAGCAAGCTAAGAACGATTCTTACCTACGGAAAGCCACAACGGTGATATTTTGGTTTCCAAACTTCGGTGCAAATCCCATGACAACTATAGTGAGAGAAACAGGCATCCACCAGCCGCATTTGTGGAACAAGCCACATGTCAAGTGCGGAGCCGGTCTTGCGAACGGCGTCGCGTAAGGTTGGCCTGGACCGCTTCAATCTCACTATCCCGCATCATAAGAAGAAAACAAACAAGAGGCTTGCAACAGAAAACATCAACGCCCGCAACAACCATGTTGCGTTCTACTCGTGAAACACATCTACGCATAGATCTAGCTCTAATACCACTGAAGGGTTTCACAGCATAGTAAATCAAAAAAATTCTACGGATGCGAACGGGAAAGCCAAGATCTAATCTAGGAGATGCAAACAATGAGAGGGATTAGATGATATCTTCATACCCTTGAAGATTCGCATGCAATGAACGCTTCGGAACGTGGGTGATGTAGTCGTACTCGCTTCTCCTCCTCGCGATCCGCTCCGATCTAACACCGCAAGTGGCGATGCCTCCGAGAGATGCACACGTGCGGCACCTCGACGTCTCCTCCTTCCTTGGTCCAGCAAGTATGGTGGAAAGACGGATTGAATCTACAATGCGACGGTGCGGTGCAAGTGGTGGAGAGTTTCTGCAGCAGGGCTTCGCCTACGTGCAGTTGGGAGGGAGAGAGAGAGGAGGGAAGCAGGGCGGCTAGGGCTTGAGGAGGAGGTGTGGTGGGGTGGTGCGCCCCCAGCCCTCTTTATATAGAGGGGTGGGCGCCAACCCTAGCCCCTTCCCCAAGCCTAGGCCGGCGGCCAAAGGAGGGAAGAGTGGGGGGCAAGTTTCCCCCCTCCTTCTAGAAGCTCCCCTAGGGTTTCCCCTAGGTTTGGCCGGCTGGGCCCTATGGGGCCTTGTGCCCCTGGCCCAATGCGGCCAGGGCACTCCCTCATAGGCCCATGCCCCCTCCCGGCAGGTGGGGCCACGTTGGTCCCCTTCCGGAAGGTTCTAGAAGCTTCCGGTACAATACCGATTAACCCGAAACAATTCCGAACTCCAAAAACTGCATTGCCTTATATGAATCTTATTCTCCAGACCATTCCGGAACCTCTCGTGATGTCCAGGATCCCATCCAAGACTCCGAACAAAAACTCATAAACCAATTATCCAATCTATCCTAGCGTCGAGACACGTTAAGTGTGTGACCCTTCGGGTTCGAGAACATGCAGACATGATCTTATATCAATAATCAACAGCGGGGTCTGGACACCCATATTGACTCGCACACATTCATCGATGATCATATCGGATGAACCACGATGCCAGGATTCAATCAATCCCATATATATATTCGCTTCGTCTCGCGATATTTTACTTGCCCGAGATTTGATCGTCGGTACTGTCATACCTAGTTCAATCTCGTTCACAGCAAGTACTTTACTCGTTCCGTAATCCGATATCACTTTGTGATTAACTCCTTAACCACATTCTTGGAAGCGGTGTTGATATCGATTACCGAGTGGGCCCGAAGTATATCTCTCCGAGTTGGGAGGGAAAAATCCCATCTCGATACATACAACCCAACAGGTACTTTCCGATCACCTGAGAGACACCTTTATGATCACCCTCTCATAGGATGACGTTTGATGACCTCAAAGCTTTCTTCCGATACCAGGGAGTTGTATTATCTCATGGTCTAAGGAATACAATATTTGACATAAGAAAAGCTTCGCAAAGATGAACACGATGACACGATCTAATTGCTCCGCTTAGTTTGGGTCTGTCCATCATATCATTCTCCCAATGATATGATCTCATTATTAATTGACAATTCATGTCTATGGTTAGGAAACCTTATCCATCATTAATCAATGAGCTAGTCCATAGAGGCATACTAGGGACACGGTGTTGTTCACAAACCACACAAGTATTAAAGTTTCCGCTTAATACAATTCTAGCATGGAATATAAACTTTATCATGAACAAGAATTATAATAATAACATCTTTATTATTGCCTCTAGGGCATAATTCCAACGCTAGGTGTCATCGCTGAGCAAAATAAAGGGATAAATCAAATCCTAGTTTGAAAAGTCAAACGCCAATTTGAAAAGTCAAACGACAAGTTTGCTTGGTGGAGGGAGAGTAGGAAACCTACTTGGGGAGGAGTTCCTCTCCCTCCACCGCCGGACTTGGATGCCGAGTTGGGGAGGGACTCCCCTACCCTTGGCCGCGCCCTCCCACCTATATAAGGAGGGGCAGGGTTGCCCCTCCAAGAACACACCTTGCCTCACCAAAACCCAAACCCTAAGCCGCCGGCGCCACCACCTCCTGCTGCCGCCGCCTAGGGCAAACCCTAGCCGCCGACTTGGGCTTCCCCAAGCCCTAGCCGCCGGCCTAGCCCTATCTCCTTCATGCCCCTAAACCCTAGATCGCCAAGGCCTCTCTCATAGTCCACCAAACTCGCTCCGCCAAGGCGGTTACGCGAGATCTCCTCTACTTCGGTACCACACCGTCGTCTCAGGGAATCGCGAGGAGAGTGCTACAACCTCCATTTTCACTGGAACAAGGGAGAGGAAGGTCTTCATCGAGTACCAACGTGTGACCGATCATGAAGCGCCGGGAACACAAAGGTCTTAAGGATCGTCTACACGATCTTGAGATCGGCAAGAGTACTACTACATCACCCACGAGAATCTGCTCTTGTTAAACACTTTGGAATCTTCGAGGGTGAGTTATTCTATCAACTCGTTGCTACAATCTAGTAGATAGATCTTGGCTTGTTTGTTTGTATGCGGTAGAAATTTTTTGTTTTCCATGCTACGAACCCCTACAGTGGTATTAGAGCCGTGTCTATATGTAGATCTGTTGCACGAGTAGAACACAATGGTCATTGTGGGTGGTGGTGCTTTTATTATCAATTGCTTCTTGTGTACTTTGCATCTTGCGGTATGATGGGATGAAAGCCCCAAACTATTGCATAAGTATTGCATAAGTGGCTTTGCGGGTGTCTGTCTCTCCCATTATAGTATAGATCCAATTTACAATGGGCACTTGATAGTTCAAACATCGACGTTGTGGTTCTTGTTCGTAAGTTAGATCGACACTTATTGAAAGCCCCAAACCACGTAAAATATGCAAAGAAATTAGAGGCGTCTAACTTTGTTTTGCAGGGGTGTGCTATGATGTGATATGGCCATGATTGTGATTATATTTGATGTATGCAATGTTCCTTATTGTAAGTTGGCAACCGGCAGGAGCCATATGGTTGTCTTTAATTTCTGTTAAGACCCGAGTGTCTATTCAAAGTAGTTGTAATAGTTGAAGCTGGTGGACGACAATCATGGAGCAGCGTCATTGACCTTGATGCAATGCCGGTGATGATGGAGATCATGTTCGTGCTTGAAGATGGAGATCGGAAGCACAAAGAAGAAAGGCCATATCATATCACATATTATGAATTGCATGTGATGTTAATCCTTTATGCATCTTGTATTGCTTAGTTAATGACGGTAGCATTATAAGATGATCCCTCATGCACATAAATTTCAAGTTCTAAAGTGTTCATCCTTAGTATGCACTGTTGCTAAAGCTTGTTGTTTCGAAGCACCACGTGATGATCGGGTGTGTTAGATTCTGCAAGTGTATACAACGTGAGCAAGCCAGATTTGCTCATGCGGAAGCTAAGGTTTGATCTTGACGAGCCTAGCATGTACGCATGGTCTGAACACGGATCACCAAAAGGTAAAGCATGAATCATATAGTAGATATGATGAACATGTCAATTGTTCATTGAAGCTACATCAACTCTCATGATGATCGGTTTTGATGTGGTGGATTTGGTTCGTGTGATCACTAAAACAATGTGAGGGATATTGTTTTGAGTGGGAGTTCACCTAGATTAATTTAACTATTAATTAGAACTCAATTTGTCATAAACTTAGTCTAAACTATTGCAAATATGTTGTAGATCAATGGCGCCCCTACCATCAATTTTAATGTGTTCCTAGAGAAAGAAAAGTTGAAAACAATGGAAGCAACTTGGATTGGTTCCAATTTGAGGATTGTCCTCAATGCCGTAATTTGACCTATGTCTTTGGATGCACCATTGGTGACCCGCTGCGGTGATGCTACCGATGAAGTAAAGAATGTTTACCTTGCTCGAAAGACTCAGTACTCCACAGTTCAGTGTGCTATCTTGTATGGTTTGGAATCGGAGCTTCAGAAAAGGTTTGAGAATTCAGACCCACATGATATTGTCCGTGAACTCAAATTGATTTTTTGAGACTCATGCGGCAGTTGAGAGCTATGAGGCTTCTGAAAAGTTCTTTAACTGCAAGATGGAAGAGGGCAGCTCCGTCAGTGAGCATGTGCTTAAGATGTCTAGGCACGCAAACAAACTCCAAAGCTTGGGTATAGTGATTCCTAATGCTTTGGGGATTTACCGTGTCCTTCAATCACTACAACCAAGTTACAAGAACTTTGTGATGAACTACAATATGCAAAGCATGAACAAGCAGTTGCCAGAACTCTTCTCCATGTTAAAATCTGCAGAAGTGGAGATCAAGAAAGAGCACCAAGTGTTGATGGTCAATAAGACCACCAAATTCAAGAAAGGCAAGTCTAAGCAAAAGGGACACTTCAAGAAGGGTGGTAAGAAAGTTATCACACCGATGAAGAAGACCAAGGCTGGACCTAAGCCTGATATTGAGTGCTTTTACTGCAAGGGAGAAGGTCACTGGAAGAGGAATTGCCCAAAGTACTTGGCGGATTTGAAGAACGACAACATCAAGAAGAAAGGTATATCCGATATACATGTTATTGATGTGTATATCACTAGTACTCGTAGTAGTGCCTGGGTATTTGATACTAGTTCGGTTGCTCATATTTGTAACTCGAAACAGGTGCTGCAGAATAAACGGAAGCTAGCGAAGAACGAGGTGACGATGCGCGTAGGAAATGGATCAAAGGTTGATTTGATCGCGGTCGGCACGCTACCTCTTCATCTACCATCGGGATTAGTTTTATACTTAAATAATTGTTATTTGGTGCCTGCGTTAAGCATGAACATTATATCGGGATCTTGTTTATTGCGAGACGGTTACTTGTTTAAATCCGAGAATAATGGTTGTTCGATTTATATGAGTAATATGTTTTATGCACATGCACCTTTGATAGATGGTCTATTCTTATTGAATCTCGATAGTGGAAATACACATATTAATAACATTGAAGATAAACGTTTGAAATTGAGCGATAACTCGACCTATATGTGGCACTGTCGTCTTGGTCACATTGGAGTGAAGCGTATGAAGAAACTCCATTCCGATGGACTTCTTGAATCACTTGATTTCGAATCACTTGAAAGATGCAAAGCATGTCTGATGGGTAAAATGACTAAGACTCCATTTTCTGGTATGATGGAGCGAGCTACGGACTTATTGGAAATCATACTTACCGATGTGTGTGGTCCAATGAGTGTAGCATCACGCGGTGGTTATTGTTATGTTCTTACCTTCACGGATGACTTGAGTAGATATGGGTATATCTATTTCATGAAACATAAGTCCGAAACTTTCGAGAAGTTTAAGGAATTTCAGAGTGAGGTGGAGAATAAACGTAACAAGAAGATTAAATTTCTATGTTCTAATCGTGGAGGTGAGTATCTAAGTTATGAGTTTGGCGAGCATTTGAAGAAATGCGGAATACTTTCACAATTGACACCGCCGGGAACACCACAGCGTAATGGTGTGTCCGAACATCGTAATCGAACTCTCTTAGATATGGTTCGTTCTATGATGTCACTTACAGATTTACCGCTATCATTTTGGGGTTATGCATTAGAAACAACCGCATTCACTTTAAATAGGGCACCATCTAAATCCGTTGAAACGACACCGTATGAATTATGGTTTGGGAAGAAACCTAAATTGTCGTTCCTTAAAGTTTGGGGTTGCGAAGCCTATGTAAAGAAGTTACAGCCGGACAAGCTTGAACCCAAAGCGGAAAAATGCGTCTTCATAGGATACCCAAAGGAAACTATTGGGTATACCTTCTATCATAGATCTGAAGGCAAAATCTTCGTTGCCAAGAATGGATCCTTTCTAGAGAAGGAATTTCTCTCGAAAGAAGTGACTGGAAGGAAACTAGAACTCGACGAGGTTGTCGAACCTTCTCTCGAACTTGCGAGTAGCGCAGCACGGGAAGAAGGTCCTGTGGTGCCTGCACCAATAAGAGAGGAAGCTAATGATGATGATCATGAAACTTCGGTTGTAGTTGCTACAGAACCTCGCAGGTCAACGAGAACTCGTACCACTCCTGATTGGTATGATCCCGTTATGAGTGTCATGTTGGTGGACAACACCGATGACCCTGTGACGTATGAGGAAGCGATGATGAGCCCAGATTCCAATAAATGGCAAGAAGCCATGAAATCCGAGATTGGATCCATGTATGAAAACCAAGTATGGACTTTGGTGGACTTACCGGATGGCCGGAAGGCTGTCGAGAACAAATGGATTTTCAAGAAGAAAACAGATGTTGATGGTAATGTTACTGTCTATAAAGCTCGACTTGTCGCAAAAGGGTTTCGACAAATTCAAGGAGTTGACTACGATGAGACTTTCTCACCTGTAGCGAAGCTAAAGTCTGTGAGGATTTTGTTAGCAATCGCTTCATATTATGATTATGAGATATGGCAGATGGATGTCAAAACAACATTCCTCAATGGAGACATTGATGAAGAGTTGTATATGATGCAACCCAAAGGTTTTGTCGAACCTAAAGATGCTAACAAGGTATGCAAACTTCAACGGTCCATATATGGATTGAAGCAAGCATCCCGAAGTTGGAATCAACGTTTTGATAAGGTGATCAAAAGTTTTGGTTTTGTACAAACTTATGGAGAATCTTGTATTTACAAGAAAGTGAGTGGGAGCTCTGTACCATTCTTAATACTATATGTAGATGACATATTGTTGATTGGGAATGATGTAGACCTTCTTAATAGTGTCAAGGAATATTTGAATAATAGTTTTTCAATGAAAGATCTTGGCGAAGCAGCTTACATATTAGGCATAAAGATTTATAGAGATAGATCGAGAAGCCTAATATCGTTGTCACAAAGTACATATTTGTACAAAGTTCTAAAGAGGTTTGGAATGGAAGATAGCAAGAAAGGGTTCTTGCCCATGTTGCCCAATACGACCTTGAGTAAAACTCAAAGTCCAAAGAACGCGTAAGATAGAGAAAGGATGAGTAAGACTCCCTATGCCTCAGCCATAGGATCTCTAATGTATGCCATGCTATGTACTAGACCCGACATTGCATATGTTGTTAGTTTGACTAGCAGATATCAAAGTGATCCAGGAGTGGATCATTGGACAGCGGTCAAAAACATCCTTAAGTACTTGAGAAGAACTAAGGATATGGTTCTTTCTTATGGAGGTGAGGAACAGCTCGTTGTTAACGGTTACACCGATGCTAGTTGGAACACCGATCCAGATGATTCTAAATCTTAATCTGGATACGTATTTACTTTGAATGGTGTAGCAGTTAGCTGGAGGAGTGCAAAGCAAAGCGTTGTGGCGAGATCTTCAACTAAATCGGAATACATAGCTGCTTCGGAGGCTTCACAAGAAGCGATATGGATGAAGGAGTTCATTACAAAGCTCGGTGTGGTTCCAAGTGCGCTGGACCCATTGTCTATCTACTGTGATAACATGGGCGCCATAGCCAATGCGCAATAACCAAGGTCACACAAGAAGCTGAAGCACATCAAGCTACGTTTTCATGCTATTCGAGAACATGTCCAAGATGGTGACATAAAGATTTTCCATCTCTCCCGAGGGCAAAACATGAATGTGGCGGATCCGTTGACTAAACCTCTCCCGAGGGAAAAACATGACCAACACCAAACTGCCATGGGTGTTCGGTATATTACCATGTAATCTAGATTAGTTGACTCTAGTGCAACTGGGAGACTGTTGGAGATATGCCCTAGAGGCAATAATAAATATAGTTATTATTATATCTTTGTGTTTATGATAAATGTTTACATTCATGCTATAACAGTATTAACAAGGAAACATTAATACTTGTGTGATTTGTAAACTAAATTAGAGTCCCTAGTAAAGCCTCTTCATAATACTAGCTTGTTGGTTAATAAATTATTGTGGTTTCCCCATCATGAACATTGAGATGTTATTAACAACAAGATCATATCGTTAGGAGAATGGTATGATGGACATACTCCTATAGATAAGCGTAGCATAAAGATCAAGTCATTTTAATAGTTTAATTGCTATATGCTTTCCGATACATAGTAACCTAATTCCTTCGACCATGAGATCATGCTTATCACCATCACCGGAAGGATGATTTGATGACATCAAACACCGCACCGTAACTGGGTGGTTATAAAGGTGGCATTGAGTGTTCGGAAAGTATTGGTTGAGACACATGGATCAAGAGTGGGATTTGTCCATCCATATGACGGATAGATATACTCTGGGCCCTCTCGGTGAAATGTCATCCAATTGGCTTGCAAGCATGTGACTGGCTCACAAGGGATCACATATCACGGGAATGAGAAAAGAGTACTTATCAGTAACGAGGTTGAACTAGGTATGCAGAGATACCGACGATCAAAACCTTGGATAAGTAAACTATCGTGAGACAAAGGTTGGTATCGTATGTAAGTGGTTCATTCGATCACAAAGTAATCGTAGAAATATGTGGGAGCCATATGAATTTCCAGATTCCTCTATTGGTTATTGTTCGGAGAAGTGTCTCGATCATGTCCGCATAATTCACGCACAGTAGGGAGACACACTTAAGGATTCGATGTTGTTGAGTAGTTATGGAATGATGAGTAAGAGACCGAATGTTATTCGGAGTCTCGGATGGGATCCAGGATATCACGAGGATATCCGGAATGGTACGGACAATAAGATTCATATAAGGAAAGTCTAGTTTTGGGGTTGGAGAATGGTTTCGGTGTTTTCATCAGGAATGTTCTAGAAGGTTCCGGAAGGTTCGGCACTCCGGAGGGGAAGGGTACATGAATGTGTCATAACAAGTTGGAATGGTTGCATCATGTACCAGGTGTCATCGCTGAGCAAAATAAAGGGATAAATCAAATCCTAGTTTGAAAAGTCAAACACCAATTTGAAAAGTCAAACGGCAAGTTTGCTTGGTGGAGGGAGAGTAGGAAACCTACTTGGGGAGGAGTTCCTCTCCCTCTACCGCCAGCCTTGGATGCCGAGTTGGGGAGGGACTCCCCTCCCCTTGGCCGCGCCCTCCCACCTATATAAGGAGGGGCAGGGCTGCCCTCCAAGAACACACCTTGCCTCACCAAAACCCAAACCCTAAGCCGCCGGCGCCACCACCTCCTGCTGCCGCTGCCTAGGGCAAACCCTAGCCGCCGACTTGGGCTTCCCCAAGCCCTAGCCGCCAGCCTAGCCCTCTCTCCTTGGTGCCTCTAAACCCTAGATCGCCAAGGCCTCTCTCATAGTCCACCATACTCGCTCCGGCTTAAGGCGAAGCCATGCGAGATCTCACATCTACTTCCGGTACCACACCGTCGTGCTGCCGGAATCGCGAGGAGAGTGCTACAACCTCCGCTGCCTGCTAGAACAAGGGATATGAAGGTCTTCATCGAAAATCAACGCAGACCGATCATGGAAGCGCCGAGCAACGGCGTCGGAAGGATCGTCTACACGATCTTGAGATCGGCAAGAGTACGACTACATCACCCACGAGAATCTGCTCTCGTTAAACACTTCGGAATCTTCGAGGGTGAGTTATTCTATCAAGTCGTTGCTACAATCTAGTAGATAGATCTTGGCTTGTTTGTTTGTATGCGGTAGAAAATTTTTGTTTTCCATGCTACGAACCCCTACAATTTCAACATCAAGGACACATTAAAGCGGCGCGAGTGATAGATTCCTATGCTCCCAAGGATCTTGGGGGCGCACAAATACACCCATTTGACCATGTGGTACTTCTGTCGTCCATGTCTAGTCGCTCCGAAGAACCGGGAGAGCTCTTTTGCAAATTCCCCATGGGTCCCCTCCGGAAGGAGGTAAAGACCCACCCGGTACATAGGGAGGCTGGACAGGCATGAGTTAATCAAGATTGTCTTGTTCCCCTTAGTTGTGAGTCATGCTCACCAGGGTTCAGCTTTTGACTGAACCTTCGTGACTAAGGGATCCAAATCCTTGATCAACACGCGAGTCTCCCGAATGGGCATCCCTAAGTAGGTGATAGGGAAGTCCGCCGATCTACAGTTGAGGTTTTCAGCTATGCGCTGCTTGTCCTCATCTGAGTACCCCAGGATCATAACCTCACTCTTCTCGAAGTTGATCTTAAGGCCGGACATGGATTCAAAGAAAAGAAGCAGAAATTGGAGGTTGATGATTTCCTGATCCGAGCCCTGAATCATAATCATGGTATCATCCGCATATTGGAGATGAGAGATCCCACCTCTAGGGATCAGATTCCCATCCACACCAGAGATGTGACCAACAGTTTTGTCTCTATCCAAAACCTCTACGAGGGCATCTACCGCCGAGTTAAACGGTAGGGGTGAGATGGGATACCCTGTCTCACTCCGCAGGATGGTCTAAAATAAGAGAAAATCTCCCCATTGACATTGATCACAGTATTACCACTCATGAAAAATTGCATGATCCAGCAAATCACCCTATCATCAAGACCCCTCCTCTCCAGGACTAACCGGAGGAAGGACCATTCCAGGCGATCATAGGCCTTCTGGAAGTCTAACTTTAGGAACACTCCTTTATGATGGCGTACCTTTACTTTATGAATGATTTCATGAAGGTAAAGGACATCACCATGAATCAAGCGTCCCTTTAGGAAGGCGAACTGGAGGGGGTGCATCAGCCGCTCCATTACTAGAGCCAGCCTGGTTGCATAGACCTTTGCCAAGATCCGTTGGATGATGTGATTACCGTGATGGGTCTGAATTACCGGATGTCCGTGGCCCCCACTACTTTAGGGATTAGGGTAATCACCCCCAAGTTTAGACGCGACATCACGAGCGTCCTAGTGTATAAATCCTAAAACAACTGCATGATGACCAGTTGAAGCTATCCCTGTTGGGGATATGCTATATAGGTATCCTAATAGCATGTCTCTTATCCGACTAACCCGGGTGGCCCATAGTCGGTAGCATGTCCTATGGCCTGCTGGGAGGCCCAGTTAGGTGGATACAGAAGGGAGGCCCATGCCGGATAAAGGAAGGCTATGGCGGAGTCACCAGCGTACCCGGAGCCTTGGAGTGCAAGATACACAAGACTTGTAATAGACGGTGTAGGACTCTGTGACTTGTCCGGCTAGCACTTTTCCCTGTAACCCTAGGACCTGGCGACTATATAAGTCGGGCCTATGGGAGCCTTTAGGGCACGTTCATAGACAATCTCAGACAACCTCGCACAGCGAACCTACTCTGTAACACGGCGTATTGCCATTATAGTGATTTATAGCAGGAGTAGGATTCCGCCACCGTCGTGGGATCTGAACCTGGGTAAGCTGTGTTACCTCGTACCCATCAACCATCCGCCTTACCCCACGTCTCTAAACACGCACTGTGAGGACCCCTCCATGGCATACTCGTCGGCAATACCACGACAGTTGGCGCCCACCGTGGGGCAAGAGGCGCTTCAGGCTCTTCAGCGGGCGAGGACCAAGATCTTTGCGGGAATCGGCGAAACCATAGCCATCGGTCGCGTTCTCTTCTCCGACAACGTCCCGATCGTCCCTCCTGACAAATTCTGGATCCCGGCGAAGACGAACCCTACGCGGTGTTTGATCGTTCCTATCGGAGACATCCACCTCTTCATCGGCGAAACCGACTCGGGCACTAGTTCCCTAGGAGTCGGAGGAGCATCAAGACCCGCACGGACCGCCTACGGGCAGGATACGTTTGCGGAAGGATCGATGTCAGATCTCTCTTTGGAGTTTGCCGGCAAAGATCGGCAAGCATCAAGACCCGCACGGACCGCCTACGGGCAGGATACGTTCGCGGAAGGATCAATGTCGGATCTCTCTTCGAAGTTTGCCGACAAATATCGGAAAAATTCAAGGCCCACCCAAACCGCCCCTGTGTAGGATATAAAGGTGGAAGATCACTGAAAATCCGCCGGCTTCGTCCGTGCGTCTGGACAGCAGAGATCCAAGTTCGTCAGCGTGGTTACCATCTTCGATCTGGCGCGCTGCGTTCAGAGAGAGGGCGAAAACCCCCGCGATTACCTGGCCAGGTGGCTCCGTGTACGAGCCGACCTAGCAAACTACCCCGATGATAACGCTCTGTATCACTTCGTGGAAGTACTGGACCGTGGCACGCTTCTCCGACATTCTTTAAGACGGCAGTAGGCAACAGGGCGCCTTACCCTCGAAGAGATGGTGAGCACCGTCAACAGCTACGCAGCAGCTGACGCGACAGCCCAGATGGAGCTTGCGCTCAAAGACGGAGAACCTCCGGTTCAGCAGCCGCCACCACCGCCTCCTGCCGCCATCGTCGTAGCAGCACCACCACCTCCAGTCATCGTCGAGCCTGTTGCACCACCACCGCCTGTCATCGAGGAAGTCCTCGCACCCCCGACTCTGTCATTGACGCGCTTTATGCTGATTTCAGTGCAGATTTAGAGGAGATAGACTTCAGTCCAGAAGAGCTAGACTCCGCTATGCAGGAGATGGAGGAGGAGTACTCGCGCGACGAGCAAGCCAACAACTCCGTCGCGTCCCAAGGGGTGTTCGTCACCATTGAGACGGCGATGGATGAAGATCAACCCGGACGAGCTCAGCCTACGGCGCTGGAAAAGGGGAAGGGGCCATTTATTGCTGCTGACGATGATCGCGCAAAGGTCATGCCTCCTCCGCCTAACCCAGTACAAAAGCCGCAGGAACTCGGTACCGGCCCGAGCAACAACAACACCGCAAACTTGCCTCCGGCATCGTCTCTGACAGCCCAAGTTACTCCAGCTGATAGAGTGATGTACGACAATCTCCTCGTCGAGCCACTGACCGTTGCTCATATCCGGAACGTGACCCAGCTTGATGAGAAGCGCCAGCAGCTGCTGGAGGAGGCGCAAGCCATCGCGGAACAAGGCGCTAAGCTAGATCGAGATCTGGTCAACGCGCAGAAGTCCATAGAAAAAGCTAGAGCAATGGAGGCCGAGTACAAGACTCTGCTATAGCAGCAGAAGGCTAAGAAAGCTCCGGGTCGCGTCATCAATGATCCTGGCGTACAGCGCAACCTAGGATGGGCTCCCTCTAAGCCGGCACAGGCCAAGCCATACATTGACAGTGAAGGCAAGCAGGTGATGCACACCCCACTCCTTAACCTCGCCGTCGCCAAGACCCTTCTGGAGCAGGATAGATACTGAGGAAGTGGAACAGGTCTATGACCTCGTGGCCAAGGAGGTGAAGCAGCAGGAAAAGGCCACCTCTCAGAGGCTTGAGTCTAACCCAGCGCTCTGCCAGTCTAGCCAGTACAAACCGCCAAGGGACAAATCTCCTCTTGATGTCGGGTCCCAGACGGGTTCATCAGAACGAAGACGGAGGGATGCACGTAACAGGAAGGACGCCATCCCCATATCCTCCGACAATGGAGAAAAGGCCCGACCTCGTCGCTCATTGCCACCGCCCCGATCTCCCCGACATCGTGAAGATTACAAAGCTCACCATCGTACGGATATGCCCCCACCAAAGCAGTGTTGCATCGTCATCAGCGACAACACGGAGCAGACCCGTCATGACGGGGAGCGCAACCAAGGACACAAGAGCAGGTTGCGCCATGACCCTCCGCGTCCGACAAGCAACCGTGACAGGCGTGAGGCGTCGCAGGAGGGTAACAGCAAGAAGGCTAACCCACCGCCACCTCCACTTTCATCACCACCAAGCAGTCACCATGGCGGAGGAGCGCCCGTGTCGTTCACGCAGCCCATCCCCTGTTGACAAGAAGAAGAAGAACCCGGAGCCATACAATGCGCGTTCGCGGATCGATAAGATCCACGAGGCCCGGGAAGGACCATACCTGGGACCACGTTGCTTTGGACCTGCAATACGGTCCGCAAGTTACCCCAAAGGTTTACGGATTGACAAGACCATCAAGACCTATGACGGCACTACCAAACCAGCCACATGGTTGCAGGACTACGGCAACGCGATGGAGATTGCCGGAGGCAACCCCAACATCGCCGTCAAGTACCTCCCATTAATGTTGGCGGGTACAGCCCGTCAATGGATCGACGACTTGCCGGAGAAATCTATCTACAACTGGTTGGACATGCAAGAAGCGTTCACCAAAAACTTTGAGGGTACATACAAGCGTCCCTGCACTGTGGACGATCTACAGCGGTGCGTGCAAGAGAAAGACGAGACATCTCGCGCCTACCTCTCCCGCTGGCTGGACATGAAGAATTCCTGCGCAGGAGTGCACGCTCAGACCGCCATGGCCGCCTTCATCGATGGGTTGGAAAGGGGCACGTTGCTCCGACATAAGCTGAAGCGCTTGCAGGACAATCACCAGCTTGACTTGAACCAGATGATTCAGTTGGCTAGTGAGTTCGCAGCTGCCGACGACGATGCTCGTGGCTCCTTGCCGGCAACGGCCGTTCCAACTCAAGCTCGGAGGAACAGCAGTACAAAGCGGAAGACCGCTCCAGAAGAAAAGCAATCTACCGACATGGTCGCTATGACTTTTGCAGGACGAGGAGAGGGCGGACAACATGGCCGAGGAAGGGGAGCTGGTCGTGGGCAGCAACGAGGAAGTGAAACCACCTCGGCGCCGCTCCGCGTTCCCCAAACCTACGAGGAGTACCGCGATATGCCATGCCTCGTACACCTCGATGTCAACAGCAAGGCCACCCATACCAATTGACACTGCAAGTTCGTCAACGACCTCAAGGAAGACCCGGAGTCCGGCTACAAGCGAAGTCGGAAGAACAGACTGCGAGGCAAGGGCAAGGGGAAGAAGAAGGAGGAGGAGTCCAAGGATTCAAGTGACATGGACGAAGATGTTGACCCCAAGCACGCCGCCAAGAGCGACGACAAGGGCAAGAACCCCTTCGCAAAAAAGGCCCCAGTCCACCACACTTTCCTTGGCACCCCCACCGTCCGACAACAGAAGACCTCTCTGAGGATCCTGATGGCTACTCTCCCCCCAGTCCCCCAGTACATGCGCTGGTCGGAGGTTCCAATAACTTGGGACAGGACGGACCACCCAGACCTTATACCACGGAGAACCAGTACACCATGGTCATCAACCCCTTGATTGACAGCGTGGAGTTCACCAAGTGTATGGTGGATAGTGGAAGCAGCATCAACATCATGTACCTGGATACACTGCAAAAGATGAACTTGACGGAGGCAAACCTAAGGCGGACCAACACCATCTTCCACGGAGTAGTTCCTGGTCGGGAGGCTCGGTCCCTTGGGTGCATTACACTTCAAGTTGCCTTTGGCGATGTTAATAATTACTGTCAAGAGCGCATGACCTTCGAGGTGGTCCCCTTCAAGAGCGTGTACCACGTCATATTCGTCCGCGACATATTCCACACGTTCATGGCCAAGCCATGATTCGTCTACAACAAGCTCAAGATACCCGGACCAAACGGCATCATCACCGTATCCGGAAGCTTTACCAAGGCAAGCGACTGCGAGATCAACGGGCGACCGTTGCGTGTCCTCTACAACGAAGAATTCAAGGAGATCCAGAGCAAGGTCGATGACTCAGAGATGCCCGCGTCGAAGAAGCAGATCTCCGAATCCGCTCATGCGTTAAAGGCCGCCATCGAGACTAAGCCGGTGGAGCTTGTGGTAGGCGATGCCTCCAAGGTCAGCGCCATTGGGACGAACCTGGATCCCAAATAGGAAAGCGCGCTCGTCGAGTTCATCCGTGAGAACAGGGACATCTTTGCCTGGCAACCTGCCGACATGAAAGGTGTACCTAGGGAACTTGCCGAGCACAGCTTAAACACTGACCCAAAATGCAAACCAGTGAAACAACCTCTACGACGCTTTGGAGATGAGAAGAGACGCGCCATTGGCAAAGAGATAGCTAGGTTACTTAAGGCTAGATTTATCCGAAAAGTCCTTCACACCCAATGGGTGGCCAATCCTGTACTTGTCCCCAAAAAGGGAACCAATGAATTAAGAATGTGCGTTGATTACACCGGCTTGGACAAAGCATGTCCCAAAGATCCGTTTGCTTTGCCTCGCATTGACCAAGTCATTGAATCGATGGTTGGCTCGGAACTTTTGTGTTTTCTCGATGCATACTCAGGATACCACCAGATCAAGATGAGGAAGTCGGACCAATTGGCCACTTCGTTCACTACCCCATACGGCACGTTTTGCTATGTCACGATGCCCTTTGGGCTAAAAAACGCAGGTGCTACCTACCAGAGGACAATGCAACGTTGCCTTCACGACCAAATTGGTCGGAACGTTCATGCCTACGTGGACGACATTGCGGTGATGTACAAAAAGTCAAACGACTTAATCTCCGACTTAAAAGAAACCTTTGATAATCTCCGGAAATACAACATGATGCTTAACCCTAAGAAGTGCGTCTTCGGGGTTCCAGCCGGCAAATTGTTGGGCTTCATCGTTTCCCATCGTGGAATCGAGGTCAACCCGGAGAAAATCAAGGCCATCTTGAACATAAACCGTCCGACATGCATAAAGGACATTCAACGACTAACAAGTTGTGTTGCAGCAGTTAGTCGGTTCGTCAGCCGACTTGGAGAGAAGGCTCTGCTGCTGTACAAGATGCTGAAGAAGGCGGAAAAATTCACATGGACGGACGAAGCAGATGCAGCATTGAAGCAACTCAAGGAGATTCTTTCCTCAGCGCCCATCCTTGCAGCACCCGAGCCTGGAGAGCCCCTGTTAATCTACATGGCGGCAACCAACCGGGTTATCAGCATCGTCGTCGTGGTAGAGCGGAAGGAACCAGGCTATGAGCACGGAGTTCAATGACCAGTTTACTATGTAAGCGAGGTCTTGACGGAGTCCAAGCAACGTTACCCGCACTACCAAAAGATAGCTTATGGAGTATTCCTTGCTTCTCGGAAGCCGAGGCATTACTTTCAGGAGCATCCAATCACAGTGGTGAGAAAGACCCCACTGTCCGACATCATCAATAACAGCGACGCTACAGGAAGGGTCGCGAAGTGGGACATTGAACTTGCCGCCTTCGAGATCACCTACAAGAGACGCGACGCTATCAAGTCACAAGCCTTGGCGGATTTTGTTGCAGATTGGACGGAGATGCCAGATGCTACTCCGTTGCTAGAACCAGAGTACTGGGTGATGCACTTTGACGGATCAAAGCTACTCAACGGCTCGGGGATGGTGTATTGCTACAGTCACCAACAGGGGACAAGCTACACTACGTTCTGCAGATCCACTTAGAGGCTACAAAAAACATGGCGGAGTATGAAGCACTCATTCACGGACTACGTGTAGCCAAGGATATTGGCATCAAGCACATAGTTTGCTGTGGAGATTCCGACTTGATTGCCCAGCAGGTGGCTGGCACCTGGAATGCGCGGAACCCTATGATGGCGGCATATCGAGACAAAGTGGACAAGATAGCCAAGAGCTTCTTGGGCTACGAAGTTAAGTATGTGCCTAGGGAACAAAACGAGGCGGCTGATCTGCTATCTAAGCTAGGATCAGGGCGCAAGCGAATTCCGCCAGGAGTTTTCCTAGAGCACCTGCGCACACCATCCGTGAAGAGAGCCGACATCGACAACCCGGATAGAGCTGACTCTTTCATCAACATGGTGACTAAGGTCCCTCCGGCTTGGACAAAACCATTCATGGAATATCTCGAACACGGAATTTTGCCCGACGACAAAGTCGAAAGACGACAAATAGTATGACGAGCAAAGGGTTATACCATAATCAATGGGCAACTCTACAAAAGGAGCACTACTGGTGTATATCTAAAGTGTGTTTCCCAGCTAGAAGGTATGGAAATCCTACGCGAAATCCATCTCGGAGATTGCGGGCACCACGCCGCTCCTCGATCGTTGGTCGCGAAAGCCTTCCGGCAAGGATTCTACTGGCTTACCGCGAAGGCGGATGCCGACAAGCTGGTTGAGACATGCATGGGATGTCAGCATTATGCCTGACAACCACATGTTCCTGCTGAAGAACTGCGAACAATACCAATAACTTGGCCGTTTGCAGTCTGGGGGCTATACATGGTGGGACCGTTACAAATGGCACCATGTGGATTTACGCATCTGCTAGTAGCAGTTGATAAATTCACTAAATGGATAGAAGCTAAATCCATTAGAAAGCTTGATGGGGCCACTGCCCTCAGGTTTGTCCGGGATCTAGTGGTGAGATTTGGTCTCCCACATATCATTATCACCGACAATGGCAGCAATTTATCACTTGGAGAAGTGGAGACATATTGCTGGGAGAAAGGCATCCGACTTGACCTTGCATCTGTGGCACACCCACAATCCAATGGTCAGGTTGAACGAGCCAATGGATTAATTCTGCAGGGAATCAAGCCATGTCTTGAGGCACCGCTACATAGAGCAGCTGGAGCCTGGGCGGAAGAATTGCCATCTGTGCTGTGGAGTTTACGAACTACACCCAACAGATCCACCGGCTACACCCCTTATTTCATGGTATATGGAGCAGAAGCCATCCTGCCTTCCGACATCCTTCACGATGCACCAAGAGTTGCCGCCTACGACGAGGATGACGCGGAAGAATCCAGGCGCCTAGATGTGGACCTTCTTGAGGAGGAGCGCGTTTTGGCATGCCAAAGATCCGCCATCTACCAGCAGAAGCTACGCATCTACCATAGTCGCCGCGTTCGGCATCGCTCGTTTAAAGAAGGGGATTTGGTGATCCGACTTAAGCAGAAGAAGTCACACAAATTATCCCCGCCATGGGAAGGACCGTTCATCATAAGCAAGGCGCTGCTCAATGGGTCTTACTACGTGGTGGACAACCGTGAACTAAAGGATAGACCCAACGAGGATCATAAGAGTAAGCGACGTGACCCAGATGATGACAACCCGGAGCTTGATCGGCCATGGAACATAGCACAGCTACGTCCTTTTTACACTTAGCATTTTTATCTAATTGTGTATCTCTTATATGATCAATGAAATAAAGATCTTTGGTTCACTCATATTTCTAAGTCTTTTACCTACTTTAGTGTTCATTTTTGGATCATGTAAAACCTTTATGCACAAGCTTTGCGTTTGCACTTCTGAAAATTCCGCCTACAGGCGTTAGCTTAAGTTTTCTGGTCTACACGTTCTTTGTCGTTTTTATGTGGATTCTGGAGTAGTGACTTTTGGCACTTATTGTCGGCGATTTTGTGCTCAGGTTATTGACGGTGCCATTGGGTATCATCACCTAAGATCATGGTTCCAACAACGAGTCTTCCGACTCACGAAAAGTCAAGCATAAGAACCAAAGTAATGGATAAGCCAGCACTTGCTTAAAAAATACATGCCGGGAACTAAGTTCTTAAGTACCAGGAAATTACAACCATTGTTTTCCGCCTTAAGTTACATCATCAAGTTTTTTCCGCGCATACACCAAAGGCGAAAAAAATATCACATAGTGTTTTTCACTCTTTGGGCGCAGGAGACTTGGAAGCAGCATCGTCCCCAGCCGGAGAATCACCCTCAGCATCGGCACTTTGGTGAGACTCGGAGGAGTCTTGGTTGACGCTGTCGATAGTGTTCATAGGCACGAAGACGTTGATATCCACCAACTCGGCAACTCTGGTATCATAACCCGCGAGTGATGACAGGATGGCTTCGTGATCAATTTCTTTGCCGTCATCATCAACGCCGGGGATGCCAGAGGTCACCGTGTCGATGTCGACATCTTCGTAATGTGCCTTCACCATAGACAGCGCCATCCTTGCGCCAGCCCGTGCACATGAAGCCTTCCAGCTTGTGATACGCTCGGGGGCTCGGCGCAGAATCTCCGAGTACTTCTCCACGGAGTCCGAGGCCTTGATGTGTATCTGGAGGGGCTTGGCGATCTCTTTGGCTTGGGTGATGGCGGTGTTGATAAAGTTGCCGGCAAGAACCATGCATTCCTTGTACGGAGGAGGCGATCTGGTTAAACCCATAGGATCTACAAATTCCGACAAGGATCACATGAGTTCAATAATTCCAAGTACCCAGACTGCAGAAATACAAGGCGGAGAAATCTTACTGAAGATGCTGGCATTGGCCTGCCAGAGGGTGTCCGCCAAGGATTCCTTCTCTTGTTGGAGGAGCTTATATGCCTCGCCGTGGCGATGGTTTTGCTCATCAGCAGCTTGATTCTGATCTTTTAAGATTGCAAGCTCCTCCTTCAAGCGATTGATTTCCGCGGAGGCGGAATCTTGCAGGGCTTTCATGGAATCCTCGTGCATCTTCAGCATCTCTTCCCTCTCCTTCTTAAGGATTACATTCTCATCCGGTGCTATATGTGCTTGGACTGCTCGACAATATCCTTGGCCTTGGCGACATGTTTTGCAAAGTCGGAGAAAACAAAGTACACAGTGAGTACTCAGAGAATGAAGGCATAAAACCAAGATGGAATGCGCAAAAAAGAAAACAGACTCTTGTTTTTGATGATCTGTTCCTTCAAGATGTCAGTTTTACCCTTTTTGGCTTCAAGATCTGCGCGCATCTTCTGGTACTTGTCGTTGGACATACCCCTCCGAGCATTCTCATTCCGTGGAAAAAGGAAAAAGTTAAACCATTGTTTAGTCTACTTGGAGCACCTAGTCGGAAACTTTCCACCTAGGCGCTCGGGGGCTACGGCGAGAGTTTTAACTTAGTAATATGCTTAGCTTTTCTTTAAGCATATAGTCGGAGCTAATTTAGTTCTCGATTAGAAGCTTGGGGGCTACATTATAAAGTTTTAACTCGGAAAATGCTTAGCTTTTCTTTAAGCATCTAGTCGGAACTCATTCAGTTACAACTAGAAGCTTGGGGGCTACAGTTAAAGCATCTAGTCGGAATAGTTTTTTCCATCTAAATGCTTGGGGGATACAGTGAGAGTTCTTTCTAACTTAGTCACTCTTAGAGCATATAGATGCAAAACCTATGGTTTTCCGTCTACATCCTCGGGGGCTACATTGGAATACTCATATGAAATGCAAAAGGTAAATTAAAACTTACAAGTGCAATAATCTTGAGGTTTGTAGCACTCTCGGCTAGCAGCTTGCCAAAGGAGATGCTATTTCCTCGCAAGATGTCCGCTTGTCGGAGAAGCTCCTCAATACCACACGTCGGAGATGACGACACTCCTCCAGGAACCAGAGTTGTGTTACTCGGCGTGAGCGCTGGGTAAACTATCTTCGGGAACTCAAGGGGCTTCTAGGGAGAAGGGGCGCCGCCTTCGGCAGAGGTACCAGCTCCCACTACCGCCTTGCCGCTACCGATGGCATCCTTAGCCGGAGCTTTAGCCATTTGTAGATCAGTGCTCTCCTGCGTCGCCTGATCGCCGACAACAGCGAGTTCGGTAGAGGTGCCAGAATCCACTTCCATGGAGGAAGGTCCTGGTGCCTCCTGGGCTTGAGAGCTTGTCGGGGCAGAGGAAGGCTTGACGGCAGGAGTAGCAGGGGCGATGACGGGGGAGGCGTCGCGATGCAGCATATCCTTGATATTTTTAGAAGCCCCCAAAGTTTTGGAGGTCTTCTTGAGGTTGGTCGTGGCTTTCTTCCTGAAACGTGCAAAATGCATAAGTACAGGAACAGAACAGACAGATAGACAATGTCGGAGAATGAGAAGCTTACACTAGGGGGGCGCTTTGGCCAAAATCCCGATGGCTTTTCTCTTTTCCGCCTCCAGGGCGGCGGTAGTCTTTTTAGAGGCAACACCCTCCGTCTTCTTCTTCTTGCCTCCGTCGGCAGCGTCAGAGGTGGAGCTCTTCCACTTTCGCGCCAACGGGACATCGTCGTCGTACACGACCGTGACTTCCTTCATCTTTGGATCGTAGATTTGGGCAGCCAGGTTGTCCTCATCTAGATCGCTAAGCTGTTAAGTAAGAAATCACCGTGTTTGATAAAATGGTGTTGGCAAGACGGAGAAACTGGAGCATATGTCGTACACGGAAAATATATATCTACCTTGGGGCACTTGCCGTCTACGAACATGTCATAGGTGATGGTGAAGCCATGCTTCTTATCCTTCACTTTGATGATGTCCTTCAGGCAGAGCTTGACGGAGTCGCTCGAGAAGTTATCCACGGAGATCCGGAGGGTATCCCTTCGATCACTGGTATACTCGTGCATGAACTTCGCGCGGTGCTGCAGAGGTTGGATTCGCCAGATGAACCAGCACATGGCTAGGTCCAAGCCGGTCAAACCCGTCTCTACGAACCATTCGATCCGCCTTATTGCGCGAAGGCCGAGGTCGAGGCAGGGGCATGGGATCTCCATGTGGAAACTTCAGCGGCTCCATCCGAAAGTCCGATGCGTTACTTCTCGGCCCGCCAAAGGAATGTAGGGGCCATAGAAGTACGTCCGCTGCCAGTTTTTGCAGGACTCGTGGCCGACGATGTCTGGGAACCGCCCGCCAGGTCGAATCTTGAAGCTTATGGTGCCGCAGTTCCTAAGCTCCTCCTTACTATGTCCGGATTCACGTTTGACGGTGAAGAAGTACACGAACAAGTCTAACCTAGGCCTAATCCCTAGGTAACCCTCGCAAAGTGCCGCGAAGTTGCTAAGCACTAAGATGCTATTGGGGGAGAGGTTGTGGGGTTGGACCTTGTAGTGGTTCAAGACGGAGAGAAAGAAGTGGGAGATGGGCAGGGAAACGCCGCGTACCAGCTGAGCCTTGAGGTACACCTTTTCTCCGGCTTGGGGAGAAGGTGTCACCTCGCCGGCCGGCGCCGCCCGCCAGGCTAGACCCTCTGTCGCGGGGAGGTAGCCTTCGGTGATCATCTCCTGGATGTCGCGGTCGGTGATGTCCGAGCCTCGCCAATCGCCTTTATGTGAGTCTGTCTCTTCTTCCAGTGGCTCTAGCGCCGCCAGATTATGGTCGTCGCCGGTGGTTTCGATCACCGCCGATGCGGGGATGACCAGGCCCTCTGGAGGCACAACGACGGAGCTCGCCGGCTTCGTCGTGGCTTCGCTCGATGCTGCCATCGATGCGAAGGAGCTGCTGTGTAGCATCCCAGTTGTCTAACCACTGTAATGCTACTAAGTTTAATAATAAAATGGGCCACTTCCAACATATAATTGTTGCATCATCATCATATCATGCTCATGTCATCATGTCCCCTTGCATTTGAGCATCATATAAAACCTTTTTCTTGTTTGCTTCTTATCTCATGTGCATGATTAATTGTAGTTGCTTCTTGATATTGTATTTGGTCCTTACTAAATTGTTAAATGCCCAAGTTGAGTTGGGGCATCTCTTTGACTCCACCACCTTATCTTGCACCACCTTATAATTCCACCATCCAATGATATGGGCTTGGCCTTTATTGAGTTATCCCTAGCCATGTTGTTGGTTGGATCCACTCATAATCTTTTGCTTGGTCTTGGCCACCTTTTGCATGCAAGGATTAAAGCCACATGGAATCATGTTGTTTTCACAATATAACCACTTGGCATTAATTGACTTGCATGGGCCATGCGATCCCTTTTCCTAGTTTTGGTTTTGCTTGTTTTCTTTTGGACCAATCCTTCCTTGCTTGATCTTGTTTGTTTAGTACAAGACCCTAGCTCTTCCCCCCTCCTTTTCCCCTTTAGCTAAAACCCTACCTCATGTCCCAAGCACATACTTGTGTTAATGGGCATGCTAAACCACCCTTTTCTTGTCCCTTGCTTGGTTTTGTTGGAATCATGCATGGGCCAAATAAAAGAACCCCCATCCTCTAATCACCTCTCCTTATCCTTTTTTTTTTCTTTCCTGATCAAGTATGTTGCAAGTGAGGCATGCATGATCTAGTGAAAGTCCCTCCTTCTTTTCTCACCCTCTTATCAAGTTTTAACCTACCCTTGCCATCTCTTTTTCCCTAAACCAAAAACCATAATTCAAAACTTTCCTCAACCAAAACCCCATTTCACCATTATCCTAAACTAAACCCTAATTCATTTATATCCTAAATAATCCCTACATCTACATCTATCTAAGCTAAACCCTAAGTACCCCTTCCTTCTTTCTAGCATGCCATGTCCCTCTCACCCTCTCCACCCTACCATGCGCCTACCCAGCCCTAGCTGCCCCACACCTGCCCATCCCTCCTAGCCCCAGCCCGAGTGGCCCCTTCCCTCTAGCTCGCTCTCGGCCGTGGTCCTGTCCACGCCCTACCCCACCTGCCACCCCTTCTTCCTTTCCAGCTCCACCACGCTCCCTGCCCCCCATGCATCGCGTGGAGGTGACCAACGCCACCCGCAACTTTCCTCCCCACGCCACACTGCCTCCCTCCTTCTTATCCTCTCCTCATCCCTCTACGCCTCGCTTGAGCCCCAGATCCACAGAAAACCCTGCCTCTCCCTTCTTTCCCCATCGCCGACGCCGCCGCCTACCTGCCTCGGGTTGCTCTAGCCGTGGCGTCCGCAGTGAGTTGTCGAGAAGCACAGAGCCTCGCCGCGCTGGAGCAGACGCGAGGAGGAGGCCAGAACCGCCAGATCGGCGCACCGCCTGGAAACCCTAGCTTCGATTCGCGGCGCCGTGATCGTCGCTTCCAGCTCGAACCGACCACGCCACGCCGCAGTCGCCCTGAACCCCAGACAAGGTCCGTCGTCTTCGCTTCTGGTTGCACGAGTCGCCGAGCACCCTCGGTCGCGGTGGGTGTCGTCGGCGTCGCTGCTCAGGCGTCGCCACCTTAGCTAGACGCAGGCCTCCTAGCAACAACCTACGCCCGGTGCCCGCGCCGCGCCCGTAAGCCCCAGGTTCGATCCCGCTGCTGCGCTGGCCGACATGCGTGATTCAGAAGGGAAGATCCATGACCACGGGCGCACTGCGTAAACCCTCCCGTTCGTTTTGCTCAACCCGAACCTCGAGGCCCACCCGCCTGACCGTGTAGTATTTGCAAAAGGCTCCCAAGAAGCGTGAACCAACCCGATCCACCCCTGACTGTGCGCTTCGCGAAAACCCCGCCCGTTTGTTTTGTAAACCCGCGGTCCTTCCGGCCATGATCGATCTCTCGGAAGTCTTACAAAAGGCTCTGTGGTTACAGTTAATAAACCATGGTCCTGCATCTCTCACCATCGTCTGGCCACAGAGGACCCCGCCCACTGTCGGCTCAGACTAGCGAGGCTGTGTGATAAGCAGTTGAGCTGTTTTCAAATTCAAAATATGTTAAATAAATTCAAAATTTCAAATCTAATTGATTTACAATAACTTTTGCATGCTAATTCCAAATCGACAAATAAAATATGTATGGATATCAAGAAGAGAGGAATTCAAATATGCCATCTGTTTTGTGTTTTGCTCAAGTAAAATTCCAAGTTCATGTTAATTACACCAAATGCCACTGGATTTTCAACAATTAATAACTTTTGTTTTGTAAATCCAAATTTAGCAAGTAAATAGTCTAAATTGATCAGCTCGACGAGACCTTTCTGTTTATGCTATCCATGACTTCAATTGCAGCATGCATCATATAAATATATGTTAAACCACAAATGTTATGGCAACAATTGTGAAGCTAAAACCCAATTACATGTTACTTTCTTGTTCTTCACACCTCACCATGCCATGCTACCTTTCTTGCCATGTAACTTGTGCATCATTCATCATGGCATGATTGTTTGCTTGACGCATCTTATTCATATGCTTGTGCTCTATATTTATGTTGGCCTTGCTTGTTTGGTTTTTCGGATGAACCTTGGCGGGGTTGTATCAAGAGAACCGGGAGCACTACAACCAGTCCTTTGCTTCAACAGAGACACCAGGCAAGCACTACCACATGCTTGCATACATCTGACCTATTGCCTCTATCTTATTCTTGCATCATTGAGTCGTGATTGCATTAAATTGAATCCCAAGTATGCATAGCTTTTACTTTTAAACCCCACCAAGCTTGTTTCCATCCCATGAGCCACTACTATAGGAGTTGTTTGAGCCATGCAGTCGTAGAACAACATGTGTAGGGTTTGTGAGAGTCGATGGATAACGAGGTACTTAAACAACTTAACTTGAGTAGTTCGGGATAACTAAAGAAAGTGGCACCGTGGGCAATATTGGCTATTTGGTTTTTCTGCTCACTTGTGTCCGTAAGACCCCGAGTACTTGATTCCTGTTCCTTGTTTTATCGCTATCCACATCCGGAGGTATATGGGACCCCCTGGACGAGCTTGATTCCGTCTTATTTCTTGGGGCCACAAACTAGTTTGAGGTTTTATTTACGATCTGTACTTATGCCATGCTTTACCGCTTTATTTACGACAGCGATAGCACACTGTCTTAGGATCGGACCACGATTTCGCGGTGTCGACAAGCCCGTTTGGGGTTCCCGGTCGTTCACAGCCGCCAAACCTTGAGGCCCTCGAGCTTGCTTACTCCTATGATTCTACTTAAGGGTGGCCCCAAATATTTCTGAATCTTGTGATTGTTCATCGTGAAAGCCTCGTTGGGTTTTGATTTGGTTTTCGAGGTTGATCGAGTGTGTGTTGCTATTGGTGCACCCGGCCGGTAAAACTTTCAAAGCCGTGTCATGTTATGGACTACTTGGAGCGCTTTGATCATAGACAAGCATAACTAAAGTACCGCTTTAATTTGACTAAGTAACTTGACTAGTAAATAGTGAAATACTCACGGAATGGTTAATAAAATTGCCAGCGGAAGGGGTTGTTCGTGCTTCCTTGTTGGTAAGGTGAGGAGGATGGATCGGATGAGATTACCATTATAATTGTTGTATTTAATTCACGGACATCCGTCTATCATTGGTTAGGCGGATGGTTAGCGTTTATCTCAGAGAATTGCTAGGGTTTATCTTTTGCTGCAATTCGTCACCCGAGTTGTGTCCCCTTTAGAGGCATTCAGTCTTCTTGAGTACCCTTAGGGTCTCACACGATAAATTCTTGGTTCGGATGAAGGTACCTTCTCGGGGACGGATCTTGGGTGGAAGAAGCCGATGATGTGGGCAACGATCGTATGGTGTAGAGATTAAGCACGGGATCCGTGAGACCTGTAGTTGGGATGTGCTTATTTTCTACGGCATCTTATGCCTATTTGCTTCTTATCCGTACTCGGATCTTGTTTGCCGCCCGCATGATACTCGATGTGTCTTTATGAGGAGCTATCCTAAATTATAGATGTATCCAGGTCATTTGAATCTTGCCGTATGCGTTGGTATATTCCTTTCTTTCTAGATGGTGTGGCTCGATGTACTTTTGTATGGTGGCTTGCGTACATACCCACTTGTGTACGTAGTTGATCCTTCGCTTCGACTCGCCGTCTGGTCCGTTGAGAGGTTAGGTTGGGACGTCTGAAAGGACTACCGGTGAGTGGCTTTTGGGGCCCCAGTACTATTTCAACCTATCTCTCATGGGCTTGTATCTAGGGCGTAGTTCACGAGGTAGTTACAATTGGTATCGAGCCATCCCGACCTTGAGGTTTCAGCCAAGCAGTGTCGATCTAGCAAATATTTTGAGTAGTTATGTATATTAGGGAAAACAAAAGCGAGAGTAGGACTGCTTCCACTTTTCTTCTTACCCTCCCACCCACCCTTTTCTGGTAAGGAAGTGTAACGTTTTCAATTCTCTTCTCAAGTTCAAATTAGGATTCACGTGTTCGGGGTTTCCGTAGTACCATAGGTTGTGTGTGTGTGTGTGTGTGTAGTCCCTTGTCTATCTGTTGCATCCAAGTTGTTATCTTATCTGCCTTTGGTTATCAACTGTTGGTACATTCCATACCAACAGGCTTTTGTAAACCGACGCAATCTATCTTCCTTTTGTATCCGACGCTAGCTTGTTTGGGGTGTTCGTTTCCGTAGTACCAATCTTTAGGGTTCGTCGTGGAAAGAAGGGGTTAGGATATGTGTTCCACTTGTTCATGTGCGGAGTAATGGTTTAAGTGCGGGATGGAGTCGCGACCATACCACTACTTGTATCATTTGCTTTTGTATATTGGATCGGTAGAGTCACTAATCTTGATTCGTTAAGTAATTTTGCGCATCTATTGGTATTTTTAATGCCGAAATTTGTGGAAAATTTTTCTTTGATATGTTTGTGTACCACACTCCTTTTCAGTCGTGTGCGATATGCTTAATATCTTTGAGGTGCTATGAACTTTGTTGATATTTTCATATCATCTCAGTAAATTGTATCCTTTAATCTTGGTTAATTCCATCTTGGTACTATTCTGGATTATTATCATCTTCCATTATAGTCTTGACTTGAGTTTTACATCAATGCGGGATGGCTCCCCGCGCCGGAGGAGGACATTCCTCGAGGCTGGGCTCGGTATCAAGCATTGCAAATGCTCTGGCGCCATGCAAAGAACTGCGCTTTGAGGAGGCGTCAGAAGGCGAGTTCACTCCACTTCCTCCACCTCCCAAGCGTGGCGATATCAAGAGCTTCCTCAAGTTCAGTCCTCGGCAGTTTGACGTGTCTGACCGACCTCTTGATGCTGATGATTGGCTTCGTGAGATCTCAAGGCTGCTAGAGGCTGCGATGTGCGAGCAGGAATGGGTAAAGTGTGCTACTCACTTGCTCAAGGGAGATGCGGCTCTATGGTGGGAAAACTACCTGAAGGCTAGCTGCACTGGGTTCCAGCCCACTTGGGAGAGGTTCACCGCCGTTTTCAAGGAACAGTTCCTCTCAGAGATTGTGATGGAACGGATGAAGGATGCTTTCCTCAACTTGAAGCAAGGCAATGATAACGTCAACACCTACATCAGGAACTTCATGAACTTATCTCGCTATGGTGGTGATGAGGTGTCGATGACAAGAAAGCGAAGAGATTGAGCAAGGGCTCAATGCGTCGATCAAGTATGCACTCACGCATGCAAGACCGGCAACCTTCACAGGAACTGCATATGGCACTACAAGAGGAGGCTAGTAGCGGATGTTCGAGGAGTCCAAGAAACATGAGGATGCATCAAGCTCGGCAGCAATGGCAACTCCTTCTAAGCGGCGTGTCTGGGTTCCTAACACCCCACCGTCGCTCCCGGCTCCACCAAGACCTGCGAGCTTCACGTCAAGGCCACCAAACTTCACCACTGCGGCTCCCAGGGGCTACAACAACCCTTACCCTGGAGCGCCTGGCGGAGTCCCTGGCTTCTCTGCTCCACGTCCAGCTGGTGCCTGCTTCACTTGTGGAGGTCCTGGACATTCCCACTGGAACTGTCCAATGAAGAACAAAGCTCTCCCTCAACCCCCGCCAAGATCTGCATCAAGCTCTCCTTCAGTTCGTGCACCACCGCCTCGGGCTCTCAACATCAACACTAAGCCCGGGTCATGGTTGTTCGAGCTAATGCGTCAACGCCTCTAAAGTGAGCTGCACTTTGGAGTTGTCATGGGTATGCTTTGATTAACTCGTCCTGCACGAGTTCTCTTTGATTCGGTGCATCGCATTCTTTTGTCTCTGTAAAGTTTGCAAGTGAGAATGAGTTAGTCATGGATCCTCTTCCCAAGCGGTTAATGGTTCTTTCTCTGGGGCAAACATGAGGCGGAGTATATCATCATGGCAATCGATCGAGATTGGTGGTTCTTCCTTCTTGGCTTCTTTGATTGTTACAGGCGACTCGGCGTTGATGTCATCTTGGGCATGGATTGGTTGACAAATGCATGTGATTGATTGTCTTTGAGCCTCGGTGTCTCGAAGATCCTGAAGGCCATCTAGTCTTTTCTCCAAGTCGACTCGGATGTCAGCTCTATTCCTTGGCTGCTCGAATGATGATGCTATGGAAGCTATTCGAGGTACCGATCTGGTACATGAGTTTCGGATGTTTTTCTGAAGAGTTGCGGTATGCCTCCGGATCGCGAGGTTGAATTCGTGATCGAGCTTGAACTGACGGCTCCTATCTCCAAGAGGCCATACAAAATGGGTCCTTAAAGTGGTGAACTCAAGCGACAACTTGATGAACAAGAGAAGTTGGGTTTCATTCAACATAGCACTTCTTCTTGGGGTAGTCCAACAATCTTCGTGAAGAAGCGTGAGAACCGATAGGCTCTGTGTTGACTACCGGGCTCTAAATGCTAAAACCATCAAGAACAAATATCCTCTTCCTCGGATAAATGATCTATTTGATCGCTAGCGGGGTGGTGTTCTAAGCTCGATTTGAGAAGTGGTTATCACCAAATCAAAATTCGCAAGGAGGATGTGCCCAAGACAGCTTTCACCACTGCTATGGCTGTATGAGTACACGGTCATGTCTTTCGGTCTCCTGCCTTTGCTACCTTCTCGAGGCTGATGAACTCCGTTTTCATGGAGTACTGGACAAGTTTGTGGTGGTATATCTGGATGATATTCTCGTCTATTCCAAGTCCAAGGAGGAGCATGAAGAGCACACGAGGTGTGTCTGAACAAGCTTCGTGAGAACCTTGTATGCCAAGTTCTCAAAGTGTGAGTTACGGTTGCTGAAGTAACCTATCCGGGGCATGTTATCTGCCAAGGGCATTGCGATCAACCGGAAACCGTGAAGACAATAGTTGAATGGCTTCCTCCTGCTAATGTCAAGGAAGTGCGGAGTTTTCTCGGCTTGGCTATTGTCTCGTTTTGTGCGAGAACTTCCGAAGATAGCAAAGCCTCTTACCGATCTCCTCAAGAAAGGCAAGAAGTACATGGACACACTTGCCAAGAGAGCTTTGAGACACTCAAAGGAAGCTCACTTCCACACCAGTCTTGGTTCCTCGGATACATCCAAGCCTTTCCAGATCTTCTGCGATGCCTCTTTGCAAGGATTGGGTGCGGTCCTTATGCAAGAGAGACGGTGGTTGCTTATGCCTCTCGTCGATTGAAGACGCATGAGGTCAACTATCCCGCATGACCTTGAGCTAGCGAAGTGGTCTTTGCTTTGAAGCTGTGAGGCACTACTTTGGTAGTTGTGAGATCTTCTCGGACCACAAGAGTTTGAAGTATATCTTCACTCAACGGATCTCAATCTTGGCAAAGGAGATGGATTGAAGCCATCAATGACTTCGATGTGACCATCAACTACACTCGAGCAAAGCAAATGTCATGGCGATGCGCTTAGTAAAAGCTTATGTCAACAACCTCATGGTAGAAGAGCGGCCTCTCTTGTGCGAGAATTCCGTCACTCAACGGAGATTGTGGAACAAGGGCACCTCCTGAACCTTATGGCTACTCCTCTCTTGGAAGAACAGATTCGGTCTCGTCGGTGGTGACCCGCACCAAGAAGCTCATCGCTAAGCTTGGCACTCAAGTATGAATCCTTCCATGTTGATGATCGGGCACGCTCTTCTTTGATCACGGATGTTTGTTCCAAACTACCGGTGCGAGAGATCAATTGCTCAAGGAGGCACATGATTCGGTCCTTTCTATCCATCTGGCAGCACAAAGATGTACATGGACTTGAAAACACAATCTTGGTGGCACAGGTTGAAAGATATTGTGCCAATCGTCTCGAGAATGTGATGTCTGCCGCGAGTCAAGGCATTCATCGAAACCATTTGGTCTTTACTGACCATTGAAGCCTCCGGAATGGAAATGGGAGAAAGTTGAGATGGACTTCATCACGGGCTTTCCTAGGTCGCAGAAGGGCAACAATGCAATTTTGTTGTCATCGACGAGCTTTCCAAAGTGGCACACTTCTTCCCGATCAAAGAAACAATTTACGGACTTGGTTGGTGAGCTCTATATCAAGGATTGTCTCTTTGTATGGGGTTCCACGAAATCAGTTCGGACCGTGGGAGCATCTTCACCTCAAAGTTAGGAGAGTTTCCAAAAGCTTTGGGAGCGGTTGAACTTCAAAGCTTACCACCCTCGATCAAGGACAAGTGGAGAGGATCAATCAGATTCTCGAGGACATGCTTAGAGCTTGCGTCATCTCGTTTGGCATGAAGTGGGAGGAATGCCTTCCATATGCTGAATTCTCCTACAACAACGGCTTCGGAAGAGTCGAAGATGGCACCATTCGAGGCTCTCTATGGTGGAAGTGCAGAACTCCCATTGGTTGGTCGGTGCGGAGAAAGAATCTGGTTTGGTCGACATAGTGACTCAGCGAGAGAAGGTGCATATCATTACGGAGAACACGAAGATTGCTCAAAGTCGTCGGAAGAGCAACTATGACAGAAGCACACAGATATGGTATATGCCTGGTGATCTCGTCTACCTTCGTGTCACTCCCATGAGAGGAACACACGCCGGTATCAAAGGAAAGTTGGCTCCTAGATACATCGGTCCTTTCAAGATCGTGATAGAAGAGGAGAAGTTGCTTATGCACTTGAGCTTCGGAAAACTCAAAGTCCATGATGTTTTCCACATCTCAGCTCAAGAAGTGCTTCAAAGACCCGGAAAGACCGTGGATCATGAGCTAATAGACCTCCAAGAAGATCTCTCTTATCAGAACACCCACCAAAATCCTTGAGACCATGAGCGTGGGACTGCAACAAGTCCATAAAGTTTTGCAAGGTGCAGTGGTCACACCATTCATTGATGAAGCAACATGGGAGCGTGAAGATGAACTCCGTGCCAACCATCCTTCTCTCTTTGTGTCCCCTTCTTCTTCTTCCTAGAATCTCGGGGCGAGATTCCTGTTTAGTGGGGGAGAGTTGTAGCATCCCAGTTGTCTAACCACTGTAATGCTACTAAGTTTAATAATAAAATGGGCCACTTCCAACATATAATTGTTGCATCATCATCATATCATGCTCATGTCATCATGTCCCCTTGCATTTGAGCATCATATAAAACCTTTTTCTTGTTTGCTTCTTATCTCATGTGCATGATTAATTGTAGTTGCTTCTTGATATTGTATTTGGTCCTTACTAAATTGTTAAATGCCCAAGTTGAGTTGGGGGCATCTCTCTTTTGACTCCACCACCTTATCTTGCACCACCTTATAATTCCACCATCCAATGATATGGGCTTGGCCTTTATTGAGTTATCCCTAGCCATGTTGTTGGTTGGATCCACTCATAATCTTTTGCTTGGTCTTGGCCACCTTTTGTGCATGCAAGGATTAAAGCCACATGGAATCATGTTGTTTTCACAATATAACCACTTGGCATTAATTGACTTGCATGGGCCATGCCGATCTCCTTTTTCCTAGTTTTGGTTTTGCTTGTTTTCTTTTGGACCAATCCTTCCTTGCTTGATCTTGTTTGTTTAGTACAAGACCTAGCTCTTCCCCCTCCTTTTCCCCTTTAGCTAAAACCCTACCTCATGTCCCAAGCACATACTTGTGTTAATGGGCATGCTAAGCTAAACCCACCTTTTCTTGTCCCTTGCTTGGTTTTGTTGGAATCATGCATGGGCCAAATAAAAAAAACCCCATCCTCTAATCACCTCTCCTTATCCTTTTTTTTCTTTTCCTGGATCAAGTATGTTGCAAGTGAGGCATGCATGATCTAGTGAAAGTCCCTCCTTCTCTTTTCTCACCCCTCTTATCAAGTTTTTAACCTACCCTTGCCATCTCTCTTTCCTAAACCAAAAACCATAATTCAAAACTTTCCTCAACAAAACCCCATTTCACCATTATCCTAAACTAAACCCTAATTCACTTATATCCTAAATAATCCCTACATCTACATCTATCTAAGCTAAACCCTAGTACCCATTCCTTCTTTCTAGCATGCCATGTCCCTCTCACCCTCTTCACCCTACCATGCGCCTACCCACCCCTTGCCCCCACCTGCCCCATCCTCCTAGCCCTAGCCCGAGTGGCCCCTTCCCTCTAGCTCGCTCACCGTGGTGGTCCTGTCACGCCCTACCCCCACGCCAGTCCCCTTCTTCCTTTCCAGCTCCACCGCTCCCTGGCCCCCATGCATCGACGTGGCGGTGACCAACGCCACCCCGCAACTTTCCCCCACGCCACACCTGCCTTCCCTTCTTATCCTCTCCTCATCCTCTCTCGCCTGTGAGCCCCAGATCCACCGAGAAAACCCCTGCCTCTCCCTTCTTCCCACCGACATCGCCGGCGTGTGATACCTCCCCTGGTTGCTCTAGCCGGTGGCGTCTTTGCGCAGGTTGTCGAGGAAGCACAGGAGCCTACGCTGCTGGAGCCGGAGGAGGAGGCCGAGAACCGCCAGATCGGCCGCGCCCGAAACCCTAGCTTCCATTCGCGGCCGCGGCGTCGCTTCCCAGCTCGAACCGACCACGCTCCATGCGCCCTGAACCCCAGACAAGGTCCGTCGTCTTTCGCTTCCTGGTTGCACGTCTCGCCGAGCACCCTCGGTCTTGCGGTGGGTCGTCGCGTCGCCGCTTCGGCAGCGTCGCCACCTTAGCTAGACGCAGACGCCTCCTAGCAACAACCTGCGCTTGTAGCGGCCTCCGCGCGCCACGCCGTAAAGCCCTGGTTGATCCCGCTTGCGCCAGCGCGCTGGCGTATTATCTGATTCGAGAAAGGGGAAGATCCTGATACCAGGCGCACTTTGCGTAAACCCTCGGTTCGTTTTGCTCAACGCGAACCTCGAGGCCCCGCCCGACCGTGTAGTATTTGCAAAACGAAGAAGCGTGAACCAACCCAGTCCACCCCCTGACCGCAGGCATTCTGGAAAACCCAGCCCGTTGTTTTGTAAACCAGCGGTCTACGGCCCCCATGATCGATCTCGGGAAGTCTTACAAAAGGCTCGTGGTTACGGTTAATAAACCCTTGCAGTCCTCTGCATCTCTCCCCACCATCGTGGCCACGAAGAGACCCACACTGTCGGCTCAGACTAGCTGAGGCTGTGTGATAAACGGTTCAGAGCTGTTTTCAAATTCAAAATATGTTAAATAAATTCAAAATTTCAAATCTAATTCAGATTTACAATAACTTTTGCATGCTAATTCCAAATCTGACAAATAAAATATGTATGGATATCAGCAAGAAGAGAGGAATTCAAATATGCCATTTGTTTTGTGTTTTGCTCAAGTAAAATTCCAAGTTCATGTTAATTACACCAAATGCCACTGGATTTTCAACAATTAATAACTTTTGTTTTGTAAATCCAAATTTAGCAAGTAAATAGTCTAAATTGATCAGCTCGACGAGACCTTTCTGTTTATGCTATCCATGACTTCAATTGCAGCATGCATCATATAAATATATGTTAAACCACAAATGTTATGGCAACAATTGTGAAGCTAAAACCCAATTACATGTTACTTTCTTGTTCTTCACACCTCACCATGCCATGCTACCTTTCTTGCCATGTAACTTGTGCATCATTCATCATGGCATGATTGTTTGCTTGACGCATCTTATTCATATGCTTGTGCTCTATATTTATGTTGGCCTTGCTTGTTTGGTTTTTCTCGGATAGACCTTTGGCGGGGTTGTATCAAGAGAACCGGGAGCACTACTCCTTTGCTTCAACAGACACCAGGCAAGCACTACCACATGCTTGCATACATATACCTATTGCCTCTATCTTATTCTTGCATCATTGAGTCGCGATTGCATTAAATTGAATCCCAAGTATGCATAGCTTTTACTTTTAAAACCCCACCAAGCTTGTTTCCTCCATCCCATGAGCCACTACTATAGGAGTTGTTTGAGCCATGCAGTCGTAGAAACGACATGTGTAGGGTTTGTGAGAGTCTGATGGATAACGAGGTACTTAAACAACTTAACCTGAGTAGTTCTGGGATAACTAAAGAAAGTGGCACCGGTGGGCAATATTGGCTATTTGGTTTTTCCTGCTCACTTGTGTCCCGTAAGACCCCGAGTACTTGATTCCTGTTCCTTGTTTTATCGCGCTATCCACATCCGGGAGGTATATGGGACCCCCCTGGACCAGAGCTTGATTCCGTCTTATTTCTTGGGGCCACAAACTAGTTTGAGGTTTTATTTACGATCCTGTACTTATGCCATGCTTTACCGCTTTATTTACGATTGTGCGACAGATAGCACACTGTACTGTTTAGGATCGGACCACGATTTATGGGTGTCGACAAGCCCGTTTGGGTTCCCAGTCGTTCCCGTCCTTAAACCTTGAGGCCGTCTCGAGCTTGCCTCCGTTCTGGATTCTACTTAGGGTGGCCCACAAATATTCTGAATCTTGTGATTGTTCTCGTGAAAGCCTCGTTGGGTTTTGATTTGGTTTCCGAGGTTGATCGAGTGTGTGTTGCTATTGGTGCACCCGGCGGGTAAAACTTTCGAAAGCCGTGTCGCGGTTATGGACTACTTGGAGCAGTTTCTTGATCATAGACAAGCATAACTAAAGTACCTTAATTTGACTAAGTAACTTGACTAGTAAATAGTGAAATACTCACGGAATGGTTAATAAAATTGCCAGCGGAGGGGTTGTTCGTCCGCTTCCTTGTTGGTAAGCAGGGAGGAGGATGGATCGGATGAGATTACCATTATAACTGTTGTACTTAATTCACGGACATCCGTCTATCATTGGTTAGGCGGATGGTTAGCGGTTATCTGTAGAATTGCTAGGGGTTATCTTTTGTTGCGCAATTCGTCACCCAGGTTGTGTCCCTTTAGAGGCATTCGGTCTTCTTTGAGTACCCTTAGGGTCTCACACGATAAATTCTTGGTTCGGATGAGCAGGTACCTTCTCGGGCGGATCTGGGTGGAAGAAGCCGATGATGTGGGCAACGATCGTATGGTGTAGAGATTAGCACGAGGATCCGTGAGACCTGGTTGGGATGTGCTTATTTTCTGGCATCTTATGCCTATTTGCTTCTTATCCGTACTCGGATCTTGTTTGCCTTCCGCATGATACTCGATGTGTCTTGTATGAGGAGCTATCCTAAATTATAGATGTATCCAGGTCATTTGAATCTTGCCGTATGGCGTTGGTATATTCCTTTCTTTCTAGATGGTGTGGCTCGATGTACTTTTGTATGGTGGCTTGCGTACATACCCACTTGTGTCGTAGTTGATCCTTCGCTTTGCCACGCCGTCTGAGTCCCGTTGAGAGGTTAGCGGTTGGGACGTCTGAAAGGACTACCAGTGAGTGGCTTTTGGGGCCCCACCGTACTATTTCAACCGCTATCTCTCATCCAGGCTTGTATCTAGGAGCGTAGTTCACCGAGGTAGTTACATGCTGCTAGCCATGGAGTGTTGGAAGGATGCGACTGACATGGGTGGAAGCTAGGGTTTTCGAGGTTTCTCGCGGAGAGCTCAAGGAGGCGTGCGGCTGGAGAAAGAAGATGATGACGCGAGAGGAATGAGGTAAAAAGTGGAAAGTGTCCCACGGTTACTATTTATCATACTCTGCGTCAAGATTCGTGCAGCTAATCGGACGGTTGCCGCGTAGACGACGTGTTCATGAACGTGCGCGGTAATTTTGCCACGTCTCCAACCGCTGCCGCCAACGGTTCGTATCGTTCGCGCGGGAAAATCGGATATGATTGCGTTCTCTGCATGTGTGAGTTACGAGGCATCGCTGACCTAAGCCTACGTCGTCATAACTGACACGGGTAGATGAGCCATCGCATCGAAGATTCTGGCATGGACGGATTTAATCCGACTACGGAAGAGTACGATGGAAGATTCAGCATTTCTCCGGCTTACAAATCGAAGACGGAGAAAACCTTGCAGGGTTCGTTGGGAGGACTACAAGATATTGCTTGATGATTTGCCGACATCCATCTAGACGGAGCATTCTACGTGAAGAGGAAAAACGACGCAAGATCTCGGAGTTCTCCGGGGGCTACTGTTGGGGATATGCTATATAGGTATCCTAATAGCATGTCTCTTATCCGACTAACCCGGGTGGCCCATAGTCGGTAGCATGGCCTATGGCCTGCTGGGAGGCCGAGTTAGGTGGATACAGAAGGGAGGCCCATGTAGGATAAAGGAAGGCTACAGTGGAGTCACCAGCGTACCCGGAGCCTTGGAGTGCAAGATACACAATACTAGTAATAGACGGTGTAGGACTTTGTGACCTGTCCGGCTAGGACTTTTCCGTGTAACCCTAGGACCTAGCGACTATATAAGTCGGGCCTATGGGAGCCTTTAGGGAACGTTCATAGACAATCTCAGACAACCTCGCACAGCGAACCTATCTCTGTAACTCGGCGTATTGCCATTATAGTGATTTATAGCAGGAGTAGGATTCCGCCACCATCGTGGGATCACGAACACAGGTAGCGATGTTACCTCGTGCCGTCATTGTCCGCCTTACCCCACGTCTCTAAACACGCACTGTGAGGACCCCTTCATGGCGTACTCGTCGGCAATACCACGACAATCCCCAGGAGGATGGCGACCAAAAGACCATCCGGCACAGGGGTCGACTTGGTCTTCATGGTCTTGAACACAACAGCTACCTCTGCCGGGAGGAATGGGAGAGTTAGATCCACATTCTCGGCGAGGATAATTGTTGCCTTCTCACTCCAGAAGTCCGGGATCAGCGAGAGGCCAGAACAAGGATCCACCAAGAACAACGTCTTATAGAAGGAATAAATATGGGAGGAGATCTCCTTCGGGGTCTCTAAAAGAGAGACTGCCTTCTAGAGACAAGGGATTGAACATTTCCTCCTCCTACCATTAGCAATGGCATGGATGTAGGTCGTGTTCGATTCCCCTAGAGGGTCCAATTCTGGTGACTCATCTACCTCCAGAACGCATCGTCTCCCTTATAGATTTCCATGAGGGAAGTCTCAAGGGAGTATCTATGAGACCACACATCAGTCGAGAGGCCGACATGATCAACCTCCTGGTATAGTGCCGATCTCCTGAAGCAGAGCCGCCTTCTGCTCCCGCTGAGCCGCCCATAAGTTTCCCCCCCCATCCTTGCATGAACTGGCGAGCGAGTTTCGTGCAGTGTTGCCAAACGTCAACCGTGCAGTACACACGAGGTTGAGCAGCCGCGACTTCCAGCTACCTCGCCCAAACTTCCTCCACAAACCCAGGCTTCAGGATCCAGTAGGTCTCAAAGTGGAAGCGATTTAGTCGGGGTGGCATGCCTCCTCATGAGGAGAGGAGGAGGGGTATGGTCCGACCCCCGCCCGGTGACCGCTCTAAGGGAGCACAACGGGAAGGCCAACTTCCACTCAACCGATATGAAGACGCGATCTAACACATTGTGGATAGGATCGGGCTGCTTGTTGGTCCACGTATATCTTGCGCCTACCCGCATGATCTCTCTAAGGGCAAGATCAATGATGCGGTTGTTGAACATACACATCCTAGGGAGGTACACATTCGCTGAGCTCTTGTCCTTAGTAGAACAGATAAGATTGAAGTCGCCGGCTACCACCACCGGGATATCAGTCCGTTCCACCTTGGACTTGAGCTCGAGTAGAAAGTTAGCGGACCTCCTATGGTTCGCAGGTCCATAGACAATAATCACCTCCCATTTAAGGTGAGATTGACTATGGGTGAGTGCCATACTCACAAAGAACTTCCCATAGTCCATATCATCTACCTCAAAGGTATCCTCCTTAACACCTAGTAGAATTCCTCCCGTGTGTCCATTGGTGGGTAGCCAGGGCTAGATGAACTTTTAGCGGCTCAATCCCTCTAATTCATTGATGGAGAAATCCCGGCGAATCGTCTCTTGGAGTCCGACAATATCCGGTGCTTCTTGTCGTAAGTACTCCTTGATCTAGCGGCGGCGGCTGTCATGCCCGAATCTCCTGATGTTCCAATTGAACGCCCGTATGGCCCGCGGGAAGTTCATCGAGAATAATCAGTAGGGGGTCCCCACACTGAAGGTAGAACGGGCACGACTAGGTTGTTGGTGTCTCACGCTCACCTTGGGAGGTCTCCCACGAGACTTCCCTGTTGGGGGCGCCCTGTGAGAGTCTGCTTTGTCAGCAGGTGAGGTGGGTTCCTACTACATCCTGGCTCAGAGAGCCTGACTCCAGCAAGAATGTGTATGCACAAAACTCAGAGATAGTATTTTTTAAAAATAATTTTATAACTATGTGCTCTCCATAACAGTCCAGCAAAATTTGCAGTTGAAGTGCTCATCTTATAATGAAATTCTTCACTATGTATTTTGCAGCCAACGCAGCGGCATAAAATGAATCGGATCAGACATGCATATGAAAGCCCGAAAGGAATTAGTCAACCTGATAGGGTAATCTAGTTATTTTATTAGTAGCAACACATTGGTTTAAAAGGAACTTGACTAAGCTGACGAATTTGAATCCCGAGATGCCCAACGGCCGTTTGCCGCCCCTCGTTGGGATCTCACTCACCGGCCGGCTGTGCCGGGCTCGACGCACCCGTGCCTCGCTCCTCCCCTGCCACGGGACCCCATGGCATCGTGGCTGCAACGGGACGCCGCGCTCCCCTCCGGTGGGCGGTAACATACACGTCTATCTTTCCCGATTGCCAGAACATGAGCGTGTCGGCCTTCCTCCTTCTCCGCCTTGAAGCTAGGTGCCTTGTGCTCCTGAACGGCGCCGGCATGGTCATCAACGCTCATGACCAGCGGCGAGATGAGCTGATCCGGGAAGGCAATGCCTTGGTCTTTCTGGCTCACTGTATCGAGGTAGGTGTTCCCATCCTCCCTCCTCTCCCTCCCCATCGCAGGGCTTCCCTTTCCCCCTAGGCCTTGCCCGCTGGTGCCCCATCTGCAGCCAGTCGAGCCGATGTTGTCCCCTGTGATGGTGGCCGCCTTGGCCAATCTCCATGAGCTCAGGTGCTGGCTAGGGTTTTCCGCATAGGATCTAGATGTAAGCGTACTCACAGTCGCGGGGATTCAAAGGAGATGGAAGTGGCAGACCTACGTCGGGAAGCGCAGCGCCGACACTACTCGGACAGTAGCGCGGGCACGCGTGGGAGGAGGGGATCAGAGGCGGGGGGGGGGGGATTGGGCGGCAGGTGGTGGGTGAACACACACGCACGTTCTCTTTCTGGGACGCTCTTTATTTTGTATAAGGGGTAGGTGGGCTCGAAAAACAACTCGAAAACAGACCGTACCATCATGCTCAAAAATCACAACACCATCACTAAGTGGTCTATCTTTTTATATTTGAAACGGATCTCAAAGTTAGCAGTAGCACTTTACAATAGTCAAACGCCACAACTAAAACATAGTGGTGTCGTTTCATAATTTTCGAACGTCACTATTATTTTTTATTTAGACAGACTATTGGGTTTAACTTACTAGTGTCGTTCTTTTTTCCTAAACACCACTACTCTCTCCGTCCCGGTTTAAAGGACACAATTTGCAAATCATGCATTCCCAAAATACTTAGACACATAAGCATTTAATTCCTGTAATTACTCCCGTGTGAAAAGAACAAAATACTTGCATGCACATGTGTGAACGAATGTGAACGCTTTCCTAACTCTTTTTCTCCTCATGCATGTTCTACTCCATATATACTATTAAATGAACCAATTAGATGACACCTAAGGCCTAGAGAATTACAAATTGTGTTCTTTAAACCGGGGCGGAGGGAGTAGTTACTATATAGTGGTGGAGTTCACAAATATTTGCGTGCCAAGACTATTTTGCCTGGTGGTGTGTAAATATTTTTGCACGTCACTCGAAAAATTACTGCAATAAGAAGTCGTTTGGCATCCAGGTGTTCATTTTATTTAGTAAAAATAAAATAAATACATGGGTTCATTTTATTTATATTATGATTCCAAAAACGCCCACATGTTTGGCTGCCACCGAAATTTGAAAATGACAGGTCTGAGATAGAAATCAGGTTTACACATGGAGATATTTTAATGGATTTGCCAAATAAAATAACAGCTTGATTCCGTGGCAACCAAACAACATAGGAATAGAGTTGCAAAATAAATTCTAGGATTCCAGCCCCAAATAATGGATATCAAACGACCTCTAAAACATTTTATATTTCAAAACGGATGGAGTATATGTATAGATAGAAACAAACAAGTTAAATCATCCGAAGATTACATCAACGAGAGGCCTGGACGCAGACTTGATCAGTCTCCTCACCGCCATCTCATCGTCAACTCTCCACGGACATTCTGGCCGCCCGACCATCTCCCAGTCCCATGGTCCATCGTATCGCACATGGCCGTCCCTAAGCAGAACAAGTCGTTGCAAAGAAGATGTGCACACGCTCAAAGCATCCTTCACGAACAGTATCTGGCGCGGTGTGGGCGTGAATCCAATCATGACGAGCTCCTTCATGTGCCGGTGCCGTAGCTTCCGTTTGTCCCAGTCGTACCACCCTATCTCCTCTCCAGCCGGCTTCTCGTCGGAGTGAGCCACATGGATATGCAGGACCTCCAGCGACGGCGCGTGGAGCAGGAGCACGCGCGGCCACGAGACGTCCCAGCTCGAAGGCAGGTCGGCGACGAGGAGCCTCTTCAGGCCGCGGAACTTCGTCGTCAGGTGCATCGGCATGACCCATCTGCTCGGGCCCGTGAACCGGAGGACGAGGCTGGCCATGGCTGCCGGAGGCTTCCGGAGGAACTCATTGGGTTTCTCACTTTCCCAGAATGTGAGGTTTACCTGCGTGAGGCTCGGAACGGAGCCGAAGCTGAGCATGACGGTTGTGCCTAGGCACGCTAGGCGGGCGAGCATTGGGAGGTCAAGCAGCGTGATCTTGGAAAACGCGCAGTCCTCCACGACGAGCTCCCTGATCGCCGAACCCGGCGCGTCGACCACCAGGTGGTCAAGCTCCTCGGTGCAGCCGCATAACTTGAGGTGCAGCGTCTCGAGCCGCGCGCATTCCGTGAAGAGCCTCTCGTACACGGCGACGGATTGCAGGACAAGAGTCGTGAGGGCCTCGTACGCGTGCAGCGGCGGGAGCGTGCAGTTGCCCAGCGTCAGTCTGCGGAGGCGCGACCTGCCGCCTTCGTGGAGGAGGTCGTGGGGGAAGCAGTAGGGGGGCGAGTCGTCGTGGTGGTGGCAGTAGGACGCGGGCCTGACGACAATCTCCAGATCGTCCACCCCCCACACGCCCACGGCGGTGGTGATCAGGCGATCGACGCAGTCCCCGTCGGTCGTGCAGAAGAACTCGAGCCGGAGGGTCTTGACGCGCCGGGGTGCGTCGCCGTCGCTGCCGCCGTCCGCTGCCGGCCGGAGGAAGCTGGTGATGCCGTCCGAGAAGGCCCTCGTGCTGCGGACCTCCCAGCGCTCCATGAGACGGTCGAGGATGCCGGCCAAGGCCGCGTCAAGCGACAAGTCGTGCTCGCGGAGGTCGACGGTCTCGTCGTAATCCAGCGGCAGTATGTCGCTCACCTTGAAGTCGAGCGCCGGCAGCAGGCGAGGGATACGCGCCCAGCGCCTGGAGAGGACGGCGGTGGAGAGCGCGGTGCGGGTGTCCAGCCTGCTCACTATAAGGCCGATCAGCTCGTCGGGGAGGGCGCTGAGGAGGTCCTCGCGGACCGTGCGCGGCCCTCGAACGAGACGACGCAGCTTCGCAATCGCCATGATGGCGCGGAAACAATCTCGGTGGCTGGTGATTTGGGAGCACGATCGAGATTATCACGCCCCGTGGATCGCGATGAAGGCACAGCCGATGGAGAATTGGGAGCGCGTGCGTGGTGCATATATTGGTAGCAGGAACAGTTCGAGTCGGACGGGAACTCAGGTGGCCGTAGCCTTGCTTGCAATCGGATTTGACTCTGCCGATTCCTGTACGAGAAGCTACAGGTGCAATCGGATTTGGCCTAATGCGGGCTACAGCTATAGCCCAACACAGCGAAGACAGACTTGGGCCCTCAAGTACACTGGTTCTGTGTTCTAGCGTCAGCGTGTCACGGCCCGTTAACGGCCCAAACTTCTGTCAAAACACATTAACAGCCCAAACTTCCGAGTACCAGTTCCTCTGCATACCGCATACAAAAAAAATGCAAGGTCTCAAATGTTTTATCCAAACTTATCCAACGACAAAACTATAGTACTCCTCCTATTATACTTTTCTGTCTATAACCTCAAAAAAAAAAATTGACGATAAGCACCAACACATACACCACGATGATCACGGATCAGCACTCTTGCCCCCATACGCTTGGTGTCATAAAAAAGAGCCGCATCGGAGTTGATCAAGACAGTACTCATTGGCAGTGGAGTCCATCTAGTCTCCGAAGAATTAGACTCACACCTAAGAGATCGGCGGTAAGGCTTGACTGATAGGGCAAAGGTGTCCGATCTTTCGATGAGATGGCGATAATCGATTTGGTGGAGTTCGGGCTTGACGATCCGACTACACGTGCGAGCACGAGCGCCAATGCAATCGCTAGGCCAATCTCCTGGAGGTTACCGATCCTGCGTGAACGATCGGCTGACCAGCGAGGGTCTTAATTCCTACGAAATCGAGAACAAGTAAGAACCAATATTGCAATCAAGATATTGCGGATTAAGAGGAAAGCTTTATTGAAAGAGGTGGGATCCTGAATAGGTGCAGTACAAGAGGCCTCTGCGGCTCGAGCCTTGGCGAAGTTGACTATGGCTAACTTAATGTCTAAACAAAATCCGAGTCTAAAGGTTCGGCTATGGGGCGTGTTTAAGGCGAAAAGGTGGGGTTTCGCCATGGAAGTGGTGGCGAATCCAACCCTAAAGTCCTTTTCCTCAAATCGGACTCTAAAAAGTGGCTAATTAAAATCCTGAAAATTACATGGGCTGGCCCAAAATAAAGGTGTCGACACCATATTATGCTATGGACGAATTAAAGTATTGATCTTGAATATTTCGTCCAAGCCTTCTTTCTTCATTATGGTGGCCTCAAAGTTCGAAATCTTCATCCGTGGCCTTCTCTTGGATCATCACATGCTTGTCGCCATCACCATGCATGGCCATGCTCAATGCTTGTCCCTCTCATCCATGCTCGGTCCATCATTCCTAAGAGTAAGAAACATTTACGATTTAGGCAGCATCATATTCTCATGTATGTAAGGAATAGTTCCAAGCGAAAGTACGATAGTTCAGTTGTTTGTACGAGATCTTGTGATGGGTCCTTGTATGTGTGTGTTCTTTGTACAACGGTTGTATCAATAGTAGGGATGTCCACATCATGCTCCCTTCTTGAATTGAAGTCCTCGACGCAATCTCATCTTCTCACCAAAGTAAGGCTTCAAATCGCAATGTTAAATGTAGGACTAACTGCACCAAAGTCTGCAGGCAACTCAAGTTTATATGCATTATCATTGATTCTCTCTAACACCTTAAAGGGACCAGAACACGTGGCATTAACTTAGACTTGCGTAAATCAGAAAACGATCTTTACGCAAATGTAACCAAACAAGATCGCCAACATCAAACACAACATGCTTTCTCCCTTTATCCCCAAAGAAGTTTATACTTAGCATTCATGTGTTCAATGTTATCTTTAGTAGTCTTATGCAAGTTTAATATCATTTCAGCGTTGTGTAGCATCCAAATTATGTTGCAATCAAGAAGGTAAAGGCAATAAATCAATAGGTGCGAGGAACAAAACCATACACAATCTCAAATGGGCACATCTTTGTGGTAGAATGCAGCGAACGATTATAAGCAAATTCTATATGAGGTAAACACTCTTCCCACAATTTTAAGTTCTTCTTTAAAACAGCCCGTAACATAGTAGATAAAGTTCTATTTACTACTTGGTTTGACCATCGTTTGGGATGACATGTAGTACTAAACAGCAATTTAGTCCCCAACTTAGCCCATAAACATCTCCAAAAGTGGCTAAGAAATTTAGTATCACGATCAGAAACAATAGTATTTGGCACACCATGCAAACGAACAATTTCACGAAAGAACAAATCAGCAATATGCGCAGCATCATCCGTTTTATGACAAGGAATAAAGTGTGCCATCTTAGAAAACCGATCCACAACAACAAAAATACTATCCCTCCCCTTCTGTGTTCGTGGCAATCCCAAAACAAAGTCCATAGAAATATCCTCCCAAGGAACACTAGTGTAACACCCTCAGAATCGGCCCTATGCAAGTTTTAGCAAAATTCGCCAAACCCGCATAGAAACGATTCGAAGGTGCCCACCAGGCACTTTCGTGCGGGTGGATAAACAAAGTAATAACATTACACAACAGTCCTCGATGGGACCCACAGAACAGATATATACAACAGCGACTCAAAGAGTCAAGAATACAGATATAATATACAAAGATCCAAATCACCTTGAAAACGATAGAGCGTCCAGCTACGGACAAGATGCAAATGGGGCTAAGAGCCCTGAAGAATAACCAATGGCGTCCATAGCCTGCGAGCCAAGCGGAAGGTAACCACGCTATGGCGTCGATCAAAACACTTAAACAAAAGGGGTGCCGACAAAGGGCAAAGGAAAAAGAAGGAGCGTCGATCGAGGCCAAGACAGCGAGGCTAGAATTGGCGGTCCTCGCCTACATAGGTATGGTGGAGTGGCGGCGCAAGCAACAAGCACTAAACAACCTATAGAGACTCGATACAACTGGCGGCTATCAGAGGGGGGTGAGAATGACCTATCCGGATCCAACCTGAAGCTATCACCAAACAAACCCATCCTGACGTTTCCCCCTCGAGACCAAACGAGGAAGTCAACCGAGGAACCCACAGTTGGCGGTTTAATTATTGATTATAGTTGTGGCACTTTACTAGTCGGGTTTAGCTATTTATCCCGATAAAGTAAGCGATGGGCACTTTTAGTTAGTCATTCCGTTATAGTGGCGGTACTTACTAGTCGGTACAATGATCGGGAGATAACCACAAACCCCAAAGGTTGTTGATATTTTTACTTAGCCATTCCGTTGAAGTGAAGTGATTACTAATCATATCGAAACATGTCAATTTAAAACAATAAACTTTAGTTATAGTTGTCTATGATCGGATTTGTGCTCCAAGTCGTCCATAACCGGACACGGCTTCTCGAAAAGATTTAACCTGCAGGGTGCAAAGTATCCACAGCACTTGACCCTTTTGCGGATCGGTTAACATACACCCATCGGTATGTCGGCGGGGCCTAAGTCACGACGTTCCCAGTCCCAAAGCAAGCACTGGGGGGCCACCCCACTAAGTATACCCGCAACAAAGTCGGCCGGTCTCCGAGACGGACTCAGGGTTTGCGACAATGGCTGTGAACGGCCGGGTCCCCAATCGGGACCGCCGACACCGGCGTAAACATTCCGCTTCCAAAATGCGGTGCGATTACCTCGCACAATCGTAAATAAAGCGGTAAACATGGCATAAGTACAGGATAGTAATAAAGCCCCAAACTACTTTGTGGCCCCCAGTACAATACTTTGAAATCAGGTAATTATCAATGGGGGGCCCATATCTCCCCACCTGTGGTTAGCGCGCTCGATCTCGGAACAGGTGTCAAGAACTCGGGTCCTACGGGACACAAGTGGGCGGTCGGAAACCAAATCTTACCTATCACCCACCGATGCCTCTGTTTAATTCAATTTTAGTTGTTAAACAGGAATTTAAAGTGAACAATAATTAAACCATGATCATCTCCAACATCAACATGCGGCAATTCTCCAACCATGGTGGTACTTGACGTCACACAAACACTTGAGCAAGCAACTACGACACGCGGGTCCAACTATCTACCAAACAACAGGTAATAGGATGTGTCCAAGGCTATATATGGCTGCAAGGGATATCACGGGAACGAGAACTAGAGCATCGCAACACAGATAGCAAAGATCAACAGGAGGGAAGTAAATACTAGCAAAGTAAGATAGGTAGAAAGGGGGGAGATGCTCGCCTGAAAACATTGCCGACGGTTCCACCGAAGATCGGGGCGAAGCTCACATCAACTCAACGTCCTTATCCGCGAAGAAGCAAAACACTAGAATAACACCGGATGCAATATTTAATACAACGGCAGAAGATCGGGCATGATGCATGTATGATGCATGGCGTGGCAAAGGTGCGGTGCAATTAGGTCATATTAAGCGGAACCGGGGTCCCGACAATTAATTAGATGGTTCAAGTTATTTATCTACCCCGCAATTTAAATGTTGTTTAAACAAGGCAAGATAAGATACCGGTTCGCTACACAAGTTTAAATGAGGCCGATATGAGACTAGATTTGCCCGCATATGGGCCCCATATTTAATTATTAGGTGAATCGGCATAAGGCCCCCAAACCACAGATATGCATGCGAGATGAATGACAAATTGATATTTGACAAGTTATATTATGTTATAAGATAGGGTTTCGGGAAAAGGGTTCACACATAGAGGGGTCTCGACGATCTTGGGGTTCCGGGGTTCGGGGCTCGACAGGGTCCGGTCTCGGGGTTCAGGGTCCGACGGGTTCGACGGGGTCGTTCTCGAACTCAGGGGTAGGTCTTGGCGCATCCGGGGGTCTTCGGTTCATGTTGCCGGTCCTGGCGTCCGAGGCAGTTCTTGGAGTCCGTGGGGGAGAACTTGAGGATCCAGCGTCTCGGTGTCCGGGGAAGTGCTTGTTGTATCCGCCTCGGCGTTCTTGGCGTTCGGGTTCCCGATTCCGCATTCGGGGCGAAGGTCTTGTCGCATGTGGGTTGCCGGGATCGGCCTTCGGGGTCTGGCATTTTATCCATGCTGGAGATCTCGTCGGTCGTGACGGTGGTCTTGACGGCTCTGGGGAAGGACTTGGTGCCCGTGAGGTAGACCTTGTCGCGCCCGCTCGGGTTCGATCTTGGATCGGGGCATCGGTGCAGGTTCGCGTCCATGGTCTTCGGATCCGGGAGAAGTTCATGGCGGTTCATGTTGAAGACCGTCACCCAGCGGAGAACTTGGCTACGGTGAAGATCTTGGATCGCTTGTCAAGCAGACTTGGTTCGGTCTCCGTTGGTCTCAAAGACACCCCACACGAACAACATATCGCGCCATGAGCGAGTCTTGTAGCTAGCGACGGCGGTCTCGGCCTACGATTCTCGCAAGCGGGCGCATCATGGAACCCGCCACGAGGGCTTCAGCGCGCGCGACGGACCGCGGTGGGCGGAGGATCGGGGCTACGACCAGCGGCTCGGCGGCGACGAAGAGCGCGGCCGGGTCGGTTTTTTGAGCTCGGCACGGCACGACGCTGAGCGGGACCGCCGCCGGCGAGACGGAGGTGCTGGCGAGAGATCATGAGGCGGCAGGCCTCGCGGCGGGGGCAGCGGAGCACGGCGGAGGAGGGAGCGTCGGTCGTCAGCAACGCGCAGGCGCAGCTGGCGGAGAGAACTCGGTTGAGGCTTGGCGGAGGCAGGTGGCATGGGCGTGGCGGGGCTCAGCGGTATCCGTGGCGTGGCAGCCTCGGCCCAGGCATGAGGTCGGAGCGCCAAGGCTGATGATCTGACGCCGGAGGAGGGTAAGGGCGGCTAGGGAGGGGCGAGGCGAGAGGCGGAAGGCGGTCGGACTTGGGGAGAGGAGGAGGCGAGGAGGCCAGCGGCCGGTGGGTGTCTGGCGGCAGCGAGGTGCGGGGTGGCGAGCGTTGGCGAGGGCCGGGCGGGGAGGTGGTGGCCGAAGGGAAGGCGCGGAGAGGGCAGGAAGGTCGGCTCGGGGAGGTTGGTGGTAGCGTCGGGCTGGGGTTGTCGGGAAGGAAGGGTGAGGAAGAAGAAAGCAGGTGGGGGCGGGGTGGGACCAAGCGGGCCAGTGGTGGGACAGCTGTGGTGGGGCTCTGGGGTGTGCGTGCGTGTGGCCTCGTGTGGCTGGGGTGAGTGGGGTTGGGTTTGTGAGAGAGAGGGAGGGTGATAAGGTGGGGGGGAGGTGGCAGATTGGGATAGGTAGAGGGAGAGAGGAGGGGTGAGGTGGCGCGCTCTGATAGGCTAGGGTGAGGTGGAGGGTTGGTTTGGGTAGAATTCTGGGTAGCTGTAGGATTAGCAGGGTGGTTGGGTGGACCGATTGTTTTAAACTGGGGGTGGTCGTTGGTCGGGGCCTGATTCGCCCGCTAAAAATAAAATAAATTTTTATTTGTTTAATTGGACCGTTTGCAATCCGCTCGCGGGCCAAAACAAAATAATCCGGCGGCCCGGGTTTTGCGTTTGAATTAGGATGGGGCGTCTTAGAAAATAAAACAGGTTTTTGCGAAATAGTTTTAGACAAACAACATGATGATGACGATGCAATGCACAAATTCAACGCGATTTTCTAGTAGTGGTTTTGCGGGATGCCACAACTAGGAACAGGAAGAGGCATATACAAACCATGTGGATTAAGGCGAGACTTAGCTTTTTGACAAGTATTGCAGCGTGCCACAAATCTCTCAACATCTCGACGCATACGTGGCCAAAAGAAGTGTGTAGCAAGAACATCCTCCGTCTTCTTGACACCAAAGTGTCCCATCAATCCTCCTCCATGCGCCTCCTGTAACAACAAAAGACGAACAGAGCTATCCGGAATGCATAGTTTGTTAGCACGGAACACAAATCCATCATTGAAGACGAACTTGTTCCAAGTTCTACCATCTCTACAATTCTGCAACACATCTTTAAATTCAGCATCATGCACATATTGTTCCTTAATAGTTTCCAATCCAAATATTTTGAAGTCAAGTTGAGATAACAAAGCATAACGGCGTGACAAAGCATCAGCAATAATATTATCTTTACCCTTTTTGTGTTTGATAACATAAGGAAAGACTCAATAAATTCAACCCACTTTGCATGACGATTCAACTTAGCTTGACTACGAATATGCTTCAAAGATTCATGATCAGAATGAATAACAAATTCCTTAGGCCATAGATAATGTTGCCAAGTTTCTAATGTCGAACCAACATATAATTCTTTATCATAAGTAGAATAGTTCAGACTAGCCCCACTCAATTTCTCACTAAAATATGCAACATGTTTTCCCTCTTGTAATAACACCCCTCCCAAACCAATTCCACTAGCATCACATTCAAGCTCAAAAGTCTTAGTAAAATCAGGAAGTTGTAGTAAGGGAGCATGTGTTAGCTTATCTTTCAATATGACGAAGGCCTGTTGTTGTGCATCGCCCCAAACAAAGGGCACATCCTTCTTGGTAAGCTCATTCAGCGGTGCGGCAATTCATCCAAAGTCTTTGACAAAGCGCCTATAAAACCAGCGAGACCAAGAAAACTCCTCACTTGTGTGACCGTCTTGGGCTGCGGCCAATTCTCAATAGCTTCAATCTTGGCTGGATCCACTTCAATACCGTGATGTAACAACATAGCCAAGAAACTCAACTCGATTGGTGCAAAAGGTGCACTTCTCAAGGTTACCAAACAAGCGTGCATCACGTAAAGCATTGAAAACAACGTAAATGGTCCAAATGTTCCTCTAAAGATTTGCTATAAATCAGAATATCATCAAAGTAGACTACCACAAAGCGTCCAATGAAAGCACGTAAAACTTCGTTCATTAATCTCATGAAAGTGCTAGGTGCATTAGTTAAACCAAACGGCATTACTAACCACTCATATAAACCGAACTTAGTTTTAAATGCTGTTTTCCATTCATCTCCTAATTTCATACGAATCTGGTGGTAACCACTACGCAAATAAATCAATTTTAGAAAACATGGTAGAGCCACTCAATTCATCAAGCATGTCATCTAAACGTGGAATAGGATGACGATATCGAATAGTAATATTATTGATAGCTCTACAATCAGTACACATGCACGAAGAACCATCTTTCTTAGGCACCAAAATAATAGGAACAGCACAAGGGCTAAGGGACTCACGAATATGATCTCTGTCGAGTAGTTCCTGAATTTGGCGTTGTATCTCCTTTGTCTCCTCTGGATTGGTTCTATATGGCGCGCGGTTGGGCAACGTGGCACCAGGAATTAGATCAATTTGATGCTCAATTCCTCTAATAGGAGGTAGTCCTGGTGGCAACTCAGCGGGAAATACGTCCTCATATTCCTGCAAAAGGTTAGCAATAGCGGGTGGCAAAGAAGGAGGCATATCCTCAAATGAAAACAAAACCTCTTTGCATACAATTGCATAACATTGAGTATTGTTTACATCTAGTTCAGCAATATCAATTTTATTTGCAAGCATACATGGACTCTTCAAACGAATTTCAGTAGCATATGTAGAATCAGATTTAGTGTTCTTTGGTGGTATAAAATCTGCAGCAACAATCTGATTCTCACTTTTATTTTTCTCCTCAGTTTTAGCTCTACTAGCTCTAGCAAGATCATCTTTTAAAATCTGTTCGGGAGTCATAGGTTTTAGACCAATTTTCTTTCCATCATGCATAAGAGAATAGTGATTAGTTTTGCCATTATGAACAGATTCTCTATCAAATTGCCATGGTCTACCAAGTAACAAAGAACAAGCTTGCATAGGTACAACATCACAATCAACAAAATCAGAATATGTACCAATAGTAAAATGCACGCGTACCGTTCTTGTTACCTTGATCTTGCGAGAACTCTCAAACCATTGGATGTAGTATGAATGTGGGCGTTGTCTTGTTGGAAGCGCAAGCTTCTCTACCATGTCAACACTGGCCAGATTATTACAACTCCCTCCATCAATGATGATCCGTATAGCTCTTTCCTTGACAACACCACGTGTTTGGAACAGGTTGTGGCGTTGATCTTGCTCAGATTTGCTCAATTGCACACTCAACACACGTTGTGTAATTAAACTCTTGTATTGATCAGCAGCTTCAGCTCCCATTACCTCTGGCTCGTCATCATCATCAGAATTGTCTCCATCTCGAGCAGAAATAAGGGCTAGTGTATCTTCATCGAAGTCACTCGCGGAATCGTATTCACCATCTTCTCGCACCATCATCACACGTTGTGTTGTGCACTGTCTCTCAATATGACCAAAACCCCAGCACTTGCGGCATTGTATATCCTTAGTCTTACCCGTGGAAGCCATAGAAGATGCACTACGAGCAGGAGCATTGGATGATGGTGGAGGAGCAGCTGGAAATCTTGTGGTGGCCTTGGATGTGGTAGTAGCTGGAGGCGAATCACGAGGAGGCGCTGATTGTCGGGATGTCCAAGTGGATGTGCGACCTGCAGAATTATTAGTCCTCCTCCATGGTGTTTGGCGATCCTGCACTTCACGTTCAGCTTTGCAAGCAAGATGAAACAAGCGAGTGATAGAATTATATTCCTTATAATCTAATATGTGCTGAATGTCCTTGTTTAATCCACCAAAGAAACGTGCAAGCATTTGTTCATTAGATTCTACAAGACCACACCTAACCATCCCCGTTTGCAATTCCTGATAATACTCTTCTACAGAATTTTCCCTTGCTCTAAGCGTGTCAGATTCTTTAGTAAATCACGTTGATAAGTGGGAGGTACAAAACGAACACGCATAGCAGTTTTTAAAGCAGTCCAAGTACTAGGAATAGTAGTAGGATTTAAACGACAATACTCAGACCACCAGGGAAGCAAATTTAGTAAATTCACATGTAGCAGCACTAACACGCATATTCTCAGGATATTTTAAGCATGCAAAACGTTGTTCTACTTCCATCTCCCATGTAAGATATGCATCAGGATTATATTTACCCTCAAAAGATGGAATATTTAATTTAAGCTTTGCAACATGATCATCATCAAGACGCATCGGTGGAATGGCGTTGCGATAGTAATGTCGGGGCGACCAGCGGTACCGTGGAGGTTGTTCAACCTCCTCGTCAAACAGATCGTCGTCGCCGGGTCGTAGTAGTACCCGTAAATCTGTCCCCAATGTCGCAACAGCCACGGAAGTCGAGGAACGTCGACCGCAGCAGAGCGCCGGGGTGCGGCGGCAGCCGTACCGCATCCGAGCCGTGATCGAATGCGTCGTGCACCATGTGGGTGCGGTGTGCGGGCAATCGTTCAAGCTCCTTGAACCGAGCGTCAAGCTTGGCGTTGAAGGATTTCTCGAGTCCATCGATCTTGTCCACGGCGTTGGTGAGCTTGGTGTCAAACTCCCTAGGCGTGTCCACGTCTTCGGTGACGACCGAGGCGGAGAAGTGGGCATGTAGTTCTTCGTTCGTCATGGTGGCAGGGTTCATCGAAGTATCTGTCATGGTTAGTCCTTAAAAAGCACAGGTATATACTACAGGAATATGGTGGAAGTCACGCGTAATCCGTCAAGCAATATACGAAGCTCTTACAAGTTCTTACCAAACAGCAGGAAAAGGCGATGTGCAACCACGAGGATCAGTGGGTCCAGAGATTGAACCAAGCGATTACCAGGAGTCGAAACACCGCACGTGGAGAGTATCTGTGGAGCTCTGGGAAGGCTTAGCAAAGGGTCAGCAATTATCAAAACAGCAATGCAAAAGTTGAAAGAATGCTCAACGACGGTACTGTGCTGGTCCTAGGCTAGACCGTACTAGAGACGCGAGCCTAGATCACCAACGATGTCACGACGCGACACAACAAGCACTGTATGATGATATAGCACCCTGAAAAGCGATCCGAGATGCAGAAAATCACTATGATGGCGAGTGTCTAGAACTGATCTACGGGGTCTAAAAAGAGGTTAGCCCCCAAAAATTTTTTTCGAAATTTTTTATTTTGCTCGAAGCGCAGCAGCGTAAAAAATATCGCTATAACGGCCAATGGAGAAAAGTGATCCCGGGTGAAAATAGTATAGCAGAAAAAATTTTGAGGCGGTTCGGACTTCTGACCGGACTTCGACCGATTTTTTTTTTTTTTTTTTGCTCTCCTTCTGGACTTACGACCGGACTCTTAGCTCGACACGGACTTTAGCTGAACACGGAAACAGCAAAGAAGGAAAGTCAAAAGAAATAACGAGAAACAAAGTAACTCTACTCGGACTCGTGCCAGAAAAAAACTGATCGGATCCGTGTCGCGGTAGGAAGGCGGTGGCGGAGTATTAGGGTTTTATGGTGGCGGTATATGGCGGAATATGGTGGCAGGGTATATGGCGGTGATCGGCGAGTGTGGTGGTGACTAGTATGATCGAACTCGAAACTCTAAGGGACGAGACACTAAGACCAGCAACTCGGCCGACGATGTAGACACAAATTCAACAATGCAAAACTGAAAAGATAATGCGAGGCGTAGATTGGTTATGGGATGGATCTAAACTCTAATCGTGTTTTGGCTTTTTTTGGGTTATAGGTAAAAACAGATCTAATCTCTGAAAACAGTAAAATCTCACCGAGCAACCTGAAATCGATACCACTTGATAGGGCAAAGGTGTCCGATCTTTCGATGAGATGGCGATAATCGATTTGGTGGAGTTCGGGCTTGACGATCCGACTACGTGCGAGCACGGCGCCAATGCAATCGCTAGGCCAATCTCACGGAGGTTACCGATCCTGCGTGAACACGATCACCGACCAGCGAGGTCTTAATTCCTACGAAATCGAGAACAAGTAAGAACCAATATTGCAATCAAGATATTGCGGATTAAGAGGAAAGCTTTATTGAAAGAGGTGGGATCCTGAATAGGTGCGAAGTACAAGAGGCCTCTGCGACGCTCGAGCCTTGGCGAAGTTGCGACTATGGCTAACTTAATGTCTAAACAAAATCCGAGTCTAAAGGTTCGGCTATGGGCGTATCTAAGGCGAAAAGGTGGGGTTTCGGCCAGCCATGGAAGTGGTGGCCGAATCCAACCCTAAAAGTTCTTTTCCCCTCAAATACGGACTCTAAAAAGTGGCTAATTAAAATCCTATGAAAATTACATGGGCCTGGCCCAAAATAAAGGTGTCGCAGCACCATATTATGCTATGGACGAATTCGTAAAGTATTGATCTTGAATATTTCGTCCAAGCCTTCTTTCTTCATTATGGTGGCCTCAAAGTTCTGAAATCTTCATCCGTGGCCTTCTCTTGGATCATCACATGCTTGCTGCCATCACCATGCATGGCCATGCTCCAATGCTTGTCCCTCTCATCCATGCTCGGTCCATCATTCCTAAGAGTAAGAAACATTTCTGATTTAGGCAGCATCATATTCTCATGTATGTAAGGAATAGTTCCAAGAAACGAAAGTACCTGATAGTTCAGTTGTTTGGCACGAGATCTTGTGATGGGTCCTTGTATGTGTGTTGCTGTAGGTACAACGGTTGTATCAATAGTAGGGATGTCCACATCATTGACCAAGTGCACTCCGATGAGATCGACAAACGCTAAGATTTTACCACAGGTTTGTTTCGGATCAGGATTGGGACCTCCATTACAAGTATCATTTTGTGCGTCCCAAATGTACCAAAAACCAACAGCTAAAACTGTATCATGTAGATCACTTGAACGAGAGAACGAGAGAGGAAGTCAAAGAGCCATTGCTTGTGAGTAGAGAAAGCTTTCCTATCTAGCTTGAGAGGCATATGCAATTTAACTTCTCTCCACATGGTAAGTGTGAACTGACAAGTAAGCAAGGAGTGCTCAATTCCTTCGAATCTGCCATAAAAGATGCACGTAGTAGATTCCAGGACACGCCGTTTGCAAAGCTGGAAACCACTCGGAAGACAATCATGCACGCAATCTCCCAAGATCAATTAATATTTTGCCGGGTGACTTGATCTTCCAAATTAATTTCTACTTCTTTTCACTATTCATCCAATTAGAGCTGATTCATGTTCCGGTTCTGCTCCTTGCTCGAATGAACTTTGCCTATCTAGCTAGAAAATAGCCAAACCGTACAATGAACGTACCATGCCGTATATAAGACCAACTGACATAATCCATGACAAAGCGATGAGAGATAGGAATCTGGAGTATTTCTTCTATCGTCGCTGGTTTAAAAAAAGCACGTACATTCTCATGATTTCATGTCCCTTCCTCCTCATTCATAAGGCAATGTAATGTAGCTAAGGGAGGGATAGGAGATAGTACGGACCGGATTACCTTAGGAGGAAATCGAGGTATCCAGTTATCCGTCATAATCTTGACAGTTTTTCCATCTCCGATTCCCCAACGAATTCCTTAATAGAGTAGCTCCCTGCCATGGAGAAGACTCTTGTGTCGGCTTTGTATATAAAGCCTCCTGGTCCGGAGAAACTCGATAGATTCGAATACAGAAGATCGGAAAACAAAGTTTTGAACTCGTACATGATTGGAAAGAATTTGGACCTAGGGACTCTGGATCTATCGGTCTGTCATACTCATTTTTCTATGTCAGGATACGGTATTTCAGCTCACGCTTGAGTGGTTTTTCCTGTTTTTCCTTCAATTCTTATTCAGGATCTCAAATGTTTTATCCAAACTATCCAAGGAGAAAACCATAGTACTCCTATTATACTTTTCTATCTATAACCTTAAAAAAAATATTTTTTTGTCTGTCTTCGCCACTACTCACGGCGCGATGGAGATCGAGAGGGCGTGGCGTGGCAAGCGCCAAAGCAAGAGTCTACCATCAAACCACATGGTATATGTGGGGAGCAATCTACCAAAAAAAAAAGGGTCTACCATCGAGATAAGGAACACTACGAATAACCGCGCGCGACTGTCACGAGACGTGTCTGTACCCACAGACAAAACGGTCACGGTCTACAGATACAAAGGTAAGCGACAAGGCCAGACTCCTTGCTCTTAGCAAAGTAACCACATAAAAATTCTCAGAGGCAAGACTACAGGTGACCGATATGTTTATTCTGGACAGCGTGACACGACAGAGGCGCTGGTTGGAAATAACGACCGTTCGAGCTGAATCGATCCAGGCCCAGACTGAGATTGGCGTACTGTCACCCCTTGATTCTTGCAAATTATTGCAGGGAGGGAAGCAACGGTGCGTTCATAGTCAAGCAATGGTGGTAGTAACACGTCGACTCGCTGTCGAGGTGTGCTTCGGTCCCTCTCCCCCTCTATACTTATGGGCCGTTTTATTTATTTTTTGACCCGTCGAAACTTATATTAAAATCACATATATTTTGTATATGTGTATTTGGTCGAACTGGATATAATCCACGTCCCGGTCAGCTGATTTCACCTTTCATTATCGCGATCTACGTTTTTGCATGCTATATTTTAATTTTTTTGTTGTTTTTATATAACTTTCGATTTTTGCCTTCCGCAGGCATATGAGTATACGTATATGGTGGGTATACGTCTAAAAGGATCCTATGAACTTTGGATAGGTTCCTCCGGTCCTCTAAACAATCCGTATCAAATTTTTGTTTATCAAAATTTAAAAGAAGAGAGGGCCGGGAGAGGGGACCGAAGCAAAAGTGCTCGCTGTTGCGTGTGTATGCACACACTGTTGACTCGACGGCAATACCAGTCAAACCGAGCTGAGCTCAGTCGCGCGTGCGGGATGACAAGACCAGCTCACGGCCAACGCCGTACGTGGACAAATCTGCACGCCCACTACAGCTATCGTATCATCAGCGGGAATAGTTGGAGTATATGTCAATCATCTACTACTATTACTATGGGAATTAAAACGCACTACAGGAATGGCCAGATGCGCCGACGGCCAAACGTCGGAGCCGTCGGCGTAGCACCGCACCAGGCCAACCCAACAGGCCAGCCCTCGGCGTAGCCCAGCCGTCGGCGTAGTATGCACTACACCGACGGTCACCCTCGGCGTAGCGGAGGCCCTCGGCGTAGTATGCACATCGGCCAGCACGTACGGCGCGCTAACGGTGTCGTCGGTTAGGCCGACGGCGACCCTCGGCATAGCCTACGCCGACAGCCACCCTCGGCGTACCATCAAAGTACGCCGACGGTCACCCTCGGCGTAGCCTTATGTATTTTTCATTTATTTTGTATTTGTATCAATTATTTATATATTTTTTTATTAATTGGATAATTTCGTACACTTTGAATAGCAGCCTACACGTCCACATGAAATATCGTTGCGAATCTTCTCACACCCCGAGAAATTTCTATATATTTGTAAGTGTTATTATCGCATGTGGTTCTCAATAGCACTCACCATGACCACATGAAGTGCTTGCATGTGTCCCCCCTCGCATGCATGCGCTCTAACCTAGAGGCGAAGGTTCCGTACCGTATGAGGGGGGAATCTCCCCGTTTAGGTGAAACCGGGTAGGATAGTGCCCCAACTTGTGAACCAACATGGTTTTACATCACCCTATGACCTAAACAAACATAAAACAAGAGAGAGCTACGCCGGGATACCCCGGTGAGAGGAACGTCTAGGGGGGTAGAAGATCCGAGTGTGCACAGATCAGGGTTTCGCCGGAGGAAGACTACGAGAACATCGGAATCAGATGAAAACTTGCATGTGTCCATAGCATATGTGTGTGAGTGTGGTGAGAGGTTGGTATAGGTGCTTGCATGTGTCCCTCCTCGCATGCATGCGCTCTAACCTAGAAGCGAAGGTTCCGGACCCAGTAAAAGGGGTAATCTCCCCGTGTAGGTAAAACTGGGTAGGATAGTGCCCCAACTTGTGAACCAACATGGTTTTACATCACCCTATGACCTAAACAAACACAAAACAAGAGAGAGCTACGCTGGGCTACCCCTGTGAGAGGAACGTCTAGGGGGGTAGACGATCCGAGTGTGCACAGATCAGGGTTTCGCCGGAGGAAGACCACGAGAACATCGGAACCAGACGAGAAGTTGCATGTGTCCCTAGCATATGTGTGTGAGTGTGGTGAGAGGTTGGTATAGGTGCTTGCATGTGTCCCTCCTCGCATGCATGCTCTCTAACCTAGAAGCGAAGGTTCCGGACCCAGTATAAGGGGGAATCTCCCCGTGTAGGTGAAACCGGGTAGGATAGTGCCCCAACTTGTGAACCAACATGGTTTTACATCACCCTATGACCTAAACAAACACAAAACAAGAGAGAGCTATGCCGGGCTACCCCTGTCAGAGGAACGTCTAGGGGGTAGACGATCCGAGCGTCTGCATCGAGGTTTCACGGGAGGAAGACCACGAACATCTAATCAGATGAAAACTTGCATGTGTCCCTAGCATATGTGTGTGAGTGTGGTGAGAGGTTGGTATAGGTGCTTGCATGTGTCCCTCCTCGCATGCATGCGCTCTAACCTAGAGGCGAAGGTTCCGGACCCGTATAAGGGGGGAATCTCCTCGTTTAGGTGAAACCGGGTAGGATAGTGCCCCAACTTGTGAACCAACATGGTTTTACATCACCCTATGACCTAAACAAACACAAAACAAGAGAGAGCTACGCCGGGCTACCCCTGTCAGAGGAACGTCTAGGGGGGTAGACGATCCGAGTGTGCACTGCGATCAGGGTTTCGCCGGAGGAAGACCACGAGAACATCGGAATCAGATGAAAACTTGCATGTGTCCCTAGCATATGTGTGTGAGTGTGGTGAGAGGTTGGTATAGGTGCTTGCATGTGTCCCCCCTCGCATGCATGCGCTCTAACCTAGAAGCGAAGGTTCCAGACCCAGTATAAGGGGGAATCTCCCCGTGTAGGTGAAACCGGGTAGGATAGTGCCCCAACTTGTGAACCAACATGGTTTTACATCACCCTATGACCTAATCAAACACAAAACAAGAGAGAGCTACGCCGGGCTACCCCTGTGAGAGGAACGTCTAGGGGGATAAACGATCCGAGCGTGCACAGATTAGGGTTTCGCCGAAGGAAGACCACGAGAACATCGGAATCAGATGAAAACTTGCATGTGTCCCTAGCATGTGTGTGTGAGTGTGGTGATAGGTTGGTATAGGTGCTTGCATGTGTCCCTCCTCGCATGCATGCGCTCTAACCTAGAAGCGAAGGTTCCGGACCCAGTATAAGGGGGAATCTCCCCGTGTAGGTGAAACCGGGTAGGATAGTGCCCCAACTTGTGAACCAACATGGTTTTACATCACCCTATGACCTAAACAAACACAAAACAAGAGAGAGCTACACCGGGCTACCCCTGTGAGAGGAACGTCTAGGGGGGTAGACGATCCGAGTGTGCACAGATCAGGGTTTCGCCGGAGGAAGACCACGAGAACATCGGAATCAGACGAGAACTTGCATGTGTCCCTAGCATATGTCTGTGAGTGTGGTGAGAGGTTGGTATAGGTGCTTGCATGTGTCCCTCCTCGCATGCATGCGCTCTAACCTAGAAGCGAAGGTTCCGGACCCAGTATAAGGGGGAATCTCCCCGTGTAGGTGAAACCGGGTAGGATAGTGCCCCAACTTGTGAACCAACATGGTTTTACATCACCCTATGACCTAAACAAACACAAAACAAGAGAGAGCTACGCCGGGCTACCCCTGTCAGAGGAACGTCTATGGGGGTAGACGATCCGAGCGTGCACACGTCAGGGTTTCGCCGGAGGAAGTCCACGAGAACATCGAAATCAGACGAGAACTTGCATGTGTCCCTAGCATATGTGTGTGAGTGTGGTGAGAGGTTGGTATAGGTGCTTGCATGTGTCCCCCCTCGCATGCATGCGCTCTAACCTAGTGGCGAAGGTTCCGTACCCAGTTAAAGGGGGAATCTCCCCGTTTAGGTGAAACCGGGTAGGATAGTGCCCCAACTTGTGAAACAACATGGTTTTACATCACCCTATGACCTAAACAAACACAAAACAAGAGAGAGATACGCCGGGCTACGGCTGTCAGAGGAACGTCTAGGGGGGTAGACAATCCGAGCGTGCACAGATCAGGGATTCGCCGGAGGAAGACCACGAGAACATCGGAATCAGATGAAAACTTGCATGTGTCCCTAGCATATGTGTGTGAGTGTGGTGAGAGGTTGGTATAGGTGCTTGCATGTGTCGCCCCTCGCATGCATGCGCACTAACCTAGAGGCGAAGGTTCCGGACCCAGTATGAGGGGGGAATCTCCCCGTGTAGGTGAAACCGGGTAGGATAGTGCCCCAACTTGTGAACCAACATGGTTTTACATCACCCTATGACCTAAACAAACACAAAACAAGAGAGAGCTACGCCGGGCTACCCATGTCAGAGGAACGTCTAGGGGGTAGGCAGCGTGCAGATCGTGGTTCATGGGAGGAAGACCACGAGAACATCGGAATCAGACGAGAACTTGCATGTGTCCCTAGCATATGTGTGTGAGTGTGGTGAGAGGTTGGTATAGGTGCTTGCATGTTTCCCCCCTCGCATGCATGCGCTCTAACCTAGTGGCGAAGGTTCCGTACCCAGTATAAGGGGGAATCTCCCCGTTTAGGTGAAACCGGGTAGGATAGTGCCCCAACTTGTGAACCAACATGGTTTTACATCACCCTATGAACTAACAAACACAAAACAAGAGAGAGCTACGCCGGGCTACCCCTGTCAGAGGAACGTCTAGGGGGGTAGACGATCCGAGTGTGCACAGAGATCAAGGTTTCGCCGGAGGAAGACCACGAGAACGTCGGAATCAGACGATAACTTGCATGTGTCCCTAGCATATGTGTGTGAGTGTGGTGAGAGGTTGGTATAGGTGCTTGCATGTGTCCCCCCTCGCATGCATGCGCTCTAACCTAGAGGCGAAGGTTCCGGACCCAGTATGAGGGGGGAATCTCCCCGTGTAGGTGAAACCGGGTAGGATAGTGCCCCAACTTGTGAACCAACATGGTTTTACATCACCCTATGACCTAAACAAACAAAAAACAAGAGAGAGCTACGTCGGGCTACCCCTGTCAGAGGAACGTCTAGGGGGGTAGACGATCCGGCGTCTGCAGATCGTGGTTTCACGGAGGAAGACCACGAGAACATCGGAATCGACGAGAACTTGCATGTGTCCCTAGCATATGTGTGTGAGTGTGGTGAGAGGTTGGTATAGGTGCTTGCATGTGTCCCCTCGCATGCATGCGCTCTAACCTAGAGGCGAAGGTTAGTACCCAGTATAAGGGGAATCTCCCGCTTAGGTGAAACCGGGTAGGATAGTGCCCCAACTTGTGAACCAACATGGTTTTACATCACCCTATGACCTAAACAAACACAAAACAAGAGAGAGATACGCCGGGCTACCCCTTTCAGAACAACGTCTAGGGGGTAGACGATCCGAGCGTGCAAAGATCAGGGTTTCGCCGGAGGAAGACCACGAGAACATCGGAATCAGACGAGAACTTGCATGTGTCCCTAGCATATGTGTGTGAGTGTGGTGAGAGGTTGGTATAGGTGCTTGCATGTGTCCCCCCTCGCATGCATGCGCTCTAACCTAGAGGCGAAGGTTCCGTACCCGTATAAGGGGGGAATCTCCCCGTTTAGGTGAAACCGGGTAGGATAGTGCCCCAACTTGTGAACCAACATGGTTTTACATCACCCTATGACCTAAACAAACACAAAACAAGAGAGAGCTACGCCGGGCTACCCCTGTCAGAGGAACGTCTAGGGGGGTAGACGATCCGGCGTCTGCAGATCGTGGTTTTGGGAGGAAGACCACGAGAACATCGGAATCAGACGAGAACTTGCATGTGTCCCTAGCATATGTGTGTGAGTGTGGTGAGAGGTTGGTATAGGTGAGTGCTTGCGAACATTAGGTTGATGCCGCTGCCGCCGTCCATGAAGACGCGACTCATCTCGAAGCCTCCGATCTGCGCCCAAAGACTGTGGCAAAGATGACTGGGCGAGGATCCGCAAGGGTGATCCGCGCGAGTGAATGTGATGCAGGGCTCCGATCCGCTGAGGTACTCAGGGATTGCAGGCGGAGTTGCCACGGCCAAGTTGATTTTTCGGGTGATTTTCTTCTGCACCCTATTTGTCGGGCGTCCCTTCTGTATCATATTGAGTGCTCCTTTTGGTGGGGGGTATGGGACCCCGGCGTTGTTTTGCGCTGGTGTGACTGGTTGATTTGGGTTCCCAATAGGCGGCGGTGGAGGAGCTCCGTGTGCTATTTCACCTGGCGCAGGTGTGTTTCCGAATGCAGGGATTGGAGCTTGTTGCCTCATCTGCACCATGCTTTCGCTGAGTTTCTGGAACTCGCGGCATTCCTTGAGCATGTGGCTAGCTTTCTTTTTGCCATCTTGTTTGTCGATGTAGAAGTGGATGGTGCATGGACCCGAAAGTTTGTCGAATGCTGAGGGTCCGTTGTCGCGCTGCTACAGCTCGCGTTGGTCGTCCGCTGTCGCGAAGTTCGCTAGGTATCCTCCGCCGCTATGTTGTCATTACGGCGGTCGGCGTAGCTACCGCGACCATGTCGGGTCCGTCGTGGTCTCATAGACGCGATCTCCTCTTGCTGCGGCGTTGCGTCTTCGGCCGTAGTCGTCCTCTTCATCGATTGCGCCACTGGATGCAATCTTCGTCGCCTTAGCCCATGTGGCGATTTCCATGAGCTGGTCGAGTGTCTTGGGCTTTACACGTCCAAGTTTCTCCTTGAAGTCGGGCGTTTGACGCCGCCCTCGAAGCGTCGATGGCCCACTCTTCGAGATGTGTCGCGGAGTTCTTGGTTGTAGACCAGCGTAGTATGTACGAGCGAATAGATTCACCCGTTCTCGAGTGCAGGCTCGCAATTCTTCAATTGAGGCGGCCTCTTCTGGTGCCTTTGAATTTTCGGATGAAGCATGAAGCTCCTCCCGCCTTCGGATGGATCGATGATAGGCTAAGCCGGACCAGCTGCGCTCGTTAGCTGCAATGAAGGCATTGCATGGCGGTTTCTTTGTTGCCTCCGTGAAGCTTGACGGATGAGATGGTCACCGAGCGTGACTTTGGATCTTGTGTGCCGTTGAACAGATTGAGTATCCGGCGAAGCTTGAAGTTGAAGTTGCGTGGCATCCGTGTTCGCCGGACGGATCTTTGAAGCATCGAGCCCCAGAGTTCTCATTCGTCTTCATCCATCTCGCATTCAGACGAGCATGCGCGTTTAGCGCGTGCTTTATCGATCTTGCGCTGTGTAAGCTTGTCTCTGGCGTCGTAGTCGCTTTTATGGCGGTGCGAGCTCTTCTTCCTTCGAGTAAGATCGTGCTCCTCTTCCTCTTCGGATGAGGGTGGGACTCGCCGCTGGCCGGAGCTTTCTTCTTCGGTTCGCAGAGGCTTCGTGGAGCGCAGCTCCGATTAGTCCTAGTCCGGTGAGTGCGGACCTATGCATGGACCTTTTAGGGTCCCCCTCCGAAGGTGGGTGAGCCGCGAGATACGCAGTGGCTGTCATGATCGCAGCTTGTGGCGTCTTCGGGATGATGTTGCCGTTAGCGTCCATATCCATGAACGATGTGTGGAGAGTTCGTCACGCCACGGTTCCTTGGGGTCCATGTTTTCCACCCGAGAGCGTGCTTGTTTCCCGATTTCGGTTGTGCTAGAGTCGGGTCCCATGGCGGAGAGCGGCTCGTCACAAGACCGACTCGAGAGCGCTTGCTTGTGTTTGTCGAGCGCCTCCGCATCTTGACTTGCTTCTTGTGCTCCTCGATGAGGAGGTAGTGGTATGCCCTCGCAGACACGTGGGGAGTCCAGAGGTAGGACTATTTCTCCCGCGACGGCGTGCGTGCTTCACCCATCCTTCTTTGCTAAGTTGGATGAGGTGGCCATTTTTCCGCTCCCGTTCGCTTCTGCCCCGCGGGTTAGGGTTGGCGGCGGTTAGCGCTTCCTCGTCGGTTTGGATGATCGCGCACACGATAGCGCTGCAGATTGGTTATCGCCGCAGCTTTCGGATCCGGAACCGTAGGTCCCTTCATCCAAGGTGGATCGCGCAGATCGGAGTTGCATTGCCATCAGAGAACTCATCTGTTGATGGTGACGGCGTAGCACGGATGTGGCCACGGCGGGCACGATTACCGCACGGGCACCCACTCGTGGAGGCGGAGGGTGTCATTGTCCCACCCGGAAGCGGTTTCCGAACAAGATTTCGAGTCCGTCGCCTACGGGCTCGAAATCCTTCATGGTATTCTGCGAGTGGGAGGTGAAGTCGAAAGTGCCGAAGAGGAGGTGATTTTCCGTCGCCGCGGAGTTGTAGATCGATCGGGTCGGAACCGTCACGACCGCATAATCAGCAGCCCCAATTCCCACAGACGGCCCCAATTGACGAGGTTTGATCTCGTCAATGCCCATTGTTATGGACTTGGGTTTTGGAGAAGATGGGGATGCTGGAGATCGTGGCACGGTTAACAGACAAGCAACCAGGGGACATGAGATTTACCCAGGTTCAGGCCCCCGGAGGGAAAACCCTACTCCTGCTTGTCTGCTCTTTGATTACGGCGGAACCGAAGGTTACATGGTACGTAGATTCGATCTGGCGTGGATGCGTGTGCGAAAGTATGAGTCGAGTTGCCCTAGGACGTGCCCTCCTAGACTTTATATAGACTTAGGCAGGTCCCGGGCGTAGTCCTAGTCGGTTACAAGTTCTAGGATTTTACCCCTTTGAATTTCCTATCTCCTCTAGTCTTGCTCTCCAAGGATCCGAAGACGTCATGGGCCTTGGCCACCCGAAAATCTTCATGGGCCAGCGTATGTCTGCCGTGGGCCTTCCTTGGGCTGGACTAGGTATGCTGAAGTTACGTACCCGTAGGGTATAACCATGCCACTTGCATGTGTCCCTCCTCGCATGCATGCGCTCTAACCTAGAAGCGAAGGTTCTGGACCCAGTATAAGGGGGAATCTCCCCGTGTAGGTGAAACCGGATAGGATAGTGCCCCAACTTGTGAACCAACATGGTTTTACATCACCCTATGACCTAAACAAACACAAAACAAGAGAGAGCTACGCCGGGCAACCCCTGTCAGAGGAACGTCTAGGGGGGTAGACGATCCGAGCGTGCATAGATCAGGGTTTCGCTGGAGGAAGACCACGAGAACATCGGAATCAGACGAGAACTTGCATGTGTCCCTAGCATATGTGTGTGAGTGTGGTGAGAGGTTGGTATAGGTGCTTGCATGTGTCCCCCCTCGCATGCATGCGCTCTAACCTAGAGGCGAAGGTTCCGTACCCAGTATAAGGGAGAATCTCCCCGTTTAGGTGAAACCGGGTAGGATAGTGCCCCAACTTGTGAACCAACATGGTTTTACATCACCCTATGACCTAAACAAACACAAAACAAGAGAGAGCTATGCCGGCTACCCCTGTCAGAGGAACGTCTAGGGGGGTAGACGATCCGAGTGTGCACAGAGATCAGGGTTTCGCCGGAGGAAGACCACGAGAACATCGGAATCAGACGAGAACTTGCATGTGTCCCTAGCATATGTGTGTGAGTGTGGTGAGAGGTTGGTATAGGTGCTTGCATGTGTCCCCCCTCGCATGCATGTGCTCTAACCTAGAGGCGAAGGTTCGGACCCAGTATGAGGGGGGAATCTCCCCGAGTAGGTGAAACCGGGTAGGATAGTGCCCCAACTTGTGAACCAACATGGTTTTACATCACCCTATGACCTAAACAAACACAAAACAAGAGACATCTACGCCGGTCTACCCCTGTCAGAGGAACGTCTAGGGGGGTAGACGATCCGAGCGTGCACAGATCAGGGTTTCGCCGGAGGAAGACCACGAGAACATCGGAATCAGACGAGAACTTGCATGTGTCCCTAGCATGTGTGTGTGAGTGTGGTGAGAGGTTGGTATAGGTGCTTGCATGTGTCCCCCCTCGCATGCATGCGCTCTAACCTAGAGGCGAAGGTTCCACCAGATAAGGGGAATCTCCCGCTTAGGTGAAACCGCAGGATAGTGCCCCAACTTGTGAACCAACATGGTTTTACATCACCCTATGACCTAAACAAACACAAAACAAGAGAGAGCTACGCTGGCTACCCCGTGAGAGGAACGCCTAGGGGATAGACGATCCGAAAGGCATGCATCAGGTTTCACGAGGAAGACCACGAGAACATCGGAATCAGATGAAAACTTGCATGTGTCCCTAGCATGTGTGTGTGAGTGTGGTGATAGGTTGGTATAGGTGCTTGCATGTGTCTCTCCTCGCATGCATGCGCTCTAACCTAGAAGCGAAGGTTCCGGACCCAGTATAAGGGGGAATCTCCCCGTGTAGGTGAAACCGGATAGGATAGTGCCCCAACTTGTGAACCAACATGGTTTTACATCACCCTATGACCTAAACAAACACAAAACAAGAGAGAGATACACCGGGCTACCCCTGTGAGAGGAACGTCTAGGGGGGTAGACGATCCGAGTGTGCACAGATCAGGGTTTCGCCGGAGGAAGACCACGAGAACATTGGAATCAGACGAGAACTTGCATGTGTCCCTAGCATATGTCTGTGAGTGTGGTGAGAGGTTGGTATAGGTGCTTGCATGTGTCCCTCCTCGCATGCATGCGCTCTAACCTAGAAGCGAAGGTTCCGGACCCAGTATAAGGGGGAATCTCCCCGTGTAGGTGAAACCGGATAGGATAGTGCCCCAACTTGTGAACCAACATGGTTTTACATCACCCTATGACCTAAACAAACACAAAACAAGAGAGAGCTATGCCGGGCTACCCCGCCGAGGAACGCCTAGGGGGTGACGATCCGAGATGCACAAGTCGTGGTCACGGAGGAAGTCCACGAGAACATCGGAATCAGACGAGAACTTGCATGTATCCCTAGCATATGTGTGTGAGTGTGGTGAGAGGTTGGTATAGGTGCTTGCATGTGTCAACCCTCGCATGCATGCGCTCTAACCTAGTGGCGAAGGTTCCGTACCCAGTATAAGGGGGAATCTCCCCGTCTAGGTGAAACCGGGTAGGATAGTGCCCCAACTTGTGAACCAACATGGTTTTACATCACCCTATGACCTAAACAAACACAAAACAAGAGAGAGCTATGCCGGGCTACCCTCGTGAGGAACGCCTAGGGGGGACGATCCAAGCGTGCAGCATCGTGGTTTCACGAGGAAGACCACGAGAACATCTAATGACGAGAACTTTCATGTGTCCCTAGCATATGTGTGTGAGTGTGGTGAGAGGTTGGTATAGGTGCTTTCATGTGTCCCCCCTCGCATGCATGCGCTCTAACCTAGAGGCGAAGGTTCCGTACCCAGTATAAGGGGGAATCTCCCCGTTTAGGTGAAACCGGGTAGGATAGTGCCCCAACTTGTGAACCAACATGGTTTTACATCACCCTATGACCTAAACAAACACAAAACAAGAGATAGGTACGCCGGGCTACCCCTGTGAGAGGAACGTCTAGGGGGGTAGACGATCCGAGCGTGCACAGAGATCAGGGTTTCGCCGGAGGAAGACCACGAGAACATCGGAATCAGACGAGAACTTGCATGTGTCCCTAGCATGTGTGTGTGAGTGTGCTGAGAGGTTGGTATAGGTGCTTGCATGTGTCCCCCATCTCATGCATGCGCTCTAGCCTAGAGGCGATGGTTTCGTACCCAGTATAAGGAGGAATCTCCCCGTTTAGGTGAAACCGGGTAGGATAGTGCCCCAACTTGTGAACCAACATAGTTTTACATCACCCTATGACCTAAACAAACACAAAACAAGAGACATCTACGCCGGGCTACCCCTGTCAGAGGAACGTCTAGTGGGGTAGACGATCCGAGCGTGCACAGATCAGGGTTTCGCCGGAGGAAGACCACGAGAACATCGGAATCAGACGAGAACTTGCATGTGTCCCTAGCATGTGTGTGTGAGTGTGGTGAGAGGTTGTTATAGGTGCTTGCATGTGTCCCCCCTCGCATGCATGCGCCCTAACCTAGAGGCGAAGGTTCCACCAGATAAGGGGAATCTCCCGCTTAGGTGAAACGGGGATAGTGCCCCAACTTGTGAACCAACATGGTTTTACATCACCCTATGACCTAAACAAACACAAAACAAGAGAGAGCTATGCCGGTATACCCCTGTGAGAGGAACGTCTAGGGGGATAGACGATCCGGCGTGCATGATCGTGGTTTCACGGAGGAAGATCACGAGAACATCTAAGGATGAAAACTTGCATGTGTCCCTAGCATGTGTGTGTGAGTGTGGTGATAGGTTGGTATAGGTGCTTGCATGTGTCCCTCCTCGCATGCATGCGCTCTAACCTAGAAGCGAAGGTTCCGGACCCAGTATAAGGGGGAATCTCCCCGTGTAGGTGAAACCGGGTAGGATAGTGCCCCAACTTGTGAACCAACATGGTTTTACATCACCCTATGACCTAAACAAACACAAAACAAGAGATATATACACCGGGCTACCCCTGTGAGAGGAACGTCTAGGGGGGTAGACGATCCGAGTGTGCACAGATCAGGGTTTCGCCGGAGGAAGACCACGAGAACATCGGAATCAGACGAGAACTTGCATGTGTCCCTAGCATGTGTGTGTGAGTGTGGTGAGAGGTTGGTATAGGTGCTTGCATGTGTCCCCCATCTCATGCATGCGCTCTAACCTAGAGGCGATGGTTCCGTACCCAGTATAAGGAGGAATCTCCCCGTTTAGGTGAAACCGAGTAGGATAGTGCCCCAACTTGTGAACCAATATGGTTTTACATCACCCTATGACCTAAACAAACACAAAACAAGAGAAAGCTACGCCGGGCTACCCCTGTGAGAGGAACGTCTAGGGGGGTAGACGATCCGAGCGTGCACAGAGATCAGGGTTTCGCCGGAGGAAGACCACGAGAACATCGGAATCAGACGAGAACTTGCATGTGTCCCTAGCATGTGTGTGTGAGTGTGCTGAGAGGTTGGTATAGGTGCTTGCATGTGTCCCCCATCTCATGCATGCGCTCTAGCCTAGAGGCGATGGTTTCTGCACTCCAAGATAAGGAGGAATCTCCCGCTTAGGTGAAACCGGTAGGATAGTGCCCCAACTTGTGAACCAACATAGTTTTACATCACCCTATGACCTAAACAAACACAAAACAAGAGACATCTACGGGCTACCCGCCGAGGAACGCCTAGTGGGTAGACGATCCGATGCATGCATCGTGGTTTCACGGAGGAAGACCACGAGAACATCGGAATCAGACGAGAACTTGCATGTGTCCCTAGCATGTGTGTGTGAGTGTGGTGAGAGGTTGGTATAGGTGCTTGCATGTGTCCCCCCTCGCATGCATGCGCCCTAACCTAGAGGCGAAGGTTCCGTACCCAGTATAAGGGGGAATCTCCCCGTTTAGGTGAAACGGGTAGGATAGTGCCCCAACTTGTGAACCAACATGGTTTTACATCACCCTATGACCTAAACAAACACAAAACAAGAGAGAGCTACGCCGGGCTACCCCTGTGAGAGGAACGTCTAGGGGGATAGACGATCCGAGCGTGCACAGATCAGGGTTTCGCCGGAGGAAGACCACGAGAACATCGGAATCAGATGAAAACTTGCATGTGTCCCTAGCATGTGTGTGTGAGTGTGGTGATAGGTTGGTATAGGTGCTTGCATGTGTCCCTCCTCGCATGCATGCGCTCTAACCTAGAAGCGAAGGTTCCGACCCAAAGATATAAGGGGAATCTCCCCGTGTAGGTGAAACCGGGTAGGATAGTGCCCCAACTTGTGAACCAACATGGTTTTACATCACCCTATGACCTAAACAAACACAAAACAAGAGAGATATACACCGGGCTACCCCTGTGAGAGGAACGTCTAGGGGGGTAGACGATCCGAGTGTGCACAGATCAGGGTTTCGCCGGAGGAAGACCACGAGAACATCGGAATCAGACGAGAACTTGCATGTGTCCCGAGCATATGTCTGTGAGTGTGGTGAGAGGTTGGTATAGGTGCTTGCATGTGTCCCTCCTCGCATGCATGCGCTCTAACCTAGAAGCGAAGGTTCCGGACCTAGTATAAGGGGGAATCTCCCCGTGTAGGTGAAACCGGGTAGGATAGTGCCCCAACTTGTGAACCAACATGGTTTTACATCACCCTATGACCTAAACAAACACAAAACAAGAGAAATCTACGCCGGGCTACCCCTGTCAGAGGAACGTCTAGGGGGGTAGACGATCCGAGCGTGCACAAGTCAGGGTTTCGCCGGAGGAAGTCCACGAGAACATCGGAATCAGACAAGAACTTGCATGTATCCCTAGCATATGTGTGTGAGTGTGGTGAGAGGTTGGTATAGGTGCTTGCATGTGTCCCCCCTCGCATGCATGCGCTCTAACCTAGTGGCGAAGGTTCCGTACCCAGTATAAGGGGGAATCTCCCCGTTTAGGTGAAACCGGGTAGGATAGTGCCCCAACTTGTGAACCAACATGGTTTTACATCACCCTATGACCTAAACAAACACAAAACAAGAGAGAGCTACGCCGGGCTACCCCTGTCAGAGGAACGTCTAGTGGGGTAGACGATCCGAGTGTGCACAGAGATCAAGGTTTCGCCGGAGGAAGACCACGAGTACATCAGAATCAGACGATAACTTGCATGTGTCCCTAGCATATGTGTGTGAGTGTGGTGAGAGGTTGGTATAGGTGCTTGCATGTGTCCCCCCTCGCATGCATGCGCTCTAACCTAGAGGCGAAGGTTCCGGACCCAGTATGAGGGGGGAATCTCCCCGTGTAGGTGAAACCGGGTAGGATAGTGCCCCAACTTGTGAACCAACATGGTTTTACATCACCCTATGACCTAAACAAACAAAAAACAAGAGAGAGCTACTGGCTACCTGCCAGAGGAACGCCTAGGGGGTAGACGATCCGAAAGGCACAAATCGTGGTTTCACGGGAGGAAGACCACGAGAACATCGGAATCAGACGAGAACTTGCATGTGTCCCTAGCATATGTGTGTGAGTGTGGTGAGAGGTTGCTATAGGTGCTTGCATGTGTCCCCCCTCGCATGCATGCGCTCTAACCTAGAGGCGAAGGTTATGTACCCAGTATAAGGGGGAATCTCCCCGTTTAGGTGAAACCGTGTAGGATAGTGCCCCAACTTGTGAACCAACATGGTTTTACATCACCCTATGACCTAAACAAACACAAAACAAGAGAGAGCAACGCCGGGCTACCCCTGTGAGAGGAACGTCTAGGGGGGTAGATGATCCGAGCATGCACAGATCAGGGTTTCGCCGGAGGAAGACCACGAGAACATCGGAATCAGACCAGAACTTGCATGTGTCCCTAGCATATGCGTGTGAGTGTGGTGAGAGGTTGGTATAGCTGAGTGCTTGCGAACATTAGGTTGATGCCGCTGCCGCCGTCCATGAAGACGCGACTCATCTCGAAGCCTCCGATCTGCGCCTCCAGCACCAGGGCAGCATGACTGGGCCGTGATCTGCAAGGTGATCCGCGAGTGAATGTGATGCAGGACTCCGATCCTCTGAGGTACTCAGGGATTGCAGGCGGATTTGCCACGGCCAAGTTGATTTGTCGGGTGATTTTCTTCTGCACCCTATTTGTGGGGCGTCCCTTCTGTATCATATTGAGTGCTCCTTTTGGTGGGGGGTATGCGACCCATGCGTTGTTTTGATTGGTGCGATGGTTGATTTGGGCCTCAATAGGCGGCGTGGAGGAGCTCCGTGTGCTATTTCACTGGCGTGTGTGTTTCCGAACGCAGGATTGGAGCTTGTTGCCTCATCTCGCACCATGCCTTCGCTGAGTTTCGGAACTCGTGGCGCCCTTGAGCATGTGGCTAGCTTTCTTTGCCATCTTGTTTGTCGATGTAGAAGTGGATGGTGCATGGACCCAAAGTTTGTCTAATGTCGAGGGTCTGTTATGGCGTTGCCACGACTGCGTTGGTCGTCCGTTGTCGCGGAAGTTTCCACTGCGGTATCCTCCGCTGTTGCGGCTGTTGTCATTACGGCGTTCGGCGTAGCCGGCTGCGACCATGTCGGGTCCGTCGCGGTCCTCGTAGACGGCGATATCCTCTTGCTGCGGCGTTCGCGTCTTCGGCCGTAGTCGTCCTCTTCATCTGATTGCGCCCGCTGGATGCAATCTTCGCCGTCTGCCCAACTGTTGGCGATTTCCATGAGTTGGTCGAGTGTCTTGGGCTTTACACGTCCAAGTTTCTCCTTGAAGTCTGGGCGTTTGACGCCGTCCCTGAAGGCGTCGATGGCCCGCTCTTCGGAGATGTGTGCTGCGGAGTTCTTGGTTGTAGACCAACGTAGTATGTACGAGCGAATAGATTCACCCGTTCTCTGAGTGCAGGCTCGCAATTCTTCAATTGAGGCGGGCCTCTTGCTGGTGCCTTTGAAGTTTCGGATGAAGCTATAAGCGAGCTCCTCCCAGCTTCGGATGGATCCTGATGATAGGTAGCTAAGCTGCACTGCGTTTGCGCATGTTATCTGCGTTGAAGGCATTGCATGGCGGTTTCTTTGTTGCCTCCGTGAAGCTCGGACGGGACGGATGATGATGGTCACCGAGCCAGGACTTTGGATCTTGCGTGTCGTTGAACTTCGAGTATCCGGGAATCTTGTTGCGTGGCATCCGTGTTCACGGACGGATCTGCTGAAGCATCGAGCCCCGCAGAGTTCTCCTTCGTCTTCATCCATCTCGATTCAGACGAGCATGCGCGCTTAGCGTGCGCTTTATCGATCTTCTTGTGTAAGCTTGTATCCGGCGTCGTAGTCGCTTTTATGGCGTGCGAGCTTCTTCCTTCGAGGAAGATCGTGCTCCTCTTCCTCTTCGGATGAGGGGGTGGGACTCCGGTCGCGCCTGGCCGGAGCTTTCTTCTTCGGTTCCGCAGGAGCGTCTTCGTGGAGCGCAGCTCCAATTAGTCCTTGTCCGGTGAGTGCGGACCTATGCATGGACCTTTTCGGGTCCCCCTCCGGAGGTGGGTGAGCCGCGAGATACGCAGGGCTGCCATGATCGCAGCTTGTGGCGTCTTCGGGATGATGTTGCCGTCAGCGTCCATATCCATGAATGATGTATGGAGAGTTCGGGTCACGTCACGCCGCTCCTTGGGGTCCATGTTTTCCACCCGAGAGCGGTGCTTGTTTCTGATTTCCGTTGTGCTAGAGCCGGGTCCCATGGCGGAGAGCAACTCGTCAAGACCGGACTCAGAGGCTGCTTGCTTGCGTTGTCGGCGCCTCGCATCTTGACTTGCTTCTTGTGCTCCTCGATGAGGAGGTAGTGGTATGCCCTCGGATTACGGGGAGTCCAGAGGTAGGACTATTTCGCCACTGACGGCGGCGTGCTTCGACCCATCCTTCTTTGCTAAGTTGGATGAGGTGGCCACTGCTTCCCGTTTCGCCCGTTTCACCGGGTTTCGCCGCTTCATCCCGCGGTTAGGGTTGGGCGACGGTTAGGCGTTTCCTCGTTGGTTTGATGATCGCGCGCATGATAGCGCCGCAGATTGGTTATTGGCTGCAGCTTTCGGATCCGGAACCGTAGGTCCCTTCATCCGAAGGTGGATCGCCCAGATCGGAGTTGCAGCTGCTGCTGCTGTAGAACTCATCTGTTGATGGTGACGTGCGTAGCACGGGGTGTGGATCCCATGAAGCGGGCCTGATTGACGGCACGGGCACCCGCTCAGGGAGGCGGAGGGTGCCAGTTTGTCCCACCTGGAAGCAGAAGCTCCCGAACAAGATTTCGAGTCCGTCGCCTACGGGCTCGAAATCCTTCATGGTATCCGGCGAGTGGGCGGTGAAGTCGAAAGTGCCGAAGAGGAGGTGATTCTCCGTCGCCGCGGAGTTGTAGATCGATCGGGTCGGAACCGTCACGACCGCACAATCAGCAGCCCCAAATCCCACAGATGGCGCCAATTGACGAGGTTTGATCTCGTCAATGCCCATTGTTATGGACTTGGGTTTTGGAGAAGATGGGGATGCTGGAGATCGTGGCACGGTTAACAGACAAGCAACCAGGGGACACGAGATTTATCCAGGTTCAGGCCCCCGGAGGGAAAACCCTACTCCTGCTTGTCTGCTCTTTGATTACGGCGGAACCGAAGGTTACAGGGTGCGTAGATTCGATCTGGCGTGGATGCGTGTGCGAAAGTATCAGTCGAGTTGCCCTATGACGTGCCCTCCTGGCCTTTATATAGACTTAGGCAGGTCCCGGACGTAGTCCTAGTCGGTTACAAGTTCTAGGGTTTTACCCCTTTGAATTTCCTATCTCCTCTAGTCTTGCTCTCCAAGGATCCGAAGACGTCATGGGCCTTGGCCACCCGAAAATCTTCATGGGCCAGCGTATGTCTGCCGTGGGCCTTCCTTGGGCTGGACTAGGTATTCTGAAGTTACGTACCCGTAGGGTATAACCATGTCACTTGCATGTGTCCCTCCTCGCATGCATGCGCTCTAACCTAGAAGCGAAGGTTCTGGACCCAGTATAAGGGGGAATCTCCCCGTGTAGGTGAAACCGGGTAGGATAGTGCCCCAACTTGTGAACCAACATGGTTTTACATCACCCTATGACCTAAACAAACACAAAACAAGAGAGAGCTACGGGCTACCTGTCGGAGGAACGCCTAGGGGTAGACGATCCGCGATGCACAAATCGTGGTTTCACGGAGGAAGACCACGAGAACATCTAATCAGACGAGAACTTGCATGTGTCCCTAGCATATGTGTGTGAGTGTGGTGAGAGGTTGGTATAGGTGCTTGCATGTGTCCCCCTCGCATGCATGCGCCTAACCTAGAGGCGAAGGTTAGTACCACTCAAAGATAAGGGGGAATCTCCCCGTTTAGGTGAAACCGGGTAGGATAGTGCCCCAACTTGTGAACCAACATGGTTTTACATCACCCTATGACCTAAATAAACACAAAACAAGAGAGAGCTACGCTGGGCTACCCCTGTTAGAGGAACGTCTAGGGGGGTAGACGATCTGAGTGTGCACAGATCAGGGTTTCGCCGGAGGAAGACCACGAGAACATCGGAATCAGATGAAAACTTGCATGTGTCCCTATCATATGTGTGTGAGTGGTGAGAGGTTGGTATAGGTGCTTGCATGTGTCCCCCCTCGCATGCATGCGCTCTAACCTAGAAGCGAAGGTTCGGACCCAGTATGAGGGGGGAATCTCCCCGTGTAGGTGAAACCGGGTAGGATAGTGCCCCAACTTGTGAACCAACATGGTTTTACATCACCCTATGACCTAAACAAACACAAAACAAGAGACAGCTACGCCGGGCTACCCATGTCAGAGGAACGTCTAGGGGGGTAGACGATCCGAGCGTGCACAGATCAGGGTTTCGCCGGAGGAAGACCACGAGAACATCGGAATGAGACGAGAACTTGCATGTGTCCCTAGCATGTGTGTGTGAGTGTGGTGAGAGGTTGGTATAGGTGCTTGCATGTGTCCCCCCTCGCATGCATGCGCTCTAACCTAGAGGCGAAGGTTCCGTACTCAGTATAAGGGGGAATCTCCCCGTTTAGGTGAAACCGGGTAGGATAGTGCCCCAACTTGTGAACCAACATGGTTTTACATCACCCTATGACCTAAACAAACACAAAACAAGAGAGAGCTACGCCGGGCTACCCCTCTCAGAGGAACGTCTAGGGGGGTAGACGATCCGAGCGTGCATAGAGATCAGGGTTTCGCCGGAGGAAGACCACGAGAACATCGGAATCAGACGAGAACTTTCATGTGTCCCTAGCATGTGTGTGTGAGTGTGGTGAGAGGTTGGTATAGGTGCTTGCATGTGTCCCTCCTCGCATGCATGCGCTCTAACCTAGAGGCGAAGGTTCCGTAGCCAGTATAAGGGGGAATCTCCCCGTGTAGGTGAAACCGGGTAGGATAGTGCCCCAACTTGTGAACCAACATGGTTTTACATCACCCTATGACCTAAACAAACACAAAACAAGAGAGAGCTACATGCGGGCTACCCTGTCGGAGGAACGCCTAGGGGTAGACGATCCGAGCGTGCATGAGATCGTGGTTTCACGAGGAAGACCACGAGATCATCGGAATCAGACGAGAACTTGCATGTGTCCCTAGCATATGTGTGTGAGTGTGGTGAGAGGTTGGTATTGGTGCTTGCGTGTGTCCCCCCTCGCATGCATGCGCTCTAACCTAGAGGCGAAGGTTCCGGACCCAGTATGAGGGGGGAATCTCCCCGTGTAGGTGAAACCGGGTAGGATAGTGCCCCAACTTGTGAACCAACATGGTTTTACATCACCCTATGACCTAAACAAACACAAAACAAGAGAGAGCTACGCCGTGCTACCCTAGGGGTAGACGATCCGAGCGTGCACAGATCAGGGTTTCGCCGGAGGAAGACCACGAGAACATCGGAATCAGACGAGAACTTGCATGTGTCCCTAGCATGTGTGTGTGAGTGTGTGGTGAGAGGTTGGTATAGGTGCTTGCATGTGTCCCCCCTCGCATGCATGCGCTCTAACCTAGAGGCGAAGGTTCTGTACCCAGTATAAGGGGGAATCTCCCCGTTTAGGTGAAACCGGGTAGGATAGTGCCCCAACTTGTGAACCAACATGGTTTTACATCACCCTATGACCTAAACAAACACAAAACAAGAGAGAGCTACGCCGGGCTACCCCTGTCAGAGGAACGTCTAGGGGGGTAGACGATCCGAGCGTGCACAGATCAGGGTTTCGCCGGAGGAAGACCACGAGAACATCGGAATCAGACGAGAACTTGCATGTGTCCCTAGCATATGTGTGTTGAGTGTGGTGAGAGGTTGGTATAGGTGCTTGCATGTGTCCCCCCTCGCATGCATGCGCTCTAACCTAGAGGCGAAGGTTCCGTACCCAGTATAAGGGGGAATTGTAGCATCCCAGTTGTCTAACCCCTGTAATGCTACATGTCTTAATAATAAAATGGGCCACTTCCAACATATAATTGTTGCATCATCATCATATCATGCTCATGTCATCATGTCCCCTTGCATTTGAGCATCATATAAAACCTTTTCTTGTTTGCTTCTTATCTCATGTGCATGATTAATTGTAGTTGCCTCTTGATATTGTATTTGGTTCTTACTAAATTGTTAAATGCCCAAGTTGAGTTGGGGGCATCTCTCTTTTGCCTCCACCACCTTTTCTTTCACCACCTTATATTTCCACCATCCAATAATATGGGCTTGGCCTTTTATTGAGTTTTCCCTAGCCCATGTTGTTGGTTGGATCCACTCCTAATCTATTGCTTGGCCTTTGCCCACCTTTTTGGGAATGCAAGGATTAAAAGCCACAAGAAATAATGTTGTTTTCACAATATGACCTTTGGGCTTTAATTGTCTTGCATGGGCCATGCAAGTATCCTTTTTCCTAGCTTTTGGTTTTGTTGGAATTCTAATGGATCCCTTCTTTCTTGTTTGATCTTGTGTTGGTAGTGCTAAACCTCTCTCTCCTTCTCCTTTGGCTACATCAAAACCCTTGGACCTTGCACCCACTTGTGCTAAGGAGCAATGCTAAACCATAAACCACCCCCTTTCTTTGTTCTTGCTTGACCTATGTTTGGATCATGCATGAACCCAAAAACCCCATCACCAACCATTTGGCCATCTCTCTCCTTTTCCCCTCTTTTCTTGTTTTTCTTGTTTAGTGCTTGCTTGTAGTTTGCTTGACCAAGATTAGTACCCCTCCACCTTCTTACCCCTTGTAAGCAAAAGACCCTAATTCAAATCTATCCTAAAACCAAAACCTAACCCCAAACCATCTACTTATGTCTCTAATCAAGCTCTAAACCACATCTACCTAAACAACCCTAGCTACCATCTCTCTTCCTTTTCCACCTAGCTAAATCCTAAACATAACCACCTCACCAATCCTAGCTACACCACCTTTTTTCCCTCTCACCTCACCTCTTCACTCCATGCCCTAGCTACCCCACACGCCCAAGGACACACCCCCTCACCCTAGCCTAGCCGAGCCGGCCCTCCCTGCCCCTGTTTCTCTTCTCCCTCTCCCTCACGTGCCCTGCCCGAGCTACCCTGGCCCACATGTCCTCAACCTTTCCCTGATCTACCCGCCCACCCACCCTACCATCTACCCTCCCCACGCCACCTCCCGCCTCCCTCGCTCCTAACCACCCAGCCCCAACCCTACCCTCGGGCGCCTTATCCTCACCCCTCTCGGGCCTCTCATCCCCGCCTTCCTCCTTCTCCTCTAGCGAACCCATGGCCACCTAAAACCCTAGCCTCACCTCTGCCGTCTTGATCCGGTGGCGTCGAGAGGCTGGCGGATCCCGAGGCCGGCTGCTCCTCTGCCGCCCAGACACGAGGATCCCGCCAGAAGCCACGGAGAGACCACGTCGTCGTCGTGCACGGAGCGAGCAGCCGCTTCTCGACCCGAGCCCGCCGGCGGATCCAGACCTTCCCGAGCCCCGGCCACCACACCGTCGAGCTGCGGGTGAGTCCCTCCTCCCCCCAGACAACCTCTTCCTCTTCCTCTCGCCGTGCGCCGCCGTAGCAATCTGCCGAGCGCCCTGCGCGCGCGCCGCGCGTCGCGCGCTGGCAACAGCAGCTGCAGCAGCAGGCGATCTGGGCACATTCAGAGTACCGCCCCGCACGCCACAGGCCGCCTCCGCGCTGTCACCCTGCATCAAAATTGTAGGCCAAGATGTCGTCTCCATCTTTTGTTTTGGCGGCGACGTCTGAGACGCGCTGGGTTCGTCGCCAACGTCGGCCGAAGATCCGGCCAGCTCCGCCGTCGCGGCGTCGCGTTCAGCAGCGGACAGCGTCGCGTGCACGTTTTGCAAATAGAACCCCCCAGTTTTTCCCGCCTCACGCCCGCAGCAATTTCACCCGCCGGTGTCACAGGAATCTTGCAGAAGGTTCACGGGTTTGATTTAATCAAACCGCGGTCCTCCTCGCCGCTGCCACTGCCGGCTCGTTCGCCAGTAGCGTCCGCGTGACCTTTTACGTTAGCCCCTGCCTGTAGTTCCTCAACCCGCGGTCCATCGTGGCCGATCAAGGTAACTTTGCAAAAGGCTCCTCGCCTTTTGTCAGAACAAACCATGGTCAGATCTTTCAGACTGGCGCGTGGGCCGTAGCACCCCCTGTCCCCACCTGTAAGCGACTCAGAAACGAGTAGGAGAAGTGTAAAATGTTTCAGACACCGTTTAAAATATTCAAACTAGTTAAATTAATTCAAATTCAAATTCTTTTCAGATTTTTAATAACTTTTGCATACTTTATCCAAATTAGACAAATAATATATGTTTTTGATTCAGAAAAATGAGAGGAATTCAAATATGCCATCTATTTTGTAATTGGCACAAGTAAAATTCCAAGTTCATGTTAATTACAACAATTGCCACTGAATTTTCAATAAACCATAACTTTTGTTTTGTAAATCCAAATCTAGCAAGTAAATAGTCTAAAATGATCAGCTCGACGAGACCTTTCTGTTTATGATATCCCTGACTTCAATTGCAGCATGCATCTTATAAATATATGTTGAACAACAAATGTTATGACAACAAAATATGACTAAGACCCAATTCAAATGTTATTTTCTTGTCCTCTACACCTCACCATGCCATGCTACCTTACTTGCCATGTAAATTGTGCATCATTCATCATGGCATGATTGTTTGCTTGACGCATCTTATTCTTATGCTTGTGCTCTATATTTATGTTGGCCTTGTTTGTTTGGTTTTTCTCGGATGAAGACCTTTGAAAGGGGTTGTATCAAGAGAACCAGGAGCACTACCCAGTACCGTCCCTTGCTTCAACAGAGATACCAGGCAAGCACTACCACATGCTTGCATACATACAGTACCTATTGCCCCTATCTTATTCTTGCATCATTGAGTCGCGATTGCATTAACATGAATCCCAAGTATGCATAGCCTTTACTTTTAAACCCCACCAAGCTTGTTTCCTCCATCCCATGAGCCACTACTATAGGAGTTGTTTGAGCCATGCGAGTCGTAGAACAGCATGTGTAGGGTTTGTGAGAGTCTGATGAATAATGAGGTACCTAAACAACTTAACTTCGAGTAGTTACGGGATAACTAAAGAAAGTGGCACGTGAGCAATATCTGCTATTTGGTTTTCCTGCTCACTTGTGTCCCGTAAGACCCCGAGTACTTGATTCTGTTCCTTGATTTATCGCTATCCACATCCGGAGGTATATGGGACCCTGAGCGAGCTTGATTCCGTCTTTATTTCTTGGGGCCACAAACTAGTTTGAGGTTTTATTTACGATCCTGTACTTATGCCATGTTTTACCGCTTTGATTACGATTGTGCGATAGCACTGTCTTGCTTAAGATCGGGACACGTACGCTGTGTCGACAAGCCCGTTGGGGTTCCCGATCTGGCCGTCTACCCAGACCTTGAGGCCGCCGGAGCTTGCTTACTCCTATTGCGGGATCTACTTAAGTGGCCCCAAATATTTCTGAATCTTGTGATTGTTCGATCGTGAAAGCCTCGTGGGTTTTGATTTGGTTTTTCCGAGGTTGATCGGCGTGTGTTGCTATTGGTTATTGGTGCACCCGGCCGGTAAAACTTTCAAAGCCGTGTCCGTGGATCTGGACGACTTGGAGCACAGTTTCTTGATCATAGACAAGCATAACTAAAGTACCGCCTTAATTTGACTAAGTAACTTGACTAGTAAATAGTGCAATACTCACGGAATGGTTAATAAAATTTCCAACGGAAGGGGGGTTGTTCGTCCGCTTCCTTGTTGGTAGGTGAGGAGGATGGATCGGATGAGATTACCATTATAAGCGTTGTACTTAAATTCACGGACATCCGTCTATCATTGGTTAGGCGGATGGTTAGCGTTAACAGAGAATTGCTAGGGTTTATCTTTTGCTGCAATTCGTCACCCGTGTTGTGTCCCCTTTAGAGGCATTAAGACTTGCCGAGTACCCTTAGGGTCTCACACGATAAATTCTTGATTCAGATGAACAGTACCTTCTCGTGACGGATCTTTGGGTGGAAGAAGCCGATGAAGTGGGCAACGATCGTATGGTGTAGAGATTAGGGATCGGGATCCGTGAGACCAGAGTTGGGATGTGCTTATTTTCTCGCATCTTATGCCTATTTGCTTCTTATCCGTACTCGGATCTTGTTTGCCGCCGCATGATACTCGATGTGTCTTTGTATGAGGAGTTATCCTAAATTATAGATGTATCTAGGTCATTTGAATCTTGCCGTATGGCGTTGGTATATTTCCTTTCTTTATAGATGGTTTGGCTCTGATGTACTCTTGTATGGTGGCTTGCGTACATACCCACTTGTGTACGTAGTTGATCCCTTCGCCTGCCGACTACGCCGCCCGTACAGGTCCCGTTGAGAGAGTAGCGGTTGGGACGTCTGAAAGGACTACCAGTGAGTGGCTTTTAGGGCCCCACCGTACTATTTCAACCGCTACTACTCATCCAGGCTTGTATCTAGGAGCGTAGTTCACCGAGGTAGTTACAGGAATCTCCCCGTTTAGGTGAAACCAGGTAGGATAGTGCCCCAACTTGTGAACCAACATGGTTTTACATCACCCTATGACCTAAACAAACACAAAACAAGAGAGAGCTACGCCGGGCTACCCCTGTGAGAGGAACGTCTAGGGGGGTAGACGATCCGAGCGTGCACAGAGATCAGGGTTTCGCCGGAGGAAGACCACGAGAACATCGGAATCAGACGAGAAGTTGCATGTGTCCCTAGCATGTGTGTGTGAGTGTGGTGAGAGGTTGGTATAGGTGCTTGCATGTGTCCCCCATCTCATGCATGCGCTCTAACCTAGAGGCGATGGTTCCGTACCCAGTATAAGGAGGAATCTCCCCGTTTAGGTGAGACCGGGTAGGATAGTGCCCCAACTTGTGAACCAACATGGTTTTACATCACCCTATGACCTAAACAAACACAAAACAAGAGAGAGCTACGCCGGGCTACCCCTGTCAGAGGAACGTCTAGGGGGGTAGACGATCCGAGCGTGCACAGAGATCAGGGTTTCGCCGGAGGAAGACCACGAGAACATCGGAATCAGACGAGAACTTGCATCTGTCCCTAGCATGTGTGTGTGAGTGTGGTGAGAGGTTGGTATAGGTGTTTGCATGTGTACCTCCTCGCATGCATGCGCTCTAACCTAGAGGCGAAGGTTCCGTACCTAGTATAAGGGGGAATCTCCCCGTGTAGGTGAAACCGGGTAGGATAGTGCCCCAACTTGTGAACCAACATGGTTTTACATAACCCTATGACCTAAACAAACACAAAACAAGAGAGAGCTACGCCGGGCTACCCCTGTCAGAGGAACGTCTAGGGGGGTAGACGATCCGAGCGTGCACAGAGATCAGGGTTTCGCCGGAGGAAGACCACGAGAACATCGGAATCAGACGAGAACTTGCATGTGTCCCTAGCATGTGTGTGTGAGTGTGGTGAGAGGTTGGTATAGGTGCTTGCATGTGTCCCCCCTCGCATACATGCTCTCTAACCTAGAGGCGAAGGTTCTGTACCCAGTATAAGGGGGAATCTCCCCGTTTAGGTGAAACTGGGTAGGATAGTGCCCCAACTTGTGAACCAACATGGTTTTACATCACCCTATGACCTAAACAAACACAAAACAAGAGAGAGCTACGCCGGGCTACCCCTGTCTGAGGAACGTCTAGGGGGTACGATCCGATGCATGAGATCGTGGTTTCACGGAGGAAGACCACGAGAACTTGCATGTGTCCCTAGCATATGTGTGTGAGTGTGGTGAGAGGTTGGTATAGGTGCTTTCATGTGTCCCCCCTCGCATGCATGCGCTCTAACCTAGAGGCGAAGGTTCCGTACCCAGTATAAGGGGGAATCTCCCCGTTTAGGTGAAACCGGGTAGGATAGTGCCCCAACTTGTGAACCAACATAGTTTTACATCACCCTATGACCTAAACAAACACAAAACAAGAGAGAGCTACGCCGGGCTACCCCTGTGAGAGGAGCGTCTAGGGGGGTAGACGATCCGAGCGTGCACAGAGATCAGGGTTTCGCCGGAGGAAGACCACGAGAACATCGGAATCAGACGAGAACTTGCATGTGTCCCTAGCATGTGTGTGTGAGTGTGGTGAGAGGTTGGTATAGGTGCTTGCATGTGTCCCCCATCTCATGCATGCGCTCTAACCTAGAGGCGATGGTTCCGTACCCAGTATAAGGAGGAATCTCCCCGTTTAGGTGAAACCGAGTAGGATAGTGCCCCAACTTGTGAACCAACATGGTTTTACATCACCCTATGACCTAAACAAACACAAAACAAGAGAGAGATCTACGCCGGGCTACCCCTGTCAGAGGAACGTCTAGGGGGGTAGACGATCCGAGCGTGCACAGAGATCAGGGTTTCGCCGGAGGAAGACCACGAGAACATCGGAATCAGACGAGAACTTGCATGTGTCCCTAGCATATGTCTGTGAGTGTGGTGAGAGGTTGGTATAGGTGCTTGCATGTGTCCCCCCTCGCATGCATGCGCTCTAACCTAGAGGCGAAGGTTGCGGACCCAGTATGAGGGGGGAATCTCCCCGTGTAGGTGAAACCGGGTAGGATAGTGCCCCAACTTGTGAACCAACATGGTTTTACATCACCCTATGACCTAAACAAACACAAAACAAGAGAGAGATACGCCGGGCTACCCTTCGTAAGAACGCGTCTAGGGGGTGACGATCCAGCGCAAAAGATCGTGGTTTCACGAGGAAGACCACGAGAACATCGGAATTAGACGAGAACTTGCATGTGTCCCTAGCATGTGTGTGTGAGTGTGGTGAGAGGTTGGTATAGGTGCTTGCATGTGTCCCCCCTCACATGCATGCGCTCTAACCTAGAGGCGAAGATTTCGTACCCAGTATAAGGGGGAATCTCCCCGTTTAGGTGAAACCGGGTAGGATAGTGCCCCAACTTGTGAACCAACATGGTTTTACATCACCCTATGACCTAAACAAACACAAAACAAGAGAGTGCTACGCCGGGCTACCCCTGTCAGAGGAACGTCTAGGGGGGTAGACGATCCGAGCGTGCACAAATCAGGGTTTCGCCAGAGGAAGACCACGAGAACATTGGAATCAGACGATAACTTGCATGTGTCCCTAGCATATGTGTGTGAGTGTGGTGAGAGGTTGGTATAGGTGCTTGCATGTCCCCCCCCCTCGCATGCATGCGCTCTAACCTAGAGGCGAAGGTTCCGTACCCAGTATAAGGGGGAATCTCCCCGTTTAGGTGAAATCGGGTAGGATAGTGCCCCAACTTGTGAACCAACATGGTTTTACATCACCCTATGACCTAAACAAACACAAAACAAGAGAGAGCTACGCCGGGCTACCCCTGTCAGAGGAACTTCTAGGGGGGTAGACGATCCGAGCGTGCACAGAGATCAGGGTTTCGCCGGAGGAAGACCACAAGAACATCGGAATCAGACGAGAACTTGCATGTGTACCTAGCATGTGTGTGTGAGTGTGGTGAGAGGTTGGTATAGGTGCTTGCATGTGTCCCTCCTCGCATGCATGCGCTCTAACCTAGAAGCGAAGGTTCCGTACCCAGTATAAGGGGGAATCTCCCCGTGTAGGTGAAACCGGGTAGGATAGTGCCCCAACTTGTGAACCAACATGTTTTTACATCACCCTATGACCTAAACAAACACAAAACAAGAGAGAGCTACGCCGGGCTACCGATCTCAGAGGAACGTCTAGGGGGGTAGACGATCCGAGTGTGCACAGAGATCAGGGTTTCGCCGGAGGAAGACCACGAGAACATCGGAATCAGACGAGAACTTGCATGTGTCCCTAGCATATGTGTGTGAGTGTGGTGAGAGGTTGGTATAGGTGCTTGCATGTGTCCCCCTCGCATGCATGCGCTCTAACCTAGAGGCGAAGGTTCCGGACCCAGTATAAGGGGGAATCTCCCCGTTTAGGTGAAACCGGGTAGGATAGTGCCCCAACTTATGAACCAACATGGTTTTGCATCACCCTATGATCTAAACAAACACAAAACAAGAGAGAGCTACGCCGGGCTACCCCTATCAGAGGAACGTCTAGGGGGTAGACGATCCGAGTCTGCACGGAGATCAGGGTTTCGCCGGAGGAAGACCACGAGAACATCGGAATCAGACGAGAACTTGCATGTGTCCCTAGCATATGTGTGTGAGTGTGGTGAGAGGTTGGTATAGGTCCTTGCATGTGTCCCCCCTCGCATGCATCTAACCTAGAGGCGAAGGTTCCGTACCCGTATGAGGGGGGAATCTCCCCGTTTAGGTGAAACCGGGTAGGATAGTGCCCCAACTTGTGAACCAACATGGTTTTACATCACCCTATGACCTAAACAAAGACAAAACAAGATAGAGCTACGCGGCTACCTCACGAGGAACGTCTAGGGGGTAGACGATCCGAGTGCATAGAGATCGGGGTTTCACGGAGGAAGACCACGAGAACATCGAATCGAGAACTTGCATGTGTCTCTAGCATATGTGTGTGAGTGTGGTGAGAGGTTGGTATAGGTGCTTGCATGTGTCACCCTCGCATGCATGCGCTCTAACCGAGAAGCGAAGGTTCGTGCAGTATGAGGGGAATCTCCCGCTTAGGTGAAACCGCAGGATAGTGCCCCAACTTGTGAACCAACATGGTTTTACATCACCCTATGACCTAAACAAACACAAAACAAGAGAGAGCTACGCCGGGCTACCCCTGTCAGAGGAACGTCTAGGGGGGTAGACGATCCGAGTGTGCACAGAGATCAGGGTTTCGCCGGAGGAAGACCACGAGAACATCGGAATCAGACGAGAACTTGCATGTGTCCCTAGCATATGTGTGTGAGTGTGGTGAGAGGTTGGTATAGGTGCTTGCATGTGTCCCCCCTCGCATGCATGCGCTCTAACCTAGAGGCGAAGGTTTTGTACCCGTATAAGGGGGGAATCTCCCCGTTTAGCCCACATCTAGGGTTTGCTTGGAAAACGAGCACAAGACGAAATAAAAAATTATATATTAATAATATATAGTTTCTTCTATAATAGTAGACACTAAATAAAGTATCTTGTAAAATTTGATATTAAACAAAAAACCCTTCTTTCAAAAAAAACGTTCTACCCTGAAAAAAAAACCCTAGCTACGCCGACGGCTGCCCTCGGCGTATGCTTGGCCGTCGGCGTAGCCCTATCCTACTTGGGCTGCCCACACGGCCGCTCCCGGCCCCTCCTCCTCTCACCAACTGCTCTAACCCGCGCCCGCTCCCGACCCCGACCCCGCCGCCAGCAGCCGCGCAACATTCCCGCCGCCAGCTCCTCCCCATTCCCGCCGCCGCCAGCCCTCCCCCTACCCCTCCTCCCTTCCCCGAGCCGGTCCCCGAGCTCCACCGCCTCCTCCCTCCCCCGTGCCGGTCCCCGAGCTCCACCGCCTCCTCCCTCCTCCGACCCCGGCCCTCCCCCACCGCCGCCTTCCTCCCTCCTTCCTGCCGCCAGCCGCCTTCCTCCCTCCTCCCTTCCTCATCCTCGAGCTCGCCCCCCTCCTCCCTGACCTTCCTCCCTCCTCCCTTCCTCCTCCCCGAGCTCGGCCCCCTCCTCCCCGAGCTCTCCCCCTCCTCCCTGACCTTGCCCCCTCCTCCCCAAGATCTCCCCCTGCTCCCTGACCTTCCTCCCTCCTCCCTTCCTCCTCCCCGAACTCGGCCCCCTCCTCCCCGAGCTCGACTCCCTCCTCCCCGACCTCGCCTCCTCCTCCCCAAGCTCGGCCTCCTCCTCCCAAGCTCTCCTCCTCCTCCTCGAGCTCGACCCCCTTCTGCAGGTACCTCCTCCACTCCCCTCTAGAAGCAAATATTGTTGTTAGAGTTAATTTTGTTAGATTAAATCTTGTTGTTAATCTTGTTAGAATTTATTAGTTGCATCTATTAGTAGTTTATATCATTTGTTAAGTGATATGCATGCACGAGTTGCTAGGATTAGGCCGTTGGTTAGTGGCAAGCTAGCATAGCTGAAGCAACATGCCTTCGGGAGATGGCAGACGCCGCGACAACCTACTGGCCCGATGATGTTCCCACTATGCATAACCCGGTCTCTCGTTACAATGTCGACCTGCCCAAGAATGACCCCAATCTCGAACTATTCCAATTTCCCGGTGGCAAGGCCGATAAAGGACTAAAATATAGGTTGCCGAAGGAAGAGAAGGATTGCATAATGCTCTATATGCTTATGAACATGAAGGAAGTGGTCGATTTCATTAGGTAAAATGGTGAACACCCTATTTCTCTATGCAGCTAGTAACTCGGTCTCCGTCTAATGCTTATTTTCTCCTTCTTAGCGATTTCACGGATGAACAGTGGCCGGGACCGACAGATCCCTCTCCCATGGAGTTGGACACTCTACTGAAAGAGGGTGCTCCCGGAAATAAAAAAAAACTTTGTGTCCTGGTTTATGGAAAAAGTAATTTCTAACCTGTCCCTCTTACCTTGCAATATGTGACTTGTCGCTCTTATTCCACGTAACTACTGAACGCAACAAATTCCTCTTGTACCTGTAGGGAGCTGATCCCAACGTTGAGATGTCAGATGAGCTGAAATGTGTTTCCCAAGGTTGTAACAGTGTCGTCATGAAGTATGAGAAGTATGATGTGAATGGGTTTCGCTTCCATACAGAGACGCACCGTAAAGGGCACAATGCAAAACGGTAAATCTGGGTGTTCACCAAAGGAGACGATTCCCTTGATTACTACGGAAGGTTAGAGAATGTATACGGTGACCTTCAATCGCATTTAATGTCGAACTCAATCTTGTTGTGTTCAAGTGCCACCGGTTTGACCCAAGGTGGACCGAGAAGTACCCTTCCATTGGGTTAGTTGAAGTTAGGCCTTCAACCACCTATAGCGGAGCCGACGTCTTTGTTGTTGCTCACCAAGCCAACCAAGTTTATTATTTGCCCTACCCATGCCAGAAAGCGGAACTCCGGGAAGTCGTGTTCCGTATCGCCACATGGTAACCTACCGATTCCCTCCGAGGACGATTACAACAACATTAACCTCAGAATGTACGAGGAATTTTCTATCAAGAGCAAGAGGACTTGGACACTTTGATTTAGAACCGTTGATCTTGAGGACCTTGGGAATGATGTAGAAACTCGGGGTGAGTCAGTGGTGAATCTACATGACATAAGTATGCTCGAGAAGCTCCATACCGAGAATGACAACGATGATGAGCCTACACCCTTCAATGAGAATCCAGATTTCTACTCAAAAGATAGTGATAGTGAGAATGAGAATGAGAATGAGAATGAAAATGATAGTGAGTATTTATTTTTTAATGCATTTTATTTTGTCTTTGTGCTTAACTGTTTTCTTAATTGCATTATGCCTTTATTCTTTGTGTATACATTTTATTATGTCTTTGTGCTTAACTGTTTTCTCTTACTTAATGCAGGTGATTGAAAAATATGAGCAGCGGCAAGGAAACCAGTTCGTCCTTGCTTAATGCGCTGAAGCAGCGCAAGAAAAGAGCTACACGGAGTGGGAGACAACCAAATCCCAATCCGCGTTACCCCGATCTTGCTCCTGCTGGCGGAGGACGGGGTCGAGGCCGAGGTCGAGGAGGACGAGGACGAGGTGCCACGGGAGGAGGCGTGGACTTTGACCCACCACCCTCTGCTTCTGGCGACGTGGCTCCTGAGTTGTTCCCCAGAGCAGCCTTCGTACGAGAGGGAGGCAGAGTCCGAGAGGGAGGCAGATTCTAAGAGGGAGGCGCGGACCGAGAGGGAGGCGGGGACCGATACGGAGGCGGACACTAGCCGCGAGTTGGTGGGGGCGAAGAAATTGCGGAATCGTGGGGAATCGGGAGTCCCTGACAAGAAGTTTGAGCCTAGGACTCAGGAGGCGAAAGCCCTTATTATTCCAGATGGCCTTGAGTAAGTGTACTAATTTGGCAATTTAAAACATTTTATTTCATGTTGGTCATAAATAATTATTGTGTACTAATGTTTATTATTGTGTAGCAATTGGACATTTCCTCCGGGGACCAAGGCTCGCCTTCCTAACAGCCTCGTTGGAGCTCTGATTAGTAAGTTCTGGTCGGGCTATCACATTACCCCCGAGGGTGACAGGGAGCTAGCTACTACTTGGGCGGACTACCAGACTACCCGTGTCCCGGGCTTTCCGACAGCTGTTGATGCTGTCATCACCAAGTTTTGGGTAAGGCATATTTCTCGAGTTATGTTCATACTTGATGACCCCACCGTGCTAACTCATGACTCTTATGCATGATTGAAGTGCTTTTACCGTGTGGCCGAGTAGGAGCAGGAGAAGGCGCAGAGGACTTTGCTTGGGGCTTCTGTGAAGTTGACCCCCCAGGTGTGGTACAACCAGAAGGTCACGACCGCTAGCCACTTCTGGGCTGACAGGGGCGTGAGGGTCAGGAAGGAAGACATTGTCGGTAGGAACCCTAATCCTAAGTACTCGATGACGCTAGAAGAGTACATGTCGGTGAGTAAAATGTCAATGAGATTCTACATTGCTTCTAAGTTGCCATTGCATTGTCTGGAGTTGACTATTGCATTTTCAGGTTATCCCCGATTGGGCCGAGCCGCATCGACTCGCATGGGAGGAGCTGGTTAGGACGAGGTGGCTCAGAGAAGACGAGGAGTTTGCAGCCTTGTCAAGGCGGAACGCGGATAACCGAGGTGATGGTGGAACGCACTGCGCGGGAAACCGCAACTTTGACCGCTTGAAGGGGAAGGTGGTACGTATATACATGGAATGACCTGCGTGTATTTCTCGTCATGTTTGTACTTCATATGCATAATATTTCTTTTCACGATACAGGTGGCCGAGGCACAACCCGGGGAGGTGATTCATGACGTCGCCGTCTATGAGATGATGCGGCGAAAGAAGCCCAATTACTCGGAGCCTCAACCCTTGTTGCCCGTGTACGGCACTGCCCAGAACGACTTGGGGAACTACAGCACGATGGTGAAGGCTCGTCACCCCCATGTGGATGACCCCATTCACGCGGAGATCGACGAGGAGTCGTTGGTCCTGTCGGGGCACGGATTGCAGCATGGACGCCTCAAGATTCTGAATAAGAAGGTCAAGCCTACCCTCAGCACGAGCTTCAACCGTCTCAAGGCTACCTACCCCACCGACGGCCCCCCTATCCCGCCTCGTGGCCAGCCTCAATCGCCGAGGATGTAAGTTTTTCTCGTTCTCATCATCTTTATGACTTTTGTTCCTGCATGGCTAACCACTGACGAGATTCCTTGTATTTGAAATTGTAGCCTGAGTTAGACGCGGCGTACGATACCGTTTATGAGGAATATCAGGTGGCCTTTCGGCAGCATCAGGAGGCGCTTGCGATCTATATGCAATACGTAAATATAAGTCCGAACCTTTATTTTTGCAAAAGATACAAGTCCCACTTCCCCCTGATTGTTGTACTACGACCTGACTTCTAAACTATCTTGCAGGACATGATGGTGAATATTCAAACTGGCCAGAATAGAGATTTGGGGCCCGTGCCTCCCATGCCAGGTCCGGCGCCATTTTTGCAATCGAAAGAAAGCTTCGCTAGGACCTACTATGCATCGACACCGGTAAGTTCTTTGTTAACCCACTGGTTATCGCTTTACTTTGCCTCGCAAGTTGCTAACATGTAGGCAACATGTAGGGAACGGGAGCTTCTGGGAACCAGCACTTTGGCCACGCCTCGCCGGATGGGCATCAGATCACACCGCTTCATGACGATGGTCCATCTCCTGGCCATTCCGCAGGTGGTTCTCCCGAGCTTCACACTTCTACTCCCTCGCCAGGTGGCTCTTCTGCTGCTTCTACTGGACGCAACACTCGGCAGAGGTCGCCACTTTTCACCAGGGGAGATCTCGGGTACACCCCCTCTCCTCCAGAGTTGTAGGCATGTGTGATGATGTATGAACAATGTATGGATGATGTATAAACAATGTTTAATATGAGCATGTGTGATATGAACAATGTTTAATATGACCATATGTGATCTTGTATGACTGATGTACTGCAGTGAGTGCTGCATGTGTGCTGCTATGAGTGCTGCTATGAGTGCTTCATGTGTGCTGCTATGAGTGCTGCATGTGTGCTGCTGTGAGTGTTGCTGCTGCTGTGGAAAAAAACTGTGAGTGCTGCTGTTGTGAGTGTTGCTGCTGCTGAAAAAAAACTATGAAGGTGCTACGTCGACGGAAATGCCCTCGGCGTAGCCCTATGCCATGTGCCATATGGTCAGGGCTACGCCGAGGGCACTGCCGTCGGCGTAGCACCTGCCCCTACGCCGAGGGTCGGCCGTCGGCCTAGCGCCAGCCTGGGAGGGCCAGGCGGTGGACACGCGTCCACATACGCCGAGGGCGAGGCCGTCGGCGTAGCCCCTTCCTGGGGAGGCCCAGTGGGTGCCACGTGGCCACCATACTCCGAGGGTAGGGCCGTCGGCATATACGGTGCACCGTTAGCGGCCGTCTAACGGCAGCGCCGCCGTTCGCCGACGGCCGTTACGCCGACGGGCCCGCCTCGGCCGTCGGCGTAGAGCTACGCCGACGGTTTTCTGCTACACCGACGGCCGTTTTTGCTCCGCCGAGGGAGACCTTCGCCGAGGAGGCTACGCCGACGGCATCCCTCGGCGTAGCGTATGCCGACGGCAAAGCTGGCTACGTCGAGGGCTTTTTGCCGTCGGAGTAGCCGTCGCGTGCTGTAGCGGCGGGATTATTTCTTTTTTCTTCCTTGCGAGACCATATGTCGATCGTTCGTGTTTTCCGAAGAAGATGGCATGCTATCTTTGGCGATACACTCGGGTACAGGAAGATCGCGTAGACAATTCCTAGTACTAGTATCTTGATGATTACTTAGTGCGTGTTACTACATAGTAGAACGACCCTTCATAAAACGGTTATGGCTGGAGTATGCATGTCTCGAAGTAAAAACATAAACCGAATTTGGTACGAGTAAATGACCGTCGGTCACTCATGCATGTGCACTTAAGTTACACATCTTATAAACAGAACTAATCGATCACACAACTTATAATCATATGCACTTGTGGTCACAAACCGTTCTATTGGCCAGTTTTTGACAAAAAACGATCATGTGCCCAACACGTAAGGGTAAGAGTGTTAGCGTCCACATGCCCCGCCCAGCACTCAGCCTACGTCCTGGACGTTCATGCGCTCACGGCCCAACAATAAGAAGAGAGCTCACTCCATTCCAAAAGTCCAGACCGATGAGAGGAAGGAATCTCTCCCTTATAAGCTGGGTGTGGCCTCCTCCCGTAGACGAGGTGGAACTAAACCAAGCAGCCTTCACTAGTCAACGGCGGGGTCCTAACATCCCATCCCCCTAAGAAGCCCCTCAGGAAGGCATGGCGATGTTGGCTCTGATACCAGATGTTAGCGACCCAAAGGCCAGCACACGCTCAACCAGTGTATTTGGAGGCCCAATGCCCCTCTCATCCCAAATCCGCGACTGAAGGGAGAGATTTGCCCAGCTATATAAGCTGGTGTCAGCCTCCTTCAACTAGAGAGGTGGGACTAAACCCTGGTGCGTTCCACCAGACCATTCCCAGCCGTGCCATCCGTTCGAGTGCTGCCATCTCATCCTCCTAAACAGGAGCGATGCAGATCGCCACACACCTAATAGCAGTGCACACGCTGGCTCTGATACCAGATGTTAGCGTCCATATGGCCAGCCCAGCACTCATCCTACGTTCTGGACGTTCATGCGCTCATGGACTAATGGGAGGAAGGGATCTCTTCCGTATAAGCTGGGTGTGACTTCCTCCCATAGGCAAGGTGGGACTAAACCAAGCAGCCTCCACTAGTCAACAGATGGGTCCTAACAAGGAGCAGATATACTTTTGCAAAAATAGCTCTCTATATTATTTTTTGTCAATATGATTTACAGTAAACGGATATGAAAACTCATGTGAAAATATTTTGTATTCTATCCTCGGTAAAAAAGTGAAGATTTCAGATCTAAATGTAAACAGTAAACAGGATAATTTTAAATGGGCCTCCGTTTTTCCAAATTTTATGATATAGACTCGTAATAATATTTGCATACATGTTTTTGTATTAGTGGCTACACGTAGGTATATTCTTGTAATTAGTGTTTAAAGTATAAATAGAATGAATCTATTTGTATGTGTAGGATTGCGAAAAAAAGGCTTTTCATTAATATATCCATCTATTATATACGTATTCTCCTAGAGTAATATAAGAGCAAGGCTCTTTGGTGTAGTGGCTAGGCTATGCTTGTCGCGGCTGCAGATCAACAATTCGAATCCCACACGGTTCAATTATTTTGAATACTTCTTCCATCGCTGACAAATGGGCCGTACATCGGGAATCGTATTTTGAAACAAAAAATAGGGGTAAACTACATGGTGATTGAATCGTTATGTAACAAGACAGAAATGTAGGGTGGTTTTTGCAAAAAGTTTGTCTGCTTTTTGAAAGAGTAATTGCCCCTATGTGTGGTTTTGGTGATTAATGACAATCCCTATGGACTAATATTTTCACTGAGTTTTATATGAAGGAATATTCCATAGGTCATGCTTGTAGTCTATATGTTAGATTCAAGTATGGATGCCATGAAGATAAAGATATAGCTTGAGTATTGGCATCAAGATCATCGAGTTTAAGAGAATAATATGATATGATCAAGATCTTGAGAGTGTGATCTCAATAGAAGAATTCAAGATATGGCTCTAAGACGGTGTCATGATAGCCTCATTAGTTGAGATATGCTTGACTTAGATTTAGAGCATGTAATCAAATTAAGAGTTCTTTATGTACCTCAAGATATTGAGATGTAGCATGAGAAGATACATGGTTGACCTATACAAAAAGTGAAGATCTTATATAGCCCATAAGAGGATCACATCAAGTGGTGATCGTCATCAAGGTTGAGAAGGACAGATTCAAGATAAGCATCTCGAGAAGATTATTTGCTTGAAGATTGCCGTCCATATTGATGATAATGGACATGTGAAGATATGTATTAATGAATCTAACCAATAGTGGTATATGGGGGAGCAAATTAGGAGTCTTCATGAAGCAACAATGATCAAGTGATGCATTCCGGCTTGGATGGAGATTGAAGTGTTATCATCAAGATCAAGCGGGATGTGCAAGGCAAAGGTATGGCCTTGCTAGTTTTTCCTTTTACCGGTCTCAAGGTGGTTGTTGGGAGACCGGGTTATCGGATACATAGCCGCATTATTAAGAGGGGCTTTCGGTTGGGTAACTTGATCACATCGTCATAGGGAACTCAATACTTTGCATTATTTGCATCTTCCTATTTTGTTGCTTCTTGGTGTTTTTCTATGTGAGGTTCTTTAGCTTGTTGCTAGCTCTTCAGCAAGCCCAAGTTCATCGAAAATGGAATTTGTATGCATCTTCTATGGCGTTTTCGAGTTTGAAGGTTTTATCGGTTCTTCTTATAGGGAGGCTTCATAACTTTCTTCATTTGGTTCTATCCTCCTCTATTGTACTATGATGTTTCTCTGCACCATCTTGTAGGGCTTGTTGTCCTCGTCAAAACAAGCCTAAGATCATCGAAATCGGAGTCCGTACGCAAAAGTTATCGCCGTTTTCGGGTGTCATGTTTGGTTCCAACGGGAATTCCGGCGGACCAAGTCTGTGGCCAGAATTTCTGGCGACAGCCGGAAATTTCCGGCAAACCGCCAAAAAACTGTTCTGTATGCTGTTTCGGTTTGTACCGGAACTTCCGATTTTGACCGAAAATCCGGCGGTTGAACCGGCGACGCCGGTTTCGTCGCCGGAACGTGTTCGCCCAACGCATTTTGCTTCCAACGGTCATCCCCCTTGAAGGGGTATAAAAGGGGTGCTTCTTCCCCAAAGTTCCAAGGCTCTTTAGCACGTTTTTGACCACCATTGTTGACCCCTTTGAGCTTTCTTCCTTTCCCTTCCCTCCTATGATTCTTGCATCTTTTTGAGGGCTTTGGAAGAGGAGATCTAGATCTACAATCCCCACCAATCAATTGCTCCTCTAAGTGAGGGGAACCCATTGATCTAGATCTTGGAGTCATTTGTTGGTTTCCACCATTGTTCTTCCTCCCTAATTCCTCTCTAGCACTTGTTGCTTTGGTGGGATTTGAGAGTGGAGGATTTGAGCACCCTTGGTGTTCTTGCTTTGCACTCTTGCATAAGTGTTGAGCTCTCCATTTCGATTTGTTTGATTGAGAGACCGTGAGCTTGTTACTCTTGGAGGGTGACCTCCTAGTTGGCTTGGTCGTTGGTGCCGCGGTGTCATCTTCGTGGAAGATTGTGAAGAGACCCGGGCTTCTCCTTCGTGGAGCTTGTGAAGTGGTTGTGGAGCTTGCCATCTCCGGAGTGGAGGAAAAGCTAGCCATAAGGAAAGGGTCTATTCCTTCGTGGGATAGACTCGGAGAAGAAGGTGAGCCTTCGTGGCGTTGGGAAATTCTTCGTGAAATCTCACACCTCTCCAACGTGACGTACCTTACTTGTAACACGGGAATGCATCTTCGTCTCCGTGTGCCTCGGTTATCTCTATACCCGAGCTTACTTTCCTTATGATAGCCATCGAGCTTGAAGTACTTATATCTTGCTTATCACTTGTGGTATATCTATCTTGTGCTATCTTGATGAGCTTAACTTGTTGTTGGTGCACTTAGTTGAGCCTAGTGTATTTAGGTTTTGTGCTTGTAAAATAAACGTTAGTTTAATTTCGCATTCTATCAAGCTAAAACCATAATAGTTTTAAAATTGCCTGTTCATCCCCCCTCTAGGCGATAACTCTATTCTTTCACTTTTACACTCACGCGTTGGACACGTCACCGGTTTATATCAAAAACCGGCCAGCAGGCATGTTTGTGCTATTTAGAACTAAACATTACATATTTTCAAGTAAAATATACAAATCAGATCATTCTACTACAAAAAAAGATACATATGAAAAGGTAGATACTTCACATATTAGGGACAGAAGTGCTAGAAAGTGTGCATATCGTGGACAATGCAATTAGGTAACAAATCAACAAAAAAGTAAAGGTAGAGGTAATCACACAATAATGATTATTTGGTAAGAAGTATTTCTTAATAAATTACTGGAATTGCACCAGTTTTTCTGCCGGACACACGAACATGCTGAGATACCAGATATAATACATTCATACCGACTTGTTCATACTGTCTACAAAGTGTCAAATAATTAATCTCTAAATGAATCGTTCATACTCGTTCATACTGTCTACAAGGAGTCAAATAACTAGGGAACGATGGAGCAAAAGGAGAGGGGATACTTGTTCATACTCGACTATCTGCATCTAAACTGCTCTCGTGTGATGCGGAAGACACGAATTGGAATCCCACCAGGACTCGTCCTTGCATCACCTCGCGGCTGAGTACCTGGTGAGCAAAAGCGAACTGCCCGCGCACGTGCTAAGAACCTGCCGCCGGCGCCGCTTCCATTCCAAGAACGACCGCCAGCGCCCCGTCCGCAGCAGCATCGTGACCAGACGTCAGCAGAAGGAGCTTCGCCACGAACAAAAGGAGCTTCGCCACGAACACCAACACTAGCAGGTTGAAGAGCAGCACCACCTCCACCCGCTCAAGCTTCCATATATTTGCGATGTTTTCCGCCATGTTTCCCCAAGATCTCGATTTTGACCAAGAACCCAACTAAACCCTAGCTAGGAGGTGGAAAGGATGAGAAGCAGGAAGGGGGTGTACCGGGGAGAACGTCCCTGCTGATGGAGGGTGAGCCCACGGTGGAGGAGAAGGTGCGTGTGCCGGTCGCCGTCGCCGTGCCGTTGCCATGTCGCCCCGTCGCCGTCAGTGTGTGGTCTCTCTATCGTGGATAATTTCCATGCGTGAGGTGGAGAGAGTTTTTTCTAGTCCTTATTAGTGGAAGGTGGATTGGATTGATTGGGCTAATTTTCTAGTCTGGAAATAAACGAACGGTAAATTTTGGTGGGCTGGAAAAAAAATTCAGCCGGCCTGGAAATCAGGATTGGGCCACAATCCAGCTCAATCCACGTCTCTCGTGGAATAACGAACGAGGCCTGATAAGTAGCTCCCTGCCATGCAAGATTCTACCATCGAGATAAGGAACACACGAATAACCGCGACTGTCACACAAAAAAAAAGAATAACCGCGACTGTCACGAGACGTGTCTGTACCCACAGACAAAACGGTCACGGTCTACAGGTAGAATGGTAAGCGACAAGGCCAGACCTCCTTGTTCTTAGCAAAGTCACCACATAAAATTTGTCATAGCCAGGACTACACAGGTCACCGATATGTTTATTCTGGACAGCGTGACACGACAGAGGCGCCTGTTGGAATTAACGACCGTTTGAGCTTAAACGATCCAGGCCTAGACTGAGATCGGCGAACTGTCGCCCCTTGGTTCTTGCAAAATTATTGCAGGGAGGGAAGCAACGGTGTGTTCATAGTCAAGCAACGGTTGTAACACGTCGACTCGCTGTTGCGTGTGTATGCACACACTGTTGACTCGACGGCAATGCCAGTCAACCGAGCTGAGCTCAGTCGCGCGTGCGGGATGACAAGACCAGCTCACGGTCAACGCCGTATCTGGATACCTAATAGGACCAGCTGTTCTTATATATATAACACAATTATAGGTACAACTCTAAAATACACGGGGAACTATATCTATACAATATATATCTTAATATCCTTTGCAGTCGAAGGGTCAGTACCGACACATAGACTGGAGCGAAACTCAAGAAAAGTCGTCGACGACAATCCCTTCGTCATGATGTCTGCAAATTGCTGAGAAGTCGGCACATAAAAAACTCGAACGTGACCGAGGGCAACCTGCTCACGGACAAAGTGGATATCCAGCTCAATGTGTTTGGTGCGCCAATGATGAACGGGGTTGGCGGAGAGGTAGACAACCGATACGTTATCACAAAATACCACTCTGGCCTTGTCGACAGGACAAGAAAGCTCGGAGAGAAGCTGACGAAGCCATGTGCACCAGCCACGGCGTTCGCCACGGCGCGGTACTCGGCATCGGCGCTAGAACGAGACACGGTGGGCTGCCTCTTGGAGGACCAAGAGACGAGCGACGAGCCGAGATAGACGCAGTAGCCCGAGGTGGAGCGTCGCGTGTCGGGGCAGCCAGCCCCGTCCTCATCCAAGTAGGCGACGATGTCGGTCGAGGACGAGGCGGGCGAGGCGTGCAGCGAGAGGCTGAAGTCCATGGTGTCGCGGATATAGCGGAGTATCTGCTTCATCACTGCCAGTGAGCGTCCCGGGGAGCATGCATATGCAAACACACCTACTGCACGGCATACTGCAGCTCCGGACGTGTCAGCGTCAAGTACTGCAGGGCACCGGCGATGGAGCGGTAGAACGGCGCGTCGGAGGCAAACGACCTGTCACTAGCCGAGAGCTTGGCCTTTGTGTCGACAGGAGTGGGCGCGGGGTGGCAATTAAGCATCCCTGCTCGCTCAAGAAGCTCATGAGCATACTTCCGCTGATGAAGAAAGAACCCGTCCGCGCGCCGGACAACCTCAATGCCGAGGAAGTAGTGGAGTGGGCCGAGATCCTTCAAGGCGAACTCAACACGAAGGCGGTCGGTGAGCTGTCGAAGGAGCCCATCAGTGCATGCCATCAGGATGATGTCGTCGACATATAATAGCAGGTAGGCAGTGTCGGTGCCTTGTCGATAGACAAAGAGAGATGCATCGGAGCGCGTGGAGTGGAAGCCGAGATGATGCAGGAACGCGGCGATGCGCTAGTACCAGGCGCGGGGCGCCTGCTTCAGTCCATACAAAGACCGAGAGAGCAATCACACGTGAACCGGGCGCTCGGCGTCGACGAAGCCGATGGGCTGCTGACAGTACACCTTCTCGGAGAGATCACCGTGAAGGAAGGCGTTGGAGACGTCCATCTGGTGCACCGGCCACGCGCGAGAGGCGGCGAGGTGCAGAACGTTGCGGATCGTCCCCGGCTTGACAACCGGGGCAAACTTATCCGTGAAGTCGACGCCGACGCGTTGGCGAAATCCGCGGACCACCCAACGCTTTTGTAGCGCTCCAGCTTTCCATTCGGGCCGAGCTTGTGCTTCAAGACCCACTTGCCGGTGATGACGTTGGCGCGAGGAGGACGACGGACCAGCTCCCGGTGCGATTAGCTGCAGCGTCGTACTCCTCGTGATGGCGTGCACATCGCTGGTCGCGCAAGGCGGCCCGGGCAGAGGTGGTCACCGGCGATGGCTCAGACGTAGACGTCATGCAGACATACTGATCGGCGGGGTAGCGAGTGGAAGGCCGACGTACGCTCGCATGCGCGCGGGTCAGCACACCCGTAGGGGGAGCAACGGCCGCGGCTAGGGCAGCGGCGGGAGAGGACGACAAAGCGGGCGATGACGGGGCCGGCGAAGAAGAGGCCGCGTTGGTCGGGGGTGACATAGACGGCGGCGTCGCGGGCGCTGGTGAAGGCGCGCGCGAGGGCACCAGCGACGGCTCGGCGGGCGAGCCTCGTAGGGCCGGGCGAGCGGGGCGAGCAGGCGCGCGCCGAGGACGGCAGGCGGCGAGAAGGGGCAGCCGCAGTCACTCATCGACGCGGAGGGCCGACCGCAGGAGGGCCGGCGGGCGCCGGGGTTGTCGTCAAGGGTACCTGCTGAAACGGAAACACCAACTCGTCAAAGTAAACGTGTCGTGAGGTGAAGAAACGATCCGATACCGGGTCGTAGCAGCGGTAGCCCTTGGTGTTGGCCGGGTAGCCGAGGAACACATAAGGGAGAGAGCGCGGCGCGAGCTTGTGCGCGGAGGTGGCGGTGGTGCTAGGGTAGCAGCAGCAGCCGAAGATGCGAAGGTCATCGTAGGAGGGCGACAAACCGAAGAGGAGCTGGCGCGGCGTATTGCCAACGCACGCGACAGGGGCGGATCTGTCACTTCCCAAGATTTTGGAATTTGGGTCTAGAAAAAATTGTTTTTACATGTCATTCATTTGCATTGCATCCATGCAAAAAATTTAAGAATTGAATTCGAAAACCATAACCCTAATAGGTTTTGCAAATATTCCTATGAGGAATAAAGATGGATTTTGTAAATCCAATATCATTGAACTCAATAAACTGATACAAAAATGATCCTAAAATGATCTACATGATTTTAGAAAATTTTAGAAACAAATTTCATCCCATTTGGAGTTAGTATGAAAAGGTTATAAAAGAAATATTAAAACAGAAAATAGAAAAAAACAAAAAAAATAAACTAAACCTAACCTACTGCGCAGCCCAGTCCACCTCGCCGCCCACCTAACGCTCGCCCCACCCCCGCCGCCCGAAAGCCAAGCAGAATAGTCATGCACCACCGGCACAGAGCGACCTAGCAATGAACCGCTCCCTTTTCTCTTCTCCCGTACCCACTGACGCGTGGGACCCGCACCACCTTCTTCCTCCTCTGGCTGGGAGTCCACCGTCGGCACGTACCCGCGTCCGAACTGAAATCCACTCGATTTGGCTGAATTTGTTACCCCTCCCGCATGTTTCGAGCTCCATATAAACCCCGAAGACCTCCTCCTCGGTTCTTTTCACATCATCCCCAAACCCTAGCTCGATTTGATCTCTCCCGATTGTGTCGCCGCTGGCCGCCTCTAGATCGATCGGGAACGCAACGTTCCGACCCTCCCCTAGCCTTCCTGTACCTCTGGTCCTCATCCCCATGGATAACCGCTTCTTCCTGAACCGCTTTCCTCTCTCGCAGATCACCGGAGCCACTAGGATTGCATGCCGGAGTTCCCCGACGACCACCGCCTCCAGTTGCCCATCACCACATCTCCGTGACGAATTCCGCGTTGGAAGGAAAACGATGAGAACCCCCGAGAGGCGCTGATCACCGTGGACTAATCCTACACGGGAGGAAGCCACCGGAGTGCCGCCGAAGATCACCATCCGAGCGTCGCGCTGCCATCCGCCGCCGACCACTGAAGGCCACGACGGTGTGAGGACGACCAAGTCACAGTAGCCGTTCGATCGTCTCTAAACGGCGCAGATTAGATCCTGATCTGAAGGGGTATTGTCAAACCATCTGCCGCCACGTGGCCTCCTTGTCCTCGTCGCCGCGTCACTCGCCCAGGTCAGCAGCCACGTCGATGCCAGTCAGCAGGTCAGCGCCCAATCATTTTCCATGTAGCAAAGCATATTCCCTTTTAAATTGAAATTGATTTAAATAGGCAGAATATTGGGCAATCTTGTAAAATTCATATAAAATCGAATACATGTCCAAAAATTATAAATAATATATCGTTGGATTCATAAAATTGTGTAGAAAATTACTACGAGATTAGATCTAACTTTTACAGTAAATATTTACTGTAACAAATTAAATAGTTTAATGGACAATTTGGACTAAATAAACATAGTAAATTATCTGTATATTAGAAAAATACAAATAATGTATCTATGGATCCATAATTTCGTATACAACATTAATATGCTGTTAGATACAAATTTTGCTGTGTAGAATTTCTGTAGTAATTTAAATAGTTTTAGTGGCTTTTTAGAGCATTAAATTCGTAGTAAATAATTTATAGGTCAGAAAAATATGAATAATATGTCCCTGGAATCACAATATCGTTTAGATTACAGATGTGATTTTAGTTTTAATTTTAGACAATGTAAACTATTTAAGTGAATTAAACTCTAATAATAGTAATTAAATTATAGAAAAGGATTTACAACTCCGATTAAGATGAATCCAATTTCTACTGGTCCGCATTAACATTACCTATCCAGTACAATCCAGAACTAAATTTAATTGGGCAATTAAAACAAAAGTTTCAATATAACTATTAAAACCCTTATATTGGCAATCAAGAATTAATAATAAATACTCTACTGCATCAAATGATCTCTTGCATGCTTCATGTAATATAATATTGTTCAGATAACTAATTACAACCATTGTGACATATTAAATCGTCATGCATGCATTTGTTCATCATTGTTTTCTTGTATTGTGCATAATTGCATTGTTTTGATTGGTATGTTTGTTGTGCAATTGTTTAATCGATAGATTGCGAGGAGTGCAACTATTTTGATTGCGATGAGTGCAACAATTGCAATTGTGAGGATTGTTTGAACGACTACATCAACTAATGGCAAGTGGCACTATCATAAATGTCCTACTTATTTCCTATGCATTGTAGTTATTTTTAGTAGAAGTGCATGTGTAGGAATATTTTGCACTATGTGCTATGCTATGTTGTGTGTCAACACCCAGATTTTTAATCCCAGATGCCTGTTATGCCATACATCGCAATCCCAGGGTTACCATTTTTGCGAGAAATAACAGAATTGGATACCACAGTACATCATCCATTACAAACCATACATAAGGTCTTACACAAATAAGGATCTCATGATCCAATTCTTAATACAACTCAGGCAGCGGAAATACGTAATAATAAAGTTAGCGTAGGCGAAGCTCCATCTTCGGGGTCACAGGCAATGCTGACGATGGGAGATGATCCTAGTTGTCGTAACCTTCCTGGGGTCCATCATCCTGGTATTCCTCTTCATAGTTTGGCCACGGGAATAGCCAGGGACAAAGCCATGAGTACTCTTTAAGTACTCGCAAACTAATACTAACAAGTGGAGGGGGGGTTTTGTAATAGGACACTAAGCTCTAGGGTTGTTTTACAAAAGCCAGATTTACCTCTACTAAATTCAGAAGCAAGAGAAAGCTAGTCAAATTTTATAACACCTAAGTGGGAACTTGAATTTCATGTCACAACTCTGTTGTGGTCAAGTCAAAATCTCAATTCATTTCACAAGTCATTTTGAAAACATCGGCGGGGAACAGATGGCCACTCAGCTGTCCATAACATGACGCCAGCTATTCGAATAGTTTGACACTCTGCAGAGATTGTACACTTTCACCACAATATTCGATACATCCGTCAGGAACAAATCCTGAATTCACCATACTCACTATGCGGATAATCAATCCTAACCTTTCAATTACATACCCTAGTATAAGAACCTCTCCTGTGAGTTTGGCCTCCCAACCATGACCAACTGTCATCTTGGGTACTGCACAGGTGGACAATCTTCACAAGGTAGCCTCAGCTCAGACCTTGGCCGTGAGGGAACCAATACTAAGGTATATAAGTTTCCAGTCAAGCCCTACCCAATATTCGGGTATTGTGGTTGTACGGTAAAATTGGAATGGTATCGCATCCAGACAACCACCAGTTTTATAAAGGGCTAAGGCTCATGCCTTAACATTTTCATCTCCCAAATCATCTGGTGTTTCAGAAACACATGTCAAAACATCTCAGTAGAATGACTCATCATTCTAAGGTTTTCATAACCACTTTCCACCAAGTATTCCCATCTAAAGTTGATCAAGTTTTATGCTTAGCACTAGCATCTACAAGTGGGGGTGAGTACTAATGAGGTGTGATAAACTAGTGGAGTTTTAACTAAGTTCAATCTCATGCCTTAGGATGACATCAAGATTATCTAGCTTAGGCCAAATTTTATGCTCTTTATGCAACCTTCAATTATCTTTCTTGTATCTACAATTTACTTAAGTAAACTCTAAGTAACAGCTTTGATAAAGAAATAAAGTAGAACCTTGCAAGTAAAACTAGGATTGGGTATCATCAAATGTGTCCAACCAAGCATGCTTAGTGCATTGCATAGGTTATATACTTTCATATTTGCAAGTGTTAGCTTGCACATTCAACTAGTAGTATTAGGCTTGCCTTGTGCAGAGCAGTGGTTGAAGTTCTCCTCGGCTTCTTCTTCGTAGTATCCTCCTTCCTCCTCGTATCCTTGGTCGGTACTAGCGTCTATAAATAAATACGAGGTACACAATCGCCAAACAATACTTAAGTACTTTCAATCATCATACAAAGGGGTTCTATAGATGATCTAGCATCATCACTAACATTACAAGACTAAAGCATTTGTCTTATTGATTTTATTTTTGGAAAGTAATTTCTACTCATTGAAAAACTACTTAAGATTTAATATTCTCCAAACCAAACATGGGATCATGTTGACACATGTCATAACCACATATTTCAGTACATGGGAATGTGATTTAAAGTGGTTCACAATTTAATAAGGTTTAACCCTTTTATTTTAAATACATAAAGTGACTAGAAATGCCTATGTGGCATTCTTTTATTACTTGGACATTAATTATGTAAGTAAACCCATATATTTTTATATATTCTGAAAGGTATGATCAAATGTGATTTTTGAGAGTTGGAATCAACTCAAAAGCTATTATGGTTTAAATTTGAAAAATGTTTAAATGCAGAAAAGCTTTTGCCTTGTTATTTTTACCAAGGGTGATCTACAGATCCAAATGATTTGAATCCAACGGGCTTGGATTAAGCATTTCAAGACCTTTATAACAAAATTGGTTTTATTCAATTTGGTTCACTGAATCGAGCTAGGTTGATTTTTGAACTAGGTACAGAACTGTGTTTGAATGAAAATAGAAGAATCTAAATTCAAACGAGTGGGCTGCGCGGGAAGGGGAAATGGGCGCCAGTGTCACTCCATGGCTTGGTATGCAATCCAGCAGGGTTCCACCAGTCGGTGGCTCTTAAACGCTGGCGATACAGGCGCTATCGGCCGCACGATCTAAGTCTAATCGACCGGCTACGGCTCATCGTCCACGTCGGGCAGCGCTGGCGAGACAGAACCCTAACGCGGCAGGTGGGGGTCGTGGGAGTCTCACCGGGGCTCAGGCGAAGGTCGGCGATGCGGGCGAACGACGAAGTTAACGACGGCGAACCTCCTGGTACCGGCAGCTCCTCCTGGGGAGGCTCCAATCGATGGCTTCCTTCTTCTCCAGCAGCGGCGAGCTCCGGCCAAATTCCGGCGATGCGCTGCTCGCCTTGCTCCAGGAATGGGGTGGAGTGGTTCTGGGTGAGAGGGGAGTGGAATGGTGTGAAGAATTCGAGCGGGGGAGTCCTCTCTTTATAGTGGCGAGAGGGGACCGACGGGCGCAAGCTGAGCTCGTCGTGGTCGACAGCATAGAGGGCTATCGGCGTGGGCGACGGTAGGGGCGGTGTTGTGCTCCCTGGCGAAGTTCAACGGCATGGTGGCGAGGCGTGGGGCGATGCTGATCGGTCGGAACGCTGTGGTGCTCTGCACGTGCCCGACGGAAGTTTTAATGGCGCACAGCACGCCTGGTCCGCGCGGAGGCAAATGGGCATGTCTGCGGGGTTGCTAGGACGATGGTGATCACGCGTGCACGCGGCGAGGGCGGCGCGGGGTCTGTGGGTGCTGGTCGAGCGTCGCGCACGGGGCGCGCTCTTGGCATGCTCATAGACCGGCTTGGCATGGCTCGGGCGTGTTGTCCAGTGGCTGGCATTGCTCGCGGCTGGGACAGGAAGTGTCGGTGGGATGCTAGCTTGCTCCCAGACAAGGTTGGCGAGGCTAGTGATGCTCGTAGCTTGTTGTCGACTATGGGGTGGCAATGGTGCTCTCGGCCAGTTCACCATTGATGACAATGGCCAGCTTACAGTGGTGCTAGTGATTAGTTAGGGTTGTTAGATGATCTACTAAGGCTAGTGGTGTCCAGAGAGGGAACAAGTTAGGCCAGAATCACTGCACAGTATAGTGTTTAGGATTTGTTTGATTTGCATCTGCAAGGTGTTTGATGAAATGGCCGCATGAACTCAAGTTTTGAATTTTGAAAAGATTTTTGGTGGGTGTGCTAGGCATATACTGGTGATACTGTGGATGCTTGGGTTTTGAAATTTGAGCTTGTTTGAGTGGTTTTTGAAAAAGTGGGATCTTCCCATATGATATAGATTCAATTTTAAATTGTCATTTAAACTATGCATTTGAATGATTTTGGATTATCACAAAGTGGGCATTGGTACTTTGTTATGAGTACTATCAAGGGGTGCAAAGATCCAAACATGTTTCTGTTAAGTTCTGAAAGTTAGGGATAGCCAAAGTAGGCATGGGAGTTAATTTGGCCAAAGTGACCATTCACTTATTTTTTTTGTTTTGATTTGTTTGTCTTTGGGAAAAGTGTGGGGATTGTTTAGATGATGTATATTTCACCTAAGAATCATTTTACAAGCAAAGAAACACACAAGCATGGCAATTCAAAAGAATCCAAATTGGTAATGCATACACATATGAATGCTTTCATATTTTTAATTGGAAAGTTTTTGTTAACCCTAATTTTGATGATTAGAGTTTGATGATCCAAGTTTAATATTTTTGAGATGTTACAAACCTTCCCCCATTAAACAAAATCTCGTCCCGAGATTTGAAAAAAGACAAAAAAGATTACCTAGGATTTGAAGAGATCGGAAAACTCTATTCTGATGTGATATTCGCGCTCCCAGGTAGCTTCCTCTTCTGTGTGGTTGCTCCACTGAATCTTGAGAAACTTGATGCTTCGGGTTCTGGTAGTTCTGAAAGATTCTTCCAAAATACGGATGGGTACTTCGGGATAGGTCAGGTCATTGTTGATCTCTATGGTCCAGTGATCGATATTCTTGAACACTTCGGTCTTGAGGTATGGAACACATTGTGCACGGATGACATATCTTCGGGCAGTTCTAATTGATATGACACTTCTCCTTGACGGTTCAGAATCTTGAAGGGTCCGATATATCTGGGGGCTAACTTTCCTTTGAGTTGGAAACACTGCATTCCTTTCAATGGCGACACTTTCAGATACACAAAATCTCCGATGTTGAAGGCGAGGTCTCGACGTCTCTTGTCGGCGTAACTCTTCTTCCTTGACTAAGCGGTCTTGAGGTGCTCACGAATCTTGTGAACCTTCTCTTCTGCTTCTCGAAGGATGTCAGGTCCGAAAATCTGACTCTCTCCTACTTCTGACCAGTTCAAAGGGGTGCGGCACTTACTTCCGAACATGAATTCAAATGGGGCCATTTGCAAACTAGCTTGATAACTGTTGTTGTATGAAAATTCTGCAAAAGGCATACAATCTTCCCACTTAGATCCATATTCTAACACACATGCTCTTAGCATATCTTCGAGTATTTGATTTACTCACTCATCATCCATCGGTGCGAGGGTGATCTGATCTTGAAATCTAGCGGGTTCCTAAACCTTCTTGGACTTTCTTCCGAATCTCGAGGAGTGGCGAGTTCCTCGATCCGATACGATGTTCTTGGGGACTCCATGCAAACTGACGATTCTAGTGATGTATAACTCCGCTAGCTTCGAACTCTGATATGTGTTCTTGATGGGTAAGAAATGGGCGACTTTGTATAATCTGTCCACTATGACCCAGATAGAGTCATTTCCCCTACTAGAAGTAGGTAATCCGGTGATAAAGTCCATTCCAATGGAATACCATTTCCATTCCGGAATCTGCAATGGTTGCAACAATCCAGCGGGTCTTTGATGTCCTGCCTTGACTCGCTGACATATATCACACTTGGCGATATATCTTCCGATTTCTCTCTTCATCTTATGCCACCAAAATTTCTCTTTCAAATCTTGATACATCTTAGTCCCTTCGGGGTGGATAGAATAAAGAGTATCATGAGCTTCCTTCAGAATAACTTCTTTCAACTCAGAATCTGCTGGTACACAAAGGCGTCCATTGTACCACAGAACTCCTTCTTTGTCTTCGGTGAATCCGGGTACTTTGCTTGTACCGATACGACGCTTGATTCCCTCGATACTAGAATTTCCTTTCTGCGCCTCTTTGATCTGGCTGATCAAAGTGGGTTGAAGTTCTATGCTAGCCAAAAATCCTTCACTCACTAATTCCATTCGAAAATCTTCCATCTCTTTGTGCAAGCTTTGGTTGCTCCTTCAAAATCATGGAGTTCAAGCGGCACGGCAATCTGCTAAGGGCATCTGCTACCACGTTGGCTTTACCAGGGTGATAGTGAATGTCCATGTTGTAATCCTTGATTAGCTCAATCCATCTTCTCTGCCTCATATTCAGCTCCTTCTAAGTGAATATATACTTCAGGCTCTTGTGATCCGAATAAATATCACAATGATTTCCCATCAGTTAATGCCTCCATGTCTTCAGAGCTAGAACTACGGCTGCGAGTTCGAGGTCATGGGTTGGGTAATTCTGCTCATGTTGTTTTCAGTTGTCGAGATAGATAAGATATAACTTTTCCTTCTTGCATTAGCACACATCCGAGACCGATCTTGGATGCATCACAATACACGTCGAAGGGCTTCGTGATATCCGGCATGATTAAGATTGGGGCTGAAATCAATCTCCTCTTGAGTTCTTGAAAACTCGCTTCACATTTGTCGGTCCATTCAAACTTCTTGTCCTTCTTCAGCAATTGGGTCATGGGTCTGGCGATACTCGAGAATCCTTCTACGAACTTGCGGTAATATCCCGCCAATCCGAGAAATGCACAAACTTGGGTTTGAGTGGTTGGGGCTTGCCAATCCTCTACATCCTTCACTTTTGCAGGGTCAACGGCAATTCCTCTGGCTGATACAATGTGGCCGAGGAATCCTACCTCATGTAACCAGAATTCACATTTGCTAAACTTGGCATACAACTGATTCTCTCTAAGGGTTCCAAGAATGGTCCTTAGGTGTAGCTCATGTTCTTCTTCTGTTTTGGAATAAATCAGTATGTCATCGATGAAAACAACGACAAACTTATCCAGGAAGTCCATAAAAATCGTATTCATGAGATTCATGAAATAAGTGGGGGCATTGGTTAATCCAAATGACATGACAGTATACTCGTAAAATCCATATCTGGTGGTAAAGGCAGTCTTGGGAATATCCTCTGCGCAAATCTTGAGTTGATGATAGCCTATTCTAAGATCAATCTTAGAAAACACTTTGGCACCGGTCAATTGATCAAACAAATCTTCTATCTTGGGCAATGGGTACTTGTTCTTGATGGTGACATCATTCAACTTCCGATAATCCATACACAAATGGTTACCTCCATCCTTATTATCCACAAACAAGATAGGTGATCTCCATGGTGACGCACTTTGTTGAATTAATCCAATTTCCAACATGGCATCCAGTTGCTTCTTCAGTTCTTCTAGTTCAGACGGGTTCATACTATAGGGTCTCTGAGCTATGGGTCCTGTTCCGGGGATTAGTTCAATAATAAACTCGATATCTCGATCTGGGGGCATACCGGGCAAAACATCTGGAAATACATCGGGGTATTCATAGACTACCCGGACTTGGTCAAGGGTAGGTTGGCATATACTCTTGTTGCACGTGAATTGACGCGGTAAGGTTTTAGATATATGCTCGACTGATATTCTGGTTGTATTGGTCATGGTTATGGCTTTCTTGGCACAGTCAATCAATCCTTTATGTTTGGACATCCAATCCATTCCTAGTACTACTTCCAAACCTTTAGTTCCGAGTACTATCAGATTAGCATAAAAATCTATGCCATGGATTCGGATAGGGACGGCTTTGCAAATTTGCCTAGCCTTGGTGGTTGATCCGGGGATTTGAATGATCATAACATGCTTCAGTTTGGTTGGTTGAATTTTACTAGTGCATGCAAATTCTTCGGTGACAAATGAGTGTGATGCACCAGAATCAAACAACACTCTAGCAAGTACTGAATTAATAGAAAACATACCCAGCACGACGGCTGGCGCTTCCTGGGCTTCTTCAGCATGAATGAGAAAAAGACGGCCGTTGCGGTTGAGCGAATTCCCTGGGGCAAATATTCTTCCGGGCTGAACACGACGCTGCTGCTGAGCTGGGGCATTGGAATTGGGGGCTGCGGCATTCTTCTTGTTGGGGCACTCGTTGGAGTAGTGACCCTTATTTCCACCGTCATAACAAGTCACTTGCGACTTGTCCTTTGCTGCAACAGGCACAACATTGCTTCCAGTCCTCGGGGCAGTGTTGGTGTTGGCGGCAACATTGTTGTTGAACTTGGGTGGGGCACGATTGAAATTGCTAGAGTTGCCGGGGTTGTTGTGATTTCCTCCGGGCCTAGGGTTTCCACGGTTGGGATAGGTCGGATGGTTCATCGGGGGTCTGTTGGTTCTCGGGGCAAATCCTGGAGATGGGTTGGGGCGGTACTTTGGGGTCTGATGGGTTCCTGGCTGATGCATCATGCGACTCTTGCGGTTCTCATTGGCTTGGTTGATCTTTCCTTCCATATGGATGGCAGAGTCGACAAGGGCTTCAATATCAACAAAGGGGATATTGACTAACACAGTCTGCATCTCATTGTCCAGACCATTCAGGAATCTCTCTTTATTCTTGGCTTCAGTGTCGATCTCATCCGGGGCATACCTAGCTAATGAAAAAAAATTGTCACGGTATTCCACTACGATCATCCTTCCTTGCTTTAGTTCTCTGAACTCATCTCTCATTCTCTTGATCAAACCCGGTGGCACATGGGTTCTGCTGAACTTGACCTTGAATTCCTCCCAAGTCATCATCTGTCCTCCGGTCATTGCACGAACGCTGTTCCACCATGCTCTTGCATCTCTAGCTAGGTAATGGGTCGCGAACATAACTTTCTCCTTAGCTTCCACTATGGCTACTTCCAGGTTGTTTTTCCATGGTTTGCAGCCAATCCTCGGCATCTAGGGGCTCTTCCGACTTAGTGAAAATAGGTGGGTTGGTATTCTTTAAATTCTTGAGCTTAGATCCATGGTTATCCTGGTTTCCTTGGCCTTGGTTGTTGTGGGCTACATAAGCTATCTGCTAAAGGGTGGCTAGGTTGGCTTGACATTCAGCTCTTTCAGCTTCGCGGTCAGAAACCAACGTTTGCAGGATCTGCAACATCGGGTCTGGGGATGAACCACTTCCTCCGCATGGCATCTGAAGATTGAGATAGATCATGAGAAAATAGGGAAATTTCTAAGGTTCAGGGATTTTGAAAAGTTTTTAGAGTTTGACTCAGATTTTCCTAGCCACTTGCTTTTCATTCATTCATTCATTCATAGCGCACGATACAAACACACACCACAAAAAATGTAAACAGATGGTTTTAAGAACCATTCTGGAAACTACGATACAGTGGGACCGAATACAACTCACTACGCTAGTGCTCAAGTGCTACTACTCCTCGGAGTCTTTGTAGTCGTCATCCTCATCATCCTCATCGTCATTGATGAAGGCGAAATCATCCTCATCGGTGAAGAAGTCCATAGCCTGATCCTCCAGAAAATCATCATCATCGCTGAGATAGGAGTAGGGGTCTCCACGAAGATCCTCTCCGGCATTCTCCCTTTCCTCCAACTGCATGTCTCTCTCGTGGATAGTCTCCTCCAAATCCGAGATACGGTGGTGAAGACGAGCAATGATGCGCTCCTTCTTGTCGAGCTGACGGCGGCGAGACTTGCGATCCTTCGCTAGCATGGCGATGGTCTGATCCTTCGTCTTGATGATGGCGGACTTATGGTTGGAGTAGTCACGACAATTGTCCAATTCCTACTGACTATCGTACATCATGAAGCTAAGGTCATCCAACTGAGTCTTCAGCTCGGGGTGGTATGGGGCTTCCAGTGGCTGTCCATTAGCATCACGCCTTGGACAAAACTCAAAGTGGGTACCCTTGATCTGGTTGATACTCTGCCCACACAGACGGGCAAGAGCTTCCTGCATGGCCCTGGCAAGTCCATCGAGCCAGTTGTTCTCTCTTAAGGTGAACTAAATTCCCTCGGCAGTGGGAGGTTCAATCTTTCCTCGGAGACTTGCAACAATTAGCCACTACAGATCTTCTCCTCCTTGATCATTGATCTGAGCTACGAAGAACTCGGGGTGCGGATGCTCCAGAAGTTCCGGAAGCTGGTCCAAATCCCACTCAAAGATAAGGTCTCCTCCATTCCCCAACTGATAAAACTTGTTGTACTTCACGTCCATCTATAAGAATATAGGATGAGTAAGTTAGTAGGGTGATCAAGTGTGTCAAATTTTATGTATTTTTCAAGAGTTTTTGAGGAACATGAATTTTCATGAAAGAAGCAAAGTGATAAGAATGGGAATAAGTTTATGTAAATATTTGCTTCCTTTGGTTTTGAAACTAAGTTTTTGATTCAAACATCCAGTCTAACTAGGGTATCATATGGTTAGGATGGCTCTGATACCAACTTGTCAACACCCGGATTTTTAATCCCAGATGCCTGTGATGCCATACATCGCAATCCCAGGATTACCATTTTTGCGAGACATAACAGAATTAAATACCACAGTACATCATCCATTACAAACCATACATAAGGTCTTACACAAATAAGGATCTCATGATCCAGTTCTTAATACAACTCAGGCAGCGGAAATACGTAATAATAAAGGTAGCGTAGGCGAAGCTCCATCTTCGGGGTCACAGGCAATGCTGACGATGGGAGATGATCCTAGTTGTCGTAACCTTCCTAGCGTCCATCATCCTGGTACTCCTCTTCATACTTTGGACACGGGAATAGCCAGGGACAAAGCCATGAGTACTCTTTAAGTACTCGCAAACTAATACTAACAAGTGAAGGGGGTTTTTGTAATAGGACACTAAGCTCTAGGGTTGTTTTGCAAAAGCCAGATTTACCTCTACTAAGTTCAGAAGCAAGAGAAAGCTAGTCAAATTTTATAACACCTAAGTGGGAACTTGAATTTCATGTCACAACTCTGTTGTGGTCAAGTCAAAATCTCAATTCATTTCACAAGTCATTTTGAAAACATCTGACGGGGGAACATTATGGCCACTCCAACTGTCCATAACCGCGGACGCGGCTATTCGAATAGTTTGACACTCTGTAGAGATTGTACACTTTCACCACAACATTCGATACATTCGTCAGGAACAAATCCTAAATTCACCATACTCAGTATGCGGATAATCAATCCTAACCTTTCAATTACACGCCCTAGTATAGGAACCTCTCCTGTGAGTTTGGACTCCCAACCATGACCAACTGTCATCTTGGGTACTGCACAGGTGGACAATCTTCACAAGGTAGCCTCAGCTCAGACCTTGGCCGTGAGGAACCAATACTAAGGTATATAAGTTTCCAGTCAAGCCCTACCCAATCTTCAGGTATTGTGGTTGTACGGTAAAATTGGAATGGTATCGCATCCAGACAACCATCAGTTTTATAAAGGGCTAAGGCTCATTCCTTAACATTTTCATCTCCTAAATCATCTGGTGTTTCAGAAACACATGTCAAAACATCTCAGTAGAATGACTCATCATTCTAAGGTTTTCATAACCACTTTCCACCAAGTATTCCCATCTAAAGTTGATCAAGTTTTATGCTTAGCACTAGCATCTACAAGTGGGGGTGATTACTAATGAGGGGTGATAAACTAGTGGAGTTTTAACTAAGTTCAATCTCATGCCTTAGGATGACATCAAGATTATCTAGCTTAGGCCAAATTTTATGCTCTTTATGCAACCTTCAATTATCTTTCTAGTATCTACAATTTACTTAAGTAAACTCTAAGTAACCGCTTTGATAAAGAAATAAAGTAGAACCTTGCAAGTAAAACTAGGATTGGGTATCATCAAATGTGTCCAACCAAGCATGCTTAGTGCATTGCATAGGTTATATACTTTCATATTTTCAAGTGTTAGCTTGCACATTCAACTAATAGTATTAGGCTTGCCTTGTGCAGAGCAGTGGTTGAAGTTCTCCTCGGCTTCTTCTTCGTAGTATCCTCCTTCCTCCTCGTATCCTTGGTCGGTACTAGCGTCTATAAATAAATACGAGGTACACAATCTCCAAATAATACTTAACTACTTTCAATCATCACACAAAAGGGTTCTATAGATGATCTAGCATCATCACTAACATTACAAGACTAAAGCATTTGTCTTATTGATTTTATTTTTAGAAAAGTAATTTCTACTCATTGAAAAACAACTTAAGATTTAATATTCTCCAAACCAAACATGGGATCATGTTGACACATGTCATCACCACATATTTCAGTACATGGGAATGTTATTTAAAGTGGTGTCACAATTTAATAAGGTTTAACCCTTTTATTTTAAAAACATAAAGTGACTAGAAATGCCTATGTGGCATTCTTTTATTACTTGGACATTAATTATGTAAGTAAACCCATATATTTTTATATATTCTGAAAGGTATGATCAAATGTGATTTTTGAGAGTTGGAATCAACTCAAAACTATTATGGTTTAAATTTGAAAAATGTTTAAATGCAGAAAAGCTTTTGCCTTGTTATTTTTACCAAGGGTGATCTACAAATCCAAATGATTTGAATCCAACGGGCTTGGATTAAGCATTTCAAGACCTTTATAACAAAATTGGTTTCATTCAATTTGGTTCACTGAATCGAGCTAGGTTGATTTTTGAACTAGGTACAAAACTGTGTTTGAATGAAAATAGAAGAATCTAAATTCAAACGAGTGGGCTGCGCGGGAAGGGGAAATGGGCCGGCCCAGTGTCACTCCGCGGCGCGGTATGCAACTGACAGGGGGGTTCCACCAGTCAATGGCTCTTTAAACGCGAAGCGGTACGAGCGATATCGGCCGCACGATCTAAGTCTAATCGAACGGCTACGACTCATCGTCCACGTCGAGCAGCAAGTGGGGGTCGTGGGAGGCTCACCGGGGCTCAGGCGAAGGTCGGCGATGTGTGGCATCCCGCAAAACCACTACTAGAAAATCACGTTGTTTTTGTGCATTGCATCGTCATCATCATGCATTGTTTGTCTGCATTATTTTGAAAAGCCTAGTTTTGATTTGTACAAACACCCCTCTTTAGTTTAAAGACAAAACCCCGAGCGTATCGGATATTTTGTTTCCCTAAAAATTATTTTGCAAAGTGGCTTTGTTTTATTTTGAACAAAACTAAACAAACACAAAAACTAAAACAGCTCCCTCTAAAACCTAATCCCACCCAATCTATTCCTACCCACCAATCCCTGGCTGCCACCTAACCCCTTCCCCTTCTTTCTACCCACTCTGCCACCTCAGCAATCCTTACCTTTTTCCCCTCTCCTTTTCTTACCCCAGCCCTACCCTCTCTCTATGCCCCGGGTCCCACCCAACTCCCTCATGGCCCACCCGCCCTTTGGTCGGACACCCCTGCACCAGTCAACCTGCCCTTTGAGACCCCACACGCACCCACCCCGCTTTGTGGGCCCCACCGAACCATCCCCCACGCCTCCCTCCCGTCTCCTTCCTCCCGCCCGAGCGTGCCCTTCCTTGCTCCTCAGCGCCCTCGAGCTCCTCCCACCGCCCGCCTCCTCTGGAAGACGCCGGCGCCGCCTCCGACCTCGCCACTGGCCGTCACCTGGCCTCGCCTCGCCGCGCCTCGTCCCGCCGGTGCCGCGCCGGCCTGGCCCGGCGCAGCCCCCCTCTTCCATCGCCTGCCCAGCTCCCCCTTTCGCTCCGCCGCGCCCGCCGGGCCCGACGCCCATCGCCTCGACCGCCTCCAGCAGAACCCCATCACCGTCGACCCCCCTCTTCCCTCAAGCTCGCGGCCCCGTCCGCCACCCGCTGCAAAGTCCACTGCGCGGTCCTTCCCGCCTAGCAGCTTCGCCACGGACCACTCGCCCGCCGCCTTGGCCTTGCAGCCCGCTCCACCAGCTGCTCCGACCACGCCTGGCGCCGCTGCGCCTCGCCGTACCTCGCCGCCTGCGCGTTCGCCCGCCTCGCGCCTCGCCACTGGCGCCCGCGCCTGCTCGTCGCTCGCCGCTCCCGGTCGCCGCCCGCTGCTGAACGCGCCGCGAGCCGAGCCCGACCGTCTCGGCCGCCCTTGATACCACCGTGCACGCTCTCCCGGCCCGGCAGCCGTCGGCGCCCGCAGCGCCTCCTCGCCCGTCCGCCTTGCCAGATCCAAGGGCCTCCTCCGCATCGCGGCAGTGAGGCTCACCCAGTCGTCGGTGAATGCAAGACCCACCTCGTAGACGCCAAGAACGCCCGAACCCGAGACCGATCCGCCGTATGTCAAGATCTTGATGCAAATCACCGTGACCGGTACCGATGCAAGAGGCCGGAACCCCAAGGTCTTCTCCGGAGCGAGCTCTTCTACTGGACCCGGAGACCGCAGACGCGACAAATCTGCTCCTGGATCGGATGCGAGAACCCACGCCGGTCATCGACTCGAATCGACAAGTGCTCCTCGAGGATGCCAAGTTCCTCACCCGAAGGTCAAGGCCGACTCGATGGCACGGACCCGACAAGACCTTCATAGCGGCAAGATCGACCCGTGGGACCCGACGAGATCCGCATGACGACAAGAACGGTACCGACGAGCAGATCGAATCCAACGCGCCTAAGACCAAACCAAGTTCGGCTTCCCGGATGCGACAAGACCTACCTCCGTGGCCCGAGAACGTTCCCGCCGAGCCCGTTCCGTCGAACCGTCGGACCCTGAGACCAACCCCGAACCCCGGAACCCCAAGATCGTCGAGACCCCTAATGTGTGAACCTCTTCCCGAAACCCTATTTTATAACATAATACAACTTGTTGCATATTAAATTGTCATTCCCGCATGCATAGCATTGGTTTGGGGGCCTTATGCCGATTCACCTAATAATTAAATATGGGGCCCATATGCGGGCAAATCTAGCCTCATACGGCCTCATTTAAACATGTGTAGCGAACCGTTGCCATCTATTGTCTTGCTGTATAACATATAATTTGCGGGGTAGATAAATAACTTGAACCACCTAATTAATGTCGGGACCCGGTTCCGCTTAATATGACCTAATTGCATCGCATCTGTGCCATGTCATTCATCATACATGCATCATGCCGATCTTCTGCCGTTGTATTAAATAGTGCATCCGGTGTTTCTTCTAGTGTTTTGCTTCTTCGCGGATAAGGCCGTTGAGTTGATGCGAGTGTCGACCCGATCTTCGGTTGAACCTTCGACAATGTTTTCAGGCGAGCATCTCCCTCTTTCTACCTATCTTAATTTTTTTATAGTATTTACTTCCCTCCTGTTGATCTATTGCTATCTGTGTTGCGTTGCTCTAGTTTCGTACCCGTGATATCCCTTGCAGCCATATATAGCCCTGGACACATCCTATGACCTGTTGTTTGGTAGATAGTTGGACCCGCGTGTCGTAGTCGCTTGCTCAAGTGTTTTGCTTGTCGTCAAGTACCACAATTGTTGGAGGAATTGCCGCATGTTGACGTTGGAGATGATCATGGTTTACTTATTGTTCACTTTAATTCCTGTTTAACAACTAAAATTGAATTAAGCAGAGGCATCGGTGGGTGATAGGTAAGATTTGGTTTCCGACCGCCCACTTGTGTCCCGTAGGACCCGAGTTCTTGACACATGTTCCGAGATCGAGCGCGCTAACCACAGGTGGGGAGATATGGGCCCCCCATTGATTATTACCTGATTTCAAAGTATTGTACTGGGGGCCACAACTAGTTTGAGGATTTATTTACTATCATGTACTTATGCCATGCTACTTATGTATTTACGATTGTGTGAGGAGCACGCTATACTGTTTAGGATCGGGACACGTTTTCGCGGTGTCGACAGTCCCCGTTTGGGGATTTGCTGTCGTTCACAGCCGTCCACCCAAACCCTAAGTCCGTCTCAGAGACCGTTTACCGTCATGGTGTACTTAGTGGGGTGGCCCCGTGCTTGCTTTGGGTGGGAACGTCGTGACTTAGGCCCCGACATCTGGATGGGTGTATGTTAGCGATCCGCAAAAGGGTCGAAGTGCCTGTGGATACTTTGGTGCACCCCTGCAGGGCTAAATCTTTTCGAGAAGCCGTGTCCGCGGTTATGGACGACTTGGAGCACAGTGCTTGATCATAGAAAACTATAACTAAAGTTTATTGTTATAAATTAACTTGTATCCGATATGACTAGTAATCAGCTTCACTACAACGGAATGGCTAAGTAGAAGTACCAACAACTGCTGGGTTTTGGGGTTATCTCATGCTAATGGTATCTGACTAGTAAGTGTCGCAACTATCACGGAATGGTTAACTAAAAGTGCCCACTGCTTACTTAATCAGGATGATTATCTAAACCTGACTAGTAATTGCTGCAACGATAACCGAATAAATAAAGCGCCAGCGGTGTGAGTTCCTCGGTTGACTTCCTCGTTTGGTCTCGAGGGGAATACCGGGAAGGATTGTTTGGTGTTAGTATCGATCTGGTTCGAATAGGGCTTTCTTACCCCTCTCGATAGTCGCGGTTGTATCGAGTCTCTATAGGTTGTTTAGTGCATCTTGCTGCCGCCTCGATCCACCATACCTATGTAGGCGAGGGCGAATTCTAGCCTCAGTGTCTTGGCCTCGATCTTGGCTCCTTCTTTTCCTTTGCCTTTGTCGGCACCCCTTTTGTTTAAGCGGTTTTGAGATCGGCGCCGTTAGCGGGTTACCCTTCCGCTTGGGCAGGGTTATGGACGCCATTGGTTATTCTTCAGGGCTCTTAGCCCCATTTGCATCTTGTCCGTAGTCGGACGCTCGATCATTTTCAAGGTGATTTGGGTCTTTGTACATTATATCTGTATTCTTGACTTTTTGAGTCGCTGTTGTATATATATATCTGTTCTGTGGGTCCCATCGAGGACTGTTGTGTAATGTTATTACTTTGTTTTTTCCACCCGCACGAAAGTGCCTGGTGGGCACCTTCGAATCGTTTCTATGCGGGTTCGGCGAGATTCGCTAAAACTTGCATAGTGCCGATTCTGAGGGTGTTACACGATGCGGGCGAACGACGAAGTCGATGACGGCGAACCTCCTAGTACCGGCAGCTCCTCATGGGGAGGCTCCAATCGATGGCTTCCTTCTTCTCCAGCAGCGGCGAGCTTCGGCCAAATTCCGGTAATGCGCTACTCGCCTTGCTCCGGGAATGGGGTGGGCTGGTTCTGGGTGAGAGAGGAGTGGAATGGTGTGAAGAATTCGAGCGAGGAGGCCTCTATTTATAGTGGTCGATGACACAGAGGGCTATCGGTGTGGGCAACGGTAGGGGGCGGTGTTATGCTCCCTGGAAAAGCTCAACGGTGTGGTGGCGAGGCGTGGGGCGGTGCTGATCGGTCGGAACGCTACGGTGCTCTGCTCGTGCCCGACGGAAGTTTTAATGGCGCACAGCGCGCGTGGTCCGCGCGGTGGCGAACGGGTGTGTCTGCGGGGTTGCTGGGACGGTGGTGATCACGCTTGCACGCGGCGAGGGCGGCGCGCGGTCTGTGGGTGCTGGTCGAGCGTGGCGCACGGGGCGCACTCTCGGCATGCTCACAGAGCGTCTTGGCATGGCTCGGGCGTGTGGTCCAGTGGCCGGCATTGCTCGCGGCTGGGACAGGGAGTGGCGGTGTGATGCTAGCTTGGTCCCAGACAAGGTTGGCGAGGCTAGTGTGTTGGAGATATGCCCAAGAGGCAATAATAAAGTGGTTATTATCATATCTTCACACTTATGATAAATGTTTACATACCATGCTATAATTGTATTAACCGGAAACATTAATACTTGTGTGATTTGTAAACTAAAATAAGAGTCCCTAGTAAAGCCTCTTGTTAAACTAGCTTGTTGGTTAATATATGATCATGGTTTCCTGATCATGAACATAGAGATGTTATTAACAACAGGATCATATCATTAGGAGAATGATGTGATGGACATACTCCTATAGATAAGCGTAGCATAAAGATCAAGTCATTTCAATAGTTCAATTGATATATGCTTTCTGATACATAGTAACCTAATTCCTTCGACCATGATATCATGCATATCACCTTTTCCGGATGGATGCTTTGATGTCATCAAACACCACACCGTAACAGGGTGGCTATAAAGGTGGCATTGAGTGTTCCGAAAGTATTGGTTGAAACACATGGATCAAGAGTGGGATTTGTCCATCCATATGACGGATAGATATACTCTGGGCCCTCTCGGTGGAATGTCATCCAATTAGCTTGCAAGCATGTGACTGGCTCACAAGGGATCACATATCACGGAGCGAGAAAGAGTACTTATCGATGTGAGGTTGAACTAGGTATGCGAGATACCGACGATCATAACCTCGGATAAGTAAACTATCGTGAGACAAAGGGAAATTGGTATCGTATGTAAGTGGTTCATTCGATCGCAAAGTCGTAGAAATATGTGGGAGCCATATGAATTTCGATTCCTCTATTGGTTATTGTTCGGAGAAGTGTCTCGATCATGTCCGCATAATTCACGAACCGTAGGGAGACACACTTAAGGATTGACGTTGTTTGAGTAGTTATGGTATTATGAAAGAGACCGAATGTTGTTGAGTCTCGGATGGGATCCGGGATATCACGAGGTGATCCGGAATGGTCCGAGAATAAGATTCATATAAGGAAAGTCCGTTTGAGTTCGGAAATGATTAGGTGTTTTCATCGAGAATGTTACGGAAGGTTCGGAATGTCCGGCACTCGGGGAAGGGGTACATGAATGTGTCATTACATATTGGAATGATTGCATCATGTACTAAGTGTTCTTCTGTTCCAAATAAAGGATTAAATTGAATCCTAAAACTGAAAAGTCAAATGGCGGTTTGAAAGTCAAACGGCTAAACAGAAACTATGGGAAACAAGCAAGAGGAGGTTGAAACCAACTTGGAGGAGGAGTCCCTCCTCTCCAAGCAAGCGCCACCAAGGCCGACTTGGGAGGACTCCCTTGGCCGCCCCTCCCACCTATAAAAGGAGGGGCAGGGCCTCCTCTTCTAGACACACAAGTTCCTATCCTCTAATCTAAATCCTAGCCCTAGACTCCGGTTTAGAGCCGCTTTGGTTTAGAGCTTCTAATTGCACTAGCCTTAGGATTAGAGCCTTCTAATTGGTGTGTCTAAACCCTAGACCACTAATAGCTCTCTCTCATACTCCACCATACTCGCTTCCGCTTAAGGCGAAGCCCTGCGGGATCTCCCCTCTACTTAGGTACGCCAGTTGTCTTGCGGAATCGCGAGAGTGCTACAACCTCCATTTTCTTTGGAACAAGGGAGAGGAAGGTCTTCGTCGGTAGAACGATGTGACCGATTGCGGAAGCGCTAGGAAACCTTGGCCCGGAAGGATCGTCTACACGATCTTGAGATCGGAAGTGTACGACTACATCACCCACGAGAATCTGCTCTCGTTAACCGCTTTGGAATCTTCGAGGGTAAGTTATTCCATCGACTCGTTGCTACAATCTAGTAGATAGATCTTGGCTTGTTCGTTTGTATGCGATAGAAATTTTTTGTTTTCCATGCTACGAACCCCTACATAGTGCTGCTCGTAGCTTGCTGTCGACTATGGGGTGGCAATGGTGCTCTCGGCCTGTTCACCATTGATGAAAATGGCCAGCTTACAGTGTTGCTAGTGATTAGTTAGGGTTGTTAGATGATCTACTAAGGCTAGTGGTGTCCAGAGAGGGAACAAGTTAGGCCAGAATCACTGCACACTATAGTGTTTAGGATTTGTTTGATTTGCATCTGCAAGGTGTTTGATGAAATGGCCGCATGAACTCAAGTTTTGAATTTTGAAAAGATTTTTGGTGGGTGTGCTAGGCATGTACTGGTGATACTGTGGATGCTTGGGTTTTGAAAGTTGAGCTTGTTCGAGTGGTTTTTGAAAAAGTGGGATCTTCCCATATGATATAGATTCAACTTTAAACTGTCATTTAAACTATGCATTGGAATGATTTTGGATGATCACAAAGTGGGCCTTGGTACTTTGTTATGAGTACTATCAAGGGGTGCAAAGATCCAAACATGTTCCTATTAAGTTCTGAAAGTTAGGGATAGCCAAAGTAGGCATGGGAGTTAATTTGGCCAAAGTGACCATTCACTTATTTTTTTTGTTTTGATTTATTTGTCTTTGGGAAAAGTGTGGGGATTGTTTAGATGATGTTTATTTCACCTAAGAATCATTTTACAAGCAAAGAAACACACAAGCATGGCAATTCAAAAGAATCCAAATTGGTAATGCATACACATATGAATGCTTTCATATTTTTAATTGGAAAAGTTTTTGTTAACCCTAATTTTGATGATTAGAGTTTGATGATCCAAGTTTAATATTTTTGGGATGTTACACTATGCTATGTCCTATTTAGGATATCCTTTTGTATCTTTCTTAGTGAAAACACCATAGTTGTAGTATGCTTAGCCCTGCTATAGATTCGAGGTGGAATAACATGTCATGAGTATTATTAGGTATTGGAAAAGATATGTTTTTATATAATAAAACAAGTACTTAATGGATCACCTGGGTGGAATATCGTTGTTGTTGAGTTTTGAAGAAGTGGCAACGAAGAGGACCGTATCTTTGGCTACCTCTCTCATTTGTGCACTAGAAGACCACCTAGGCATCATAGAGATTGACATGTTTCTCGTACAGTAGCTTCCAGTATAGCCACTAACATGGTTATACCCTACGGGTTCACGATGTTAGCATACCTGGTCCAGCCCGACGGAAGGCCCACTCGACGACCTGCCAGGGTCCAGGACGCCTATGACGGTTCGACTGGTACGAAGCCATATGGACACGGAGTCTCAAGCGCAGAAGACAAGGAAACCTCAAGAATAGAGTTTGAATACAACTTTTAACCAACTCGTATCGGTACCTGAGACCTAGCCTCCCCATATATAAAGGCTAGGAGGATCCAACGAGGAGGGCACGACCTACAGACGCCATAACCCCCCAATAGATAGATCTACGATCTCCACCTCCATGATAGATCTACAGACCTAGATCTCTCTCTCATACCTCCGCATACGCACCTTCATGCCAGACCGCATCTGCGCACCCCTGTAATCACCGGTTCCGCTGTACTCAAAGAGCAAACAAGCAGGAGTAGGGTTTTCCCTCCGGGGGCCTGAACCTGGGTAAACCTCGTGTCCCGTATTTCTTGTTTGCTAACCGTTTCGCGATCTCCAGCATCCCCATCTTCTCCAAAACCCAAGTACATAACAATGGGCATTGACGAGATCCAACCTCGTCAGCCACATGCTAATATGGGCTCTGACTTAGTTAATTACATAGCGGAAGATCCTTTACATTGGTATATCTCCAGGTTAACTAGAATTGTATATTGGAGGTTATATCCTTGCATTGGTGCATGTTAGACGTGCTAGCATTGTGTATTGGGAGGACTTCTATGGAAAGACTTCGTCACATTCTCGATCTACCGTTATACCAATTGGTGTGTACTAAACCAGCGGCCACTGGTGGCGTCAAGGCGAGATTGTGTCGTGTGGGTAAAGTGTACAACTTCTGCAGAAGATATAAATCTAATCGATTAGCCGTGTCCCCGGTTATGGACAATATTGAGCAACTAAGGCTTGAAGCTTATGGATGATCTCGACATTCCAATTTCTTAATAAAATTTGATGGATCGGACAAGGGATTATGAGAACTTGGTGTTGGCCAACATGTTCATACAATTTTCAGAAATGATTAAAACTATTTGGAAATGATAGGATAAAACTATTGCTTTACGCAAATTAGCCCGAACTCCACATAGCCAAATATGCATGTAATTGGTAGGTTCCATTTGATATCCACATACTAGTGACACTTGCTAATGCATTCAAAGTATTGACCATTCATGGCTGCAACCTTTCATGTTGCAGGTTCTATCGTTTATGAGTGATCGTTACAAGTCGCGAGACTCCACTCAACGATTGTTCGCCTGTGGCACATTTGAAGAATGGAGATCTACCTTGTTATTATTTCCGTTGTGTACTTGTGTAATATAATGTAAATTCTGGATCATATTCGTTGTATTTATGATGTACAGTTATATTTGTTATCATTTTGTAATGTGTGTTCCAGTGAACCGATCCAGGGATTGGCACTATACACATGAACTCAGCCTTATCAGGCGAGGGTGTTACAAGATGTTGACGAGAAGAGTCGTTGTGGCGAGGGCATCCGGCCAGAACCGTGGGGGCATGTAGGCATGGAACAAAAGGGTGTGCACGCAGTCGTTCTGATGGGTGCCGAAGAACTCCTGTTGGAGGAACGTGACGCGCTGGATCTTGTTGTCGGTGAAGAGGCCGGTGATCTTGATCTAGACGGTGTGCGCGGAGTCGCCGTCGCGACGGCAGCGGAAAATCTCGTTGAGAGTGCGGAAAAACCGGATGATGGTCGCGTCGATGGCCAACCAGTCGGGGTCGTGCGGCATGGAGAGGAGGTCGATGGTGTCGTCGACATGATCGAGGAGATCATACTCGCGGAAGAGGAGGCCGAAGTACGTCTTCCATGGGAAGAAGTTTGCAGCGGTGTGAGAGAGCTTCACCGGCACGCGCTCGAGGATGGGGACGTCGCGGATGACGACGACGGCGAAGGGTTCTTGCTCCGGAGGCGGTGTCATTGAAGGGTTTCGAGACGGCGGTTGAGATCGGCCGTCGGCGGAAGTTGTAGTGGTGGGGAGGGGCGGAAGCGGTGGAGGGAGGAGGGGCCGGCGGCGCACTGGGAGGCGGCGGCTGGAGAGGAGAGGGAGGAGGCTGGCGGCGCTCGAGGTGGCGGCGGCTAGGGTTTGGGGAGGAGGGGCAGGCGGCCCCAGGGAGGAGGCGACGGCTAGGGTAGGAGGACCGGAGGGACCTCTAATAGCATGTAGAATAATATGGGACAGTGCACATGCCCAATAGGACCGACTGCTCTTATATAGATAGACACAATTACAGATACAACCCTGAAATATACGAGAATCTATATCTATATAATATATATCTCAACATGCACGCCCTCTACACCTATCGTATCATCAGCGGGAATAGTTGGAGTATATGTCAATCATCTACTACTATTACTATTATCTTGATGATTACTTAGTGCGTTTTACTTTCTCCGTTTTAAAATGTAAGATGTTTTAAATTTTTGAAAAAAATATATCTAGACTTATGTGTAGATTCACTAGTACTATGTAGTAGAACGACCCTTCATAAGTAAAACGGTTCTGGCTGGAGTATGCATGACTCGAAGTAAAAAACATAAACCTTGAGATGGATCTGGTCCGGCAGTCTCTGCGGACTGCCTATAAAAGTCGACGCAGAAGTAAATACACATGCGTACCAGCACATGTGTTTGCCTGCGTGGCGTGTCGGATTGCTTGTCTTGGCCAATTTCCGTGTATTTAGTGGTGGCCCAGATCTAATACTAGCTGGCTACTGCTACTGTCTAGCACTGCACAAGTACACTGTACTGCTACACAACGACAGTGCAACGTGCAGTCTTCAAAAGGAAAAAAAACGCGATGAGTCACCAGCTGCATACAGTGCTACAGTACCATAGAGTATACTATATGCTTTGCGCTGCTATATGAAAGATATTCCTAATTTTGTTTTTGAGATCAGGCATTCCTAATTTCGTGAACATCTGAATTCTGAAAGAGTAGAGACCATAAAGTTTGGCCGATGTAATCTATCTTGGCATAACTACAAACATTTGTTTGTTCATCCTTTGATAAGTGATGATGCGAGTAAACTGCAAAAAACCATCATAATGTTAGAGTATATTATGGTTACGTTATATTCGGTAGTTTAAGTGTAATTCAATTCTATCTCTAGTAGCTTCTTACCACCAAGTCTTCTAGTACTATATAAATAGCCCAAGGGCTCACGTTGTAATCACCTCTTGCAATATCAATACAATCTATACTTTCGCAATCTTTCATGGTATCAGAGCGGTTCGCTCCGCCTATGATTTAGCCACCTCTTCCGCCGCGCTGCCCCCGGGGATATCGTTCTTCGCTCAGGGCTGCGCAATAGTAGATTAGATCTTACTTCACCAAATTCTCCCTGGTCGCTTGACCGACGTTTTTTCTTCTTTCGCCGATCATAGATCGGATTACGTCGTCCACAGCCGCATGTCGTCATCACGCGCCTCTACTTCAACCTCGGCGTCGACTCATGTCCAGCAAATCATCTCCAACGATCGTGCCAAGGAGGCTCCGCGCGGCGCCCCAAGGGACGCCTTCACACGCTGCGTCGGCTTATTCGTCCTCACGTCATCACCACGTCGGCCCGTCTTCGCCAACATTGATCGGGACGCACGTCCTGAGTACGCGCCTCGCCGTCAAATACAAGGCTGCACCTTCATCAACCGTGGTCATCATCGTCGACAACCATCTAAACCAACATCGCCACATCGTCGCCGCCACAACCGATCATGGTCATCATCAACGCCAACAAGTTCTTCTCCACGAGCGACGTCGTGCTCATATAAACGGAAAATATGGGTCTAATCCCCGAAATCGACTACCGCAACAACTCAATCACCATCGACATCTATCACCATCTTCTTCGTCCACCAAGACCTTGTCACCAGAGTCGAAGTCTAATTTTTTTATTTGCACAAGTTTGTGCTCAATTTTCTTCTTGCAGCCACTTCGTCTACTCCGATACGTCGGACAACTTCTACACCGACCGTTTACGGAAAATTTTCTTTGCTCCTCAATCCGGCTCTAGTAAGCATGGCTCATGATGGTCCCTGTCTTCGCATGTCTGGTATCGGCAACACCGACGCGTGCCTTCGTCCCCGACACGCTTCCGAGTCTGGCAAGCTCGGCATTACGGGTCGAGCTACTTCTCAAACTACGTCTACCTCAACCACTACGGCGAATTCTCTAGGCTCAAGGACGACATTGACCACAAAACAACATCATCAACGTCACCGACTTCATCAACGGCGACAACTTCACCAACGGCACCATCGACCACCACTACATCGCCTCACTTTCAGCTACATCGACATCGGCATCCACCGACATCCTCTCCTGTCCGCGACTTCGGATTATGCTCCAGTCAGACCATCCGTGATGCTCCTGCTGTTCGCGTCAGTACCGATCCGACTGCGGGGGGAGGGGGTGTTAGAGTATATTACAGTTACGTTATATTTGGTAGTTTAAGTATATAATCAAACTCTATCTCTAGTAGTCTTCTTGCCCCAAGTCTTCTAGTACCATATAAACAGCCTAAGAGCCTACATTGTAATGACCTCTTGCAATATGAATGTAATCTATACTTTCGCAATCTTTCACATAATTGGTGAAAAGTCATCAAACATTCATCAAAATGCATGTTGTCTCGTGGTGTGTGTTTTGAAGGGTTGATATCTTTTTCCTAATTGTGATGGTTTTTTGCAATTTACACTGATACTGATGCTGTAATCTATCATACGTTATGCAGTCAACTAGCAGTAATAGTGCAGTAGAGCGCGAGGCAAAGCAGGTCGTTGGGTGGTCCGTGCAAGCCAAAGATACCCTACTCCTCCTTTTCTCTCCTTTTTCCTTGGTCCTGTTTATTTCCCCAAGGAGAATCAAATCTGTATACGAGTGAATCAAAGGGTCCATGTCCATCCAATCAATCGCCCCATGTGCGATTTTCTCGTCTGCTTCCCCAACCCCACCGACCGCACTTATTGACCACCGGTCCGTCTCACACCCGATCCCCCGATCGTCAGCACGCACGCACCTATGTCACTCAAACCCGATCTCCCGGGAGAAATGTTTAGGGGTACTAGTAGCTTCACGAATTTTCTGCTACTGGAACATGAATTTTGTTGTTGAGGACGCACGCATAATTAGTGGTGTTTTTGGCCAAGTCCAAGTGAGGCCACATTGTCCCTGTCGAGATTTTAATTAGCCATTGGTTTCACTGATCTGAGTCCAACCAAAGTGTCAAGGAAGATTAAAATATAGCTCTCCCTTGTCGACCACGGTGTCGACAGAAAATTTGCGGTCATGAGAGGCTCGCGCTGATGCATGATTATACTAATAATAATAACCACCTAAAAACCGTACCGAGGCACTCGTATGCTCCGATATGGTTGCAAATGCGCCATCGTCGGCACCTCTAGATGATCGTCATTCATCGGTAAAGATTAAACACCCCGAGTTCTCGCCAATCAACGGGCGCCGCACAACTTCACCTCCCGGCAGAGAAGAAAAATTGGAAAATCTAGGACGTCTACAGCACGTGAACTTCCAATTTTGGAACCGTGGCCCCACGATTCCCAACATAAAATTAGCCTTAGACTAGCCACAATAGGAAGCATCATATAGTAGTATCATGCATATATACTAGTATATGATACCATCTTCACAATGCATAGTATCATGTAGTAATATCATAGTCTTAGTGTATTTATTGTTTTGTAGAATCTTAATGTAATATGATACCATCTTCACAATGCATAGTATCGTGTAATAGTATCATAGTCTTAGTGTATTTATTGTTTTGTAGAATCTTAATGTAAATTTGTGTGTAAGATTTATTTGAGATTAGTTTTTCTAGTTACATATCTTTGTAATCTGATTCACCTGTAATCCAACACAATATATTTCATCATTAATTGCAGTGACACGTAAGCATTTTGCATGCATGTGATGCATGATACTATCTATGATACCCCCATTGGGACTAGTCTTACAATTTAGCAAAACGTTTCTTCTAAAAGACTACTAAATTTCTCACATTCTCAACATAATAAAATCCGAAAATCTATAGCCATCGGCCGGCTCCTTGCTACAGGCTCCTACGTTTTACCAAGAAAAAAGAATCTACAGTTACCTAGAGCATCTCCACTCACGTTACAGGACGTCGCCGTGAACTCAGGGTGACTTTTTTTTGTCCGGACATCGAAATTCGTCTAGTCGCATTTCGAGGACCCGGTTTTGTTTTGATTTGGGTCAATTTTGGTCCGGACTTTCAGGCTATTCCGAGGATTCTGGCAACGTCCTAAAAACGCCGGACGAAGCGAAGTCGGAGAAAAAAAAGGCGGCGACTGGATCCGTCCAGTCATCATATATTAGCCATATTCATTCAAAGTTTGCCCAAAATTCGCTCATATTCGCCTAAAGTTTGCCCATATTCAACCATATTCGCTCAAAGTTCGCTCATATTCGTCTAAAGTTTATTCGCCCAAAGTTTGCTCATATTAAACCGCTTACATTCTCCTATATTCGCCCAAAAAAACTTATATTCGTCCTCTCTACTTTAGTTTTGTGCAAGTTATAAGAGAGAATAGGAAATATTTTCTTATTTCTTATTTTTCTTAATTTTCTCAAGATTTTAAACCTCGCCTAAAATTCGTCCAAACCCGTCTATATTGGCCAAAGTTTGCCGAAATTTGTTGAATTTTAGACAAACACAAAAACTCGCATGAAAATAAGTGGGAAACTCGACGTTGCTAGTTAACGTGACTGAAAAATTCTACGTTACCATGTCGAAACTAGTTTAGTCCGAAGCAAAATACGAGATTCTCTTACGAGGCTATCGAGTGGCCGTCTCACGCGCAGCCCGCCAGCCGGCCAGGCCCCGTGGCGCCCAGGAGGGTTGCCGCGTCGAGGCACGACACGCCATGCGAGGCGGACGTCCCATTAATTTTTATCCGGGCAGGGCGGGGCGTGGCGGGTGTGGGGCTACCGTACGATCCACACCGGTTTCCGTACGGACGCCTGCGTACCTGGTGGTGGCGGGCGCAGCGTGGCCCACGGGGAGCTGCCTGCTGCATGTGCGGCTGGCTGCCTCGGTGCGCACCGGAGGGCTTACCTTGGTGGGATCTCTGAACCCGGGATGGAAAGTTTTACCTGTACACGGAGTTCACCTTGTGGAAACTACTTTTACCCGGGCAGAACTTTACAGCACTGTGTAGTGGCCTAGTGGGTCTTTTTCAGTTTTTGGATCAACGATCCATCTACTTTCATGAGCTGTCATGGAAGTTTCATGTTTCTTTTCGCCACACAGTTCCTGCGAGCCACCACTGTTTCATCCTGTCTGTCTAAAAATTACAGATCGCAGTTCAGAGTAACCTGTCGTAGGCTTGGAAAGTGTTCCCCGTTTCAAGAAAAAGAAATTCCCCCAATTATTTCCGTATATCACAGTCACACCGCACGGCGATACTGTAGCTTTCACCGATACTGTTTCCCGAAAGTCATTTTGTTTTCTTCCGATATACTCCATCCGTTTAGAAATATAAGATGTTTTAGGTTTGTGAAGGAGATGTATCTAGACATGTTTTAGTGTATATGTTCAAATAAATCTAGACACTAAAAGATGTCTAGATACATCTCATTTACAAATCTAAAACATCTTATACAGTATTTCTAAACGGAGGGAGCCTACATACTAAAATAAGTCTAGATTCATCTTTTTCATAAACCTAAAACATCTTATATTTTAAAACGGAGGAAGTATATATGTATTGCCCACACTGACCGCAGGGCCACGCATCTTCCTTCCGACGAAAACCGCACGAATCACCTCATCATCTAGAACGTTCTAAGTTGCCTTTTTTCTTCAGCTCAGAACTTTCTACAATGTCAAACGAGAGGACTAGCAGCAGACAACGAAGCTTGTGTATGTGCTCTGCATTCTGCGTAGAAGGCTCAAAGCTAACACTGACACAGTACCCTTCAGCCAAGAAGAAATTGTTCACACTGGCAACAAAAATAAACTACTAATCCAGAATAAACCATGGCTTAATTATGTAACCACGCTTTTATTATTTATTATAACGGGAGGGAAAAAAGATCATGGAGATGAAGCATGCCACATGGAGATGACGGAAGGATAAGGTGATGAGCAACAACATGGCAAATTGCCAAGTTGGTTCGGATGGTGACCTGTCAACATAATTAAAATGTAGCTAGCATTGGTTTTGGAAGTATGTCCGATGCAAAAGAAAGGCAAATCTCGATGAACATGGACTATGCCGACTATATTCCTTTTTGAGGATTTCTTTTATAGCGTGGCTACTATTGCTCGGCATCCCTTTCGTAAACTATGGACCAAGCTCAGCCAGGGAAAACAAGAATCTGGATCCCGTTATGCATGTGGCATATTAGGACTGTAGTTAGAGAAACCGCTTTGGGATCCATGCCAAAAGTAATAACGATGAAACAAAGTTGTGGGGTGTATGCATTGTTTTTAAACATAGCAAAAGAGTATCTGCAAGCTTCGTAAAAATTGTAGAATAAAACACATAACTATCTTCTTAACATTAGTTTTACACCAAAGTTGAAACAATCAAGATGAACACGGTGGCAGACCATGTGGTTCATCCTTCTTAGACTCCTTTCATGCAAGGCTGCAACATCTTAGATAGGGTGGTTATACTTCATGAAACAACTCACGAACTACATGGGGAAATGTGGAATGAGGTTATTTTCAAAATTATTTTCGAGAAAGCTTATGAAAAAGTCAAATGGACTTTCCAACGACAAACTCTTAAAATGAAATGTTTTTCTGTAGATTGGCATCCTTTAATCCATAGCTTTGTGTTGGAGTTAGTCATGAAAGTCAATGATAACGTTGGTAAATACTTTCAGACAAAGAAAGGGCTAAGACAATATTATCACCAATGCTATTATATAGTGACTGTTGTGCTAGCTGATTGAGCGTGTAAAGTATGATGGCCAAATTGAATGTGTGATTTCTTATCTGGTTGGTGGTGAATTATCTATACTACAATATGTCAATGACACGATACTATTTATGGAACATGATACCGAGAAAGTGAGAAATCTGAAGTTAATTATATCCGCTTTCGAGCAACTCTCGGGTCTAAAAATTAATTTCCGTAAGATCGAATTGTTTTGCTTCGGTGAGGCTCAGGACGAGGCTAATCCGTATGCTGAGTTATTTGGTTGCAGACAAGGCCAATTTCCAATTAAGTATTTGGGTATATCATTAGATTATAGAAACTTATAAGTGTTGAATGGAAACTTGTTGAGGAAAGATTATAATTAAGATTAAGCAGTTGGAAAGATAAACTATTATCTTTTGGAGAAGATTGGTTCTCATTAACTCAGTCATGAGTAACATGGAACTTTATATGATATTCTCTTTCCAACTATCAAAACGAGTTTTAAAACAACTAGTTAACTATCGATTAAGATTCTTTTGGCAAGGCGATGGTGAGAAAAAAGTAAAGACTCACTAGGTGGATTGTGGTTTGCCGCCCCAAAGGCCAGGGTGGTTGTAACATCTCAGCATTAGAGCTTAGAAATAAGCTGAACCCAGATGTGTGCATTGCATTCATGCATAGAAAATCCGAATAAATTTCGCGCTTTGAAACAAAACTTGTCAAGGTGATTGAAGCTTCTCTTAACTTGATGGAATAAGAAGTAGATCATCAAGTTGACTGCGATAAGTTTCAATAGGACTTTGCTAAAACCTTACTTTGGGTAAGGGGGATTTAACCTAAGGGTAGATCAAATGAAATAAAAGATAAAACCTAATACATTATGATTTATATTTGATCTTTAGGTGATCGTATCATAGTATCCATTATAATCACTCATGAGTACCAATTTAAGGATATAACACAAATAACAAGAATGTAACAACTATATCTTAATCTCATCTGCATATACCATGAGTATCATGGTAATACCTAATCTTACTTCTTAAGTAAGATGGAGTAGGAAAGGAGCTAAGCTTAGATCAATCACCATATATCTTTATTTCCATATTAATCCTTATCATCTCTGTTGAGTTATATTTCCATGTCTGTTGTTCATCAATGTTGAGAAATCAACTATTGATTCATCCATTCTCAACCTATCAAGTACTTGATCATAACACAGCTTACAAATAAGTGTCTACAAAGAAACAACTAAGAAAAGGTGAATAGTTATGCTAGTTTCAGATGTCATCTATTTGATAAGAATGATTGGAAAGAATCCAATCAATAAGATAGTTTATGGAGTTAAATACCTCCTTGATAGAAAAGAAGATTACACAAATAAAGTCTGGAGATAGTTACTAGGAGTAGTCCTATTGGATCAAGTAGGTATAGTTAATGAATTATATTTCTTAATCCAATAGAGCTAAATAGAAGATAATTATAATACAACTGTAATGTTGTATTAATGGAGCCTTTGTTAGCCAACTGAAAACCTAAACCAAAATGGATCAAAAGGTTATAATGATCAAGCCTTATTCACCAAGATTGAATACTTATGTCATGTATAAGTGGTATTGGTGGATAAAACATGATTGAAACCCTAGTAGAGGTAAGTTATCTTAGAGCAGTCATTACAAACCACATAAATATGATTTGGGGTTGGAGTGTGAGTTATTGGAGTAAAGTGAATCTAAGATGATATTATTCAATTACAGCTAATATAACATAGAGTTATATAAGTAGTGTTATTCATCTTAAAGGATAGTCAACTTTAGATAAAGATTAGTGATGGAGGATTAAGGAAGATTGTGAGTAGAGTTTAAAGGAACTACTGGTTGGATGGAAGATTATCAACAGTAGAATAGTAAATACAACCAAGCAAGGATATGAGAAGACTATGAAATACCTTTGTATCAAACTCATTGGATTCATCCATGAGTTTAGAAGAATGATATATGAACAAGAAGATTTTAATAAGTAAGCTCATCATACTAACTATGATGATGGATAGGAAGAAGTATTATATCTAGGAAAGGAATTCTTTAATTAAAGGTGAAGGATGGTGAAGAATGGAAGAATAGACATTCTTGTTAAACAACCAACTCTAAATCTTAAACCAAGTATAATGTCCATTCAGAGATTTGATTCATCATCTTATGTCCATATCACTTCATAGGAATATTTTCCTATAGCAAATCATATAAGCATATCTTTACCAATTCCTTTCTATTAAACATTCTAATTATAACTTTCTATTATAAAAGGTGATGTCATCAAATATCACAAACAGAAGACAATATGCTTAATTATTAATTCTTTACTCATATCCGTAAAAGAATCTAAGTATACAAAAAACCCTAAACCCTAGGGTGAAAATTCATGATCCAAAACCTTAAACTTCTTTGTTTATTACAATAGAATATATACATTGTCATTTTCCAAATCAATGGGAGTAGTAATAACTATATCAATGACTTTTATATTTCATGCATCAAATAATGGTATAGGATCACTACACATATTAAAGTTTTTATTCAAACTATGAGCCAACTAGAGTTAAGTTTATAAACAAATAAAAATATATCATTCAAGAAATCCCTAACTATAATAGGAGAGAAAAATAATAAGAAAAGTTCCTACAAACTATTAAAAAGGGACTCATATTGAGTAAATAAAAGAAATACAAAAAGATGAAATGATAAAAGTTCACAAACAATACTAACTATATTTTAGTATTATTGAAATTGTCCAGCAAAGAAATCCTACAAAGAAAGGTTCAAAATATAATTCAAATTCAAATCTAAAAAGGAAAATAGAAAATAGAAAAGATTAAATCAAATAAAAAAACCAAACCTGGCCGCAGCCCAACTCTATCTGCTTACCTGACACCCAGGTGTAACCCACTTCGGCCCGCGACCAACCCACCAGCAGCCTGTACCGCTTCGGTCTTCTATTTCTCGTCGTCTTCCTCGTCGGCGAAGCAGCTGCGTGGCGTCGCGGCGGTCGTCGATCTCCGACGCGTTATGATGCACGCCGCCGTCAGTGAGGAGGGGGATAAGAACACCCGCGAGCTCCTCTATCCATTCGTACCCGAATCACTCTCTCTCGTGCTCTCTCTAAAATTTCCCCAACCATGCTGAAACCCTAACTCGCTGGAGTTGCTCGTTGTCGTTGTTCAAGACCACCCCAAGGCCAACTGAAGGTTCCACTAGCACCGCCATGGTGGACTTCGTCTGCTAGGAGGAGGAATTGAGCCGGGAAGCGTGAAACCATGTGCATCGAGCTCGTCTGTCCGCCGTTTGCCGTCGACCATGGTGACGTTGTCTGAGCTCGCCTCCCCTTGTCGTTGCAAATACAAGCTTCCTGGTGAGATTTTGCTTCTGATCGTTCTCTCCGATTTGATCCTAGTCATCTGTAGCGCCTTGTACGCATGCACCCGAGTTGGTCACCGTCGGAGCTAGTGCTCCGGTGACCATTTCAGGGTGGCGCAACCATAGTTTGACTCGCCGTTGCACCCTCTCTCCAACGCACCAGACCAAGCGTGCTGGGGTCAGACTGGACATCGTGTTGGGGTCAGCCTGGACCCAGTTCCTGGTTTGACCAATCTTTGCTCACATGGCTGATGACATGGCCTAGGTCCCATATGTCATTGACTGAGGGTAAAGACTGCGTCAGTAACTAATGCATTTCTTTCATCTGAGAGATGAGGTGGACCTTGGCCCGCTAGTCAGTGACTGAGGCTTGCTCTTGGTTCGGTGTAAAAAGTATTTTCTGTTAAGAAACAAATAAAATGTTATAATTCAATTAATATTATTCCAGAAATCAAATAAATGATTAAATCTTGTTTAATTAATAAATTTTGATTTATAATTCAGAAAATATGTATAATATATGAAAATTTGTAGAAAAATAAAATCTATAACTTAAACTTATTATCAAATATTATTATGTTGATTATTTAAATAAATATTATTTAATAAAGGTTTTATAAGTAATAAAACTTTGATAATTCATATTTTAATAATGTTAAATGTTAAAAAAAATAGAATACCAAAAATCTTAGAAAAATAAGAGTTCTAATTTAAAACTATAATCATGTATTATTATTTCACTTAATTAAATATTTATTATTTATTAGGTAATTATAAAGTAATAAGAAGTATAAAAATCATATCTTATTTTTTATAAATCACAAAAATAAATGTAATATACCAAAATGATTACAAAAAATATATCTACATATTAAAAACCTATTATTCTAATTTTGAGTTAAATAAAAATTCAATTATTTTAATAACTCAAATTTAAACTTATTTACTTCATTAATAATTCATATAAGGATAAATAAAATTTATTAAAATTCCTCAAATAAGTAAATTAAGTTTAATAAATAGTATTAGTCTTAAAAAAATTAATAAAATGAAGCTTTAATGGTTTAAAACATTATAATTATCTTTTTTCTTATTAAATTATCCTCAACCTTAAATGAAGATCATATTATAAACAGATTCCCACTTATAATAAAAACCTTAAAGAATAAATTATAAATACACCAAACCTTTTCTAAACCATTTTAACCACAAAATTACAAAAACTACCACAACATTATATAAATCCATAAGTAGTTAAGTAATAGTATGTTTTGGATTATAAACTATACTCACTCATCTATAAAAGATAAATGATATTACTCCATTATAGAATCAAGAAACCATTACCCCAAGTAAAAGGATAACCATTCTTAAGTAACTTAAAGAAAACATTTCAGATACACAAGAAACAAATGTATAAGTACTATACTTTCAAAACTATCTATATTTTAAAGTTAACTTTAGTCTCCAAGAATCTAAATATAATACAATAAACATTACTACATGTTTTATAGTTAACTTTGGTCTGAAGTGGTTAAATTATAAAGCAACTCAAGCCAAACCATTTGAGCAAACAAATAACATCAACCCCCACTAACTAACCACAAAGCTTGTTAGACCTTAGAAGAAGAACCTTTTCTTCAAAGGTTATTCTTTTTGCCACTTCAAACAAGAACTCCTATATAAACAATTTTGAATAGTATTTCATAAATATATATTTCATTGCTAAATATGTGTTGGTCACACGCATTCATAAGCTCTAATAAAAGCACAAATGTGCAACTTATCTAAAAGGACCACACATTCCAAAGTAACCATTTCCGAAATCCAAACCCTAGGACAACGTTATCCCCGGGATTTGCGTTTAGAACATGCATCACATTACTTATGCATAAAAGTATATTGCTTCTTTAAACATTATTCCTTACCAGACCAATGATGCTGATTTCATATTTTGGATCTTATACTGACTCGAAGACGGGAATAAGCTGCCCTGTTGTGCAACAAAGAGTTGATCTCTCATGGGTAAAGTAACGCACCTCTGCAGAGTGTAAGAACTATAAATTGTTACTCCCTGTTAGGAAGGAGGCTGACAGCGGAAAGGAACTCCATGAAAGTTCTGGTAAAACCGTGAAGGCTGACGGACATAGCTTTTCAGAATAAAAGCAACCTTTGAAGAAATGTTTATGAAAACTTGCATTGCCTACGACTTACGGTCTGTGGCTGTAGATATAGTGCATCAAACACTCCTTTTCTAGTGAATTTGCTGAGTACGCTCATACTCAAAGTATCTTCTTAACCCTTGCTAGATTCTGAAGTCATTGAAACGACGTCTACATCAAGTTATGCTCTAGGACTTATCATGCCCAGCTTAAGCTCTTCAATGAAGACAAGGAAGACCACTTATACATCAACTCAAGTGACGACGAAGTTACTGATTAGATTGAAATATAATCTCTAGCCAAAGAACCTATTTCTGTAGTGCGTTGTAATAGCAGCAATGCTAACCTCTTAGCCAGAATACTAGACGTAATAATATAGTCATTCTTACGTTATTTATCTTTGATTCTTTTCCGTAAGAAGTTCTTTCTCTCTCTTTAACCTAGAGTGTTCTCTGGACCTTATGTAAAGAGTGAGTTGTAACCTTTAGCCATGTATTGGACCCGCTGTGTTTCTGTTGTGCCATTCTGAGGGATGTAATACTGGTGAACGGTGTTTCATTGGTGTTATGTCAACGACTATAGTATACTACATCATGTAGTGGTATTCTAGGTCACTTCAGTGGTCTAGGTATACATGATCTTGAGGTCAAGAATATGTTCCTTCTTGGTAAATGGATCAAGTTACTTACTGAAAATGGGGTATGGCAAAATATCCTTAAAACAAAAATATGTTGGCTCGAATGTTTTGTCCCAGGTATATTGGAAACCTAGCAACTCGCATTTTTGGGTTGCTCTAATGGCTATGAAGAATTATTTCTTCCGCTTTGGATATTTTCAATGAAAGATGGATCAGAAATAAGTTTCTGGGAGGACAAGTGGATAGGCAATGCTACACTCCGAGAATAGTATCCTGCTTTGTATAATATTGTTCATCATAAGGGTGATACAATCGACATAGTTATGGAGTCTTGTCCTCGGAGTGAGATGTTTAGAAATGATTTACTTGGACCCAGGCTTGCTTCTTAGAATGCCTTGCTTCAACATGTGGCTTTAGTTCATTTAACACCTGGTCCTGATGAATTTTGTTGGAATCTATATAAGAATGGTAGTTTCTCAGTTGATTCCATGTACAATGCACTAGTCCAACTAAACTTACTAGTTGATAATAATAGGAAAATCTGAAAAATGAAGGTACATGTAAAGATCAAAATATTTTCTTGTTATCTTCGTCATTGGGGTATCCTTACTAAATACAATCTTATTAGACAGAATTGGCAAGGGAGTACAAAATATGCTTTTTGTCATCATAAAGAGACAATCAAGCATATGTTCTTCCAATGCAATTTTTCCTGTTCTATATGGTTAGTCATCCAAGTAGTTTCAAACTTATATCCACCTCGTAGTTTGCCAATATTTTTGGAAATTTCCAATATCGTATACATCACAAATATAGAATTCTACTTTGGATGGGAGCAATTGCTATTAGTTAGTCGCTATGTCTATGTAGAAATGATAAGGTTTTTAATGATAAATACCTATTTTTGCAGGTTGTCTACCGGTGTGCTAGTATGCTCTGTTTATGGTAGTTTCTACAATTTTGGAGTTTTGTAACCTATTTATGGAGGTGTCTACAATACTGGGGGACACAGAAAGAGACTGTTTTACCCAACATGGATGGTAGCGTAATCTTTGGATTGGTACTCCACTACCTTAGGAGTCTTGCAATTTCTCATTTCGATGTGTAATTCGCCTTTTTGATTTTATGAATTCTGGACTTATGTTGGCCGTGTGTATCCTAGTTATGTAAGGCTGGTGCAATGCTTAAAATTCTTTAAGTAATAAACTACCCTTTGTAAAAAAATCTATTGAGTTAAAAGTATGCCTGCCAATTTCATAAAATGGTATAACCACATCCTAAGTTTTATGAAAATGAGAATGATATACCCTAAGTTTCAAAACTTACATTATAGCACTATCATTTTCTATTACTAAACCATAGAAAGGTGATTTTGTGTACCTAGGTTCTATAAATCCGTTCTATCGAATCACAAAGTGGTCTAGTTGCTAAGAATTTGAGAACATGTGTGGATAGGCTCAATCGGATCACAAAATGTTCTTTTGTTCTCCCCATTTTTTGGGACAACACAAAGATTTGCATGGATATGGAGATATATATGCGTAAGCAATTATGGTTTCACAAAAATAGACATGCCCCCCTAGATGTGAGCATCATTTTGAGTGAGCATTTTCTTCTTTAGAAACTCTACCAAGGGCTATATTCATAGTGATCATCCTATTCAATTACTTCAACCATTTCCGAGCACCTCATGTACGAAAACTTGTAGTTCTTCCTGTCAACCCTCCAGGACCTAAACAACTCACTTTTAGAAGCCTTGGCTAAACCTTGGTGAAAGAGCATGTGGGCTCCCATGTGTGGTTTTGGTAATTAATGACAATCTCTATGGACTAATGTTTGCATTAAGTTGCTCTTGTATGAAATGTTCATTGGCATCGCTTGGAGCATGTGTTGGCTTCAAGGTAGAAGAAATGAAGAATAAGAAGCAATGTCCAAGGGCTTTGGGCCTATTGGAATCATGTAGAAGAAGAAGAATAAAGAAAATAAGATCAAGAGTGTCTTGAAGAATAAGATGGAGTTCCTCATGTGTATATTTAAGACATCATCCATATGAAGTTAGAATAAATGAAGTGCAAGCTCAAGATGTGCCATCTCTAGAAGATCTCATCCTTGAAGCTTGCCATCCTCGTTGATCATGGATCGATGAAGACAAGTTCAAAAAAGAGGCTTCCCCATGGTGTATGGGGGAGCAAGTTACAAGTCTTCATCAAGCGTGCACGAGACAGATAAATCAAGAAAATTGTTCCATATTGAGGAGGACAAGGTCGTCTACATCAAGCTCAAGTGGAATGCTCAAGACAATGGTATAATCTTGATAGGTTTTCCCTTTTGCCGGTCTCATGTTGTTTATTGGGAGATCGGGTTAGGATAGATAGTTGTACTATCAAGAGGGGCTCTCGAGTGAGTAACTCGGTTATATATTTCAGAGAGAGCTTAAACCTTTGCATACTTAGCATTATATTTCTTGGTTCTTATTTTGATCATATCCAAGTGAGGTTCTAGATCTTGTGGTATCTTCATAACAAGCTCTAGTTCATCAAAACGGATTTCCCTTGTGTATATTATTGCATTTTTATCTTGGAGGTTTCCTGGATCCACACCAAGGGAGGTATAGAAAACAGCTTGATGCGCTCAGATCACTGAGAGCTTCGTTGGGAGACCCCAAGAGGAAGGTATGATGAGCACAGCAGCAAGTCTTCCCTCAGAAAGAAACCAAGGTTATCGAACCAGTAGGAGGAAGGAAACGACTCAGAGGTTTTGCTAGCAACTTGGAAACCTCCACAACACAAACTCAAGACTTTGCCCCGACAACAGTGAGGTTGTCAATCTCACTGGTTTGCTGAAAACAAAGGATTAACTGTATGGTGTGGAAGGTAATAGTGGTTTGGAGAAAGTAAACAGTAATAGTGGAAGATGTATCAATGGTAAAGATTGGACCGGGGTCCATAGTTCACTAGAGGTGTTCTCCTTAAGATAAACAACATAACATGCTGGGTAAACAAATTACAGTGGGGCAATTGACAGGACAGAGCAAGGCATAAAAATGCAATACTAATCATTCATGATCATATGAGATTCGATTGGGCATTACAACAAGATACATAGACCGCCATCCAACTGCATCTATGACTAGTAATCCACCTTCAGGTTATCATTCGAACCCCCTCCAGTATTAAGTTGCAAGCAACGGATAACTGCTTTAAGCAAGGTGTGTAAAGTAAACAATACACTTGTTTTATGAACAAGAGATCGTTGTTTTCTCCCTAGTAGCAACAACACATCTACAACCTTAGAGATTTCTGTCACTTCCCCAGATTAAATAGAGGCATGAACCCACTATCGAGCATAAATAATCCCTCTTGGAGTCACTAGCATCTACTTGGCCAAGGTAGCTACTAGAAACAGACAACATGCAAGATCACAAACAACACAGACATGATAGAATCAATAAGATAGAATCATTAACCAATCTGACATAGTAATCTCAATATCCATCAGATCCCCGCAAACACAACATGCATGGTTACGAATAGATGATCTTGATCATGAATGGAGCTCACAAGATCTAAACATGGCAGTACAAAGGAGGAGAAACAACCATCTAGCTACTACATGGACCCGTAGTCCAAGGTGGAACTACTCACGCATCATACCGGAGGCTGGCATGGTGATGAAGAATGCCTCCGAGATGATCTCTCCCCTCTGGCAGGGTGCTGGGAAGAGCTTCAGATCCCCCCGATCTAGGGACGATGGTGGCGGCGGCTACGGACTGTTTCGTGGAAGATTGATCGGGTACTTAGGGTTTAGGTATTAGGGGCTTCTTATAGGCGAAGAGGGAGGCCGAGGGGGTGACCGAGGCGGCTGTAGCCCCCTAGGCATGGGCCAGGGGTGTGGCCCCATTGCGACCCTTCTCCGTCTCGTCTTCTGGCTCCGTGTTCCCCACGGTAAAATATTGACTTTGTCTTTTGTCCCGTCCAATTCCGGGAATATTGATTTTATGCCTTTTCTGGAACCAAAAACAGAAGAAAACAGGCAACTAGCACTGTGGCATCTTGTTAATAGTTTAGTTCCAAAAAACATATAAAAATAACTCAAAGTGAAGACAAAGCAAAGCAAAGTATATACTAAACAAGCATGGAACATAAAAAAATTATAGATACGTTTCCAACGTATCAAGCATCCCCAAGCTTAACTCCTGCTCGTCCTCAAGTAGGTAAGTGATAAAAAAGAATAATTTTTTAGGTGACAAGCACCATCAAAATCAAGATCAAACCATTTGCAAGCATTGAAAGCTAGGATCAAAGTACTCTAAACATGAGCATGAAAGATGAGGTTCTAACAATAAGACAAAGTAACTATGCATGCAACATAAAAGGTTACAAACAAAGATCATGAATAACAATGCATTGAAAGCCGTTTGTTTGTTTCACATATAGAAAACATGGCATAGTGGCATTCATATTGTCACTCATGGAGTAGCAAATAAATGCATAGTACACCTTCAAAGTTCATAAGAGTGACTAGATACAAATAGTTCAAGAACAAGCAATATCAACAATATGAATCAATCAATAAGTTTTGGGACAATGCACATAGAACTAAGAATGACAACTATGCTCTCTTAATTGGTGCCTAAGGATAGAAGGTGAAGACTCAATATAATAGTGGAAGAAAGGCCCTTCATAAAGGGAAGCAGGGATTTCAAGTCTCATAAAGATCTTCCAAAAATTATGGTATTTGTTAGCTTTCAGCTCTCATTGCCCCTATCATAAGCATCTTGAAGTGATTAAGGTTAAAGTGAACAAACTATGGAGTATATGATTGACAAAGTATAAGTTGGCAATCTCATGTGCCTTGAATAAAAGGGCCACTCCTCATGCTACTCAACTTTAGTTACTTGTAAGTTCTTGTCATAGTAAGTACACGTGTATCCTAGAGAATCGCCAACAGGGTACCACACTTGCACATGATACAGGAGTTATCCCATAATCAAAATGACAAGGCAAGCAGACAATGAGCATCTTATCAATCTTCTTATTTACCATGGGAAAATGGTGCTTTTTCTCTCTCTTTCCTCTTTTCAATATGTCTCTTTTTATAAGAAGAAAGCTTCATAGATTGATCACTATGGTGATGCTGCAAGTTTCCACCATGATTAGGCATAGCTTAGTCTAGCGGACTAGGCGTTTCTCTAACACACATACATAACTCCATGGACTTACAAGATCCCCTTTTATTTCACACCGACGACATCCGCAAACAAAAGAGCATGATATCAACTATGTACAATATACAAGTGCAATGTTGAAAGCGTTTCCCATGACATCATGGTTCCGCTAATTCCTACGTATAAGTGCAAGCATATACAACATAGATGACACAATGGTTCAAGTTTATTAGGGGCAAGAAAAATAAAGTGTGCCATCAAGTTTGTGAGAGCTTTAATCACTAAGTTCCACATAACAAGTTTAATTTGGAAGATAGATAAAACAAGAATATACTTGGAATGGTGTAATACACCATGCATAGGAATTTATAGTGGACACTTTGGAATAACTTGGTTTCTTGGGAGTTGGATGCATGAGTAGAGCTTACTTATACAAGTGGAGGCTAGCAAAATACTAGGAGCGACCAACTAAGAGAGCAATAATGGCCATAATCATGCAGAGCGACAAAACATTACTAATCAAAGCATAAAGTGGTACCACAAGTCAAGAACTAAATGGTCATAGAGGCTATGGTGACTGGTTTATAGTCATAACATGGTGTGAGCATGTGCCAAGTCAACCCAAACAAAGCATCAAGGGATAAAACCACTATACTATGCTTTTTTATGCTAAAACAACGCATGATTCTTGCAAGGCACATTAAGCAATCATAATTGTTTGAAACAAGTCATGCTAAAGCAATAATAACTAAGCATAAGGTCAAAAAAACATCTAGCATGACATGCTAAAGTCTAAGTCACAGTGAATAAGCTCCTCTTGTACTACTAAAACAAGAACTTCCTACTCCTTTCCAACACCAATCAACTTATTTGAAACAACACAGCGAAAACGGGGGTGAAACTACTTTATTCAAGCAAACTAAGCAAACAAAAACCAAAAACAAAAACTAAGACGCTCCAAGAACAACACAATAGTGCATGGAACAATAAAAACGAAGTGTCTAGAAAGACCTGAGATTTTTATTGATGAAGAAGGGGATGCCTTGGGCATCCCCAAGCTTTAACGCTTGTACCTCTTGAATGTTTCTTGGGATGACACGGGGTGGCATCCCCAAGCTTGAGCTTTTGTCCATTCTTCATCTCATTGCATCATTCTTTCTCTACACCTCCAAATTTTCCTTCATACAAAACTTCACACAATCTTCATTAGCAACATTAGTGTATTCAAAAGATAATAGGCCTTGGGGGTTTTAGTTTTAAAACAGAAAACACTTTCACTAAAGACACAAGCTAATGTATCAATTCCCTCAAAAAGCTCAATTTCCCAAAAATAACCCAAAAAGGAATCAATAAGAAGCAAATGCAAATAATGGCAGAAATCTGTCAAAACAGACCAGTAGGTGAAAACCGATTTTTTCGAAGACCTCCTGTTGCTCAAATAAAAAAGTGTTAAACTATAGAAAGTTATCTAACAACCTGGGGGATTTATTCAGAAAATTACAGCTTAATCCGATTTACAGATATTTTACACTAATTTTTACAATGGATCACAAAAATCTGTTTCAGGACAACAACTCCCCAAATCTTACTTCCCTCTCATTAGAGGTTATTCTTGGCACAAAAATCAAATAAAAAGTATAAGAAGCGGTTATTACAGAAGTAATAACTTCCAAGACTCAAGAAAACTTTTGGTTTATCTCTCAATAATTACTTTTCTTTAATGCCTTTATGTTAGGCACAAGAAGCAAGAATCAAGTATTTTCAAATGAAGAAGCATTAACATCAAACCTTGCTTTCAAAGGAGGAGCAAAAGACAACTTCTCTCTCCTCATAGGTAAGTGTTCAATACCTTTCTTGAATGGAAATTGATATTTAATGGTGCCTTCTTTCATATCAATTATGGCACCAACAGTTCTAAGAAAAGGTCTTCTCAAAGTAATACGACAAGAAGCATTGTATTCAACATCCAAAACATAGAAATCAACAGGGACATAAGCATTGTTAACCATAATAAAAACATCACTAACACTCCTCATAAGTTTCTATTTAGCATTATCATTAAGTGGAACATCCAAATAGAAATCTTCCAAAGGTGGCAAATCAAGCATTTCACAAATCGTTTTAGGCATAATAGATACACTAGAACCAAGGTCACATGAAGCTTTCAGATCAAAGTCATTCAGTTGCAAATTAATGATGGGTTTCCAACTATATTCTACTTTCCTAGGAATAGGCTTTGTGTTTCAATTTTTCTTCCTCAATTTTAATAAGAGCATCTGTAATGTGTTTGGTGAAAGCCACATTCATATCACTAGCATTAGGATTTCTAGCAAGCTTTTGTAGGAACAAAATCACTTCAGAAATATTGCAACCATCAAGATCAAAATCAAACTTAGCATCACTTGTAGTAGACTCATTTGGTTTAGGCATTGTGGTAGGAGGAATAGGGACTTCTTGTGGTTTGGTGGTATCCATATTGGTGGTGGTAAGTGTGCACACACTATTATTTCTAGAAGTTTCAGCTTCTCTTTCCCACTTAGCGTGTAGTTGAGATAACAATCTAACATTTTCATCAATAGTAACTTGTATGGCATGAGTAGCAGCAAAGGTACTTTCCAAGGTTTCAAGTTTAGCAGCCATTTTATTAATCAAAGAGGAATGTGCTTCAGACAAAGATGAAATATTTTTATCAACATTCATGTGTAAGGTTCCCAACCTTTAATAAGGTAGAGATCCCTGTGTTTACAATGCTAGTCCCTGGATCAATAGCTAGCATCCACAGTTAAGATGTAATATCAAGAAACAAAGGTCATAATACAACTTTATAACCAGGAATAAAATAATTGATTACATCTTGCATAGCTCATTTGGCTATTTCATTACAATGCAGCAGAATATAGCAATAGCATGGGGTCCTTCATCTTCAAAGTGCCACAGGCAGACATGTTGGTTGTAGACTTGTAATCCTAATCAATAAACTTCACTAACATCAAACAAACCTGCAACATAACAAGTTACAGCCACAAGGGTTAATACATTTGAATTGTATTGGCAAGTGATACTATGGTAGTATAGTGGAGTCTATCATCTATATGCATTTGGCTAAGTGGAGCTTAGGCTTGCTTTGCTCAAAATAGTTTTTCCTTATCATTTGAAAACACTAAGTTTTTGCTTGACAAAATCACCCAAGGCATCTCCCAATAGAAATTGGTGATCCTTCAACCCTTGTTCAACCACAAGTTTTTAACTTAGAAAATTGGGATGAGGAGATTCTTGATAGCTTCCATGTCTTGATGCTCAAATTGTCCTTTACCAGGGACATGGCTAAGTACTTAGATTTTACACTCTGCAGAGGTGGTGCACTTTCCCCGCAAGACTTGGTTTCACCAAGACAAGATCTTTCAGAAGCCTTCCCTTAAACCAGAATGGACGCGCTCCAACCTATCAATCCCCTACCACCAACTGTCCATTTGGCTAATTTATTGCAACCTATATGATCCAGGCAGAGCCCATAATGCCAACTGGCTGCACTTGAAGCTTCTCAACATTTGACATCTCAAATCTCTTTGTTCCTGGGTGGCCATCCACAAGTGAGATACACAAGGTAAACCATAGAAATGGGCCTTGTGAACCACTCAACACAAACCATTCCTTCCATTCCACCCAGGTGATTCATTCTCTTCGTTGTTTTATTAAACAAAACACAAGTCCATGACTTAGAAATATTCCATAGTATGAATATATATTCCACCCTTGTTTTCTACTAGCTAAGCTAATCATGATAGCAGTAGGAATCTTAACTTAGGAGAATTCTACTAAGGTTTCATCTACTAGGATTTCCCATGGCATAGTTTACACTTAGCAAAATTCCATGCAAGTCCTACTTTGGAAATATCACTAATGCATAGTGAAAATAATGGGACAAAAGTATGAAGCATCACTTGCCTTTTTGGTAGAGAATATAAGTTCACTCCTTGATCTTTGCAATAATCACACTCTTCAAATCACTACAATTCAATCAAGCAAGCAATATTTCAATCTACCATTCAAGCAACATCACATAAAATAAAAGAAACAAAACATTGCATGCAAGCATGCCAAACTTTGTTTTATTTACAAAAGTTGTTTATAATAGGTTATAAACATTATAAAACACTTATTGGTCATTTTATAAAGTGGCAAAAATATTTGCAAAAGATTTTACATATAAACCATTTTTAAACCAAATCATTATTTTATGTGGTTGAAATGCCTTTATCAAAGTAGCAATCTTTATAGGGTTTACCAAATCATAAAACTTGGTGCTTGGGGTCAGAGAGTTTATTCCAAAACATTTCCCAAAGTTTTTCTCCCAAAAGTATTTTTAATATATAAACATTATTTTATTAGACTAGAAATGCTTTAAATCAAAGATTTATTCTTTTGCTTCACCAAATATGTTTCTGAAACCACCAATTGATTTCTATGTTCAGTAGGTTCAAAACAAACCATTTTCCAAAGATTTTATCTCAAAAATCATTTTAGAACAAATTTTATATTCTAATTATGCCTACACAAGTTTCTACAAAAACAATCAATTTAACAGAAGCATTTTACTAAACAAAGTGCATGGTTGGAAAGTACTTGTCTTGCTGATTCCATTGATATAAAATTTGCAAAATTTAGATGTGTGGTTTGAAAGTTATGAATTATTCAAATTGGAACATCAAATAGATCAAATCCTGGTTTTTTATAAACAGGCAGGGCCACGTGGCGTGTTACTATTCGTCTGTACCGCTTCGTGCGGATCGTGCAACGAGGAGCGTTAGATGTTAAACAGATCATGCGGCTCTGATCAAAAGATACCTCTTCGCTTAGTCAATCTATCGTGGCGCTTGGATCTGAATCCTACGGTGCTCAGCACGCTAGCCATCGAGTGGCGGCGCGCGCTCTGTTCGTGGTGGTTCTGGCGAAGCAGGGAGGAAAGGAGGGAGATAAGATGCTCATAGGGTTTGCAGCGTCGTGGGGAAGCTCGAGGCGGGTTCCTTCTGTCAAGGGGCGCACAGGAGCGACGGTGATTGCTCGCCGAAGTCTACGGTGTCGGGCACGCTCTGGTTGTCGCAGTTGGCGAGGCTACAGGCCACGGGAAGGAAAAATAACATTTGCGTTAGATGCGTACGGGGTCTACGATCATGTGTGCATCAACGAGAGGTATGGGGGTGGTCAGTTACTACCTGGAGGGCTCGTCGGAGAAAAGAGAGACTGTGACGTTGCTGGTCGTCGTCGTTGCCGACGCTGGGGGGCACACGCGAGCGAGATGAGGGTGCAGAGAGAAGCGCCAGGGACTGGGGGTCACGCTCGTGTGCTCGAGGAGGCGAGGGGCGGCGGGGTTTGGCCGGAATTGGAGGTGGAGTTTGCCGGAGGCAGTGGGGGTTCGGAGATGATTCCGAGCAGCCTGGTGGCTCTCGAGGCGTGATGTTTGGGGGAAAAGGAAGAGGGGAGCCTGGCAATTAATACTGCATGGTCACGGCGAGGAAATAACGTGGCATTAAGGGGGATTTAAGCCGAGAAATCAGTGCAGCAACGACAGCGAGGTTTGGGGGAAGATGTCGTCGCGGGGTTGAAGATGCTGACGGGGCAGGTGGGGTCTGTGGCAGCGAGAGAGAGAGAGTGGGAGTGGGGCCTGCTAGTCGGCGACATAGTGGGTTCTTTCTGCGGTAAGAAAAACTCTTCGGGGAGAGAGGGAGAGGTGGGCTGCTGGGCCAGATGGGCTTAGCTGGGCTGAGATGTTCCTTTTCATTTTTTTTACAGAATCTTTTTCCTTTTTCTTTTTTCTATTTATCTATTTTGATTTTGTTTAAACTATTCAAACAACAATTTGATTTCAAACTTGAACCCAACTTTGTGTAAATTCTAGTTCTGAATTAATAACACATTCCAAAGTCAAATTTAGAATAAAACATTTATTCTTTTTAGGGTCTTTTAATTATTTAAAATAGGTTCTAGTTTTAATTAAATAAGATTTAATAATATTATTCAATCTCCATTAGAATTCAAATCACCACCAAACTTTTGGGTGAATTTTAATTCTGTTTATCAACATATTTCAAAGTCCAAAATAGAACAATTATTTTTAGGGTTTATTATTTATTTAAAATAAATAAATAGACTTTAGTCTTTAATTCAAAATAGGATTCAAATATGTTTAAAACTCTATTTGACTTTCTAAATTTTTCCAAAACCTTTTCAGTAGGTTTTAATTGAAATTATAAAACACTTTGGAATTTTATTTATAACACTTTAATAAGTTTTTAATGTTTATTTGAAAGGGGAAAAGCCTTTACTTAAATAAAATTGGATATTAATAAATCCCTATTATTTTATTTAAATAAACCTTTATTCTTTTTAACAAATAGAAATATTTTATTTCATTTGCTTGGCCAAGATTTAATTTGGCTCTTTAAAATAATACTTATTTATATTTCTACTTATGCTTATCAAATCCATATCTTTTTATTTAAAGATCAAAAAAATAGTGACTCCAACTATTATTACTTTATTTATTATTTGTTTATCTTTTTAAACCTCTTTAGGATTTTTTTTATTTGATCAAAGGCCTCCAGGATGAAGAAGGCCTCAAGGATGATCTCTCCCCTCCAGTAGGGTGCTGGGAAGAGCTTCAGATCCCCCCAATCTAGGGACGATGGTGGTGGTGGCTACGAACTGTTTCGTGGAAGATTGATCGGGTACTTAGGGTTTAGGTATCGGGGGCTTCTTATAGGCGAAGAGGAAGGCCGAGGGTGCGAGGCGTCCGCCACATGCAGGCCAGCCTGGCATGAGACAGGGTGTGGCCCCCTTGCGTCCCTTCTCCATCTCGTCTTCTTGCTCCGTGTTCCCCACGGTAAAATATTGACTTTGGCTTTTGTCCCGTCCAATTTCGAGAATATTGATTTTCTGCCTTTTCTGGAACCAAAAACAGAAGAAAACATGCAACTGGCACTGTGGCATCTTGTTAATAGGTTAGTCCCAAAAACATATAAAAATACCTCAAAGTGAAGACAAAGCAAAGGAAAGTAGATACTAAACAAGCATGGACCATCAAAAATTATAGATACATTTCAGATGTATCACGTATCTCACATAATAATACTTGATATTTACTCCCTTGGCGGTATCCCATATTTCCAATGAAATTGGTTTCATTCCATGCGGAGTTCGGTTGCTCAACTTACTTGTGTTTTGTTGCTGCTTGCCTGCATTGTATGTACCAATCGGTAGTACCAGATATTCCATACGATACTACCGCTTGGCACCGGTAGTAGCGTCGTACAGTACCGGGTGGGTATAATCCCATTGGCGAGCTCAGGCTCCCTCTTAGGCCCAGCCGGTACCACCAGCCCGACACTACCGCAGTGTACGGTAGTACCGCTGTGTTTTCTGGTACTACCATTGTGCGGTACTACCGGTGGCGATAGAGTTATTTCTTCTTACTCTATTTTATGCTTAGTACCACTTTTGGTACCAGTCCGGTAGTACCAGTCACTTCCTTTACTACCACTTCTCGTTCTAGTAGTACCAGTCATATCAGGCTCCAACGGTCAGATTCCAAGGCCCCCTATAAAAGGGACCCTTCTTCTCCATTGGACCTATCGGTTTTTGAGCTCTTTGCCCCCTGCTTTGTTGAATATCTTGAGCTTGTCCTCTACCTATTCATCCCATGATTCTTGCATACTTTTGAGGTTAAAGAGAGATGAGATCTAGATCCACAATCCTACCAATCCATCTCTCCTCTAAGTAGGGGAGATATCTTGGGATCTAGATCTTGGAGACTTGTGTGGTTTTCCTCTTGTGTTATTCCTCTCGTATTGCCACAATATCTTTTGTAGCTTTGGTGGAATTTGTCAGTGAAGGTCTTTTCATTGCATTAGGTGCATCGTTTTGAGTTCTCCTCGGAGGATTTGGTTGGTGAAATCAAGAAGCTTTTTACTCTTGGGTTCTTGGAACCCTAGACAGTTGTCTGACCTTTGTGGTGACTTATTGGGGCCTCCAGTTAAGTTTTCGAGCTCTACCAAAGTTTAGTGGCCTTGCTGGTGATTATTAGGAGCCTCCAATTAAGTTGTAGAGATTGCCCAAATCTTGTACGAGTTTGGTGACCGTCCTTGAGTGTTCCATAGTGGATCGGGTGCTTGCCGTGTGGCGGGTTCTTGGGAGAATAGGGTGAGGCCTCTTGTGGCGCTGGTGGTCTTAGTACTTGATACCTTCGATCCAGATTATGGATGTAGTATAGATCTTTTTCCCTAGTAGACCTAGGTTATCGAATCCTCGGGAAGCAAAAAGCATAGTAAAGTTACTTTAAGACCTTTGGGAGTTTTAGAATTCTTTTGGTGTTTTATCGGACCAAGAGTTTGCGATCTTTTGTTGTTGTCGATGATGGAGAGAGAGGGCCTAGGGTGTTCGGTTTCACCTGTAGATGTGCAGAACATTTGATGAAAATAAAAGATAATAATAAAGTACACATGTAATTGTTAGAGGAAGATAATTATATGTGGGCAGTGCATCCATAACTGCGATTGCCAACGCAACCACTTATAGCAATAAACTATTAGTCTCATACTCTCATTCATACAAGAAAGAGAACTAATGATATGCATAGTGATGTCACCATTAATACCAAGTAAATCCTTCACATACGGTCATACTACCCTTTCTGTCACTGGGGTTCCCATCCTGCAGATTAGTCGTTACTCATACTCCCTATACCTGGCTCAATCCTCGGGGTCTTGGGTACTTGACAACTTCTTAGATTTAGGCAAGAGAGGATACAATAATCATCATCTCATGCAAACTAATACACGATCCCATCTATGATAAATAACATTCACAAACTACATGGCTAGGCCGAAGCCCTTAGCCCAAGGAGAATTACTCACACATAGAGATGAGATCAACAATCATAAACATTGTATTGGAAATCATGAGGTCAATAGTATTATTCTTACAATGTCGCCAATTGGATATGAGATCTGCTTTTACAAGTGGTGGACTATGGCTATGGTGGTGGCGAAGGGTTTGGAGATTGGATCTAGATCTATTCCTTCGGTGGCTCTTTGGTGTTGTGGTTTCTGTCTCGTCTCTCTCGTCGGGGATCCTTTTCTTGTCAAGAGAGGTCTCTTTATATAGGGGTCCCTTCACGAAATTTGTTCTGTTTGACCTAGAGGTGTCGGTGGAAACTATACGGCCGGAACTATACGGCTAGAATTTTTATTCCCGTCGTATAGTTGGTAATTAAACCTTTTGTCTCCTCTTCATGACCCCTGGTTTCTTAGGGTTGTTGGAAATCTCATATCTTTGACTTTAATGTTGTGATTCCCATCATCAAACATCATTTCCTGTGCAGGAAAAAATAGAAAGACAGGATTGCATACCCCTTTGGTCATTAGGCATTAGTGGCAGGATTTAGAGAGATATTTTATCAAAAATATGAATAATATATATTTTAAATGTGTATGTGGATGGCTATATTTCACAGCCATCAACCTTCCCAGGCTTAAACTTGATCGTCCTTGACCAACAAAACCAAAATCAAAAAGGAACTTAGCATTTAAACTTTTTTTCCATACAATCCCCCAGGAAGAGGGATCGGGTTCCATTATCATCAGACAACGGAACAAACAACCACACATAACGGCATAGTACTGACCCACCTAGGGGGTCAAAACAGGAAAAGCAAGAGGTTCAACTTACCATTTAAACTGAAATAACGAGATGATGATCTTACTCATGATGGGTAGTCTCATGTTTCATCCACTTTATTAACCTGAAAAGCTCATCATAGATAGAGTAATGGCAAGCATATCATATGGGTTTTAATGACTTATAGCTCAACAAGATTATTGTTAGCATGGATGATTCAAATGAGTAAACTTTATTCCATGTCATATAGTCAGCTCATAAGCTTTCCTTTGAATAATAAAGTATAATCATGTAAAATTGAGAATGTGAGAGTTTGTCATGAAAAGCATATACACTAAAGTATCTCAATTCTCCCACATCAATAAGTCAAGACTTTTCAAGCACTACTTTTCTATTCATTGTCCTTCAAGAATTTCAGTCCTTAAGTGATTGAGAGCATGGAAAAAAATTAATTAGTTCATCGGGTTGTGATGGACACTCGTGGCATTACCAAGGTTTTTTTCCTTTTGCATAATGATTACTCATATCAGGCAAAGGGGTGGTTCCATCATGAACACATCTACACGATAGTGTCAAGAATCTTACCCATTATAGCATTACTGCTACAAATGTTTAATCAACTCATAGCCGAAATCTAGGAGTTTCCCCATGAAGATCGTTCGTAGGCTAGCAGAGTTGTTGTTATCCCATGAAGTTTGACACACATAAATCTATATCATTCTTATGATTCACAAGTCAAACTTTGGCATGCTCACAAAAACCACTAAACATTAATTCTATTGAACAAATCCTTTCATAAAGAGCTATCAAGTCAATCATCATTTTATATGGTGTTGAGTATCGCTAGAAATAAGCTTTCAAGACTAAACACTACAACACCCAAGCGTTCAATTGTGAGATTTTTTCTTATTACAATTGTTTAGCAAATTTTTAGGAAAGACTTGGTTAACTACAAGAGCTAGAACAGAACATACTCAACTAAATACCCATGCAAACAAAATTTTACTACAATATAAAGACTCACTCTACCAATTAATATATTAATATTTACTACTAACTAGCATGGGTTTCTCAAACTTCAAAAGTGGGGAGTCATAAGGCATACCTCTCATGATTGGTTCCACTTCTGTCTTTCCTTTTTATTCGTTTCTTGGAAACTTGTAGTCAATCACTCTCCTGCAAATATGTGAGAACCATGAGGATAATAGAAATAGGAAGAGGAAAAAATAAAGATAAATGTAAACATATTTTTGTTTAAGAGAGGGAGTTAAAAATAGAAAATTGGCGGCAAATCTCGTCTAGAAAATCTCGAAAAGAAATAAAAATAACTAAAAATAAAGTGTTGGGGAAACCAACACGGGTGCTTATAAACTCAAACTAAAATCATAACCTCAAAATATTAAAACAAACGCCAAATAAAGATAATGGGGAGACTTCCCCAAGCTTAGGCTTTTGCAAGCCCTTCAAATCACCGTGGTGGCGGGAAAAGGTTGTGGCTCCATTTCGCAAATTGAGTTGATAAATTACTAGTGGTTTCTTGGAGGTTCAGGGCGAGATTATGCATCCCCTCCACTGTTCCTCCAAGTTCTTGGAAATGTTGATATGTAGCTAACCGGTTGAGTGGTTGTTCCTCTTGATCAGGAACTTCTTGCTCCTCTTCTTGGTCGTCATCCTCATCCGGAATCTCCTCCTCGGGTTGGTGTTGTTCAAACTGCAAATCATATAGCAAACATCCTTCCTCGATAGAGAAAAGACCATTAGGCAAAGGAGCGGGGTAGAGACGCCCATCTCCAGCAATATGCAAGTAAGAACTACCACCTCTCCTAGTGAGCATTCCATAAGATTTTAAAGTAGAGAAGTCAACACATTGCTCACCTAGCAATGGTTGCAACTCACCTAGGTCGACGCCCAAGGCAATGATAAGTATGGTGATGATGCCTCCACATATGATTGGCCCTTGGCTTTGGAAGGATTGGTGATCCAAGTAGCACACAAGAATTGCGCCCAAGTTGAGTGACAAGTTGTTGTTGTTGATAGCAGCTTTTGCGAGGATCAAAATGTCCTCCTCATTGAGTCTAATAAACTCATTTCATGCCTGCAAGGTGTTAGCAATAACCTAGAACAAATAGCGAATAACAAGATGTTGAATATTCTTCCCCTTGTTGACTCTAGAAGTGAAACTCATTCTATTATAATAATGATATGGGGAAGGGTGCATGTCGGCAAAAGATGTGCGATAAATCATTGTTTGGTAAACTAAAACAATTGCACCATTCATCAAGTGATAATGTATAATTGTTGTTCATAAGTCGGAAAGAAATCATGTCCTCTTTGTGCCATGCTTTAACAGTGCTTTTCAAAGAACTTAAAAATTCAAGAGTTAACTAGCGATAAGTAGGCGCATCATGATATACAAAGTTTTGCAGGCCAACTCTATTGCAAAGTAAATTGAAGTCATCAGAAATACCGAGTTGATTTAATATAATGGGACAAGCCTACTTGCTTGTCTTCACTCCTCGATTCTTGATCTTGTTGAAGCGATCATGTTGTAGCTCATTCCTAAAGCGTATCCCCATGCGGTCCTGGGCTGCAGTGACAGCCTGAGAAGAACTCGCAGCGGTATGAGCACACGTTTGGATCCTTGTGTTCATTATCTAAAATAATAAGAAAAGACAAGAATAAAACTTTTTGATCCAATAGTAATAAGCATAACATATTTGATATGTCCAATTTGCATCACCATTCTATATCATAATTTGCCTCTATTCATTGATATATGTCTTATTATGAGGTATTACTTATGACTTTTCATCTGTTTATGCATGTTGGCTGATTCTTAGAGGATGAACTGTTGGAGTCTGGATTCTGATGGAAAAGGAGGTGTTTTGATGCAATTTCGCGAAGATAATAAAAATACCAGAAAAAGATGAGAAAAATATATTTTCCCAGAAGACAGAGGAAGCCAAAAGGGGAGGCGAAGAAGGGCTGCAGGGGGCCCACACTCCCCTAGGCGCGGGTCCCCCTAGGTCGTGCCTAGGGCAGGTGTGGCCCACCTGCTCGGCTCCCGACTCCGCACTCTCGCCTATATCTTCCCTACAGAACCCTAATGATGACCCACAAGTATAGGGGGTGTATCGTAGTACTTTCGATAAATAGGAGTGTCGATCCCTACGAGGAGCAGAAGGTGTTGAAAGGTGGTATGGAGTAGGAAATCCCTGTGAATACTTAGCAAACGGATTTTTAGTGGTTTTCTGACAAGGCAACAAAACAAAGAGCAAGTAACAGAAGTAACGAAAAAATGGAGCAAGTGGCCCAATAAAGACAACCACTAAAAATCCCTGTAAATACTCTGCCCCTAATGAACTAAAGCAATATCCAACACAATTGTTACAGTAGGACGGAGTGGTGATGATGGTGTTGGTGGATGATGATGATGATCCTGATGAAGCCTATCTTGACGATGGTGTTGATGGCAATGGTCTCCCCTCTTCGAGGGGGAATTTCCCGGCAGAAATCTGTCCGCTTGAGAGATCTTTCTCTCTCAGTGTTTTCCGCCCCCCAGAGGTGGTGGAAATCTATCTATGGTTACCCTCCTGGCCTTAGGGTTTCGTAGGGAAGATATAGGCGAAGGGGCAAAGTCCTCAAGCTCACAAGGACCAATCTCATGCATAATTTCCCTGTAAATCTCATAAGGAATAGCACTAGAACTAGCGCCAATGTCACATAAACCATAATAGCTATGATTACCAATTCTAACAGAAAGCACATGGACACTAGCTTTTCTAGATTTCTTAGGATGAGAAACAATATTAGTAGCGTCTTCACAGAATACAATATGCTCATCCTCTATATTTCTAGTGACAAGATCTTTCACAATAGCTACCACAGGCTCAATACCAATAGCTCATCAGACCCTATAGTTTTCTTTGCGCTTTTGCTAACCACATTAGCTATAATAGAATGCTCCCTTACCTTGGAGAAAAAGGGGATTTTCTCAACATAAGGTTCAGGCAAAATAGGATCAATAGTACAAACCTCTACACTGGCAGGAACATGTGTAACAATGTCTTTATAAGGAGCATGGTACTTGTCCCACTCTTTCTTGGGAATTTCAATATAAGAGGCAAAGGCCTTAAAACATTTTGCAATTACTTGAGGATCAAGACCAAACTCATTGCTAATATCACGGAAGTCATCAGTTCACATAAAAGATTTAATGCATTCATAATCATAGTTTATACCTGACTTTCTTCCTTTCTCATTCTCCCAAGCTTCAGCATTATCTTGAATACGGTCTAGGAGATCCCATTTAGCTTCTTCCTTCATACGTGTGAATGATCCAGCACAAGAAGCATCTAGTAAATCTTTATCATGACGAGAAAGCCTAGCATAAAAGTTATTGAGAATAATATTGTTAGGGAGTTCATGAATAGGACATTTAAGCATTAGTAACTTCAATCTCCCCCAAGCTTGAGCTGTACTTTCTCCATCAAGAGGCCAAAAGTTATATATAAGATTTCTATCCTTCTGAATTTCACTGGGAGGATAAAATTTAGAGAAAGAGAGATGCCATCTCCTCCCATTCCATGGATTGTCCATTTTTCAGCAGCTTATACCATTCTCCAGCTCTCCCTTTCAAGGATATGGAGAGTAACTTCTTCTTCACCTGTTCAATTGTGATACCTGCACACTTAAACAACTCGCATAATTCATGGATAAAAAGCGAGTGATCACCAGGATGGACAGTTCCATCCCCAAAATAATAATTATCCATAACACGATTAACAATACTTGTAGGTATCTTAAAAGGATCTATCTCAACAGGTGGTAGTAGTTTTCCCAAACAGAAAACCAAGTGGGTTATCCATATTGGAAACAAAGTAACAAGCAGTAACAAAAAGCAATACTCACAGTAGAAGTTTCCCTTACCAGTTCCACTCTTCAATAGCGCTTCACTCCCCGGCAACGGCGCCGGAAAATAGTCTTGATGACCACAAGTATAGGGGGTGTATCGTAGTACTTTTGATAAATAGGAGTGTCGATCCCAACAAGGAGCAGAAGGTGCTGAATAGTGGTATGGAGCAGGAAATCCCTGTGAATACTTAGCAAACGGATTTTAGTTGTTTTATGATAAGGCAATAAAACAAAGAGCAAGTAATAAAGACAACGAACAAACGGAGCAAGTGGCCCAATCCTTTCTTAGCAAAGGACAAGCCGGTGGAAATACTTATAAGGACCAAACTTTCTCGAGAACACATGGGAATTCTGTCAAGTGCTTCCGTTTCAAATAGCTGAGTACTCTTCTCTGGTGTTGTAAGTGTTGTGTGGGTGAACCTGTGCTAACATACCGACCTTACTTGGACTAATACATACTTGTGATTAAACCCCTGCAAACATCCATAACTACAGGAAAGTAATTAAGATATAAATCTAACCACAGCCTTAAACTCTGAGATCCTACACTCCCTTGTGCAAAGGTGTCCTAACGGGGGTTCAGGTTTCTGTCATCTCCGGCAACCCCACAATTAGTAGCCAAATACACAATGCATTCCCCTAGGCCCATAAATCGTGAAGTATCATGTAGTCTACGTTCACATGACACCGCTAGAAGAATAGCACCACAATTTAAATACTAAACAATTGAATAATAACTCAACACAAATCCACTACTAACAACATGACTTCTCCCATGTCCTGAAGAACACAACGAACTACTCATAAGACATCATATGGATCAGGATCAAAGATGATATGGTAGTGGATAACAATCTGAACATAAACAATAACCCAATGGTTCCACTCACAAGCATCAACTACAATAGTAATCAACACCGGAAAAGTTTCCCCTAATGAACTAAAGCAATATCCAACACAATTGTTACAGCGGGACGGAGTGGTGATGATGGTGCTGGTGGAGATGATGGTGTGGATGATGAAGATGATCCCGATGAAGCCTAGATTGACGATGGTGTTGATGGTGACGGTCTCCCTATCCAGGAAGGAATTTCCCTGGCAGAAATCTGTCTGCCAGAGAGATCTTTCTCTCTCGGTGTTTTCCGCCCCCCAAAGGCGGCGGAAATCTATCTGTGGTTGCCCTCCTGGCCTTAGGGTTCCGTAGGGAAGATATAGGCGAAGGGGCAGAGTTGGGAGCCGGGCAGGTAGGCCACACCTACCATAGGCGCGGCCTAGGGGGACCTACGCCTAGGGGGTGTGGGCCCCCTACGGCCCCTCTTCGCTCCTCCTTCTGGCTTCCTCAATCTTCTGGAAAAATAATATTTTCCCATATTTTTCTGGTATTTTTCTGATCTTTGCGAAATTGCACGGAATAACAAATGATGCTAATAGGTAGGTATGGTGGACACTTTTGACAATATTGGTTTTGGGGAGTTGGAAACACGAGTAGAGCTCATACTCAGTGCAAGTGAATGCTAGCAATAGAGAGGGAGCGACAAATGAGAGGGCAATAACTGTCATAATCATGCTTGCAACAAAACATGACTAATTATGGCATGAAAGTGATACAAGAACTCTAAGGCAAAATAAATGATCGAGGCCTACTGTCTATTGTTAATTCATATGCATGCGTGAGCATGTTCCAAGTCGATTCACATGAAACATTAAGAGGAGGATACCACAATATCCAATGCAAGCAAACATTCATATGACATGCTACAAACTATTAACAAGCTGGAGCTAATCATAAGAAAGCAACAACTACTAAGCATCCATATATAACATACACCTTACATGAACAGACTAAGCATGCCCACAATGATGAGTATATGTACAAAAATGAAAACAAATAGAGTTTGTTACCAGCCTCTTACCACGCCTCAAGTTGTCTTAATCTTCATTATTGCCCTTCGCTTGTGTGGCTTGAATAATAACATGAAACCAAACTCCATAGAGGACTGCTGAACCCTGCAAATAACTTCACAAAACCAAAGAAAAACAACAAATTTTTGGTGTTTTTGATTTTTAAAGCAAGCACACAAAGCAAAAACAAACAAAGAAAAATCCAAAACCAAAGCTAAAAGCAAAGAAACAAACCAAGAGAAACAACGAAAATATTTTTGGTATTTTTGTGTTTTGAGAAAGCAGAAACAAAAACCAAAAAGAAAACAAAACATGGATATACAAAGAACCGATGAAACATGATATATAGATGAGTGTGATGTCGGTGTACCTCCCCAAGCTTAGGGTTTTGGCCTAAGTGGGGCTCAACTCCATGGTGACCAAGAAGATGCACCTCCGTAGTACGACGAAGAGACCCCTTCGTCCTTGTATGAGCTCGAGGACGCCCCTGTGTAGTGCATAGAGGGGTCGTATGAGGGCGCGTGCCCCTGATAGTGTCCGTGAAAACCACGAATACATAGCTGCTCGTCCATCTCCTCCTTGGAGCGTGACCAAGGTCCCTGGTAATACTGAACAAAGTGGTTTGGGACAAAGGAATCTCTCTCTCTTCCCTGTCAGTAAACATCATCCTATAAACCAAATTATCAAGGGTAGAGCTAGTAATGACAAAGTGATGTGCTCTCATGGCAGCTAAATCAAGCCTCTAAGGATCCAAAACTGTATCATTTGGATCAACATATAGGTCTAAAGCAGCAACAACATGTGCATCAATAATTCCCCCATAAATGGGTTCTTTAGTAGCTAAGCGACGAGCAATGAGAGAACCAAGATTATACCTGGTTTCATTGTTGAGTGCAGCAGCTAGGAAAGCCAAATGATAGTTGGAAATATTGCTAGTGTTCTCCCTACCAAGAACACTAGTGGCAAGATAATAAGCAAACTACCTGATAGCTGGGAGTTGAATATTTCTTATCTTTCCGCGCTGGGCTCTGCGGTCATCATCATTAGTTATCCTGCGGTAGATCTCCAATAAATCAGCGGGTTGAGCCAGAATCTTCTTCATCGTCCCATCCGTGCCAATTCTAGAGATTTCACAAAATTTCTTCATTTTCATGGTGTAGGGCCTATTATAGATTTTGAACGACACATCTGGCTTGAAAGGGCTGTTAGAAAACGAGCATAGTGTATCGCACACTCTCATCCTGCATATTACTAGTTAATCCAACCCTCCGAACCAAGGTCAAGAAATCATTGAGAATCATTGCAGCCTGCAAAAAGGTAGGACAAGGGAAGGTAGAAGGGTGCGCATCCCCCTCATCTACCTCGTCACCAAACCGTGGTGTAATAATATACTCATTGTATGATGGCCTAACTCGGGAGGATGATATTGAATGCCTTGTCCTCCTAGGTGCATCACTCTCAAATATTTCTCCAAAGGTGTGGTTGTCCATGACCCTTTTTCTGAATTTTTAGACAAACTTGTTTATTAAAATTACCTTGTTTAATAATAAATGTGTCAAGTTCATCTAAGCATTGATCAGGAGGCTTACCATAGGGAATATCACCTTCATCAAAGTTGAGAGAGTGTACCTCAATAGTAGACGAGTGGGGAATTGGCTTACATAATTCTTCTATAGGAGGTAGATTCTTCACATCTTCAGCTCTAGTACCTTTCTCCTTAAGACATTTCTTTAGCTTTTTTCATCACTTCATCATTTAATGCAATAACTCCCCTCTTCTTTGTTGTTGGTGTTGTAACTGGTTCAGGAATAACTGGTTCAGGAGTAATCGGCTCAGGTGTATTCAGCTCAGTTGAAGTCCAATCATCATAATTCTTGCTTATTTTAGCCATTAATTCTTCAACATCTTAAAATCATGAGAGAATAAGGCACTCATAATGGAAATCTCATTCATATGTGCCACATCACTCTCACTCTTAGTCCCACAAAAAGGTTCTTTCTCAACAATGTCTATATAGGATAAATCAAGAGAGAAATCATAATCTTTATCTTTAATATCTATGGGAGAAATGGCAAACTTAGGATCAGAGGACAGTTTAGGGATAATGGTACGTCTCTCAAGGAGACTCCTAATAGCACTAGCACCATGTGTGTTTTGGTACTCTTCAATAAAATCATCAGTCATTTCAATGATACCATCACTAGTATCATATATCTCTAGACCCAAGTGAGCTAACAGGTGTAATAGTGTCTTCACTAGGAGTTTTAGTGTTTCCCAAAATAGTTCTATCAATAGTAGCATCTAGGAAAGGACCTAATGAACCACTCGCATCAAGCATAGTAGAAGTAACATCATGAGTATCAGAAGCAATTTCAGATTCAGCAGTAGTAGCAGTGTGTGGAGCATGTGTATGTGGTGGTGGTGTAACAAGCTTACTTATAACAGACGGTGAATCAAGAGCAACAGAGTATTTAGGACTGTACCTCCTGTTGTAGTGGATGGTAAAATAGGAAACTTTCCATCACGAGACTTCCCCATGATGAAAGGAATAGCAGTGAGCAATAATAGATCCAAGTGAACTTACAAATAAAGCTATGCTCCCCGGTAACGGCGCCAGAAAATAGTCTTGATGACCCACCGGTATAGGGGATCGCAACAGTCTTCGAGGGTAGTATTACCCAATTTATTGATTCAACACAAGGGGAGCCAAAGAATACTTATAAGCCTTAACAACTGAGTTGTCAATTCAGTTGCACCTGAAAATAGTTCTTGCTCATAGTAGTTTATCAGTAGCAACAATTTTGTAGTAGCAATAGCAAAGTAACAGAAGCAGTAAAATAAGAGCAGTAGTAACAGTAGTAGCAAACAATAGGATATGAGTGTGGTAGGCATAGGGATGGATGGACGGGCATTGTTGTTGGAGATATGCCCTAGAGGCAATAATAAATATAGTTATTATTATATCTTTGTGTTTATGATAAATGTTTACATTCATGCTATAATAGTATTAACAAGGAAACATTAATACTTGTGTGATTTGTAAACTTAATTTGAAGTTCCTAGTAAAGCCTCTATATAATACTAGCTTGTTGGTTAATAGATGATTGTGGTTTCCCTATCATGAACATTGAGATGTTATTAACAACAAGATCATATCGTTAGGAGAATGATATGGTGGACATACTCCTATAGATAAGCGTAGCATAAAGATCAAGTCATTTTAATAGTTCAATTGCTATATGCTTTCTGATACATAGTAACCTAATTCCTTCGACCATGAGATCATGCATATCACCTTTACCGGATGGATGCTTTGATGACATCAAACACCACACCGTAACTGGGTGGCTATAAAGGTGTCATTGAGTGTTCGGAAAGTATTGGTTGAAACTCATGGATCAAGACTGGGATTTGTCCATCCATATGACGGATAGATATACTCTGGGCCCTCTCAGTGAAATGTCATCCAATTGGCTTGCAAGCATGTGACTAGCTCACAAGGGATCACATATCATGGGAACGAGAAAAGAGTACTTATCGGTAACGAGGTTGAACTAGGTATGCAGAGATACCGACGATCATAACCTCGGATAAGTAAACTATCGTGAGACAAAGGGAAATTGGTATTGTATGTAAGTGGTTCATTCGATCGCAAAGTAATCGTAGAAATATGTGGGAGCCATATGAATTTCCAGATTCCTCTATTGGTTATTGATCGAAGAAGTGTCTCGATCATGTCCGCATAATTCACGAACCGTAGGGAGACACACTTAAGGATTCGACGTTGTTTGAGTAGTTATGGAATGATGAGAAAGAGTCCGAATGTTGTTCGGAGTCTCGAATGGGATTCGGGATATCACGAGGAGATCCGGAATGGTCCAGAAAATAAGATTCATATAAGGAAAGTCCCGTTTCGGAGTTGGAGAATGGTTCCGGTGTTTTCATCGGGAATTTTCAAGAAGGTTCCGGAATGTCCGGCACTCCGGAGGGGAAGGGTACATGAATGTGTTATACCAAGTTGGTATGATTGCATCATATACTCGGTGTCATCGCTGAACAAAATAGAGGGTTTATTCAAATCCTAGTTTGAAAAGTCAAACGGCTAGTTTGAAAGTCAAACGGCTATTTTTGGGAAGTGGGGAAGGAGGAGGAAACCGAGTTGGGGAGGAGTCCCTCCTCCATCGTCGGCCCACCTCCAAGCCGAGTTGGGGAGGGAATCCCCTCCCCTTGGCCGGCCGGCCCCTCCACCTATAAAAGGAGGGGCAGGGCTCCCCTCCTAGACACATAAGATCCCCGCCTCCAAAACCCTAAGCCGCCGGCGCCGCCACTTGCCACGCCTAGGTCAAGCCGCGCCGCCTAGCAACCCTAGCCGGCCAAGCTTCCTCCTCGGTGTGTCTAAACCCTAGATCGTCGAGGACTCTCTCATACTCCACCATACTCGCCCGGCCGAAGCCTCATGAGATCTCCACTCTGCATTGGTACTGCCGTGGTCTAGGAATCGATGAGAGTGCTACAACCTCCGCTGCCTTGGAACAAGGAGAGGAAGGTCTTCGTCGAGTACCGAACGTGTGACCGACTGCGGGAGCGCTGCCGGAACGCAGCGCCAGAAGGATCGTCTACACGATCTTGAGATCGGGAAGAGTACGACTACATCACCCACGAGAATCCGCTCTTGTTAAACACTTTGGAATCTTCGAGGGTGAGTTATTCTATCGACTCGTTGCTACAATCTAGTAGATAGATCTTGGCTTGTTTGTTTGTATGCGGTAGAAATTTTTTGTTTTCCATGCTACGAAACCCTACAATTGCATGGACGAGTCTAAACATTAACTTCAAGATCTATGGCAATTGCAGATAAATAAGATAAAGCATCCAAGTACTAAACAATCATAGGCATGTGCTCCATATATAGTCATGCGTGCTCGCAATGAGAACTTGCACAACATCTTTTGTCCTACCAGCCCGTTGCAGTGGAGCCTCAAGGGAAATACTGACAATTAAGGCACTCCTTTTAATAGAGCATCGGAGCAAAGCATTAACACTACGTGAACACATGTGATCCTCACATCACAGCCATCCCCATTTGTCCTAATTTACACTTTGGGCCTTTGGATCCGGACAATGATATGTGTACACAACTTGCAGATAAGATCACAAATAATACTATCATCATGAATCAATAATAAGTTCAAATCTGACATCATGGCACTCGGGCCCTAGTGACAAGCATTAAGCATAACAAGTTGCAAGAAAGTCAAATAACACTAATAGAGATACTAGGCATCATGCCCTAACGATCTTATTCGATTACATGATAGAACTCATCCAATCCCTACCATCCTCATAGCCTACAACGGGGGACTCACTCATGGATGAGGGAAACATTGATGGTTGATGAAGAGGCGTTGTTGATGATGATGGCGATGATCCTCTCCAAATTACCCATCCGTAGGTACCATATGAGTTTCGGTTCGAATCGCGGTCTCTGTGGTGGTGATGGAACTCTTTTGAAAAACCCCCACATGAGTTTTAGGTCAGAAGGCAACTTATAGGCGAAGAGGGAGGCCAAGGGGTGCTGGCGCCACACCTCCAAAGTGCGGCCACGGCCTGGGGTGTGTGGGCCCTCCCAGGGCCCCACTTTGTATCGTATTCTGGCTTTGTGGGTCTTCAAAAAGTAGACACCAAGGTAATTCTACTAAAAACAATGTCAGTTCGTGTTAGTTGTATCCAAATCACACAAGTTTAGAGGAGAAACAATATCAAAAGTGTTCGGGAAAGTAGATACGTTTTGGACGTATCACATGGCTGGGACGGTTTCTCATGCATTCTTTCATTCTCTCCTATGCAAGCGCTAGTGTCTCACACTCTTCCTGTCTAAAACTAGTAACATTAGATCTTAGTTGCATTGTCTTTGCAGGTGGGAAAAATTTAGTCATGAATAAAGAAGTACATTCCACCCATCATGCAATTTTATTTCTAGGCAAAGATAGCAACCATTATTTTGCTCTTTCTCTAAGAGAGAAAATAAATAAACGCAGCTTGACCGCATCAGGGTCAATATCTTTAATGCGCATCATATCACATATTTCAGTGAAAGTGTTCAAGTGCATACTTGCGTCCTCAGCAGCAAAGACTCCAAATTGATTATGTTGAACCAAACTTAAATAGTGGGGCTTAATTTTATAATCACCAGCATTAATTGCTGTCTGGGTAATAGAAGTACACAAATAATCATTGTTGGGAGTTGCAAACTCCCCAAGTTTCTTTTCAGCCATAGTACCTATGTTTTTGGGTTTTCTAAACAAAAAACTTATGATAGTAAAAACAAGAATTTAAAGGCTAACTATTTTTTTGTTTTTTAAATGAAGATTGAAAGCAAACTAACAAAATTAGAAACAAGAATTAAAACTAGCAAGGTTCCTAATAACCTTACCAAGGTAGCTATTGCTTCCTCGGCAACGGTGCCAAAAAAGGGTTGATACATTCGATCCGGATTACGAATGTAGTATAGATCCTTTTCCCTAGTAGACCTAGGTTATCGAATCCTCGGGAAGCATAAAGCTTAGTAAAGTTACTTTAACGGACCTCGGGAGTTTTATAATTCTTTTAGTGTTTTACAATAATCATCATGTCATGCAAACTAATACACGATCCCATCTATGATAAATAACATGCACAAACTACATGGCTAGTCCGAAGCCCTTAGCCCAAGGATAATTACTCACACATAGAGATGAGATCAACAATCATAAACATTGTATTGGAAATCATGAGATCAATAGTAATAGTCTTACAATGTCGCCAATTGGAGATGAGATCTACTATTAAAAGTGGTGGACTATGGCTATGGTGGTGGAGAAGGGTTTGGAGATTGGATCTAGATCTATTCCTTCGGCGGCTCTTCGGTGTTGTGGTTTTTGTCTTGTCTCTCTCGTCGGGGCTCCTTTTATCGTCACGAGAGGTCTCTTTATATAGGGCCCCCTTCACGAAAGTTGTTCTGTTTGACCTAGCGATGTCGGTGGAAACTATACGGCCGGAATTTTTATTTCCACCGTATAGTTGGTCGTTAAACCTCCTGTCTCCTCTTCAAGACCCCTGGTTTCTTTGGGTTGTTGGAAATCTCGCATCTTTGACTTTAATGTTGTGATTCCCATCATCAAACGTCATTTCCTGCGGAAGAAAAAATAGAAAGACATGATTTCATACCCTTTTGTGAAGGGTTTCGCGGCATAGTAAATCAAACAATTTCTACGGATGCGAACAGAGGGAAAGCCAAGATCTAATCTAGGAGATGCAAACAACGAGATAGATTGGATTAGATCTTCATACCCTTGAAGATTCGCACAGCGGAACGTTCGTCGGAACGTGGGTGATGTAGTTGTACTCGCTTCTCCTCCTCGCGATCCGATCCGATCTAGCACCACAAGTGGTGGTGCCTCCGTGAGATGCACACGTGCAGCACCTCGACGTCTCCTCCTTCCTTGTTCCAGCAAGTATGGTGGAGAGATGGGTTGGATCTACAACGCGACGGCGCGGTGCAATTGGTGGAGAATTTCTGCAGGCTTCGCCACAAGGCCGGGAGGGAGAGGAGGCGGCAGGCGGCTAGGGTTGGAGGGGAAGGTGTAGGGGATTGGTGCGCCCCCACCCCTCTTTATATAGAGGGGGAGCAGCCCTAGCCCCCTCCCCCAAGCTAAACCGGCGGCCCCAAGGAGAAGGAGTGGGGGGCAAGGAAACCCCCCCTTTCTAGAAGCCCTATCTCGAGTTTAAAACCCTTTTGGCCGGCTGGGCCCTATGGGGCCTTGTGTCCCTGGCCCAATGTGGCCAGGTCACTCCCTCATAGGCCCATGCCCCCTCCCAGAAGGTGGGGCCACCTTGGTCCCCTTTCGGAAGGTTCTAGAAGCTTCCGGTACAATACCGATTAACCCGGAACAATTCCGAACTCCAAAAACTGCACTGCCTTATATGAATCTTATTCTCTGGACCACTCCGGAACCTCTCGTGATGTCCCGGATCCCATCCGAGACTCCTAACAAAAACTCATAAACCAATCATCCAACCTATCCTAGCGTCGAGACACGTTAAGTGTGTGACCCTGCGGGTTCGAGAATATGCGGACATGATCTTCTATCAATAATCAACAGCGGGGTCTGGACACCCATATTGACTCCCACACATTCATCGATGATCATATCGGATGAACCACGATGCCAGGATTCAATCAATCCCATATATATATTCCTTCGTCTCGCGATATTTTACTTGCGAGATTTGATCGCTTGCATCGGCCATACCTAGTTCAATCTCGTTCACGGCAAGAACTTTACTCGTTCGTAATCCGATATCACTTTGTGATTAACTCCTTAACCACATGCTTGCAAGCGGTGTTGATATCGACACGAGTGGGCCCGAAGTATATCTCTCCGACTTGGGAGGGACAAATCCCATCTCGATACATACAACCCAACAGATACTTTCCGATCACCTGAGAGACACCTTTATGATCACCCTCTCATAGGATGACGTTTGATGACCTCAAAGCTTTCTTCCGATACCAGGGAGTTGTATTATCTCATGGTCTAAGGAATACAATATTTGACATAAGAAAAGCTTCGCAAAGACGAACACGATGACATGATCTAATTGCTTCACTTAGTTTGGGTCTGTCCATCATATCATTCTCCCAATGATATGATCTCATTATTAATCGACAACTCATGTCTATGGTTAGGAAACCTTAACCATCATTAATCAATGAGCTAGTCCATAGAGGCATACTAGGGACACGGTGTTGTTCACAAACCACACAAGTATTAAAGTTTCCGCTTAATACAATTCTAGCATGGAATATAAACTTTATCATGAACAAGAATTATAATAATAACATCTTTATTATTGCCTCTAGGGCATAATTCCAACATTTTGTTCATTAGCCATTAGTGGCAGGATTTAGAGAGAGATTTTATAAAAAATATGAATAATATCTAGTTTAAATATGGATGTGGGTTACTATATTTCACATCCATCAGTACCACACACCCCTCTAAAAAGACGTACTCCCTTGTAGGGAGGAACTCGGTACAACATCGTCGTCTCCACGTGCCTCGGTTATCTCTACACCCGAGCCATTTACTTATGCACTTTATATTGTGATAGCCTTCGTGCTTGAAGTAATATTTCTTGCTATCACTTGTTGCTTGTCTTGCTTATCATAAGTTGTTGGTGCACATAGGTGAACCATAGTATATATAGGCTTTGTGCTTGACAAAAGAAAATGCTAGTTTTATTCCGCCTTTGTTAAGCTCATCTCGTCAAAGTTTTGTACCTACTATTCACCCTCCTCCTCTAGGCGGCATCCGTGATCTTTCACTTGGAAATCTTAATTCCACAATGCCTTTAAATCCTCATAGCCACTATCCTACTATAATAATTCTAGTTAAGAAGAACCGATTTCCCCCATGGACAAATATGCAAGCATACATTTCATGATTGTTTGAGTAATAGCAAGGAGATTCTCCAAAATCATGCTAAGAATATCTAGAATTTCCAAGGAAATTTTGCATTTGAATATAAGATGCCACATACTAGTATCAACACTCCCCTATGTTTTTGAAACCAACAACAAGTGCAAGATATATAGGATAAAGGGAGCAATACAAACTTGCGCAAACGTAATACAAGCACAACATATCATAAGTAGGTTCCATATGTCTTACCAACAACATAAAATAAGAGTTCAACAAACAAACAAAACCAAATAAAGTTCAGCACTAGATAAATGGACACATGTGATGCAAAGACGAATACAATTCAACTTGCTTGTTCCCGACCCATAGCAAATCCTGAAAGCAACCTAATAGAACTCTTATCCCCCTTTGGTGTCAAGATGCCAAAATGGGAAAAGGGAGATACTACTCCTCCCAAAGATATCACTAAGACTCCTCATAGCCATCATTGTCCTCTTCCTTGTTATCAAACTCATCATCCTCGCCGTGAGCATATTACCTATCATCATCATCTTCAGGAACTAGTTTAGCTGTGTCACAGAGCTCAATCATTATGGTGTATAGACCAGTGTGGTGGATTACTTGGGAACCTCCAAATTATGTTGTGGAGATTGTCCTAATCCTGTGCGGGTTTGGTGACTTCCCTCAAATGTCCCACATAGTGGATCGTTTATCCACCTTGGTGGTGCGCACATGGGAGAATAATGTGAGGCCTTTATGGCATTAGGTGAGTGATGTGCCTCTATATCTTAGGGTGAGGCCTTGTGTGGCATTTTGTGTGCATCGAGCAATCACACCTCAAGGTGAGCTTGTTGTGCCGTTCGAGGAGCATTATGTCACCGCACCTCTGCAGCGAAGATTAGATTTCTTGGAGGTGAACTTCAGGATAAATCATTGTCTCCATGTGTTTCGGATTTTTCTACACCTAAGCTATTTCCTTATACACTTTACTTTGTGATAGCCTTGGTGTTTGAAGCTATATATCTTGCTATCACATAGTCACATGCCTTGCTTAATATAATTTGTTAGAGCATATTGGTGAGCCTAGCATATTTAGGTTTTGTGCTTAATAAATTAAATGTTACTTTTATTCAGCACTTATTAAAGCCAAAATCGTAATTGGTTTAAATCACCCATACCCTTCCCTCTAGGCAACATTCGTGTTCTTTCATCTTGTCTAGAATGCTTTATTTATATGGCTAGCTCTGATTAATGCTCGAATGAGTGTTGATTATGTCACATGCATCCTATATCTATTTTCTGGCCATATTTTCCTATTCTCACATGTGCATCCGACTGTTTCACTGGCTCCCTAACTCCCCCTAACAATTTAAACCCATTAGGTGGTCTACCACTGGCTATCAACTCACTAGCCAAACTTGCTCCAGAATAGAGGGTTAGAGGGGGTCGTTGACCGCATGAGACCTTGCGTCTCATTTATAGGAGAGCAAGAGAGGAGGGTAACGATCGAAAGTGGTGTATTACATCCTGGCTCTTGTGATTGCACAAGACATGCATCACTAACTATCACTGATATTGCATTCATACATATGAGAATTGGAGCTACCACCCAATTTTAAGATGTATGCAGTTGAACTCACGCTCCAATAAGTGGTAATAACGAAGTTAGCCATAGATATTTAAGATGCAGGGATGGCAAATTTTCCTGCAAAGATATACAACCCAAATAAATTCTTGTCTACCACAACTCCTCTCTTGCTCCCATATAAACGAGCTTATAAGGTGTGACGTGTTATCGGAAATATATTACCCTGATGTGGAGCTAGGCTTGCTATTGAATTGGCGGCTAGGAGTGAACCATTAATGTGAGGTACACCGAGGAGGAAGGGGCAGGAAGCTAGCAAGGTCACATGTTGTGGGTTTAGAGTAAAAAAATACAGAAGAGAAAAGGGGTATCGAGGAGGCGACAAGTAGAGCAAAGTTTGATAGGATAACCTATTGAGACGGTACATAAATTTAACGGGCATGCATGCATGTGATTTTTCACGTGTGCGAAGCAGTATGTAATTCCTTTTGACCTAAAAATAGCTTTACTATTTTTATTTTTAGTGAAACTAATTGTTTTTTTTTGCGGAATGAAACTAAGTGTTAACGAGAGGATAAAAAGGTACTCTGACTAGATCTTGCCTAATTATGAAAGTGTTTTTTTTCTTGGATATGAACGGACCGCCAGGTACCCACATGGCCCAAGTGTGGTTGTCGTGGGAGCATAGCATTTACTAGTAGGGTTTCACCATAGGCCTTGTTCGCTTGGGCCGGTATTTAGCGGGGTCGGGGTCCAATACCCGTCAAAAATACCGACGTGGTTTCTTTCCAGGCACAAAATATTTCAGTCTTCGGTTAGGCCCGGTGTGTATTCTCTCCCGGCGCACCCCGTCGAAACCCACCGGTTTCGCAGGACAGAATCATCGTGGTGGGCGTGGATTGTTGGAGAGAAAAGGGCCGACGGGGAGGAAAACTAAAGCGGCGGCAGGCGGAGAGAGGCGAGGCGGAGTAGAAGGAGCCGACAGAGCAAAGACGGCTCGGCCACTACTCTCTCGTGATAGCTCTCTCCTCCTATTCCTCTAATTTGGGCTGCTAGGGTTAGGGTTTCTTTGGATTTGGGTCTCCATGTCCGTTCGCCTAGTTTCGCTCAAATTTGGAGCTTCGTTTGTATAGCGGGGCATGCATGAGGTGTTGAAAGGACTCGGATGACCCAAACGATGGTAGGTTGTTAACTATGCATGTCTTGGCCGTGTATGCTAGAGTGACCGATGGCGGAGCTAACGGTGTGAGCCTTGGCAAAATGCAAAGAGACCAAAGCTAGCTAGCCTATGCCCATGAAATCCATCGATAAAACCACCAAGCTTTCTTGCATATTAGGTGTAATTTCTTTCTTGAGCAGGCATTTGCCCAGCTCGAGGAGGTGGCTCACCACTAGAGTGACCATTGTATGCTATGCGGCCTCATTTACTTTCGAACAATTTTGGTTTTGCACGGCAATTGTACCCTTTGGATGCTAGAGAGTGACATGTACTGCTGGATTCCACGAATAATTTTGATTTTGGCACTTTAAACAAACAACATACTTTCAAAGCTCGGTTGTGTGAATTCGTCACATGAATCGGTCACTTTCAGAGTGGCTTAGACTATCTTGACCTCATTTGCCAACATGCAATTGCTGAATGCTAACTTTGCTCTAATTGTTCTTATTCAACCGTGGAAGTGCCGGGATCCTTCACTCTGTAGGGAGTGGTATTCGTAATTGGTTCACGACTAAAGGCATTGTCTTCCTTTTGTATTGAGCTGCGGTGGCCTTTGTTCATGTGTCGACAAGAAATGCCAAGAAGATTCATCCTAGCATTTGATGCCATTTCGTTACCGATTGCTTGGTTTTAGGCGAAGGCGGTGAGCTGCGAATGCAATATTAGCCTAGCATCCGCCTTCATTGCTTGCTAGTAAATAGGCGTATATATATGTATATATCGATGTTTGGATATTTGTATGAATTGATCCAATTCACCAAGTGCTACTTTTAGTAGCAAAAACTTTTAGGTAGTCTTGGTGGTGGTAGTATAGTACTATGTTTCTTGCGGCATGTGAAAGCCATTTGTCTTGTACATATCTAAGAAGAAAGTTTGTGCTTTCATTCACTATTGTAGATGCTTTTGTAGATTTCCCGATTAGCTTGATCTTATTGTTAGATTATTTCTACTAGTATTGTACATTTAGCAATGTTTAATATGCACTTGCCTGTCATCTACTCTATGCATTCCTCAATAAGTTCTTTATGTTTTGTTAGTTTTACAATGGCTATGACGATGAGGGATCGCATTAGAAAGAGGAGGATGAGGACGATGATATGATGATGTTCATTTTGCACTATATACATTGGGTTCTAGGGAGGAAGAGGAAGGGAACAACGTCACACATCGGTGCTAACGGGAGAGGAAAGGGTTCGAGAGCTACTTGAAGGGCATGTCAAGAATTGCGGTAGCGTTGAGAATGGAACCTAGACTCTTTAGATCATTGGCCAATTACCTTAGAAGAGCGGTTGGTCGTGACACGATTAAGGTTGAGGAGAAGCTGGACTTTTCTTGTACATGCTTAGTCATAATACATCATTCGAGGGCCTCCAAGTACAATTTGGACATAGCAATGACAGCTATCATCACCACATGAAGCATTTTTTTCAATATAGTTGTCCCTACCCTCTTGATTTACAAGCTTCACAATCCTAATGAAGTTCATTATAAAATTGAGCGATTCTAGGTTCTATCCCTACTTCAAGGTGCTTATCTTAGAACTTCTATCTTGTTAAATACTTGTTCTTACAAATTTCAACTACTGAAATCACATCTAGGTTTCTTTTTGTGCGAATTGCATTGGTGCAATAGATGGCACACACATTCCGTATCTCCCGATGCTGGCTCCATTTAGAAATAGAAAATGAACACTTAGTTAGAATGTAATGATGGCGTGTGATTTTGATCAGAATATCACTTTTGTATCTGCGGGATGGGAGGGATCAGCCACTGACGCTAGAGTCCTTAGATCAGCAATGAATAGTGGTTTTCATGTACCTCCTGGGAAATTCTATCTAGTGGATGGTGGGTATGCAAACACATCTTCTTTCCTTGCACCGTATCGTGGAGTACGATACCACCTCAAGGAGTTTGGTGCAGGTCACCGAAGACCTCAGAATCATAAAGAGCTATTTAACCACCGGCATGCACTAGCTAGAAATGCTATTGAGAAGACATTTGGGGTCCTGAAGAAGCGGTTCTCTATCCTCAAGGTTGCAACATTTCATATAATGGAAAACCAAGTCAAGATACCCATGGCTGCAGCCGTATTACACAATATTATTAAAGCACTCAAGGGAGATGAGCAATGGTTGGATCATCAGGAAGATAACATCCCTCCAGAAAATTTTGTTGATCTACCTGATGGTGATGAGGGCAATGATGATCATGGTGACTATCAAGGCAACAATCTTAGAGATACAATAGCCCATCAGATGTGGATTGACTCCCAAAGGCATAGAAATTAGTGTAATGGTTGCTGCATTAAGAGAGTTGTGTCTTATGAATGTTGTGTAATATTTATGCATTGGCAATTCTGTAATGAATACTATGAAAATTAAGTATTGTTTATGTTATAAAAATTATATCTTTATTTATGCTATGAAAATTGTGTATTGTTTTTCTTATGACTGTTTTCTACAGCTAACATGGTTAGAGGAGCTTCCCCAATGATTTCAAAAGGTTCCCCTAGATTCAACATGATCGTGAACAAGACCGCTTCATACAAAAAAAATCTCCTAAAGCCCGCTCGACAAAAAAGGCTAACAATGAAGGTAACGGTTTAACTCATTGTTGTTCTATTTGTCTCATAGTTCTAATATCACTTGTCTCAATTCAGCTGTGTTACCTTGTTTTATGTAGAGAACAAACCTCGAGCGTCTTGGAACTCACTCTTGGAGAAGTCCCTTGTTGATCTACTGCATGAACACAAAACCATTCACTACAGGGGTCAGAATGGATGGTCTTCGGAAGCTTGGAACAAAATGGTGAAAGAGTTTCACGCAAGAAACACATACGTGTCTTACACAAAGAGTCAAGTTCAAGAAAAAGAGAAGGAGCTAAAGCGAGTATAAAATGATCAAAGAAGCAAGAAAGCAAAGTGGGGTAGGCTGGAATGACTCAAGGTCTATGATTGAAGCGAAGATGCTCTACGGGACAATGCTCATTTCATTCCCCAAAATGAATAAGTTCAAAACTAAGTCATTCCCTTTGTTTGAAGCACTTGAAATCTATATGATGGGCAAATCAAGGAACTACAATGTTAATTCTACCCACCCCAACATCCGGATCTTACACAAATTGATAATGGAGAAGAGCTTAGTCACTTGAGGCTACATTTCGAATTTGAAGAGACTTGGGCTTACGGTGAAAGTGTGGCAAGGTGAACCGATCTTGATTGATGCGATTCAAGAGAAAAAATCACAATAGATCTTGAAGATGAAAGTGTGGCAAGGAGCAGAAGAAGAATAAGAGATCTTTGCTACAACAATTAACAAGGAAGAAAGAGCCTAAGAGGCCAAAGAAGCGAGTAGCAACAAGATCGCGGGAAGTATGGACGGAGTTCATCGAAATGAGGGAAAGGCAGTTTGCATTAGAATCACTCAATGGGCGGTGAAAATAAGGTTGCTCAAGGTGGAGATTACTCGATCAAGAGATGCATCTACGAAATGCTAAAGCTGTCATTGTCGACCAATGAGAAGGCCGACTCTTATTGTATTCAAGGATCCGGATATGAGAGAAATTTTCATGAGCTCGAAAGAAGATGATCCGGATGTGGTATTGGTTTGGTTAAGGAATGAGGTGGCCAAGCTGTCACAAGTGGTCTGAAGGTATGTCATTTATTCTCTGTTGATACATAAAATGTTTTGATTTGCTTGACTCTGAACTCAAGCCATTCTTCTAGATGAGCTGCTTGTTGTTGTCTCCTACTATAACTAAAATCTTTATTATAGTATAAAACCTACTGGTTGTCATAGTAATTAGTTTCTAGTTTGCAAGGCTCTAGTTTTCTCTAGATGAGCGCTGTAGGCTCTAGTTTGCTGCTAGATAATTAGTTTATTTCGTGGAGGAGCAGGTATCTTGTTCTTGTAAGTGCTGCTAGTGATGGGTTCAATTTTCTGTATCCATATTAGTAGATGCATTCATGAGATATGAAGTGGACATGCATATGTGGGGTGTTTTCTTTATAAGCTTCATATAATTCATGTCTTCGCAATGTACTACCATGTTATATATTGCACTACTTGATTCTACCTATAAAAATAAATATGGTAATGTTAGCAGTGATACTTGCATATCTTTAGACATGTACCATTAGGGGCAGTATCCAGGACAAAGGGCACCAGCTCTTCACTTTGATATTCTAACTTGTTTGCACAGTGCATATCTACAGGAAAAAAATGCTGAACAACATGCATACACGCTTGCAAACTTTGTTTCACGTGCTCGCTTTGTGAGTTGAGGTAGTGTTGAGCTTAGTTTGCTTTATCTAGATCAGTAGATGCATTCCTGAGCTTCATATCGATATGTATTTGTTGGGTCTGCTGAGATGATATTTTCTGTTCGTTAACATCTAACAACCTGATCATGAATTCAATTTTTGTAGACCATTTGTTTAATGAAATTGTCCGACTCTTCTTTGTGTCGTTCAGGTTAAGAATGATATTGACGCACAAGGAGGCTGCAGATGGAACACTTGTCATATATTGCTGTCAAGAGCTTCTAAGATGTTGTCGAGATTTCAGTGTTTTTACGATGTGTTTTGTAATGTCCGGAGTTGTTGACTGTCCAAAAGACTCATTTTACTTATCTGAGAAAATATGTAGAAATTTCTAATATTATTATGATGCCATTCTAGTAGTTTATTCTGGTAATATCGTTGCAATTTATTCTGATAATATTGGTGAAATTTATTCCTAATATTTTATCAAGTAGTATTTTCTTTGTAATTACCGTCCATGTCATTTTCTTTCGTCATTGCACTGTTTTGACCTTGTTGTGCTATTATATTTAAACCCCACCAAACAACAGCAAACCTTGTACTCCACCAAACCCCACCAAACCACAGTATAACCGAACGGTTTGTACTCTGGACAGGATAAAGTGCAGAGAGGATCCGAACCTCGCAGGGATTAGAGTGACACACGGGACTCCACCCAAACCCCATGGTGATTATTTCCCTGCTGGGAACTGGACCCGGACAACCGAACAAGGCCTCAAAGGGCAGACAAACGACGGGCCTCCTCCATTTCCTTTTGTTTTGTCAGCCAGTCAGATTTGCTACGTCAAGACAAGAGGAAAACAAGAAACGAGCGGGGGCAGTTTACTACACTATTTTTCTTGTTGAATCATCTTTCCTAATCAGCTGTCTCCTCTCCGGTGAAAAGAGAAGATAAAAAAAAGTCCAATCGCGCGACATAGTTTCTTCCCCCGTCGAAACCGAGCTGCATTTTACTTTTCCGTGAGCGGTCGTTTTCGCCCGTGGGATTGAACACGATTTGGTCGAACCCAAGCAGGCAGGCTTTCTCGGAAAATCGGCCTGCCTTTTTTTTTTCTAAAAGAAAAGAAATGGATCGGCCTGCCTGCCTTTTCTAAAAAGAAATGGGGGTACCTGGCCACCTCTACGACTACGAGGATTCCAGATTAATTTACTCCAAATTATTGCCGAGTAGTAGTATAATAATGGCATCAAGCGAGGCTAATTTGACCGTGTCATGATTGTTGAATCGTAGTCTCACCGGACTAACCAACGACAGTATCTGGGATCCTCCCAAGTCCCCGTCGCCCATAGCTGATAGATGGACCCTCCCAGGTTAATTAATCCCCATGTAAAAACAGCAAGTTTATCTACCTATCCCATCGATCTACTCTAATCTAATCGCCCGGCTTAGCTTAAGCTTAGCCTCATCCCATCAACTCCGTCCCGTCCTCCTGCTCCTCTCTCTCTCTCTCTCTCTCGCTCTGCCCACACACACACCATGTGTGCCCACATTTCCCTAAATAGCTCTCGCTCTCCTGCGGCAATCCTCTCCTCCTCCTCCTCCTGCTGCTGCTTCTCACTGCCTATCCACTCCTCTTCCTAACAGCGCCCACCGACGAACCAGCCACGAGCGCTCTTGTCCCGGGCGTCTGCCGGCGCGGGGTGGAAGCTTTCTTGCAGCAGTCCGGGAAGCTAGGATGATGGGTGCCAGGGCCAACGTTGCCGACTGCGGGGAGTACGCGGAGGTCGACCCCACCGGCCGGTACGGAAGGGTACGGAACCGCCAACAACCCCCTCCTCTCTCTCCACCGCCGTTTCTTTCTCGATTCGTTTCCCTGCCCTGCCAGCCAGATCGCTGATCCCTTTGCTCTCTCCTCCATGTCGTCCCGCAGTACAGCGACGTCCTCGGCAAGGGCGCGTCCAAGACCGTGTAAGATCCGGCTTCCCCTCCCCTCGCTCGCCGTTTTTGTTCGTCTGCCCCCAGCCGCCGGCCTGAGCTGACGACGACGACGGTTTTGGTCTACAGGTACAGGGCGTTCGACGAGTACCAGGGGATGGAGGTGGCCTAGAACCAGGTGAAGCTGCACGACTTCCTGCAGAGCCCCGATGACCTATAGAGCCTCTACTGCGAGATCCACCTCCTCAAGACGCTCAAGCACAAGAACATCATGAAGTTCTACACCTCATGGGTCGACGTCTCAGGCCGGAACATCAACTTCATCACCGAGATGTTCACCTCCGGCACGCTCCGCCAGTACGCCCCACCAATCTCATCTCAGCCTCCCTCGCTAACTCTTTAATGAATTGTTATTAAATGCTGCTTTCAACCTCTAGTAGTAGTAGTAGTAGTATCCTTGTACGCTCAATCTAGGAAAAATCTCGTTTTTCCTGCCAAATTCGAGAAAAAGGAAGTATCTTCAGTTCTGTAGGCCCTGCTTAATTGATTGCTTGTGATCTTTTTTGATAATGGATTGCCTGTGATCTTTTTTGATAATGGATTGCTTGTGATCTTTTTTGATAATGGATTGCCTGTGATCTGCGGGGATTATTAGGTACAGGCAGAAGCACAGGAAGGTGAACTTGTGGGCGGTGAAGCACTGGTGCCGGCAGATCCTCAGTGGCCTGCTATACCTACACAGCCATGATCCACCCATCATCCACCGGGACCTCAAGTGCGACAACATCTTCGTCAACGGTAACCAGGGTGAGGTCAAGATCGGCGACCTCGGCCTCGCCGCCATCCTCCGCAAGTCTCACGCTGTTCACTGCGTAGGTAAGCTTTCGCTGATCGGCTACCTATTAGCATGGAAGGATGTTTCTGATCCCGAAATGGCGATGTTTCTATGTAAATTTGACGACATGGACGTGTCTTGTCTGGATAGGTACGCCTGAGTTCATGGCGCCGGAGGTGTCTGAGGAGGAGTACAACGAGCTGGTGGACATATACTCGTTCGGAATGTGCGTGCTTGAGATGGTCAGCTTTGAGTACCCGTACAGCGAATGCACGCACCCGGTGCAGATCTACGAGAGAGTGATCTCTGTAAGAAGTGCTTCTTGGATCCTTTTAGCAATTTGCAGCTCTTGTGGTTCTGGTGTGCTGCTAGTTCGCAATGCTTTTGCTGATTTTATCTAGTGGTTTGGTTGGTAGGGTACTAAGCCAGAAGCTTTGTACAAGGTGAACGATCCGTTGGTGAGGCAATTTGTCGAGAAGTGCCTGACCACTGCATCCCGGCGGCTCCCTGCGAGAGAGCTGCTCAATGATCCTTTCCTACGCATAGATGACATGGCTCTATGTTCCGGGGATGGGGATTATAGTCAGCTGAACAGTTACCTGCGGCAGCCTTATTTGGGGCATGCTTATAGTAATGGGTCCATGATAAGCAATGGGTTATCAGAAAGCATTGATGAAGATACACCGACGGAAGATAGATGGGATTGCGAAGATGATGACACTAAAGCTGATGGCATTGACCTATTCAACGGACACGAAGATGAGGCTCTTGGCACTGTGGATATCACAATCAAGGGAAGAAAAAGCGAGGATGGAGGAATCTTCCTCAGACTACGAATTACAGATGATGATGGTACACACAATATCTACTGTCTAAACTCTTTGAACGAATTCAGTGTATGAAGATGTTAGCTCAGATATTTTGTGAAAACTAATTTCTCAAATTGCAGGGCGGGTACGCAACATCTATTTTCCGTTTGACATTGAGAATGATACTGCATTAAGTGTGGCAACTGAGATGGTAGGAGAGCTGGATATAACTGATCATGAGGTTACTCGGATTGCCGACATGATCGATGGTGAGGTTAGTGCATTGGTGCCAGATTGGATGGCTGGTCCAGGCATAGAGGAAGCTCCAGACACTACATACTGCCACAACTGCGGATCCAACGTGTCATCCTGTGGTTCACTTTTCGACTACATGTCGTCGGCTACTCGCGGTTGTCGATGTGCGGAGCTACATGGAAGGTTCGAGGAGATCACGTTCCAAGCTGCTGATGAAGACCAATCCGGCTTGCAGGATTCAGGAGGCAGCTCTGATGATGTAGGCGGTCAAAGGGAGCAACATGTGAAAGACAAGGAACCCATACACATGAATGGGTTTCCAAAGATGGGTAGAAGAGTTCTTTCCGATCGGTTTTGCTTCAGTTCTTTCCAAGAGCAGTCCTGCTCAGCTAACAACTATGAGAGCGACACCGATCATCAGGGAAAAGGGTTTGACATAAAGCACGAAGTAAAGATGGCCAAGTACAAAGCGCGGAAAATGGCACAATTGAAGAGAGCAATCCATCCGTCTCTGGACCTGGACAACTCGAACGGAACAAGTAGGAGGAAACCCGCGCTGAGCAAGCTGCAGTCTTTCCATGTGGGCAAGCACCACAACTTCCGCGTGCCGACCTCCCAGCGAAGCCCTGGCCCGTTAAGCCCCCTTCAGCACTCGTTCATCAATAATCAAGCGAGACACCCTGATCCAGGAGCCCAGACGGCCCTGCGCGCCGCCGAGAGCAGCTCGGATTTTGCGTTCACAGCCAGAAGCTACTATACCGGAGCCAAGCTGCCACCAAACCTCCCAAGAACAAAATCTATGCCCGTGAGGGCCGTCGATGCATGAAATGGTTTTTATCACCTTGTAAATTCTATAGAGAATTGTACATTCTTTGCGTTCTTTATATGTATGCAAGATGAAAGATAGGTCTGTTTAGGCAAGAGACCGGAATGTGGCTGTGGATTATGATGCCTGAGCTGTGAACTTTCTTCTGCCTTGTGAATCTAATAGAGCAGATCATTCTGGGATCCTACTCCTTGAGCGAGTGCATGCTGCTTCACTGATTATTATGTCTGGTTCGGTAGCAGTACCATGTTTTGATGTCTGATCTCTCACTGGTGAGATTCAGTTGTTGAAAGAGCTATGATCTGTCGCTGTACGATGGATTTTTTTCTTCCTCTTCCGTATCTTCATAAATGGCGGTGTCCTTGCTGTCTCTTGGTTCCATTATTATGCAGAAAGCAAGATGGCAAAAGGCAAAGCGCCTAATAAGCAGCTATGAATCGGATCACCAGTTGGATTAGTTAGGAGCTGGAAGTGCTCACGTCCTATGCTACACAGCAGCCTAACACATTGACACCTATGAAATGGACACCCACCAGCAGCCCTCATATTTCTTCCCCTAGCTGAGCTGCAGTAGAATAAACAAAGCAGTGTGATCAGAGCTGTAGCGATGGTGCCGACATGCCGCCTGATAATTCTGTTGCTAGCCTAGAGATGGCCAGCTCGATCGGCCTGCCTGCGTAGGTCCATCTCCCTCATCACTCCACCAGTGCAGTGCAGAGTGCAGTGCCGAAACTTATGGAGAAGAGTACCTGTGCCGTGCGATCTCATTTAGAGCTTCAGGACCAGGAGACCTGTTCTTTGCGGTGGGCTCCGTGTGGACAATTTTTATGGTCGTGAAAAGCTGTGATCAAAAGATGAGTCCTGATAAAGCGGTTAGCTAACGAGCATAGCCTAACAACTCTGTAAAGGCAGGATGCTTGTGTCTTATATTTATTCAGATACGCACCCCTTTTCAGAAGAAAAATTCAGATAGGCATCGAGCACCGAGGTGGGGGATGGATGGAAAGGTGGAGTGGTCTCCGATTCCCATTGAATAATAATCGAGGAGCTCAGGGTCCCAGAGCTCATTCATATGAAGGAAATTAGCAAGGGCCCTTCTCTATTGATGTGGTCTGGTAATTTAAATGCAGCAAGTCTACAGCATGGTTTGTTGTTACAAAAACAGTATTTACCTGGAATGGCTTGCCAAGTAAATAGAATGAATGGCTGGATGGGTCTGTGCTTGATTTGGGAAATGCACTGCATTTGCACCCACTAGCCTAACTTCCTTTCTTTTTGATAGTAACAAGCATGCAGGACCAATCATATACCAGCTAGGTGGAAAGAGCATGTAGTGTATGATATGGTAAGTAGACCATGGAAAGGCTGTGTGAAGTTATCCAGAAACGAAGATAAGGGGGTTCCTTTTCTGGGGAAGAATCAGAAAGATGCAAGTAAAGTAAAGAGTCTGGTTTGTGTGTGTCTGCCATGCCTAGACTTGCATTGTTCACAGCAACAGCAAGTAGAACGTGAAAAGATAGGGAGCAGGATAAGATGATAAGAGAGGTAGGACAGGAGGCCCCTAGGCTAGGCCGATGCAAACTCATCTGTACGGCTGGCTGTACCAGCCGGCGATATCAAATCTCGGGAAAATCATTTGTAAAATCATCAAACCCTGTCCAACCGTACCAGTAGTAGATCTTCACAGATACTACCAGTCAAGGCCAATATAGATTTATAGATTGTGTGATCTGTGACTGCACGCCGCGCTAAGCTGTGGTCTTCTTACCACGCCGAAATTAAAAGGGGAATTTTATTTTACAAGTAAAAGTTTTTTTTATCACACAAGACAATAGAGCACGCGTTTTTCAGCTCGCTGGAATCGCATTGCGCGTGTTGTTGTTGCGTGAACCTGTGTTTCGTGCTGCATATGAACCACAAAGCTGCTTTCAGGAAAGCTGCACTGTCACTCGTCACCACCGAGGTGATGATCATGCCAGAAAGCAGCTTGATTGCTGACGCAGATCGGCCGTACCGCTTTAGACCTCTGCATTTGGCTATCGCTGTCTGTTTCGACAGCCATGCCTCGCCTAATTTGGAGTTTACCGTGATCAGCGCGCGCGCGTGGGTTTTACTGTTTGGTAAAGGGGGCAATGGTTTAAACAAGAGATAAACTCTACTACATGGCTGCATCATCTTGCGAGGAGCGAGCACTGTAAATGTAAGATAAGTATGGTTCAAACGCTATGATCTGACCTGAACCTCTGTACCAATTTTTAGAAGGTTCTGCTTCATGTGGTTTTCTAGTACACTGTTACTTGCAACAAGTGACATGATGCCCTTGCACGCAACATTTTACTGTTTTTCGATTGTCTGTTTCTAGAGGTTTTGTTTCGCGAAAAGGGGCATCCCGGCCTCTGTTTCTAGGTTGCTAGAGGTTTTTGTAGTCTCATACACCTTTCCGAGCCTTTTGGATAACCCACCTCTATACTTCACTCCATATACGTACAACACTTGACTCGACATTACAGTGAGATTAACAAAAATTGCACACTTGTTAGTACTGCTATTTAGGTTTTCGTGACATGCAATATTGATGTAACATTGTCCTTGTTAATATTTGCTCACAATCTTAATGAAGTAACATGTAGCCCTTCTACATGTTCTTGAAAATAAAGTAACATGCAATATTTAGGTAGTCTTTTTTTTCTCTTTCAGAGAGGAAGGTCATGCCTCCCAGTCCTATCATTTTCTTTTGTGAAAATTTCATCCATCTATTAATAATCATCAACATCGGTAGTACAAAGAGTTTCCAAAAGTATTAAAATTACAAAAAAAAGCATTTGGACCACCACGCCTACAAATACTAGCGCTAGAGAAGGCGTGTTCCCATCCTTGCTCCTCCATCACTAGAGCCGGACAAAACTTATCATAGTAGAGATTGTTGTACTAGAAAGACGGGAAGTCATTGTTCTGCCTCAAATGACCAGTGAACCAGAGCAGGAAACATCCTAATAATGACAATCATAGATCGAAAGAGACAGACATGAAACAACACAAATGAACACGAAAACCAATCGGATCCCATGAGATCCATCAGACGCACCATTCCACGCGCCCTCCACCGGCGCTAGACGTACCACCGGAGCGAGGATTGGACGAGAAAGACCTTATTTTGACTTCAGGATATAGTTGTCGTCTCATCAACATGAAGAAAACATTGAAAAAACAATCTAAACAAAGAATGAGATATCTTCCGCCGGCGAGAAACCGTGGTTCGCCACACTTCCAAGGCCTCAAGGCCACCGGAGGTGGAGCGGACCGACTGTGTCACCAGGGAGGGGGACAAAACCCTTGATGGGTTTTAGGGCCGCTCCCTCACGATCGCATATCTCTTCCTCACATACCAGTTTGGTCCTAGTCCCAACAATTGCACATGTGGATGTACATTCATTCTTTTATTAAATACAATCCAAACATTGAGGCCAAAACATCTTACATGAAGAGAGGTACATGAAATAGACAAAAATGGTAGAGCCAATACAAGATATGATAAAGAACCCCTAGGATTAGGTTGACATTCTTCTGCGGCAAACATCTTCAAGATGGGATTACACACTTGCGCTGGCATTTTTTAAGTCCGGGATGAGAGCGCCATAATTCTTATCCCCATGCCAAATCTAACCAATCAGGCCGAAACATCGACACGAAGAAAATACTTTCAACAATAAAACAACACAAGACCATGAAGGCTAGATCACATGTTTTGCCTCGGGATACGAATATTGTTTAAGTAATTGTCCTTGACACACCTCTCGAGTGCTTCTCTACCCTACTTCAATTGAATCCACCATGTTGTCCTCCGAATATGGCGGAACCAAAGGCACCAACACAAATCCTCTCCATCGAGTCATTAGTCATCTACCTATCATTGAAGTGAAATTTCAGAATCCACCATGTTGTCCTCCGAATATGGCGGAACCAAAGGCACCAACACAACTCCTCTCCATCGAGTCATTAGTCATCTACCTATCATTGAAGTGAAATTCCATGAGAGAACACCGTGTTCCATTAATTTGTATGAATGCATTCATTGGTACACAAGGCCTTTCTAATGTATCGTCACACAAAGGACGCACACGATACATAGAGTGATCCGCCCCTATTAACACCTTCAATGGAGAAGACTATCCGCCTCATGTTAGGAGCAAGAAAAGCATAGCTGAAAGAACATGTTGGTCCCCATGTGTGGTTTTGGTAATTACTAACAATCTCTATGGACTAATGTGTGTATCAAGTTGTACTTGTAGGAATTGTCCATAGGAAATGCTTGAACCATATGTTGGCTTCAAGGTTTGGAGAAGAAGAAAGTGAAGAGGATCAAGTGATGACCAAGGTGTTCAAAGAGTGATACACAAATTGGTCATGTGAGAGTTGAGCCTTTTGCAAGGGTGTCCTGAAGAAGAAGATAGAGTTCATCCTATGTATCTTCAAGACATAATACAAATGGTGTTAGAAGTAATGTTGTGCAAGCTAAAGATGTGCCATATCTATAAGATATGATGCTTGAAGCTTGCCATCCTCGGTGATCATGGATCAATGAAGACAAGGTCAAAGTAAAGGTTTCCCCATGTCGTATGGGGGAGAAACTTGCAAGTCTTCATCAAGCGAGTGCGTGCAAGAGCAATCTATAAAGGTGTTCCATCTTGAGAAGGACAAGATCGCATGCATCAAGATCAAGTGGAATATGCGCAAGGCAAAGGTATGATCTTGGTAGGTTTCTTTCTTACCGTTCTCGTGGTGTTAGTTGGGGAGACCGGTTTATAGGATAGACAACCGTACTATCAAGAGGGGCTCTCAAGTGAGTAACTCGATCATATCTTTCAGAGAGATCTCAAACCTTTGCATACTTAGCATCATCCTTTCTTGGCTGTTATTTGGATCTTATCCATGTGAGGTTCTAGAGCTTGTGGTAATATTCATAACAAGCTCTAGTTCATCAAAAATGGATTTCCCTTTTATATCATATTACGTTTTTTATCTTTGAGGTTTTTCTGGTTTCTCACCAAGAGAGGTATCTCACATTATAATACATGAAATGTTCTCTCTTGGTGAAATGTTTCGGGTAACTCTTGTTGTCCTCTTTCCAACAAAATTGGTTTCAGGTCAATCGGAGTTTCCAAACTCTAGATATTGCCATTTGAAGTTTGCCTCTTATTTGGTCCAGACCGGAGTCTCCGGTCTACGTGGACCGGAGTCTCCGGTGTGGTCCGGAGTGTCCCCTGGAGTCCAGAATTCAGCCTGGGACAGTCTGATAGGTGGTCCGGAGGAAGGTCCGGAGACTGACTAGAGTCTCTGGTCCATGCCTCAGAACGGAGTCTCCGGTGTGGCTGGACCGGAGTCTCCGGCCCACTTGGTTCGCAGAGGCGCTCGGACAGTCTGATAGATGGTCCGGAGGTTGGCCGGAATCTCCGGTCTGCACACCGGAGTCTCCGGTCTGACTTTTCCCCAACGGGCAGAAAACGGTCAAAAATCTGTTGGCCTATAAAAAGGGGCCCTTCTTCCCCAATGTACCTGCTCGAGTTTTATAGGCTTTCTCCTCCATTCTTGACCCTCTTGATCTTGCTCCCCCTTCAATCCCTTCCTTGATTCTTGCATATACTTTAGGGATTTTAAAGAGGAGATCTAGATCTACAATCTCACCAATCCATCTCTCCTCTAAGTGAGGGGAACATCTTGGGATCTAGATCTTGGAGTCTTTTGTGGATTTCCTCCATTGTTCTTCCTCTCTTATTCCCCCACAAACTTTTGTAGCTTTGATGGAATTTGGGAGAGAAGGATTTAAGCACTACTTCTGTTCTTGCCATTGCATTTGGTGCATCGGTTTGAGTTCTCGATGAGGATTCGATTGAGTGAAAGGTGAGAAGCTTTTTACTCTTGGGTTCTTGGAACCCTAGACGTTTGGTGGTTTTTCAGGTTCTTGGATCACTTGGGCCTCCAATTAAGTTGTGGAGCTTTCCCAAGCTTTTTTGTTGGGAGCCTCCAATTAAGTTGTGGAGAAGTGCCCCAACCTTGTGAGAGGTTGAAAGGATATGGAGGTCGCCTAGAGGGGGGTGAATAGGCGATTAAAACTTTTCCTAGAGTGGCTCAACAAAGGCGGAATAAAACTAGTGTTTACTTTGTTAAGCACAACCTAGAACAACTAAGGTTCACCTATGTGCACCAACAACTTATGCTAAGCAATACAAGCAACAAAACGATAGCAAGATATATATTACTTCAAGCACGAAGGCTATCACAATGTAAATTGCATAAGTAAAGAGCTCAGGTATAGAGATAACCAAGGCATGCGGGGACAACGATATTTTGCCGAGTTCCTCCCAATATGAAGTACGTCTTGTTTGGAGAGGGGGTGGTATCAAACCACCAACGCCACAAAAGGCCTCCCTTATTCTCCGGTGAATCTCACCCCAACGGGATCGATCCACGCTTCCACTATCGGTGCACTTGTCGGTGGCAACCGGAACCTCTCACAAGGTTGGGGCACTTCTCCACAACTTAATTGGAGGCTCCCAACAAACGCCACAAAAGGACACAATGCCACCAAGGCCACAAAAACGTATAGGGTTCCAAGAACCCAAGAGGGACAAGCTCCAATGAGTAACTCAAACCAAATCCTCCGAGGAGAACTCAAACCGATGCACCAAATGCAAATGGCAAGAACACCACAAAGGTGCTCAAATCCCTCACTCTCAAGTTCCAACAAAGCTACTAAGCTATTGGAGGAACAAGAGAGGAGGAATCAAAGAGAGACACAAAATCCCCCAAAATCTAGATCCCCAAAGATGCACTCACAAAGAGATGAATCAGTTAGGTCAAAACGTAGATCTAGATCTCCTCTCTCTTCCACTCAAATATGGGCAAGAATCATCGGAGGGAAAAGATTAGGCAAGCTTCAAGATCTAGAGCAAGTGTGGATAAAACTTAGCCTAATAGATAAGAGAGAAGCTAACTAAACTCAAAACGGGCAAAGGCTTAAATAGGATCCCCAAAAATCTGGCCCGTTGGAACTATTTTCTGTTTGGACCGGTAGTACCGGTTTAGTACCGGACAAAACCGGTACTACCGCATGTGCCCAGGAAAAAAGGAAGCAGCAGACGGGGAGCAAGATGCGAGGCTGGCAACAAGCATGAAAGCAAAGAAGCAGTTGAACAAGAACAAGAAGAAGTCACGCGCACGCATCACGGCCATCGGGGCCACATCAACGTCTTGCGGCAAAGTAGCTTGATCGCGGCAACAAGGTACAAGGCGAGGGTCAGCAGGGAAGCGACGCCAACGGCGGGCCTAGCGAAGCAGATCTGGCGGTCGCGCTGGCAACAAAGCGGGTTGGTGGCTGGGTACAGCCGGTAGTACGGCCCACCCGGGCAGATTACCGCCTAGCTGTAGTGCTGCACCCAACAACCGGACAGGACAGCAGATAAGCGTGGCACTTTCGGACAAGCGGTAGTGCCCGCCCGAGGCATTTACTACCAGCCCAAAAATGTAATTTTTTTCTTTTTAAATAAAATCAGCGAATATTTGAACGGTCATAACTTTTAAACGGTAGCTCCGATTGATCCGATTCCAATTGCGTTTAAAAGAGGATGACACAAGCTACCAAGTGATAAAGTATCAAGTATAATAATGTGATATGCCTCACTTGGTGAGATACCGAAAAACCGTCAAGATCAAAATCGCAATAAGATACAAATGGAAGATCCGATTTTGATGACCAAGAACTTGTTATGGAGATTACCACAAGCTCTAAATCCTCACATGGATAAGATCAAATAGCAACCAAATATGATGATGCAAGTATGTAAAGGTTTGAGATCTCTCCGAACGATGTGATCAAGTTACTCATTCGAGAGCCCCTCTTGATAGTATGGTTATCTATCCTAAACCCGGTCTCCCACACACGACATGAGACTGGCAAAAGGGAAAATCTATCAAGATTATACCTTTGCCTTGAGCATTCCACTTGAGCTCGATATAGACGAACTTGACCTTCTCAAGATGGAACACCTTTCTTGATTCCTCATCATCGACCTCGCATATTGAGCTTGCACAACATATCTTCTTTGCATTTCATCGACCTTGAAGCCAACACATGCTCCAAGCGATTCCAATGGACAAATCCTACAAGTATAATTTAATACACACATTAGTCCATAAAGATTGTCATTAATTACCAAAACCACGCATGGAGGCCCAACATGTTCTTTCAGAGGTTCCGGATTGCCACCGATAAGTGCACCGATAGTGGAAGCATGGATCGATCCCGTTGGGGTGAGATTCACAGAAGAATAAGGGAGGCCTTTGTGGTGTTGGTGGTTTGATACCACCCCCTCTTCAAACGAGACATGCTCCATGTTGGGAGGAACTCGGTAAAATATTGTCGTCCTCGTGTGCCTCGGTTATCTCTATACCCGAGCTCTTTACTTATGCACTTTACATTGTGATAGCCTTCGTGCTTGAAGTAACATATATCTTGCTATCACATTGTTGTTTGTATTGCTTAGCATAAGTTATTGGTGCACATAGGTGAACCCTAGTTGTTCTAGGTTGTGCTTGACAAAGTAAACACTAGTTTAATTCCGCCTTTGTCGAGCCACTCTCAGAAAAGTTTTAATCGTCTATTCACCCCCCTAGACGACATCTGTATCCTTTCAATAGCCTAACATGCATAGATCTATTTATATGTGACCGGTCATGTCGCAACATTCTCAGGCAACACCAAAGCGTAAGCGTCACGAATTCATCACCTGCGAGTACACTCCCTTCGACAAACGAATATGTGTGCCACATTGTTATACAACACTTGTTCACATGACTAGAGCGTTGCCACAGCTTGTGCCTGACCACCACTGCTCAAGAAGACGATGTCATACATCGTTAGTCCACATATATGAGACCCTCTCCGGTCGTTGGCTAAGAGTAAGTTTCCACCTCAGCAGGGTCGGAGGCAAAGATGACAAGGGATATCATAGGACCGCCGTGTGCCGAGCGAGGATGTGATGGTCCCCGCTACTGGCTTGTGAGATTTACGAGGGAACAAAGGCGAGAGGAATGGTGAAGAAGGCAGAGTCAAATAAGGATTAGGCGGGACCTAGGGTTTAGGAGAGGAGGATCTCGTGTTTAAATTGTTCATGGTATGTCCAATATGACGTCGTTTGCACATGTAGTTTCCTTTTCAGTTTTGCCGTCCCCTTTCTCTTGTTCAAATTTTCACCATATCCATGTATATATGTTCTTCCGAGTTATATTCTTTTGGCCTTTTTTGGAATAAATGACTAGATGGAGCCGTTTTATCTACAACATACAATCTGAGGTGACCGCTATCTATGAAGTCTTAGACAATAAGAAATTAGTAAAACTATTTTTCTTATGTATTTGAATGTTTCCGGGTCAACTTCTATTTTGAAATGTTGCAAAATGGACTTCATACCTTATTTTGGGGAGCTTCTATTTAGCATCTTTGTGTGCATCGTAGTCGCTCGGCCAGTATGGAATGTCCCATGGGCTATAGCAAATACAACACAACATAAATATATTGCCTTTTCTTTTTATCAATATATCTCAAAAACATATCAAGTTTCTATTTAACTTATAGAGTTAGTCCAATAATGGAAAATACATATTTTTGTGCCGCCAAATATTTTTGAACCTGCAAACATATTGTTTCTCAAACTCATGAACACCTTTTTGAACACGATGAACATTTTTTCTGGATCCCACTAATCACTGAACGTATTTTTTGAAGCATGATCATTTTGTTTATATACTATGCACATTTTTTTAGAACTATGATCATTTTTCATAACATGAAACATTTTTTACTATAAAAATAGAACAAAAATAAAGGAGGAAAGAAGAAAGAAAAACAGAAAAATAAAACGAGAAATAACTAGGTAGCAGTAAATGGGCCTCAGCGCACCACCAAAATCCCTCAGTCTGGATCGGATTCGCAGGATTTTCGCTTATTTTTCTACGGGCTCTACTGAATCCGCTCAAACATGTTCACGGGTTTCCCTTCAGAAAGACACATTATGGGCCAGGCCCATTTTCCATGCGAGCCAATATAACTGGCATTCTAGCAGTGGAGGGTGTACCTTCTCCTCCTTGCTAGGTTTCCTCTCCGCCGCCGCAGCAGACTCGTATCACCCTCCTCCCTGCCGCCCCCCCCCGCTCGCCGCCATGGGTCGCATGCACAGCAACGGGAAGGGCATGTCGTCGTCGGTGCTCCCCTACAAGCGGGACGCCCCGGCCTGGGTCAAGACTACCGCGCCGGACGTGGAGGACATCATCGTGCGTGCCGCCAAGAAGGGCCAGCTTCCGTCGCAGATCGGCGCCCTGCTCCGCGACGCCCACGGCATCCCGCTGTCCAAGGCCGTCACCGGCTCGAAGATCGTGCGCCTGCTCAAGTCACGCGGTCTGGCGCCGGAGCTGCCCGAGGACCTCTACTTCCTCGTCAAGAAGGCCGTCGCGATCAGGAAGCACCTGGAGAGGAACAGGTCGGACGTGGACGCCAAGTTCCGGCTCATCCTCGTCGAAAGCAGGGTCCACCGCCTCAGCCGCTACTACCGCGTCAACAAGAAGATCCCCACCTTCTGGAAGTACGACTCCACCACCGCGAGCACTCTCGTGGCCTGATTCGGTTAAGCTTTGGTCCTGTGACTTAGTTCTCTAAAGCTTTCGTGTTCAGTTTTATCCTAAGTAGTAAGCAATCCTTTTAGCTATGTAAGCTGTAACACCTGCAACCTATTTCTCATGCACTTGAGGAGGAAGTATTTTGAGGGTTTACTGAGACTGGTTCAGGTTTTGATCCTTGGAAGTTAAGATTATGCACAATGTCTTGTTGTTTGGTAACTTTGAGTTTGTTGGTGATGCTTTCTAGTGATGTGATTGCTATCATAAATCCTGGAACGAAATTTGGTAATGGGTTCTTCATGTTTTATCCTGTTTGCTGTTGTGATCTCAATATCTCACAATTTGTGCAAACCAGAACTACAATATAAGTCTGCTATCACCAAATTAAAGAGCCTCAATAGAGATGTCTTGATTTGGGAATGCTCTCGTTCTTGTTCAGAATTTGAAATGATCTCCCCAGCTCTATCTATTTGCTTGTGCATAGTCCATATTGTACTTTACATTAGGTATAACCCTGTAATGTTAGTGATGCAATAATGTTATTCATACCATGTAGGGATCCCATAGCATTGTTCTTGGTTGTGTGATGCATTGTGTCTATCACCAAATCAAGAATCCTCCATATACATGTCTTAATTTGGGAATGTTGTCATTCTATTTTAAACTTTGAAATGAGCTCTGCAGCTCTATCTATATGTCCCTGTGCATAGTCGATACTGTATAGGTCAGGTAGTAGTAGTACTCGGCCATTTATTGGTAAACGACATGGGCGATGGATTTTTATCATTAGTTAATGATGCAATATGAAAAAGGTATCACACTAGAGATATCCTGATTACAGAACTACTAGCATTGGGAAAGCATTCTTTGTTCCAACTACCATGCACCTGGTATCAAGGTCTGAACTCCCAAACTCTTGATCTGTTGCATTTTCAGGGCAGTTTTATTGTAAATCAATTGTTCATACCATGTAGGGATCCCCACCATGTAATGTTCTTGGTTATAATGTTTTGTGTCTAGGACATAAAGCTCGAAGTATATATTGTCACCATCAGCCCAAAAGGGAATTCCTTGGTGAAGCCTATAATTTTCAAGGGCATAATTGTTAGTGTGATTGTGTGATGTTCTCAAATGGAAGTTGAGGAACTTCCAATCATATCTACCTACTGCCTGTTCCAAACTTTGAAAATGAGCTTTGTCTTTGTTTTGTTGCTGGATTCTGTTAACCTTAGGTAGGTTAGAGCTCTAAAAATCTGGTCTAGCACTGAACTTGAATGATGTTACTTGTATTTCAGTTGCCTGCACTGTGTGTAACAGGCATCCACATTTGCCATTGTAGAACCAGCATTGTTGTATTGGAAGGGTTTTGACATATGTTTGTCCGTTTGGCAGCTGTGTTTCTGGATGAAGCTTTTGTTAGGGGATAACTGTATCTTGTTCTTGATTGTGTGTTTACTTGATCCAGTGAACATGTGGCGCTACTGTTGTCATGTTTGTCAATTTGATCCCCAAATATATGCCTTCTTACAATGCAAAATGGTTTCGTGGGTGTTTTCGTTTTCACATTGAACTTCTTGGTAGGTGGGAGCCGTTTCATGTTCTTGATTGTGTGTTTACTTGGTGAATGTCCAGTCAACATGTGGTGCCACTTTGTCATCTTTGTCAACTAGATCCCCAAATATGCCTTGTGACAACGCAAAATGGTTGCTCCACGGGAGAAATAGTTCCCTTTTCAACTCTTTGGCCTGTAATGACTTAAGAGCTGTACCTGTAACCAAGCAATCTACACCGACTTCGGAGTTGCAACTATACTCCAAAGATCTTCAAATCTGAAACCTTGTCCATTTAGTCCAGCTGTTAGACTAGATGGTGACTGGCATGATGCGTTTAGGCATGTTGTAAGAGGAAGGCAGTTTGGTTGTAAATCAATTGTCATACCATGTAGGGATCCCCACCATTTATTGTTCTTGGTTGTGATGTTTTGTGTCTAGGACATAAATCTTGAAGTACATGAACATATATTGTCACTATCACAGCCCAAAAGGGAATTCCTGGGGAAAGCGTAATTTTCTAGGGCCTAATTGTTAGTGTGATTGTGTCATGTTCTCTAATGGAAGTTAAGGAGCTTACATACATATCTACCTACTGGTTGTTCCAAACTTTGAAAATGAGTTTTTTTGTTTTGTATGCTGTTAATCTTATGTCATGGAGGTTGGAGCTCTAAAACTCTAATCTAGCAGTGAACTTGAATGATGTTACTTGCATTTCAGATGCCCATGCGGTGTGTAATGAGCATCCACATTTTCCATTGTAGAGCCAACCTTATTGCGTTTTGACATTTGTTTGTCCGTTTGCCAACTGTGTTCCTGGATGAAGCTTTTGGGAGGGGACAACCATATCTTGTTATTGATTGTGTGTTTACTTGATCCAGTAAACATGTGGTGCTACCGTTGTCATGTTTGCCAATTGGATCCCCAAATATATATCTTACAATGCAAAATGGATTCGTGGGTCGATTTTTTACATGGATGGGTGAACTTCTTGGTAGGTGGAAACCATTTGCTTGCTCTTGATTGTGTGTTCACTTGGCCAATGTCCAGTCAACATGTGGTGCTACCGTGTCATCTTTGTTGAGATACGTGTATAGGTCTCCTTGTATCCTAGAGATTGTACCTGTATTTGTCTATATATATGAGATAGCCGGTCCTATTAGAGATGTGCATCCTCCCATAATTATTCACATGGTATCAGTCTAACCCCGATCCCTAAACCCTAGCCGCCGCCTCTCACCTCCCACCCTAGCTGCCGCCTCCCAGGCACCGCCGGCCGCTTCCGCCCCCACACCCACCACTTCCGCGCCCCTCCTACCCCCGCCATGGACAATCTCTCCTCCAGCAACCCCTTCAACTCCTCCATCTGCGGGAGCAACAACCCCTTCGCCGGCCCCTCCGTCGCCGTCATCAGCGACGTCCCCATCCTCGAGCGCATGCCGGTGAAGCTCTCTCAAACCGTTGCCAATTTCTTCTCGTGGAAGACGTACTTCGGCCTCCTCTTCCGCGAGTATGATCTCCTCGATCACGTCGACGGCACCATCGACCTCATCGCTATGCCGCACCACCCCGACTGGTTGACGATCGACGCCACCATCATCCGCTGGTTCTACCAGACCGTCTCCAGCGAGATCTTCCGCATGGTCGTTCGCGACGGTGACACCGCGCACACCGTCTGGACCAAGATCACCGGCCTCATCACTGACAACAAGATCCAGCGCATCACGTTCCTTCAGCAGGAGTTTTTTGGCACTCCCCATGCCGATCTCTCCCTCGACAACTACTGCCTCCGCCTCAAGTCCCTCGCCGACGAACTCCGCGACTTGGAGTTTCCGATCGACGACAAGATCCTCCTCTTCACGCTGACGGCAGGGCTAGGCGAGGACCTCAGCAATGCCGCCTCCAATTTGACGCCGCTCACCACGTCGACCTTCGAGCAGGCCGTGGCGTACCTCCGCCTTGAGGAGTGATGGCTTGCACAGCTTATGTGAGCCTGTTGGGAACCCCAAGAGCAGAGTGTGAAGCAGCACAGCAGCAAGTTTTCCCTCAGTAAGAAACCAAGGTTATCGAACCAGTAGGAGGAAGGAAACGTCACATAGGTATTGCAAGCAACGCGAAGACCTGCATAACACAAACTCAAGAATTTGCCCCAACGAACAGTGAGGTTGTCAAGCTCACCGGTTTGCTGTAACAAAGGATTAAACGTATGGTGTGGAAGGTAATGGTTTGCAGCAAGTAAACAAGTAACAGTTGAAGAAGTATCAATGGTAAAGATTGTACCGGGGTCCATAGTTCACTAGAGGTGCTCTCCTTAGATAAACAACATGGCATGAAGGGTAAACAAATTACAGCAAGACAATTGACAGGAACTGAGCAAGGCATAACAATGCAATTACTAGTCAGAAAGATCCTATAAGATTCGATTGGGCAATACAACAAGATACATCGACCGCCATCCAACTGCATCTATGACTAGAAGTCCACCTTCAGGTTATCATCCGAACCTCCTCCAGTATTAAGTTGCAAGCAACAGACAACTGCTTTAAGCAAAGTGTATAAGGTAAACAGTCCACATGTTCCATGAACAAGAGACCGTTGTTTTCTCCCTAGTGGCAACAACACATCTACAACCGAAGAGATTTCTGTCACTTTCCTTGGAAACTAGAGGCATGAATCCACTATCGAGCATAAATACCCCCTCTTGGAGTCACTAGCAACTACTTGGCCAAGATAGCTACTAACAACGAAGAGCATGCAACATCACAAACAACACAGACATGATAGAATCATAAAGACAAAACCATTAATCAAACCAACATAATAATCTCAATATCCATCGGATCCCCGCAAACACAACATGTATGATTACAAATAGATTAGATCTTGATCATGAACGGAGCTCACAAGATCTATACATGAAAGCACAAAGGAGGAGATACCCATCTAGCTACTACATGGACCCATAGTCCAAGGTGGAACTACTCACGCATCATACCGGAGAGAAGGCCTCCGGGATGATCTCCCCTCCGGCAGGGTGCCAGGAAGAACTTCAGATCCCCCCGATCTAGGGACGATGGTGGCGGCAGATACATATGGTTTCGTGGAGATTTGATCGGGTGCTTAGGGTTTCTGCATCGGGGGATTCTTATAGGCAAAGGGGGAGGCCGAGGCGGCGGCCAGAGGGGGCAAACCCTACCCAGGCGCGGGGTAGGGCCCACCCATGCCTAGGGGGGTTTAGCCGCCCTGGCATGCCTCCTCGTCTCCCCTCTGGACTTCTTGTTCCCCACGGAAAGTAATTGACTTTGACGTTTGTCCCGTCCAATTCCGAAAATATTTCTTTACTAACTTTTCTGAAACCAAAAACAGCAGAAAACAGGCATCTGGCACTGTTGCAACTTGTTAGTAGGTTAGTACCAGAAAACATGTAAAAAGCACATCAAAGTGTGGACAAGTAAAGCAAAGTAGATACTAAACAAGCATGGAGCATAAAAAAATTATAGATACGTTTCCAACGTATCAACATCCCCAAGCTTAACTCCTACTCGTCCTCAAGTAAGTAAGTGATAAAAATAATAATTTTTGAGGTGACATGCACCCTTACAATAAAGATCCAACCATTTGCAAGCATTGAAAGATGGGATCAAAGAACTCTAAACATGTGCATGAAAGATGGAGTTCTAACAATAGGACAAAGTAACTATGCATGCAACATGACAGGCTACAAACAAAGATCATGAATAACATGCATTGAAAAACGTTTATTTGTTTCACATACAGAAAACATAGCATAGTGGCAATCGACTTGTCCCTCATAGAGTAGCAAATAGATGCATAGGACACCTTCAAAGTTCACAAGGGTGACTAGAAACAAATTGCACAAGAACAAGTAATATCACAATATGCATCAATTAATAAGCTTTGGAACACTCCACACAGAATGACAACTATGCTCTCTTAATGGTGCCTAAAGGTAGAAGGTGGAGACTCAAATAATGGTGGAATAAAGGCCTTTTTGTAAAGGAAGCAGGGATTACAAGTTTCAAAAAGAGCTTCCAAAAATTATGATACTTGTTAGCTTTCATCCCTCATTGCCCCTATCATAAGCATCTTGAAGTGGTTAAGGTTAAAGTGGCAAAGGTGGAGTATATGCTTGGCGAAGTATAATTTGGCAATCTCAAGTCCCTTGAATACGAGGGACACACCTCATGCATACTCAACTTTGGGTCCAGGTAAGTTCTTGTCATTGTAAGTATTTGCATATCATTGAGAACCGCCAACGGGGTACCCCTTGCACATGGTACAGGAGATTTCCCATAACCAAAATGACAAGGCAAGCAGACAATGAGCATCTCATCAATCTTTTTATTTACCATATGGATAACTTTTTATTGAGGATGCTTCATAGATAGCTCATTATGGTGATGCTGCAAGTTTCCACCATGATTAGGCATGGCTTAGGCTAGTGGCCCAGGCATTTCTCTAACACAGGATACAAACTCCATGGACTTATAAGTTCCCTCTTTATTTCACACTGGTGACATCCATAGACAAAAGAACATGATATCAACTGAGTACAAAGTATAAGTGCAATATTGAAAACGTTCCCCGTGATAGCACGGTTCTACTAATTCCAACTTATAAGTGCAAGCATACACAACAAAGTTGTCACAATGGTTCAAGTTTATTAGGGGCAAAGAATATAAAGTGTGCCATCAAGTTCATGAGGGCTTTAATCACTAAGTTTTCACATAACAAAATAGTTTTTAATTGGAAGATAGATGAAAACAAGAATATACTTGGAATGGTGTAACACACCACGCATAGGAGTTTATAGTGGACACTTTGGAATAACTTGGTTTCTTGGGAGTTGGTGTTGGAGATATGCCCTAGAGGCAATAATAAATGTAGTTATTATTATATCTTTGTGTTTATGATAAATGTTTACATTCATGCTATAATAGTATTAACAAGGAAACATTAATACTTGTGTGATTTGTAAACTAAATTAGAGTCCCTAGTAAAGCCTCTATATAATACTAGCTTGTTGGTTAATAAATGATTGTGGTTTCCCTATCATGAACATTGAGATGTTATTAACAACAAGATCATATCGTTAGGAGAATGATATGATGGACATACTCCTATAGATAAGCGTAGCATAAAGATCAAGTCATTTTAATAGTTCAATTGCTATATGCTTTCTGATACATAGTAACCTAATTCCTTCGACCATGAGATCATGCATATCACCATTACTGGAAGGATGCTTTGATGACATCAAACACCACACCATAACTGGGTGGTTCTAAAGGTGGCATTGAGTGTTCGGAAAGTATTGGTTGAGACACATGGATCAAGAGTGGGATTTGTCCATCCATATGACAGATAGATATACTCTGGGCCCTCTCGGTGGAATGTCATCCAATTGGCTTGCAAGCATGTGACTGGCTCACAAGGGATCACATATCACGAGAACGAGAAAAGAGTACTTATCAGTAACGAGGTTGAACTAGGTATGCAGAGATACCGACGATCAAAACCTCGGATAAGTAAACTATCATGAGACAAAGGGAAATTGGTATCGTATGTAAGTGGTTCATTCGATCGTAAAGTAATCATAGAAATATGTGGGAGCCATATGAATTTCCAGATTCCTCTATTGGTTATTGTTCGGAGAAGTGTCTCGATCATGTCCGCATAATTCACGAACCGTAGGGAGACACACTTAAGGATTCGATGTTGTTGAGTAGTTATGGAATGATGAGTAAGAGACCGAATGTTTTTCGGAGTCTCGGATAGGATCCGGGCTATCACGAGGAGATCCGGAATGGTCCGGAGAATAAGATTCATATAAGGAAAGTCCTGCTTTCGGGTTGGAGAATGGTTAGGTGTTTTCATGGAATGTTCTAGAAGGTTCGGGTCCGACTCGGGGGGAAGGGTACATGAATGTGTCATAACAAGTTGGAATGGTTGCATCATGTACTGGGTGTCATCGCTGAGCAAAATAAAGGGATAAATCAAAATCCTAGTTTGAAAATTCAAACGCCAATTTGAAAAGTCAAACGACAAGTTTGCTTGGTGGAGGGAGAGTAGGAAACCTACTTGGGGAGGAAGTCCCTCTCCCTCCACCGCCGGCCTTGGAAGCCGAGTTGGGGAGGGACTCCCCTCCCCTTGGCCGCGCCCTCCCACTTATATAAGGAGGGGCAGGGCTGCCCCTCCAAGACTACACCTTGCCCTCTCCAAACCCTAGCCCTAAGCCACCGGCGCCACCACCTCCTGCTGCTACCGCCGCCTAGGGCAAACCCTAGCCGCCGACTTGGGCTTCCCCAAGCCCTAGCCATCGCCCTAGCCCTCTCTCCTTGGTGTGTCTAAACCCTAGATCACTGAGGCCTCTCTCATAGTCCACCATACTCGCTCCGGCTTAAGGCGAAGCCCTGCGAGATCTCCCCTCTACTTTCGGTACCACGCCATCGTGCTGCCGGAATCACGAGGAGAGTGCTACAACCTCCGCTGCCTGCTGGAACAAGGGAGAGGAAGGTCTTCGTCGAGTACCGAACGTGTGACCGACTGCGGGAGAGCTGCTGGAACGCAGCACCGAAAGGATCGTCAACGCGATCTTGAGATCGGCAAGAGTACGACTACATCACCCACGAGAATCCGCTCTCGTTAAAAACTTTGGAATCTTCGAGGGTGAGTTATTCCATCGACTCATTGCTACAACCTAGTAGATAGATCTTGGCTTGTTTGTTTGTATGCTGTAGAATTTTTTTGTTTTCCATGCTACGAACCCCTACAGTGGTAGCAGAGCCGTGTCTATATGTAGATCTGTTGCACGAGTAGAACACAATGGTCATTGTGGGCGGTGGTGCTTTTATTATCAATTGCTTCTTGTGTACTTTGCATCTTGCGGTATGATGGGATGAAGCGGCCCGGGATAACCTTACATGACATCGTTCATGAGACTTGCTCCACGCTCAACATGCAACTTGTATTGCATAAGTGGCTTTGCGGGTGTGTGTCTCTCCTATTATAGTATAGATCCAATTTACAACGGGCACTTGATAGTTCAAACATAAACGTTGTGGTTCTTGTTCGTAAGTTAGATCGACACTTATTGAAAGCCCCAAACCACGTAAAATATTCAAAGAAAATTAGAGGCGTCTAACTTTGTTTTGTAGGGGTGTGTTGTGATGTGATATGGCCATGATTGTGATTATATTTGATGTACGCAATGTTCCTTATTGTAAGTTGGCAACCGGCAGGAGCCATATGGTTGTCTTTAATTTCTGTTAAGACCCGTGTGTCTATTCAAAGTAGTTGTAATAGTTGAAGCTGGTAGAAGACAATCATGGAGCAGCGTCATTGACCTTGATGCAATGCCGGTGATGATGGAGATCATGTTCGTGCTTAAAGATGGAGATCGGAAGCACAAAGAAGAAAGGCCATATCATATCACATATTATGAATTGCATGTGATGTTAATCCTTTATGCATCTTGTATTGCTTAGTTAACGACGGTAGAATTATAAGATGATCCCTCATGCACATAAATTTCAAGTTCTAAAGTGTTCATCCTTAGTAAGCACCGTTGCTAAAGCTTGTTGTTTCGAAGCACCACGTGATGATCGGGTGTGTTAGATTCTACAAGTGTATACAACGTGAGCAAGCCAGATTTGCTCATGCGGAAGCTAAGGTTTGATCTTGACGAGCCTAGCATGTACAGACATGGTCTCGGAACACGGATCACCGAAAGGTAAAGCATGAATCATATAGTAGATATGATGAACATGTCGATTGTTCGCCATTGAAGCTACATCAACTCTCGTGATGATCGGTTTTGACGTGGTGGATTTGGTTCGTGTGATCACTAAAACAATGTGAGGTATATTGTTTTGAGTGGGAGTTCACCTAGATTAATTTAACTATTAATTAGAACTCAATTTGTCATAAACTTAGTCTAAACTATTGCAAATATGTTGTAGATCAATGGCGGCCCCTACCATCAATTTTAATGCGTTCCTAGAGAAAGAAAAGTTGAAAAACAGTGGAAGCAACTTCACGGATTGGTTCCGCAATTTGAGGATTGTCCTCAATGCTGGTAATTTGACCTATGTCTTTGGATGCACCATTGGGTGACCCGCTGCGGTGATGCTACCGATGAAGTAAATAATGTTTACCTCGCTCGGAAGACTCAAGACTCCGCTCAAAGTGTGCTATCTTGTATGGTTTAGAATCGATCTTCGTAAAAGGTTTGAGAATTGACCACATGATATTGTCCGTGAACTCAAACTGATATTTGAGACTCACGCGCGGTTGAGAGCTATGAGGCTTCGAAAAGTTCTTTAACGCAAGATTGAAGAGGGCAGCTCAAGTGGTGAGCATGTGCTTAAGATGTCCGGCACGCAAACAAACTCCAAAGCTTGGGTATAGTGATTCCTAATGCTTTGGGGATTTAACGTGTCCTCCAATCACTACCACCTAGTTACAAGAACTTTGTGATGAACTACAATATGCAAAGCATGAACAAGCAGCTGTAACTCTTCTCCATGTTAAAATCTGCAAAAGTGGAGATCAAGAAAGAGCACCAAGTGTTGATGGTCAATAAGACCACCAAATTCAAGAAAGGCAAGTCTAAGCAAAAGGGACACTTCAAGAAGGGTGGTAAGAAAGTTACCGCACGGACGAAGAAGACCAAGGCTGGACCTAAGCCTGATACTGAGTGCTTTTACTGCAAGGGAGAAGGTCACTTGAAGCGGAATTGCCCAAAGTACTTGGCGGATTTGAAGAATGGCAACATCAAGAATAAAGGTATATCCGATATACATGTTATTGATGTGTATCTCACTAGTACTCGTAGTAGTGCCTGGGTATTTGATACTGGTTCAGTTGCTCATATTTGTAACTCGAAACAGGTGCTGCAGAATAAACGGAAGGTAGCAAAGAACGAGGTGACGATGCGCGTAGGAAATGGATCAAAGGTTGATGTGATCGCGGTCGGCACGTTACCTCTTCATCTACCATCGGGATTAGTTTTATACTTAAATAATTGTTATTTGGTGCATGCGTTAAGCATGAACATTATATCGGGATCTTGTTTATTGCGAGACGGTTACTTGTTTAAGTCCGAGAATAATGTTTGTTCGATTTATATGAGTAATATGTTTTATGCACATGCACCTTTGATAGATGGTCTATTCTTATTGAATCTCGATAGTAGAAATACACATATTAATAACATTGAAGCTAAACGTTTGAAATTGAGCGATAACTCGACCTATATGTGGCACTGTCGTCTTGGTCACATTGGAGTGAAGCGTATGAAGAAACTCCATTCCGATGGACTTCTTGAATCACTTGAAAGATGCGAAGCATGTATGATGGGTACAATGACTAAGACTCCATTTTCTGGTATGATGGAGCGAGCTAAGGACTTATTGGAAATCATACATACCGATGTGTGTGGTCCAATGAGTGTAGCATCGCGCGGTGGTTATTGTTATGTTCTTACCTTCACGGATGACTTGAGTAGATATGGGTATATCTATTTCATGAAACATAAGTCCAAAACTTTCGGGAAGTTTAAGGAATTTCAAAGTGAGGTGGAGAATCAACATAACAAGAAGATTAAATTTCTACGATCTGATCGTGGAGGTGAATATCTAAGTTACGAGTTTGGCGAGCATTTGAAGAAATGCGGAATACTTTCACAATTGACACCACCGGGAACACCACAGCGTAATGGTGTGTCCGAACGTCGTAATCGAACTCTCTTAGATATGGTTCGTTCTATGATGTCACCTACAGATTTACCGCTATCATTTTGGGGTTATGCATTAGAAACAACTGCATTCACTTTAAATAGGGCACCATATAAATCCATTGAGACGACACCGTATGAATTATGGTTTGGGAAGAAACCTAAATTGTCGTTCCTTAAAGTTTGGGGTTGCGAAGCCTATGTAAAGAAGTTACAGCTGGACAAGCTTGAACCCAAAGCGGAAAAATGCGTATTCATAGGATACCCAAAGGAAACTATTGGGTATACCTTATATCATAGATCCGAAGGCAAAATCTTCATTACCAAGAATGGATCCTTTCTAGAGAAGGAATTTCTCTCGAAAGAAGTGACTGGAAGGAAAGTAGAACTCGACGAGGTTGTCGAACCTTCTCTCGAACTTACGAGTAGCGCAACACCGGAAGAAGTTCCTGTGGTGCCTGCACCAATAAGAGAGGAAGCTAATGATGATGATCATGAAACTTCGGTTGTAGTTGCTACAGAACCTCGCAGGTCAACGAGAACTCGTACCACTCCTGATTGGTATGATCCCGTTATGAGTGTCATGTTGGTGGACAACACCGATGACCCTACGACATATGAGGAAGCGATGATGAGCCCAGATTCCAATAAATGGCAAGAATCCATGAAATCCGAGATTGGATCCATGTACGAAAACCAAGTATGGACTTTGGTGGACTTACAGGATGGCCGGAAGGCTGTCGAGAATAAATGGATTTTCAAGAAGAAAACAAATGCTGATGGTAATTTAATTGTCTATAAAGCTCGACTTGTCGCAAAAGAGTTTCGACAAATTCAAGGAGTTGACTACGATGAGACTTTCTCACCAGTAGCGAAGCTAAAGTCTGTGAGGATTTTGTTAGTAATCGCTGCATATTACGATTATGAGATATGACAGATGGATGTCAAAACAACGTTCCTCAATGAAGACATTGATGAAGAGTTGTATATGATGCAACCCAAAGGTTTTGTCGATCCTAAGGATGCTAACAAGGTATGCAAACTTCAACGGTCCATATATGGATTGAAGCAAGCATCCCGAAGTTGGAATCAACGTTTTGATAAGGTAATCAAAAGTTTTGGTTTTATACAAACTTATGGAGAAGCTTGTATTTACAAGAAAGTGAGTGGGAGCTCTGTAGCATTCTTAATACTATATGTGGATGACATATTGTTGATTGGGAATGATGTAGACCTTCTTAATAGTGTCAAGGAATATTTGAATAATAGTTTTTCAATGAAGGATCTTGGCAAAGCAACTTACATATTAGGCATAAAGATTTACAGAGATAGATCGAAATGCCAAATATCATTGTCACAGAGTACATATTTGGACAAAGTTCTAAAGAGGTTTGGAATGGGAGAAAGCAAGAAAGGGTTCTTGCCCATGTTGCCTAATACGACGTTGAGTAAAACTCAAAGTCTACATCGGCGAAGATAGAGAAAGGATGAGTAAGACTCGTATGCCTCACCATAGGATCTCTAATGTATGCCATGCTATGTACTAGACCCGACATTGCATATGCTGTTAGTTTAACTAGCAGATATCAAAGTGATCCGAGTGGATCATTGGACGTGATCAAAAACATCCTCAAGTACTTGAGAAGAACTAAGGATATGGTTCTTTCTTATGGAGGTGATGAACAACTCGTTGTTAATGGTTACACCGATGCTAGTTGGAACACCGATCCGGATGATTCTAAATCTCAACTGGATACGTATTTATTTTGAATGGTGCAACAGTTATGGAGGAGTGCAAAGCAAAGCATTGTGGAGAGATCTTCAAGAATCGGAATACATGGTCGCTTTGGAGGCTTCACAAGAAGCGATATGGATGAAGGAGTTCATTACTGAGCTCGGTGTGGTTCCTAGTGCATTTGGACCCAATGTCTATCTACTGTGATAACATGGGAGCCATAGCCAATGCGCAAGAACCAAGGTCACACAAGAAGCTGAAGCACATCAAGCTGCGTTTTCACGCTATTCGAGAACATATCCAGGATGGTGACATAAAGATTTGCAAAGTACACACAAATCTGAATGTGGCGGATCCGTTGACTAAACCTCTCCCGAGGGTAAAACATGACCAACACCAAACTGCCATGGGTGTTCGGTATATTACCATGTAATCTAGATTAGTTGACTCTAGTGCAAGTGGGAGACTGTTGGAGATATGCCATAGAGGCAATAATAAATGTAGTTATTATTATATCTTTGTGTTTATGATAAATGTTTACATTCATGCTATAATAGTATTAACAAGGAAACATTAATACTTGTGTGATTTGTAAACTAAATTAGAGTCCCTAGTAAAGCCTCTTTATAAATACTAGCTTGTTGGTTAATAAATGATTGTGGTTTCCCTATCATGAACATTGAGATGTTATTAACAACAAGATCATATCGTTAGGAGAATGATATGATGGACATACTCCTATAGATAAGCGTAGCATAAATATCAAGTCATTTTAATAGTTCAATTGCTATATGCTTTCTGATACATAGTAACCTAATTCCTTCGACCATGAGATCATGCATATCACCATTACCGGAAGGATGCTTTGATGACATCAAACACCACACCGTAATTGGGTGGTTATAAAGGTGGCATTGAGTGTTCGGAAAGTATTGGTTGAGACACATGGATCAAGAGTGGGATTTGTCCATCCATATGACAGATAGATATACTCTGGGCCCTCTCGGTGGAATGTCATCCAATTGGCTTACAAGCATGTGACTGGCTCACAAGGGATCACATATCACAGGAACGAGAAAAGAGTACTTAAGAGTAACGAGGTTGAACTAGGTATGCAGAGATACCGACGATCAAAACCTCGGATAAGTAAACTATCGTGAGACAAAGGGAAATTGGTATCGTATGTAAGTGGTTCATTCGATCGCAAAGTAATCATAGAAATATGTGGGATCCATATGAATTTCCAGATTCCTCTATTGGTTATTGTTCGGAGAAGTGTCTCGATCATGTCCGCATAATTCACGAACCGTAGGGAGACATGTAACACCCTCAGAATCGGCCCTATGCAAGTTTCAGCGATTCCCGCCAAACCCGCATAGAAACGATTCAAAGGTGCCCACCAGGCACTTTCGTGTGGGTGGAAACGAAGTAATACCATTACACAATAGTCCACGATGGAACCCACAGAACAGATATATACAACAACGACTCAAAGAGTCAATAATACAGATATACAGTACAAAGATCCAAATCACCTTGAAAACAATACGTCATTCGAAATGCGGACAAGATGCAAATTGAGCTAAGAGCCCTAAAGAATAACCAATGGCGCCCATAACTCTGCCTGTGCCAAGCCGGAAGGGTACCCTGCTAACGACGCCGATCTCAAATCACCTTAAACAAAAGGGTGCCGACAAAGGCAAAGGAAAAAGAGAGAGCGGTCAAGATCGAGGCCAGACACGGCGAGGCTAGAATTCGGTCCTCCACATAGGTATGGTGGATCAAGCGGCAACGCAAAGATGCACTAAACAACCTATAAAGACTCGATATAACCGGCGGCTATCGAGAGGGTAAGAAAGACCTATCCGGAACCAACCTGATACTACCACCAAACATACCCATCCTGGTGTTTCCCCCCTCGAGACCAAACGAGGAACTCAACCGAGGAACTCACACCGTTGGCAGTTTTATTCATTCTGTTATCGTTGCAGCAATTACTAGTCAGGTATAGATAGTCATCCTGATATAATAAGCAGTGGGCAGTTTTAGTTAACCATTTCGTTGTAGTGAAGCTGATTACTAGTCATATCGGATACAAGTCAAATTATAGCAGTAAACTTTAGTTATAGTTGTCTATGATCGAGAACTGTGCTCCAAGTCGTCCATAACCACGGACACAGCTTTTCGAAAAGATTTAACCCTACAGGGGTGCACCAAAGTATCCACACGCACTTCGACCCTTTTGCCGATCAATTAACATACACCCATCGGTGTCGGGCCTAAGTCATGACGCTTCCCAGATCCAAAGTAAGTACATGGGGCCACCCACCAAGTCTACCAAGAACGAAGTCGGCGGTCTCGAGACGGACTCGTGGTTTGTGGAGCCTATCAGAACGATCGGGAACCCGAAAGTGTGTGGGCTTGTCGATACAAAGGAAAACGGGTCACGATCCTAAACAGACAAAGGTGACATCGCACAATTTAAATTAAGCAGTAAAGCATGGCATAAGTACAGAATAGTAATAAAGCCACAAACTACTTGTGGCCCCCAGTACAATACTTTGAAATCAGGTACTAAATCAATGGGTGCCCATACATCCCACATGTGGTTAGCGCTACCGATCTCTAAGCAGTGTCAAGAACTCGGGTCCCACGGGACACAAGTGGACGGTTAACAACCAAATAACATCTATTGCCCACTGTGCTCTGCATTACCTACTTCAATTTTAGTTATTAAACGATAATTAAATCCATGATCATATCCAACATTAAACATGCGGCAAAACTCCAACAACTGTGGTACTTGACGACACACAACAGCACTTGAGCAAGCGACTACGACACGAGTCCAACTATCTACCAATCAACAGGTAATAGGATGTGTCCAAGGCAATATAAGGCTGCAAGGGATACCACGGTACGAAAACTATAGCATCGCAAATACGTATAGCAATAGATCAACAGGAGGAATAAATACTATAAAAGTAAGATAGGTAGAAGGGGAGGTGCTCGAAAACATTGCGAAGGTTCATCCGAAGGTCGGGTCACTCGCATCAACTCACCGGCCTAATCCGTGAAGAAGCAAATCACTAGAAGAAACACCGGATGGACTATTTAATACTACGGTAGAAAATCGGGCATGATGCATGTATGATGTATGACATGGCAAAGGTGCGATGCATTTAGGCCATATTAAGCGAAACCGAAGTTCCGACAATTTATTATTAGGTTCGAGTTATTTATCTACCCCGCAAATTAAGTGTTAGATTAACAGGGTGAAACATGGCATCGGTTCGCTACACCAATTTAAATGGAGTCCGGAATAAGACAAAGATATCCCGCATATAAACTCCATATTTAATTATGCGGTGAATCGGCATAATGCCCCCAAACCACATGACAATATGTATGCAAGCATGGCAATTTTATATGCAACAAGTATGATATGTCAATTTATAAAATAGGGGCTCGGGAGGGGTCACACATCTGGGTTCGGAAGATCTTGGTTCCGGGGGTTCGGGGTTCGGTCTCAGGGTTCGACGGGGATCAGGTGCGGATCAGGGCTACTGGGTCCGAGATGAAGAGCTTGGCGTTCGGCGTCCTTCGGTTTCATGCCGACGTGCTTGACGTCCAAGATGGAGAACTCGGCATTCCGGGGAGAAGACCTTGGCGTGTCGAGGGCTCGGCCTGCGGATCCATATCGCTGCACTCGGTGTTCCGGGTTGGGGATCATGGTGTTCCATGATGAAGTGCTTGTCGTTCCGGTGACGATCTTGGCGGTCTTCGGATCCGGGTCTTGGCGTGGCCTTTGGATCACCGGGATCGGGCTTCAGATCTGCGAAGGAGGGCTCGGTGTTTCCGCGCCTTCGGGGCCAACGAGCTTTGGTTCCATGTTGTCGAACTTGGGGTCCCGACTTTATTTTCCGAGGGCGAGCTTGGATACATCCTTGTCTGTGGTGCGAGTGGCACCGGAGATCTTGGTGGACAACGCGTGGTACTCGATCACCACACGGATGCAAGCACAACCAGGACATGGGCAAGAGTGGCATGTGGAAAAACGTGTAGTCGTGCAAGAAGACGCACACATAGGCCCTGAACAGGATGATGGGCGTCCACGAAGTGGCTGCTGGCGCGCGTGTAGCAAGGCACCAAGACGAGGTCGCCGGACTGACGTGGGGTACGGTGCGGCGGCGGAGTAGCAAGCGCGGTTGCGGCCGGAGGTCGGCGGCCGCGGGGACGAGGTCCAGCGAGGAGGGCGTCAGCAGAGAGATCACGCAACGGAGGGCGATCGCGAAGAGAGAGGAAGAGGCGGTAGGGCAGGCGATGGAGGCGGCGTCGAACGAGCACGGAACAGAGGAGGGCGGCGGCGGACGCGGCCAGTCGCCTGTGGCGAGGTCGGGCCAGGGCGCCTGGTGGAGGGTTGAGGTAGGTCGGAGGCGAGGCGTCGCGCGTCGCTGGCCTGGGAGGAGAGGGGCGCCGCGGTGGAGGCGGCGGGGACGACGGGGCGCAGGCCGGCGCGAGGAGCTCGACCCGAGGCGACGGCCGGAGGTCGCTGGCGAGCACGGTGGGAGATCGGAGGCGGCTGCGGTCAGGGAACACATGCGGCGGTGGCTGCACTGCTGTCTTTGCGTGGGGGCGAGGACCACGGGAGGAGAGAGGAGAGGCTCGAGGTGGTGCAGTGGGGAGAGGAGGCGACTTGGGTGGCCAAAGCTCTGGGGGAGAGAGGAGGAGAGGCGGGCGTGCTTGAGGGGGAGGTGGCGATGGCGCAAGGAGGCGCGCAGGCCGGCGGCGGCGGCATGCGGGGACAGAGACCAATGGAGGAGGGGGTGGGGCTGTGACGAGGGAGAGTGGGTGGGCGAGTCCGGTGGTGGGGCAGGTGAGAGAGACAGGGGCTAGGTGTGCGCTGCATGGTGTGCGTGCTCTGTGTGTGTTGTGGTGGGTGAGGGAGTGGGTGGGTCCGGTAGATGGGGCCAGGAGGTGGGGAGCGCGCCCAGGTGGCGGCATGGGAGTGGAGGGAGGATAGGGCCAGGGTGAGGTGGCGACCGATGATTGGCTGGGGTGAGGTGGCTGGGGATGGGTAGAATAGGGTGGGGTAGGAAAAGGGTCTGGTTAGTCCGGTTTTTAGGTTTATTATTTTTATAAAATATTATTTTTGTTTTGTAATGTTTTAGCAAATAGTTTTTAGGCAAATAGTTTAGCAGATAAATATAGGATTTTGTTTTGAAACAAGAGGAGAGGTATTGCAGTAAACAAAAATAGCTTTGGTTGAAACATTTTGAGAGGCAAAATAAATGCATGATGCAAAGATGGTGCACAAAACATATGACAACAGACGATATTATAATTAGGGTTTACCCGGGATGCTACAATTCGACACCACTAACAATGGATCTCGCCCTCGAGATCCGCCTCATGGTACCGGGAAGAAGAGCGGCGATCTGAATCTTCTCGCTCGTGTAGATCCCTGCGACACCACTAACAAGGGTTCGTTGTCCGAAATCGTCGAGAGAACACTCCGGGAAACAAAGGCGAAGGTAGAGGTATCAACCAATAAAGCCACCACAGCCTCCGTGGACGGAGTAAAATTGCTGGATCCACTGATTCGATGTACAAGAGCAAATGATAAGAGTAGTCGGATGGTGATCAGTCCATCGCGCACCCAAACCATTACTCTGCACACGAATAGGCGAATTATGTAACCAACTCTCTGAATTAGACTGAAGATCTCGACAAACGAGGGTCGGAACAAAGGAGTGATGCATGCCCTGCACCGGATCTGGTGTAGGTGATGTCGTCGCGTCGGAAAGCACCGGAAGGCACGAGAAGGAACAAAGAGAAGTGCACCAACAAGGGATTCCTCGGATAGCATGAAGACCAGATGTAGCAACACCATTAACAACGGAGGAAGCGAACTCAAGGTAATGGCGGAACCCAACGAGAAATCCTGGACTCGAAGAGAGAGAAGAGCTGATTCAAAACACGCAGAGGTGAGAGGAGAGCAGCAAAGGGGTAAGGAATAAAATCAGACCTAATCAGAACTATCCAACCGATTTTTCGAAAATAGTTTTGACACTCTACTTCGGCCGTTAGCTAGGTTATCCTACAAGCTGGACTTGTGGGGTATCGCAATCGCCGAGCTCGATACCACTCAGAACACCTCGAATCGGCCTATGCAAGTTTCATGATTCCCGCCAAACCCGCATAGAAACGATTCAAAGGTGCCCACCAGCACTTTCGCGCGGTGGAAAACGGTAATACCATTACACAATAGTCCACGATGGAACCCATGTAATGATATATACAACAACGACTTGAAGAGTCAAGAATACGTATATACGGTACAAAGATCCAAATCACCTTGAAAACAATAATACGTCCAGTACGGACAAGATGCAAATTGAGATAAGAGCTCAAGAATAACCAATGGCGCCCATAACCCTGCCTGTGCCAAGCCGGAAGGGTAACCCCGCTAACGACGCCGATCTCAAATCCGCTTAAACAAAGGGGTGCCGACAAAGGGCAAAGGAAAAGAGAGAGCGGTCAAGATCGAGTCCAAGACACTACGAGGCTAGAATTGGCGGTCCTCGCCTACATAGGTATGGTGGATCAAGCGGCAGCAAAGATGCACTAAACAACCTATAGAGACTCAATATAACCGACGGCTATCGAGAGGGTAAGAAAGACCTATCCGGAACCAACGATACTACCACCAAATACCAGAACACCCACAGAAATCGATTCTAAAGTGCTCACCAGCACTTTAATGGCGGTGGAAAACGGTAATACATTACACAACAAGTCCTCGATGGGACCCACGTAATATATATATATATAACCTAAAAACAGTGTGCTCCTCTCGCACAAAATAAAAATCTGAGTAGCATGGCATAAGTACAGGATACTGTCCCCTACGACACAAGTGGGCGCTCGAAACCAACAATACCCATCCTGGTGTTTTCCCCCTCGAGACCAAACGAGGAAGTCAACCGAGGAACTCACACCGTTGGCAGTTTTATTCATTCCGTTATCGTTGCAGCAATTACTAGTCAGGTATAGATAGTCATCCTGATATAATAAGCAGTGGGCAGTTTTAGTTAACCATTCCGTTGTAGTGAAGCTGATTACTAGTCATATCGGATACAAGTCAAATTATAGCAGTAAACTTTAGTTATAGTTGTCTATGATCGAGAACTGTGCTCCAAGTCGTCCATAACCGCGGACATGGCTTTTCGAAAAGATTTAACCCTGCAGGGGTGCACCAAAGTATCCACACGCACTTCGACCCTTTTTGCCAGATCAATTAACATACACCCATCGGTATGTCGGCGGGGCCTAAGTCATGACGTTTCCCAGACCCAAAGTAAGTACATGGGGGCCACCCCACCAAGTCTACCCGCAACGAAGTCGGCCGGTCTCCGAGACGGACTCAGGGTTTGTGGAGCCATCAGAAACGATCGGGAACCCGAAAGTGTGGACTTGTCGTCTGACAAAACGGTCACGATCCTAAATAAAGACAGGTGACATCGCTCAATTTATAGTAATCAGTAAAGCATGGCATAAGTACAGAATAGTAATAAATCCCCAAACTACTTGTGGCCCCCAGTACAGTACTTTGACATCAGGTACTAAATCAATGGGGTGCCCATACATCCCACATGTGGTTAGCGCTCGATCTCTAACAGTGTCAAGAACTCGGGTCCCACGGACACAAGTGGACGGTTAACAACCAAATAACATCTATTGCCCACCTGTGCCTCTTCATTACCTACTTCAATTTTAGTTATTAAACGATAATTAAAGCCATGATCATATCCAACATTAAACATGCGGCAAAACTCCAACAACTGTGGTACTTGACGACACGCAACAGCACTTGAGCAAGCGACTACGACGCGCGAGTCCAACTATCTACCAATCAACAGGTAATAGGATGTGTCCAAGGCAATATAAGGCTGCAAGGGATACCACGGGTACGAAAACTATAGCATCGCAACACAGATAGCAATAGATCAACAGGAGGGAATAAATACTATAAAAGTAAGATAGGTAGAAGGGGGGAGGTGCTCGCCTGAAAACATTGCCGAAGGTTCATCCGAAGGTCGGGTCGACACTCGCATCAACTCATCGGCCTAATCCGTGAAGAAGCAAATCACTAGAAGAAACACCGGATGGACTATTTAATACTACGGTAGAAAATCGGGCATGATGCATGTATGATGTATGACATGGCAAAGGTGCGATGCATTTAGGCCATATTAAGCGAAACCGAAGTTCCGACAATTTATTATTAGGTTCGAGTTATTTATCTACCCCGCAAATTAAGTGTTAGATTAACAGGGCGAAACATGGCATCGGTTCGCTACACCAATTTAAATGGAGTCCGGAATAAGACAAAGATATCCCGCATATAAACTCCATATTTAATTATGCGGTGAATCGGCATAATGCCCCCAAACCACATGACAATATGTATGCAAGCATGGCAATTTTATATGCAACAAGTATGATATGTCAATTTATAAAATAGGGGCTCGGGAGGGGTCACACATCTGGGTTCGGAAGATCTTGGTTCCGGGGGTTCGGGGTTCGGTCTCGTGGTTCGACGGGATCAGTGCGGATCAGGCTCGGGTCCGAGATGAAGAGCTTGCGCTCGGCGTCCTTCGGTTTCATGCCGACGTGCTTGACGTCCAAGATGGAGAACTCGGCGTTCCAGGGAGAAGACCTTGGCGTGTCGAGGGCTCGGCCTTCGGATCCATGTCGGTGCACTCGGTGTTCCGGGTTGGGGATCATGGTGTTCCATGATGAAGTGCTTGTCATTCCGGTGACGATCTTGGCGGTCTTCGGATCCGGGTCTTGGCATGGCCTTTGGATCACCGGGATCGGGCTTCAGATCTGCGAAGGAGGGCTCGGTGTTTCCGCGCCTTCGGGGCCAACGAGATTTGGTTCCATGTTGTCGAACTTGGGGTCCCGACTTTATTTTCCGAGGGCGAGCTTGGATACATCCTTGTCTGTGGTGCGAGTGGCACCGGAGATCTTGGTGGACAACGCGTGGTACTCGATCACCACACGGATGCAAGCACAACCAGGACATGGGAAAGAGTGGCATGTGGCAAAACGTGTAGTCGTGCAAGAAGACGCACACATAGGCCCTGAACAGGATGATGGGCGTCCACGAAGTGGCTGCTAGCGCGCGTGTAGCAAGGCACCAAGACGAGGTCGCCGGACTGACGTGGGGTACGGTGCGGCGGAGTAGCAGCGCTGGCCGAGGTCGGCGGCCGTGGACGAGGTCCAGCGAGGCGTCGCAGAGAGATCACGCGGAGAACGCAGCGCGATGCAGAGGCGGACGGGCGGCTCAGCGGCCGACGCGAAGAGGCGGAAGGGATGGCGGCCGCCGAGGCCGGCCGGACGAGCAAACGGAGGAGGGCGGCGGCGGCTTCGGGCGAGGCGGTCGCCAGTGTCGGCAGGTCGAGAGCGGGCGCTGGTGGAGGGGTCGAGGTAGGGCGCAGGCGTCGCGTGTCGCTGGCCTGAGGAGAGGGCGCCACGGTGGGCGGCGGACGACGGGCGCCGGCGGCCGGGCAGCCGTCGCGAGCTCGACCCGAGGCGACGGCCGGAGGTCGCTGGCGAACCTGGAGACCGGAGGCGGCTGCGGGAACACGGGCGGCGGTGGCTCGCTGTGGGCGTGGCCTGCGGGGCGAGGGAGCGAGAGGGAGAGGCTCGAGGTGGTGCAGTGGGAGGAGGAGGCGACTTGGGGTGGCCAAAGCTCATGTGGGGGAGGAGAGAGGCGTGCTTGCAGGGGGAGGCCGGAGGTGGCGATGGCGCAAGGAGGCGCGCAGGCCGGCGGCGGCGGCATGCGGGGACAGAGACCAATGGAGGAGGGGGTGGGGCTGTGACGCGAGGGGAGAGAGAGAGCGGGGTGGGTGGGCGAGTCCGGGTGGTGGGGCCAGGGTGAGAGAGAGACAGGGCTAGGCGGTGTACCGCGTGCGTGGTGTGCGTGCTCTGTGTGTGTTGTGGTGGGTGAGGGAGTGGGTGGGTCCGGTAGATGGGGCCAGAGGGGAGGCGCGCCTGTGGTGGCGGCATGGGAGTGGAGGAGGATAGGGCCGAGGTGAGGCGACCGATGATTGGTCAGGGGTGTGGTGGGATGGGTAGAATAGGGTGGGGTAGGAAAAGGGTCTGGTTAGTCCGGTTTTTAGGTTTATTATTTTTATAAAATATTATTTTTGTTTTGTAATGTTTTAGCAAATAGTTTTTAGGCAAATAGTTTAGCAGATAAATATAGGATTTTGTTTTGAAACAAGAGGAGAGGTATTGTAGTAAACAAAAATAGCTTTGGTTGAAACATTTTGAGAGGCAAAATAAATGCATGATGCAAAGATGGTGCACAAAACATATGACAACAGACGATATTATAATTAGGGTTTACCCGGGATGCTACAAGACACACTTAAGGATTCGATGTTGTTGAGTAGTTATGGAATGATGAGTAAGTGACCGAATGTTGTTCGGAGTCTCGGATGGGATCCGGGATATCACGAGGAGATCCGGAATGGTCCGGAGAATAAGATTCATATAAGGAAAGTCCTGTTTCGGGGTTGGAGAATGTTCCGGTGTTTTCATCGGGAATGTTCTAGAAGGTTCCGGAAGGTCCGACACTCTGGAGGGGAAGGTTACATGAATGTGTCATAACAAGTTGGAATGGTTGCATCATGTACTAGGTGTCATCGCTGAGCAAAATAAAGGGATAAATCAAAATCCTAGTTTGAAAAGTCAAACGCCAATTTGAAAAGTCAAACGACAAGTTTGCTTGGTGGAGGGAGAGTAGGAAACCTACTTGGGGAGGAAGTCCCTCTCCCTCCACCGCCGGCCTTGGAAGCCGAGTTGGGGAGGGACTCCTCCCTGGCCGCACTCCACTTATATAAGGAGGCGGCTGCCTCCAAGAACACACCTTGCCCTCACCAAAACCCAAACCCTAAGCCGCCGGCGCCACCACCTCCTGCTGCCGCCATCGCCTAGGGAAAACCCTAGCCGCCGACTTGGGCTTCCCCAAGCCCTAGCCTTCGTCCTAGCCCTCTCTCCTTGGTGTGTCTAAACCCTAGATCACCGAGGCCTCTCTCATAGTCCACCATACTCGCTCCGGCTTAAGGCAAAGCCCTGCGAGATCTACCCTCTACTTTCGGTACCACCCGCGTGTGTCCCGGAATCACGAGGAGAGTGCTACAACCTCCGCTCCCCTCGGAACAAGGGAGAGGAAGGTCTTCGAGAGTACCGAGCGATGTGAGCTTTGCCGAACGCAGCCTTGGGAAGGATCGCTCTGCGATCTTGAGATCGGCAAGAGTACGACTACATCACCCACGAGAATCCGCTCTCGTTAAACACTTTGGAATCTTCGAGGGTGAGTTATTCCATCTACTCGTTGCTACAATCTAGTAGATAGATCTTGGCTTGTTTGTTTGTATGCGGTAGATTTTTTTGTTTTCCATCCTATGAACCCCTACAGTTGGAATCTTGAGTAGAACTTACTCACACAAGTGTAGGCTAGCAAAAGACTGGGAGCAACCAACTAAGAGAGCATAATGGCCATAATCATGCACAGCAACAAAGCATACTAATCAAAGCAAAGAGTGGTACTACAAGTCAAGGACTAAATGATCATAGAGGCTAATGGTGACTTGTCATAGTCATAACATGGTGTGAGCATGTGCCAAGTCAACCTACAAAGCATCAAAGGAGAATACCACAATACTATGCTTTTACATGCTAAAACAACGCATAATTTCTTCAAGGCACACTAAGCAATCCCAATTGTTTGGAAAAAGACATGCTACAACAATAATCACTAAGCATAATGCTAAAACAACACCTAGCATGTCATGCTAAATTCTAAGTCATAGTCAATGCAAGCTCCTCTTACACTTACAAGCAAGAACTTACTATTCCTTTCCAACACCAAGCAACTTATTTGTAAAACAACAAAGCGAGAACGAAGGTACAAACTACTTTATTCAAGCAAACTAAACAACCTAAGAAAATCAAATGAAAACTAAGACTCTCCAAGAACAACACAACTGTGTATGAAACAATAAAAATGAAGTGTTTAGACAGACCTGAGCTTTTTATTGATGAAGAAGGGGAAGCCTTGGGCATCCCCAAGCTTTGACGCTTGTACCTCTTGGATATTTATTGGGGTGAAACCATGGTGGCATCCCAAAGCTTGAGCTTTTGTCCATTCTTCATCTCATTGCATCATTCTCTCTTTAGACCTAAAATTTTTCCTTCATACAAAACTTTTCACAATCTTCATTACCAACATTAGTGTATTCAAAATATATTCGACCTCTGGCAAAGCTTTGGAACAGCAAGGCTTTTCAATATAAACACAATATACTGTAGTAACTCCTTCAAAAATCTGAATTCACCTAAAGAGAACTCAAAAAGGAATCAATAAGAAGCAAATGCAAATAATGGCAGAAATATGTCAAAACAGACCAGCAGGTAGAAACCGATTTTTTCGAACATCTTCTGTTGCTCAAATAAAAAAGTATTGAACTAACGAAAGTTAGATAACATATTGGGGGATTTCTTCGTAAATTTTGATCTCAATACGAGTTACAGAGACTCCTCACGAATGTTTTTGGTGTAAGACAGAAATCTGTTTTGGGACACCAACTCCCCAAATCTTACTTTCCTCTCATTAGAGGTCATTCTTGGCACAAAAAGCAAACAAAAAGGATAAGGATATGTCATTACTGAAGTAATAACTTCCAAGTCTCAAGGAAACTCTTGGTTTACCTCCCAACAAGTACTTTTCTTTAACGTCTTTAAGTTAGGCACAAAAAGCAAGAAGAATTAAGTATCTTCAAATGAAGAAGCATTAACATCAAACCTTGCTTTCAAAGGAGGAGCAAAAAACAACTTCTCTCTCCTCATAGGGAAGTGTTCAATACCTTTCTAGAATAGAAAATGATATTTAATGGTGCCTTCTTTCATATCAATGATGGCACCAACTGTTCTAAGAAAAGGTCTTCCCAAAGTAATAGGACAAGAAGCATTGTATTCAACATCTAAAACATAGAAATCAGTAGGGACATACGCATTGTTAACCATAATGAGAACATCATTAATACTCCCCATGAATTTCTTCTTAGCATTATCATTGAGTGAGACATCCAAATAACAATCATCCGACGATGGCAAATCAAGCATTTCATAAATCTTCATAGGCATAATAGAGACACTAGAACCAAGATCACATGAAGCTTTGAGATCAAAGTCATTCACTTGCACATTAATAATGGGTTCCCAACTATCTTCTATCTTCCTAGGAATAGAACCTTTGTGTTTTAGCTTCTCTTCCTTAATCTTAACAACAGCATATGTAATGTGTTTAGTGAAAGCAACATGCATATCACTAGCATCAGGACTTCTAGTAAGATTTTGCAGGAACATAATTACTTCAAAAATATTGCAACCATCTATATCAAAGTCAAACTTAGCATCACTAGTAGTAGGCTCAATAGTCTTAGGCATAGTAGGAGGAGGAATAGGGACTACTTGTGGTTTAGTGGTGATGGTGCACACACTATTGTTTCTATCAATTTCAGCTTCCCTTTCCCACCTAGCATGAAGTTGAGCTAACAGCCTAACAGTTTCATCAATAGTAACTTGTATGGCATGAGCAGTAGCAAAGGTGTTTTCCATAAATTCAGGTTTAGCAGCCATTTTATTAATCAAGGAAGTTTGAGCTTCAGACAAAGAGGATATATTTTTCTCAACAGTTAAAAGCTTTTCCTCTATAGTCTTATTGAAAGTGGTTTGTTTACTAATAAAGTCTTTGAGCATGACTTCAAGTTCAGAGGGGGCACTTCTAGCATTAATGTAAGATCTTCCATAGGAATTGCCATTATAAGGAGGATAAGGCCTATAATTGTTGTTGCTACCAAAGTTATTCCTATAGGCATTGTTGTTGAAATTGTTGTTTCTAATGAAGTTCACATCAACTTGCTCTTATTGAGCAACCAAAGAGGCTAAGGGAACACTATTAGGATCTAGAGGAGCTTTCCCATTAACAAGCATAGCCATAATAACACCAATCTTTTCACTCAAAGAGGAAGTTTCCTCAACATAATTTACCTTCTTACTATCTGGAGCTCTCTCAACATGCCATTCGGAGTAGTTAACCATCATATTATCAAGGAGACTTGTTGCAGCACCCAAAGTGAGGCCCATGAAAGTACCTCCAGCAGCTGAATCCAACAAATTTCTTGAGGAGAAGTTGAAACCTGCATAAAAAGTCTGGATAATCATCCAAGCAGTGAGTCCATGAGTAGGGCAATTCTTAACGAAAGATTTCATTCTTTCCCAAGCAAGAGCAACATGTTCACTATCAAGTTGTTTAAATTTCATAATGTCACTTCTCATAGATATAATCTTAGCAAGAGGATAGTACTTTACAATAAAAGCATTTTTGCACTTAGTCCAAGAATCAATACTATTTTTAGGCAAAGAAAGCAACCATTCTTTAGCTTTTCCCCTCAAGGAGAAAGGAAAAAGCATGAGCTTAATAATATCTCCATCTACATCCTTTTACTTTTGCATCTCACAAAGTTCAACAAAGCTATTGAGATGGGCAACAAGATCATCAGAACCAGCACCAGAAAATTGCTCTCTCATCACAAGATTCAACAAAGCAGGCTTAGTTTCATAAAAGGTAGCATCAGGAGCAGGTGGAGCAACAGGAGTGCTTAGGAAATCATTGTTGTTGGTGCTAGTGAAGTCACACAACTTGGTGTTCTCAGCAGAGTTCATTTTGGAAAAGGTGGGCAAGCCAAAAACAGCAGCAGCAGCTAGAGCAGGAACTAATTTTTTTTGTGTGTTTTTGAATAAAGCAAGCAAGCCAAACTAGACTAATTTTTTTTGAAAAGAGGAAAACAAAACCAAGCAAAAGAAACAAAGCAAACTAAAAACAAAGTAAAGAGATAGGAAGTGGAGGACTCCCCTAGTGCAGACGTCCTTAGCCTCCCCGGCAACGGCGCCAGAAAAGCTTGATGCAACGCTGAGTTGATGTAGGAGCGCTTCGTTGGGAACCCCAAGAGCAAGGTGTGAAGCAGCACAGCAGCAAGTTTTCCCTCAGTAAGAAACCAAGGTTATCGAACCAGTAGGAGGAAGAAAACGTCACACAGTTGTTGCAAGAAATGTAGAGACCTGCACAACACAAACTCAAGACTTTGCCCCAACTAACAGTGAGGTTGTCAATCTCACCGGTTGCTGTAACAAAGGATTAAACATATTGTGTGGAAGGTAATGGTTTGAAGCAAGTAAACAAGTAACAATGGAAGATGTATCAATGGTAAAGATTGGGTCGGGGTCCATAGTTCACTAGAGGTGCTCTCCTTAGATAAACAACATGGCACGAAGGGTAAACAAATTACAGCAGTGCAATTGGTAGGAACTGAGCAAGGCATACACTGCAATTACATCTATGACTAGAATTCCACCTTTAGGTTATCATCCGAACCCCCTCCAGTATTAAGTTGCAAGCAACAGACAACTACTTTAATCAAAGTGTGTAAGGTAAACAGTCCACATGTTCCATGAACAAGAGACCGTTGTTTTATCCCTGGTAGCAACAACACATCTACAACCAAAGAGATTTATGTCACTTCCCTTGGAAACTAGAGGCATGAACCCACTATCGAGCATAAATACCCCCTCTTGGAGTCACTAGCAACTACTTGGCCAAGATAGCTACTAACAACGGAACCTTCTAGAAGCTTTGTGTTTTAGCTTCTCTTCCTTAATCTTGACAAGAGCATCTGTAATGTGTTTGGTGAAAGCAATATGCATATCACTAGCATCAGGACTTCTAGCAAGCTTTTGTAGGAACATAATCACTTCAGAAATATTGCAACCATCAATATCAAAGTCAAACTTAGCATCACTAGTAGTAGGCTCAATAGGCTTAGGCATAGTAGGAGGAGGAATAGGGACTACTTGTGGTTTAGTGGTGATGGTGCACACACTATTGTTTCTATCAATTTTAGCTTCCCTTTCCCACCTAGCATGAAGTTGAGCTAACAACGTAACATTTTCATCAATAGTAACTTGTATGGCATGAGCAGTAGCAAAGGTATTTTCCATAGTTTCAGGTTTAGCAGCCATTTTATTAATCAAGAAGGACTGAGCTTCAGACAAAGAGGATATATTCTTCTCAACAGTTAAAAGTTTTTCCTCTACAGTTTTGTTGAAAGTAGTTTGTTTACTAATAAAGTATTTGAGCATGACTTCAAGTTCAGAGGGGGCACTTCTAGCATTGTTGTAAGAGCTTTCATAGGAATTGCCATTATTAGGAGAATAAGGCCTATAATTGTTGTTACCACCAAAATTATTCCTATAGGCATTGTTGTTGAAATTGTTGTTTCTAATGAAGTTCACATCAACTTGCTCTTCTTGAGCAACCAAAGAGGCTAAGGGAACACTATTAGGATCTAGAGGAGCTTTCCCATTAACAACTATAGCCATAATAACATCAATCTTATCACTCAAAGAGGAAGTTTCCTCAATGGAATTTACCTTCTTACCATGTGGAGCTCTCTCAACATGCCATTCAGAGTAGTTAACCATCATATTATCAAGGAGCCTTGTTGAAGCACCCAAAGTGAGGCCCATGAAGGTACCTCCAGCAGCTGAATCCAACAGATTTCTTGAGGAGAAGTTGAAACCTTCATAAAAAGTCTGGATAATCATCCAAGCAGTGAGTCCATGAGTGGGACAATTCTTAACCAAAGATTTCATTCTTTCCCAAGCAGGAGCAACATGTTCACTATCAAGTTGTTTAAATTTCATAATATCACTTCTCATAGATATAATATTAGCAGGAGGATAATACTTTCCAATAAAAGCATCTTTGCACTTAGTCCAAGAATCAATACTATTTTTAGGCAAGGAAAGCAACCATTCTTTAGCTTTTCCTCTCAAGGAGAAAGGAAAAAATCTTGAGCTTAATAATATCTCCATCTACATCCTTATACTTTTGCATCTCACAAAGTTCAATAAAGCTAATGAGATGGGCAGCAGGATCATCAAAACCAGCACCAAAAAATTGCTCTCCCATCACAAGATTCAACAAAGCAGGCTTAATTTCATAAAAGGTAGCATCAGGAGCAGGTGGAACAATAGGTGCGCTAAAGAAACCATTGTTGTTGGTGCTAGTGAAGTCACACAACTTGGTTTCTCAGCAGAGTTCATTTTGGCAAAGGTGGGCAAGCCAAAAACAGCATCAGCAGCTAGAGCAGGAACTAATTTTTTTTTGTGTTTTTGAATAAAGCAAGCAAACCAAACTAGACTAATTTTTTTGTTTTTTAAAGAGGCAAACAAAACCAAGCAAAAGAAACAAAGCAAACTAAAAACAAAATAAAGAGAAAGGAAGTGAAGGACTCCCCTTGTGAAGACATCCTCGGCCTCCTCGGCAATGGCGCCAGAAAAGCTTAATGGCTTGCACAGCTTATGTGAGACTGTTGGGAACCCTAAGAGCAGGGTGTGAAGCAGCACAACAGCAAGTTTTTTCCGTCAGTAAGAAACCGAGGTTATCGAACCAGTAGGAGGAAGGAAACGTCACACAGGTGTTGTAAGCAACGTGGAGACCTACACAACACAAACTTAAGACTTTGCCCCGACGAATCAGTGAGGTTGTCAATCTCACCGGTTTGCTGTAACAAAGGATTAAACGTATGGTGTGGAAGGTAATGGTTTGCAGCAAGTAAACAAGTAACAGTGGAAGAAGTATCAATGGTAAAGATTGGACCGGGGTCCATAGTTCACTAGAGGTGCTCTCCTTAGATAAACAACATGGCATGAAGGGTAAACAAATTACAGCAGGGCAATTGACAGGAACTGAGGAAGGCATAACAATGCAATTACTAGTCAGAAAGATCCTATGAGATTCGATTGGGCAATACAACAAGATACATAGACCGCCATCCAGCTGCATCTATGACTAGAAGTCCACCTTCAGGTTATCATCCGAACCTCCTCCAGTATTAGGTTGCAAGCAATAGACAACTGCTTTAAGCAAAGTGTGTAAGGTAAATAGTCCACATGTTCGATGAACAAGAGACCGTTGTTTTCTCCCTAGTGGCAACAACACATCTACAACCGAAGAGATTTCTGTCACTTCCCTTGGAAACTAGAGGCATGAACCACTATTGAGCATAAATACCCCCTCTTGGATTCACTAGCAACTACTTGGCCAAGATAGCTACTAACAACGGAGAGCATGCAAGATCACAAACAACACATACATGATAGAATCATAAAGACAAAACCATTAATCAAACCAACATAAAAATCTCAATATCCATCGGATCCCCGCAAACACAACATGCATGATTAGAAATAGATTAGATCTTGATCATGAATGGAGCTCACAAGATCTATACATGAAAGCACAAAGGAGGAGATACAACCATCTAGATACTACATGGACCCATAGTCCAAGGTGGAACTACTCACGCATCATACCGGAGAGAAGGCCTCCGGGATGATCTCCCCTCCGGCAGGGTGCCGGGAAGAACTTCAGATCCCCCCGATCTAGGGACGATGGTGGCGGCGGCTACAGAAGGTTTCGTGGAGATTTGATCGGGTGCTTAGGGTTTCTGCATCAGGGGCTTCTTATAGGCGAAGGGGAAGGCCGAGGCGGCGGCCAGAGGGGGCAAACCCTACCCAGGCGCGGGTAGGGCCCACCCGTGCCTAGGGGGGTTTAGCTGCCCTGGCACGCCTCCTCGTCTCCTCTCTGTACTTCTTGTTTCCCACGGAAAGTAATTGACTTTGACGTTTGTCCCGTCCAATTCCGAGAATATTTCTTTACTAACTTTTCTAAAAGCAAAAACAACAGAAAACAGGCATCTGGCACTGTTGCAACTTGTTAGTAGGTTAGTACCAGAAAACATGTAAAAAATACCTCAAAGTGTGGACAAGTAAAGCAAAGTAGATACTAAACAAGCATGGAGCATCAAAAATTATAGATACGTTTCCAACGTATCAAGGAGCGGCGGCTGAAGCACATGCGGGCCTGGGCGGCCACACCGCCTTCGTCGTCGGAGTCTTTCGGGGTTCCCCTGCTCATGCGCCTTCACCCATAGCCTCGTGCCCTGGCCCCGCCCCCGGGGTTCTATGCGCCCTAACCGCACGCGCCTCCGCCTCCCGCCAACAGCGGCGACAATGGTGGTGGCCGACATCATCGTCGTCGCAACGGTGGCAACGCCATCCCTCCTCGGCCTCGACCATATCAGCAGGCCGCCCCGCCACTGCCGTGGATCACGGGTCACAACCCCTGGACCGGGGTCGTCCACGCCTATATGATGCCCGTGCCACGAGCCCCTCACCCGAGCATCTTGGGGCCGCGCCCGGCCACCCACCAAGCGTTCTTCGCGTCGCTTCAGCACACCACCGTGCCTGTCTACACCACGCCTCCGACTCCCACCAGCTACTACCCCGCGCCCCCGTCGTCGGTCCCGTGGGACCCGCTCCCCCGTCGCCAGTCCCGTGGGACTCCACGCTGCTAACCGCTCTCTAGACCGCTCCCACCGCGGGCTCGTATGGCAGTGGTGGCGGTTGGTTCATGGACACCGACGCCTCCGCACACATGGCCTCTCACCCCGGTAACCTCTCCACTTCTACTCCCACTTCTACTTCTTCTCGCATAATCGTTCGCAACGTTTGATACGTCGTAAACGTATCTATAATTTTTGATGCTCCATGCTTGTTTTTGTATCAACTTTCTTATGTTTTGTCTATACTTTGAGGCATTTTTATACATTTTCTGGAACTAACCTATTAACAAGATGTCGCAGTGTCAGTTGCTTATTTTTTGCTGTTTTTGGTTTCATAAAAGCTAGTAAAGAAATATTCTCGGAATTGGACGGAACAAAAGCCAAAGTCAATATTTTACCAAACACGACACAGAGACCGAAGGGGGGGACGAAGAGGCCTTCTTCATCACCATGCCAGCCTCCGGAGTGATGCGTGAGTAGTTCACCCTTGGACTATGGGTCCATACAATAGCTAGATGGTTGTTTATCCTTTTTTGTGCTGTGTTTAGATCTTATGAGCTTCGTTCATGATCAAGATCATCTATTTATAATTATACATGTTGTGTTTGCGAGGATCCGATGGATATTGAGATACTATGTCAGATTGATTATTGATTCTATCATGTCTATGTTATTTGTGATCTTGCATGCTCTTTGTTGTTAGTAGATACTTTGGACAAGTAGATGCTTGTAACTCCAAGAGGGAGTATTTATGATCGATAGTGGGTTCATGCCTCTAGTAATCTGGGAGAGTGACATAAACTTCTAAGGTTGTAGATGTGTTGTTGCTACTAGGGAGAAAACAACAATCCTTTGTCCAAGGGCAATTGTATTGTTTACTTTACACACTTTGCTTAATGCAATTATCTGTTGTTTGCAACTTAATACTGGAAGGGGTTCGGATGATAACCTGAAGGTGTATTATTAGTCATAGATGCAGTTGGATTACGGTCTATGTATTATGTTGTAATGCCCAAACGAATCTCATAGTAATCAAGATGTCTAGTATATGCATTGTTATGCTTTCTCAATCTGTCAATTGCCCTGCTGTAATTTATTCACCCAACGTGCAATCTATCTTAAGGAGAACACCTCTAGTGAACTGTGGACCCCAGTCCATTCTTTATCATTGATATACCATTTACTGTTTACCGTTTACTGCTTACAAATTACTACAAGCAATCACTATCTTCCACACTATATGTTTAATCCTTTGTTTTCAACAAACCGGTGAGGTTGACAACTTCACTGTAAGTTGGGGCAAAGTATTGAGTTTGTGTTGTGCAGGTTCCAAGTTGTTAGCAACACCTTGAAGTTGTTTTCTTACTCCTACTGGTTAAATAACCTTTATTTCATAACTGAGGGAAACTTGCTGCTGTGCTCATCATACCTTCTTCTTGGGGTTCCCAACTACCTCTACATATTTGAGCCATCAACGGTCATGCTCTTCCCATTACTCACACCGTCTCTGCCTCCTTTCCCTCCACCTCCACCCCTCTCTCCCTCAATAATGTTGTCGTTTCTCCTAATTTGATCCAAAACCTTATTTCCGTTCGTTCTCTCACTCGTGATAATTTTGTGACTGTGGAATTTGACGCTTCTGGTTTTTCTGTTAAGGATGGTCGTACCCGGATGCTTCTCCACCGATGTGATAGCCCTGGCGATTTGTACCATGTTCGATCGTCCTCCCCCGCCACCAGTAGCCATCTCGCCCTCTCCGCCGGTGTCGACCTTTGGCATGCCCGCCTCGGCCATCCTAGCTCCACCGCCCTTCGTCAAATAATGCGAGGATTATATTTTTCTTGTAATAAAACGGATGCTCATTTTGTGAAGCATGTCATCTAGGAAAACATGTTCTTCTTTCGTTTAGTTCTTCATCCACAGTTGCGTCTTTTCCGTTTTAACTTATTCATAGTGATGTTTGGACCTCGCCTGTTCCGAGTAATTCTAGCTATACTTACTATCTTGTGATTTTGGATGATTACTCGCACTTTGTGTGGACTTTTCCTTTCCTCCATAAATCCGACGTCACCGCCACCCTCGCCTCCTTCTTTGCCTACGTCCCCACCCAATTCGTTCGCCCCATCCACGCCTTACAAACCGACAACGACAAAGAGTTCGGCAACATCACCATCCGCACCCTGCTCGCTACTCATGGCACTATCTTCCGTCTCACGTGCCCATACACTTCTAAAAAAAACGGTCGTGCTGAACGCATCCTTCGTACTCTCAACGACTACGTCTGTACCCTTTTGTTCCACGCGTACATGCCACCATGGTTTCTGGTTGGATGCCCTCGCCACGGCTACTCTTCTGGTCAACATCCGCCCCTACCGTTCTCGCTGGCAATACACGCCGCACCATCTCCTCTTTGGTGTGCCCCCGCCTACGATGATCTTCGCGTCTTCGGCTGCAGCTGCTACCCTAGCACCGCCGCCACCGCTGTGCACAAGCTTGCGCCGCGCTCTCTCCCTTGCGTGTTTCTCGGCTACCCAGCCAACACCAAGGGCTATCACTGCTACGGCCATGTCTCTCATTGCGTCATCTCCTCACGGCACGTTTACTTTGACGAGTTGGTATTTCCGTTTTAGCAGGGACTTTTGACGACACCCACGGCACCCGCTGCTTCCTTGAGGCTGGTCCTGCTCGCCGACGAGTGACCGCGGCGGCCCCGTCTGCGCCCGCCTCGCCTGGTCCCTCGGTGCACGGGCCCGTGTCGCCGCCCGGGTTTTTCCATCCGCCGAGGCTCCGTCTCCGCCCAGGCTGGTGACTCCGCCTGCGCCAGCGACACCGCCCATGTCGCCCTTGTCGTCCTTGTCGTCCTCGTCCAGCTCGGCACCCTCCTCGCCGACCCCGTCTTCACCGGATTCATTGCCTGCTTTGGCTGCGAATGATGTGCCTGCCCCGCCCGCTCCGCCTGCGGGTGTCATCACTCGTGCGTGTGCGGGTGTTTGCCGGCCGTTCACCCGATACTCCGCCGATCAATACCTATGCACCGCCTCTACGTCCACGATCTCGTTGGTGCCTACCTCTGCCCGGGCCGCCTTGCACGACCCGCAGTGGCACGCCACGATGCAAGAGGAGTTCGATGCGCTGCAGCGCAACCAGACATGGGATCTGGTCCCTCGTCACCCTCGCGCCAACGTCATCACCGGCAAGTGGGTCTTCAAGCACAAGCTGGGTCTTGACGACACTCTGGAGCGCTATAAGGCATGTTGGTTGGTTCATGGTTTTCGCCAACACGCCGGCGTCGACTTCACGGATACATTTGCCCTGGTTGTCAAGCCGGGCACGATCCACACCGTCCTGCACCTCGCATCAGATGGATGTCTCCAACTCCTTCCTCCACGGCCATCTCTCCGAGAAGGTGTACTGTCAGCAGCCCATTGGTTTCGTTGATGCCGAGCATCCGGACCATGTGTGTCTGCTTTCTCGGTCCTTGTATGGACTGAAGCAGGCCCCGCGTGCCTGGTGCCAGTGCATCGCCGCGTTTCTGCATCATCTCGGGTTCTGCTCTATGCGCTCCGACGCGTCATTGTTCTTCTATCGCCAAGGCAGTGACACCGCCTATCTGCTGCTATATGTCGACGACATCATATTGATGACATGCACTGCTGGTCTCCTTCGACATCTTACTGGCCGTCTTCGCGCTGAGTTTGCACTAAAGGACCTTGGCCCGCTGCACTACTTCCTTGGCATCGAGGTTGTCCGGGGCGCGGATGGGTTCTTTCTTCATCAGCGAAAGTATGCCCATGAGCTCCTCGAGCGCGCTGGGATGCTTAACTGCAACCCCGCACCTACTCCAGTCGACATGAAGGCCAAGCTTTTGGCCAGTGATGGGTGGCTGGCCTCTGACGTGTCGTTCTACCTCTCCATCGTCGGCGCTCTACAGTATTTGACGTTGACACGTCCGGAGTTGCAGTATGCCGTGCATCAGGTGTGCTTGCACATGCATGCCTCTCGGATGCTCACTAGACAACAGTGAAGCGGATACTTCGCTAAATCTGCGGCACTATGGATCTATGGATCTCGGCACGCGCTTCCGTCGGCAGACATCGCCGCATACGCCGCCGCCACGCTGACGCTGGACTGGGCTGGCTGCCACGACCTCGGCCACCTCAACTCTGCGTCTACCTCGGCTCATCTCTTGTCTCTTGGTCTTCCAAGCGACAACCCACCGTCTCTCGCTCGAGTATCGAGGCTGAGTATCGGGCCGTGGCTAACGTCGTGGCCGAGTGTATATGGCTTCATCGGCTTCTCTCCGAGCTCTCTTGTCCTGTCGACAAGGCCACAATGGTGTTCTGTGATAATGTTTCGGTTGTCTACCTCTCCGCCAACCCCGTTCATCATCTCCGCACCAAGCACATCGAGCTGGATCCATTTCGTTGGAGGAGTTACGTGGCGATGCGTTCGAGTTCTTGGTGCCGAACCTCAGCGGTTTGACGATATCATCGAAGGATTTCGCTTAGTTTATGTGTCGGTGCCGAGTTTAATTCTGTCGGGTGTTGAGATCGATATGGAGGTGTTTGATACTCTATAGGTCTCCTTGTACCCTAGGAATTGTACATATATATGAGATAGCCGCCCTATTGTCTATATATATGAGATAGCCGGTCCTATTAGAGCTGTGCATCCTCCCATAATTATTCTACAATCTTTGTCAACTAGATCCCAAAAAATGCCTTCTGACAACACAAAATGGTTGTTCCACGGGGAAATAGTTCCCTTTTAAAATCTTTGGCCTGTGATGACCTAAGAGCTGTACAAACTGTACCTGTAACCAAGCAGTCTACACCAACTTCGGGGTTGCAGCTATACTCCAAAGATCTTCAAATCTAAAATCTTGTCCATTTAGTCCAGCAGTTAGACTAGACTAGATGGTGACTCACCTGCTGCAATTAGGCATGTTGCATTGTAACAGAAGAAAGGCTAAACCCTTGCATCCTTTACAATGATTGATTGATTGATGAAATAGAGCAGCTAGGCTGCGCCGCTGGACTGAATCAAGTTGGCGCCGTGCATGATCCCAATCAAGCAGTCGGGTGCTGCTTGATCTGAACAGATCGCAGATATCGTACGCACTTGCCCTGTAGATTTGTTTGTTGGCTCCATTTTAATCGCTGCTCCTCAACTTGCATACATTTCCAAGTGCCGAGTTTAGGGAGTCTTGACCTTGACTGGGCGTCTGGGGTGTGCTTTGTGTGAGCTGGTTGCAGATTAGTGTGCAATGATCCCCAACCAAGATGCATGTCCGTATGTCAGGATTGGCGGTTTAATCAAGTCGGCCAAGTTGGTTGGACTGTATACAGCTGATGTCGTGCTCGGTGTGCACATTTGTTTATACTGGAGATGCTGCTGTATGTATGTATGTAGACGTTGTTAATCTATGTCTTGTGTTGGACCACTTTCACCACTGGCTCACTGATATAGTGATGCCAACATGCTTATTCTTTAAGCTAGTGCTTAACAGCTTTTGCTTTAATAAATATCTATTCACGAGTAGGCAACTTTGCAACATACCCGAAGGATGTTTTACCTCCTACTGCATTTTCCTTAGATCTAGTACTTCTTGGTTTCTGCCTTTTCCGGTCGTTATTAGAAAGCTTGAAAGTTTCCTTCACTTCGTGCCGGCCAGTTCAAGCTGGTGTGCTAATCATCAGTGTAAATTTGCCCAGTCAGAAACAGATGGGATCACGTTGTGGAGAGTCAAAGGCGGGCAAGCATTATTCCCTGATGGCGCCAGATGCAGGATAAAACAAGGACGTTCCGGCACACTTGCCATACAGCACCTTGCCATTTCTTTAAGGACGGCGCCGCTCCGTTCGAGATCGGACAGTTCACCGCCGCGCCAGGGCCAGGTCGCCAGGCGTTATATATGTCTCTGGATCTAAACAGATCCATCATCACAAGCCCGCATTGGCCGTGTCTCGTCTCGATCCACACCCACACAGCAGCAGCCCGTCTCCTCTCCCCTGATCGTTTCCCTGCACTCATTCCCCCATGGCCAGCCTGGTGCACCAGACGGCGCCGGCGATGGCGTGCAGCGACGACGAGTTCATGCCGCAGAGCTTCGGCTGCTTCGGGCGGTCGCTCTCGAGGGCGTCGTCCAGCCGGAGGCTGGAGTACAGGACGCTGAGCGGCGAGGCCGGCGCCGACGAGACGAGGCGCGTCGCGCAGGAGCGGTCGGCCAGGGCGAAGCTGCGGTGGAAGGCGGTGGCGCAGGAGATCATCATGGCGAGGAGGAGGGGCGGCGGCGGAGCGTCCGGGGCACGGAGGAGGAAGGCCGCGGGGCAGACGGCCTTCAGCTACGACTCCAAGAGCTACGCGCTCAACTTCGACCAAGGCGCCGCCGAGTAGCCAGCGACCGGTACCGAGCGAGATCGATGCCGAGATGCAGCCAGCGCCTGGACAGCGCGCGCGCGGCTGCGGCTGCGGCGAACGGCTGTCGCGCCCAGCCGGCTGGCACCGATGCGGCGATGCCGGCGTCGAGGGAGTGAAGAATGGAGCGGCAGTGGGCTTGGGGACGGTGTGTTGAGGTCAGGTCACTCTTGGGGCGGGATCTTGCCTCCTGGTTCCGTGTTCATTCTTTGGTTGATTATTACTGTTGACTGCTGTTGAGATGGTACGTGCATGCAACCGCGATGTAATAACGTATAGATTCACTACGTCTTCTCGGCTTGCACTGGTTGTTTCACCAGTAAACTCTCCTGGTCAGCTTCCAGCTTGAGATATTTTTCGTTTTTGTTTGGTAATAAAAACGCATGCAACCGCTGTATTCATGTGCAAAAACTCTGTTGACCGGTCAAAAAAGACCGCTCCGTTCCATCTTGCAAGATGCACACAGAAAGATAGTAGTCGTCACATGGTTCACCGTGACATTATCATGTGCCACGGAACAGGCACGCATCTCAAGGTGTGTGGCCTGCGTATAAACTAATCCTGACTGTGCAGCACCACCTGCTAAGTTCATCATAATCCACTGCAGAAAATAGTTTAGAACGGTGTTAGCATAGTCTGGCTGGGTTATGTGTTTGCAAGCTACTAGAAATTCTTGCTTTAATGGGGGCAAGCTAACCTCCGACGGCGACGGCGAGAAAATTCAGAGTTCGGCCGGGAGAGAATATTTGGACAAAATTGACCTAAAGTCAGAAAGAAATTTGAAAGAAATTTAGGAACTAAACTCATGACAAAATTATTTTACTAGATCTAACCTTTTTTACGGCACATGGCGTTGCACAATACAGTGCAGTGTCGTCGGACATGGCGTTGCATTTAAAAAGTGGGCGCCATCAGTTATTGTGCAACGCCGTAGATCATATGTTGCATTATAGAGTGCAGCGCCCACTCTATATGACGCCGCAAAAAGGTTAGATCTGATGAAATACTTTTGTCACAAGTTTATATTGTAAATTTCTTTTAAGTTTGGGTCAATCATACTATATATTAAAGTTGGTGGGATTACTGGCATCTCCTCACTCGGTAACAGTAATACGGGCATGAACAGTGCAGTTTGCTTCTATACGAACAGTTCACGTGTATATGAACAGTGCCATATAGTGTATATGCCGTTAGATTTTGATCCAGCGGTAAAAAAGATGAACTATTTGCTACAACACACGGCGTGGTAATTTTTGCCACCCCATGTTAATTCTTCGGCACACTTCCCGTCGTTATTTTCTGACAGCGGTTAGTTTATGTACGGTAATATTTTTCCAGCTCATTTTTTAACTACTCGACGGTAATTTTTAGGCACACCTTTTCATTGTAATTTTCCCCGTTAGTTAGCCTAAGTTTACGATAGTATTTTTATATTAATTTTTCAACTTCCCAACGCTTAATTTTTAGACATAACTTTCCACCTTCAGTTTGCAACGATAGTTATCCTACGCTTACGATAATATTTCTTAGCTCCATTTTTTGATTATTTGATGGTAATTTCCCAACAAAACTTGCTGGACATCAATTTCTGATGGTAACTTTACGATGTATTTCTTTTAGAATTATTTCCTATCCCCACACTTTTCCATCTGTGATTTTTATACGGTAATTACCCTTCGATAATTTTCTTTGGGTGAGTAATTTACTGGCTGTAATTCACAATCCGTAATTCAATTTTGTTATATTTCGTCAACAATTGCACCATCCGCTGCCTCTTTTATATGCAATAGTACTACCGTTGTCTTCTGTCATAACTTCGAACAAAAATAATCTCTAGCAACAAATTTAAACGATTAATTGACGATATTTTCCCTCGCAGGCGCGGCGTCACGCCTGTGCCATATTCCCTAGTAACTATATATAATGGCGCGTGGCTTTGCCGGTCCGTCCTTGCCCTGGCTACTGTTCATAGGATAGTAACACGTCATGAACAATAACATCTCAAAAATATGAAACAATGATCATCAAACTCTAATTACTAAAATTAGGGTTAAAAAACTTTGATTAAATAAAAACCAAATGAATACATGTGTGTATGTGATAATTTGATAAATGCATGAATGGACTTGTGTGATCCAACTAAATAGTAAGAAATGGTTCAAATATGAAATTAACATCATCTAAAACATTTCCAAGCAGAAACAAATCAAGAAAAAATAAAAAACAAAACAAATAAAGCAAATGGTCATTTTTGCCAATTTTGCTCACTAGGTCACTTTGAGTGTTTCTAGTCCAAGATTTCAAACATAAACTTTTCCAATTCTTTTCATCCCTTGCTAGACCAAGTAAAAGTGAATCAAAGCCCACCTTTCAAACTTGCAGAAACATTTGGAAACCCCATTCAATTGACAATTTAAAATTGAATCTTTAACATATATGAAGATCACACCTTTTCAAAACCCAACCAAACTAGTGACCCTTGACCAATCCAACTAACCAGATACTCCCTAGTATGTGCCTAGCAAATCCACCAAGTTTGAATTCAAAATTTAAATTTGAATTTCTTTCGGCCATTTCATCACACCTTGTCAGCAGCAAACAAACAAACACAAAACACTATAGTGAGCAGTGATCAGTGCCTAACTTGCTCCCTCTATAGCTCACTCTACACTCTCAGTAGATGATCAAAGTAATCTAACTAGCTTTAGCACCACTGTGAGCAAGCCTAGCCATTGATGGTGAGCATGCCGAGAGCACCATTGTCACCATTGTGAGCAAGAACTAGCCTCGCCAACCTTGTCTGGGATACGCAGCACCTTCCATCGCCACTCCCTGTCCAAGCCCCGAGCGCAGCCAGCCACTAGACCACCCGCCAAGCACGCGCCTAGTCTCTCTGCGTGCGAGCCGAGAGCGCGCCAGTGCGCCACACGCGACACCAGCCCACAGACCGTGCACCTCCCTCGCCGCTTGCAGACATGATCGCCAGCACCCCTGCACCCCGCCAGACAACGTCGTTCGCCGCCGCGCGGACCACGCACGATGTGCACCATTAAAATTGCCGCCGGACCCGCCCAGAGCACCGCGACGTTCCGACCATCTCGCACTGCCCCACGCCGCAAGACCACGCCGTTGAGCTTTGCCAGGGAGCACAACACCGCCCCTATCGCCGCCCATGCCAGTAGCCCTCTGTGCCGTCGACACTGACGAGCTCCACCCACGCCATTCGGTCCCCTTCGACCACTATAAAAGGAGGCCTCCCCCGCTCGTTTTCTTCACACCAGTTCACTCCCCACCTCTCACTGATCACACCCATTCACTCCCGGAGCAAGGCGAGCACCAGGTGGCCGGAATTTCACTGGAGTTCGCTGCTACAGAGGAGGAGAGGCGCCGTCGATTGGAGCCGCCCCAGGAGAAGCTGCCAGTACTAGGAGAATCGCCGTTGTCGACTTCGTCGTTCGCCCCCGTCGCCGACCATTGCCTGAGCCTCGGTGAGCCTCCCACGACCCCCACCGGCCGTGCTAGGGTTCTGTCTTGTCGACGCTGTCCGACGTGGACGATGAACCAGAGCCGTTCGATTAGAGTTAGATCCTACGATCCTAATCGCCCCATACCGCTTCGCCTCTCGTTGTCCCACTGACGAGTGGGGTCGCTCACTTAACCAGCCTGTGCGCGCACTGTGCGTAGTGGGCCGTACCAGTTAAACATCCCACGCAACCCACTAATTCAAATTTATATTTATTCATTTAATTTTAAACCCAGTTCTGTACCTAGATTCAAAAATCAACCCAACTCGATTCACTGAACCAAAATGCATGAAACCAATTTTATTAGAAAGATACTGGAATGCTTAATCCAAGCCCATTGGATTCAAACCAGTTAGATTTGTAGATCACCCATGGTAAAAATAACAAGGCAGAAGCTTTTCTGCATTCAAATATTTTTCAAAATTCAACCATAAGAGATTTTGAGTTGATTTCAACTCTCAAAAATCATATTTAACCATACCTTTCAGAATATATAAAAATATATATGTTTACTTACAGAAATAATGATCAAGTAATAAAAGAATGTCACATAGGCATTTCTAGTCACTTTAATTAATTAAAATAAAAAAGGTTAAACCTTATTAAATTGTGACACCACTTTAAATCAAATTATGTGATGACATGTGTCAACAACATCCCATGTTTGAGTTGGAGAATATCCTTTTTTTTTTTGACTTTCAAATATAATTTTCTTCCTCTCTTCCAACTAAGGACCTAAGTGACATGATGCATGATGCAACCATTACTTGTGTCATGACATCCATGTACCCTTGTGTTTGATGTCAAGAATCCTTAGGTGATGGTGATTAGCATGATCTTATAGCAAGTGAACTATTTGGATCATATATTAACCAACAAGCTAGTTTAACAAGAGGCTTTACTAGGGACTCTTTTATGTTTACAAATCACACAAGTATTAATGTTTCCGGTTAATACAATTATAGCATGGTATGTAAACATTTATCATAAGCATGAAGATATGATAATAACATCTTTATTATTGCCTCTTGGACATATCTCCAACACTCCAAAGGTGCGTCACCATCGGTGACGGCAAAACCATCCTCCAAGACGTCCACGAGGGCATCTGCGGCCATCACGCGGGCAACCGTGCCCTCGTCGCCAAAGCTCTACGAGCTGGGTTCTACTGGCCAACGGCCATGAACGATGACAAGGACATCGTCCGAAGGTGCAATGGTCGCCAGAGGTTTGCAGATAAACCACACGCACCAGGATCGGAGCTCAAGCCCATACCACTGGCCTGGCACTTTGCCCAATAGGGCCTCGACATGATCGGCAAACTGCCTAAGTCCTCGAAAGGAGGCCACGTCTACCTCCTGGTCGCAGTCGACAAGTTCACCAAATGGATCGAAGCCATGCCCGTTACCAACCAAAAGGGTAAAACGGCCGTGAAGTTCTTCGAATCCATAGTCTACAGGTTCGGCGTGCCGCACAACATCATCACGGACAACGGGTCGAACTTCATCTCCAAAGAATTTCAGGACTTCTGCGAAGGCCTCGGGATCAACATATCATATGCCTCCGTGGCACACCCGCAAACCAACGGTCAGGTTGAAAAGGCCAACGGCCTCGTAGGAGGCGGCATCAAGAAACGCCTACTTAGCCCACTCGAACAGCTTGCGGGAAACTAGGCAGAAGAGCTACTCTCCGTCCTCTGGAGCTTGCGCATAATGCCAAACATCTCAACTGGCTACACGCCCTTCTTCATGGTGCACAAATCCAAAGTCGTGTTGCCTGCGGAAGTACGCCATAAGGCCCCACGGGTCGTCGCCTACAGCGAAGCCGAATCGACGGCAGCACTCGAAGACACCGTCGACACACTCGACGAGGCACGCGACATCGTCGCGGCTCGCTCGGCGGTCTACCAGCAGAGCCTCCGCAACTATCACAGCCGTCGGATGCGCCCAAGGTCCTTCGTCGAAGGATACCTCGCCTTACGACTCAAGCAAGAGCGGCCGAAAAAGCTCGAGTCACCTTGGGAAGGACCATACGTTGTCACCGAAGTCATCCCAGGTGGAGCCTACCGCCTCAAGCACATGGAGTCTGGAGTCGCATACTCCAATCCATGGAACGTCGCACAATTGCGACGCTTCTACCCCTAGCTACACCCTTTTTACTTTCAATAAGGCTACTCAGCCGAACAATGTACCTCCTCATTACGATATGAATAAAGCTAAGTTTCTCTCTACTTAGAGCTGATTTCCATTTTAACTCGCACTCGAAACACTCGGGGGCTGCGCTCTCTTCGAGTAACCTAATGTGCCATCGGCTCCACGCACTCGAGCACCTCATACGCGACAGCCCGAGTAGCTGATTCTGCCTGATCGTCGAATCCTTGAACTCCGAGTGCCTCGGCAAGGTACTGAGACTAAGGGTAATCAGGCTAACGAAAAGGCCTAGCATACAGTGCAAAAGTGTCGACTCGATCGGCACCAAAATTTTACCTTATAGGCTGACAAACAACTATTCTTTACAAGCTACAAGTATTTCACAATTCTTCATGTTTTTGCAGCCTACAAAGACGCAACGCTAGCCATGCACCCGACAGATGCGATGCTGGCCACGCACCCGACAGAAGAAACGACGTCTACTTCATCCAGAACATCGAGTCCTTTCGGCTAAACATCGCACGACTCCGCAACGTTGACTCCTGGCTCCTTATGCGTGAGACGCTGACTCGATGCACTTTCAGGTCAGTGGTTTCTCCTTACTTGAGTCTCCACTCGAGTCTGCGACTCGACTAGACACTCGGGGGCTATTCCTATCAGGAGCGCTGGTCGTGCACCCGATGTACTTCCAAGTCAGTGATACGCCCATGAGATTGCCAACTACAACTATACGATACAAGGCTCGAGTCTCTGCGCGAGTCTACGACTCCGCCAGACACTCGAGGGCTACTCCCAATTGGAGCGTTGGTCGCACACACAGAAGATCTTCGAGTGGCACACTTCGATTCCTCACTCGAATCAACGATTTGACTGAGGACTCGGGGGACTACTCCCATAGGTCACGCATTCAAAAAAAATGAAGGGATTCAGGGCATCTACAAGGTCATCCGAAGAACTTCCGGATCTCCATATTACGCAACTGACGGCTATAAGTTCCTGCTCGAGTCTACGACTCGAACAAACACTCAGGGGCTAATCCCATAGGGAGCGCTGGTCGCGCACCCTATGAATTATTCGACTGCGATCCTTCGGATCAAAATGCAAAAACTTTTTGGCAACTTTGCCCCAACCAACGCTAAGTGAGTAACATCCTCCTTGGCCACCCGAAACATCTCTGTGGTGATAAAATTTCGGATGTTGTGTCTGCGACACAAAAATAAGACCTACATATACCATCTGATGGTCTGGTAACGCACCCGACTGCGCTCTGCTAGTAAAAATCCATGCCAACAGGCGCGATGAAAATCCCGATAGACGCGCTGGGTACGTCATTCAAAAACTACTGAGATTCGACTCCTGTAAGATCTCAATGGCCTGAGTCGAATTACGCCAGCATTTGTTCCGGGTTCGAGTCTAGAGACTCGAATCTGAAGAAGATCGTGTTGTTTTGTCCTAAGACAGTTAACTGACCTTGGTCCGTCAGGAGAGTCTGGCACACGCATCAACAATCCCTACACACTAAAATCATTCTTTTCCTGATGAATAGAAACAACTGCACCCGAAATATTGAAGAGTCCTCAGCCGAATCTACGATTCGACTGAATACTCGGGGGCTACTGACATGGTTATACCCTGCGGGTACACAACATTAGCATACCTGGTCCAACCCAAGAAAGGCCCACAAGAATATACGCGGCCCGTGAAGATTTTCGGGTGGCCCATGCCCATGACATCTTCGGATCCTTGGAGAGCAAGACTAGAACATATAGAATATTCAAAGGGGAAAAACCCTAAGCTTGTAACCAACTTGATCTGTGTTCGAGACCTGCCTAACTCTATATAAAAGCTAGGAGGGCACGACGAGGAGGACCAATCTTTTCCATCGCATACACACCTCCACGCCAGATTGCATCTGCGCACCCCTGTAACCTTCGGTTCCGCCATAATCAAGAGCAGACAAGCAGGAGTAGGGTTTTCCCTCCGGGGCCTGAACCTGGGTAAATCTCGTGTCCCCTAGTTGCTTGTTTGTTAACCGTTTCGCGATCTCCAGCACTCCCATCTTCTCCAAAACCCAAGCTCATAACAATGGGCATTGACGAGTCGAAACCTCGTCACCATGCGATTAGGTCTTCCTCGCCTCCTGCCGACGCTGCCGCCGATCTGCCCCGCCTCTGTGGCCTTCGGGCCATGGAGGTGCGGTGAATCACGACCCTCGGTGGCGGGAGGGCTCCGTTCTCAGTTTTAGGGTCAAGTTCTGTAGGGGCGGCGCTCAAGTGGTGGTGGCGGCGCCTCGTGCAATAAGGTCTCCTCGGCTTCAACCCCATCCCGACGGCAACGTTGAGAAGTTTGTGGGAGTGGTGTGGTCTTCGAGAATTTCATATGGCTGGGCGGATCTTCGGATCATCAAGAACTTCATTGACAGTTTATCCTTCTTCTTTGTCTCTGGGCCAGATGTGGTCTTCTTGACCCGTTTGGCGACTTTCCGTTCGCAACCAACAACGTCAGGCCGACTCAGGAAGGAGCGGCATCAGCCACGTATCGTCGACACGGTCTAGAGATTAAAGATGAAGGGCTTCTCAAGGATCTCTCTATAATTTTCGTTTTTCTTGTGGTGATTTGTACTGGTCCTTGTTTCTTTTAATGCCCATGTCCTATTCGCAAAAAAAAATCACCCTATTATACTTGCTCAGCTGCTCAACCGTGGGAAAAAAAACGCACAGAGCGAGGCAATTCAACTTTTTTTTTTGAACGAGAAGGGACCGGAAGGTCCCAGAGCTGGCATTAATAAATCAAAATTGATACAATACTGCGGAAAGGACCTAAAAGAAAACAAATAACAACCATGTTCTTCCAATTTACACAAGGGACCCTAGAAAGATTCTTCAAAAGCCATCGAGTCCTTGTACAAACTCCGACCTCATGGCGATGCTATTGCCACCATCGCTGACCGTCCTCGCCATTGACAGCAAGGAAGAAGGGCCTCACGGAGGTTGAAGATGGGCGACGAAGGCGGCAGTGAAACCATAGAAGCCGGCAAAACACCCGAGCCACCCGAGCGCAAACCGGGAGGGGTCGATGGATTCTTGAGCTCCGGCGGAGGTCGTCGCGGCAAGAAAAAGCGAGGTCACCAATGCCAACTCGCACGAGGCCACCATCCAAGACTATCACCGCAGTGTGAAACCACCCTCTTCCTCGCCTCCTTGGCCGGCCAAGAGAAGGACATACGAGCCAACAGATGGATGACGGCGACGGATTTATTTGGAAGGAGGCGAGACCAGAGGAAAATTCGCCTCCACCCTGGACGCCCAAATCCTCCACGATCTACGCCGACGCCACGCCGAAGCAGAAGACCTCCAATCCCCTCTGCAACCCGCATCACTCCCTCCTCCCTCACCCTCCCCTCGCCACCACGACCGGCCGAAACGGGGGAGAAGAGAAAAAGAAGGATGCATAGCAGAGAGGAAAGACACACCATGGCACTTATTGCGGAGATCCCGGTCATGGCCAAGCTCGCCGTCTCCTCCAACCATCGGAGCAAGACAACGCTGCAGGCAACCTCCCGGATGCGCCGGTCCCGGCCAAGAAGCACCGACGCCCTACTCCATACTACCGGCATATAACCACTACACCTACCTAAACTACCGCCGCCGACGCCACCCCTCCGCCATCTCTCACCGGCGTTGCCGGCAAGAGAGGCTTCGGTTTGGCTCGGGGCCCTTCTAATGCTTTCTAGGAACTGTAGCAGGGAGAGGTGGGTGGATGAGGCACTTGCTCCTAAGTGGCTTAGGCAATTCAACTTAGGCAGCCGAGCAATAGAACGAAACGCTCCCTCAGCTTGCGAATCGACCGACCACCATAAATAGCTCGTCGGAATCCACCGCCAAAAATAGCAAAGCGATCGCACTAGCGATGCAATGCACCTGCCCGTAAAAAAGACAAAGCCCTGACTGACCCCGCGTAAGCGTAGCCATCACTCTTTCACCGATGGAGGGAGCAGCAGCACGAGCACCTCGCCCGCGTCCCACTCCCACTGGCTGCCTCCCCGCCTCCACCGCAGCCCCGCAACAGCACGCGTGCCGCTGGTGCCCCCGCGAACCGCGTCCTTCTTCCAGCGGTGGGGATCGCACCAGGAGCTCGCCGAATCTAGGGCTGCTCCGCCCCCCTGCCCCGCGCCTCCGCCTCGCGCCCTCCTCCGCGGCGGGGAGGATAGCCGGACCGCCGGCCCGAGCCCGGGACGCCCGCGTCGAATGTGCCGGCGGCCGATCGAGCGCGGAGCACGTCGGGGTCACCCTAGGCACGTGCCTTCCTCCACTCTGCTTCTCCTTTATTCAATGCGGCTGATGCTTGGTGATGGGGGAGCGTGGCCGCGTGAAATTTCAGTCGCATTTTGACGGAAATTCTAGATCGGCGGGGGGCGTGTGGCTGTTTTAGGGCCGGTTTCCGCGCTGGAAATGGTTAATTTACATGATTAGAAACCCAGACGGGGGTTGTTTGCAAGTTGCAATCATATCTAGTGGAACTGTTTTCTACTCCCTCAGTCAGAGTAAGTGACTCAACTTTGTCTAAATACGTAGTAGTATCTAGACATATTTGTGACTAGATTCATACGAGTATCTAGATAAAGTGAAGTCACTTATCTTGGGACAGAGGAGTACTCGTATTAAATTTTGACAGGGCCTACTATTGCTGCCGGTCAGCTGACTTCCAAGGAGCAGAGCTCAAGAAAGAACTGCTACTGCTTGACAGTGAATTGTTTTCTTTTGTTTGCAAGGAAATTTATGGTGCCTAACCATACTGTCTGACTCTAATCGTGCAGTAGGTGAGGACAGAGTCTTGGAGATGTCGTCCACCGTGCCCAAGTCATCAAATATCTTCTGGCATGACTGCCCAGTGGGCAAGACTGATCGGCAAAACCTGCTGAAGCAGAAAGGCTGCGTGGTTTGGATTACAGGCCTTAGCGGATCAGGTAATTGTGCATTGATTTATCTGGAACAACTGTTTTGTGCGCATAATGAAATGCTGATACATTAAAGAAGAAGAAGAGTTGGCCCAGTTAATAAGGGGAACCGGACCCAAAAACCATACAAGACACGGTTAATTAGGGAAAACCGGCAAAAACCACACAAACACCCGAATAGCAATCAAGGATTTCTGGACTTTTCATAGTTAAGCTTTTAAAATGTTTATATTTTTATTATTCAACCCATCTTAATATTAGATTTAATCTGAAAATAATGTTCAAGTCATGTAAGAGAAAATCTGTTAAATTTTCAAGAGCACTCTAAGCAGATATTATGCCATCTGTGTGACTGATGTTCATTGTGTTTCCCAGTGTTTTATCCACTCTTTACCCATTTTCTAACAATGCGGTAATCACATTCTGTTTTCTGTCACTTGAAAAGACAATTTGTGAATGACATATATCCAACATTTTAGCATTTGTTCTCAATGTGAACTCCTCTTATTTTCCTGATGCCTTACTAGTGCATTTATCTTACGTTGCCTTGTCAAGGTAAAAGTACCTTGGCTTGCACATTAGGTCGAGAGCTTCATACAAGAGGGAGGCTTGCTTATGTTCTTGATGGTGATAACTTAAGACATGGTCTTAACAAGGATCTTGGATTCGCAGCGGAAGATCGCGCTGAAAATATACGCAGAGTTGGTACGTATCTCCTCAACACAGAATCTGTATTAAATATAGAAGTTCCCTATTAAATATAAAATTTCCCTATTAAATACAAAAGTTCCCATGAAGCCATGCTTGTACTATTGTCTTATATTTTCCACCCATTTGCACTTACATTATTTCAACTATTTTGAGCAGGGGAAGTAGCAAAGCTATTTGCAGATGCAGGTCTAGTATGCATTGCTAGCTTTATATCCCCATATAGGAGAGACCGGGAGTCTTGTCGTGCATTATTGTCAGACGGTAGTTTTATTGAGGTGAGGGATTCTTCTTAGTGTACTCCCGTCTCTAGTAAACTTAGCTTTGTGAATTTTTTTTGTGTTATGACTGCTCATCAAACTCGTGATTATTTGCAGGTTTTCTTGAACATGTCCTTAGAATTGTGCGAAGCAAGGGACCCAAAGGGTCTTTATAAGCTCGCTCGTGCAGGAAAAATAAAGGGTGAGATTATCATATAATCCTTGATGTCCAAGCTGTAAACAATTAACAGTGATTCACTCTTCAGTTTGGCTTGTATTGCTGCGAAATGTAACATCTTTCCCAAGTTATCTATAAGGCCACAAAATGAATTGCATTTTACATGCTTAAGGAAAGGAACACCCGAATAGAAAAATACCATACTTGGTCATATTCCAAGTCTTAAAAGTTAATAAAATCCACTGTCGGGGCCTCCCCAACAGTTTGCGCAAGAAAAGGTGGGATCATTGTTTGTAGGCTAGGATCTGTCGATCACTATGCCGTAGCTGCACACCATCAAAACATCAAAGCTGCCCCAGTTGTGTTGCGAGTTTCCTGGATCTCTGTCACTGTCAATTTATTTTTCTTTAATTGTGAAAACAAAAACAGTTGAACACCTGTGCTGGTCTTTGAGTCTAGACTCTAGACTCAGGAGTGTGGAAATACCAGATTGTTGTATGTGTGTCCCCCTATTCAAACACCGTTTTTGGGTGCTGACATGTGCATTTTAAAGTTTGGCTAAGGAGTTATCTAGTTGAGAACGAATATGTAAAAACCTGGCAGCCCTTTTGCACATACTCTTGTGTAACTCCAAGCATCTTACCAACTAAACATTTTGACTAAGATAACTTCCTGTGGGTAGACTTAGCTTCACCCATTTGCCTCTGATTGACAATTGTTTGCGGATAATCTTGCAATATCTGTTTCAGCCTTTCTTGTTAGACCACCTATAGTTTACTCATGCTTCATTCAAAATGCTAATTATGTGTTGCTGCAGGTTTTACTGGTATTGATGACCCTTATGAACCACCATTAAATTGTGAGGTACATCATCACATTGTACTCGCTAATTGCTATAATCTTTGAATGGTCAAAGTGTTTATGAAGATTTAATCTGATTATTTTCGTTTGGCCTATACTTAATCAGCTGGTTCATTCAAATTTTAGACTAAACTGTTACTCCCTCTGGTCCAAATTACTTGTCGCAGATTCGTTGAACCTAGACATATTTTAGGCAAAAAAAAAAATCCTAAAACTGCAACAAGTAATTTGGATCAGAGGGAGTACTATATTTAGGATTTGATTACTTGTTTCATCTCTCTTTCATTATGACATCGCCATGTAGGTTCAGAAGCATCCTTAACATGTTATTAAAAAGAATAGTAATATGCCCAGTAGTTTAGAAGAATAGTAGCCCTCAGCCTCTTTCCTCTAAATCCACCTAACCGCCTTCATCCCCCCCCTACTACTCACCCTCTTCATCCTCCCGCAATCCACCTCTTTTCCGAGGCCTCCTCCCATCGATGGCCCCTACTCCCGTTCAATTGCCAGATCTGCCGTTATCTACCTCATCCCGTCCTTCCCTTGCCGCCCTCTAAGGCCAAGTTGCAACGGGTATCACTTGTCTTGGCCACCGGCGAGCTCCTTGAGGTGTTGCCATTGCCGGTCAGTTCCACCACCTTCATCCTCCCATTCCCCATTTGCTCCTCTGCCTTCTTACTCCTGCACCATCCCTCCTCTCCCTGATTGGACAGCATGGGGCTGCTTGCTCCATAGGATCAGGAAGCGGATAGCGACGCGTTACAGTCCCTGAATGTTATATACTGTATATAAGGGTGTGCGAAAAGTGAAACCAGCCAAACCGGCTAGTTGCACTCTAGTTCATTTTTCTTCACAAATGAAAACTAAACCCAGAAGTTAGTACAAAAATTTGAACTAGCCCAAACCGGCTAAACCAGTCAAACCGGTTTTGCACAGGCTTAACTGTATATGATTAGTGCTATACTACTCAATAGTGAATGTAAATACTTCATCCATAAGTGTTAAATTTACAGCTATTTAGACACTTAAATAGACCATTCTTGGTAGTTTAGAAAATATACCAAGAAGTAGATTTATCTAGACACTTAAATAGACCCCTCCTGAAAAGGATGTCGTAGATTTATCTAGATTTGCATGTATCGAGACGCTAAAACGCGGCTAGATACATGCTTAGCTAGATAAATCAGTGACATCTTTTTCAGGACAGAGGGAGTATAATACAGCTACACATTTGGTCACTACTAGAACATGATGATTTCGTCATATTCTCTTTCTCACCATTGACATGAAGTTGCCGCTGCTTGTCCTTCACCATTAACGCTTATAATTTTTGTTATACTTACAGATTGAGATCAAGGAAGTGGATGGCGTATGTCCTTCGCCGTCTGACATGGCGGAACAGGTGGTAACTTATCTGGAAGAGAAAGGCTTTCTGCACGAGTAGACGGAAGTGGAAGAATCCATGAGGCCGCTGTCGTGTTGGAGAGTACTTCCACTAGATTAGATCAGAATAAGTCAAACGACAAGTAGATTCTTCGGTGCTTTGTTTCAGTTGACTGCGTGCGTTGATCTGGCTACCCTTGTTTCGCTCCATTTTCCCCTCTCTTTGCTGCAAATAGGAAAATTTCCTGCGCAATGGCATGCAGAACAGATCAGTACATGTGCTTCTAGTTTATTCGCTCTATAAAGTCATGTATGTATCGTAATAGACACTTGTGCTGGTCTGATTTTAAGTAATCCCAAGCTGTATGCCATCTCAATTTCCTACTACCAAGAGTCCTTTTTTTGTTGGCAAAAACTTCAGAGTCGTCTACCTTGTTGCTTGCGGCACATAAAAACAGTAAACAGTAGTATGTGCTTACATTATCCGAAGTTAACGCCAACTTGCAATAAAGGACAAGTGATCATTATCTAGCACGTCCTCCGGCTGTGTCATAGCCGACAAGTGATCATTATTAACGCTAACATTGGCATCTCCAACGGTGACCCTCATTTTGGAGACACTGATTCTATGGATAAACCAGAGGCCCCTTTGTCCGTCTAGAACAATCCATTCCAGCCACCGGGCGACCCATTCACGAGCCGCGGGGGTGGGATGTTATGCCTCACCCTCTTCCCACCATTTGGGCCATCTCGTTCTCTTACGAAAAACCTTTTTTTATTTAGAATATAATTCTTCTTATTTTTTCCAAATTTTTTTTAAATATTTCTGCTTTTTTTTTTCATCCTGTTTTTATTATTCTCTTTAGTTCAGTCGCTTGAGATCTAGGCACTCCGTATATTTTTATAAACCGAGGGAGTACAATTCGTCCGGCCAAGTTTTCTTCGAATCATTCGTCAGGCCAAGTAGAAACGGTCGGCGGGTACGGGGTTGCTGTGCGCACGGGTTGCCTAGACCCAGAGCGATAAAACGGTCCGCATTTTGTCCGTGCCGCTGGAATCTGGAATACCGGATGCTGCGACGACGGATCCGTGGAGGTGGAGCGGACTAGTATGTACAACGAGTGGTTTCCGACCTGGCTTTATCATCCCATCCATCGCCGTCGGCGGGTACAGCAGTAAGGATTCAAGCGGGTCACGGCACCGTGCGGCCCGCGGCGCGCGGCGACGACCGCTCTGCCCTGCCGTACCAGGATACGACCGACCATTCGCGCCCCCGGGGGGCACGCGTTCTGTACGCTTGCACCCATGCGGCAGCGCGCGACACCAGCCAACAACCAGTCAGAAGAAGCCAGAATCCGCGAAAAAACCAACGAAACCTACGCGCACTGGTTCACGCTGCGGTCGCCGCGGCCGGCGGAAGCTACCAAGACCCCACGCCCGCACGTACGGAGACGCCCCCGGCCGATCGATGGACTTGGTCCAACGCCCACGACCCGTCTCCCCTTCCCGACCTGTATAATAGTACTCCGTGCGTACATGCGCAGTTGGCGTCTCCCTTAATTTTCCCGCGCCACCACGCCACCGCTTTTAGCTTCTTCGGCCGTCTTCTCTCCTCTCCTCTCCTGCCGAACAAAGAGCCCGCCACCGCAACGGCACGATCGAACCGGGCAAGCAAGCAAGCAACCGAAAGCGTCCAACACAACCAGCCCACGCGCGCGCCGTGATCGATCCGCGACGACGCGCACGCACGTGCCGATCTCGGGACCGGATGGTGTTCAGCAGCGCGTGGGTGGCGGCGGCGGCGCGGGTGCCGGCGGAGCTGTGCCAGCGGCCGGGGCCGGGGCAGAGCCGGCGGCGGCTGCGGGCCGACGAGGTCCTGCGCGCGCTGTTCGCGCCCACCGCGCACGAGCTGGAGCGCCTCGCCGACTGCCTCTTCGTCTTCTTCTGCCTGCCCCTGCCGGAGCCGGACCAGTACTACCACCTGCCGGTCTCCGCCCGCGGCGGCTGGGCGGCGCCACGGGGAGGCATGCTGTACAGCTTCCGGAGGTCACTCTCGGTCGCCTCCTCCTCGTCGTCATCGTCGTGGACGGACTCGGAGGAGGAGGGGCTCTACTACTCGGACGGCTAGGATCGTGTCCTCGTCGATGATGTGCATATAGCAAGGATCGTGTTGTGCTTGGGTTAGCTAGGCGTGGTGTCGTGTTTGTCCGTTCCATTCTTCCTGGTAGTACGTAGCGCACTGTACAGATTTTGCTTTCAGCGAGAAATCAAGACGATTTTTTCTCGTTGATGAATCATTTCAGTTCTTTGTAACACTGTACATATTGGTATCAGCGAGAAATATAGACGAATTTTCTCTTTACCTTCTTTTCAAAACTCTTCTGTACTCCCTCTATTCCTAGCTCGCTAAAAATTCTTATATTATCATGAAATATATAAGGAGTAACAGTGACATAACTTGTTTTTTTCGGAGCAACCGGTATAGGACCTCTCCTTTTCATATACGTAGATAGATGGAAAACCGACGTGGTACAGAACTCAGTCGTTTTCATGGGCCATTGATCGTCGTGGCGTTAATCTGAGGCAGTGCAGTTCGATAAGTATGTATAGGAAGGAGGATAGTTCAGCTTTTGTAGCTTTTGTAGTGGAGGGGGGGCGATCTTCCTGGCGGGCAAGGTAGAAGCATCGGCTAGCTTTCAGCCTAAAATCAAGACAATTTTTCTCGATGAATCATTTCAGTTCTTAGATAAATCAAGAGGAGGCGCCGTCCTGAAAACGGTCTCGCTCTGCAGCCCCCCACCCACAGGCGACCGGAGCGTTCGAACCGTAACTTCTTCCGTCCTCTCTTCCCCTTCACCCTCCTCCGCTACTGCCGGCCGGGCAAAGCCCGGGCGGTGCCGGCGGCGGCGGCCCTCCCTTTCCCGTCCGTCAGCCTAGCTTCGCGAGGAGGTGGCATCTGGCGGCGGTGGGTGGTCGGCAAATCCTCGAGCTCAGCGCGGTTGTCGCCGGCGGGCCGCGGGCGGGTGGATTCTGCAAGTTTGAGGCGGCGGTGCTAAGCGGCCGGGCGGCCGGCGGCGTTGGCCCTCTGGCCGCGACCATGGTGAGCGGTACGGCGGATTTCTAGCGCGCGGTGGGCTCGATCTAATTCTAGGTGGTTGTCCCCGAGGTGTCCCACCTGGGCGGATGGACGCGTGTTCGCGCGAACAATTTCGGACACGCTCGGACGGGATGAGTCGACCCGATGAAAATAACCTTAGATACACGGATAGGTCGAGCCAGACGCGTTTGTCCAAATGGGTCGAGCCGCTTGGACGACGCGCATGCACCATATGTCCGCGCGGACAATTTCGAACACGCTTAGATGATTTGGATCGACCCATTAACTCTTTCTAGACTCTGGTGAGCTAACATGTATAATAGTGTCTTCACTAGGAGTTTTAGTGTCTTCCAATATAGTTCTTGCAATAGTAGCATTTAAGAAAGGACCTAATGAACCACTTTCATCAAGCACAGTAGAAGTAACATCATGAGCATCAGAAGCAATTTCAGATTCAACAGTATGTGTAGCAGGTGTATATGGTGGTGGTGTAACAAACTTACTTATAACAGATGATGAATCAAGAACAGCACAGGTGTTCAGGACTGTACTTCTTCTTGTAGTGGATAGTAATATAGAAAATTTTCTATCACGAGTTTTCCCCGTGATGAAAAGGATATTAGCAAACAATAATAATTCCAAGTGAACTTACAAATAAAGCTATGCTTCCGGGCAACGGCGCCATAAAATAGTCTTGATGACCCACAAGTATAGGGGACCGCAACAGTCTTCAAGGGTAGTATAATTCAATTTATTTATTCGACACAAGAGGAGCCAAAGAATACTTATAAACCTTAACAACTGAGTTGTAAATTTAGCTGCACCTAGAAATAATCTTGCTCAGAGTAGTTTATCAGTAGCAACACTTCTGTAGTAGCAATAGCAAAGTAACAACAACAGTAAAATAAAGGCAGTAGTAACAGTAGTAGCAAACATCAGGATTTGACTGCGTTAGGCATATGGATGGATGGACGAGCATCGTGTGGACAAGACTATTCATGTAATAGCAAGATCTAGGGCATTTGCAGATAAATAAGGTAAAGCATCCAAGTACTAAACATAGGCATGTGTTCTATATATAGTCATACGTGCTCGCAATGAGAATTTGTACAACATCTTTTGTCCTAGCCCGTTGCAGCGGGGCCTCAAGGGAATCTACTAGCAATTAAGGTGATCCTTTTAATAGAGCACCGAAGAAAAGCATTAACACTCCGTGAACACACGTGATCCTCATATCATAGTCATCCCCTCCGGTTGTCCCAATTTCTGTCACCTCGGAGCCTTTGGTTCCGGACAATGATATGTGTACACAACTTGTAGATAAGATCACAAACAATACTATCATCATAAATCAATAACATGTTCAGATATGAGATCATGGCACTCGGGGCCTAGTGACAAGCATTAAGCACAACAAGTTGCAACAAAGTCAAATAGCACTAACAAAGATACTAGGCACCATGCCCTAACAATCTTATTCGATTATATGATAGATCTCATCCAATCCCTACCATCACCATAGCCTACAGCGGGGGATTACTCACTCATGGATGGAGAAAACTGAAGGGTTTCGCAGCATAGTAAATCGAAAAAATTCTTACGGATGCGAACAAGAAAGCCAAGATCTAATCTAGGAGATGTAATCAACGAGAGAGATTGATGAGATCTTCATACCCTTGAAGAAATCGCACAGCATAAACGTTCAATAGAACGTGGTTGACGTAGTCGTACTCGCCGTCTCCTCCTCACGATCCGATCCGATCGTACGCCGCAAGTGGCAGCGCCTCCGAGAGATGCACACGTACGGTGCAGCGACGTCTCCTCCTTTCCACGAGCGGGCACAAACAGATTCATGGGTATTCAACTGAATACCCATTATTTTTGGCAAAAAAAATCGTATACAGAATACGTACGTGTATCGTAAGCATCCAGCCCATCTGACCAAAATACCACTAACATGTCTGGCCCATAGGAATTACAGCGAACCATCTAGGCCAGTTTGCTCACGTCGCATGTCCAGCCTTAACTGCTCCATCTACAGGCGATCTATCTAACTAGTCTAGCGAGACGGCGGCGACGCACGAATTTGTGTCGGCTGCCAGTCGCCGGCGCCACGACGCGATCAGGGAGTGGCGGGATTTGGGCGGGCGTGGGACTGCAGAAAGGAGGCGCTGAAATTTCTCACTACAATCTACAGGTTAGGGTTCTCAATCCTCCCCCAATTTCTTTTCGATTTCTAAACTAGCAAAGTTCTGAATCATTCCTGATTTCTTTCCGGTTTTTAAACTAGCAAATCAGTAATTGCTCTTCCCGTTTACATTAGTTATTGTCCAATTGATTAATCATCGATCTGATGTTAATGTAGGTTCTAGCTGTACTGAATTTGTCTTTAGATCTCACTGATAAAAATATGAAGAGGAACAATGCTAATCTGAAGACGTTGTGGGAGAAAGCTTCAAAGACAAAGAAAAATGATTCCACCATGCTAGAACCATCACGTGTTGCAGTTCAGTATGGACCTCAAAATCAAGCAAATACTTCTTCTAGTGAGAAGCAGCTTATGCTAGTTGAAGCACACGGTGACAGTAACAGCCAACCACAGATAAAAACAAGCACAGAACCAGAAATAGGCCCCCCAAACACCGAAGATGATGAATTAAATGATGAAGATGAAGCAGCCTATGATTTGGATTTACTTTCACACGATCCAGGGAAGAGGATTCCCATCTCAAGCTATGGTGTAAATGAACAAGATTCAATCAGAAGGGGGTATATTGCATTGGGGCCATGTCAACCTAGGAAGCATAATTTTCCAGCGAGAGAGATTGGAGGTATGCGTCGCTTCGTAGCTACATGGTTTGATGAATTTGATTGGCTTGAGTATAGTGTGGAAAAGGATTCTGCGTTTTGCTTTATTTGCTATTTATTCAAGGATCAAACTACTCCTGGTGGTGATAGTTTTGTTAATGGAGGATTTAGAAATTGGAACATGAGAAAGAGGCTTGAAAAACATGTTGGTGACATAACTAGCTCTCACAATAATGCTCAAGAGAAATATAATTATTTCACACAACCCAAGTCATCGATTCAAGAGGTCCTAGCTTCAAACACTAAAGAATATAAGGCACTATACATATCACGTTTGACATATTCTCTCAAGTGCTTGAGGTTTCTTTTGCAACAAGGGTTGGCCTTTCATGGGCATGATGAAAGCGAAGCTTCTTTAAATAGAGGAAATTTTCTTGAGCTCTTGAAGTGGCTAGCAAATAATTTCAGAGAAGTTGATAAGGTGGTTCTAAACAATGCTCCGCAGAAATGTTAAATGATAGACCACAAGATACAAAAACAGCTCATTGGTTCTTGTGCCAAGGAAACCACTAGACTCATGTTGGAAGATCTTGATGGTGATTATTTTACAATACTTGCTGATGAATCTAGTGATGTGCGTCAAATAGAACAACTAGCTCTTTGTATTCGCTATGTTGATAAGAAAGGAAGGATAGTGGAGAGGTTTCTTGGTATCGTTGAAGTTGAAGACACCACATCTTTGACACTTAAAATAGCAATTGGGGATCTACTTATGGACCATTCTTTGAGCTTTTCCATGGTTCGTGGGAAAGGTTACGATGGAGCCAGCAACATGAAGGGTCATGTCAATGGTTTGAAGAAACTAATTATGGATGAGTCTCCTACGGCCTATTATGTACATTGCTTTGCCCATCAGCTTCAACTAACTCTTGTTGCTGTTGCTAAGCAATGTGGCGATTGTGGCTGGTTCTTTCAAAAACTTGGTTATTTGCTGAATGTTCTTGGGATGTCTTGCAAAAAGATAAAAATGCTTCGAGTAGCACAAGCTGAGCGTATTATTGAATCATTGCAGTTGGGTGAAATTGAATCTGGTCAAGGTCTGAATCAAGAGATGGGTTTGGCAAGGCCTTGTGATACTCGGTGGAATTCCCATTATAAGATAGTGACACATGTTATGTCCATGTATCCTTCAATTCTGAAAGTTCTTATAAAAATTGGAGAAGAGTACAACGGCACAGAGGCTATTGCAGCACAAACTATGTTGACATCATTTGAGTCTTATGAATTTGTTTTCATGGCAAAACTGATGTTGGCCATATTTGGCATCACAGATGACTTGAGCAGATCCTTGCATAAGAGGGACCAAGACATTGTAAATGCTATGGGTCTCATTGAATTCACACAACAAGAGCTTGAGAACTTGCGACATGATAGTGGATGGAGAGCTTTCCTTGAAGAGGTAAACTCTTTTTGTCTGAAGTATAAAGTGAGAGTTGTTGACATGGATGCTTTCTATAAGCCGGTTGGAAGATCTGCAAGGTTCTTCAAAAATATAAAAAATATTCATCGCTTCCATGTGGATATGTTTTTGGGTGTCATAGATAGACAAATTCGAGAGTTCAATGACAGATTTGACGAGGTAAACACAGAACTACTTGTTTGCATGGCTTCCTTCAATCCAAATGGCTCATTTTCTGCTTATGACAAGGAAAAGTTGGTAAAACTTGCTCACTTTTATCCCAAAGATTTCTCAAATATGGAACTAGTGCGTCTTCCATTTCAACTCACAAACTTCATTGCTGACATGCATAGAGATCAGAGGTTTAGGGAAGTGAAAAATATTGCGGATCTTTCTATTAAGCTTGTTGATAAAAGGAAGAACCTGACTTATAATCTCGTTTACAAGCTTCTGAAATTGGTTCTAGTTCTTCCTGTTGCAACCACAAGTGTTGAGAGGGTGTTTTCTTCAATGAACTATGTGAAGAATAAATTGAGGAACAAGATGGGGGCCAATACTTGAATGATTGCCTGGTTACATACCTTGAGAAGGAATTCTTTTTTCAAGTTACAGATGATGCAATCATATCTCGTTTCCAAGCTTTGGAGAACCGCAAAGTTGTGCTATGAATTTATGTATTGTTATTTCATTTTTCTACTATTTTAGGATGATGTTGTTATCAGATGTTTGTGAACCTTCTTGTTTAATATTGAATTGTCATGTATGTTCTCTACTATTTTGAAATGATGTCGTTATGATAAATCGTCAACTATTTTGTTTATATAGTTTGCCAATCTTTGTGTTATACTTTTGCATTTAACAATCTTTGAACGTGAGGTTTTGCATTGTTGTTTTTATTTGAATACCCATTGTAAATATCCTGTGCCCGCCCTTGCTCCTTTCCTTGGTCCAGAAAGTATGGTGGAGATATAGATTGGATCTACAGCACGACGACGTGGTGCTTATGGTGGAGAGTTTCTGCGGCAGGGCTTCGCCTACGTGCAGTCGGGAGAGAGAGAGAGAGAGAGGTGGAGGGGCAGCAGTTGGACGTCGGCTAGGGTTGGAGTGGGGGGAGGCTGCGCTCCTGCCCTCCTTATATAGGGGGCTGGCCGGCCCCTTGACCCATCCTCCAAGCCCTAGGGCAGCGGCCTAAGGGGTGGAGTGGGGGGCAAGTCATCCCCCCCTCTTCTGGAAGGTTCCCTTAGGGTTTCCCCTAATGGCTGGCCAGCTGGGCCTTAGGGGCCTTGTGCCCCTGGCCCAAAGTGGCCAGGGCACTTCCCCTTAGGCCCATGCAGGCCTCCGACAAGTGGGCCCACGTTGTTCCCACTCCGGAACCTTCTAGAACCTTTCAGTACAATACCGATAAACTCCGAAACGATTCTGAAATCCAAAAACTGCTTTCCTTTATATGAATCTTATTCTCCGGACCATTCCGGAACCTCTCGTGATGTCTTGGGTCTCATCCGAGACTCCGAACAAAAAAACTCATAAACCAATTATCCATTCTATCCTAGCGTCGATGCACGTCAAGTGTGTGACCCTATGGGTTCGAGAATATGCAAACATGATCTTCTATAAATAATCAACAATGGGATCTGGAAACCCATATTGACTCCCACATATTCATCGATGATCATATCGGATGAACCACGATGCCAGGATTCAATTAATCCCATATATGTATTCCCTTCGTCATGCGATATTTTACTTTTCCGAGATTCGATCGTTGGTATCGGCATACCTAGTTCAATCTCGTTCACAGCAAGTACTTTACTCGTTCCGTAATCTGATATCACTTTGTGATTAACTCCTTAACCATGTGCTTGCAAGCGGTGTTGATATCGATTACCGAGTGGGCCTGAAGTATATCTCTCTGACTCGGGAGGGACAAATTCCATCTCGTTACATACAACCCAACAAGTACTTTCCGATCACCTGAGAGACACCTTTATGATCACCCTCACATAGGATGACTGTTTGATGACCTCAAAGCTTTCTTCCGATACCAGGGAGTTGTATTATCTCATGGTCTAAGGAATACAATACTTGACATAGAAAAAAAGCTTCGCAAAGATAAACACGATGACACGATCTAATTGCTCTGCTTAATTTGGGTCTGTCCATCATATCATTCTCCTAATGACATGATCTCATTATTAATCGACAACTCATGTCTATGGTTAGGAAACCTTAACCATCATTAATCAATGTGCTAGTCCATAGAGGCGTATTAGGGACACAGTGTTGATCATAAACCACACAAGTATCAAAGTTTCCGCTTAATACAATTCTAGCATGGAATATAAACTTTATCATGAACAAGAATTATAATAACATCTTTATTATTGCCTCTAGGGCATAATTCCAACAGTCTCCCACTTGCACTAGAGTCAATAATCTAGTTTACATCTGGCAACAATCTAACACCCATGGCATTAAGGTGCTGATCATGTTTTGCTCGTGGAAGAGGTTTAGTCAACGGATCTGCGACATTCAGATTCATATGTACTTTGCTAATCTTCAGATCTCCATCTGCTATATAATCTTGAATTATATGAAAACGGCGGTTGATGTGCTTGGTCTTTGGATGATATCTTGGTTCCTTAGCCAGTGCTATGGCGCCAGTGTTGTCGCACAATATCTCCAGTGGGTCTAAGTCACTTGGAACCACACCAAGCTCAGTGATGAAGTTCCTGATCCAAACTCCTTCACTTGACGCTTCTGAAGCAGCCATGTATTCCGCTTCTGTTGGAGATCCCGCGATCACGCTTTGCTTGCAGCTTCTCCAGCTCACAGCTCCACCATTCAAAATGAAATGGATCGTATGGGCACCTAGAGGGGGGGGGGGGTGAATAGGTTCTAACCAATTTTTAATACTTTTTCAATTTTAGGCTTGACACAAAGTAAATTCTCTAGATATGCAACTACGAGAATTTCCCTATATGTAACCCTAACTACTAAGCACGTAAAAGAGGAGCGAGGAAACCGTAGTGGAGCACGCGGAGACACAGGGATTTGTTCTACCGCAGTTCCTTCCTTGTTAAGGGAAGTACATCTGCGTTGGAGGGGTGGGCGGTTCTAAGACCACCACGCCACAATAGGCCTCACCCTATTCTCCGATGGATCTCGCCACGAGAGGCCTGATCCACCTTCTCCACTATTGGATCCCTTCGAGGCGGGAACCGGTGCCTTTTACAACACTATCAGGGCACACACCCACAACCGAATTGGGGGCTCCCGGGATGACAACAAGCTGTCACAAAAACAAGGTTTATCAATATAAACAAAAACGAGGATCTAGATATTTGCAAGAAATACTAGATCGAGGGTTCTCCAAATGAATGGAGAGGAGATGAAGCGCTTGATTGCTGATGATGAAGATCGAGTTCTCCTCCTTCGATTCCCCAAGGGATGGGCCTTTGGGTGGATCTAGGTGGAGCACTCTTGTATGAAGCTTTCAGATCTGATCTGTTCTTTTTCGAGATGAATCAAGAGTTCTGGCAGGAGGGGGATGGCTGGCTTAAATACCCCCTCCCCAGATCTGGCCGTTGCACAACTTTGGGGGCGGATTATCCGCCCCCCACTTGGGGCGGATTATCCGCCCCCTGGGAAAACTCCGCCCCCTGGGAAAACTCCGCCCCAAGGGCGGATTCTCCGGGGGAAACTCCGCCCCCTCTCTGGGGCTTGCGCCTTGGAGAAACTTGGAGAAGATCTTGGGGGGCGGATAATCCGGCCCCCCTGAGGGGCGGATTATCCGGCAAGGCCGGAAAGTCCGGCCAAAGCTCCGCCCCCTCTCTGGGGCTTGCGCCTTGGCGATGAGCAGGAGGGGCGGATTATCTGCCCCCCTGAGGGGCGGATTATCCAACCAGGCCGAAAAGTCCGGCCAATATTCCGCCCCCCTTCTGGGGCTTGCGCTTGCTTGGGCAGAGGGAGGGGCGGATTATCCTCCCCTGGTGGGGCCGGATTATCCGCCCCCAAAGGCAGAGTTCTGAGCTGCAACACTTCAACGCACATTAAATGATCCTTGGTATTGTTATCTAACACACAAAACACTAGGGATTAAGAAATGTTCTTTCAATCTCCTCCTTTTTGGTGTTAGATGACAATACTAGGATTTGCAATGAAACCGGCAAGTGCCACCTTAGATAATGAAAGACGCTCCCCCTAGATGTGTGCATATTTAAGATTTGCATTTGAATACAAATACACACACTAGGGGTTTGGAAAAAATGTCAACCGGAATATATATATATAGGCAGCATCATAGATAATCCATGAAATCATATGTCATCAAATATGCTCCATAATAGCAAACAAGTTCACGCTAGAAAAGGCACAAGCAAATAAAAGCGACTAAAATCGAAGAGCTTGTGCCCGACCTTGCAAATCCACGAGACCTAATAGAACTACTTCTCCCCTTTGGCATCGAAATGCCAAAAGGAAGAAGAGTGATGCTAACGTCCTGGAGATCACTCCTCCTCATCCTCGTCGTAGTCATTCCGTCCCTTCCTCTTCATCATACTCATCATCATCGTCATCAATTTGGAGGTGGGTGCCCTCGGGGAGGAGGAAAGAGACAACTCTCGAGCTCGCCATAGTTGATCCTGAAGTGTTCCACGAGCATACGGATCCGGAGGCGGTGGGAGGAGGTGGATTGCTGGCACCGAGACATGGTGGAGGATAAGCTGCTGCAGTGATCCCTCTCATGATCCCTGATGCGCCTCATATTGGCCCTTGTGAATGTCAATACCCATGCAAAGAATGTTCACCGGAACCAATTAAGCTTAACCTCACGTGCCATTGGGGACCGTGGAGCAGCGACCACTAGCCCGAGCATCATGCATGAAGGACTCCGGGGCAGTGGAGGGGTGATGAGTCTTCTGAGCCTTGCTGTAGATTTTCTTGGGCTTATGAACACCATCCAAAGCAGGGCCAAACTCTTCATGGGGTTGTTGGAGATATGCCCTAGAGGCAATAATAAATGTAGTTATTATTATATCTTTGTGTTTATGATAAATGTTTATATTCATGCTATAATAGTATTAACAAGGAAACATTAATACTTGTGTGATTTGTAAACTTAATTTGAAGTCCCTAGTATAGCCTCTATACTTCACTAGCTTGTTGGTTGATTAAATGATTGTGGTTTCCATATCATGAACATTGAGATGTTATCAACAACAAGATCATATCATTAGGAGAATGATATGGTGGACATACTCCTATTGATAAGCGTAGCATAAAGATCAAGTCATTTCAATAGTTCAATTGCTATATGCTTTCGATACATAGTAACCTAATTCCTTCGACCATGAGATCATGCATATCACCTTTAGGATGGATGCTTTGATGACATCAAACACCACACCGATCGGGTGGCTATAAAGGTGGCATTAAGTGTTCGGAAAGTATTGGTTGAAACACATGGATCAAGAGTGGGATTTGTCCATCCACATGACGGATAGATATACTCTGGGCCCTCTCGGTGGAATGTCATCCAATTGGCTTGCAAGCATGTGACTTGGTCACAAGGGATCACATATCACGGGAATGAGAAAAGAGTACTTATCTGTAACGAGGTTGAACTAGGTATGCAGAGATACCAACGATCATAACCTCGGATAAGTAAACTATCGTGAGACAAAGGGAAATTGGTATCGTATGTAAGTGGTTCATTCGATCGCAAAGTAATCATAGAAATATGTGGGAGCCATATGAATTTCCAGATTCCTCTATTGGTTATTGTTCGGAGAAGTGTCTCGATCATGTCTGCATAATTCACGAACCGTAGGGAGACACACTTAAGGATTCGACGTTGTTTTGAGTAGTTATGGTATTATGATAAAGAGATCGAATGTTGTTCGGAGTCTCGGATGAGATCCGGGATATCACGATATGATCCGGAATGGTCCGGATAATAAGATTCATATAAGGAAAGTCCCGTTTCGGAGTTTGGGAATGATTCCGGTGTTTTCATCGGGAATGTTCTAGAAGGTTCCGGATTGTCCGGCACTCGGGGGAGGGAGGTACATGAGTGTGTCATTGAATGATTGCATCATGTACTAAGTGTTCTTGCTGTTCCAAAAACATGAAAGTCAAATTGCCAGTTTGAAAGTCAAATGGCTAAAACAGGAAACTGTGGGAAACAAGCAAGAGGAGTTGGAACCAACTTGGAGGTGGAGTCCCACTCCTCGGGCGGCGCCCAGCCCTAGGCCGAGTTGGGAGGACTCCTCCCTCCTGGCGCGCCTAGCCTCCACCCATAAAAGGAGGCGGGGCTCCTCCTTGAGACACACAAGTTTCCACCTCTAATCTCGGGTTTAGAGCCGTTTGGTTTAGAGCTTCTAATTGCTTTAGCCTGCGGTTTAGAGCCTTCTAATTGGTGTGTCTAATCTCTAGACAACTAATAGCCTCTCTCATAATCCACCATACTCGCTCGGCTTAAGGCGAAGCCTGCGGGATCTCCCTCTACTTAGGTACCACGTGGTTGTCTTTGCCGGAATCGCGAGAGAGTGCTACAACCTCCGCTTCTGCTGGAACAAGGAGAGGAAGGTCTTCGTCGTACGAGCGTGTGACCGGCTGAGCGCTCACGAACGCAGCGCGGAAGGATCATCCACACGATCTTGAGATCGGAAGAGTACGACTACATCACCCACGAGAATCCGCTCTCGTTAAACACTTTGGAATCTTCGAGGGTAAGTTATTCCATCGACTCGTTGCTACAATCTAGTAGATAGATCTTGGCTTGTTTGTTTGTATGCGATAGAAAATTTTTGTTTTCCATGCTACGAACCCCTACGATTAATGTCAGTCGTGTCTATATGTAGATCGTTGCCTGAGTAGAACACAATGGTCATTGTGGGCGTTGATGCTTTATTGTCGATTGCTTTTGTGTACTTTGCATCTTGCGGTATGTTGGGATGAAGCGGCCGGGCTAACCTTACATGACATCGTTCATGAGACTTGCTCCACGCTTGACATGCAACTTGTATTGCATAAGTGGCTTTATGGGTGCCTGTTTCTCCTAGCATAGTTAAGATCCAATTTACAACGGGTGATCAACAATGCTAGTATCAATGTTGTGGTTCTTGTTCTTAAGTTAGAACGACACTTATTGAAAGCCCCAAACCACGTAAAATATGCAAATAAAGTAGAAGCGTCTAACTTTGTTTTGCAGGGTGTGATGATGTGATATGGCCATGATTGTGATTATATTTGATGTATGCAATGTTCCTTATTGTAAGTTGGCAACGGCGGGAGCCATATGGTTGTCTTTAATTTATGTTAAGACCAGCGTGTCTATTCAAAGTAGTTGTAATAGTTGAAGCCGGTGGGCGACAACCATGGTGAAGCGTCATTGACCTTGATGCAATGCGGTGATGATGGAGATCATGTTCGTGTTTGAAGATGGAGATCGGAAGCACAAAGAAGAAAGGCCATATCATATCACATATTATGAATTGCATGTGATGTTAATCCTTTATGCATCTTGTATTGCTTAGTAGAGACGGTAGCATTATAAGATGATCCCTCATGCACATGAATTTCAAATCATAAAGTGTTCGCCCTTAGTTAGCACCGTTGCTAAAGCTTGTTGTTTGAAGCACCACGTGATGATCGGGTGTTAGATTACGCAAGTGTATACAACGTGAGCAAGCCAGATTTGCTCATGCGAAACTAAGGTTTGATCTTGTGAGCCTAGCATGTCGGACATGGTCTCGGAACACGGATTACCGAAAGGTAAAGCATGAATCGTATAGTAGATATGATGAACATGACGATTGTTCGCCATTGAAACTATATCAACTCTCGTGATGATCGGTGTTGATGTAGTGGATTTGGTTGATGTGATCACTAAAACAATGTGAGGGATGTTGTTTTGGTGGGAGTTCACCTAGTTTAATTTCATTAATTAATTTGAACTCAATTTGTCATAAACTTAGTCTAAACTATTGCAAATATGTTGTAGATCGATGGCAGCCCCTACCATCAATTTTAATGCGTTCCTAGAGAAAGAAAAGTTGAAAAACAATGGAAGCAACCATGGATTGGTTCCGCAATTTGAGGATTGTCCTCACTGGTAATTTGACCTATGTCTTTGGATGCACATTGGGTGACCCACCTGGTGATGCTTCCGATGAAGTAAAGAATGTTTACCTCGGAAGAATCGGTACTCCATAGTTCGATGTGCTATCTTGTATGGTTTAGAATCAGAGCTTGAGAAAAGGTTTGAAGAGTCGGACCCATATGATATTGTCGAGGATCTCAAATTGATTTTGAGACTCATGCGGCAATTGAAAGCTATGAGGCTTCGAAAAGTTCTTTAAGCGCAAGATGGAAGAGGGCAGCTCCGTCGGTGAGCATGTGCTTAAGATGTGCAGGCGCATAAACAAACTTCAAAGCTTGGGTATAGTGATTCCTAATGCTTTGGGGATTTCTGCGTCCTCGATCACGCCACCAAGTTACAGTGAACTTTGTGATGAACTACAACATGCAGAACATGAACAAAGAGTTGCGACTGTTTGCTATGTTAAAGTCTGCGAAGTGGAGATCAAGAAAGAGCACCAAGTGTTGATGGTCAATAAGACCACCAAACTCAAGAAAGGCAAGTCTAAGCAAAGGGACACTTCAAGAAGGGTGGTAAGAAAGTTACCACACCGTGAAGAAAACCAAGGCTGGACCAAAGCACAACCGAAAGTGCTTTCTTGCAAGGGAGAAGGTCCTTTGAGCGGAATTGCCCAAAGTACTTGGCGGATCTGAAGAACGGCAACATCAAGAAGAAAGGTATATCTGATATACATGTTATTGATGTGTATCTCACTAGTACTCGTAGTAGTGCCTGGGTATTTGATACTGGTTCGGTTGCTCATATTTGTAACTCGAAACAGGTGCTGCAGAATAAACGGAAGCTAGCGAAGAACAAGGTGACGATGTGCGTGGGAAATGGATCAAAGGTTGATGTGATCGCGGTCGGCACGTTACCCCTTCATCTACCATCGAGATTAGTTTTATACTTAAATAATTGTTATTTAGTGCCTGCGTTGAGCATGAACATTATATCGGGATCTTGTTTATTGCGAGACGGTTACTTGTTTAAGTCAGAGAATAATGGTTGTTTGATTTATATGAGTAATATGTTTTACGCACATGCACCTTTGATAGATGGTCTATTCTTATTGAATCTCGATAGTGGAAATACACATATCAACAATATTGAGGCTAAACGTTTGAAATCAAGCGATAATTCGACCTATATGTGGCACTGTCGTCTTGGTCACATTGGAGTGAAGCGTATGAAGAAAATCCATTCCGATGGACTTCTTGAATCACTTGATTTTGAATCACTTGAAAGATGCGAAGCATGTCTGATGGGAAAAATGACTAAGACTCCATTTTCTGGTATGACGGAGCGAGCTACGGACTTATTGGAAATCATACATACCGATGTGTGTGGTCCAATGAGTGTAGCATCGCGCGGTGGTTATCGTTATGTTCTTACCTTCACAGATGACTTGAGTAGATATGGGCATATCTATTTCATGAAACAAAAGTCTGAAACTTTCGAGACGTTTAAGGAGTTTCAAAGTGAGGTAGAGAATCAACGTAACAAGAAGATTAAATTTCTACGTTCTGATCGTGGAGGTGAATATCTAAGTTACGAGTTTGGCGAGCATTTAAAGAAGTGCGGAATACTTTCACAATTGACACCTCCGGGAACACCACAGTAATGGTGTGTCGAGCGTAATCGAACTCTCTTAGATATGGTTCGTTCTATGATGTCACTTACAGATTTACCGCTATCATTTTGGGGTTATGCATTAGAAACATCCGCATTCACTTTAAATAGGGCACCGTCTAAATCCGTTGAAACGACACCGTATGAATTATGGTTTGGGAAGAAACCTAAATTGTCGTTCCTTAAAGTTTGGGGATGCGAAGCCTATGTAAAGAAGTTACAGTCGGACAAGCTTGAACCCAAAGCGGAAAAATGCGTCTTCATAGGATACCCGAAGGAAACTATTGGGTATACCTTCTATCATAGATCCGAAGGAAAAATCTTCGTTCTCAAGAATGGATCCTTTCTAGAGAAGGAATTTCTCTCGAAAGAAGTGACTGGAAGGAAAGTAGAACTTCGACGAGGTTGTCGAACCTTCTCTCGAAATTGCGAGTAGCGCAACACGGAAGAAGTTCTGTGGTGCTGCACCAATTAGAGAGGAAGCTAATGATGATGATCATGAAACTTGGTTGAAGTTGCTACTGAGCCTCGGAGGTCAACGAGAACTCGTACCACTCCAGTTGGTATGATCCGTTATGAGTGTCATGTTGGTGGACAACACCGATGACCCCGAGACATATGAGGAAGCGATGATGAGCCAGATTCCAATAAATGGCAAGAAGCCATGAAATCCGATATTGGATCCATGTACGAAAACCAAGTATGGACTTTGGTGGACTTCTGGATGGCGGAAGGCTGTCGAGAACAAATGGATTTTCAAGAAGAAAGCAGATCTTGATGGTAATGTTCTCGTCTATAAAGCTCGACTTGTCGCAAAAGGGTTTCGACAAATTCAAGGAGTTGACTACGATGAGACTTTCTCACCGATGCGAAGCTAAAGTCTGTGAGGATTATGTTAGCAATCGCTGCATATTACGATTATGAGATATGGCGGATGGATGTCAAACAGCATCCCTCAATGGAGACATTGATGAAGAGTTGTATATGATGCAACCCAAAGGTTTTGTCGATCCTAAAGATGCTAACAAGGTATGCAAACTTCAACGGTCCATCTATGGATTGAAACAAGCATCCAGTTGGAATCAACGTTTTGATAAGGTAATCAAAGTTTTGGTTTTATACAAACTTATGGAGAAGCTTGTATTTACAAGAAAGTGAGTGGGAGCTCATGGCGTTCTTAATACTATATGTGGATGACATATTGTTGATTGGGAATGATGTAGACCTTCTTAATAGTGTCAAGGAATATTTGAATAATAGTTTTCAATGAAGGATCTTGGCGAAGCGACATACATATTAGGCATAAAGATTTATAGAGATAGATCGAAGCCAAATATCATTGTCATAGAGTACATATTTGGACAAAGTTCTAAAGAAGTTTGGAATGGAAGAAAGCAAGAAAGGGTTCTTGCCCATGTTGCTATCGACCTTGAGTAAAACTCAAAGTCCAACATCGGCAGAAGATAGAGAAAGGATGAGTAAGACTCCCTATGCCTCGGCCATAGGATCTCTAATGTATGCCATGCTATGTACTAGACCCGACATTGCATATGTTGTTAGTTTAACTAGCAGATATCAAAGTGATCCAGGAGTGGATCATTGGACATGATCAAAAACATCCTTAAGTACTTGAGAAGAACTAAGGATATGGTTCTTTCTTATGGAGGTGATGAGCAGCTCGTTGTTAATGGTTACCGATGCTAGTTGGAACACCGATCCGGATGATTCTAAATCACAATCTGGATACATATTTATTTTGAATGGTGCATTAGTTAGTGGAGGAGTGCAAAGCAAAGCGTTGTGGCGAGATCTTCAAGCGAATCGGAATACATGGCTGCCGGGCTTCACAAGAAGCGATATGGATGAAAGAGTTCATTACTGGGTGTGGTTCCAAGTGCTGGACCCAATGTCTATCTCTTTGTGATAACATGGGCGCCATAGCCAATGCGCAAGAACCAAGGTCACAAAAGAAGTCAAGCATATCAAGCTGCGTTTTCACGCTATTCGAGAACATATCCGGGATGGGGATATAAAGATTTGCAAAGTACACACAGATCTGAATGTGGCGGATCCGTTGACTAAACCTCTCCGAGGGCAAAACATGACCAACACCAAACTGCCATGGGTGTTCGGTATATTACCATGTAATCTAGATTAGATGACTCTAGTGCAAGTGGGAGACTGTTGGAGATATGCCCTAGAGGCAATAATAAATGTAGTTATTATTATATCTTTGTGTTTATGATAAATGTTTATATTCATGCTATAATAGTATTAACAAGGAAACATTAATACTTGTGTGATTTGTAAACTTAATTTGAAGTCCCTAGTATAGCCTCTATACTTCACTAGCTTGTTGGTTGATTAAATGATTGTGGTTTCCATATCATGAACATTGAGATGTTATCAACAACAATATCATATCGTTAGGAGAATGATATGGTGGACATACTCCTATTGATAAGCGTATCATAAAGATCAAGTCATTTCAATAGTTCAATTGCTATATGCTTTCTGATACATAGTAACCTAATTCCTTCGACCATGAGATCATGCATATCACCTTTACGGATGGATGCTTTGATGACATCAAACACCACACCGTGCGGGTGGCTATAAAGGTGGCATTAAGTGTTTGGAAAGTATTGGTTGAAACACATGGATCAAGTGGGATTTGTCCATCCACATGACGGATAGATATAATCTGGCCCTCTCGGTGGAATGTCATCCAATTGGCTTGCAAGCATGTGACTTGGTCACAAGGGATCACATATCACGGGAGCGAGAAAAGAGTACTTATACATGCGAGGTTGAACTAGGTATGCAGAGATCAAGCGATCATAACCTCGGATAAGTAAACTATCGTGAGACAAAGGGAAATTGGTATCGTATGTAAGTGGTTCATTCGATCGCAAAGTAATCGTAGAAATATGTGGGAGCCATATGAATTTCAGATTCCTCTATTGGTTATTGTTAGAAGTGTCTCGATCATGTCGCATAATTCACGAACCGTAGGGAGACACATAAGGATTGACGTTGTTTTGAGTAGTTATGGTATTATGAAAGAGACCGAATGTTGTTGAGTCTCGGATGGGATCCGGGATATCACAAGGTGATCCGGGAGAATAAGATTCATATAAGGAAAGTCCCGTTTGAGTTTGGGAATGATTAGGTGTTTTCATCGGGAATGTTCTAGAAGGTTCGGATTGTCCAGCACTCCGGGAGGTTACATGAGTGTGTCATTGAATGATTGCATCATGTACTAAGTGTTCTTGCTGTTCCAAAAACATGAAAGTCAAATTGCGGTTTGAAAGTCAAACGGCTAAAAGCGAGCTGGGAAACATGAAGCGTGGGAAACAAGCAAGGAGTTGGAACCAACTTGGAGGAGGAGTCCCACTCCTCCGGGCGCCCAGCCCTAGGCGAGTTGGGAGGACTCCTCCCTCCCGGCGCTCCTAGCCCCTCCACCCATAAAAGGAGGGGCGGGGCTCCTCCTTGAGACACACAAGTTTCCACCTCTAATCTCAGGTTTAGAGCCGTTTGGTTTAGAGCTTCTAATTGCTTTAGCCTGCGGTTTAGAGCCTTCTAATTGGTGTGTCTAATCTCTAGACCACTAATAGCCCTCTCTCATAATCCACCGTACTCGCTCAGCCTTAAGGTGAAGCCGTGCGGGATCTCCCTCTACTTAGGTACCACGCCGTTGTCTTGCGGAATCGCGAGGAGAGTGCTACAACCTCCATCTTTGGAACAAGGGAGAGGAAGGTCTTCGTCAGTCGAACGTGTGACCGATCGGAGCGCTGCTAGGAGCAGCGCCGGAAGGATCGTCCACACGATCTTGAGATCGGAAAGAGTACGACTACATCACCCACGAGAATCCGCTCTCGTTAAACACTTTGGAATCTTCGAGGGTAAGTTATTCCATCGACTCGTTGCTACAATCTAGTAGATAGATCTTGGCTTGTTTGTTTGTATGCGATAGAAAATTTTTGTTTTCCATGCTACGAACCCCTACAGGGGTAACATATGCTTGACAAGCATCATAATGAAAGGAGCATAAGGAATGGAGAGCCGGTTGATCATAGCATCCGTCATCTCATGAAAAATATAGTCCATGACATCCAGTTTGTAACCAGTGGCTGATCCAGAGTTGGTGGCACACTCGTGAGCAAACGCAAGGAGAGGAACAAGGTGGCCAAGGATCTTGTCATTGTTGCCACCACTAGGCGCGATGCAGTCTCGAAACATGCCAACAAGAGAGGCATACAAGGGAGAGAGACCAGCGAAAGTACCAGCAACACCATCAGGGGAAAGACAGGGAGCCAATGCAGTGTCCTTGGATGGCTTCAAGGGAGTAATGATGCGGTGACCAGCGGGAGTGTCACGGCCATGGAAAGCATACCCAAGAACCTGCCCAAAAGTGCGAAAGTCTGACTGAAGCATGGTAGTCCCGGTCATCCACTTCATAGTGCGGCGCTCATCACCGCAGATCACAAGTGTGGAAAAGAACTGGCGCACCACAGAAGAGTCATAATCGCACTGAATGGTCATGAGGTGGTGAAGCCCCATCTTGATGGTCACATCCAATGCCTCAAGGAGCCGAGCCTTGGATTGCGCCTCAGTCAAGTTGATGGGACGCATGGGGCGAATCTTGAGAGTAGCATATACATCATCATGGATAGCCCGAAAGTGAGCATTCCAAAACATATTGTCCTCGGGTTGGCCATCAATGTCAACATCATCATAGTAGTCTGTCTGGCGGATGGTGGCATACTGAATGCTGTCCATAGACTTGTAATTGGGCCGAGACTGTTTGCCCTTGCGAGAAGCGGTTCGCTTAGATTTCTTGCTTGCCTCGGCCATCCTTGCAGCCTCTCTTGCTGCCCTGCGGACCTCTGTTTCGTCAATAAACTTCCCTTCTGCAGTGGGTTTGAGATAACGGGGACGGGGACGACGGACGAAGGTCTTGGTCGGCTTGGAACCACCTGTGAATAGCATTGAGAGAGGTAGCAAGGAGATGAGCATACACACAAGTCCAGGAGAAAGAAAACATGGAGAAAGAGTAGCAATGCAACCCCATAACCAATGATGTGCATGAGCAGAACCGGAACCAAAACAGACCAGAGTGTAACTCTCGGGCGGATTATGGCCTGGCAGGGGCGGATAATCCGCCTCCCGCAATAAAATTCTGGATTGGCTCAGATCTACCATGGCAAAACAGATCGAGTACTAGGGTTGCAAGGCTACTGATTCTAGCATGTAAGAAACAACACCAAGAACCTTCTACAACGAGATTTCCACCAAATAGAATACATACCATACAAAAGGAGAGAGATGAGGGAGTTACCCTCACTCATTGGAGGAAAATCGCGGAGGAGAAGATACCCGGAGGTGAGGTGAAGAAGATCTGGGGAGAGCCCGGAGAATCCGGTGGTCAAATCGACTCCGGGAGAGGCGGATGCTCTGGCGGCGGCTGGGGGGCAGAGGTAGGGTTGGGGGAGGACTAGATGCTCTGTTTGAGTCTGCCCTCCCCGACCCAGCCTATAAGGGGCTGATTTCGCCCGGGGCGGATAATCCGCCCCCCACTTAGGGCGGAGAATCCCCCCCCCCCCAGAAATTCTGGAAAACAGAATCAGTCCAGAGCACCCTAGCAAATCTCTCGATGGTGTTTTAGAGGACTTGTGTGCAAGAATAGATGGTTCAAGGAGGGCGAGAAAGGCTTGGGTTGAGAGAATCAAACTGAGATGGTACTACGCACCCAAATTTGCAAGAATCAAATCAACCAAAAGCCAAATTTGAGTGTGTTTTCCATAAGAACAAAAGGTATGCAAGAAAATCCAACGAGACCCATGAAAAACCAACTCTTCTCGAGGAAGAGGGCGGTGGCCGAAGCCACCATGTTGGAGCGCATGGCATGACACCGCGAAGATGTATCTTGAGTTCAAAACCAATGCTCATCGATGACCCACATATCACAAAATGATATTAAGGGAAATGATTTTACTTGCTTTCGGCATTATGGGGGGAGGGTTGGCCCAATTAATTAGGATCACACTCCCCCTATGTCTATGCCCGCATCTAAACCAAATACATGAATAAGAGCAAGTGAGTGTGCAAGAATAGTCAAGCCAAGCTCCTTGAATCTATGATATTTAGCTCATTCCGCAAATAACAAAATCTTGCTTCATCGAGGGGCTTCGTGAAAATATCAGCAAGTTGGTTCTTCGTGCTCACAAAGGAAAGAGCAATATCTCCACGAGCAACATGATCCCGAATAAAGTGGTTGCGAATCTCTATATGTTTTGTTCTCGTATGCTGCACGGGTAGCACTTTCATTGTCGCATAAAAGAGGCACTGTGTCACAATTGACACCATATTCCTTTAAAGTTTGCCTCATCCATAACAATTGAGTACAAGCACTTGCAGCAGCAACATATTCAGCTTCGGCGGATGAGAGTGAGATACAATTCTGTTTCTTTGATGACCAACACACTAGAGACCTGCCCAAGAATTGGCAAGCACCAGAGGTTGATTTCCTATCATCTTTGTCACCAGCCCAATCTGAATCGGTGTAACCACATAGAGAGAAACTTGAACCCTTGGGATACCATAACCCAAAATTTGGGGAATGAACCAAATATCAGAAGATTCGCTTGACCGCCACTAAGTGGCTTTCTTTAGGAGCGGCTTGGTACCTTGCACACACTCCTACACTTAACACGATATCAGGCCTAGATGCACAGAGGTAAAGGAGAGAGCCGATCATGGATCGGTATACCTTTTGATCCACATCTTTACCCTTGGGATTGAGCTCAAGATGACACTTTGTTTGCATTGGGGTATAGCACGCCATTGAGATCAAATCATCTTGAACCTTTTGAGCATGTCTTGGATGTACTTAGCTTGATTAATAAAGGTTCCCTCTCTAAGTTGTTTTATTTCAAATCCAAGAAAAAACCTGAGCTCACCCATCATGGACATCTCAAACCTGTCAGTCATAAGCTTTGAAAATTCATCGTTAAAAGCTTGGTTAGTAGAGCCAAAAATAATGTCATCTACATAAAGTTGGCATACAAAAGCTCCCATTGACCTTCTTAGTAAAAAGAGTGGGATCGATTTGCCCAACTTGAATCCACGGTCTAGCAAAAGCTCTTTAAGGTGCTCATACCACGCGTGGGGCTTGTTTAAGGCCATAGGCGCCTTATCGAGTTTAGACATGGTTCAGAAATTTGGGGTCCTCAAACCCGGGCTGCTTGGCGTATACTAACTCATGTAGAGGACCATTAAGAAGCGCTCTTAACATCCATTTGTTGTAATTTAAAATTATGATGGGCTGCATATGCAAGAAGGATACGGATGGACTCAAGGCGAGCTACAGGAGGAGGCGTAGGTCTTGCCAAAATCAATTCCTTCTACTTGAGAGAATCCTTGAGCCATGAGTCATGCTTTATTCCTCACAACAATGACATTTTCATCCTGTTTGTTCTTGAAGATCCACTTGGTGCCGATAACATTGCGGCAATCCTTTGGCTTTTCTATGAGCTTCCAAACTTTGTTGCGTTCGAAGTTGTTTAATTCTTCATGCATTGCAACAACCCAATCGGAGTGCAAGAGCATCAAAACCTTCTTTGGTTCAACCATGGAAATGTGAGCTTGATGATCACGAAGCTAGCAAGCTCTCTTGAGTGGATACCCTTCGGTAGATCACCAACTACCTTGTCAAGAGTGTGACCTCTTAGTTCAAGGTTGCGATCGACCTGAGCCTTGCAACGAGCCTCAATATCCTTATTGTTTCTCGGAGGAGTGGATTCAATTGTTGTATCCTTGTCTTGATTCTTGCATTGCCCTTGATCTTGGTCACCGAAGCTTGCGGAAGATTGTTCTTGAACATTTTCTTCAGCTGGATAATCCGCCCCTTGGAGGGCCGACTATCCGACTGGGAGGTGAAATGCAGAACCATCTTCCTGAGAAAGCCTGACTGGAGTTGGAGAACCAGGGCCGGATAATCCGCCCACAGGGCCGGAGAATCTGCACAGGAGCTTGAGATGTTGATTTCTCCTTGGATCCTGATGCGAGTTGGAGTGCAGGCGGATTGTCGCCCCTTGGAGGCGGATAGTCCGACTGGACAACCGGCTTGTCGAGGACAGATGATCTTGATGATTGTGGTGTTGGTGCAGGATTGTCTCCAGCAGTAGGAGCTTGATCTTGTGTAGATGAGGGCTCCACATATGTGGAGCATTGTCCTTCGATCCGCCAAGGGGTTCCTCAATGGGCGGAAAATCACGCCCATTCTTCTTATGGCATCTTGGGGTATTTCAACATCTGCATCACAAACATCAACTTGCCCTACAAAGGAGCCGTTATTTTCATCGAACTCCACACTACAAGATTCTACAACAATCCCAGTGAGCTTGTTGTAGACTCTATAAGTGTGGGATTCGGCACCGTAACCAACAAAAATACCTTCTAAAGCCTTGGATTCAAATTTTGACAAACGGACACCTTTAATAAGAAAGAAACACTTACACCCGAATACCCTGAACTATGAGATGTTGGGTTTGTTGCCGGTAAGTATTTCATATGGGGTCTTGTCCAAGATCTTCCGAAGGTAGAGTCGGTTTCATGAGTGACAAGCAGTGGATATGGCTTCAGCCCAAAAATTATAAGGAGACTTAAATTCAGCTAGCATAGATCTTGCCATATCCATCAAAGTTCGGTTCTTCCTATCGGCTACACCATTTTGTTGAGGGGTGTACGCATCGGAATATTGGTGTCTAATCCCCTCTTCACTAAGAAACTCGTTTAAAGTGTAGTTCTTGAATTCTGTGCCGTTGTCACTTCTAATTTCCAAGATGGGAACATTGTGTTGACGTTGAACTTCATTGGCAAAGTCGATGACAGTTTGTTGAGTCTCACTTTTCAGCTTGAAGAAATATACCCATGTATATCTTGAGTAATCATCGATGATGACCAAGCAATATTTCTTCCCACCAAGACTTGCATGAGAAGGAGGACCAAATAAATCCACATGGAGTAATTCCAAGATCCTCTTCGATGACACAATAGTCTTCCTCTTGTGGGGAGAATCATGCATTTTTCCTTCAACACAGGCCACCTGAAACACGATCTTTGGCAAAAGAGACATTGTCTTTTAGTCCAAGAATGTGGCCACCCTTTTGGAGACTTTGCAAAGTTCTCATGTTGACATGGGCTAGCGGCGATGCCATAGCCATTACGTCGGCCTTTCGAATAGACACATCGGACCCAGTGGTTTTCCCAGAAGTCCACATACAGGTCATTTTCGACGTATCCAACGAAAGCGACCTTTAGAGACTTGCTCCATAAGAGTACCACCAAATCATCATCGATAAAAACAGCAAAACCCATCTTGCCAAGGGCACGAACAGAAAGAAGATTGTAGCCAAGGGTCTCTACAAGCATGACGTCCACGAGAGAGATATCGTGGGCAACCACAACCTTGCCAAGACCCAATACCTGAGATTTAGACTTATCACCATAGGAGATTGTGATATTATCAAGATTTGGACGCATCTCCATGATGATCTCCTTGCTTCTGGTCATATGACTAGTGCAGCCACTATCCAACACCCATTTCGACCCACCGGAAGCATAGCCCTCGGAGCTTCTTGCCATGAGACAAGTAGGATTCTTGTTGATGATGTTCTCGTTTGGAGAGTCGAAGAGTGATGTTGATGTAGATGTGGTGGCTATAGCAGCCACCTCTTGAGAGCTATCGTCCTCGTCCTCATCTTCACTCCCCGATGAATATTCTTCTTGAGCTACTAGAACAATCTTTGGTTGCTTCTTGAAAGGAGCATTTTTCTTTACAAACTGTTTCTTACGTGGAGCTTTTGATTTGTCCTTGAAAATGAGTCTTCCTCCATTATCCTCTCTACTTTGATATGGACACTCACTCTGAAGTGCAACGGTCACCACAATTAAAGCATGTTCTCAGCTTGGGACCATTTTCTTTTCTTCCATAGGCTCCACTTTTGCGATCTAGTTCAGCTTTAGCCTTGGCTGGATCTTTCCAAAAGTTTCTTGCATAAAGAGCCAAGTATTGTCCGTGGATCCTTTTTATATCTTCGGGACAGTCCAGGCCTTCTACCGCATATTCATCATGATCAATCACACTAGTCTTCAAAGCCATGTTGACCCCCTTTTGCATCCCCATAGCTCGAGCATGAGCATCTTCGGCATTCTTGGCAGCCACTTTGAATGCGGCCATTTCTTGCATTACCTCATTGGATGACATGAGGTGATAATTATGCCTACCTTGGAGACTTTTCAAATCTGTGGGCTCAAATGGCATAAGAGCACTGGCATACTTGCGCTTGATCCAAGCATCATCAACATGAGCTGCACCGTGGTTTCTGAAGGTTGTAGCTATTGCCTTGAGCCTCCTATACATGTCCTTGTGGTCTTATCCATCCAGCATATAAAATCCTTCAGCTTCATTGCTCAAGGCATCATATCTATTCCTTCTCATACTTTCATTTCCGATGAAGAGCTCGGTGAGAGCATCCCAAGCTTCTTTAGATGTGCTAAGATGCTGAATGTGTGGCATGTCTTTATCACCCACAACAAGCTGTATCATGTGTAGAGCTGTAGCATTGAGTTGGCTATCGACCACTTCTCTCCTTGAGAGATTGTTAGGATTTCCAATGTGAAGACCATTTTCGATGATCTTCCACAACTCTATGGAGGAACTGCACACATGATATTTCATCAAAAATTGCCATTGAGAGAAAGTAGAAGGCGGCTTTGGGTGGATCACCCCTATTATGTATGTGTGGGTGAGGAATAGGCGGATCAGGGGAATACACATGAGAAACCTCATTGTATCCATCCTTACCGCTATCCTTTTTCGAGGATGAGCTCTTACTAGTATCATCACCTACCACTTCGTTATCTTTGGAAACAGTTTTACCCGTCTCCTTGGATTGCGGAGTGGTATCCTCAGAGTTAGATGGAGGTGATGCTGCGGATGTGGAGAGACACATTATCAATTGACGCATCTCTTCCATCGTAGCCTCCATTGAACTCACCAAGGTTGTTTCCAACGTCTTGAGATCGTTCATGGTGACTACCTTCGGAGCATCACTCCCATCTCCCTTGGAACCCATACTTCTCTTAGGCGGTTAAGCCCGAAATAAGAGCCGAGGCTCTGATACCAATTGAAATGGATCGTATGGGCACCTAGAGGGGGGGTGAATAGGTTCTAACCAATTTTTAATACTTTTTCAATTTTAGGCTTGACACAAAGTAAATTCTCTAGATATGCAACTACGAGAATTTCCCTATATGTAACCCTAACTACTAAGCACGTAAAAGAGGAGCGAGGAAACCGTAGTGGAGCACGCGGAGACACAGGGATTTGTTTTACCGCAGTTCCTTCCTTGTTAAGGGAAGTACATCTGTGTTGGAGGGATGGGCGGTTCTAAGACCACCACGCCACAATAGGCCTCACCCTATTCTCCGATGGATCTCGCATCGAGAAGCCTGATCCACCTTCTCCACTATTGGATCCCTTCGAGGCGGGAACCGGTGCCTTTTACAACACTATCAGGGCACACACCCACAACCGAATTGGGGGCTCCCGGGATGACAACAAGCTGTCACAAAAACAAGGTTTATCAATATAAACAAAAACGAGGATCTAGATATTTGCAAGAAATACTAGATCGAGGGTTCTCCAAATGAATGGAGAGGAGATGAAGCGCTTGATTGCTGATGATGAAGATCGAGTTATCCTCCTTCGATTCCCCAAGGGATGGGCCTTTGGGTGGATCTAGGTGGAGCACTCTTGTATGAAGCTTCGGATCTGATCTTTCTTTTCGAGATGAATCAAGAGTTACAGCGGGAGGGGATGGCTTAAATACCCCTCCCGGATCTGGCCGTTGCACAACTTTGGGGCGGATTATCTCCTCAGGAAAACTCCGCCCAAGGGCGGATTCTCCGGGGGAAACTCCGCCCCCTCTCTGGGGCTTGCGCCTTGGAGAAACTTGGAGAAGATCTTGGGGGGCGGATAATCCGGCCCCCCTGAGGGGCGGATTATCCGGCAAGGCCGGAAAGTCCGGCCAAAGCTCCGCCCCCTCTCTAGGGCTTGCGCCTTGGCGATGAGCAGGAGGGGTGGATTATCTGGCCCCCTGAGGGGCGGATTATCCGACCAGGCCGGAAAGTCCGGCCAATATTCTGCCCCCCCTTCTGGGGCTTGCGCTTGCTTGGGCAGAGGGAGGGGCGGATTATCCGCCCCTGGTGGGGCCGGATTATCCGCCCCCAAAGGCAGAGTTCTGAGCTGCAACACTTCAACGCACATTAAATGATCCTTGGTATTGTTATCTAACACACAAAACACTAGGGATTAGGAAATGTTCTTTCACAAAATATAAATGTATCCTGTCTGAGATTTAGAATCATCCGGGTCGGTGTCGAAACTAGCGTCGGCGTAACCTTTTACGACGAGCTGCTCATCACCTCCATAAACCAAGAACATTTCTTTAGTCCTATTTAAATACTTTAGGATGTTCTTTACGGCTGTCCAGTGTTCCACTCCTGGATCACTTTGGTATCTGCTCGTTATACTAAGAGCATTGGACACATCCGGTCTAGTACATAGCATGGCATACATGATAGAACCTATGGCCGAGGCATATGGTACTTTGCTCATAGTATCTCTATCTTTTACCGTAGCTGGACACTGAGCCTTGCTCAATATCTTACCTGACAACATGGGCAATGAACCTTTCTTTGCTTTATCCATTCTGAACCTTTTCAGAACTTTTTCTAGATATGTACTTTGGCTTAAAGCTATTAGGCATCTTTGTCTATCTCTATAGATTTTGATGCCTAATATATAAACAGCTTCTCCTAGGTCTTTCATTGAAAAACATTTATTCAAATAACTCTTCACATCGTTAAGCATACCAATGTCATTTCCAATAATCAATATGTCATCCACATATAGTACTAAAAATTTCACTGAGCTCCCACTCACTTTCTTGTAGATACAAGATTCGTAGCAATTTGGAACAAATCCAAAACTCTTGATCACTTGATTAAAACGAAGGTTCCAACTCCGAGATGCTTGCTTCAGTCCATAAATGGAACGCTGAAGTTTGCACACCTTATTAGCATCCTTAGGATCGACAAAACCTTTGGGCTGCATCATATACAACTCTTCATCAATGTTGCCATTGAGGAACACAGTCTTGACATCCATATTCCATATTTCATAATCATGAAATGCAGCAATTGCTAATAAAATCCGAATGGACTTAAACATCGCTATGGGAGAGAAAGTCTCATCATAGTCAACACCTTGAACTTGCCGAAACCCTTTTGCGACAAGCCGAGCTTTATAGACAGTAACATTACCATCTGCCTCCGTTTTCTTCTTGAAAATCCATTTGCACTCAACGGCCTTACGGTCGCTAGGAGGGTCCACCAAAGTCCATACTTGGTTTTCGCTCATGGATCCCAATTCGGATTTCATGGCCTCTAGCCATTTCTCAGAGTCTGGGCTCATCATTGCTTCCTCAAAGTTCGCAGGTTCACTGTTCTCTAACAACAAGACGGTTAAGACAGGGTTGCCGTACCATTCAGGAGTGGCACATGACCTTGTCGACCTGCGAAGTTCAGTAGTAGCATCGTTCGAAGTTTCATGATCCTCGTCATCAGCTTCCTCTCTTGTTGGTGCAGACGGCACTAGAACAATTTCAGGTGCTGCGCTACTCTCCAACTCGAGAGAAGGTTCACTAAACTCATCTAGCTCTACCTTCCTCCCACTCACTTATTTCGAGAGAAACTCCTTCTCAAGAAAGGATCCGTTCTTTGCAACAAACACTTTGCCTTCGGATCTGTGGTAGAAGGTATACCCAATCGTTTCCTTAGGGTATCCTATGAAGACGCATTTGTCCGCTTTGGGTTCGAGATTGTCCGACATCAACTTCTTGACGTAAGCTTTGCATCCCCAAACTTTAAGAAACGACAACTTAGGTTTAGCACCAAACCATAGTTCATACGGTATCGTCTCAACGGATTTAGATGGTGCCATATTTAAAGTGAATGCAGCGGTTTCTAATGCATAACCCCAAAATGATAACGGCAAATCTGTAAGAGACATCATTGATCGCACCATATCTAATAGAGTTCGATTTCGACGTTCAGACACACCATTGCGCTGTGGTGTTCCGGGTGGCGTGAGTTGCGAAACGATTCCGCTTGCTTTAAGATGCGTGAGAAAATCATAACTCAAATATTCACCTCCACGATCGGATCATAGAAATTTAATTTTCCTGTTATGATGGTTTTCCACTTTGTTCTGAAATTCTTTGAACTTTTCAAACATTTTAGATTTATGTTTCATTAAATAGATATACCCATATCTACTTAAGTCATCAGTAAAAGTGAGAAAATAGCGATATCCACCGCACGTCGAAACACTCATTGGTCCGCATACATCGATATGTATGATTTCCAATAAGTCCGTTGCTCGCTCCATTATTCCGGAGAACGGGGTCTTGATCATCATGCCCATGAGGCACGGCTCGCACGTGTCAAATGATTCAAAATCAAGAGACTCCAAAAGTCCATCGGAATGGAGTTTCTTCATTCGTTTTACACCAATATGACCTAGACGACAGTGCCACAAATAAGTTGGATTATCACTCTCTACTTTGCATCTCTTAGCCTCAATGTTATAGATGTGCGTTTCATTGCTTTCGAGATTCAGAAGAAATAAACCATTCACAACAGGTGCATGACCATAAAAGATATTATTCATATAAATAGAACAACCATTATTCTATGATTTAAATGAATAACCATCTTGCAATAAACACGATCTAGATATAATGTTCATGCTCAACGCAGGCACATAATAACACTTATTAAGGTTTAAAACTAATCCTGAAGGTAAAACTAAGGAGAGCGTGCCGACGTCCATCACATCAACTTTTGATCCATTGCCAACGCGCATCGTCACCTCATCCCTTGCTAGCCGCCGTCTATTCCATAGCTCCTGTTTCGAGTTACAAATATTAGAAACTGAACCAGTATCATATACCCAGGCACTACAACAAGCGCTAGTAAGGTAAACATCAATAACATGTATATCAAATATACCTTTAATGGTGCCAGCCTTCTTGTCCGCTATGTACTTTGGATAGTTGTGCTTCCAATGACCCTTGTCCTTGCAATAGAAGCACTCAGTGTCCGGCTTAGGTCCAGACTTGAGCTTCTTCTCAGCAGGGGCAATGAGCTTGCCACTGCCTTTCTTGAAGGATTTCTTTGCACCCTTAGCTTTCTTAAAGCTAGTGGTCTTGTTGACCATCAACACATGATTATATTTCTTGATATCCACCTCCGCAGCTTTCAGCTTAGCGAAGAGCTCATTGATCGTATCAGTGGAACCAATTTGATTGTGAGTAACTACAAAACCTTTGTAGCTAGGAGGGAGTGATTGCAGAACTCTGTCAATCTTGAGCTCTTCTGGAATCTTGCAGTCCAGTTGCTCAAGACGTTGAGTGTAGCCCGACATCTTAATGGCGTGCTCACTAACGGAACTCCCGTCCTCCATCTTGCAGTTAAAGAACTTCTCAGAGATATCATATCTCTCAGAACGGGCCTAAGTCTGAAACATGGTTTTCAGTTCCTCAAGTATCTCAAAGGGCCCGTCGAACTCCTCAAAATGATTTTGAAGTTCCGGTTCCATAGCAAACAACATGGTACTCTTAATCACTCCATAATCATCTTTGCGTGACTGATAAATAGCTTTTTCATCAGCCGGCGTAGCAGGGGCGTCACCTAGCACCTTGTATGAAGGCCATATCATATCACATATTATGAATTGCATGTGATGTTAATCCTTTATGCATCTTGTATTGGTTAGTTGACGACGGTAGCATTATAAGATGATCCCTCGTGCACACGAATTTCAAGTTCTAAAGTGTTCACCCTTAGTTAGCACCGTTGCTAAAGCTTGTTGTTTCGAAGCACCACGTGATGATCGGGTGTGTTAGATTCCGCAAGTGTATACAACGTGAGCAAGCCAGATTTGCTCATGCGGAAGCTAAGGTTTGATCTTGACGAGCCTAGCATGTACAGACATGGTCTCGGAACACGGATCACCGAAAGGTAAAGCATGAATCGTATAGTAGATATGATGAACATGTCGATTGTTCGCCATTGAAACTATATCAACTCTCGTGATGATCGGTGTTGATGTGGTGGATTTGGTTCGTGTGATCACTAAAACAATGTGAGGGATATTGTTTTGAGTGGGAGTTCACCTAGATTAATTTAAACTATTAATTAGAACTCAATTTGTCATAAACTTAGTCTAAACTATTGCAAATATGTTGTAGATCAATGGCGGCCCCTACCATCAATTTTAATGCGTTCCTAGAGAAAGAAAAGTTGAAAAACAATGGAAGCAACTTCGCGGATTGGTTCCGCAATTTGAGGATTGTCCTCAATGCTGGTAATTTGATCTATCTTTTGGATGCACATTTGGGTGACCGCTGCGGTAATGCTACCGATGTGGTAAAGAATGTTTTCCTTGCTCGGAAGAATCAGTACTCCATAGTTCAGTGTGCTATCTTGTATGGTTTGGAATCAGAGCTTCAGAAAAGGTTTGAGAACCATAACCCACATGATATTGTCCGTGAACTCAAAATGATATTTGAGGCTCACGGCGGGTTGAGAGTTATGAGGCTTACGAAAAGTTCTTTAAATGCAAGATGGAAGAGGGCAGCTCGTCGGTGAGCATGTGCTTAAGATGTGCAGGCACATAAACAAACTTCAAAGCTTGGGTATAGTGATTCCTAATGCTTTGGGGATTTACCGTGTCCTCCAATCACTACCACCAAGTTACAAGAACTTTGTGATGAACTACAATATGCAAAACATGAACAAGCGTTGCGAACTGTTGCTATGTTGAAATCTCTGAAGTGGAGATCAAGAAAGAGCACCAAGTGTTGCTGGTCAATAAGACTACCAAATTCAAGAAAGGCAAGTCTAAGCAAAGGGACACTTCAAGAAGGGTGGTAAGAAAGTTACCGCAAGACGAAGAAGACCAGGCTGGACCTAAGCACGATCTTGAGTGCTTTTCTGCAAGGGAGAAGGTCCTTTGGGCGATATTGCCCAAAGTACTTGGCGGATTTGAAGAGGCAACATCAAGAAGAAAGGTATATCCGATATACATGTTATTGATGTGTATCTCACTAGTACTAAAGTAGTGCACAGGTATTTGATCTTGGTTCGGTTGCTCATATTTGTAACTCGAAGCGGTCTTTGCAGAATAAACGGAAGCTAGCGAAGAACGAGGTGACGATGCGCGTGGGAAATGGATCAAAGGTTGATGTGATCGCGGTCGGCACGCTACCCCTTCATCTACCATCGGGATTAGTTTTATACTTAAATAATTGTTATTTGGTGCCTGAGTTAAGCATGAACATTATATCGAGATCTTGTTTATTGCGTGACGGTTACTTGTTTAAGTCCGAGAATAATGGTTGTTCGATTTATATGAGTACTATGTTTTATGCACATGCACCTTTGATAGATGGTCTATTCTTATTGAATCTCGATAGTGGAAATACACATATTAATAACATTGAGGCTAAACGTTTGAAATCGAGCGATAACTCGACCTATATGTGGCACTAGCGTCTTGGTCACATTGGAGTGAAGCATATGAAGAAACTCCATTCCGATGGACTTCTCGAATCACTTGATTTCGAATCACTTGATAGATGCGAAGCATGTCTGATGGGTAAAATGACCAAGACTCCATTTTCTGGTATGATGGAGCGAGCTACGGACTTATTGGAAATCATACATACCGATGTGTGTGGTCCAATGAGTGTAGCATCGCGCGGTGGTTATCGTTATGTTCTTACCTTCACGGATGATTTGATAGATATGGGTATATATATTTCATGAAACATAAGTCCAAAACTTTTGAGAAGTTTAAGGAATTTCAAAGTGAGGTAGAGAATCAACGTAACAAGAAGATTAAATTTATACGTTCTGATCGTGGAGGTGAATATCTAAGTTACGAGTTTGGCGAGCATTTGAAGAAATGTGGAATACTTTCACAATTGACACCGCCGGGAACACCACAGCGTAATGGTGTGTCCGAACGTCGTAATCGAACTCTCTTAGATATGGTTCGTTCTATGATGTCACTTACAGATTTACAGCTATCATTTTGGGGTTATGCATTAGAAACAACCGCATTCACTTTAAATAGGGCACCATCTAAATCCGTTCAAACGACACCATTTGAATTATGGTTTGGGAAGAAACCTAAATTGTCGTTCCTTAAAGTTTGGGGTTGCGAAGCCTATGTAAAGAAGTTACAGCCGGATAAGCTTGAACCCAAAGCGGAGAAATGCGTTTTCATAGGATACCCGAAGGAAACTATTGGGTATACCTTCTATCATAGATCCGAGGGCAAAATCTTCGTTGCCAAGAATGGATCCTTTCTAGAGAAGGAATTTCTCTCGAAAGAAGTGACTGGAAGGAAAGTAGAACTCGACGAGGTTGTCGAACCTTCTCTCGAAATTGCGAGTAGCGCAACACCGGAAGAAGTTCCTGTGGTGCCTGCACCAATAAGAGAGGAAGCTAATGATGATGATCATGAAACTTCGGTTGTAGTTGCTACAGAGCCTCGCAGGTCAACAAGAACTCGTACCACTCCTGATTGGTATGATCCCGTTATGAGTGTCATGTTGGTGGACAACACCGATGACCCTGCGACATATGAGGAAGCGATGATGAGCCCAGATTCCAATAAATGGCAAGAAGCCATGAAATCCGAGATTGGATCCATGTACGAAAACCAAGTATGGACTTTGGTGGACTTCTGGGATGGTAGGAAGGCATCGAGAACAAATGGATTTTCAAAAAGAAAACAGATGCTGATGGTAATGTTACTGTCTATAAATCTCGACTTGTCGCAAAAGGGTTTCGACAAATTCAAGGAGTTGACTACGATGAGACTTTCTCACCATTAGCGAAGCTAAAGTCTGTAAGGATTATGTTAGCAATCACTGCATATTATGATTATGAGATATGGCAGATGGATGTCAAAACAGCATTCCTCGATGGACATTGATGAAGAGTTGTATATGATGCAACCCAAAGGTTTTGTTGATCCTAAAGATGCTAACAAGGTATGCAAACTTCAACGGTCCATCTATGGATTGAAGCAAGCGTCCCGAAGTTGGAATCAACGTTTTTATAAGGTGATCAAAAGTTTTGGTTTTATACAAACTTATGGAGAAGCTTGTATTTACAAGAAAGTGAGTGGGAGCTCTGTAGCGTTCTTAATACTATATGTGGATGACATATTGTTGATTGGGAATGATGTAGACCTTCTTAATAGTGTCAAGGAATATTTGAATAATAGTTTTTCAATGAAGGATCTTGGCGAAGCAGCTTACATATTAGGCATAAAGATTTATAGAGATAGATCGAGACGCCTAATATCATTGTAACAAAGTACATATTTGGACAAAGTTCTAAAGAGGTTTGGAATGGAAGATAGCAAGAAAGGGTTCTTGCCCATGTTACCCAATACGACCTTGAGTAAAACTCAAAGTCCGACAACGGCAGAAGATAGAGAAAGGATGAGTAAGACTCCCTATGCCTCAGCCATAGGATCTCTAATGTATGCCATGCTATGTACTAGACCCGACATTGCATATGCTGTTAGTTTAACTAGCAGATATCAAAGTGATCGAGTGGATCATTGGACGTGATCGAAACATCCTTAAGTACTTGAGAAGAACTAAGGATATGGTTCTTTATTATGGAGGTGATGAACAACTCGTTGTTAATGGTTACACCGATGCTAGTTGGAACACCGATCCGGATTATTCTAAATCACAATCTGGATATGTATTTACTTTGAATGGTGCAGCAGTTAGCTGGAGGAGTGCAAAGCAAAGCGTTGTGGCGAGATCTTCAACTGAATCAGAATACATGGCTGCTTCGGAGGCTTCACAAGAAGCGATATGGATGAATGAGTTCATTACAGAGCTGGGTGTGGTTCCTAGTGCGCTGGACCCAATGTCTATCTACTGTGATAACATGGGCGCCATAGCCAATGCGCAAGAACCAAGGTCACACAAGAAGCTGAATCACATCAAGCTACGTTTTCACGCTATTCGAGAACATGTCCAAGATGGGGACATAAAGATTTGCAAAGTACACACAGATCTGAATGTGGCGGATCCGTTGACTAAACCTCTCCCGAGGGCAAAACATGACCAGCACCAAAATGCCATGGGTGTTCGGTATATTACCATGTAATCTAGATTAGATGACTCTAGACTGTTGGAGATATTCCCTAGAGGCAATAATAAATATAGTTATTATTATATCTTTGTGTTTATGATAAATGTTTACATTCATGCTATAATAGTATTAACAAGGAAACATTAATACTTGTGTGATTTGTAAACTTAAATTGTAGTCCCTGGTAAAGCCTCTATATAATACTAGCTTGTTGGTTAATAAATGATTGTGGTTTCCATATCATGAACATTGAGATGTTATTAACAACAAGATCATATCGTTAGGAGAATGATATGGTGGACATACTCCTAAACGTAGCATAAAGATCAAGTCATTTTAATAGTTCAATTGCTATGTGCTTTCTGATACATAGTAACCTAATTCCTTCGACCATGAGATCATGCATATCACCTTCACCGGAAGGATGCTTTGATGACATCAAACACCACACCGTAACTGGGTGGCTATAAAGGTGGCATTGAGTGTTCGGAAAGTATTGGTTGAGACACATGGATCAAGAATGGGATTTGTCCATCCATATGACGGATAGATATACTCTGGGCCCTCTCGGTGAAATGTCATCCAATTAGCTTGCAAGCATGTGGGCTCACAAGGGATCACATATCAGAACAAGAAAAGAGTACTTATCGATGTGAGGTTGAACTAGGTATGCGAGAGATCTGAAGCGATCATAACCTCGGATAAGTAAACTATCGTGAGACAAAGGGAAATTGGTATCGTATGTAAGTGGCTCTTTCGATCGCAAAAATCGTAGAAATATGTAGGAGCCATATGAATTTCAGATTCCTCTATTGGTTATTGTTAGAAGTGTCTCGATCATGTCGCATAATTCACGAACCGTAGGGAGACACACTTAAGGATTGACGTTGTTTGAGTAGTTATGGAATGATGAAAGAGACCAAATGTTGTTGAGTCTCGGATGGGATCCGGGATATCACGAGGAGATCCGAAATGGTCCGTAGAATAAGATTCATATAAGGAAAGTCTGTTTCAGAGTTGGGGAATGGTTAGGTGTTTTCATCGGGAATGTTCTAGAAGGTTCGGAAGGTCCGGCACTCGAAGGGAAGGTACATGAATGTGTCATACCAAGTTGGAATGATTGCATCATGTACTAGGTGTCATCGCTGAACAAAATAAAGGGTTTAATCAAATCCTAGTTTGAAAAGTCAAACGCCAATTTGAAAAGTCAAACGGCTATTTTGGGAAGTGGAAGGGAAGGTGGAAACCAGGTTGGAGGAGTTCCTCCCCTCCACCGCCGGCCCACCTTGGAAGCCGAGTTGGGGAGGGACTCCCCTCCCCTGGCGCGCCCCCCTCCACCTATATAAGGAGGGGCAGGGCTGCCCCTCTAGACATGTAACACCCTCAGAATCGGACCTATGCAAGTTTGAGCAAAATTCGCTTAACCCGCATAGAAACGATTCAAAGGTGCCCACCAGGCACTTTCGTGCGGGTGGAAAACGAAGTAATAACATTACACAACAGTCCTCGATGGGACCCACAGCAGATATATATATGACTCAAAGAGTCAAGAATACATATATAATATACAAAGATCCAAATCACCTTGGAAGCGATATAGCGTCCGGCTACGGACAAGATGCAAGGGCTAAGAGCCACGAAGAATAACCAATGGCGTCCATAACCCTGCGAGCCAAGCCGGAAGGTAACCACGCTAACGACGTCGATCTCAAAACCTGCTTAAACAAAAGGGGTGCCGACAAAGGCAAGAAAACAAAGAAGGGCGTCGATCGAGGCCGATGCAGCGAGGCTAGAATTGGCGGTCCTCGCCTACATAGGTATGGTGGATGAAGCGGCGGCGGCATGCACTAAACAACCTATAGAGACTCGATACAATGGCGGATATCGGAGAGGGTGAAAGACCTATTCGGTTCCAACTTTGAAGCTAACACCAAACAAACCCATCTGGTGTTTCCCCTCGAGACCAAGCGAAGTCAACCGGAACTCACCACGGTTGGCGATTTATTTATTCATTATAGTTCGGCACTTTACTAGTCGGTGTAGATAATTGTCCCGATAAAATAAGCGGTGGGCCCTTTTAATTAACCATTCCGTTGTAGTTGCGCAATTACTACTCAAATCTGAGATAGCATGATATAATCCCAAAACCCGGTTGTTGGTACTTTTATTCAGCCAATCCGTTGTAGTTGCAATACTTACTAGTCGGTACAATTATGCATAGCGACAACCAAACAAGCAATTGTGGGCATTAATTAGCCATTCCATTATAGTGAAGCTGATTACTAGTCATTATAAGTCAAATTAATAGCAGTAAACTTTAGTTATGCTTGTCTATGATCGAGAATCATGCTCCAAGTCGTCCATATCCATGGACACGGCTTTGAAAAGTTTTACCCGGCGGGGTGCACCAATAGCAACCTGCGCGATCAACCTCGGAAAAACCAAATCAAAACAACGAGGCTTTCACATTGAACAATCACAGGATTAGAAATATTTGAGGCCACCTTAAGTAGAATCCAGAAGTAAACAAGCTCAGACGGCCTCAAGGTTTGGGTGTCTGTTTGTGAGCATTGGGAACCGAAAGTGTGGCTGGGCTTGTCGACACCATGGAATCGTGTCCCGATCCTAAGCGATGCAGTGTGCTCCTCGCACAATTTAAATCTGAGAAAGTAGCATGGCATAAGTACAGGATAGTAAAACACCTCAAACTAGTTTGTGGCCCCAAGAAATAAGACGGAATCAAGCTCAGGCTCGGGGGTCCCATATACCTCCGGATGTGGATAGCGCGATAAATCAAGAACATGTATCAAGTACTGGGGTCTTACGGGACACAAGTGGGCGTTGAAACCAAATATTATCTATCACCCACGATGCCTGCTTATTCAATTTTAGTTGTTAAGCGGAAAGTAAAGTGAACAATAAGTAAAACGGGATCATCTCCAACATCAACATGCGGCAATACATCCATAGTGGCATATGACGACACGCATCGACTTGAGCAAGCAACTACGACGCATAGTCCAACTATCTACCAAACAGGTAATAGGATGTGTCCAAGGCAATATAGGGCTGCACGGTAGATCACGGGTACGGAAACTAAAGCATCGCAACACAGATAGCAATAGATCAACAGGAGGGAATAAAGACTATAAAAGTAAGATAGGTAGAAAAGGGGGGGGGAGGTGCTCGCCTGAAAACATGTCGAAGGGTTCATCCGAAGATCGGGGCGAAGCTCACATCAACTCAACGGCCTTATCCGCGAAGAACCAAAGCACTAGGAGAAACACCGGATGCAGTATTTAATACAACGACAGAAGATCGGCATGATGCATGCATGATGGATGGCATGGCAAAGGTGCGATGCAATTAGGTCGTATTAAGCGGAACCGGGGTCCCGATAATTAGTTAATAGGTTCATGTGGTTTAGATCCCCCGCATATTAAATGTGGTTAAACAGGGCAAGATAAGATACCGGTTCGCTACACAAGTTTAAATGAGGCCGATATGAGACTAGATTTGCCTGCATATGGGCCCCATATTTAATTATTAGGTGAATCGGCATAAGGCCCCCAAACCATATGATTATGCATGCAAGTATGACAAGTAAAATGCGACAAGTTGTATGTTTAGCATTTATAAAAATAAGGTTCGGATAAGGGTCACCCATTTAGGGTTCGGCGATCTTGTTAGGGTTCGACGAACTTGGGGTTCAGTCTTGGGTTGGTCTCGGGGTCCAGTGCAGGGTTCGGGATCGGTCTCGGAACATTCTCGGATAACGGTAGGTCTTGCCGTCCGGAAGTAGAGCTTGGTGTCGGTAGCGTCCAGTTCTTCCGGTCGGGCCGTTCTTATCGTCGTGTAGGTCTTGTGGTCCACACCATCGAGGCGGTCTTGGCGAGGAAGAAGCACTTGGCGTTACTGCATCGATGTTCTTATCGTCGGGTTCTCGGGCATCATCAAGAGGAGAAGTACTTGTCGCATCTGCCGTCTTGGTCTGCTCCAAGCGGGTACATGAGAGTACTTGTCGTATCATGTGGTCTGGATCGGCTCGGGATCGGTCTTGAGTTCGGGAGGAAGAACTTGGCGGTGTTCGGGTTGGTCATGACGAAGACAGGGCACCATGTACACGTACATCCTCCGCATCCTTGACATCGCCGGTCTTGGTGAACTACCGTGTCTGAAGGTCTTGACATGCTGGCGGGATCGGTCTCGAGTTGAGGCGTCTGGGGCCAGGCCCAGCTCTGGGGCGGAGGGAGGCGGCCAGGGTGGTCTGGCGAGGTGGGCCCAGCGGAGAGGGCTGCGAGCTGCTTGCGAGCGGCGTCTTGCGCACGTGGGCTGGCAGCGGATGAGTGGTGGCGAAGCGTGAAGAGGTTGCCGTGGCCGTGAGCTTCTTCCGGCAGGAGGAAGCGAGGTGGCAGGCGGGGCTTAGCGCCCAGCAGTGGCGATCTTGATCAGCGGAGGAGGCTTAGAACTGCAGTGGCGACAGCGGGCGATGGCAGCGGCAGCGACCTCCATGGCGAGGGCAGCGCCTGGCGCCCAGAGGCGAAGGGCAGGCGTGAGGGAATCTTGCATGGCGGCTGGCAGAAAAGCGGCGGGGCTGCAGGTGAGCCAGGAGAAGAGGTTGAGGCGGCTTGGCCTTGTGGGCAGAACTGGCGGGGCGGATGGGCCTGGCGCAGCTGGCCGAGGCCCAGGCAGGCAGACCGGCGGGCTCCGTCAGCCAGCCAGCGGGCAAGGCAGCTCGGCTGTAGCCAGGAGAAGGAGAGGGTAGAGGCGGGGATGGGCGAGGAAGAGCACACTGGGGGCGAGGAAAGGCAGCGTCTTGAGCGGCCTGGGCCAGGTGCGTGGGTGGGGCCAGTGTGGGTCCCATGCAGGCGGCGGTGGGGAGTGGAGGTGGTGGGAGCTGAGGGCATGCGCGTGCGTGCGTGTGTTTGTGGGATGGCCGGGGGAAGTTGTGGCTGTGAGGAGTGGGGGTTGGAGGGTGGTGGCGTGGAAGCTTGTGGTTGGATGGGAGGAGAGGAGAGGGTGAGGTGGCGGCCTAGGATAGGTGGGGTGATGTGGAGGGAGGTTGGGTAGATTTTTAGGTGGATGTAGTATTTAGGTGGCGGTCTGATTGCGATTAAATCAGGCGGTCGTTGGTCGGGATGGCCGTTCGATTGCCAGCTAAAATAATTATAAATTTTATTTGTTTTAAGCGGGCGTTGGCAAACCAATAGCGGCCAAAACAAAATATTCGGGGACCGGTTTGGTATTTGATTAAAGTTGGGCGTTTTAGAAAACAAAGCGGGTGTTGAAAATAGTTTTGGCAAACAATGCATGATGATGACGATGCAATGCACAAATTCAACGCGATTTTCTAGTAGTGGTTTTGCGGGATGCCACAATTCGACACCACTAACAAAGGATCTCGCCCTCGAGATCCGCCTCATGGTACCGGAAGGAAGGTCGGCGATCTGCGTCTCCTCACTTCGTGTAGATCCCGGCGACCGCCCTAACAAGAGGACGTTGTCCGTGATCGTCGAGAGAACACTCCGGAAACAAAAGGTCGGCCGGCGGTATCAACAAATAAAGCCACCTCTAACTTCGATGGAAAGAGGGAACCGATGCATTCTCATCCACTTCAATGTACAAAAGCGAATAGAAAGGGTAGTCGGCATGGGGGCCAATCCATCACGCACCCAAACTATTACTTTGCACAATCAGTGGAGAAGCGTGCAACCGTTCTCGGAATTAGACTGAAGATCTCGACAAGCGAGGTTCGGAACAACGGAGTGACGCAGTCTCTGCATCGGGTCTGGCGTAGATGATGTCGTCGCGTCAGAGAACTCCGGAAGGAACACACAAGAAACAAAGGATGGTACCACAGACAAAGGATTCCTCGGATAGCATGAAGACTGTGGCATCCCGCAAAAACCACTACTAGAAAATCGCGTTGAATTTGTGCATTGCATCGTCATCATCATGCATTGTTTGCCCAAACTGTTTTCGCAAAGCCCGTTTTGTTTTATAAAACGCCCCATCTTATTCAAACGCCAAAACCCCGGGTCTCGGATTATTTTGTTTGGTTCTTTGTCGGGTTTGTGGCCCAATTAAATTAAATAAAAGTTTTATTTTATTTTAGCGGGGCAGTCGAACGGGCCGACAGACCCGATCGACCGCCCCAGGAAAAACTAAAACGGTCCATCTGAACACCCCAGATTAAAACCTACATCTACCTAATATTCTACCCACACCCAACCCTCCACCTCACCCTGGCCACTCCCCTTGCGCCACATAAGCCCAGCCCAACTCCCCTACCAACCATCCGCTGACACTTGTCCCAACCCCTCCCTCTCTCTCTCCCTCTAAACCCAACCCCACACCAAACACACTCAGACCACACACGCTGCCCCACACACCACCCCACAATCCCACCACACAGCGCCCACGCACCAGGGAACCTCCGTGGGTCCCACCCCACATGGCCACCTCGGTCCCACTCCTTCTCTCCTTCCCCATCGTCTTCCCCACCCCAAGCCCCAGTGCCGCGCTCCCGCTGACCTCTCCTCTGCTTCCCTCTTGGCCGGCCAGTGCCCTCTCTCCCCTGGCCCGTCACGCTCCTCCTCCTCCTCGCTCCCGGCCCGCTCCTTCCCCGCCTCCAGCCGCTGCCCGTGTGCCTCTTTGCTCCCGACCCAGGCTCCTCCGGAGCCACGCCTCCCGCGCGATCCCGCTTCGGCGGCGCCGGCCCGTCGCCTCCCTCCTCCAGCTCCACCCTCGCCTCCCAGCCGCCAGCTCCCGCCTCGCCCGGCCCCCGCGCTCCCTCGCTTCATGAGTCGCCGGCCGCCTCCACCCTCATCTCGGCGCCCCGCTGCGCCAAGCCCTCTGCCGGCCGTCGCCAGCGTCGGCCCGCCCGCGTGACCCCTCCCGATGCCTCTCCCGCTGGCGTCCCCGCCGCCCGGAGCGGCTGTCGGCCCGTGGCGAGACTCCGTCCGCCCTGCGCCGCCCCGTCTCTCCGCCCGGGCCTGCTCGACCACCCCCTGCGTCCCGCCTCCACCTCAAGCTCCACCTCCGCTCGCCCCTCCCTGTGCCCGCCGGCCTGGAGCATCGCCGCCTCCGCCAGCTGCTCCCCTCCGTCCCCGCGGGCAGGTCCTCGCCTCCACCGCTTCTCCGCCCGGCAGCGGAGCCGCCTCCGCCCAAGGCCGCCTCCTCTCGGCCCGTGTGGTGCCGCCGTCTCCTGGCAGCGAGGCGGCTGGCCCGTGTTGTCTGCGGCTCGAGCTCCGTGGCGTCGGCCTCGGCTCCACCTCGTCTGGCCCCTCCTACAAGCCTTGAAGCTTGCAAGATCGACATCAAGACCGTCCTGGCGCGGGCGTCGAACCGAAGGTTGAACACTCGGACGTCAATGTCGCAGAATCGGGTTAAGCTCGTCCCATCGGCAGGATCGACCCGAACGGGCATAAGTACCACCTCGACCAAGATCCACCCCAAGGGCGCTGACGAGTTGCACAAGGCCCTTGGACTCGACACCTCGAAGCGATCTTCTACACGGAGCATTGTCCGATGGTCGGAACCCCCGAAGACCGAACCCGGAGCTGTAACTGAAGGCCGTATGTGCGACAAGTACTCCGTCATGTACCCGATTGAAGCAAACCCGGAGGATCCGATGCCCCGACGCCGAACCAAGTACTCCCTCGTGAACGCCAAGGTCTACCTCACGGACACCGAGAGCTTCCCCTGAACGCCACGACCGTCGACATGATCGAGACCCCGATGCGACAAGATCTACCCAGAAAAAACCCGAGAACGCTTCCCCCGAGAACGTGTCGTCGAACCCTGGACCCCGAGACCGACCCCGAACCCCGGAACCCCAAGTACGTCGAGACCCCTCAATGTGTGAACCCCTTCTCCTCGAACCTTATCTTATAACATAATAACAACTTGTTGCATATTGAATTGTCATTCATCCCGCATGCACATCTGTGGTTTGGGGGCCTTATGCCGATTCACCTAATAATTAAATATGGGGCCCATATGCGGGCAAATCTAGTCTCATATTGGCCTCATTTAAACTTGTGTGACGGAAACTCATCTTGTCATGTTAATACAACATTTAAATTGCGGGGTTCTAAACAAGCTGAACCGCCTAAATAATTGTCGGAACCCCGGTTCCACTTAATTTGACCTAATTGCATCGGACCTTGCCATGCCATACATCATACATGCATCATGCCGATCTTCTGCCGTGTATTAAATATTGCATCCGGTGTTTCTTCTAGTGTTTTGCTTCTTCGCGGATAAGGCCGTTGAGTTGATGTGAGCTTAGCCCGATCTTGGATGATCTTTTCGGCAATGTTTTCAGGCGAGCATCTCCCCCTTTCTACCTATCTTACTTTTATAGTAATTTACTCCTTCCTGTTGAACTATTGCTATCTGTGTTGCGATGCTCTAGTTTCCGTTCCCGTGATCTCCCTTGCAGCCCTATATTTGCCTTGGACACATCCTATTACCTGTTGTTTGGTAGATAGTTGGACTTGCGCGTCGTAGTTGCTTGCTCAAGTGCTGATGTGTGTCGTCACATGCCACAGTTGCTGATGTATTTCCGCCTGTTGCTGTTGGAGATGATTCTAGTTTTCCTTATCGTCACTTTAATTTCTGTTTAACAACTAAAATTGAATAAGCAGAGGCATCGGTGGGTGATAGATAATATTTGGTTTCGAGCGCCCACTTGTGTCCCGTAAGACCCAGTACTTGATACTGTTCCTTGATTTATCGCGCTATCCACATCCGGGAGGTATATGGGACCCCACGAGCGAGCTTGATTAGGACTTATTTCTTGGGGCCACAAACTAGTTTGAGGTTTTATTTACGATCTGTACTTATGCCATGTTTCTTGCTTTATTTACGATTGTGCGAGTCGCACACTTTATCTTGTTAGGATCGGGACACGATTCCGGTGTCGACAAGCCCGTTTGGGGTTCCCGTCGTTCCTGACCGTATTACCTTGAGGCCGCCTCGCTTGCTTACTCCGTTGCGGATTCTATAAGGGTGGCCCCTGAAATATTTACGAATCTGTGATTGTTCGGTCGTGAAAGCCTCGTTGGGTTTTGATTTGGTTTTCGAGGTTGATCGAGTGTGTGTTGCTATTGGTGCACCCGGCGGGTAAAACTTTACGGCCGTGTCGCGGATATGGACGACTTGGAGCCGATATCTCGATCATAGACAAGCATAACTAAAGTTCTTGCTATAAATTTGACTTATAATGACTAGTAATTAGCTCTACTATAATGGAATGGCTAATTAATCCTGCCCACCATTGCTTGTTGGTTGTCGCTTGCGACAAATGTATCGACTAGTAAGTATTGCAACTTCTAGAATTGGCTGAATAAAAGTACCAACAACTGCTGGGTTTTGGGTTTATCTCATGATATCTGATTCGATTAGTAATTGTTGCAACTTCAAGCGGAATGATTAAATAAAGTGCCCTTGCTTACTTTATCGGGACGATTATCTTAATCGATTAGTAAAGTGCATAACTATAAGCGAATAAGTAAAGCGCCAGCTGTGAGTTCCTCGGTTGACTTCCTCGTTTGGTCTCGAGGGAAACACGGGATGGGTTTGTTTGGTGTTAGTCTCGGGTTGGATCCGGATAGGTCATTCTTACCCCTCTCGATAAGCGCGGTGTATCGAGTCTCTATCGGTTGTTTAGTGCATCTTTGCGCTGCGCTCGATCCACCATACCTATGTGGCGAGGACATGAATTCTAGCCTCGATGTCTTGGCCTCGATCTTGACGCTCCTTCTTTGTTTTCTTTGCCCTTTGTCGGCACCCTTTTGTTAAGCGGTTTTGAGATCGGCCGTTAGCGAGGTTACCCTTCCGGCTTGGCGGGCAGGGTTATGGGCGCCATTGGTTATTCTTGAGGCTCTTAGCCCCATTTGCTTCTTGTCCGTAGTCGGACGTTCTCATTTTCAAGGTGATTTGGATCTTGTATATTATATCGTATTCTTGACTCTTTGAGTCAGTTATATATATATATTACGTGGGTCCCATCGAGGACTGTTGTGTAATGTTATTACTTCGTTTTCCACCCTTGCGAAAGTGCTGGTGGGCACCTTTGAATCGTTTCTATGCGGGTTTGGTGAATTTTGCCCAAACTTGCATAGGTCGATCTGAGGTGTTCTGAGTGGTATCGAGCTCGGCGATTGCGATACCCATAAGTCGACTGTAGGATAACCTAGCTAACGGCCGAAGTAGAGAGTCAAAACTATTTTTGAAAATCGGTTGGATAGTTCTGATTAGGTCTGATTTTACTCCTTACCCCCTGCTGTTCCCCTCTTACCCCTACGTGTTTTGAATCCGCTCTCGTCTCTTTCTTCGAGTCCAGGATTTCTCGCGGTTGGGTTTCCGTCGTACCTTCAGGGTGTCGCTTTCTTCCTTTTGTAACGGAGGTGCTACGATCATCAATCTGCAGCTGGTCTGTTGTACCCTTCCACCAATCTCTTGTTCTGGAGCTCTTTATCCATATGTGTTCCTTGCCGGGTATCAGTGTCGTTGAAAAACATATGAGAAGGACGAGCATTGGTGAAGTTGGAGTATACCTTGAGCATGTGTTGTTCATGCCAATGGAACCATCGCGGAACCTAATCATTGTGTCTTTCATACGATTCCTGTTGGCATCATCCCTTTGTTCCGGATACCGCCTAAGGTGGTCTTCAGTCTAAATCTCGAGAGTTGAGTTGCCTGATTCTCCTACCCATGTATAGAGTTGATAGTTGGGTCCGGGATGGACTGATCACCCTACCCGACTCTTACTGTCCGCTCTGTACATCGAACTGGTGGATCAATGTAACTTCTCCCTCTTCTAATGGAAGTTAGGGGTGGCTTTATTTGTTGATACCACTACCTTCGACTTTTTGTTACCGGAGAGTTCTCTCGACGATCAAGAACAACGACCCTTTGTTGGTGGTGTCGCCAATTCCAAGATGGAGAAGGAACCCTCGTTAGTGGTGTCGCGAGGATCTACACGAAGCGAGAAGACGCAGGACGTCGACCTTCCTTCCGGTACCATGAGGCGGATCTCGAGGGCGCGATCCTTTGTTAGTGGTGTCGAATTGTGGCATCCCGCAAAAACCACTACTAGAAAATCGCGTTGAATTTGTGCATTGCATCGTCATCATCATGCATTGTTTGCCCAAACTGTTTTCGCAAAGCCCGTTTTGTTTTATAAAACGCCCCATCTTATTCAAACGCCAAAACCCCGGGTCTCCGGATTATTTTGTTTGGTTGCTGTCGGGTTGCAACGGCCCAATTAAATTAAATAAAAGTTTTATTTTATTTTAGCGGGGCAGTCGAACGGGCCGACAGACCCGATCGACCGCCCCAGGAAAAACTAAAACGGTCCATCTGAACACCCCAGATTAAAACCTACATCTACCTAATATTCTACCCACACCCAACCCTCCACCTCACCCTGGCCACTCCCCTTGCGCCACATAAGCCCAGCCCAACTCCCCTACCAACCATCCGCTGACACTTGTCCCAACCCCTCCCTCTCTCTCTCCCTCTAAACCCAACCCCACACCAAACACACTCAGACCACACACGCTGCCCCACACACACCACCCCCACACCGAATCCCCACCACACAACGCGCCACGCCTGCACAGGAACCTCCGTGGGTCCCACCCCACATGGCCACCTCGGTCCCACTCCTTCTCTCCTTCCCCATCGTCTTCCCATCCCCACAACCCCTTGGCGCCGCGCTCCAGCTGTGACCTCTCCTGCTTCCCTCTTGGCGACAGCGGCCGCCCTCTCTCCCCACGCCGTCCACGCTCTCTCCTCCTCCCGCTCCGGCCGCTCTGCCACCTCCTTCCCGCCTCCAGCCTGGCCCCGTGTGCCTACTGCTCCCGACCAGGCTCCTCAGCCGGAGCCACGCCTCGAGCCCGCGCCCGCCCGCTCGGCGCCGCCGACCTCGCCTCCCTCCTCCGCTCCACCTCCCTTCTCCCAGCCGCGCCCGCTCCACCCGCCTCGCCCCGCCGCCCGCTCCTCGCTTCATGTCGGCCGGCCGCCTCCACCTCATCTCGCCCGCTGCGCCAAGCCGCCTCTGCCGTCCGCCAGCGTCGGCCCGCCGCGTGACCCCTCCCGATGCCTCTGTCCGCTGGCGTCCACGCCGCCGGGCGCTGTCGGCCGTCACGTGGCAGAACTCCGTCGACGCCCTGGCGCCGCCCCGTCTCTCCGCCGGGCCTGCTCCGCCACCCCCTGCGCGTCCGCCTCCACCTCAAGCTCCACCTCCGCGCCCCTCCACATGCCCGGCCCTAGGAGCATCGCCGCCTCCGCCAGGCCTCCCCTCCGTCCCATGAGCAGGTCCTCGCCTCCTGCCCGCTTCTCCGGTGAGCCCGCCTCCGCCAGGCCGCGTCCTCCTCTGGCCCGTGTGGTGCCGCCGTCTCCTGCAGCCGAGGCCGCTGCCGCGCGGGCCCGTGTTGTCTGCAGCTCGAGCTCCGTAGCGTCGGCCTCAGCTCCACCTCGTCTAGCGGCCCCTCCTACAAGCCCCTTGAAGCTTGCAAGATCGACATCAAGACCGTCCCTGGCGCGGAACGTCGAACCCCGAAGGTTGAACACTCGGACGTCAATGTCGCCGGGAATCGGGGTGCCAAGCTCGTCCCATCGACAGGATCGACCCGAACCGGAACGCCAAGTACCACCCTCGACACGCCAAGATCCACCCCAAGGACGCCCCCGACGAGTTGCACAAGGCCCTTGGACTCGACACCTCGAAGCGATCTTCTACACGGAGCATTGTCCGATGGTCGGAACCCCCGAAGACCGAACCGGAGGCATGGCGAAGGCCGTATGTGCGACAAGTACTCCGTCATGTACCCGATTGAAGCAAACCCGGAGGATCCGATGCCCCGACGCCGAACCAAGTACTCCCTCGTGAACGCCAAGGTCTACCTCACGGACACCGAGAGCTTCCCCTGAACGCCACGACCGTCGACATGATCGAGACCCCGATGCGACAAGATCTACCCCAGAAAAACCCGAGAACGCTTCCCCCGAGAACGTGCCGTCGAACCCTGGACCCCGAGACCGACCCCGAACCCCGGAACCCCAAGTCCGTCGAGACCCCTCAATGTGTGAACCCCTTCTCCTCGAACCTTATCTTATAACATAATAACAACTTGTTGCATATTGAATTGTCATTCATCCCGCATGCACATCTGTGGTTTGGGGGCCTTATGCCGATTCACCTAATAATTAAATATGGGGCCCATATGCGGGCAAATCTAGTCTCATATTGGCCTCATTTAAACTTGTGTGACAGGAAACTCATCTTGTCATGTTAATACAACATTTAAATTGCGGGGTTCTAAACAACTGAACGCCTAAATAATTGTCGGAACCCGGTTCCACTTAATTTGACCTAATTGCATCGGACCTTGCCATGCCATACATCATACATGCATCATGCCGATCTTCGCCGTGTATTAAATATTGCATCGGTGTTTCTTCTAGTGTTTTGCTTCTTGGCGGATAAGGCCGTTGAGTTGATGTGAGCTTCGCCGATCTTGGATGATCTTTTCGGCAATGTTTTCGGCGAGCATCTCCCCTTTCTACCTATCTTACTTTTATAGTAATTTACTCCTTCTGTTGATCTATTGCTATACGTGTTGCGATGCTCTAGTTTCCGTTCGTGATCTCCCTTGCAGCCTATATTTGCCTTGGACACATCCTATTACATTGTTTGGTAGATAGTTGGACTTATGGCGTCGTAGTTGCTTGCTCAAGTCTTGATGTGTGTCGTCACATGCCACGATTCTTGATGTATTGCCGCTGTTGCTGTTGGAGATGATTCTAGTTTTCCTTATCGTCACTTTAATTTCTGTTTAACAACTAAAATTGAATAAGCGAGAGGCATCGGTGGGTGATAGATAATATTTGGTTTCGAGCCCACTTGTGTCCGTAAGACCCAGTACTTGATACTGTTCCTTGATTTATCGCTATCCACATCCGGGAGGTATATGGGACCCCGATCGAGCTTGATTAGGACTTATTTCTTGGGGCCACAAACTAGTTTGAGGTTTTATTTACGATCTGTACTTATGCCATGTTTCTTTGCTTTATTTACGATTGTGCAGTCTGCACCTTTGTCTTGTTAGGATCGGGACACGATTCCGGTGTCGACAAGCCCGTTTGGGGTTCCCGATTCTGACCGTGTATTACCTTGAGGCCGCCTCGGAGCTTGCTTACTCCGTTGCGGATTCTACTTAAGGGTGGCCCCTGAAATATTTCTGAATCTGTGATTGTTCGATCGTGAAAGCCTCGTTGGGTTTTGATTTGGTTTTCGAGGTTGATCGGTGTGTGTTGCTATTGGTGCACCCGGCGGGTAAAACTTTACGAAAGCCGTGTCGCGGATATGGGCGACTTGGAGCACGATATCTCGATCATAGACAAGCATAACTAAAGTTCTTGCTATAAATTTGACTTATAATGACTAGTAATTAGCTCTACTATAATGGAATGGCTAATTAATCCTGCCCACCATTGCTTGTTGGTTGTAAGCTTGCGACAAATGTATCGACTAGTAAGTATTGCAACTTCTGAATTGGCTGAATAAAAGTACCAACAAGCTATTTGGGTTTTGGGTTTATCTCATGATATCATGTCGATTAGTAATTGTTGCAACTTCTAGCGGAATGATTAAATAAAAGTGCTTGCTTACTTTATCGGACGATTATCTTAATCGATTAGTAAAGTGCATAACTATAACTGAATAAGTAAAGCGCCAGTGTGAGTTCCTCGGTTGACTTCCTCGTTTGGTCTCGAGGGAAACACGGGATGGGTTTGTTTGGTGTTAGTCTCGGGTTGGATCCGGATAGGTCATTCTTACCCTCTACGATAAGCGCCGGTGTATCGAGTCTCTATCGGTTGTTTAGTGCATCTTTTGCCGCTTCGATCCACCATACCTATGTGGCGAGGACCGCCGAATTCTAGCCTCGCCGTGTCTTGGCCTCGATCGGCGCTCCTTCTTTGTTTTTGCTTTGCCCTTTGTGGCACCTTTTGTTAAGCAGGTTTTGAGATCGACGCCGTTAGCGAGGTTACCCTTCCGGCTTGGCACAGGCAGGTTATGGGCCATTGGTTATTCTTGGGGCTCTTAGCCCCATTTGCTTCTTGTCCGTAGTCGGACGCTCATCGCTTTCAAGGTGATTTGGATCTTGTATATTATATCTGTATTCTTGACTCTTTGAGTCATTTATATATATCTTACATGGGTCCCATCGAGGCTGTTGTGTAATGTTATTACCGTTTTCCACCTTGCAAGTGCTGGTGGGAACCTTTGAATCGTTTCTATGCGGGTTTGGTGAATTTTGCCCAAACTTGCATAGGTCCGATTCTGAGGGTGTTACAAAGACCATATGTAGCATCACCGTTATCAGAGGGGGATGCGAAACCCTGAAGGTACGACGGAAACCCAACCACGAGAATTCCTGGACTCGAAGAAAGAGACGAGAGCGGATTCAAAACATGTAGAGGTAAGAGGAGAACAGCATAGGGGTAAGGAATAAAATCAGACCTAACCAGAACTATCCAACCGATTTTGCATAAATAGTTTTGACACTCTACTTCGGCCGTTAGCTAGGTTATCCTACAGTGGACTTGTGAGGTATCGCTCACTGGGCTCGATACCACTGTAACACCCTCGAAATCGGACCTATGCAAGTTTGAGCAAAATTCGCTAAACCCGCATAGAAAGCGATTCAAAGGTGCCACCAGCACTTTCGTGCGGGTGGAAAGCAGTAATAACATTACACAACGGTCCTCGATGGGACCTGAGCAGATATATATAACGACTCAAAGAGTCAAGAATACAGATATAATATACAAAGATCCAAATCACCTTGAAGCGATATAGAGTCCGACTACGGACAAGATGCAAAGGGGCTAAGAGCCTGAAGAATAACCAATGGCGTCCATAACCCCCTGAGCCAAGCGGAAGGGTAACCACCTTCTATGACGTCGATCTCAAAACCTGCTTAAACAAAGGGGTGCCGACAAAGGCAAAGGAAAAAGAAGGAGCGTCGATCGAGGCTAGTACACGAGGCTAGAATTGGCGGTCCTCGCCACATAGGTATGGTGGATCAAGCGGCGTGACATGCACTAAACAACCTATAGAGACTCGATACAACTGGCGGATATCAGAGAGGGGTGAGAAAGACCTATTCGGTTCCAACCTGAAGCTAACACCAAACAAACCCATCCTGGTGTTTCCCCCTCGAGACCAAACGAGGAAGTCAACCGAGGAACTCACACAGTTGGCAGTTTTATTTATTCAGTTATAGTTGCGGCACTTTACTAGTCCGGTGTAGATAATTGTCCTGATAAAATAAGCAGTGGGCCCTTTTAATTAACCATTCCGTTGTAGTTGCAGCAATTACTACTCAAATACAGATAGCATGATATAATCCCAAAACCCAGCAGTTGTTGGTACTTTTATTCAGCCAATCCGTTGTAGTTGCAATACTTACTAGTCAGGTACAATTGTCGCAAGCGACAACCAAACAAGCAATTGTGGGCAGTATTAATTAGCCATTCCATTATAGTGAAGCTGATTACTAGTCATTATAAGTCAAATTAATAGCAGTAAACTTTAGTTATGCTTGTCTATGATCGAGATACTGTGCTCCAAGTCGTCCATATCCGCGGACACGGCTTTCAGAAAGTTTTACCCGGCCGGGGTGCACCAATAGCAACACACGCTCGATCAACCTCGGAAAAACCAAATCAAAACCCAACGAGGCTTTCACGTGAACAATCACGAGTTGAAATATTTCAGGCCACCTTAAGTAGAATCCATAGCGGAGTAAGCAAGCTCGAGACGGCCTCAAGGTTTGGGTAATACTGTGGTGAACAACTGGGAACCCGAAAGTGTGGCTGGGCTTGTCGACACCGATGAATCGTGTCCCGATCCTAATGATACAGTGTGCTCCTCGCACAATTTAAATCTGAAAGTAGCATGGCATAAGTAGGATAGTAAAACACCTCAAACTAGTTTGTGGCCCCAAGAAATAAGACGGAATCAAGCTACTCTGGGGGTCCCATATACCTCCCGGATGTGGATAGCGCGATAAATCAAGGAACATGTATCAAGTACTCGGGGTCTTACGGGACACAAGTGGGCGTTCGGAAACCAAATATTATCTATCACCCACCGATGCCTCTGCTTATTCAATTTTAGTTGTTAAACGGAAAGTAAAGTGAACAATAAGTAAAACCAGGATCATCTCCAACATCAACATGCGGCAATACATCCGCAACTGTGGCATATGACGACACGCATCAGCACTTGAGCAAGCAACTACGACGCGCAAGTCCAACTATCTACCAAACAACAGGTAATAGGATGTGTCCAAGGCAATATAGGGCTGCACGGTAGATCACGGGTACGGAAACTAAAGCATCGCAACACAGATAGCAATAGATCAACAGGAGGGAATAAAGACTATAAAAGTAAGATAGGTAGAAAAGGGGGGGGGGAGGTGCTCGCCTGTAAACATGTCGAAGGGTTCATCCGAAGATCGGGGCGAAGCTCACATCAACTCAACGACCTTATCCACGAAGAACCAAAGCACTAGGAGAAACACCGGATGCAGTATTTAATACAACGACAGAAGATCGGCATGATGCATGCATGATGGATGGCATGGCAAAGGTGCGATGCAATTAGGTCGTATTAAGCGGAACCGGGGTCCCGATAATTAGTTAATAGGTTCATGTGGTTTAGATCCCCCGCATATTAAATGTGGTTAAACAGGGCAAGATAAGATACCGGTTCGCTACACAAGTTTAAATGAGGCCGATATGAGACTAGATTTGCCCGCATATGGGCCCCATATTTAATTATTAGGTGAATCGGCATAAGGCCCCCAAACCATATGATTATGCATGCAAGTATGACAAGTAAAATGCGACAAGTTGTATGTTTAGCATTTATAAAAATAAGGTTCGGATAAGGGTCACACATTTAGGGTTCGGCGATCTTGTTAGGGTTCGACGAACTTGGGGTTCCGGGGTCCTGGGTTGGTCTCGGGGTCCAGGGTCTGGGGTTCGACGGGATCGGTCTCGACGGAACATTCTCGGATAACAGAGGTAGGTCTTGCCGCGTCCGGGAAGTAGAGCTTGGGTCGGTGTCGGGGCGCGTCGGATTCTTCCGGGTCGGAGCCGTTCTTATCGTCGTGTAGGTCTTGTCGGGTCCACACCATCGAGGCGGTCTTGGCGAGGGAAGAAGCACTTGGCGTTCTGCATCGATGTTCTTATCGTCCGGGTTCTCGGGCATCGCATCCGAGAGGGAGAAGTACTTGTCGCATCTGCCGTCTTCGGGTCTGCTCCAAGCGGGTACATGACGGAGTACTTGTCGTATCATGTGGTCTACGGATCGGCTCCGGGATCGGTCTTCGGGGTTCGGGAGGAAGAACTTGGCGGTGTTCGGGTTCGGGTCCGCGACGAAGACCTTGGGGCACCATGTACACGTACATCCTCCGCATCCTTGACATCGAGCCGGTCTTGCCGGTGAACTACCGTGTCTGAAAGGTCTTGACATGCGGCGGATCGGTCTCGAGTTCGGGCGTCTGGGCGGGCCCGAGCTCTTTGGGCGGAGGAGAAGCACGGTGGTCTGGCGAGGTGGGCCCCGATGGAGAGGGCCGGCCAGCGGCGCGGCGTCTTGGGCTGCTGCAGAAGGCGAGGCGGCGAAGCGACGTAAGGCGGCTTTCGCGGCGGGGCTTATGAGGCTTCGCGGAGGCGAAATGGCGGCGACGAGGTCGCGCAGCAGCGGCGGGGCTTGCTTCGCGATGGCGGAGAGGCGTGGGTGGCGCCGGCGGGCTTAGCGCCTGGCGGATGCGGCGGAGGGCTCGGAACTGCGGCGCCAGCGCGGCGAGCAGCGGACGATGGCGGCAGCGACCTCCATGGCGCGAGCGGCAGCGCCTGGCGGAGGCGAGCGGCGGCGCTTGAGATCTTGGCGGCCATGGCGGCCGGCGGCCAGGGCGGAGCCATGGGGAGGGAGGTTGGCGGCGGCGCGGGCGGAGCGGCGGCGCGGCGAGGCTGGCGGGCGGATGGGCGCTGGGCGCTGTGAGCAGCGGGAAGCGGGAGCACGGCGGATGGCTCCGGCAGCGGAGCAAGGGAGCGGCGGGCAGCGGCTGGCCAAGGCGCTGGAGGCGAGGAGGAGAGGGTAGAGGCGGGGATGGGGGAGGAGGAAGAGAGCTGGGCTGAGAGGAAGGCAGCGTCTGCACGCACAGTGCGTGGGTGGGGCCGGTGTGGGTCCCGAGGCGGTGGGGAGTGGCCAGGGTGGTGGGAACTGGGGCAGGGCATGCGCGTGCGTGCGTGTGTTTGTGGGATGGCCCAGGGGAGGTTGTGGCTGTGAGGGAGTGGGGGTTGGAGGGGTGAGCTGACGTGGAAGCTTGTGGTTGGATGGGAGGAGAGGAGAGGGTGAGGTGGCGGCCTAGGATAGGTGGGGGTGATGTGGAGGGGAGGGTTGGGTAGATTTTTAGGTGGATGTAGTATTTAGGTGGCAGGTCTGATTGGACCGATTAAAATTCTGGGGCGGTCGTTCGGGTCGGGATGGCCCGTTCGACTGCCCCCGCTAAAATAATTATAAATTTTATTTGTTTTAAACGGGCCGTTGGCAAACCAATAGCGGCCAAAACAAAATATTCCGGGGACCCGGTTTGGTATTTGATTAAAGTTGGGGCGTTTTAGAAAACAAAACGGGTGTTGCGAAAATAGTTTTGGCAAACGATGCATGATGATGACGATGCAATGCACAAATTCAACGCGATTTTCTAGTAGTGGTTTTGCGGGATGCCACAAGACACACCTCTCACACCCCGCAAACCCTAGCCGCCGGCGCCGCCACCTCCTGCTGTCGCCGCCGCCGCCCTAGGGCAAACCGCCGTCGCCGCCTAGCTAAACCCTAGCCGCCGGCTTGCCGCCTCCTCGGTGCATCTAAACCCTAGATCGCGGGGGATCTCTCTCATAGTCCACCATACTCGCTCCGGCTTAAGGCGAAGCCTTGCGAGATATCCCTCGCTTCGTACCACGCCGTTGTCTCTTGGGAATCGCGAGAGAGTGCTACAACCTCTGCTTTCTTTGGAACAAGGGAGAGGAAGGTCGAGTACCGACGTGTGACCGGCTATGAGCGCCGTTTAACGTTAGCGGAAGGATCGCCTACGCGATCTTGAGATCGGGAAGAGTACGACTACATCACCCACGAGAATCCGCTCTCATTAAACACTTTGGAATCTTCGAGGGTGAGTTATTCCATCGACTCGTTGCTACAATCTAGTAGATAGATCTTAGCTTGTTTGTTTGTATGCGGTAGAATTTTTTTGTTTTCCATGGTACGGAACCCTACATTGTGCCCCTGGCCCAAAGTTGCCAGGGCACTTCCCCTTTGGCTCACGCAGGCCTCCGACAAGTGGGCCCACGTTGGTCCCACTCCGTAACCTTCTAGAACCTTCTGGTATAATACCGATAAACTCTGAAACGATTCCGAAATCCAAAAACTGCTTTCCTTTATATGAATCTTATTCTCCGGACCATTCTGGAACCTCTCGTGATGTCCTGGGTCTCATCCGAGACTTCGAACAAAAAACTTATAAACCAATTATCCATTCTATCCTAGCATCAGTGCACGTTAAGTGTGTGACCCTACGGGTTCGAGAATATGCAGACATGATCTTCTATCAATAATCAACAATGGATCCGAAACCCATATTGACTCCACATTCATCGATGATCATATCGGATGAACCACGATTCCAGGATTCAATCAATCCTATATATATTCCCTTCGTCATGCGATATTTTACTTGCGAGATTCGATCGTTGGTATCGTCATACCTAGTTCAATCTCGTTCACGCAAGTACTTTACTCGTTAATCTGATATCACTTTGTGATTAACTCCTTAACCACCTGCTTGAAGCGGTGTTGATATCGATTACGAGTAGGCCCAAGTATATCTCTCCGACTTGGGAGGACAAATTCCCTCGATACATACAACCCAACAAGTACTTTCCGATCACCTGAGAGACACCTTTATGATCACCCTCACATAGGATGACGTTTGATGACCTCAAAGCTTTCTTCCGATACCAGGGAGTTGTATTATCTCATGGTCTAAGGAATACAATACTTGACATAGGAAAAAGCTTCGCAAAGATAAACACGATGACACGATCTAATTTCTCTGCTTAATTTGGGTCTGTCCATCATATCATTCTCCTAATGACATGATCTCATTATTAATCGACAACTCATGTCTATGGTTAGGAAACCTTAACCATCATTAATCAATGTGCTAGTCCATAGAGGCTTAGTAGGGACACGGTGTTGCTCATAAACCACACAAGTATCAAAGTTTCCGCTTAATACAATTCTAGCATGGAATATAAACTTTATCATGAACAAGAATTATAATAACATTTTTATTATTGCCTCTAGGGCATAATTCCAACAGAAACATGGACGGTTGATGGAGAGGCGTCGGTGATGATGATGGCGATGATCTCCTCCAATTCCCCGTCCTATCAGGGTGCCAGAACGCATTTTCTGGTTCCAAATCGCGGTTTCTGGTGGTGGCGGCGCAACGGAAATTTATCTGGAAAAACGTCGAACCCTCCTCTATTTTTAGGTCAGAAGGCTTTATGTAGGCGAAGAGGGAGACTGAGGGGGTGCCTGAGGTGGCCACACCTCCCCCAGGCGTGGCCTGGCCTGGCCCGCGCGACCAGGGGGTGTGGGCCCCTTGTGGCCCTCCTCCGTCTCATTTTCTGGCTCCATGAGTCTTTTTGGTAAAATAGGAGTTTTGCGACATTTTTCGAGATTTTTCCTGAAAGTTGATTTTCTGCACAAAAACTAGAAACCAAAGCAATTCTGATGAAAACAGCGTCAGTCCATATTAGTTGTATCCAAATCACACAAATTAGAGGAGAAACAATAGTAAATGTGTTTGGAGAAGTAGATACGTTTGAACGTATCATATTGCCGTTATAGTGATTTATAGCAGGAGTAGGATTCTGCCACCGCCGTGGGATCCGAACCTGGGTAAGCTGTGTCACCTCGTACCCGCCAACCGTCCGTCTTAACCTATGTCTCTAAACACACTCTGTGAGGAACCCTCCATGGCGTACTCGTCGACAATACCACGACACTCCATATGAGTGTCTAGGCACAAGGCCTCCACAGAACAATTATCAACAATTTTAGCATCATAAAAATCACTACTAGGGTGAGAGGCATTACAAACAAAAGTTGTAGTGTGACTCTCTTTGTCAAACTCACCTTTTTGTTCCTTCTTTTCATCGACTAGTGTTTTAATAGAAATAATAGAATCAAAAGTAGGAGTTGAAGGTGTGAGCGGGTGATCAATCCGTTCTTTCTCCTCTTCCTTGTGCTCCTTTTCCTCTCTGCTCTTTAGTGAGTCCTGGAAAAGGTTATCTTTCTCCATGCCGGTTTTAGACCGCTTTAAATAATATAATACCAATGCATTATTACATAAATTATTTTCTCAAAAGAGGAATATGAGGTATACTAAATTAAAAACTCCATCAAGTGATTCACATTCAACATCAATAATTCCTAGTATAAATACCATTTCAGATGCACCTTTAAAAATAACGTATTGTAATACTTCCAAACTAGTATAGGACTTATCTCTATTATAATTTTCTAAAGTAGGATTGTTGGAACACTTATATTGAAAATTAAGGTGGTAATTTGTTATACAAATTGTGAAATAAGATCCATCATTAGCACGCAACCATAATGAATGCTTTTCAAATTGGTCCAACAATTTATTTATCACCTCATGTCTAGCAACCGGGCTTAGTAAACTTGATTCCTTTATCTCCTCCATTGCTTGTATTATTTGTTGAACAAAATTTATCTCGGAAGACATGATTGGTAGCAACAGTTTTATAAATTTTTGGTTTTTTAATATTTTTATTGTTTTCAATATAAAAGAAAGCAGTAAGATAATAGAAAAAATAGAAATAAACTATGTGTGAGTAGATAACCGAACGCTTTGCTCCCCGGCAACGGCGCCAATTTGATGATTGGGTTCCTGCACCAATAACAGGGTTATTGCAATACTTGTAGCATCAAATATTTAAAGAGTTTGTCCCGATGGGAGCTCGGCGAACACGACCCCACAACCATGTTGTCAATGCGGCCACGTTTGCACCCAAACTGTGGTTTGGAAATAGCTTATTCTATAAGTTGCTAGGATAAATAAATTTAAGATGATTTGTAACAACTACTACTAGGACTGGAAGAAAACTAGAACAAAATTAAAACTAGAAAGAGGTGAACGCAATGAAATGAAATATTAATGCTACGATTCCTCAAGTAATGTTGTGTATACCGGTGTGCATGATAACTTCTTATCGAATGAATATAAACTGTACTTGTGGCGGTCCCTCAAATACTATTGTCTTCCACCGTTGGTAAGTGGCAACTAGACAACTCAATTGTCCACACCCTCTTTGGACATGGGTCATCTCGTAAGAGAATAATGTATTAACGTAACAAGACCAATCAAGGTAAACCAGAGCAAAGACATTAATTTCTATGGACAACCGTACTACTAAGCAAGTGTGTTATTTACAAGATATCCCGTATGTCACTTTGGGGTCAAGCAATTCGCAACACTATACCTATCTATATCATGAGTAATCTTGGGGAATTCTGGGCGATGCATCTTAATATGCTATTGCCTCCGCAAACCAATTATAGCAAATAGCCTATTAGTTATACCCATGGAAGAGCAGAGACTAATAATAAGTTTTGTGACACACCGTGAATCCCTAGTAAATTCCTCAACAATGGATTGAGGACGTCTCCAATCACTAGAATAATATCATGGATAGAACAATGTAGAGAGAAAGCACAAACATATTAATTAACAAGAACACACCACACTTCAATTACTCAAATCATCATAACATTAATAAAAAAGGGTTCAAGCCATATTACAACCCATCATAGAGACCATGATGGGAAAGGATGAAGGAGTAGCAGCGATGGAGATGGTGGTGACGGAGCGGTGATGGTGGCGTCGACATGGTGATGGTGGAGTCCTCCTTCTCCTCCTCTTCTTGCTTGGATGGCTTGATGGTGTTGATGGAGATCTTGATATTGGTGGAGCTGTAGAGGCTATGGAGGCGGCATGGCGGCATGGCGCCGCCGTGGAGGCGCTAGATGGGATATAGATCTTGTATATGGTGTCTAGGTGGGTTGGATCCTCTCTCTTGACTCCTCCCTCCTTTATATAGGCCTTGGGGGTGCCCTAGGGTTCCCCCAATACCGTCATATGACTTAGGGAAGGTTCTGGAGCTTCCGGGGGCGAAATCCCGTCGTTTGCGACCTTTTTATCAACTATACGGCCAAACTATACAGCGGGATTTTTTGCTCCGACCGTATAGTTGGTCATTGAACCTTCGGGTTCCACAGTGTTTTGGCCGCCATTTCTTCATACAAACTCCGCTTTGGGTGTTCTTGGGCTCGTTGGATTTGTATCAACGAGGGATACAACCCAGTGGTCTTGGATCCTTATTTTGAGAAGTTGGAAAAATTCACTTTTTCCAACACCTCAAATGGCTAAGTCTGGTCCTGCAGCTCCTCCATACTATGCTCTCTTTGTTCCTTTTGCCTTTGTTTTATCCATAATCATCATCAACACCTACACACATGTAAAAGAGAAGGAAAAGGGATAAAATTCTACCTAAACTACTAAATATTCAAAGCTCATATTGAATTTAATGAAAACAAGTAATCATGAATATCAGGCATAACAATAGTTAGACGGAGCATGGTATGATAGGAAAATGACACAATTTATATAGCTAAAAAGTGTTGTATTATCACAACCATCAACAATGCATCGACTATCGGAGGGCAGACCTGAAGCAATTGGCACCAAAGTCAACAGACTCTTTGATGCTAACTTCATAAGAGAAATCAAATAAAGCACTTGGGTATCAAACCCCGTGCTAGTTCCCAAAAAGGACATGGACATTCTGCGAATGTGCTTGGATTTTACAACCCTTAACAAGCACTGCCCAAAGGATCACTTCCACTTACCGCGGATCGATCAGATCATCGACTCCACCGCAGGGTGCAAGCGGCTCTTGTTTCTCGACGCCTACTTAGGCTACCATCAGATTCGGCTGAAGGTCGAGGATCAAGAGAAGACGATGTTCATTACGTTTTTTGAGTTCTTCTATTACAATACAATGCCCTTCAGGCTCAAAAACGCATGCGCAACTTATCAAAGGTGTATGCAAGCCTGCCTAAAGAATCAAATTGGTCAAAACATTCAAGTATACGTCGACGACATAGTGTTAAAGACCAATAAAACCAGTGCATTGATAGACGATCTCCGTGATACGTTCGACAACCTGGATCAGTTCAGGATCAAGCTGAACCTGGAAAAATGTGTCTTTGGCATCCCATTCGGGAAATTGCTTGGGTACTTCATCTCCGAGAGGGGCATCAAGGCCAACCCAAAGAAAATCAAGGCTATACTAGCCATGGAGAAGCCAAAGAATGCCAAAGGAGTCTAGCAGCTCGATAGGTGAATCACAACGCTCAGCAGGTTCATCATCCGCATGGGTGAAAAGGCTCTCCCTTTCTACCAATTGCTCTGCAAGCATGACAAAGTTGAGTGGGCGGCTGAAGCTGACGATGCATTCGAAGACCTCAAACGCCTACTCTCTACATCTCCCGTACTGGTGATGCCAACGGAGAGAGAGCCCATGCTGCTCTACATCGTCGCAACGCACCAAGTGGTCAACACGGCACTCGTGGTCGAATGACCCGAAGAAGGAAAACCCACGGGGTACAACGCCCCGTATATTACCTTAGCGAGGTACTGATGCCTACAAAGCAAAGGTATCCCCATTACTACAAGCTAGCCTACATCGTATTCATGACTGCGCGTTGGCTGCACCAGTACTTCTAAGAGCATTAGATTGTTATCGTCAACGATGCACCACTATCACACATCCTCAACAACCCCAAGGCCGCGAGGCGAGTGGCCCTATGGGGCATCGAGCTATCCCCGCGGGACATCATCTACGAAAGTCACACCGCGATCAAATCGCAGGTGCTTCCTGGCTTCTTCATACACTGGATGGAGCTGCAGCTGCCAGACACCCCGGACATGTCCTAGCTCTGGACAATGCACTTCGATAGATCTAAACGCGACACCGGAGTAATCTTGACATGCCCCCAAGGGGACAAGATGAGATATGTGCTACGGATGAGGTTCTGCGCATCCAACAACGAGGCTGAATACGAGGCATTGATCCATGACATGCGGATGGCCAAAGTCTACGGCGCCATGCGACTAGTTATCTACGATGACTCCAACCTCGTTGTCCAACAGACGATGAACCAGTGTGACGCCGTCAGTGACAACATGGTCGCTTACCATGACCTCTAAAACTCACCCGAAGGAGACTTCAACGATCGTGAACTCCGGCACGTTGGCCGAGAAAGTAACGAGGGGGCCGACAAGCTCGCCAACATGGGATCCACCTGCGCTCCAGTACCACTAGGCGTGTTCCTCGAACAAATCCGCGAGCGCTCCATTAAGCGCAAAACTCCCAAGGGCGCAGCCGATGCCACGGGAAAATTGGGGGCTATGCCACCCAAGAAAACAGAAGCATCCGAAGAACTAGAGACGGATGTCGAACTGGTGAGGCTCATACTAGTTACCGACTCTGTAATGTAGCCGGATAGGTTTCTCCTATAACCCTAGGTCTTGGCGCCTTTATAAGCCGGAGATGAGGAGCCTTTAGGACACAATCTCTACTACAACCACAACCAACTCACGCATGCAAACCTCTCTTATAATCCGTTGTAACATCTGGCTCTCGCCAATATATTACTGGATTGCTAACAGTAGTAGGATTCGATCACCGCAGTTGGATCTGAACCTGGGTAAATCTATGCTCACCGCTCCCGGAACACGTACGGCTCACACCCCATCTTCTCAACACCACTACGACCCCTATGGCGTACTTGTCATCAATCCGACGACAGAGGGCTCGCTAAGTATACGTGCCTTAATATATGGTTATGTTATTCAGGTCCATAACCACGAGGTCCAGTGAGCTAGATCTCCGTTGACAAAAGGATCACCTTAAGATGATCATCTCATAGCTATTGGGAACGAATCAAAACAGATGGTTCTATTTCTCAACCCTTTTGACTTGCTCCTACGGAACCAATGTCGAAAGGATTGAAAAATTCAGTCATTCACAACCATGTTAGGCAACCTTAAACGATCTATGCTTGCTACAACCCACATCCTAGCATCAGTTTTAATCTGTTCTATTAAGATGTCAATGGTCTTGTGGATTTTATCGAAGACCCTTTTGTTTCTTTCTCGCCAAATGCTCCAAACGACCACCATGACTATAGTATTCAGTCTTGCACGATTTATACCTTGCAATCTTGAGTAGTTCAATTGCCACCAATCACGTAGAGACACACAAATCATTGGAATGGCCTGTGGTTAGTCAGCCCAGGTGAGAATTGAACTCCAAATGATGTTGACAATAGCACACCCGTGAAAAGATGATTATGGTTCTCATCCGCTAATGTGCAGAAAACACATAAATCATTGTGCAACAACCCTCTTCTCTAAAGCCGATTTGTAGTCCAAGCTCTCTCACGCACGAACAATCACATAGCAAGTTTGCATATGAGGGGATCCCATGAATTCCAAATCAAGTTGGACATCTCGCAGGCAAGATCTTGATGGCAATATAAGAAATTTTAATTGCAGTCATTGACTACACACATAGCTTTTGGAAAAACTAGCATGGTGGCCGGCGAAAATGGACGGGCAAGATCTTGATGACCTATTAAAAAAATTCAAATTAATATGAAACGAACAGAGTTGGCAATATAATAAATTTTAATTGCAGCCATTGACTGGTAGCTACACACTTACACATGCTTAGGATCATCCGAAGGAAACTTTCCAGTGATAGCTAGTGTGAGACCATAGCTAGCCAGCTCCATCACCAGTCTAGTTTGATGCAAGATATCCAAGCTCAGAGCAAACACAGTAGAACACTTCTGCATACACAACCATATGGTCAATATGGAAAAAAAAGCCTACCAGATAGTAGAGTGTACATACGGAAATATCACTACTCAACTACCTTGTTAATTTGCACCAACTACACTACAAACAACTGAAATTATCAGTTACCTTTGATGAAAAACTAAACAAGCAGTGATATTAACCTTGTAATATGTAAACACTTTCCGATCCTCATTTGACATTTCTTCTTATGATTCATATTCGTTTTTTTTACAACATGCAAATGGAATTACTGAACATTCATTTTCCTAAACATTTCAGAAAGTCGATTTTTTTGAGGTTTTTTCCTTTCTTGATGGAAATGCCAAAATACATGAAAATCACATCCTTCAATGTGGGTTTTTCTGAAAAAACTGACAAGTACATTGTACCATCTGTACAACATAACCATACAAAACTATCGAGAGTCATAAATATAAAGGTAATAGCGCAATCAACGTCTAGACAGAATTTTAAGAAGTTGTGGAAATGATAAGGGTATATATGTGTGTGTATGAATATGTCATATATTATATATATACACACAAAACAAAAGTAGAAGGAATCAATAGTACTTAGACATAGGAAAAAGTTTGGAGGAAAAGAACAAGCAAAACTATATAAAAAATAGACTGCTATAAACAGAACACGACTGACTGAACACCTTTTTTTTTAAATGCCATAATACAAGCAAATTGCATCCAAATGATATTTTGTTAATGAATATTCTTGGGCTCAATACATTGCTAGTTGTGTACACACTATTAAATTAAGTAAAGAGAAACACCTTTTCATCATGGATCATGGTGAGCAGGAAGCAGATCGTCAACGCAAGGTGTATAGATGTTTGACTCAAGCGTAGGAGCCGCGAAAGGAATATAGCTACGTGATCCATTTGGATAAAGCGCTCCCAAGTACTGCAGTTTGGAGGTACCTAAGTAGTAAGCAAATCCATTGTAACGGCTGCCCAAGAAAACAATTTCCTTGCTAGGGTGATAGCCCAAAAAGTCCATTCCATAGTAGCACTTTCTATAACTCTCCGTGCTGTTGATACCTTCTTCTCGCGCATAAGTGACGCAGTCATCATCAGAGTCCCATCCATTGTCTCCTATGTTACTTGCTTCTTCCCCATTGGGATCTAAGGTCCAAGACATGTCAGTATCATCTCCTCTAGGGTGTCGGTTGTAGTATCTTTTAAAAGAGGGCTCAAGGTCATCTCGGTGCCTTAGCTCCCACTCTAGGGTTCGACCTGCATTTGATGCTTCTTGCAGTACCCATACTGAAAGCTGGAACCCATGGACAGCGGTGTAGTAGATCCCCAGCCTGGATTTTCCAAAATATCCCCTCAAAAAATTAGCCAGTATTGGGGTTTTGATCACCAAATACTTTTGGTCTAACAATGACAACCTGAATATTAGAAAAAAAATACAGTAGCGTTCAGTAAGAAGCAGGTTAAGGTGAACACATGACCTGAAATAAAGACTAGAGCAAACAACACTTGTTAAAACAACCCTGCAGGTACCTGATGACGAAGTCGCCGCAATGGAGATAGAAGGCTCCCTTCAAGTACACCGCATGACGCCGAAGAGGATTCCGTCCTCTTGCTGCATGTGGATCGGACCAAACGTCTGACACTGTAACAGCCGCATTACCTTGTCGAACAAAGTGCCTCGCCTGCCACTGGCCAGTTCTGGACGAGAACACTTGAACTGCATATGAGCAGGGTGGCCACTCCATTGAGCCGACAGTGCTTACCTGATGCTCATATTTTGATTTCAAGGACGGCGACAGGTTCACCTGCATCCATGCCCGTCCCTTGCCAAACCTTTGGCGAGGTTGAGTTGGCCTTTCAGGCACGTCGGGGAAGTATAGCACGTCGTAGTGCAGCGACAGGGCTGGGTCAAACATGAGGCACACACGGGTTTCATGGAAGGGTACCCGAGGAGGGGGCAGTGTTGCCCACCGCCGCGTCAAAGGGTTGCACACATACATCGTATCCCCGTTCGCGTAGAGGATGAGGCCGTTGCTGTGATCCAGCACGGCCGAGCTATAGGGCATCCACCAATCAGGCAGGAAGCGGAGCATACTGTCGAGGCTGGGGCTCGTCGTCGTCGGCACGTCGCGAGAGAAGAAGTTGTGGCTAAATTTCCCGAAGAAGTTGATGAAGATGCCGCGCGGCGGGCGCGGCGCGAGGTACGCGAGCACCAGCCCACGTCCGTCTATCACGGCGCGCCAGTCCTTGCAGACGCGGCGGCAAGCGGCTAGATGCCGCGGATGGACACGCTGGAGGACGTCGTCGAGCACCTCGCCGGGGAGATCCATGCCATGCACGGGGCCTTGTGCGATGATGCCGTCAGGTTAGGGTTTGCAGATTGGGAGGCGGCGGCGGGCTGGGTATGTCTCAAGGGGAACTTCTAAAGCTGGGAACCACCAGGGATCGACGCCCGATAACTTACTTCCTATCGGACCAACCTCCGGCCGTAGGATTAGACCCAGGATGGACGTCAGATTTAAACAAAGCCCCGCTTGACTCTCTCCGTGATACCATTGAATGCTTCCGTAATAACTGCTCCCCTTTACTCCCGATTTGCTATGTTTTTATTTTTATTTTTTGAAACTAATTCCGGATTCTAAGGAGCCTTAATTACTCTAGCCAAATAATTTTCCACGCAATGTGCAGTATACTTCGTAAGGTAGCGATCTTCTTTCGATATTATTAGGGTTTGCTTCCAAGATAATTGATTCGTTCTGAAAAAGAAGCACGTATAGCAGTAGTAGGAACATATTGTGTTTAGGTTTAAAGCATATCACTTGTGAGTTGCGATACCAATGCCTTATATTGAGGCGGCGGCGGGCTTGGTAAAATTGGGACTTGCTTACCCTTTTCCCATTGGTTAGGTTAACATAACCTTTAAAAGAACCTAATGGACCTATTGGTTAACATAAAATAGTTTAGGTCCAAACGGTTCGGCCCCTTTGTACCAAAGGTTAACCGACACAACGCCTCACGAGTCTCCTCCGAGTGTCGCCTCCACTGCTCGCTAGCTTGCCCGTCCTTCCGACGAGTCGCTGCCCACCACTTCGACAAGCCGCTCGCTCGCTCACTCCTCCGCCAATCGGTTTTTACCTGTCGAGAAGAATGGCGACAGACATCAAAAGAAGAGATACAACATGCCTCGCGGTAGAAGATGAAGACGTAGGTGTTCATCCCCTGGTTAAAGGTCACCTTGGAGACGATGAGCATGACAGTGTAGATGACATGTATGACCACCGTGGCTGCGTATGGCTTCTTCCCGTGCACACCCATCAGGAGCAATAGAAATCGCCTTTGAAGCAGTGTATTAGTGTATAGATTGATTCTCTGAACTTCTGTTCTGAAGTTTCAAATCTGCAACTAGCTATTGCAGCTACATGTTACACATCAAGCTGCGAGCTGAGCTGGAGTGTAGATTTCAAAGTGATGGCTTAATCTAAGGCTTTTTTAGCTTCTCATGTTAACGGTTCTAGAAAATTTGTACTCCATTGTCGTGCCATTTGTGTTTTCACGGTTGAAAGTTTACACTAATTTGAGGGAAGCTTTGCTATTTAGGAAAAGTGAAGATATTTCATTTCTGAACTAGTTGTGCTAGCCTACCAATGCATAATGTTAAAAGTGGTTTGAACCTTAATAACTAAAGGTTTGCAAAACAACTCGGGATGCTCAATGACACGCCACGAGATCTCCCTCCTCATTATATAGACAGATTACAAGTGTTAGACTTGGAGTCCAAGTCGAGTTACAAGAATTGTTATACAATAAATAATTCTAACTAAATTAGGTAGGCAAGATCATGTGTAATCCTTGCCGTCTCTGTAACACGCCCCCGCAGGCTGAACTCGGTGCTTCACTGATGGTTAGACTGGACCTGAATTCTTGAAACAGCGTAGTTGGCGGCCCTTTTGTAAAGATGTCAGCAAACTGTGAACTTGAAGGTACATGTAGAACTCGAAGTGAACCAAGGGCCACCTTATCTCGGACAAAGTGTATATCAAGCTCAATGTGCTTCGTGCGTCGATGCTGAACTGGGTTGGCCGAGAGGTAAACAACACTGGCATTGTCATAGTAGACAATAGTGGCACTGTCAAGTGGTCGTTGTAGTTCCTGTAAAAGACTGCGTATCCAACATGTTTTAGCAACAGCAGTGATGACAACTCTATATTCACCTTCGGCGCTAGAACGAGAGACTGTTGGCTGTCGTCGAGATGAACAGGAGATGAGATTGTCCCCAAAAACACACAATAACCTGACGTAGATCGGCGGGTATCCGGGCATCCTGCCCAGTCGGCATCTGAATAAGCAATTAAGGAGGTGGAAGTGGAAGCTGTGAGGGTAAGGCCATGATCTAGGGTGCCTTTTAGATAACGAAGTGTGCGTTTAATGAGAGAGAAGTGAGGTTCACGAGGATCATGCATGTGTAGACAGATTTGTTGAACAACATAAGAAAGATCAGAACGAGTGAGGGTGATGTATTGTAAAGCTCTTGCGAGACTACGATAGAGAAATGGGCCAGCTACCGGATTTCCATAGGCAGATGGTAGTTTGGCTTTAGTGTCTACTGGAGTTGGCGAAGGATGACAATCAGACATGCCTGCACGGGAAAAAACATCGAGGATGTATTGACGTTGACTGAGATGAAGGGAGGAGGATGTGCGAGTAACAGAAATACCTAAGAAGTGGTGAAGAGGACCTAAATCTTTCATGGCGAATTCAAGACTGAAAGTAGCAATGATGGTTTGTAAGAATGGGAGTGTGTAAGCAGTGAGAATGATATCGTCGACATACAAGAGAAGGTAGGCTGTGTTGGACCATGAGTGAAAGATGAAGAGAGAGGCATCAGATTTGGATTCATAAAAACTAATAGACTTAGCAAAAGCTACAAAGCATTGGAACCAGGCTCGAGGTGCTGCTTGAGACCATAGAGGGATTTGAGAAGGCGACAAACGTGATTTGGACGAGATGGATCAACAAATCCAGATGGTTGTTGACTGAAGACTTCCTCATCGAGGTCGCCATGTAAGAAGGCATTTTTAACGTCGAGCTGATGGATGGGCCATTTTTAAGAAAGGGCTATGGAGATAACGATGCAGATGGTTGCTGGTTTGACGACCGAACTAAAAGTTTCATCAAAGTCTATGCCCGGCTATTGTGTGAAGCCACGAACAACCCGTCATGCTTTGTGATGAGAGAGAGAACCATCGGCATTATATTTGTGGCGCAATATCCATTTTCCACTAACAATATTAGCACCCGGAGGGGGAGGAAGAAGAGTCCAGGTGCTGTTTTCCATGAGGGCATCATACTCCTCCTGCATAGCGAGGAGCCAAGAAGTGTCACAGAGGGCTGTTAGGTAGTTGTGAGGAATAGGGGATTGAGCAATCATAGAGAGATTTAGTTTGGCCAGTGGTCTAGGTAACCGTCCTGTAGTGCTACGAGTACGGTGAGTAGGAGGAGGAGGGTCGGGTATGGGCGTTGGTGGTGATGGTGGCGAGGGTACGTTGATACAGGAGAAAAAGAAGCGGCGACAGCGACGACAGAGTTGTCTGCCGCGGCAGAGAAACAGGCCATTTTGGTTGCCACGGTAGGGGTGTTGTCTACTGCGGTAGAGATTATAGTAGTTTTGGCTGCCACGACAGGAATCTAGACGGTGGTTTTAGGGGAAGTTTGAATGCTGTAAAGAATGGCTGGGGTGTGCGTGACGTCAAAGATAGGCGGGTCAAAGATGTCTATATTGGTTTGTGGGGATGGTGTGGTGGTAGTGGCATATGGGAAGGTGGATTCGTCGAAAGTAACGTTCGGGATATTAAGATTCGACGAGTGAGAAGATCTAAGCAGTGATATCCTTTGTGTCGAGGAGGGTAGCCAAGAAAGACACATCTGGTTGAGCGAGGAGCGATCTTGTGATCGGCTGTGGAGGCGGTGTTCGCATAGCATAGGCAGCCGAACACACGTAGGTGGTCATAGGTAGGGTGTACGCCATAGAGAATGAAGTGTGGTGTGTTGTGTTGTAGGGCTGCAGAGGGATATATATTAAGGAGGTATGTTGCAGTGTGGAGGGCTTCTGCCCATAGGTTGGATGGCATGGAGGCTTGAAATAGAAGTGATCGCATGACATCGTTGATTGTGCGAATGGAGCGTTCAGCTTTGCCATTTTGTTGAGAAGTGTATGGAATGAAGAATCGAAAGAGTGTGCCATGTTTTGTGAAGAACTCGTTGAGTTTAAGATGGTCAAATTCTTTTCCGTTGTCGGATTGGATGAGTGAGTATAGATACTTGAAAATAAGTTGTGACAAAGGCATGAAATGCAACAAACGTGGCAAAGACATCAGACTTTTTGCGAAGTGGAAAACTCCAAAAATAATGAGAGAAATCATCAACTATGATAAGATAATAAACATATCCGGTGGAGCTCGGAATATGCGAGGTCCATAAATCACAATGTAAGAGTTCAAACGAACAACTAGTGGTGGATTGTGAAGAATAAAACGGGAGCCTAACATGTTTGCCTAATTGACATGCATGACATAGAGAAAGTCTTGATTTATTGGTGGAGACCGTCTTGAATGGATGGAGGTTCGTCGTGGTGTAGTGACTTGGGTGTCCAAGACGGCAATACCAGGTGTCGGAGGAGGTGGTGACGAGTGTTGGAGATATGCCCTAGGGGCAATAATAAATGTAGTTATTATTATATCTTTGTGTTTTTGATAAATGTTTACATTCATGCTATAAAAGTATTAACAAGGAAACATTAATACTTGTGTGATTTGTAAACTAAATTAGAGTCCCTAGTAAAGCCTTTTCATAATACTAGCTTGTTGGTTAATAGATGATTGTGGTTTACCTATCATGAACATTGAGATGTTATTAACAACAAGATCATATCATTAGGAGAATGATATGATGGACATACTCCTATAGATAAGCATAGCATAAAGATCAAGTCATTTTAATAGTTCAATTGCTATAATCTTTCTGATACATAGTAACCTAATTCCTTCGACCATGAGATCATGCTTATCACCATCACCGGAAGGATTCTTTGATGACATCAAACACCACACCGTAACTGGGTGGCTATAAAGGTGGCATTGAGTGTTCGGAAAGTATGGGTTGAGACACATGAATCAAGAGTGGGATTTGTCCATCCATATGACAGATAGATATACTCTGGGCCCTCTCGGTGGAATGTCATCCAATTAGCTTGGAAGCATGTGACTGTCTCACAAGGGATCACATACCACGGGAACGAGAAAAGAGTACTTATCGGTAACGAGGTTGAACTAGGTATGTAGAGATACCGACGATCAAAACCTCGGATAAGTAAACTATCGTGAGACAAAGGGAAATTGGTATCGTATGTAAGTGGTTCATTCGATCGCAAAGTAATCATAGAAATATGTGGGAGCCATATGAATTTCCAGATTCCTCTATTGGTTATTGATCGGAGAAGTGTCTTGATCATGTCCGCATAATTCACGAACCGTAGGGAGACACACTTAAGGATTCGATGTTGTTGAGTAGTTATGGAATGATGAGTGAGAGACTGAATGTTGTTCGGAGTCTCGGATGGGATCCGGGATATCATGAGGAGATCCGGAATGGTCCGGAGAATAAGATTCATATAAGGAAAGTCCTGTTTCGGAGTTGGGGAATGATTCCGGTGTTTTCATCGGGAATGTTCTAGAAGAGTCCGGAAGGTCCGGCACTCCGGAGGGGAAGGGTACATGAATGTGTCATGACAATGTGGAATGGTTGCATCATGTACTAGGTATCATGGCTGAGCAAAATAAAGGAAGAAATCAAATCCTAGTTTGAAAAAGTCAAACGCCAATTTGAAAAGTCAAACGACAGTTTTGCTTGGTGGAGGGAGAGTAGGAAACCTACTTGGGGAGGAGTTCCTCTCCCTCCACCCGCCGGCCAAGGAGGCCGACTTGGGGGAGGACTCCCTCCCCTTGGCCGGCGCCCTCCCACCTATAAAAGGAGGGGCAGGGCTGACCCTCTTCCCTACACCCAACACCACCCAAAACCCTAACCCTAGCCGCCGGCCTCCAGCAAGTCGCCGCCGCCCTAGGGTTTCTCCAAGCCGCCGAGTTGGGGCTCTCCCCAAGCCCTAGCCGCCGGCCAAGCTTCCTCCCATTGGTGCCTCTAAACCCTAGATCGCCAAGGCCTCTCTCATAGTCCACCATACTCGCTCCGGCTTAAGGCGAAGCCCTGCGAGATCTCCCCTCTACTTCTGGTACCACGTCGTCGTGCTGCCAGAATCGCGAGGAGAGTTCTACAACCTCCGTTGCCTGCTGGAACAAGGGAGAGGAAGGTCTTTATCGCGTATCGAACATGTGACCGACTGCGGAAGCGCTGCCGGAACGCAGCGCCGGAAGGATCGTCTACACAATCTTGAGATGGGCAAGAGTACGACTACATCACCACGAGAATATGCTCTCGTTAACCGCTTTGGAATCTTCGAGGGCGAGTTCCTCTATCGACTCGTTGCTACAATCTAGTAGATAGATCTTGGCTTGTTTGTTTGTATGCGGTAGAATTTTTTTGTTTTCCATGCTACGAACCCCAACTGTGGTATCAGAGCCATGTCTATATGTAGATCTGTTGCACGAGTAGAACACAATGGTCATTGTGGGCGGTGGTGCTTTTATTATCAATTACTTCTTGTGTACTTTGCATCTTGCGGTATGATGGGATGAAGCGGCCCGGGCTAACCTTACATGACATCATTCAAGAGACTTGCTCCACGCTTAACATGCAACTTGTATTGCATAAGTGGCTTTGCGGGTGTCTGTCTCTCCCATCATAGTATAGATCCAATTTACAACGGGCACTTGATAGTTCAAGCATCAATGTTGTGGTTCTTGTTCATAAGTTAGAGCGACACTTATTGAAAGCCCCAAACCACGTAAAATATGCAAAGAAAATTAGAGGCGTCTAACTTTGTTTTGCAGGGGTGTGATGTGATGTGATATGGCCATGATTGTGATTATATTTGATGTATGCAATGTTCCTTATTGTAAGTTGGCAACCGGCATGAGCAATATGGTTGTCTTTAAATTCTGTTAAGACCTGCGTGTCTATTCAAAGTAGTTGTAATAGTTGAAGCTGGTGGACGACAACCATGGAACGGCGTCATTGACCTTGATGCAATGCCGGTGATGATGGAGATCATGTTCGTGCTTGAAGATGGAGATCGGAAGCACAAAGAAGAAAGGCCATATCATATCACATATTATGAATTGCATGTGATGTTAATCCTTTATGCATCTTGTATTGCTTAGTTGACGACGGTAGCATTATAAGATGATCCCTCAGGCACATGAATTTCAAGTTCTAAAGTGTTCACCCTTAGTTAGCACCGTTGCTAAAGCTTGTTGTTTCAAAGCACCACGTGATGATCGGGTGTGTTAGATTCTGCAAGTGTATACAACGTGAGCAAGCCAGATTTGCTCATGCGGAAGCTAAGGTTTGATCTTGACGAGCCTAGCATGTACATACATGGTCTCGGAACACGGATCACCGAAAGGTAAAGCATGAGTCATATAGAAGATATGATGAACATGTTGATTGTTCACCATTGAAGCTACATCAACTCTCGTTATGATCGGTTTTGATGTGGTGGATTTAGTTCGTGTGATCACTAAAACAATGTGAGGGATATTTTTTTTGAGTGGGAGTTCACCTAGATTAATTTAACTATTAATTAGAACTCAATTTGTCATAAACTTAGTCTAAACTATTGCAAATATGTTGTAGATCAATGGCGGCCCCTACCATCAATTTTAATGCGTTCCTAGAGAAAGAAAAGTTGAAAAACAATGGAAGCAATCATGATTGGTTCCGCAATTTGAGGATTGTCCTCAATCTGGTAATTTGATCTATGCTTTGGATGCACATGGGTGACCTTGCGGTGATGCTACCGATGTGGTAAAGAATGTTTTCCTCGCTCGGAAGAATCATTACTCCATAGTTCAGTGTGCTATCTTGTATGGTTTGGAATCAGAGCTTCAGAAAAGGTTTGAGAACCATAACCCACATGATATTGTCTGTGAACTCAAAATGATATTTGAGGCTCACGCGGCAGTTGAGAGTTATGAGGCTTCTGAAAAGTTCTTTAAATGCAAGATGGAAGAGGGCAGCTCCGTCAGTGAGCATGTGCTTAAGATGTCTGGGCACGCAAAAAAACTCCAAAGTTTGGGTATAGTGATTCCTAATTCTTTGGGGATTCACCGTGTCCTCCAATCACTACCACCAAGTTACAAGAACTTTGTGATGAACTACAATATGCAAAACATGGACAAGACGTTGACAGAACTCTTCTCCATGTTGAAATCTGCAGAAGTGGAGATCAAGAAAGAGCACCAAGTCTTGATGGTCAATAAGACCACCAAATTCAAGAAAGGCAAGTCTAAGCAAAAGGGAAACTTCAAGAAGGGCGGTAAGAAAGTTGCCGCACTGGCGAAGAAGACCAAGGCTGGGCCTAAGCCTGATACTGAGTGCTTTTACTGCAAGGGAGAAGGTTCACTAGAAGCGGAATTTCCCAAAGTACTTGGCGGATTTGAAGAATGGAAACATCAAGAAGAAAGGTATATCCGATATACATGTTATTGATGTGTATCTCACTAGTACTCGTAGTAGTGCCTGGGTATTTGATACTGGTTCCGTTGCTCATATTTGTAACTCGAAACAGGTGCTGCAGAATAAACGGAAGCTAGCGAAGAACTAGGTGACGATGCGCGTGGGAAATGGATCAAAGGTTGATGTGATCGCGGTCGGCACGCTACCTCTTAATCTACCATCGGGATTAGTTTTATACTTAAATAATTGTTATTTGGTGCCTGCGTTAAGCATGAACATTATATCGGGATCTTGTTTATTGCGAGACGGTTACTTGTTTAAGTCCGAGAATAATGGTTGTTCAATTTATATGAGTAATATGTTTTATGCACATGCACCTTTGATAGATGGTCTATTCTTATTGAATCTCGATTGTAGTAATACACACATAAATAACATTGAGGCTAAACGTTTGAAATTGAGCGATAACTCGACCTGTATGTGGCACTGTTGTCTTAGTCATATCAGAGTGAAGCGTATGAAGAAACTCCATTCCGATGGACTTCTTGAATCACTTGATTTCGAATCACTTGAAAGATGCGAAGCATGTCTGATGGGTAAAATGACTAAGACTCCATTTTCTGGTATGATGGAGCGAGCTACAGACTTATTGGAAATCATACATACCGATGTGTGTTGACCATGAGTATAGCATCGCGCGGTGGTTATCGTTATGTTCTCACCTTCACGGATGACTTGAGTAGATATGGGTATATATATTTCATGAAACATCAGTCCGAAACTTTCGAGAAGTTTAAGGAATTTCAAAGTGAGGTAGAGAATCAACATAACAAGAAGATTAAATTTCTACGTTCTGATCGTGGAGGTGAATATCTAAGTTACGAGTTTGGCGAGCATTTGAAGAAATGCAGAATACTTTCACAATTGACACCGCCGGGAACACCACAGCGTAATGGTGTGTCCGAACGTCGTAATCGAACTCTCTTAGATATGGTTCGTTCTATGATGTCACTTATAGATTTACCGCTATCGTTTTGGGGTTATGCATTAGAAATAGCCGCATTCACTTTAAATAGGGCACCATCTAAATCCGTTGAAACGACACCGTATGAATTATGGTTTGGGAAGAAACCTAAATTGTCGTTCCTTAAAGTTTGGGGTTGCGAAGCCTATGTAAAGAAGTTACAACCAGACAAGCTTGAACCCAAAGCGTAAAAATGCGTCTTCATAGGATACCCGAAGGAAACTATCAGGTATACCTTCTATCATAGATCCGAAGGCAAAATCTTCATTGCCAAGGATGGATCCTTTCTAGAGAAAGAATTTCTCTTGAAAGAAGTGACTGGAAGGAAAGTAGAACTCGACGAGGTTGTTGAACCTTCTCTCGAACTTGCGAGTAGCACAGCACCGGACGTGGTTCCTGTGGCGCCTACACCAATAAGAGAGGAAGCTAATGATGATGATCATGAAACTTCGGTTGAAGTTGCTACAGAGCCTCGCAGGTCAACGAGAAATCGTACCACTCCTGATTGGTATGATCCCGTTATGAGTGTCATGTTGGTGGACAACATCGATGACCCTGCGACATATGAGGAAGAGATGATGAGCCCAGATTCCAATAAATGGCAAGAAGCCATGAAATCTGAGATTGGATCCATGTACGAAAACCAAGTATGGACTTTGGTGGACTTACCGGATGGCCGAAAGGCTGTCGAGAACAAATGGATTTTCAAGAAGAAAACAGATGCTGATGGTAATGTTACTGTCTATAAAGCTCGACTTGTCGCAAAAAGGTTTTGACAAATTCAAGGAGTTGACTACGATGAGACTTTCTCACCGGTAGCGAAGCTAAAGTCTGTGAATATTATGTTAGCAATCGCTGCATATTTGTGGCGCCCCGCAAAAACCACTACTAGAAAATCGCGTTGTTTTTGTGCATTGCATCATCATGACCTCATGCTCATGTCATCATGCCACATTGCATTTGAGCATCGTCATCATCATGCATGGTTTTGTCTAACTATTTTCGAAACGCCTAGTTTTGTTTTCTAAATACTCCCATCTTTATTCAAATTAAAACCCGGGTCTCCGGATTATTTTGTTTCGTCTACCAACGGATTTCAAATGCCCTGTTTTAAATAATAAAATATTTATTTTATTTTAGGGGGCAGCCAGACCGGGCCGATCCGACCCATTCGGCCACCCCAGTACAAAACCAGCCCCCCTAAACTCTTTTCCTACCCAGTCCTATTCTACCCACTCTGCCTCCACCTCACCCCCTCCAATCCCATGTTAACACCTCACCTCTCCCTTTCCCCCATCCAATCCTAGCAGTCCACCTCACCCGCTGGCCCCACCCACACCACACACGTCCACCCCACCTGCCCACTCCCCATCGCCCTACCACCCCAGACCCACACCCAAGCCAACACACACCACACACGCAACACACACACTCAGCACCCCACCTTGGCCCCGCTCCTGGCCCACCCCGGTCCCACCTCCCCAACCCCGACGCTCCTCTCCTCTGGCTACCTCGCCCACCCTGGCCGCTCTCCGCCTGCCGCCGGCCCAGCTCCCCGCCGAGCCCGTGCTCGAGTGACCCCGCCGCCGACCGCCTCGGCTCCTTCTCTTCCTCCTCGCGGGCAGCAGGGTGCCATCCTGGACCTAGCATCGCCGGCCCGAGCCACCCCTCTCCTCGCCCGGCCTCGATCTCTCCGCCAGGGCGCCTCCGACCGCCACCCCTTCGGCTCGCCCGTCCCCGCGAGCGACCTCCTCCTCGCCGGCACTCCTCTTCCTCTCCGAGCGCCGCCTCCAGCCCGGCCGTCACCCGCCGCCGCTGCGCCCTCTCTCTGAGCCGTCCCCGAGCACCCTCGCCGGACCCACCGTCGGCCCGCGTCACCGACAGACCGCCGCCCCGGCCCCACCCCGTCGGCCCCGAGCTCCTCTGTCCCCGTCCTCTGCGCGGCTTCCCCACCGCCCGATCCCAGCCGGCCGCGCGCCCCTGCCCGACCGCGGCCTCCACGAGCTCCATCTACCCCGACCCTGTCGCCTCCTGCTGCTCTACCTTCCTTCCTGGCGTTCCTCGCCGGCCGCTCCTCCCGGCGTCGATCCCGCGGCTCGCCATGTTCTGCCGTCTTTGCGGTCCAGCGTGTCACCGTTGCCCATCGAGCTCGCCTCCCCTCTGCCCCGAGCGCTGTCGCCGTTCTCCGCCACCGCTCGAGAGGGCCACCGACGCCCAACCTACCTCCATGCCCTGCCATGGACGCCACCGCCTCTGCCGCCAGGTCCCTGATGTCGTGCCCTGCGTCCCCGGATTCGTCGCTGCGACCTACCGGCGGCCTCCCCCTGTTCTCCTATCGAGTTGGAGCGGGCACTTTGGCTAGTCGTACATCACGCCGGTTCCAGCATCTCTGCGTACATATCCCTGTTGTTGCGATTTGCAGATGTGCGGATACCCAATATCGAGGCCAAAGAGATGTGGTCTTGCCTCTGTATATTTTGCGTTAAGGGGCTTCCCAAGAACTGTCTGATGGTGGAACGGTGTGGTGGTGGCCCGAGGTTGCGCAACGCACACCAAGAAATCCAGAACATATCGACGACAAGATCGGCCCTGACGGATGAAGTTCGACAGCGACAAAAGGCAGAGCAACAAGTACCCCCCTCATGGATTCGATGTCTCCGAGCGCTAGGCACGCCAAGATCGTCATCCCGGACGCCAAGAACAACCACATGGAAACCGAATCCCAATCCAAAGCTAGATCCGAAGACCGATCCCGGCGACTGAACCCGAACCCCTCGGAGCCAAGTTCGCCGAACCCATGTGTGACCCCCTTTCCGAGCCCTATTTTATAAAATTGTAATATAAACTCGTGCATCTTAAATTGACATGCTTGCATACATATTTGGTGTGGTTTGGGGGCATTATGCCGATTCACCTCATAATTAAATATGGGGCCCATATGCGGGCAAATCTAGTCTTATAATTGGCCTCATTTAAATTTGTGTAGCGAACCGGTAACTTATCTTGCCCTGTTATTACAACATTTAATTTGCGGGGTAGATAAATAACTTGAACCGTTTAATTAATTGTCGGGACCCCGGTTCCACTTAATATCGCCCAATTGCATCGCATCTTTGCCATGTCATGCATCATACATGCATCATGCCCGATCTTCTGCCGTTGTATTAAATAGTGCATCCGGTGTTTCTTCTAGTGCTTTGCTTCTTCACAGATTAGGCCGATGAGTTGATGCGAGTGTCGACCCGATCTTCGGATGAACCCTCGGCAATGTTTTCAGGCGAGCACCTCCCCCTTTCTACCTATCTTACTTTTATAGTATTTATTCCCCCCTGTTGATATATTGCTATCTGTGTTGCGATGCTCTCGTTTTCGTACCCGTGATATCCATTGGAGCCTTATATTGCCTTGGACACATCCTATTACCTGTTGATTGGTAGATAGTTGGACTTGCGCGTCGTAGTCGCTTGCTCAAGTACTGTTGCGTGTCGCCAAGTACCACAGTTGTTGGAGTATTGCCGCATGTTTAATGTTGGAGATGATCATAACTTTAATTATTGTTTAATAACTAAAATTGAAGTAGGTAAATGCAGAGGCACAGGTGGGCAATAGATGTTATTTGGTTTTTAACCGTCCACTTGTGTCCCGAGGACCCAGTACTTGATACCCGTTCTTGAATATTCGCTATCCACATGGGAGGATTATGGGACCCCCGAGCCGAGCTTGATTCATTCTTATTTCTTGGGGCCACAAACTAGTTTGAGGTTTTATTTACTATCTGTACTTATGCCATGTTTTATCGCTTAATTTAAATTGTGCAGGTCTCGCACTTGTCTTGTTAGGGAAGCGAGTGTTTAGTGGTATCGACAAGCCATCACACTTCGGGTTCCCTCGTTTCTACCATTGACGCAAACCTTGAGTCCGTTTGAGTCAGCTAACTTCGTTGCGGGTAGCTTAATGGGGTGGCCCCCTGAAATATTTCTGAATCTTGTGATTGCTTTGTCGTGAATGCCTCGTTGGGTTTTGATTTGGTTTTTCCGAGGTTGATCGAGTGTGTGTTGCTATTTGTGCACCCCTGCAGGGTAAAACTTTCTGAAAGCCGTGTCCGCGGTTATGGACGACTTGGAGCACAGTATCTCGATCATAGACAACTATAACTAAAGTAGTGCTATAAATTTGACTTTACAATGACTAGTAACTAGCTTCACTATAATGGAATGGCTAAATAAAAATGCCAACAATTGCTTGTTTGGGTTGTCGCTTGCTACCATTGTATCTGACTAGTAAGTATTGCAACTACAACGGAATGGCTAAATAAAAGTACCAACAACTGCTGGGTTTTGGGATGTCTCATGCTAATTGTATCTGACTAGTAAGTGATGCAACTACAACGGAATGGTTAACTAAAAGTGCCCACTGCTTATTCTATCAGGATGACTACCTATACCTGACTAGTAATTGCTGCAACGATAACTGAATAAATAAAACTGCCAACGGTGTGAGTTCCGCGGTTGACTTCCTCGTTTGGTCTCGAGGGGGAAACACCAGGATGGGTATGTTTGGTGGTAGTATCAGGTTGGTTCCGAATAGGTCTTTCTTATCCCTCTCTGATAGCCGACAGTTATATCGAGTCTCTATAGGTTGTTTAGTGCATGCCGCGCTGCGCTTGATCCACCATACCTATGTGGCGAGGACCGCAATTCTAGCCTCGCCGTGTCTGGCCTCGATCTTGACTTCTCTTTTTCCTTTGCCCTTGTCGGCACCCTTTTGTTTAAGCAGGTTTTGAGATCGGTCGTTTAGGGTTACCCTTCCGGCTTGGCCTGGGCAGGGTTATGGACGCCATTGGTTATTCTTCAGGGCTCTTAGCCCCATTTGCATCTTGTCCGTAGCTGGACGCTCTATCGTTTTCAAGGTGATTTGGATCTTTGTTTTGTATATCTGTATCCTTGACTCATGGAGTCGTGTTGTATATATATATCTATTCTGTGGGTCCCATCGAGGACTGTTGTGCAATGTTATTACTTCGTTTTCCACCCGCACGCAAGTGCCTGGTGGGCACCTTTGAATCGATTCTATGCAGGTTTGGCGGGAATCGCTAAAACTTGCATAGGGCCGATTCTGAGGGTGTTACAATATTATGATTACGAGATATGGCAGATGGATGTCAAACAGCGTTCCTCAATGGAGACATTGATGAAGAGTTGTATATGATGCAACCCAAAGGTTTTGTTGATCCTAAAGATGCTAACAAGGTATGCAAACTTCAACGGTCCATATATGGATTGAAGCAAGCATCCTGAAGTTGGAATCAACGTTTTGATAAGGTAATCAAAAGCTTTGGTTTTATATAAACTTATGGAGAATCTTGTAATTACAAGAAAGTGAGTGGGAGCTCTGTAGCATTCTTAATACTATATGTAGATGACATATTGTTGATTGGGAATGATGTAGACCTTTTTAATAGTGTCAAGGAATATTTGAATAATAGTTTTTCAATGAAAGATCTTGGCGAAGCAGCTTACATATTAGGCATAAATATTTATATAGATAGATCGAGACGCCTAATATCATTGTCACAAAGTACATATTTGGAAAAAGTTCTAAAGAGGTTTGGAATGGAAGATAGCAAGAAAGGGTTCTTGCCCATGCTGCCCAATACGACCTTGAGCAAAACTCAAATTCCAGCAACGACAGAAGATAGAGAAAGGATGAGTAAGACTCCTTATGCCTCATCCATAGGATATCTAATGTATGCCATGCTATGTACTAGACCCGACATTGCATATGCTGTTAGTTTAACTAGCAGATATCAAAGTGATCCAGGAGTGGATCATTGGACAGCGGTCAAAAACATCCTTAAGTACTTGAGAAGAACTAAGGATATGGTTCTTTCTTATGGAGGTGATGAAAAACTCGTTGTTAATGGTTACACCGATGCTAGTTGGAACACCGATCCAGACGATTCTAAATCTCAATCTGGATACGTATTTACTTTAAATGGTGCAACAGTTAGATGGAGGAGTGCAAAGCAAAGTGTTGTGGCGAGATCTTTAACTGAATTGGAATACATAGCTGCTTAGGAGGCTTCACAAGAAGCGATATGGATGAAGGAGTTCATTACAGAGCTCGGTGTGGTTCCAAGTGCGCTGGACCCAATGTCTATCTACTGTGATAACCTGGGCACCATAGCCAATGCGCAAGAACCAAGGTCACACAAGAAGCTGAAGCACATCAAGCTACGTTTTCACGCTATTCGAGAACATGTCCAAGATGGTGACATAAAGATTTGCAAAGTACACACAGATCTGAATGTGGCAGATCCGTTGACTAAACCTCTCACGAGGGCAAAACATGACCAACACCAAACTGCCATGGGTGTTCGGTATATTACCATGTAATCTAGATTAGTTGACTCTAGTGCAAGTGGGTGACTGTTGGAGATATGCCCTAGAGGCAATAATAAATGTAGTTATTATTATATCTTTGTGTTTATGATAAATGTTTACATTCATGCTATAACAGTATTAACAAGGAAACATTAATACTTGTGTGATTTGTAAACTAAATTAGAGTCCCTAGTAAAGCCTCTTCATAATACTAGCTTGTTGGTTAATAGATGATTGTGGTTTCCCTATCATGAACATTGAGATGTTATTAACAACAAGATCATATCATTAGGAGAATGGTATGATGGACATACTCCTATAGATAAGCGTAGCATAAAGATCAAGTCATTTTAATAGTTCAATTGCTATAAGCTTTCTGATACATAGTAACCTAATTCTTTCGACCATGAGATCATTCTTATCACCATCACCAGAAGGATGCTTTGATGACATCAAACACCACACCGTAACTGGGTGGCTATAAAGGTGGCATTGAGTGTTCGGAAAGTATGGGTTGAGACACATGAATCAAGAGTGGGATTTGTCCATCCATATGACAGATAGATATACTCTGGGCCCTCTCGGTGGAATGTCATCCAATTAGCTTGCAAGCATGTGACTGTCTCACAAGGGATCTCTGTAACACCCTCAGAATCTGATCCTTCGCGCTTCGTGTAGATCCTCGCGACACCACTAACAAGAGGTCGTTGTTCCTGTTCGTCAAGAGAACACTCCGGATAAACAACGGACGAAGTTAAAGGTAAGGCCACCTCTAACTTTCATGGAAGGAGTAAATTGCATCGATCCACTATTCAATGTACATAAGCGAATGATAAGAGTAGTGGTATGGTCGCGACTCCATCCCGCACTCAAAGCATTACTATGTACACGAATAGACAGATTATGCAACCAACCCTCAGGATTCAGACTGAAGATCCCGACAAGCGAGGTTCGGAAACAAAGGAGTGATGCAGACTCTGCATCGGATCTGGCGTAGAGGATGTCGTCGCGTCGGAAAACACCGGAAGGCACAAACAAGGAACAAAGAATGGTACCACAGTAGACGGATTCCTCGGCAGCTTGAACACCGGATGATAGAACACCGTTATCAGAGGAGGAAGCGAAACCCTGAAGGTACGACGGAAAACCCAACCACGAGAAGTCCTGGACTCGAAGAAAGAGAAGAGAGCGGATTCAAAACACGTCGGGATAAGAGGAGAATAGCAGAGGGGTAAGAAGTAAAATCAGACCTAATCAGAACTATCCAACCGATTTTTCGAAAATAGTTTTGACACTCTACTTCGGCCGTTAGCTAGGTTATCCTACAGGCTGGACTTGTGGGGTATCGCAACCGGCGAGCTCGATACCACTGTAACACCCTCGAATCGGCCCTATGCAAGTTTCAGCGATTCCGCCAAACCCGCATAGAAAGCGATTCGAAGGTGCCACCAGCACTTTATGCGGGTGGAAAGCGAGTAATAACATTACGCAGTCCTCGATGGGACCCACGAGCAGATATATATATGACTCAAGAGTCAAGAATACAGATATAATGTACAAAGATCCAAATCACCTAAAAGCGATGGGCGTCCGACTACGGACAAGATGCAAATGGGGCTAAGAGCCACGAAGAATAACCAATGGCGTCCATAACCCTGCCGGGCCAAGCGGAAGGGTAACCCTATAACGGCGTCGATCTCAAAACCTGCTTAAACAAAAGGGGTGCCGACAAAGGGCAAAAGAAAAGAAGGAGCGTCGATCGAGGCCATGCAGCGAGGCTAGAATTCGGCGGTCCTCGCCTACATAGGTATGGTGGACTGAAGCGGCAGCGGCAGCAAGCACTAAACGACCTATAGAGACTCGATACAACTGGCGGCTATCGGAGAGGGGTGAGAAAGATCTATTCGGATCCAACCTGATACTATCATCAAACAAACCCGTCCTGGCGTTTCCCCCCTCGAGACCAAACGAGGAAGTCAACCGAGGAACTCACACAGTTGGCAGTTTTACTTATTCAGTTATAGTTGCGGCACTTTACTAGTCAGGTTTAGATAATCATCCTGATAAAGTAAGCAGTGGGCAGTTTTAGTTAACCATTCCGTTATAGTGGCAACACTTACTAGTCAGATACAATTAGCATGAGATAACCCCAAAACCCAGCAGTTGTTGGTACTTTTATTTAGCCATTCCGTTGTGGTGAAGCTGATTACTAGTCAAATCGGATACAAGTCAATTTATAACAGTAAACTTTAGTTATAGTTGTCTATGATCAAGCACTGTGCTCCAAGTCGTCCATAACCGCAGACACGGCTTCTCGAAAAGATTTAACCCTGCAGGGGTGCACCAAAGTATCCACAGGCACTTCGACCCTTTTTGCCAGATCAGTTAACATACACCCATCGGTATGTCGGCGGGGCCTAAGTCACGACGTTCCCAGACCCAAAGCAAGCACGGGGGGCCACCCCACTAAGTACACCCGCAACGAAGTCGGCCGGTCTCCGAGGCGGACTTAGGGTTTGGGTGGACGGCTGTGAACGACAGCAAATCCCCAAACGGGGACTGTCGACACCGCGAAAACGTGTCCCGATCCTAAACAGTACAACGTGCTCCTCACACAAACGTAAATAAAGCGGTAAACATGGCATAAGTACAGGATAGTAAATAAAACCTCAAACTAGTTTGTGCCCCCCAGTACAATACTTTGAAATCAGGTAATAATCAATGGGGGGCCCATATCTCCCCACCTGTGGTTAGCGCGCTCGATCTCGGAACAGGTGTCAAGAACTCGGGTCCTACGGGACACAAGTGGGCGTTCGGAAACCAAAACTTACCTATCACCCACCGATGCCTCTGCTTAATTTAATTTTAGTTGTTAAACAGGAATTAAAGTGAACAATAAGTAAAGCCATGATCATCTCCAACGTCAACATGCGGCAATCCTCCAACAATTGTGGTACTTGACGACAAGCAAAACACTCGAGCAAGCGACTACGACACGCGGGTCCAACTATCTACCGAACAACAGGTAATAGGATGTGCCCAAGGCTATATATGGCTGCAAGGGATATCACGGGTACGAAATCTAGAGCAACGCAACACAGATAGCAATAGATCAACAGGAGGGAAGTAAATACTATAAAAGTAAGATAGGTAGAAAAAGGGGGAGATGCTCGCCTGAAAACATTGTCGAAGGGTTCAACCGAAGATCGGGGCGAAGCTCACATCAACTCAACGGCCTTATCCGCGAAGAAGCAAAACACTAGAAGAAACACCGGATGCAAGATTTAATACAACGGGAGAAGATCGGCATGATGCATGTATGATGCATGACATGGCAAGGTGCGATGCGATTAGGTCATGTTAAGTGGAACCAGGGTCCCGACAATTAGTTAGATGGTTCCAGTTATTTAGAAGGCCCGCAATTTAAATGTTGTTTTAACATGGCAAAAGATAGTACTGGTTCGCTACACAAGTTTAAATGAGGCCAATATAAGGCTAGATTTGCCCGCATATGGGCCCCATATTTAATTATTAGGTGAATCGGCATAAGGCCCCCAAACCACAGATATGCATGCGAGTATGACAATTCAATATGCAACAAGTTGTTATTATGTTATAAAATAGGGTTTTCGGGAAGGGTTTCACACATTAGGGTTCGACGAACTTGAGGTTCCGGGGTTCGGTCTCAGGGTCCAGGGTCTAGGGTTCGATCTTGGCGTAACATTCTCGACCATCGGGGTAGGTCGTGTCGCAACCAGGAAGCAGGGCTTGGTCGGCGTCGGGCGATCGGTCTCATCATGCGGTGTCGTTCTTGTCGCATGCAGATCTTGTCGGGTTCCACGGGGTCGAGCTTGCAGTGGCGAGGGTCTTGTCGGTTCCGTGTCATCGAGTCGGTCTTGGCATTCAGGATGAAGCACTTGTCGCACCGGGGTCTCGGTGTCCGGGGTGAAGTACTCGGCGTTTCCGTGTCGGCGGCCTTGGCGGTATCGGGTTCGGACTCCGGATCCGGGCACGGTCTTAGCGTTCCGTCTTCAGTGTCGTTGGCGAACTCGGGCTCGATACCGGGGGTCCTACGGGTCCTTGAGGCGATCTTGGCGGGGTTCCAGGGTAGGGCGAGATCGGCCTACGGGATATCCACATCCGGGTACGGTCTTCGCGGTTCCCGTTGTCCGAAAAGGCGTGCTTGGAGTTCCGTCTTCGGTGGTCGGGGTAGTAGCTCATGGCGTTCCGAGATGGTTCCCTTGGCCATCGGCTCGGGGACTTGTGCGTCTTGGGGAGCGAACTTGGCGGAGACGGAGCCCACCTCGAAGACGAGCTTCGTCTCCATCGGCCGGATCCCGTGATTGACCACCAGCGAAGAAGGCCTTGGCTGATGCCGCCGAGCCGGAGATACGACCGTCGTCGAGGTGGCGGCGGGGAGAGCTGGTGGCGTGGTCGGCCGAGCTGGGAGGCGGCGCGACGCCGCAGAGCAGGCGGGCGGGCGGAGCTTGGCGGCAGAGGCGCGTGAGGCGGCAGGCGATGCTCCCGGGGCAGCCAGGCACGAGGCGGAGGTGGAGCTTGAGGTGGAGGCGGACGCAGGGTGGCGGAGAAGGTGGCTCGGGCGGCGAAGGGCAGCAGCAGGCGGCTCATTGGCAGTCTTGGCGGCCAGGCAGTGAGGCGGGGAAAGCGCGTGAGGTTGGAGGAAGGTGGGCGATGGCCGGAGGAGAAGGGCGGGCGCGCGGTGGTTGGCGGAGTGCGGTGTCGTGGGAGAGACGAGGGGAGAGAGAGGAAGGTGAGAGCGGGGACAGGGGGACAGGGGTGGGTCCCGCGGCAGGGGAGAGTGGACCAGGTCCAGGGGGAGGAGGGGTGAGTGGGTGCTACCTGTGGGGCCCGGGTGGAGAGAGGTTTGGGGAGAGAAGGGGGGTAGCCTGGCGCGTGTGAGTGTGGTGCGTCGTGTGGGGTGGGGCCAGCTGGGGTTGGTGTGTGTGAGTGCTAGGCCACGTGGCAGCTAGGGAGTGGTGGAGGAGAGGGAGAGGGTGAGGTGGCGACTAGCCATTGGGTGGGGTGATGTGGCCAGCGGGTTGGGTAGTTTAATAGGTAGCTTTAGGATTTAGAAGGGGCCGATTAGGTGGGCCGTTTGTAAAAACCTGGGGGTGGTCGTTCGGGTCGAAACGGCCCGTTCGACTGCCCCCGCTAAAACAATTAAAGATTTTATTTAATTTGCGATGAACTTTTGCAAGTGGTTTTTAGACAAATAAAAATATCCGGCAGCACCCGGGGTTTGGCGTTTGAATAAAAGACGGGACATTTAGAAAACAAAACGGGCTTTGCGAATATAGTTTTTGACAAACAACATATGATGATGACGATGCAATGCACAAATTCAACGCGATTTTCTAGTAGTGGTTTTGCGGGATGCCACAATCACATACCATGGGAACGAGAAAAGAGTACTTATCGGTAACGAGGTTGAACTAGGTATGTAGAGATACCGACGATCAGAACCTCGGATAAGTAAACTATCGTGAGACAAAGGGAAATTGGTATCGTATGTAAGTGGTTCATTCGATCGCAAAGTAATCATAGAAATATGTGGGACATATGAATTTCTAGATTCCTCTATTGGTTATTGATCGGAGAAGTGTCTCGATCATCTCCGCATAATTCACGAATCGTAGGGAGACACACTTAAGGATTCGATGTTGTTGAGTAGTTATGGAATGATGAGTGAGAGACTGAATGTTGTTCGGAGTCTCGGATGGGATCCGGGATATCACGAGGAGATCCGGAATGGTCCGGAGAATAAGATTCATATAAGTAAAGTCCTGTTTCGGAGTTAGGGAATGATTCCGGTGTTTTCATCGGGAATGTTCTCGAAGGGTCCGGAAGGTCCGGCACTCCGGAGGGGAAGGGTACATGAATGTGTCATGAAAATGTGGAATTGTTGCATCATGTACTAGGTAATATGGCTGAGAAAAATAAAGGAAGAAATCAAATCCTAGTTTGAAAAAGTCAAACGCCAATTTGAAAAGTCAAACGACAGTTTTGCTTGGTGGAGGGAGAGTACGAAACCTACTTGGGGAGGAGTTACTCTCCCTCCACCCGCCGGCCAAGGAGGCAAACTTGGGGGAGGAATACCTCCCCTTGGCCGGTGCCCTCCCACCTATAAAAGGAGGGGCAGGGCTGCCCCTCTTCCCTACACCTCTCTCCACCAAAACCCTAGCCCTAGCCGCCGGCCACCACAAGTCGCCTCCGCCCTAGGGTTTGCCCTATCCGCTGAGTTGGGGCTCTCCCCAAGCCCTAGCCGCCGGCCTAGCCTCCTCCCTTGGTGCCTCTAAACCCTAGATCGCCAAGGCCTCTCTCATAGTCCACCATACTCGCTCCGTCTTAAGGCGAAGCCCTGCGAGATCCCCCCTCTACTTCCGGTACCATGCCGTCGTGCTGCCGGAATCGCGAGGAGAGTGATACAACCTCCGCTGTCTGTTGGAACAAGGGAGAGGAAGGTCTTCATTGAGTACCGAACGTGTGACCGACTGCGGGAGCGCTGCCGAAACGCAGAGCCGGAAGGATCGTCTACACAATCTTGAGATCGGCAAGAGTATGACTACATCACCCACGAGAATCCGCTCTCGTTAACTGCTTTGGAATCGTCGAGGGTGAGTTCCTCCATCGTCTCGTTGCTACAATCTAGTAGATAGATCTTGGCTTGTTTGTTTGCATGCGGTAGAATTTTTTTGTTTTCCATGCTACGAACCCCTACACCTCCTCCGGCGACCTTTTCCTCCTCCTCCTCCGGTGGCCTCCTCCTCCTCCTCCGGCGGCCTCCTCCTCCTCTGGTGTCCTCCTCCTCTCCTCCACCGGTGACCTTCACCTCCTCCACCGGCGACCTCCACCTCCTCCACTAGCGACCTCCTTCTCTCCTCCATCGGTGACCCCCACCTCCGGCGAGCACCACCTCCGGCCAGATCTGGCCGGTTTTTTTTTGAAATTTGAAAAAAACTTTTGTGGCACATATTGGACAAATGCGCCACAGAAGTTTGAGATCTGGTTCAGGACTTCTGTGGCGCATTTTGGCAATATGCGCCACAAAAGTTTTTTAGACTTCTGTGGCGCATTTCAATATGTGCCACAGAACCGCAATTTAGTGGCGAGATAACAATGGCGTATCCCATATGCGCCACAGAAGTCCCAGAATGGTGCGCCACTGATAGGCCTTTTCCTAGTAGTGACAATTGTTACAGCAGGACGGAGTGTTGATGATGGTGCTGGTGGAGATGATGGTGTGGATGATGATGATGATCCCGATGAAGCCTAGCTTGATGACGGTGTTGATGGCGACGGTCTCCCCTCTCCGGGAAGGAATCCCCCCTGCAGAAATCTGTCTACCGGGGAGATCTTTCTCTCTCGGTGGTTTCTGCCCCCAGAGGCGGCGGAAATCTATATGTGGTCGCTCCACAAGCCTTAGGGTTTCGAAGGGAAGATATAGGCGAAGGGGCGGAGTCGAAGGCCTGGCAGGTGGGCCACACCTGCCCTAGGCGCGGGGTCAGGTGGGCCCGCGCCTAGCGGGGTGTGGCCCTTCTTCATCCCTCCTTCTGGCATCCTTCGTCTTCTGGTAAAATAATATGTTTCCATATTTTTTTGGTATTTTTCTGATCTTTGCGAAATTGCACCGAAACGCATTCTTTTCCATCAGAATCTAGACTCTGGCAGTCCATCCTCCAAGAATCATCTAACATGCATAAACAGATGAAAAGCCATAAGTAATACCTCATAATAAGACAAATATCAATGAATAGAAGTAAATTATGATATAGAATGGTGATGCAAATTGGGCGTATCATGGGTCTGTTTTTATATGGAATGGAGCACCGTTTCAATACACGCGCGAGAATCGAGGGGGCAGAGGCGTCACGAGGAAGCCTCCTCTCTCTCTCTCCTATACGCGTGGCGCAAATCGCGTGCGTACAGAGCGGATCTTGGCGTGGAGGTTACTAAAACCAGAGATTTCTCTCTCCCATATTCATTCCTCGCTGCTTCTTCATTGCCTCCTCGTACTTCTCGAGCACTCTGCATCCTTCCTCTCTCCCACGCACCCAAATAAAACCCTAGCGTCGCCCACCTGAAACCTACTCCGTCAAGATGGAACCATCATCCAGTTCGGGAGCAGCAGCGGCGGGCACGTCGGCAACAGAAGACAGGAACTGCGGGGCCACTAGGTCCCCAGCGCCATGAGTGACACTAACCTACAACCTATGGAGTATGAGGGTTACCTCGTTGCCAGCGCATGGAAGAGCGGCACTAGAGACGCCATCCCTTCACCGCGTGATGGCGAACGAGTCATTTTCGGGACTCACATTGACTGCAGCCTCATCCTGCCACCATCGGAGTTTCTCACCAAGGCGCTCCAATACTATGGTGTGCAACTTCATAACCTCCCCCTCCCAATTCCTTGCTCGATCTTAGCACTCACAGAGCTCTTAGTGAGGGATTTCTTGGTATTAGGCCGAGTCTTACTCTTTTCTGGTACTACTATGGTACCTGGAAGAACTCCATCAGTGTTTGTGTTCCTTATATCATCGACACTCTTAGCTTAGTCCTTAGGAGGAATTGTACCTATCCTAGGATTAAAGCTAGTGAATTAGTGAAGAGATGGGACGGAATTTTCTTCTATCATAGAGATTTTCCGGCTTCAGGAAAGGTGGAAGTCTTCCGGACTTTGTCGACGGTGCTGCTCCCCACCAATATTCATGGGATGCATAAGCGCCGGAATTATCCGAAGACTTGGTCCTCGCCAAGAGGCGGATCGGGTTTTTTATGAAGAATCAGGGGCTCCGTGGATTCGACTTGATCCACTGCTGGCTGGATCGCCGGATTCAGCCACTGCAACATCACAGAGAGCGCCTGATGCACACATTCACCAGAGACCGGAAGGACAGCTTAAAGGTCAGTCCGAATCGCATTCCTGCGAAGGAATACAAGACCTAGATGCAGTACCTGATCAAGGAGAGGCTGAACAAGAAGATCTCCGAAGTCTCCATGAAGATGTATACTACCGATCGACCTCTGACTCTGGTAAATATTTCGACTTTGTTTTATGCTTTTTGCCTTTTTCCTCTTGTCATCCGACTTTATTTCTTACTGATATTCTTTTAACTTAGCAGAACCTCCCCGAGTCTGAGCTTGCCCCTCTTGAGGGCTATCCTTTAGACGACTTAGAGGCGACGGAGGATGACGATGTAAGACCTCGGCATCTCCGGACAAGCGGATGTCACTCTTGGCAGCTCAATAGGATCTCTAGGCTAACCCCATAGACCAACACTAGTCTTTTCTGCGCACTTTGTCCTCACTCGTGCGCACCCGGTACCTACTTCCCGGTCGGTCATCCATCCTCATATTGCTCTAGGCCAAGCACGCTTAACCTCAGAGTTCTTTTTAGATGAGCTTCTGGATAAGAAGTTGCAACTTGTTGGTATGGATATACTATCAATCCTATTAAGCCATGTGCCAGGGTCTCGCATACATCCACCCTTAGAAGATCGACACTCTCGTCGATCAACAACAATCCAGGAACGTCCTCTCTTAGCATACGTCTATGCATCCAGTGCCGGCACATGTGCCATGTCGTGTCCACTCTGAGCCACACGTGCCATGCTCCACATGTCTGCCACTAACCCGCACACGCCCGTGTAACCGTGAGGGTCGGCTCTGATACCACTTGTAACATGCTGGCCTCTCCGGACCAATAGGTGTCACTCTTGGCAGCTCAATAGGATCTCTATACTAACCCCACAAACCAACACTAGTCTTTTCTGCGCACCCTGTCCTTACTCGTGCACACCCGGTACCCACTTCCTGGTCGATCACCCATCCTCATATTTCTCTAGGCCAGGCACGCTTAACCTCAGAGTTTTTTAGATGAGCTTTTGGAAAAGAAGTTGCAACTTGTTGGTAAGGGTATACTATCAATCATATTAAGCCATGCGCCAGGGTATCACAGATGAGGTGAAAGAAGTTCCTGCCCCTGCCTCCAAGAAGTGAAAGGCCAAGGAAACTGTTGTTACTCCTGGCGCACAAATGATGTCAGTTGTTAAAAAGTAAGTACTTCGTAACCTCCAATTTGCATTCATCGTTTCTTTCCAAATCACATCTGACATATGTTCTTGTGTATTATAGCTAAATATGTTTTGAAGAGCAAGACCAAGCTAGAAAGCAAGCTGGCCAAGCAACTGCGCTAGCAGAAGCTTGCTTTGTCCCTAGCCGTGCCTCCTCCAACTCCGAGCAACACTCGGATTTTAGCACCAGAGGCTCCTTCCTCTCCGGACGCTGGCTCCACCATTCCTGGCGCATCTCCAATCTCGCAAGCCCTGGTTACCACTGGTAGCCAGGCATCTCACAAGGGTGAACCCGTTAAGGGTAATGATCCCATGGTAATGTCGCCAGGAAGGATCGACAATATGGTTGGCTCTGCTACATCTAGCTTGAAGCGAAAGAATAAGGAAGAAATTCTCAAGTTGGCGCAATCCAGCCTTGAGAAACAAATCCTCACTCCGGAAGCAGTAAGCCAGGAGATGGCGGACGTCAAGCTGGAGATCCTCCTGGACCAAATCTTGGTCCAGGATCAAAAGATCGAAGCCGGAGAACTTCTAGCGATGAGTGATTCTCCCATCTCCCTAGCCGAGAAAGTGTTCCACAACACAAAATCGGATTCGAAAAGTTGAACCTGGAGCACATTGTAAGTTTTTCTGACTATCGTTTGCAGTATTTTATTATCATATCATCTAGCCCCCAAGCATAAAGTCGGATAAAGATCTTTGCATAAAATCCGAGTTGATGCTTATAGGATGCAAAAGAACGATATAGTGTAGCCCCCAAGGCTCATGCTAGATTTTGACTTAGTTAAAGTTGCAGCCTGAGTCTTAGTAGTCGCCTGACGGTATTCTGTCTTTAACTTACAAAAAGTTACATCTTACAACCAAGATTTGCTCAAGAATATCTATAACAAGCGCAAAGAAATCAAGACTTTGCTTCTTGATAATTCCAAGCTGAAGGTTGAAAAGGATGAGGCGGAAGGTAAACATTTCTGGCTCTCGACGTAGCTATTTTCTTAGTCGAACTTTTATTCTGACTGATATTTCGTTCTTTACAGAATTGCTACAACAATCTAGCAAGATGGTGGAGGAGGCCAAAAACTTCAAGGTCTACCAAATGGAGAATGATGAACTCCAAGAAGAGCTGAAAAGGTTGAAGGATGAACACGAGAAATCCGTGAGCAACTTCCTGGAGTCAAGCAATATGGAGACCGAGAGGTTAACAAAGCTTGTGGCCCTCCGGGATCAACAACTTAAAGATTTGAAGAATGACTTCGATAGCCAGAGGGATCTTGCCTAGTCCACGAAAGAAGAGATGAGAAATCTTTGGGAGGAGCGTTCTCAGTGGAATCACTTCGTGTTAGGTAATTTTTTACTTCATTCTTCTGTTTTTTTCGACATTTTTTGGTCAGATTTTTGACCTTTTAATTCTTTTCCAGACCCTCTTCATCTTTCTGACTCCTCCTCCTCTAAACCTTGTCTCGAGCGCATTAAGTCGGTCACAGATGCTCTTTTTTTTTACTTCAGTCAGACTCTTGAAGAGGATGAAGAGTCGGTTAGACTTTCCGACTTGATCAACTTGACCATACTTGAGATGAGGGATGGATCCAAGGAGATTCTGAAGCTCATTGAGGATTGGAAGTTGTCATATGCTCGGACCGCTGCGCAGACCGCCCTTACCATGGTGATGAGCCACCACAACGAGATGAAATCTGGCACGTCACCAAGGGCATCGCCGACGAGGACGATAAGGGTAACCCACAAGACATCAAGGCCATCCAAGAATCTTGCATAGGCTATGCTTATCGCGTGGCAGAGATGACGAACTATGCGATGCCATTCTTCCATTCTATCATTGTGCCTCCTTCTCTCCAAGATCCGGAAGATAGCCTCATTGAAGATGAAGAAGCTTCCGAGTCTCTAGAGCAAGGGGGCGATGATGTCGACTCCAGCGCTCCAAGGTCTCCACCACCACCGCCTGAATCTGCAGCATAAGATATTTTGATGCATTATACTGAAACATTTTCACTTGGTATGTAATGATGGGTACTATATTTTGAGTTTGAATGTGCTGGTATGTAACTGATGCTTTACTACTTAGAACTTTTTGTATATATTTGATGCGTGAGATCAAAAATTTCTTAAGAAATGTGTTTACACTTATCGTTTTATCTGGCTCTCTGCCTCGTCCCTTTTATGATCCGGCAAACCTTTAGCACGAAAACTTTGCCGAGCAACGGAGCTCAACTACTAAACCAGTGTAAACTCGGAAACAAAGCCGGCCTCCAGTACCAACAATTCATTACTCGGTAAATACCCACATCTAAGCAATTAGACAAAAAATAAATTATAAACATAAAATGAGATTTACACCCGAAGGTAACAGTTTTATAATTATCCAGCAATCATAACCAGAACGAATATGAGTATAAAGTACATTCAACATCTTGGGATTTTTGAATTTGACATGCTCTTTTGGAAATAAGATGGTAAAAAACTTCTTAGAAATATTATGAGGAATCCAATACTTTATTTCTCTTTGAACATGTACATATGATTACAAGGAAATATAACTAAGAATAGAAGGGACGTGGTGATGGCTCAGTTGATGTGGAGCCTGTTGGGAACCCTAAGAGCAAGGTGTGAAGCAGCACAACAGCAAGTCTTCCCTCAGTAAGAGACCATGGTTATCGAACCAGTAGGAGGAAGGAAACGCCACACAGGTGTTGCAAGCAACGTGGAAACCTGCACAACACAAACTCAAGACTTTGCCACAACTAAAAGTGAGGTTGTCAATCTCACCGGTTGCTGTAACAAAGGATTAACTGTATGGTGTGGAACGTGATGATGGTTTGCAGCAAGTAAACAGTAATAGTGGAAGATGTATCAGCGGTAAAGATTGGAATGGGTTCCATAGTTCACTAGAGGTGCACTCCTTAGATAAATAACATGGCATGAAGGGTAAACAAATTATAGCAGGGCAATTGATAGGAACTAAGGAAGGCAAAACAATGCAATACTAGAAAAAAAGATCCTATGAGATTTGATTGGGCAATACAACAAGATACATAGACTGCCATCCAAATACATCTATGACTATTAGTACACCTTTGGGTTATCATTCGAACCCCCTCCAGTATTAAGTTGCAAGCAATAGACAACTGCTTTAAGCAAAGTGTGTAAGGTAAACAATCCACTTGTTCCATGAACAAGAGACCGTTGTTTTATCCCTAGTGGCAACAACACATCTACAACCGAAGAGATTTTTATCACTTCCCTTGGAAACTAGAGGCATGAACCCACTATCGAGCATAAATACCCCCTCTTGGAGTCACTAGCAACTACTTGTCCAAGATAGCTACTAACAACGGAGAGCATGCAAGATCACAAACAGCACAGACATGATAGAATCAATAAGACAAAACCATTAATCAATATTACATAGTAATCTCAATATCCATCGGATCCCTGCAAACACAACATGCATGATCACAAATAGATGAGATCTTGATCGTGAACGGAGCTCACAAGATCTATACATGAAAGCACAAGGAGGAGATACAACCATCTAGCTACTACATGGACTCGTAGTCCAAGGTGGAACTAATCATGCTTCATACCGGAGAAGAAGGCCTCCGGGATGATATCCCCTCTAGCAGGGTGCTCGGAAGAACTTTAGATCCCCCCGATCTAGGGACGATGGTGGTGGCGGCGGCTATAGACAGTTTCGTGGATTTTTGATCGGGTGCCTAGGGTTTCTGCATCGGGGGCTTCTTATAGGCGAGGAGGCGAGGCAGGGGGTTCCCAGGGGGGCCCACACCCTCCCTAGGCACGGGCCAGGCTTGGCCGCGCCTAGGTGGGTCTGGTTGCCTTGTGGCGCCCCTTCCTCTCTCCTCTGGACTTCGTGTCGCCCACGGTAAAATATTGACTTTGGCTTTTGTCCCGTCCAATTCCGAGAATATTGATTTTCTGCCTTTCTGGAACCAAAAACAGAAGAAAACAGGCAACTAGCACTGTGGCAACTTGTTAGTAGGTTAGTTCCAGAAAAGATATAAAAACACCTCAAAGTGTAGACAAAGCAAAGCAAAGTAGATACTAAACAAGCATGGCACATAAAAAATTGTAGATATGTTTCCGATGTATCAAGCATCCCCAAGCTTAACTCCTGCTCGTCCTTGAGTATGTAAGTGATAAAAGAATAATTTTTGAGGTGACATGCACCTTCACAATAAAGATCAAACCATTTGCAAGCATTGAAAGCTAGGATAAAAAAACTCTAAACATGTGCATGAAATATGGAGTTCTAACAATAAGACAAAGTAACTACGCATGCAACATGAAAGGCTACAAACAAAGATCATGAATAACATGCATTGAAAAACGTTTGTTTGTTTCACATACAGAAAACATGGCATAGTGGCAATCATCTTGTCCCTCATAGAGTAGCAAATAGATGCATATGACACCTTCAAAGTTCATAAGAGTGACTGGATACAGATAGCACAAGAAAAAGTAATATCACAATATGCATCAATCAATAAGTTTTGGGACACTGCACATAGAACTAAGAATGGAAACTATGCTCTCTTAATGGTGCCTAAAAGTAGAAGGTGGAGACTCAATATAATAGTGGAAGAAAGGCCCTTCATAATGGGAAGCAGGGATTTCAAGTTTCAAAAAGAGCTTCCAAAAATTATGGTACTTGTTAGCTTTCAGCCCTCATTGCCCCTATCATAAGCATCTTGAAGTGATTAAGGTTAAAGTGAACAAACTATGGAGTATATGCTTGACAAAGTATAAGTTGGCAATCTCAAGTCCCTTGAATATGAGGGCCACACCTCATGCTACTCAACTTCAGTCACCTGTAAGTTCTTGTCATAGTAAGTACATGCGTATCATAGAAAACCGCCAACGGGGTACCCCTTGGACATGGTACAGGAGCTTTCCCATAACCAAAATGACAAGGCAAGCAGACAATGAGCACCTCAGCGATCTTTTTATTTACTATATGCATAGATTTTTATTGAGGATACTTCACAAATAGCTCACTATGGTGATGCTGCAAGTTTCCACCATGATTATGCATGGATTAGGCTAGCTGCCCAAGCGTTTCACTAACACAAAATACATAACTCCATGGACTTATAGGCTCCCTTTTTATTTCACACGGGTGACATCCATAGACAAAAGAGCATGATATCAACTGTGTACAAAGTACAAGTGCAATGTTGAAAACGTTCCCCATGACAGCATGGTTCTGCTAATTCTAACGTATAAGTGCAAGCATATACAACATATACGACACAATGGTTCAAGTTTATTAGGGGCAAAGAATATAAAGTGTACCATCAAGTTTGTGAGGGCTTTAATCACTACGTTTTCACATAACAAACTAGTTTTTAATTGGCAGATAGCTGAAAACAAGAATATACTTGGAATGGTGTAACACTAGTTTATTCAAAAGATAATAGACCTTTGGGCAAAGCTTTGGAACAGCAAAATTTTTCACTAAAAACACAATCTACTAAAGCAACTTCCTTTAAAAATCTCAATTCCCAAAAAGAGAACTCAAAAGGGAATCAATAAGAAGCAAATGCAAATAATGGTAGAAATCTGTCAAAACAGACCAGCAGGTATAAACCCATTTTTTCGAAAATCTTATGTTACTCAAATCAAAAAGTGTTGAACTGAAGAAAGTTAGCTAATATACTGGGGGATTTATTGGTAAATTTTCAGCTCAATCATACTTACAGATACTCCTCACGAATTTTTATGGTGGAGGACAGAAATCTGTTTCGGGACAGCAACTCCCCAAATCTTATTTCCCTCTCATTAGAGGTCATTCTTGGCACAAAAAGCAAACAAAAAGAATAAGGAGAGGTCATTACTGAAGTAGTAACTTTCAAGACTCAAGTAAACTCTTGGATTATATCCCAACAAGTACTTTTCTTTAACTCCTTTAAGTTAGGCACAAGAAGCAAGAAATCAAGTATTTTCAAATGTAGAAGCATTAACATCAAACCTTGCTTTCAAAGGAGGAGCAAAATGCAACTTCTCTCTCCTTATAGGGAAGTGTTCAATACCTTTCTTGAATGTAAAATGATATTTAATGGTACCTTCTTTCATATCAATGATGGCACCAACAGTTCTAAGAAAAGGTCTTCCCAAAGTAATAGGACAAGAAGGATTGTATTCAACATCCAAAACATAGAAATACACAGGGACATAAGAATTATTAACCATAATGAGAACATCATTAATACTCCCCATAAGTTTCTTATTAGCATTATCATTAAGTGGGACATCCAAATAACAATCTTTCAAAGGTGGCAAATCAAGCATTTCATAAATCTTCCTAGGCATAATAGAGACACTAGAACCAAGATCACATGAAACTTTGAGATTGAAGTCATTCACTTGCATATTAATAATGGGTTCCCAACTATCTTCTACTTTCCTAGGAATATAAGCTTTGTGTTTTAACTTCTCTTCCTTAATATTAACAAGATCATCTGTAATGTGTTTGGTGAAAGCAATATGCATATCACTAGCATCAGGACTTCTAGCAAGCTTTTGTAGGAACATAATCACTTCAGAAATATTGCAACCATCTATATCAAAATCAAATTTAGCAGCACTAGTAGTAGGCTCATTATACTTAGGAATTGTAGGAGGAATAATAGGGACTTCTTGTGGTTTAGTGGTAATGGTGCACACACTATTGTTTCTATCAATTTCAGCTTCCCTTTCCCACTTAGCATGAAGTTGATCTAACAGCCTAACATTTTCATCAATAGTAACATGTATGGCATGAGTGGCAGCAAAGGTACTTTCCATGGTTTCAGGTTTAGCATCCATTTTATTAATCAAGGAAGACTGTGCTTCAGACAAAGAGGATATATTTTCCTCAACATTTAAATTTTTTGACTGTAAACTAGGAATTTCTCTATTCAGATTCTCAAGCTGATGACTAATGTTTTTCAAGATAATAGATTGTTCCTCAATAGTTTTAGTGAAAATCTTATTTTTCTCATATTGCGTCTGCATAAATTCTTATTGGATATCTCTACTTCTAGAATCCTTTCTTCACTAGGCATTCCAGATCTACCGTGATAAGCACTTCCGCTAGGAGGATAAGGCCTATAATTACCATATGTATTGTTGCCAAAATTGTTGTTTCTAATGAAGTTCACATCAACTTGCTCTTCTTGATCACTCAAAGAGGAGGTTTCTTCAACATAATTTACCTTCTTACCATGTGGAGCTCTCTCAGTGTGCCATTCCGAGTAGTTAACTATCATATCATCAAGGAGTCTTGTTGCATCACCGAAAGTGATGCCCATAAAGGTACCTCCAGCAGCTGAATCCAACAGGTTTCTTGAAGTGAAGTTCAAACCTGCATAAAAATTCTAGATAATCATCCAAGCAGTGAGTCCATGAGTGGGACAATTCTTAACCAAAGATTTCATTCTTTCCCAAGATTGAGGAACATGTTCATTATAAAGTTGTTTAAATTTCATAATGTCACTTCTCTTAGATATAATCTTAGCAGGAGGGTAGTACTTCCCAATAAAAGCATCTTTGCACTTAGTCCAAGAATCAATACTATTTCTAGGAAAAGATAGCAACCATTCTTTAGCTTTTCCTCTCAAGGAGAAAGGAAACAACTTGAGCTTAATAATATCTCCATCTACATCCTTATAGTTTTGCATCTCACAAAGTTCAAGAAAGTTATTGAGATGGGCAGCAGCATCATCGGAACTAGCACCAGAAAATTGCTCTCTCATCACAAGATTCAACAAAGCAGGCTTAATTTCATAAAAGGTAGCATTAGGAGCAGATGGAGCAATAGGAGTGCTAAGGAAATCATTGTTGTTTGTGCTAGTGAAGTCATACAACTTGGTGTTCTCAGCAGAGTTCATTTTGGCAAAGGTGGGAAAGCCAAAAACAGCAGCAACAACTATACCAGGAACTAATTTGTTGTGTTTTTGAATAGAGAAAGAAAACCAAACTAAACTAATTTTTTTTGGAGTTTTTGAAAACAAGAGGCAAACAAAACCAAGCAAAATAAACTAAGCAAACTAAAAACAAAGTAAAGATAAAGGAAGTGGAGGACTCCCCTTGTGAAGACGTCCTTAGCCTCCCCAACAATGGCCCCATCAAACTTGTTGATGGCTCAGTTGATGTGGAGCCTGTTGGGAACCCCAAGAGCAAGGTGTGAAGCAGCACAGCAAGAAGTCTTCCCTCGGTAAAAAACCGAGGTTATCGAACCAATAGGAGGAAGGAAACGTTAAATAGGTTTTGCAGGCAACGTGGAAACCTACACAACACAAACTCAAGACTTTGCCCCAACTAATAGTGAGGTTGTCAGTCTCACCGGTTGCTGTAACAAAGGATTAACTGTATGGTGTGGAAGGTGATGATGGTTTGAAGCAAGTAAACAGTAATAGTGGAAGATGTATCAACGATAAAAATTGGACTGGGGTCCATAGTTCACTAGAGGTGCACTCCTTAGATAAATAACATGGCATGAAGGGTAAACAAATTATAGTAGGGCAATTGATAGGAACTAAGCAAGTCAAAACGATGCAATACTAGAAAAAAAGATCCGATGAGATTCGATTGGGCAATACAACAAGATACATAGACTGCCATCCAACTACATCTATGACTAGTAGTCCACCTTTGGGTTGTCATTCAAACCCCCTCCAGTATTAAGTTGCAAGCAACAGAAAACTTCTTTAAGCAAAGTGTGTAAGGTAAGCAATCCACTTGTTCCATGAACAAGAGACCGTTGTTTTCTCCCTAGTGGCAATAACATATCTACAACCGAAGAGATTTCTGTTACTTACCTTGGAAACTAGAGGCATGGACCCACTATCGAGCATAAATACCCCCTCTTGGAGTCACTAGCAACTACTTAGCCAAGATAGTTACTAACAACCTAGAGCATGCAAGATCACAAACAACACAGACATGATAGAATCAATAAGACCAAACCATTAATCAATCTGACATAGTAATCTCAATATCCATCGAATCCCCGCAAACACAACATGCATGATTACAAATAGATGAGATCTTGATCATGAACGGAGCTCATAAGATCTATACATGAAAGCACAAGGAGGAGATACAACCATCTAGCTACTACATGGACCCGTAGTCCAAGGTGGAACTACTCACGCTTCATACCGGAGAAGAAGGCCTCCGGGATGATCCCCTCCGGTAGGGTACCGGGAAGAACTTCAGATCCCCCCGATCTAGGGACGATGGTGGCAGCGGCTAGAGACGGTTTCGTGGAGTTTTGATCGGGTGCCTAGGGTTTCTACATCGGGAGCTTCTTATAGGCGAGGAGGCAAGGCAGGGGTGCCCAGGGGGCCCACACCCTCCCCAGGCGCGGGCCAGGCTTGGCCGCACCTAGGGGGGTCTGGCCGCCCTGTGGCGCCCCTCCGTCTCTCCTTTTGTCGTGGTATTGCCAACGAGTACTCCATGGAGTGGTCCTCACAGTGCGTGTTTAGAGACGTGGGGGGAGACGGAGAGCGTCCGGGTCGGCTTGACATAGTTTACCGAGGTTCATATCTCACTATGGTGGCAAGATCCTACTCCTGCTATAAATCACTATAATGGCAATACACCGAGTTACATGATTGTGGGGTTCGCTGTGTGCGAGTAGTGTTATGCACTTGTTGTTATGCCCTAAAGGCTCCCGTAGGCCGGCTTATAAGGACGCCATGACCTAGGGTTACATGGAGAGTCCTAGCCGGATACGGTTACAGAGACCTAGACTAACACTAACTAGTCTTCGTGTCCTCCAAGGCTCCGGCTTCCATCTAAGGCGGTGGAACGCTCGCCTTCCTTTATCCCTGCTGGACCTCCGGCTTCCTACCATCAACTGGGCTGCCCGGTTATGCCATAGGCCTAACCACCAACTGTGGGCCACCTGGGCTTGCCGGTATGAGACTATGCCGTAGGTATACCCATTTGGTATATCCACAACAGTAGCCCCCGGAGTTCTTCAAGATCCTCGCGTTCCTCCGTCTAGCTTTGAGCGTAAGTATCACGTCGTCCTCAATTTGTAGGCGTGCTTCATGAAGAATCTTGGAGAGCTCTCATATCATATTCTCATCCGACTAAGCCTAGCCAGAGAGTTGCTTGTATGCTTCTACGAACGAGTCCAAGGAGGGGAATTATCTAACGAATCGTCAATGATTTTTCTAAGCTCTAGGAACGTCTTTAATATCATCATCCATGTAGGATGGTATGCAATCCAGAAAAAATCACGGTTACTGAGCAATGGTCGTAAAGGCTGCCAAACTGCCGACTTAGAGCCATCAAAGTCACTGACATAAGAGCTTGCCGAATAATGGTCTTAGAGCCTCTCGTATCGCGGACGCTTAGGCCATCGAGCCGTGTAACCCAGGAAACTTCCGTGAAGGAAAAGTTGATGTTGAGCCCCCGGGTTTCTCTAGCCAGATTTTTCACCGTCTTGAAAGTTTTGTTGACATAACCATATGTAGCCCACGAGCATTGAGTCAGCTTCGTTGAAGGCGGCTTGATGCTCAAAAGAACATGCATAATTGTACATCAAATTATTGTAGCCCCCGAGCGCCAAGTCGGAGTTTTAAAAGAAATCCGTCTTGGTGCTCTCAGAGTAGCTTTAGAGAAAATGTGAATAGTGTAGCCCCCGAGCGCCAAGTCGGAAATAATTTTGGCTTGGTACTCCAGAGAGAACTTCACAAAAAATTCAGCATCGGTGTAGCCCCTGAGCGTCAAGGTGGAATTCACATGAATTTTCCGGCTTGATGCTCAAAAAGAACTAAACCATGTCTTGGAGATCATTGTACTGTAGCTCCCGAGGTTGTTCTGGCTTGGACGCAAGGCAGTACAAAGCTCTTAAATTAGAGATGTCAAGCCCCCGAGCGTCGATCCGACATCCTCAAAGGCGGCTCAAATCTTGGTCAACAATTGCAATTGTAGCCCCCGAGGTGTCAAGCCTAGTGAAAATCCGGCTTAAAACACCTTAATCCGAGGAAGACGACAATGTCCAAGCGTCATGTACATAAGACATAAACATAAAACAAACAATTGTATTAAATTGTTCCTTTGATAGTGTCCAACGAACAAATATAAGCCAGAACAAACACGACCTTTGAACAAATGCTTTAAAGCTGAAACAATGCAGAAATTGAAAACATAAAACTGTTTAGGAGGAAAAAAAACTCAACTAATTTAAACAGTTTATATAAAATTTTGTTTAAGCAAGTGCTGGCTTATTCATTATTCTAGTTTTTATGTTTGACCTTTCGTGAGACGGAAGACTTGCAGCACAGAATCATGTCCTTGGGTGATGATGCCTAATGGCACCGTCTAGAACCCAAGGCCAAAACGCCAGCTTTGAGTGCCGAGAAGTCACTACTCCGGAATTCACATAAAAATAATAGAAAATGTGTATCCAAAAAACTTAAGCTAACGCCCGAAGGCGAGTTTTTTGCATGGTACTGGGGCCTTTAAATAGCAAGCCAGTAAAAATTATACTCACGAGCGCAAGGCAAATCGTGAAAAAGATATGATAAAAACGAAAACGGTAAAAGACTCAGAATATGAGTTAGCCAATCTTAATCTCATGATTATAAACAATTAAAATAATAAATAAATAAATAGGGACTTAGCTGTTTGAGCTGAGTTCGGTGTTGTTCGTGGCAACTCGGCGGAGCTGGTCGTGACAAAGTAATCCGTGATCGGTGAAGCAGTCCGCAGCGAATCCGGGAAGAACGTTGCCGCAAGGGAAACAAAGCCGTTCTGCGGCCGCGTACCCAGCCAATTGTCGTTCTTCACGTGAGGTACTACTAGCTTCGGATAGTTCTGAATTTCCTTATTGATCGTTGATCCAAAATCTTGAGAGGGATTCCAATTCTAAGACCAGCACGGCGACTTGGAAGAAACCACAAGTACCACTATTCCGATAGTTGCTGCTTTGGATCCAACTCGGCAACCAAACCAAGACGGAAAGTAGAGCTATTCAAAGCTGACCAAGCACGCATCGGTCGCTTTCGCTTTGGTTTCTGGCCGTCGCACGCAGTGGATCCGAAGTAAACAAGAAATCGCTTATCACCGGTTGAATAGTTAAGCCCCCGCCGATCAATATGCTGCTAGGTGCGTACGTACACACGGCCTATGCAGCAAATCAATCGGGCGTTGTTTAGCTCACACGCGACGGCTCCGGTTTGAGGATCAAAGATCGAACTCAGGGCAGTCATTGCCCCGAGCGACGAGACTAACATCACACCGAGTTTCTCTCGCGCAAACTGAACAACACCACTAGCAAATTTAATCGTGAAGGGTCGTTCACTGCTCGTGACAAAAACGTTTTCCACCGGCTTAGTTTGTAGACGTAGAATCCACCGGCTCAGTTAGCCTTTCGACGAGGAAAAAACCGAGGAGGATTCTCGCCCTTTTTTGATGAAGATTCCGCGATGCTTCCGACTTGGTCACATGCTCGAGCGGGGAGACAATAAATCCTCCGTAGACCCAAGATCCATGACTAAGCGGCGCGTTGATGGAGATGCGATTTGTCCGCCTTTGAAGAAGGCGAGGGATCCCACCCGAATCCGTGCTGTAAGCGCCTCTTGTCCCACGGTGGGTGCCAATTGTCGTGGTATTGCCGACGAGTACGCCATGGAGGGGTCCTCACGGTGCGTGTTTAGAAACGTGGAGGGAGACGGAGAGCATCCGGGTCGGCTTGACATAGTTTACCCAGGTTCAGATCTCACGACGGTGGCGAGATCCCACTCCTTCTATAAATCACTATAATGACAATACGCCGAGTTACAGGATTATGGGGTTCGCTGTGTGCGAGTAGTGCTATGCACTTGTTGTTATGCCTAAAGGCTTCCATAGGCCCGCTTATAAGGACGCCAGGACTTAGGGTTACATGGAGAGTCTCTGCCGGATACGGTTACAGAGTCCTAGACTAACACTAACTAGTATTCGTGTCCTCCAAGGCTTCGGCTTCCATCTAAGGCGGTGGAACATCGCCTTCCTTTATCCCTGTTGGACCTCCAGCTTCCTATCAGCAACTAGGCCGCCCGATTATTCCATAGGGAGCTAACCACCAACTGTGGGCTACCCAGGCTTGCCGGTATGAGACTATGACGTAGGTATACCCATTTGGTATATCCACAACACCTTTGGAATTCGTTTCGGCCCTCCGTCTCTCCTTTGGACTTCGTGTCGCCCACAGTAAAATATTAACTTTGGCTTTTGTCCCGTCCAATTCTGAGAATATTGATTTTCTGCCTTTCTGGAACCAAAAACAGAAGAAAACATGCAACTGACACTCTGGCAACTTGTTGATAGGTTACTTTTAGAAAAGATATAAAAACACCTCAAAGTGTAGACAAAGCAAAATAAAGTAGATACTAAACAAGCATGTAACATAAAAAATTATAGATACGTTTCCGACGTATCATGTAGCTGTGCAACATTTCATAGACGATCTAATTCATCGATATATGTAGTACCGTCAGCTCTCTTTCTCTATCGAGTATCAGGTCTTTCCTTGATTGGTCTCGTATCGGATAAATAATATGACCCGTTATGCAGATCTTGATTGATCATAAAAGGTCCTTATCATATTGGGGAAAGTTTGTGCTTTCTTTTTTGCACGAGTCAGAGAACCAAATCACCCTTTCTGAAAAAATGATTTTGAACTCTTTGACTATGATACTTATGTAACTTCTGCTGATAGGCTGTAGATCTCTCCTTAGCAACGACGCGAACTTCTTCGACTGCATCGAGATCATCTTGTCGAGAAACTTCGGCATCTTCTTCGATATACGCTTTGACTCGTGGATACTGATGAATTAAATCACTTAGAAGAACTTCTTCTGCACCATAAACCGAAGAAGAAAGGACTGTATCCGGTTCATCTGTTAGGAGTTGTCCGTAAGCTCCATATCTCAGATGGTAATTCTTCCGCCTAATCCCCCGCAGCTTGATGTAGTGGTGATTCGAGATGAGGTGAAATTCCTTGTAAAATGAGACCGTTTGCTCTTTCGACTTGTCCATTGGCCTGTGGATTCACGACCGATGCAATTCGGCTAGTTCTCTCATGGAAAAGTTGCTCCCGTTGTCAGCAATGATACTGTGCGGATATCTAAATCGGATGATCACATCCTCAACAAACTTTCTGGTTGTGGCTCCATCGCAATTTGTTACGGATTTATCCTCAATCTATTTTATAAATTTATCCACCATCACTAGTAGGTGAGTACATACACATTTTGTCATGCGAAACGACCCTACCATATCAAGCCATCAGACCGCAAATGGACATGTAATAGGGATTATTCGCAGCTGATCAGCCGGAATGTGTGCCTGACGGGCATATTTCTGACAACCTTTGCACGTTTTGACCAGTTTCTCGGCATCCACCTTAGCTGTGAGCCAAAAGAATATGTGTCAAAAAACTTTTGCCACTAAGGATCTGGCTGCAGAGTGATGACCACATTCACCGTCGTGGATTTCTCATAAGATTTTCACTCCTTCTGAAGATACACATCATTGGAAAACCCTAGAAACACTCTGCTTATAGAGCTCATCATTTACTATTGTATAGTCTTTTGCTCGTCGGACGATTTGCCGGCTCAGAACTTCGTCTTCCTGTAATTTTCCATCTATCAGGAAGTCCATATAGGGTTGTTTCCATCTGGTAATTACAGCCAGAACTGCTACTAAAGGTGAGTCAGATTTCGTCGGATATTCCTCATCAACTCATGTGATGGAAGGAAATTTTAAATGCTCTAGAAAAGCACTATCCAGAACTTGTTTCCGCGCAGAGCCTATACGTGATAGAGCATCTGCTTCCTCGTTTTCTGCTCGAGGGATGTGTTGAACCTCAAAACCTTCGAATGATTTGGATAATTCATCCACAACAGCTTTGTATAATTCCATGTGTTTATTTGCATTACATATATCAGATACTTGTATTGCCACTAAATCCGAGTCTTCGTAACACATGAGTCGGGTTACGCCAATGTTCTTGGCCATCTGTATTCTATGCAACAATGCTTCATACTCGGCAATATTATTGGTTGCCGTGAAGTGTATCTGTAGCACACAGAACAACTTATCTCCTTGGGGTGATTTGAGCACCACGCCAGCCCCGAGCCTCTCCATGGTTTTGATCCGTCGAAGTGAAGGGTCCAAAATTAGAGTCTGGAGGACTTGTGTTTTCTTCCGTTTCTATCTAATCAGTGACGAAGTTGGCAAGAATTTGGGATTTGATTGTTGTGCGCGGCTTGTACTCAATGTTGAAAGCTGCAAGCTCTATTCCCCACTTTGCGACACGTCATGTGGCGTCATGGTGGTTGATTATATCTCGTAGGGGAGTAGTACTCACCAGTGTGATCTTGTACTCTTGAAAATAATGACGTAGCTTTCTGGCAGCGAAGAATACACCATACGCTAGCTTTTGGTAATGTGGATACCTCTGTCTCGACTCTGTTAGGACCTCACTTTGATAGTAAGTTGGACGTTGCACCTTATGCTCATGATTTTCTTCCTCGTTCTCCACTGTTGTTACTACACTTATGACCTTATTTGTCACTGCAATATAAAGTAACATAGGCTCCTGCGGCTCTAATGCGGCAAGGATTGCTGGGTTTGAAAGTAAATATTTCAAACTTTGCAGGGCAGTGTCGACTTCCTTGGTCTAGACAAATTTGTCGGTTTTCTTTAAGAACATGTATAAAGGTGCGGCTCTTTCTTCGAGTCGGCTGACGAAACGGTTTACTGCTGCGATGCAGACAGTTAGTCGTTGAACGTCCTTCAGGCGAGTCGGTCTGGTAATGTTTAGTATAGCCTTAATTTTGTCCCAGTTCACCTCTATGTCTCTTTCAGACATGATGAAACTAAGCAATTTTCTGGGTGGTATTTCGAAGAAGCATTTCTTCGGATTTAGCATCATATTAAACTTTTGTAGGCTAGAAAATGTTTCCTCTAAGTAGGACATTAATGTTTCCTTCTTTTTGGACATCACTTCTATATCATATACATATACATGGACGTTGCGTCCGATTTGATCGTTGAGACAGCGTTGCATAGTGCGCTTATAAGTTGCTCCTACATTATTTAAGCCAAAAGGCATAGTTTAGTAGCAGAAGGTTCCGAATGGAGTGACAAAAGACGTCTTGATTTGATCTGATTTTTCATCAGTGTTTGGTGATATCCGGAATATGCATCGAGAAAACAGAGTAATTCTAATCATGTCGTTGAGTCGATAACTTGATCGATTCTTGGCAAAGGAAACAGATCTTTTGGACAAGCTTTGTTCAAAGCGATATAATCAACACACATCCTTAATTCAATAGTGTACTTTTTAGGGACAAGTACAGGATTTTCTATCCAATCTGTATGGATGACCTTTGTTATGAATCCGGCTAAATCTAGTCGGGATAATTCTTTAGCTATAGCTTTGCGTTTTTCATTACTAAACTGTCATAGAGACTGTTTGATGGGTTTATGATGACTGCAAGTGCACAGATCGGTTGTAACTAGTTTCGAAATAAAAATATCGATCCCATAGGAGGCAGGAGTCTGAAATCTAGAAATTCTTGAAATAAATACTGAAAATATAAATGCTAAATAAAGTTCTAAGTAACACGATAAAATGCGAATATTACGTAAAAAGGTGTTTTTGGGTTTTTGGTATAAGAGAACAATGAGTAGATTAAACAAAACTAAATACAGAAAATAAGTATCGCGTATGTAAAAGAGATTTGAAACTTCAGCGGGAAAAAGCGTTCTCAGGGATTACCGGATACCCCCCTATTATTATAAAGGGCCAAGGTAAAGAGTATTATCATTAACATTCTCAACTATGTATGTGTGGGAGGCACTCCGTATTTGGACAAAGAGGCAGCAACCACTGCTCAAATCATCCTCATAACCACAGCATACAGTAATCAACATCAATTAAATTCTTGTGCTATTAAGGGACATAATCCCGTAGGACGTATCCCATGGCATAGATAGTGTTTTGTGAGTTTTCTCGATACCTAAGTTGATACATAAGGAGTGCTAATAGCTTTATAGTCACTATAAGCGCTAACATCCCTCCGTCTAGCAACAAGTAGTTATCTCCAGCAAGTCCCCACAAGAGGCAAATATTGAGAGGTCGACTTCTCCCAACATCAATATGAAGACAATCTAACACATGGTCACAACAATGAATATCATAATAAACTTTATCTTATTTCAATCTCATGCTAGCGTTTCTCCATCTCCCCAAGAACTAATGATCTACTGAGACATGGAGGCAAGCAGCATCATGGCAATGGTAATGGAAACGATTATCGATGAACAGTACTTGTATAAATCCACAGCTAGTGCAAGAATTACAACAAGATCTAGATGGGATGGATGGAAGTGATGGTGGTGATGAAGATGCAGCGGTTGATGAAGATGGAGATCGATGCCTTGGTCTCCCAGATCTACTTAGGGCGAAGATGGGTCCCTAGGGCAAGTTCCCCCTCCAGATGCCTTCCGGAGGTGAGGTTTCGGCGATTTTTGGGTGTTCTGTATGTCGTCTCTCCGATACAGTTGCACCGGGTGAAAATATTTGAGGAGGCGGTGTCGGTGCCAACTATATGGCGAGAACTATATGACCGTAATATTTTCTCCCGCCGTATAGTTGGTCGTTAACCGTTCTGTATCCTCCAATTGCTTCGGGTTTTCTTCTGGTGTTATTAATATTTCCCAAATAAGAAATTTACGTAGTTTTTGGCTCCTTTTCACTTCAATATAACTGGTCAAAGAATTGTGTCTATTGGATTCATCATCTGATCTGATCCTGGTGAAAATAAACATAAAAAGTGCGTGCAAACGCCGTAAAATACCAAGATCCTACCAACACAATTGAAAGTACCGACTTGATACGACTAGAGGGGGGGTGAATAGGCATCTACCCAATTTTAATTCGTTTCTCACTTTTAGGCTCAACGAGAAAGGAAGTTATCTAGAGATGCAACTAAGTGAACAACCTAAATGCAAGAAAGCAAAACACCAACAACAAAAACAGTAAATAGCAAGGAGTAAAGAAGGGGAACGAAGTAACCGGAGAGGGGACACAGAGATATAATTCCCGTAGTTCACTCCCAAGGAGCTACGTCTACGTTGGAGAGGTGTCGGGGCCACACAAGGTCACCCGAGCGCCACAAAGGCCTCACCTTCTTATCCGGTGAGCTCCCCCACAAAGGAGGCCTCACAATCCACTAACCGGTGACCTTGAAGGCGCCAACCGAAACCTTTACACCAAGAATGAGGGGGATGAAGGGAATATGCCCTGAGAGGCAATAATAAAGTGTTTATTATGTGTATTCCAAGTATATGATAGATGTTTATTTTGCATGCTATAATTGTATTAATACGGAAACGTTAATACATCTGTGTTTAATAAACAAACAGAAAGTTCCTAGTTATGCCTCTCTCATAAACTAGCTCGTTGATTAACAAGATGATCAAGGTTTCCTGATCATGGACATTGGATGTTGTTAATAACGGGATCACAACATTAGTGTAATGGTGTGATGAACATTCATCCGAAGTATAGCATTACGATCAAAGTCATTGAGTTTATATTGCTATAACAACTTACGAAGTGATCCTAATCCTTAGACCATGAGATCATGTCAATCACTAACACCGGAAGAGTTTCTTGATAACATCAAACGTCACACCGTAATGGGGTGATTATAAAGATGGATTCGAACTAATAAAGTGTTATGTTGAGGCTCATGGATCGAGAGTGGAATTTGTTCATCCCGATGACGGATAGATATACTTTGGGCCCTCTCGGTGATATCACATTGATTAGCTTGCAAGCAAGTGATTTGATCACTAGAAAGTTATATCACAGGAACGAGAAAAGAGTGCATGTCGGTAACGAGATCAAACTAGGTATGAAGATACCGATGATCGAATCTCGGACATGTAATATATCGTGAAACAAAGGGATTAAGATACTAGCGTAAAAGGTTCCGACGATCACAAGAAAGTCATCGTTGAATGTGTGGGAGTCAGTATGGGTCTCCAGATCCCGCTTCTGATTATTGATCCGAGAGGGGTCTCGATCATGTCCGCATTATTCACGAACCGTAGGGTTACACACTTAAGAGACACCGACATCCAATTGGAGCAAATGTTTCATGCCGAAAGAATGAACAAGCGCAGGAATTTATTTCACTAGATACCGAAACAAGTTTTCGGGTGAAATTGCATAAAGTGGTTATGCATGTGAAATAGAATTCTAGCAAGGGGTTATTTGTGAATGTTTGTCATTAAAGTAATTGAAAAAATTCTGAATAAAATAAAAGAGTTTTATTTAATGAGAGTTTGAATTAAATTTAGTGGAAATTTAATGGGAATTTGAGTGGACTTTTGAGTGGAGGGATTTTAAAGGGCATTTTGTGAGTGGAGTGTCCACCCACATGAATGAAGGAGGGGAGGGGGCAGCCCCCATGGCCGGCGGCCACCCCTTGGGTGCCCCCCTCCTCCTATAAAAGGAGCCCCCCTCCTCACTTGTCTCTCACACCTCCTCGTGAAGGATCTCTCTCCTCTAGAATTTATCCCCATGGTCTCGGACTAGCGAGATACATGTTCCCGGTGGCTATTCGGCAAGAAAGAGTTGTGCTTCTGCTGCATCGCTGGAGCGAGGAGGCGGAGGTTGCTCGGTGCCTCGAACGTGTGTGCGAGCACGGATGCGCTGCTGATTTGCGGCGCTAGGACTTCCTCTCGATCTTGAGATCGGCAAGAGATCGTCTACATCAACCACAAGTTGAACTCGTTAAGCTTTGTCGGTCTTCAAGGGTATGTTCTCTACGGATATACATCCGCCCGTTGTTTGTATCTAGTAGATAGATCTTGGTATATATTTCACATCGTAGGAAAATTTTTGTTTTCTATGTTGCGAACCCTACAGTGGTATCAGAGCCGGATCTATGCGTAGATACTCTACACGGGTAGTACACATATGAGTATGTGGGCGATGATGATCATGTTGTTGCTCCTTTGTTGTAATTTTGGATATTGGTGGCATAGTGGGATGAAGCGGCCCGGACAAACTTTACATGTCCTCGCACATGAGACCTGTTCCACGCTTGACATGCAACTAGTTTGCATAAGTGGCTAGCGGGTGTTTGTCTCTCCTACTATAGTCAATATCTATTTTGCAAGCGAGTTGTCAACAATTTGATTATCCTCGTTGTGGTTCATGTTCGTAGGTAAGAACGGTTCTATCTCGAAAGCCCTAAGCCACGTAAAACTTGCAATGGATAAATTAGAGGCGTCTAGTTTAGATTGTTGCTGGGCTAGTGTTATGATATGGTAGTGTTGTAAGTAGAAGTATGAGATGATACTCTTACAACACACATAGCGTGCAAAATCCATAGACCTTGGATTTACACATATAGGTATGATAGTGATCATACCACGATGCACATGATAGAGATCATCTGCGGGAACCATATAATTTCACTAATAAACATATGATGTTTGATAGCATCTTATATTGCTTGTTTAGCGCTTTGTTAGCATAATAAGATGATCCCTCATTTAAATATCAAGATAAGAATGTGTTCTTCCTTTAGTATGCACCGATTATGTTTTCGTCGCTCCAAGACATCACGTGATGATCGGGTGTTCTTGGATACACGACCATATTTCGGGTGTAAAACAGTTACAGACGCGAATACTAAGGTTCTAACTTGGCAAGCCTAGCATGTAAAGACATGTCCTCGGAACACGGACCTAAAGGTTAAGCATGAGTCATATAGTTGATATGATGCCCATTTGATGCTAGCCTTTGAAGCTATACCGACTCACGTGATGATCGGACTTGGTGTAGTGGATTTGGTTCATGTAATCACCAAAAGGGCACGAGGGATGTCGTTTTTGAGTGGGAGTTCATTCGTAATATAGATTAGTTGAACTCAATATATCATACACTTAGTCTAAACTTTACAAATTCTGTTGTAGATGTCACCACCTGCTTTTAATTTCAATGTGTTCATGGAGAAAGAGAAACTAGCAACGAACGGTAGCAACTTTACCGAATGGGCCATGAATTTGAGGATTCTCCTCTCTGCTGCACAAAAGCAATATGTTCTAGAAGCGCCGTTAGGCCCCCCACCTTTAGATGATGCCCCTGACGAGGAGAAGAATGTCTATCAGACTCGTCAGGAGGACCACAACTTAGTTCATTGCGGCATATTGTATGGGCTAGAGCCGGAACTTCGAAAGCGTTTCGAAACGGCAATGCATTTGATACAATGGGTGAGTTGAAAATGATTTTCGACACACATCTTTGCAGAGAGCTACAACGCTTGAAAAGTTCTTTAGCTGCATGATGGAAGAGCACAACTCGTTAGTGAGCATGTACTCAAGATGTCGGGTTACGCCGATAAGCTTGTGTCCTTGGGAATATCGATTCCCATTGACTTAGGCATCCATCGTGTTTTGCAGTCTCTGCCACCTAGCTATAAGAGCTTCGTGATGAACTATAATATGCAAGGCATGAAGAAGTCTCTCCCCGAGCTTCTGTCAATGCTTAAAACTGCAGAAGTGGAGATCAAAAAGGAACATCAAGTGCTGATGACCAATAGGAACACTGGTTTCAAGAAAGACAAGAAGGAAAGCGGAAGGAAGTAAGGGCGGCAAGCTGTTGCGCACGAAAAGAAACCCGAGTTGGACCTAAGTCGATTCGAGTGCTACTATTGTAAGGGATCGCCATCGAAGCGAATCGCCCCAAGTATCTGGCAGACAAGAAGGCCGGCAAGGCAAACAAAGGTATATATGATATACATGTTATTGATGTGTACTTGACTAGTGCTCGCAGTAGCACTTGGGTATTTGATACCGGTTCAGTTGCTAATATTTGTAACTCGAATCAGGGGCTGCGGAACAAGAGACCGCTAGCAAGGGGTGAGGTCAAGATGCGTGTCGGCAATGGATCAAGCATTGATGTGATCACCGTCGGAACGCTGCCTCTCCACTTACCGTCGGGATTAGTTATAAACTTGAATAAATGTTATCTGGTGCCTGCACTGAGCATGAAAATTGTATCTGGATCGTGTTTGATGCGAAGTGGTTATTCATTTAAATCCGAGAACAATGGTTGTTCCATTTATATGAATGAAATCTTTTATGGTCATGCACCGATGATGAATGGTTTATTTCTATTAGATCTCGATGATAATGTTACACATATTCATAATGTTGATGCTAAAAGGATTAAACTTAATGATGATATATCCGCACATATGTGGCACTGCCGTCTAGGTCATATTGGCGTTAAACGCATGAAGAAGCTCCATTCGGATGGACTTTTGGAATCACTTGATTATGAATCATTTGATACATGTGAGCCATGCCTTATGGGCAAGATGACTAGAACGCCGTTTTCCGGTTCAATGGAACGGGCGACAAATTTATTGGAAATCATACATTCTGATGTATGTGGTCCAATGAGTGTGTCGGCGCGAGGTGGATATCGTTATTTTGTTACTTTCACGGATGATTTGAGTAGATACGGTTATATCTACTTGATGAAACACAAGTCTGAAACCTTTGAAAAGTTCAAGGAATTTCAGAATGAAGTGGAAAATCATCGTAATAGAAAGATCAAATTTCTACGGTCCGACCGTGGAGGTGAGTATCTAAGTTACGAGTTTAGCACTCACATGAAAGAATGTGGAATTGTTTAACAACTCATGCCTGCCGGAACACCACAGCGAAATGGTGTGTCGGAACATCGTAATCGTACTTTATTAGATATGGTTCGATCTATGATGTCTCTGACGGACTTGCCGTTTTCATTTTGGGGTTATGCACTAGAAACTGCTGCATTCACTTTAAATCGGGCACCATCTAAATCCGTTGAAAAGACACCGTATGAATTGTGGTTTGGAAACAAACCTAAGCTGTCATTTCTTAAAGTTTGGGGATGCGATGTTTATGTGAAGAAACTTCAACCGGATAAACTCGAACCCAAAGCGGAAAAATGCGTCTTCATAGGATAAAGTCCGGCTTCGGCGGAAGAAAGAGATATAATGGACAAAGTCCCCTATGCTTCAGCCATAGGCTCTATAATGTACGCCATGCTATGTACAAGACCAGATGTGGAACATGCTATTAGTTTGACTAGTAGGTACCAATCGGATCCAGGTTCGGAACACTGGATAGCGGTCAAGAATATCCTTAAGTACTTACGAAGAACTAAGGATATGTTTCTTGTATACGGAGGTGAAGAAGAGCTAAAGCTAAGTGTTATGTCGACGCTAGCTTTGACACCGATCCGGATGACTCTAAGTCTCAATCCGGATACGTATTTCTCATGAATGGCGGAGCGGTTAGTTGGAGGAGCTCCAAACAACCTGTGGTAGAGGGATCAACAACGGAGGCCGAATATGTTGCTGCTTGAGCGGCTCAGGAAGCGCTTTGGATGAAGGAGTTCATATCTGAACTAGGAGTGGTGGCAAGCGTTGGACCCAATGGTGATCTATTGTGACAACAATGGTGCCATTGCCAATGCCAAAGAGCCAAGGTCTCACAAGCATTCCAAGCATATTAAGCGCGGTTTCACTCCATCCATGAGCATGTCAAGGATGGAGATATAAAGATTTAAAGTACATACGGATCTCAATGTAGCGTAATCCGTTGACTAAAACTCTCCCTAGAGCAAAACATGATCAACACCAGAACTCAATGGGTGTTAGATTTATCACAATGTAACTAGATTATTGTCTCTAGTGCAAGTGGGAGACTGAAGGGAATATGCCCTGAGAGGCAATAATAAAGTGTTTATTATGTGTATTCCAAGTATATGATAGATGTTTATTTTGCATGCTATAATTGTATTAATACGGAAACATTAATACATGTGTGTTTAATAAACAAACATAAAGTTCCTAGTTATGCCTCTCTCATAAACTAGCTCGTTGATTAACAAGATGATCAAGGTTTCCTGATCATGGACATTGGATGTTGTTAATAACGGGATCACAACATTAGTGTAATGGTGTGATGAACATTCATCTGAAGTATAGCATTACGATCAAAGTCATTGAGTTTATATTGCTATAACAACTTACGAAGTGATCCTAATCCTTAGACCATGAGATCATGTCAATCACTAACACCGGAAGAGTTTCTTGATAACATCAAACGTCACACCATAACAGGGTGATTATAAAGATGGATTCAGAACTAATAAAGTGTTATGTTGAGGCTCATGGATCGAGAGTGGAATTTGTTCATCCCGATGACGGATATATATACTCTGGGCCCTCTCGGTGATATCACATTGATTAGCTTGCAAGCAAGTTATTTGATCACTAGAATATTATATCACAGGAACGAGAAAAGAGTGCATGTCGGTAACGATATCAAACTAGGTATGGAGATACCGATGATCGAATCTCGGACATGTAATATATCGTGAAACAAAGGGATTAAGATACTAGCGTAAAAGGTTCCGACGATCACAAGAAAGTCATCGTTGAATGTGTGGGAGTCAGTATGGGTCTCCAGATCCCGCTTCTGATTATTGATCCGAGAGGGGTCTCGATCATGTCCACATTATTCACGAACCGTAGGGTGACACACTTAAGAGACACCGACATCCAATTGGAGCAAATGTTTCATGCCGAAAGAATGAACAAGCGCAGGAATTTATTTCACTAGATACCGAAACAGGTTTTCGGGTGAAATTGCATAAAGTGGTTATGCATGTGAAATAGAATTCTAGCAAGGGGTTATTTGTGAATGTTTGTCATTAAAGTAATTAACAAAATTCTGAATAAAATAAAAGAGTTTTATGTAATGAGAGTTTGCATTAAATTTAGTGGAAATTTAATGGGAATTTGAGTGGACTTTTGAGTTGAGGGATTTTAAAGGGCATTTTGTGAGTGGAGTGTCCACCCACATGAATGAAGGAGGGGAGGGGGCAGCCCCCATGGCCGGCGGCCACCCCTTGGTGCCCCTCCTCCTATAAAAGGAGCCCCCCTCCTCACTTGTCTCTCATACCTCCTCGTGAAGGATCTCTCTCCCCCTCTAGAATTTATCCCCCATGGTCTCGGACTAGCGAGATACATGTTCCCGGTGGCTATTCGGCAAGAAAGAGTTGTGCTTCCGCTGCATCGCTGGAGCGAGGAGGCGGAGGTTGCTCGGTGCCTCGAACGTGTGTGCGAGCACAGATGCGCTACTGATTTGCGGCGCTAGGACTTCCTCTCGATCTTGAGATCGGCAAGAGATCGTCTACATCAACCACGAGTTGAACTCGTTAAGCTTTGTCGGTCTTCAAGGGTATGTTCTCTACGGATATACATCCGCCCGTTGTTTGTATCTAGTAGATAGATCTTGGTATATAGTTCACATCGTAGGAAATTTTTTGTTTTTGCGAACCCTACAGGGGAGGCTCCACAACTCAATTGGAGGCCATCAACGACACCTCGAATCTTTACAACACACGCCTTAGCTCCGGGGATGCCCTACACCGTCTAGGGTTCCAAGAAACCCAAGATCAACAAGATCCACAAAGGATGGGTGGGGAAATCAAATCTTCTTTGGTGGAAGTGTAGATCTAGGTCACCTCCCTCACCTCTCAAAAGATCAAGTCATTTGAGTGGCTAGAGAGAGAGATCTAGTGAGGTGAAGCTCAAGCATTAATGGAGGAGAGAGAAAAATTTGAGAGAGGGTGGGAGGAAGAAGAGGGGTGCCTTAAATAGGCCCCCCGGCGCTGAACCGTTACAGCCCCCGCGACCTCACCGGAAGTTCCGCCCAGCCTGGCTCCAACGGTCATCAGACCGTTGACGCCCGCTCCAGAAGCGCAACCGGAAGTTCCAGTCAAAACAGACCGGAAGTTCCGGTGAACTTCCGAGCAAGTTCCGACCAAGTTCCGGCAAATAGCACACTTCAAAACAGAAGGTTACTGAGCCGTCACCGGAACTTGGGGTGGAACAAGAGGTGGAACTTTTGGGTCGCGAAGCGAATCTGACCGAAAGTTCCGCTCAGGAACTTTTGGCAGGACAAGTTCCGATGCAAGTTCCGGCCAAGTTCCGGCAAATAGCACACTTCAAAACAGAAGGTTACTGAGCCGCCACCGGAACTTGGGGCGGAACTAGCGTCGGAGCAAACTGTTGAACAGCCCGCAGAAAAAGTTTGAGTGGAACTTCCGGCCTATGACCGGAAGTTCCGGTGAGACACAAAAGGCTCCAACAGAACAGGAACACGCTCTCTCACGGGATAATGGGATGGCTGTGGCATTGCTTATAGGTTTGTGCAAGAACAAGTGATTACCCACAGCCTTCCAAAATGGACCCCCTCTTAATAGTACGGTGACCTAAAAACAACAACCGGAAAGAAACTAGGAAAAGACTAAAAGGCCACCGTCTTCAAAAGATCACAAGAGAGCATCCATCACAATAGAAGGAGACATCAACGACGTTTCCCCTGAAACTCAAGAGCACAATTAAAAACACGGTTGGGATTGTCATTTAACACCAAAAACATCATGGGAAGATATAGTCCTTTCAATCTCCCCCTTTTTGGTGTTAGATGACAATCCCACAGATTTGCATAGAATCAAAGCAATCTTTGCAATGGACGGGGCAAGCTCCCCCTGTATGTGCGCAAGGTAGAGAGAAGACCTCTAAGAAAAGGACTAGCACACATACACGGAGGCTCCCCCTAACAATTGCAAAGATAGCACAAGTGCAAGGTACAAAAAGGGATAGAGATCATACCAGAACCAACTAAATGAGGTGGAGACAAAAGGAGTAATAATAACAATAAGAGCAATGAGGCTCTACCACCATATGCAACAGCTCATAAGTTGACAACAAGATACCACACTCACGGCATTGTATAAGATACCACATAGTCTCAAACATAGCATACCACATGGTCCACAAGCACACATAAGTTCACGAACATAAAACCACAAGCACACAAATAAACTAGAGAGTTAGCGAGCAAGAAAAGATCAAAGGCAAGAACAGGCTCGCGACTCAACCCATGCAAATCCCGTAGACAACCTAATATACATCTTTCTCCCCCTTTGGCATCGAGACACCAAAAAGAAAGAAGAGATCAATCTACTCGTCCCAGCCACGTGAAGGGGGAGGAGGAGAAGACTCGGGGACCCAGTGACCCCACTCAGGCGGACTAGTGACCTCCTTCTCAGACTCATCCTCGGACCAGTTGCAGTTGTCGCGAATCCAATCCTCCTTGGGAACAGTGATAGAGCTAGTGACCGGTGAGCAAGGAATGTTGAGGGCTGCCATGATGGCCTTCTGGCGCTGAATATTGTGACGCTGATCAACATAAGCCTGATACTCGCGGTCCCATGAGCGAAAAGTTTTCTTCACTTTCCCAAGCAACTTCTTTGCCCAAGACGGCTGCCTCCGGAGAGAAGGACCACCAGCACTAGGGCCACCAGGAGCAGAGGAGGGACCACTAGCAACATCTCGAGCCTTCTTGAGAGCAGCTTATTTTTCTTCCTGAGTACGAGGCTTCTGGTGCTTACTCACATGGAGCCTTTTCTCTTCATGAATGGTGATATTGTCTTGAGGGAAGGGGTTGCCAGTCTTCTCAAGCCACTTGTGATTGATGAGAGTCTGAATGTAAGGAGCATAGATGCAGGAGCACTTTTCAATGAGATCCGCCCACATCTCTGAGTAGATGAAGTGCATAATATCCATTGACCTGTCAGTGTCCCGGCGAAGATAAGTCTGATGCATGAGGTCAACCTGATACCCATGAAACTGATCAAAGTTTCCAGCCTTGGGAGGGATGGTGTTCAAGTACACCCTGCGCATGATGTCAAAAACTGGCAGCAGATGATTCACAAATCCAACAGTTCCCCACCCTTCAATGTAGAGAGGCTCCAGGACCTCAGGATCAGCAGCTTCAGGACCATAAACACGCCAACCATTTGTCCCGCGGCCAGGCTGAATGGGATAGCCAAGAAGCTCAGCAAACTCAGACCAAGTGGAGGTAATAAACACGTCCCTGGTCATCCACTTCATCACACCTTCAGTAGAGGACTACATCAAAGTTCTGACGGTGCTCCATGAGGGGAATCAACCCAAACTTCTGGCAGATATCAAGAGCCTCTCCAAAGTAAACTTGCTTCTCTTCCATGTGAGTCACATTGATGTACTTTTGAGGAGCAACCACGAACTTCTTCTTTGATGCATAAATTTCTTCATAAATCTGTTCCTGACGGTAGGTGTGAAAATGAGGGTCCAAGCAAAGACGATCACGAGGCACGAGGTAGGGATCCGTAGCCCTAAATGCAGAGTAAGCTTTCTGAGACCACTTGGAAATCTTGGCTTTGGTCATGTCTGGCCCAGCAGCAGTGGCCTTTTGAGCAAGAGCATGCCTCTTCCCTGCAGCAGCAACACGGCGAGCAGTAGCAGCCTTCTGACGAGTAGTCTGAGCGGTCGGACGCACAACCTCAGCATCTTCCTCATCAATCTCAGGAGGAATGTCAGAGGATGGACGGCGGGCACGCTTGCCTTGGCGGGTATCTCCTTGCCATGAGAAGAAAGCACAAGAGTAGGGAGGGAAGGTGGGATAAGTGCACAAGTTCGGAAGAGGAAACAAAAGAAATAGATTGGAAAAATACAAACAGAAAAAGTTGCATTGTCGCCGGAACTTCCGCTGAATCACCAGAACTTCTGGTGAAAATGGTCCACCGGAAGTTCCGGTCGTGGCTCACCGGAAGTTCCGGTGAGGCCATGAACTGACGGTTCCAAACAGGAGTTCAATAGATGTAGATCTAAAAGCCACAAGTGCATAGATTTTCTAGGATGTATTGGACCAATCTACTCAAGCATGATACCCTAGGCCTACCAAGATCTTCCAACAAGTTCTAGCCAAAGAACTAGCCTAGACAAGGTGTGCCCTAACTCAAGCCAAGATGAGAGCAAGATCTCCATTAATGGAGGGAGTTGAGGGCAAATACCGGAGTCCATGGCGGGAGATCGAGGTGGGGGAGGATCCCACGGAGCAGATCTGCGGAGGAGAGGTTGGAGACGAAGGGGCCGGAGCACCTTCGTGGAGAGGTCCTGGTCGGCGACGCTCCAAATAGAAGATGGGTCTTGGAGGAAAAAAGGAAGAAGATCCCGTTTTCCCCCAGGGCCCTCCTTATATACGACAGGGAGCACCACCAGAAGTTCCGGTCAGGGACCGGAACTTCCGAGTCAGACTGACCGGAAGTTCCGCTGACACCAGGAAGACCATCTCAGGTTAGGAAGACAACAAGGAAGAACTTGTGCAGGGAATAGAGAGGGCTTGAGGTAAGGAAAGTCTTAGGATAGATAGCTCAAACTATGAAGAACCAAAGCCAACAAAAACCAAGAAAAACAAAAAGGTCAAAGACACAAAAACTAAAAACGAGTCGGTGGCTGAGGCCACCTTATATAAGAGTAAATGGCTTGACACCGCGAAGATATATCTTGGGTCCATTACCAACACTCATCATGAAGCTCAAATGGTCTCCTTTAGAGACTATAGAGTATGAAAACTTTAATGTGCACATAATAGGGATAGTGTTTGTTCATAAGAGGAACTACACTCCCCCTAAATCCATGCCTACATCCAAACAAGATACACATTGAGACGCGGGTAGGTGTGCAAGGGCTCAAGCAACATTGCTCGAATCAATGATATTTAGCTCATGCCTTAACTCTCGGAACCTTGCTTCATCAAGAAGCTTCGTGAATAGATCCGCAAGATTTGCCTTGGTGGGAACATACTCCAAAGAAATGTATCCTCTAGCAACATGGTCCCGAATGAAATGATGACGAATCTCAATGTGCTTGGTCCGGTTGTGTTGCATGGGATTGTGAGCAATAGCAATGGCACTCTCATTGTCGTAAAGAAGAGGCACCTTGTCAAAAGATAGTCCAAGATCCTTCAAAGTTTGCTTCATCCATAGCAATTGAGCACAACAGCTTGCGGCAGAGATGTACTCAGCTTCGGCAGTGGACATAGACACACAGTTTTGCTTCTTCGAGGACCAACAAACCAAAGATCTTCCGAGAAACTGACAAGCTCCGGAGGTTGACTTTCTTCCCACTTTGTCACCAGCCCAGTCCGAGTCCCTGTAACCAATGAGATCAAAGCTGGCTCCCTTGGGGTACCACAACCCAAAGTTTGGGGTATGAACTAAATATCGAAAGATCCTCTTGATACCCACCATGTGACTTTCCTTTGGTGCGGCTTGAAATCTTGCACACATACCCACACTCAACATAATATACGGTCGGGATGCACAAAGATAGAGCAAAGAACCAATCATCGATCGATAGAGTTTTTGATCCACCTCCTTACCCTTGGGATCGAGATCAAGATTAACCTTAGTTGGCATGGGAGTCTTGGCACCTTTGACTTGATCAAACTTGAGCTTCTTGAGCATGTCTTGGATGTACTTGGCTTGGTTGATGAAAGTCCCTTTCCTCAATTGCTTGACTTCAAACCCAAGGAAAAACTTCAACTCCCCCATCATGGACATCTCGAAGCGGTCGGTCATGAGCTTGGCAAAATCCTCATTAAAAGTTTTGTTAATAGAATCAAAGATAATGTCATCAACATAGATTTGGCAAACGAACAAGTGGCCTCCAACTTTCTTAGTAAAAAGAGTGGGATCAATGAGGCCCACTTCGAAATCACGGTCTAACAAGAGCTCCCTAAGGAAATCACACCACGCACGTGGGGCTTGCTTGAGGCCATAGAGTGCCTTATTGAGCTTGTAGACATGGTTCGGAAAAAGTGGATCCTCAAAACCCGGAGGTTGCTTGACGTATACCAACTCTTTCAAAGGACCATTAAGAAAAGCACTCTTAACATCCATTTGATGCAGTTTAAAGTTATGATGGGTAGCGAAGGCAAGAAGCATACGAATGGATTCAAGGCGAGCAACGGGGGCGTAAGTCTCACCGTAGTCGATGCCCTCAACTTGTGAGTATCCTTGGGAAACTAACCTTGCCTTGTTGCGCACGACAATTCCATTCGCATCGCACTTGTTCTTGAAGACCCACTTGGTTCCAATGAAGTTTTGACAGTCTTTAGGCCGCTCAACCAATGTCCAAACATTGTTCCTCTTGAAGTTGTGAAGTTCCTCGTTCATAGCATCAAGCCAATCATCATATTCAAGAGCTTCGAAGACTTTCTGTGGCTCCACAAGAGAGATAAACGCATGGTGAGAGAAAAAGGAAGCTAGTTGCCTCCTAGTAGTGGAACCTTTATTGAAATCTCCATAGACATTATCAAGGATATGGCCATCTCGAACAAGCTTGGCGAGACGATAGGCTTGACGGCGGGCTTGTGCTTCAATTAGAGATTCTTGAGCTACCACTTGGTCATTTCCACCAATTGAGCCGCCCCCTTGACTATAAGCACGAACACGAGGGTCATTGTAGCATCCCAGTTGTCTAACACTTGTAATGCTACTTGTTCTAGTAATAAAAGGGCCACTTCCTACATATAATTGTTGCATCATCATCATATCATGCTCATGTCATCATGCCACCTTGCATTTGAGCATCATATAAAACCCCTTCTTGTTTGGTTCTTATCTCATGTGCATTATTAATTATAGTTGCCTCTTGATATTGTATTTGGTTCTTGATAAATTGTTAAATGCCCAAGTTGATTTGGGGGCATATCTCTTAATAACTCCACCACCTTTCTTTCACCACCTTATAATCCCACCATCCAACTAAATATGAGCTTGGCATTTATGGATTTTACTTCTAGCTCATGTGGGTTGGGATGGATCCAAATCTTTTCCACATGTTCTCATCTTGGCATCATTTTGTTTTCACATTATTGATACATGAGAGCCACATGGCCACCGTTGCATTCCTTGTGAGTGGGACCCCTTTTTCCCTAGCATCCATATGTGTTGTTTTTGGGGTTATCATCATGTTGGGATATTTTGTGGGCTTAATAAATATCTAGTGGCATATACACACTAGCAAGTCCCAAATATAATCCAATGTGATCATCTCCTCATATCCCACTTGGAATTCTTTCTAATTTCTTTTGCTTGGGCATTATTCCACACTTTGGAATGCATAAGAAAATGCCATGTCAATAATCTTGTTTTCACAAAGATAAATATGGTAATATCTAATTATGCATGGCCCATGCAAGTACCCCTTTAGCTTGGCATTTGATTTTATTTGGATTTTAATATGGATCATCTCTCTCTACCCCTTAGGCTTGTTCTTGTTTGATCATGCCTAAACCATCATCACCTTTTCCCCCTTGCTCTAGTCTTGGTCTTGTTGGGAATTGTTTGGTGCATGGTTTGTTTTTGTCAAAAGAACATTAGCATCTAACATTCCCCCCCTCTCTCTAATCCTCTATCCTAGTTCTCTCTAACACCTACCCCATACCCCCATACCCCATCCTAGCTAACCTAAACCACACCTATTCTAATCAAAACCCAAAGTACCCCCTCCTTCTCTCCACTCTAAACCGAGCCCCCCCCAAACCTAACCCTACCCGAGGCTCTCTCTCTCTCGGCCTCCCTCCTCTCTCTAGCTTCCTCTCTGCCTTGTAGGCCCCACCTAACCCCCTGGTACCATCACCCTCCCATGTGCTACCCCTGGTCCCTCTCTCCCTCCTAAACCCTAGCCACCCGAGCCCCCTCTCTTTTTGGCATAAAGTAGCCATGTGCTTCCCCTCCCCCACGCCATCTACCTGCCCCCTCTCGTTCTTATCCTTCTCCTTCGCCTCTAGCCTCCCCCAGATCCCCAGGCAGTCCCCAGGAACCCCTCCTCCCTCCTTCCTCTTCCCCAAGCGAGACCATGTCCCTCTAACCCTAGCTCGGCCAGGTCAGCAGGAGAGCGGGAGGAGCCGTGTTGGAGGGTGCCCAAGGCGACCAGGAGTCTCCCCTGCTTCCTTGCCGCCCAGGCCGAAGAACCAGCCGGACCCGCGGAGTAGCCCTTGCCGCCCTGGCAGTACCAGCAGCTCCAGGGTTCCAGCCCCGTCGCCGATCAGCAGCCTCTCCGGCCTACCTCTCACCGCCGACGACACCGCGGTGAGCTCCTCCAGCCCCTAGACACCCCCTTCCCCTCTCTAGTTCGCCGTAGTGCCGCCGCCGTCCGCCGAACGCCCTGCGCGCGCGCCGCGCCTGGCCGACAGCAGCTTCCGCGGCTAGCTCCGCCTGTTCGACGCCCGCCTGGCTGTGGTCCTCCTCCGCGCTAGCACCCTGAACCGATGTTGTAGGCCGTGGTTCCCTCTTCGCTTTTCATTTTGGGGCCATGTTGTTTAGATCAGCGACGGCGTCGCCATCGTCGACCGAAATCCGGCCAGAACCACGCCAAAGACCTTGCGCCAGAAGCAGCGTTTTGCGTTTCAGTCCCCGTAGAATCTCCCGCCTAAACCGCAGCCCCCGCGACCCCACCTACCAGCGCCTGCGGGCTTTTTGCAAAAAGGGTCCTCAGCTCCTTGCGTTTTGCGCCCGCGGTCCCTGGATCGCCCACGTGTCGCCATCAAGGCATTGCGCCTTGAGTGGGCTCTTTGGTGCTGGACCTTTGTCGACCTCGGCTAGAGTGAGCCTGGGTGAGAAAAGTCTGGCGCGTGTGTGTGTCTGCCCAGTCAGCTAAGAGGCCCACCTGTCATTCTCTGGTGTAGTTTTCTGCTGAGTAACAAAAGACCAAGAGTTTGCTGATTCAAAATTTCAAACATTTTCAAATCAATTCAAATCAGTTCAAATTTAATTGAATTCATAACTTATTCCTGGTTTGGAATTTGAATTCAAACCTTATATGAAAAATGTTTAGTTTTTGAATTATAATTCAAATCCTTATTCAAATATTTTCAGATTTAATTTATTTAGTCAACCTTTGACTTTGACCCTAATTAATTAATTTTGACTTAAAATAAATTTAAATTCATAATTTCAAATAATACAAATAATATATGTTTTTGAATCAGAAAAATGTGAGGAATTCAAATATGCCATTCAAAATATTATTTGAACACTTTAAATTCCAAGTTGGATAAATTACAACAAAATGCCACTGGAACTTAATAAATTGATAACTTTTGATTTACAACTCCGAATTTAACAAATGATATGTCTAAAATGATCAGCTCGACGAGACCTTTCTGTTTATGCTATCCATGACTTCAATTGCAGCATGCATCATATAAATATATAGTGTACATCAACTATTATGACAACAAAATGTGATCCAAAACCCCATTAAAATGTTATTCTTGTCTTCCACACCTCACCCATGCCATGCTACTTATTGCCATGCAAATTGTGCATCATTCATCATGGCATGATTGTTTGCTTGTCGCATTTTTATTCATATGCTTGCGCTCTTTATTTATGTTGGCCTTGTTTGCTTGGTTCTTCTGTCGAATAGACGCTGAGCAGGGGTTATATCAAGAGAACCAGGAGCACTACCCAGATCCGTCTCTCGCTTCAACTGAGTTGCCAGGCAAGCACTTCCACATGCTTGCATACATACAGTACCTAATGCCCCTATCTTATTCTTGCATCATTGAGTCGCGCTTGCATTAAATTGAGTCCCAAGTATTGCATAGCCTTTACTTTGAACCCCACCAAGCTTGTTCCCCATCCCATGAGCCATTACTACAGGAGTTGTTTGAGCCATGCGAGTCGTAGAACAGCATGTGTAGGGTTTGTGAGTGTCTGATGGATAACGAGGTACCTAAACAACTTAACCTGAGTAGTAATGGGAGAACTAATGAAAGTGGCACCGGTGAGCAACATCTGCTATTTGGTTTTTCCTGCTCACTTGTGTCCCGTAAGACCCCGAGTACTTGATTCCTGTTCCTTGATTTATCGCGCTATCCACATCCGGGAGGTATATGGGACCCCCCTGAGCCAGAGCTTGATTCCGTCTTATTTCTTGGGGCCACAAACTAGTTTGAGGTTTTATTTACTATCCTGTACTTATGCCATGCTTTACTGCTTTATTTAAATTGTGCGACAGATAGCACTTTGTCTTATTTAGGTAAGGAGTGTTTTCGCGGTATCGACAAGCCCGTTTTGGGTTCCCGATCGCTTCTGACCATTGAAGCAAACCTTGAGTCCGTCTCGAGTCACTAACTTCGTTATGGTCTACTCAATGGGTGGCCCCACAAATATTTCTGAATCTTGTGATTGCTTTGTCGTGAAGGCCTCGTTGGGTTTTGATTTGGTTTTTCCGAGGTTGATCGAGCGTGTGTTGCTATTGGTGCACCCCGGCCGGGTAAAACTTTCTGAAAGCCGTGTCCGCGGTTATGGACGACTTGGAGCACAGTTTCTCGATCATAGACAAGCATAACTAAAGTACCGCTTTAATCTGACTAAGTAACATGACTAGTAAATAGTGCAACACTCATGGAATGGTTAATAAAATTGCCAACGGCTGGGGGGTTGTTCGTCCGCTTCCTCGTTGGTAAGCGAGGAGGAGGATGGATCTGATGAAATTACTGTTATAACTGTTGTCATTAATTCACGGACATCCGTCTATCATTGGTTAGGCGGATGGTTAGCGAGTATCTGTAGAACTGCTAGGGTTTATCTTTTGCTGCAATTGCGTCACCCCAGGTTGTGTCCCCTTTAGAGGCATTAAGTCTTGCTGAGTACCCTTAGGGTCTCACACGATAAATTATTTGGTTCAGATGAACAGGTACCCTCGCAGGACGGATACTGGGTGGAAGAGGCTGATGATGTGGGCAACGATCGTTCGGTGTAGAGATTCCGGGAACGGGGATCCATGAGATCTGTGGGCGGGATGTGCTTATTTCTATGGCATCTTATGCCGATTTGCTTCTTATCCGTACTCGGACTTTGTTTGCCGCTTCCGCATGATACTCTGATGTGTGCTGTATGAGGAAGTATCCTAAAATATTAGATCTATCTAGGTCATTTGAATCTTGCCGTATGGCGTTGCTATATTTTCCTTTCTTTCTAGATGGTTTGGCTCTGATGTACTCTTGTATGGTGGCTTGCATACATACTCATTTGTGTATGTATTTGATCCCTTCGCTGGGACATTCGCCCGTCTGGTCGATGAATTTGAAGTGGTTGGGACGGCCGAAAGGTCTACCCGTGAGTGGCTTTTGGGGCCCCACCGTACTATTTCAACCACTACCGTTCATCCAGTCTTGTAGCTAGGAGCGTAATTCACCGAGGTAGTTACAATTGGTATCAGAGCCATCCTGACCTTCAGGGTCTCAGCCAAACGGTCGTTGTCAGTCTAGCAAATATTTTGGTAGTTATGTATACTAGGGAAAAAACTGCGAGAGTAGGACTGCTTCCACTTTTCTTCTTACCCACCCACCCACCCTTTTCTGGTAAGGAAGTGCAACGTTTTCAATCCTCTTCTTAAAATTCAAAATAGGATTCACGTGTTCTGGGTTTCCGTAGTACCATAGGTTGTGTGTGTGTGTAATCCCTTGTCTATCTGTTGCATCCAAGTTGTTATCTAATCAGCCTTTTGGTTATCAACTGTTGGTATATTCCATACCGACAGGCTTTTGCAAACCGACGCAATCTGTCTTACTCTTTGTATCCGACGTTATCTTGTTTAGGGTGTTCGTTTCCGTAGTCAACAATCTTTAGGTTTCGTCGTGAGAAGAAGGGGTTAGGATATGTGTTCCACTTGTTCATGTGCGGAGTAATGATTTGAGTGCGGGATGGAGTCGCGACCATACCACTACTCTTATCATTCGCTTTTGTATATTGAATCGGTAGAGTCACTAATCTTGATTCGTTAAGTAATTTTGCGCATCTATTGGTATTTTAATGCCGAAATTTGTGAAAAAAATTTCTTTGATATATTTGTGTACCACACTCCTTTTCAGTCGTGTGCGATATGCTTAATATCTTTTAGGTGCTCTGAACTTTGTTGATATTTTAATATCATCTCAGTAAATTGTATCCTTTAATCTTGGTTAATTCCATCTTGGTACTATTTTGGATTATTATCATCTTCCATTATAGTACTGACTTGAGTTTTATATCAATGACAGGATGGCTCCACCACGTCGTTCTGATGAGGACATACCACCTGAGCTGGGCTCCGCGCTGTCAAACATCGCTAATGCTTTGGCAGCAATGTAGCAGAACCAACAGCGCTTTGAGGAGAGTGTTCGGAGGAACGAGTTTGCTCCACTACCTCCACCTCCCAAGCGAGGAGACATCAAGAGCTTCCTAAAATTCAACCCTCGTCAGTTTGATGTTTCTGACCGACCTCTGGACGCGGATGATTGGCTGCGTGAGATGTCAAGGTTGCTCGAGACTGCTGATGTTCCGGAGCAGGAGTGGGTCAAGTGTGTACTCACCTTCTGAAGGGAGATGCAGCTCTCTGGTGGGAGAACTACTTGAAGGCAAGCTGCACTGGTTTCCAGCCAACTTGGGAGAGGTTCACTGGAGCGTTCAAGGAGCAGTTTCACGAGATTGTAATGGAAAGGATGAAGGAGGCTTTTCTCAACTGAAGCAAGGAAATGATAACGTCAACACCTATATCAGAACTTCATGAATCTCTCTCGTTATGGTGGTGATGAGGTATCGATGACAAGAAGAAGCGAAGAGGTTGCAAGGGCTCAATACGTCGATCAAGTATGCGATCACACATGAAAGGCCGGCATATTTACTCGAACTACAGCACACAACCCTGCAATAGTATGCAAGCAGGCAAGTGTTTGATGAGTCCAAGAAACACAACAGGGATGCATCAAGCTGCGAGTTATGGCAGCTCCTTCTAAACGGTTTGGTAACCAACACCTCCCCGTCGCTCCAAGACCAAGACACGCAATCAAGTCGTCTCAAACCACCAACTGCTGCGGCTCGGCTACAACAACCAACCACTACAGGCGCTGCTGGCGGAGTCACAGCTCTGTTGCCGTTGGGTTCCTAACACCCCCCGGCCCTCCCCCTCCACCCACCAAGACTCCACCAAAGTCAGCGTCCCAAGTCACCTCACCACTGCGGCTCGGGGGGCTACTACAACCACTACTAGGGGCGCTGGCGGAGTCCACAGCTCTGTTGCTCCACGTCCATCGGTGCTGCTTCACGTGTGGAGATCTGGACATCCCCACTGAACTGTCCAATGAAGAACAAAGCTCTCCCTCCACCCCGCCAAGATCTGCAAGCTCTCCTATGGTTCGTGCACCACCACCTCGGGCTCTCAACATCAACACCAAGCCCGGGTCTGCGGTTGTTCGTGCCAACTGTGTCAACGCCTCTCAAGCTGAGCTTGCACCTGGAGTTGTGATGGGTATGCTTTCCGTTAACTCAGTCCCTGCACGAGTTTTGTTTGATTCTGGTGCATCGCATTCTTTTGTGTCTCACAAGTTTGCAAATGAGAATGAGTTAGTCTTGGTTCCTCTCCTTAAGCGGTTAATGGTTCTTTCTCCTGGAGCAACAATGGCAGCTGCTAAAATCACCATGGCAATCAAGTTGAGATTGGTGGCTCTTCATTCTCGGCTTCTTTAATTGTTCAGGCAATTCGACATTGATGTCATCTTGGGCATGGATTGGTTAACGCAAATGCAGCTGTGATTGATTGTCTTTGAGCCTCGGTTTCTCAGAAGATTCTGAAGGCCATATAGTCTTTTCTCCAAGTCTGCCTCCTGTCCAGCTTTTCTCTTTGGCTCGAATGATGATGCTATGGAAGCTATTCAGAGTGTACCGTGGTCCGTGAGTTCCCGGATGTCTTTCTGAAGAGTCGGGTATGCCTCCGGATCGCGAGGTTGAGTTTTTGATTGAGCTTGAACTTGGAACGGCTCCTATCTCCAAGCGGCCTTATAAAATGGGTCCTTCTGAGTTGGCTGAACTCAAACGACAACTTGATGAACAAGAGAAGTTGGGTTTCATTCAACACAGCACTTCTTCTTGGGGTAGCCCAACAATCTTTGTGAAGAAGCGTGACAGAACCGATAGACTATGTGTTGACTACCGGGCTCTCAATGCTAAAACCATCAAGAACAAATATCCCCTTCCGCGAATTAATGATCTATTCGATCAGCTAGCTGGGGCTGTGGTGTTCTCTAAGCTGGACTTGAGAAGTGGTTATCACCAAATCAAGATTCGCAAGGAAGATGTGCCCAAAACAGCTTTCACCACCCGCTATGGCCTGTATGAGTACACGGTCATGTCTTTCGGTCTCACCAACGCACCTGCTACCTTCTCAAGGCTGATGAACTCCGTTTTCATGGAGTACCTTGATAAGTTCGTTGTGGTCTATCTGGATGACATCCTGGTCTATTCTAAGTCCAAGGAAGAGCATGAAGAACACCTGCGGTGTGTCCTAAACAAGCTTCGTGAGAACCGCTTGTATGCAAAGTTCTCAAAGTGTGAGTTTTGGCTGCCTGAAGTAACCTATCTTGGTCATGTCATCTCTGCCAAGGGCATTGCAGTCAACCCGGAAACCGTGAAGACAATTGTTGAATGGCTTCCTCCTGTTAATGTCAAAGAAGTGCGGAGTTTTCTTGGTTTGGCTAGTTATTGCCGTCGCTTCGTTCAGAACTTCTCGAAGATAGCGAAGCCTCTTACCGATCTCCTCAAGAAAGGCAAGAAGTACCTGTGGACTCGCATGTCAAGCAAGTTTTGAGACACTCAAGAGAAGCTCACTTCCACGCCATCTTGGTTCCTCCCGATACATCTAAGCCTTTCCAGATATTCTGCGGCGCCTCTTTGCAAGGATTGGGTGCGGTCCTTATGCAAGAGAAAGCAGGTGGTTGCTTATGCCTCTCGGGTTGAAGACGCATGAGATCAACTATCCCACACATGACCTCGAGCTAGCGGCGATTGTTTTTGCTTTGAAGCTATGGAGGCACTACTTGCTTGGTAACCGTTGTGAGATCTTTTACGACCATAAGAGTTTGAAGTATATCTTCACTCAGCTGATCTCAACCTTCGGAGGAGATGGATTGAAGCAATCAATGACTTTGATGTGACCATCAACTACACCGGGCAAATCTAATGTTATGGCCGATGCTCTTAGCCGTAAAGCTTATGTCAACAACCTCATGATGGAAGAACAAGACCTCTCTTGTGTGAGGAATTCCGTCGACTCAACACGGAAGTTGTGGAACAAGGGCACCTCTGAACCTTCGCTACTCCTCTCTTGGAAGAAAAGATTCGCTCTCGTCACCGGGTGATCCACACCAAAAGATCATCTCTAAACTTGAGCTTCCGAAGTATGAGTCCTTCCACGTTGATGATCAAGGCACGCTTTTCTTTGAACACCGGATGTTTGTTCCAAACTACCCGGGTTTGAGAGAGCAAGTTCTCAAGGAGGCGCATGATTCGGTTCTTTCTATCCATCCTGGCAGCACAAAGATGTACATGGACTTGAAAACACAATACTGGTGGCCTGGTTTGAAACGGTATTGTGCCAAGTATGTCTTAGAATGTGATGTCTGCCGCAGAGTGAAGGTTGTCCATCAGAAACCATTCGGTCTTCTACAGCCATTGAAACCTCCGGAATGGAAATGGGAGAAAGTAGAGATGGATTTCATCACTGTCTTTCCAAGGTCGCAGAAGGGCAACAATGCAATTTTTGTTGTCATCGACAGGCTTTCTAAAGTGGCTCATTTCTTCCCAGTCAAAGAAACAATTTCTGGAATTCAGTTGGCTGAGCTCTATATAAACGGAATTGTCTCTCTGTATGGGGTTCCGCTGGAGATCAGTTCAGACCGTGGAAGCATCTTCACGTCCAAGTTCTGGGAGAGTTTCCAAAATGCTCTGGGAACAAAGTTGAACTTCAGCACTGCTTACCACCCTCAGTCGCAAGGACAAGTCGAAAGGATCAATCAGATTCTGGAGGACATGCTTCGGGCTTGCTTCATCTCTTTTGGCATGAAGTGGGAGGAATGCCTTCCATATGCTGAATTCTCCTACAACAACAGCTTCTAGAAGAGTCTGAAGATGGCACCATTTGAGGCTCTCTATGGTCGCAAGTGCAGAACTCCGATAGGTTGGTCAGGTGCAGGAGAAAGAATCTGGTTTGGCCCTGACATTGTAACTCAGGCAGAGGAGAAGGTGCATATCATTCTTGAGAACCTGAAGATTGCTCAAAGTCGTCAGAAGAGCAACTATGACAGGAAGCACACGGACATGGTGTATGTTCCTGGTGATCTCGTGTACCTTCGTGTCACTCCCATGAGAGGAACACACCGCTTTGGTATCAAAGGAAAGTTGGCTCCTAGATACATCGGTCCATTCAAGATTCGTGGTAGAAGAGGAGAAGTTGCTTATGCACTTGAGCTTCCGGAAAAACTAAAAGTCCATGATGTTTTCCACATCTCTCAGCTCAAGAAGTGCTTCAAAGATCCCGGCAGGACCGTGGATAATGAGCTAATCGATCTCCAAGAAGACCTGTCTTATCAAGAACACCCCACCAAAATCCTTGAGACCGTAGAAAGAAGGACTCGCAACAAGTCCATCAAGTTCTGCAAGGTGCAGTGGTCACACCATTCTGTTGATGAAGCCACTTGGGAGTGTGAAGATGAACTCCGTGCCAACTATCCTACCCTCTTTGTGTCTTCTTCTTCCTAGAATCTCGGGGCGAGATTCCTTTTTAGTGGGGGAGAGTTGTAGCATCCCAGTTGTCTAACACCTGTAATGCTACTTGTTCTAGTAATAAAAGGGCCACTTCCTACATATAATTGTTGCATCATCATCATATCATGCTCATGTCATCATGCCACCTTGCATTTGAGCATCATATAAAACCCCTTCTTGTTTGGTTCTTATCTCATGTGCATTATTAATTATAGTTGCCTCTTGATATTGTATTTGGTTCTTGATAAATTGTTAAATGCCCAAGTTGATTTGGGGGCATATCTCTTAATAACTCCACCACCTTTCTTTCACCACCTTATAATCCCACCATCCAACTAAATATGAGCTTGGCATTTATGGATTTTACTTCTAGCTCATGTGGGTTGGGATGGATCCAAATGTTTTCCACATGTTCTCATCTTGGCATCATTTTGTTTTCACATTATTGATACATGAGAGCCAAATGGCCACCGTTGCATGCCTTGTGAGTGGGACCCATTTTTCCCTAGCCTCCATATGTGTTGTTTTTGGGGTTATCATCATGTTGGGATATTTTGTGGGCTTAATAAATATCTAGTGGCATATACACACTAGCAAGTCCCAAATATAATCCAATGTGATCACCTCCTCATATCCCACTTGGAATTCTTTCTAATTTCTTTTGCTTGGGAATTATTCCACACTTTGGAATGCATAAGAAAATGCCATGTCAATAATCTTGTTTTCACAAAGATAAATATGGTAATATCTAATTATGCATGGCCCATGCAAGTACCCCTTTAGCTTGGCATTTGATTTTATTTGGATTTTAATATGGATCATCTCTCTCTACCCCTTAGGCTTGTTCTTGTTTGATCATGCCTAAACCATCATCACCTTTTCCCCCTTGCTCTAGTCTTGGTCTTGTTGGGAATTGTTTGGTGCATGGTTTGTTTTTGTCAAAAGAACATTAGCATCTAACATTCCCCCTCTCTCTCTAATCCTCTATCCTAGTTCTCTCTAACACCTACCCCATACCCCCATACCCCATCCTAGCTAACCTAAACCACACCTATTCTAATCAAAACCCAAAGTACCCCCTCCTTCTCTCCACTCTAAACCGAGCCCCCCCAAACCTAACCCTACCCGAGGCTCTCTCTCTCTCTCGGCCTCCCTCCTCTCTCTAGCTTCCACTCTGCCTTGCAGGCCCCACCTAACCCCCTGGTACCATCACCCTCCCATGTGCTACCCCTGGTCCCTCTCTCCCTCCTAAACCCTAGCCACCCGAGCCCCCTCTCTTTTTGGCATAAAGTAGCCATGTGCTTCCCCTCCCCCACGCCATCTACCTGCCCCCTCTCGTTCTTATCCTTCTCCTTCGCCTCTAGCCTCCCCCAGATCCCCAGGCAGTCCCCAGGAACCCCTCCTCCCTCCTTCCTCTTCCCCAAGCGAGACCATGTCCCTCTAACCCTAGCTCGGCCAGGTCAGCAGGAGAGCGGGAGGAGCCGTGTTGGAGGGTGCCCAAGGCGACCAGGAGTCTCCCCTGCTTCCAGACCGCCTTGAAGAACCAGCCGGACCCGCGGAGTAGCCCGCCGCCGCCCGCGCCGCAGTACCAGCTCGAGGTTCCGGCCCGTCGCCGATCAAGAGCCTCTCCGGCCTACCTACCTCTCACGTCGGCGCGACACCGCGGTGAGCTCCTCCAGCCCCTAGACACCCCTTCCCTCTCTAGTTCGCCGTGCCGCCGCCGTCCGCAAGCCCTGCCCGCTGCCGCCTGTCGCGCTAAGCAATGACCGCGGCGGCTAGCTCGCCATTGTTCGACGCCAAGGCTGTGGTCCTCCTCCGCTAGCACCTGAACGATGTTGTAGGCCGTGGTTCCTCTTCGCTTTCGTTTGGGGCCATGTTGTTTAGATCGCGACGTCGTGCCGCCATCGTCGACAAAATCCGGCGAACCACGGACCTTGCGCCAGCGGCAATGACGAAGCGTTTTGCGTTTTAGTCCCGTAGAATCTCCGCTAAACGCACCCGCGACCCGCCCTACCGGCGCTTTTTGCAAGGGTCCTCGGCTCCTTGCGTTTTGCCCATGATCCTGGATCGCCGACGGTGTCGCCATACGGGCATTGCGCCGAGTGGGCTTTCTTGGTGCACTGGACACGCTGTCAGCCTCGCTGGCTAGAGTGAGCCTGGGTGAGAAAAGTCTGGCGCGTGTGTGTGTCTGCCCAGTCAGCTAAGAGGCCCACCTGTCATTCTCTGGTGTAGTTTTCTGCTGAGTAACAAAATACCAAGAGTTTGCTGATTCAAAATTTCAAACATTTTCAAATCAATTCAAATCAGTTCAAATTCAAATCTGTTCAAATTTAATTGAATTCATAACTTATTCCTGGTTTGGAATTTGAATTCAAACCTTATATGAAAAATGTTTAGTTTTTGAATTATAATTCAAATCCTTATTCAAATATTTTCAGATTTAATTTATTTAGTCAACCTTTGACTTTGACCCTAATTAATTAATTTTGACTTAAAATAAATTTAAATTCATAATTTCAAATAATACAAATAATATATGTTTTTGAATCAGAAAAATGTGAGGAATTCAAATATGCCATTCAAAATATTATTTGAACACTTTAAATTCCAAGTTGGATAAATTACAACAAAATGCCCTTTGGAACTTAATAAATTGATAACTTTTGATTTACAACTCGAATTTAACAAATGATATGTCTAAAATGATCACTCGACGAGACCTTTCTGTTTATGCTATCCATGACTTCAATTGCAGCATGCATCATATAAATATATAGTGTACATCAACTATTATGACAACAAAATGTGATCCAAAACCCATTAAAATGTTATTCTTGTCTTCCACACCTCACCCATGCCATGCTACTTATTGCCATGCAAATTGTGCATCATTCATCATGGCATGATTGTTTGCTTGTCGCATTTTATTCATATGCTTGCGCTCTTTATTTATGTTGGCCTTGTTTGCTTGGTTCTTACATCGAATAGACCGAAGCGGGGTTATATCAAGAGAACCGGAGCACTACCAGATCCGTCTCGCTTCAACTGAGTTGCCAGGCAAGCACTTCCACATGCTTGCATACATACAGTACCTAATGCCCATATCTTATTCTTGCATCATTGAGTCGCGCTTGCATTAAATTGAGTCCCAAGTATTGCATAGCCTTTACTTTGAACCCCACCAAGCTTGTTCCCCATCCCATGAGCCATTACTACAGGAGTTGTTTGAGCCATGCGAGTCGTAGAACAACATGTGTAGGGTTTGTGAGTGTCTGATGGATAACGAGGTACCTAAACAACTTAACCTGAGTAGTAATGGGAGAACTAATGAAAGTGGCACCGGTGAGCAACATCTGCTATTTGGGTTTTCCTGCTCACTTGTGTCCCGTAAGACCCCGAGTACTTGATTCCTGTTCCTTGATTTATCGCGCTATCCACATCCGGGAGGTATATGGGACCCCCCTGAGCCGAGCTTGATTAGTCTTATTTCTTGGGGCCACATACTAGTTTGAGGTTTTATTTACTATCTGTACTTATGCCATTTCTTGCTTTATTTAAATTGCGATAGATAGCACACTGCTTTTATTTAAGCGGAGTGTTTTCGTGTATCGACAAGCCCAGTTTTGGGTTCCCGATCGCTTCTGACCATTGAAGCAAACCTTGAGTCCGTCTCGAGTCGCTAACTTCTTGGTCTACTCAATGGGTGGCCCCTGAAATATTTCGAATCTTGTGATTGCTTTGTCGTGAAGGCCTCGTTGGGTTTTGATTTGGTTTTCGAGGTTGATCGGCGTGTGTTGCTATTGGTGCACCCGGCCGGTAAAACTTTACGAAAAGGCGTGTCGCGGTTATGGGCGACTTGGAGCAGTTCTCGATCATAGACAAGCATAACTAAAGTACCGCTTTAATCGACTAAGTAACATGACTAGTAAATAGTGCAACACTCATGGAATGGTTAATAAAATTGCCAACGGGGGGTTGTTCGTCCGCTTCCTCGTTGGTAGCGAGGAGGAGGATGGATCGATGAAATTCTTTATTATAACTGTTGTCATTAATTCACGGACATCCTTCTATCATTGGTTAGGCGGATGGTTAGCAGTATCTGTAGAACTGCTAGGGTTTATCTTTTGCTGCAATTCGTCACCCCAGGTTGTGTCCCTTTAGAGGCATTAAGTCTTCTTGAGTACCCTTAGGGTCTCACACGATAAATTATTTGGTTCGGATGAGCGGTACCCTCGCGGAGACGGATCTTTGGGTGGAAGAGGCGATGATGTGGCAAGCGATCGTTCGGTGTAGAGATTCCGGGAACGGGGATCCACGAGATCTGTGGGCGGGTTGTGCTTATTTCTATGGCATCTTATCCCGATTTGCTTCTTATCCGTACCCGGACTTTGTTTGCCTTCCATGATACTACGATGTGTCTTTGTATGAGGAAGTATCCTAAAATATTAGATCTATCTAGGTCATTTGAATCTTGCCGTATGGCGTTGCTATATTTTCCTTTCTTTCTAGATGGTTTGGCTCTGATGTACTCTTGTATGGTGGCTTGCATACATACTCATTTGTGTATGTATTTGATCCCTTCGCCTGCCGATTACGCCGCCCGTACAGGTCCCGATGAATTGGAAGTGGTTGGGACGGCCGAAAGGTCTACCCGTGAGTGGCTTTTGGGGCCCCACCGTACTATTTCAACCACTACCGTTCATCCAGGCTTGTAGCTAGGAGCGTAATTCACCGAGGTAGTTACAATCATCTTCATCAATTTCCACTTCAGGGGAGTCATCACTTGGAGAGGATCCTTGAGGATCAATGACTTTCTCTTGATCTCGATGAGCTTGACCTTGGGGAGAACCATGACCTTGAGGAGGAGCCCCATATTGGGGAGGTTGATGAAGAGCTTGTCCGTGGGAGGTGCCTTGAGGAGGAGCCCCATCGTGGGGAGGTTGATGTTGTTGATTAAGAGCTTGTTCTTTAGAGCTTGGAGAGTCATGAGTATGGGAAGCTTCGGAAGAGTTTGAGGGAGCTTGTGCCAAGAAAGTAGGTCCTTGAGGTGCAAGATGATCTTGTGCGAGTGAGGGCTCCACTTGAGTAGAGCTTGGTCCTTCTCCTTCATCCATAAGGGGATCCTCAATGGGGAGGTGGAAGCCCACACCCATTCTTCCTATGGACTTGGGAGGAATTTAATCACTTGGATCACAAACACCATCTTGCCTAACAAGAGACTCATGATTTTCATCAAACTTTACGTTCCTCGTCTCTTCAACTCTTCCACTGGCTTTGTTGTAGACTCTATAAGCATGGGACCGATTTGAGTAGCCAACGAAAATTCCTTCTTGAGCCTTGGATTCAAACTTGGACAACCGAACTCCTTTCTTGATAATGTAGCACTTGCAACCAAACACCCGAAAGTAGCTAACATTAGGCTTTTTCCCGGTGAGAATTTCATAGGGGGTCTTGTTCTTATTCTTGCGGAGATAAAGCCGGTTGGTTGCATGGAAAGCGGTGGAGATGGCCTCGGCCCAAAAGTTGTATGGAGACTTGAACTCAGCTAGCATAGACCTAGCCGCATCCATCAATGTGCGATTCTTACTTTCGGCAACTCCGTTTTGTTGAGGGGTGTAGGGAGTGGAGTATTGATGCTTGATTCCTTCATCACTGAGAAACTCATCCAAGGTATAGTTTTTGAACTCGGTCCCATTGTCACTTCGAATTGAGAGAATAGTTGCATTGTGCTTCCATTGAACCTCATTAGCAAAGTCAATGACGGTTTGTTGAGTCTCACTCTTGTATTTGAAAAAGAACACCCAAGTGTATCTTGAGAAATCATCCACAATAACCAAGCAATACTTCTTGCCTCCAAGGCTATCATGAGAGGGAGGACCAAAGAGATCCATATGCAAGAGCTCCAAACACCTCTCGGTAGTGATTTGATTGAGCGCTTTGTGAGGAGTTTCATGCATCTTCCCTTCAATACAAGACCTGCAAACACGATCTTTGGCAAAAGAAACATCGTTAATTACAAGGATGTGGCCCTCGGAGTGAAGTCTTTTCAAAGTCCTCATGTTAACATGGGCTAGGCGGCGATGCCACAACCAGCCCTTGTCGGCTTTAGCATAGAGACATAGAGCATGAGGAGTAGTGTTCCCTGAAAATTCCACCACATACAAGTCATGTTCTACATATCCTACAAAATCCACCTTGAGATACTTGCTCCACATGAGGACCACAGAATGAGAATTAAAGAAAGAAGAAAGACCCATAAGAGCAAGAGCACGAACTGAGAGTAAGTTGTAACCAAGAGTTTTGACAAGCATGACGTCAACCAAGGATACATCCGGGGTTACCACCACTTTGCCAAAACCCAAAACCTGAGAGCTTGTTTTGTCACCGTAGGAGACCATGGTGTTGGCAAAATTGGGTCTCAATTCGGTCATGATAGACTTGCTTCCGGTCATATGACTCGTGGCACCACTATCAAGCACCCATTTTGATCCGCCGGAAGCATAGGCCTACAAGAAAATGAAGCCTTGGTTTTAGGTACCCATTTTGCAATGGGTCCCCTTTTGTTAGTGACAAGAACCTTTGGCACCCAAATGGCCCAATGATAATCATGCGTGTAAGATGTTCCCACATATCTAGCATATACATGACCATCATAAGATTTGCAAAGAATATAAGAGGGATTTTTCTTTCCGGCAAAGTTGTCACTTTGCAAGAGGGTTAGGCCATTTGGTACTCCTTGGGCCATGCCCTTGTTCTTTTTCTTCTTCTTGTTCTTCTTATTCTTCTTCTTAGTCTTGGCAAGTTGATCCTTCAAAACCTTGACTTCCTCTATGAGATGCTCATGCTTGCAACAAGTGTTAGGAGAGCTAGACAAGTCTATAATTTGCACAGCGGAAGACTTAGAAAGATCACAAGTTAATTGAGTTTGAAGCTGTTCATGAGCTTCAAAAAGATTTGAGAATTTACTCTCCAAGGATTTGTGTTCCTCTTTGATTTTCTCAAGATCCTTTTGAGTCCTATCATGACCACCCACAAACTCAGCATTTTCTTTCTTGAGAACCTTAATCAAAGCAAGAGCATGGTCACGTTCTTTAAATGTAGAGGTCAAAGTGTTGTTATGATCATCTACAAGCTTAGACACATTTTCTTCAAGATTAATTCTCATATTTTGTTCATCCTCAAGACTTTGAGTGAGAGAGGCAATTTCATTGGTGGCATCTCTTTCATTTTTACTTAGCAAGTCAAGAAGTTCTTCCTTTTCATCTAAGGCATCTCTAGCATTGTCAAGTTGTGCAAGTAAGGACTCAAAGCAGTTTTTAGTTTCTTCATCTAAGGTAGCAACAAATTCACACATGTCAATCATCTCTTTCTTCACCTCTAGACCAACAAGATCAAGAGAGGAAGGCTCACTAGAGATAGGTTAAGGAGTGGGTTTTGGTGATACCTCGGTGGCCTTGGCCATGAAGCACTTTTGGTTGGAGGAGATGACATTTTCATTTGGCGATTCGAAGAGGGATAGACGTGGAGTTGAGGTAGTGGCAATAGCAGCAACCCCCACAATCTCTCCACCATGAACTTCATCATCATCATCATCTTCATCCGTGCCCGAAAGATATTCTTCATGGACCACAATTGCTCGTTCCTTGTTAGTGGCGTTCTTGATGGCGTAGTTCTTGTTCAAGGGATGAGGAGGTCTTGACTTGACCTTGCGAATGAGACGACCACCATTGTCTTCACGGTTCTCAAAGGGACACTTGGCCACGAAGTGACTCTTGTCGTTGCAATTGTAGCATGACCTTGCTTTGGGAGACTTGTTGGGTGAGTTGAATCTTGAGTTGTCCCTTGATCTTGACTTGAATCCGGACTTGTTCCAAAAGGCCCTTGAAGCGAGAGAAAGATGTTCGTTGAAGGCACATTGAGATCCTCTTGAGACCACTCACTTGATGTATCATCATCAACTTCAATAGACTTGGCCTTCAAAGAAAGGTTCACTTTTGTTGATCCAATGGCTCTAGCTCGAGGGGACTCCGCATTCTTCTTAGCAATAGTCATGGCAATTACTTCACTCAAGACTTCTTGGGAGGTCATTAAGTGAAAGTTGGTTCTTCCCTTGATAGAGTTGAGCTTTTGTTCTTCAAATGGGAGAAGAGCTTGAATGAACTTCCTCTTCATAAACTTGTCATCAACATAGTGAGCCCCAAGGTCCCTCATAGTGGAACAAAGGACCTTAAGGTGCCTATACATGTCTTCAGGGGTCTCATCATCTTGCATTGCGAAACCATCGCACTCGTTGTTGATCTCATCAAACTTGGAGCTTTGGATGCTAGAATTCCCAACAAAGAGCTCGGTGAGTTGATCCCAAGCTCCCTTGGCAGTATCAAATTGGCGAATGTGAGCAAAATCCTTTGGAGTCAAGGCCTTTTGAATCATTCCCAAAGCTGTGGCATTGAGTTGCTTGTCCACCACTTCACCTCGTGTCAACTTCTTTGGGTCAAATGGAGAGAATCCATCCTCCACAATCCTCATTAACTCAATGGATGAGCTGGAAATATGTGAGCGCATTAGATATTGCCAATTGGCGAAATTTGACGTATCTAGCATGGGTGGTGCTCCTTGAGGTATAATGTGTGGCATGGGGATGGGTGGATCCGGAGTGTACTTCGGCGGTGGGGGTACCGCCGAGTAGTCCTTTCCTCCATTTTCCTCTTTGGAAGTTGGGTTATCGGGCTCCTCGATGTTCTCACTTGGAACCTTGGTAGAGGTTTGAGCAACAAAACCAAGTCCCAAGTGAGTGGTGGCAGCCGCGGGAGTTACCCCGGGGGAGGACACCGTAACGGTGGGAGGAACCTCGTTGGGTTGGGGTGTGTCAATAGAAACCATGGGGTTTGGCTTGAGAGACTGCAAGAGAGTCATCATTTCCTCGAACTTGGACATCATGGATGACTCCAATTGCTTGAGGTCATCCGTAGTGGGCAAGTTCTTGGATTTTTCGGTTTCACTACCCCCTTCGTCGGCCATAGTCTCTTAGGCGGTAAAGCCCGAAATAAGAGCCTGGGCTCTGATACCAATTGAAAGTACCGACTTGATACGACTAGAGGGGGGTGAATAGGCGTCTACCCAATTTTAATTTGTTTCTCACTTTTAGGCTCAACAAGAAAGGAAGTTATCTAGAGATGCAACTAAGTGAACAACCTAAATGCAGGAAAGCAAAACACGAACAACAAAAACAGTAAATAGCAAGGAGTAAAGGAGGGGAACGAAGTAACCAGAGAGGGGACACGGAGATATAATTCCCGTAGTTCACTCCCAAGGAGCTACGTCTATGTTGGAGAGGTGTCGGGGCCACACAAGGTCACCCGAGCGCCACAAAGGCCTCACCTTCTTCTCCGGTGAGCTCCCCCACAAAGGAGGCCTCACAATCCACTAACCGGTGACCTTGAAGGCGCCAATCGAAACCTTTACACCAAGGTTGAGGGGGAGGCTCCACAACTCAATTGGAGGCCCTCAACGACACCTCGAAGCTTTACAACACACGCCTTAGCTCCGGGGATGCCCTACACCGTCTAGGGTTCCAAGAAACCCAAGAGTAATAGACCGTTACATCCCCCGTGACCTCACCGGAAGTTTCGGTGAGAGGCCGGAAGTTCCGCCCAGCCTGGCTCCAACGGTCATTAGACCGTTGACGCCTGCTCCAGAAGCGCAACCGGAAGTTCCGGTCAAAACAGACCGGAAGTTACGGTGAACTTCCGAGCAAGTTCTGACCAAGTTCCGGCAAATAGCACACTTCAAAACAGAAGGTTACTGAGCCGTCACCAGAACTTGGGGCGGAACAAGAGGCGGAACTTTTGGGTCGCGAAGCGAATCTGACCGGAAGTTCCGGCTTCTGGCGGAAGTTCCGCTCAGGAACTTTTGGCAGGACAAGTTCCGATGCAATTTCCGGCCAAGTTTCGGCAAATAGCACACTTCAAAACAGAAGGTTACTGAGCCGCCACCGGAACTTGGGGCGGAACTAGCGTCGGAACAAACTATAGAACAGCCCGCAGAAAAAGTTTGAGCGGAACTTCCGGCCTATGACAAGGTCTTAAAGATCTCCCCAAGCTTGGAATCCAGCCAGGCAGGATCAAATTATCCCTCGCGATTATTTGATACCGTGTTTAATTGAAGATCACTATGGCACCATGGCATGTAGAACTGCGGTGCGCAGCTTCTTGTTGGTATCCTCCAGAGCGGTGATGCATTTGTAGCACCTGCACAAATCAGATTGCGGAGTATCCATCCTATCTGCGAGCTTAGCCACCATCAAGAGAAGATCATCCTTTTTCTATATCTCATTGAGGCGGTGATGAACTTCAACATGATGGAGTATCTCCTGCTTCTGATATACTTCCAGTGCCTGCAAGCGATCTTTTGTCCTGGGGACAACTTCTTCTTCCTCATCCATTATTGATGGATCGTGGAAGTAGAAGTTGCTCCTCCATTCTTCTTGAGCATTCACCCTCATACGAGCACCAGTGGTAGGCCTTATGCAGGGAAACGCCGGTCCCTTGCTAGCACTTTCACCAATGTTAGGTATTTCCTTACGCTTGTGCAGCCTCGGATCTGTAGTGATGAACTTGACCGTCTCCACACGCCCTTTTTCATGCGGCTTGCGTGTCAACACCCGGATTTTTAATCCCAGATGCCTGTTATGCCATACATCGCAATCCCGGGATTACCATTTTTGCGAGACATAACAGATTTGGATATCACATTACATCATCCATTACAAACCATACATAAGGTCTTACACAAATAAGGATCTCATGATCCAGTTCTTAATACAACTCAAGCAGCGGAATAACGTAATAATAAAGATATCGTAGGCGAAGCTCCATCTTTGGGGTTACAGGCAATGCTGACTATGGGAGATGATCCTAGTTGTCGTAACCTTCCTGTGGTCCATCATCCTGATACTCCTCTTCATAGTCTAGCCACGAGAATAGCCAGGGACAAAGCCATGAGTACTCTTTAAGTACTCACAAACTAATACTAACAAGTGAAGGGGTTTTTTGTAGTAGGACACTAAGCTATAGGGTTGTTTTGCAAAAAGCCAGATTTACCTCTACTAAGTTCAGAAGCAAAGAAAACTTGTTGAAGTTTTATAACACCTAAGTGGGAACTTGAATTTTCATATCACAACCCTGTTGTGATCAAGTCAAAGTCATAATTCATTGCACAAGTCATTTTGAAAACATCTGACGGGGGAACAGTATGGACACTCCTACTGTCCATAACCACGAACGCGGCTATTCGAATAGTTTGGCACTCTGCAGAGATTATACACTTTCACCACAACATTCGATACATCCATCAGGAACAAATCCTGAATTCACCATACTCAGTATGCGGATAATCAATCCTAACCTTTCCATTACACGCCCTAGTATAGACACCTCTCCTGTGAGTTTGGTCTCCCAACCATGACCAACTATCATCTTGGGTACTGCACAGGTGGACAATCTTCACAAGGTAGCCTCAGATCATACCTTGGCTGCAAGGGAACCCATACTAAGGTATATAAATTTCCAGCCAAGCCCTACCCAATTTTCGGGTATTGTGGTTGTACGGTAAAATTGAAATGGTATCGCATCCATACAACCATCAGTTTTATAAAGGGCTAAGGCTCATGCCTCAACATTTTCATCATCAAAATCATATGGTGTTCGAGAACACATGTCAAAACATTTTAGTAGAATGACTCATCATTCTAAGGTTTTCATAACCGGTTTCACCAAGCATTCCCATATAAAATTGATCAAGTTTTATGCTTAGCACTAGCATCTACAAGTGGTGGTAAGTACTAATGAGGGGTGGTAAACAACTGGGGATTTGCTAAATTCAATCTCCTGCCTTAGGATGACATCAAGATTATCTAACTTAGGCCAGATTTAATTTTCTTTATGCAACCTTCCATTATCTTTCTAGTATCTACAATTCACTATGTAAACTCTAAGAGAAAGCTTTGATAAAGAAATAAAGTATAAATCTTGCAAGTAAAACTAGGATGGTTTATCAAGTGGTATAAGCTTGCTAGGTTAATAGCTTGCATAGGTCAACTTGTCTAGTAAGGCTTGCCTTGAGCAGAGCAGTGATTGAAGTTCTCCTCGGCTTCTTCCTCGTAGTATCCTCCTTCCTCCTCGTATCCTTTGTCGGTACTAGCGTCTATCAATAAATACGAGGTACATAATCACCAAACAATACTTAACTATTTTCAATCATCACACAAAGGTGTACTATAGATGATCTAACATCATCACCTATCATTACAAGATTAAAGCATTTGTCTTATTTATTTTAATGTGAGAAAAGTAATTTCTACTCATTGAAAAACTACTTAAGATTTAATATTCTCTAACTCAAACATGGGATCATGTTGACACATGTCATCACCACATATTTCAGTACATGGGAATGTGATTTAAAGTGGTGTCACAATTTAATAAGGTTTAACCTTTTTATTTTAAATAAATAAAGTGACTAGAAATGCCTATGTGACATTCTTTTGTTATTTGAACATTATTTCTGTAAGTAAACCCATATGTTTTTATATATTCTGAAAGGTATGATCAAATGTAATTTTTGAGAGTTGGAATCAACTCAAAAGCTCTTATGGTTGAATTTTGAAAAATGTTTGAATGCAGAAAAGCTTCTGACTTGTTATTTTTACCAAGGTTGATCTACAGATCCAAATGATTTGAATCCAATGGGATTGGATTAAGCATTTCAGTACCTTTATAACAAAATTGGTTTCATGCAATTTGGTTCATTGGATCGAGATGGGTTTCTTTTTGAATCTATGCACAGAACTGTGTTTGAATTAAAATAGAAAAATCTAAATTCAAACGGTTGGGTCGCGCCGGAGAGGTTAATGGGCTGGCCCAGTGTCACTCTGCAGTGCGAGGCTCAGCTGACAGGGGGGTCTACCAGTCAGCGGCTCATAACGCGCGAAGTGGTACGGGGCTACGTGGATCGTTGGATTAGAAGGGAGATCGACAGCTGGGGATCGTCGTCGACGACGAACCTATCACCGGCGAGCTCGAATCCTAGGGGCTCAGTGGGGGTGCATAGGGGGCATACCAGGGCTCCAGCGACGACGACGAGGCGGGCAAACAAATGAGTGATCGACGGCGAGCTCAGGGACGATCGAGGCAGCTCCGGGGGTGGTCGCAATCAGGGGCCCCCTTCTCCTCTAGAGGTGGCCTACTCCGGTGCAATTCCGGCGAGCTGCTGCTCCTCGTGCTCTTGCTAGAGGGTGGAACGATCAGTGAGGTGAGGGGAGTGGAATGGTGTGCTTCAAACGGCTGGGGTTGGCTTCCTTTTATAGGCTCGACGGCGAGACCGAGAGGGATGGGCAGGCGACGGTGGCGACATGGCTACGGGATGCTAGCGGCATGGATGAGGATGGCGATCGACGCGCGGTCACCTGGTGATGCTCTAGAACTTAAATGCGGGCTTAGGGGCGGTGGTAATCGGTCGGGCAAGGCTGGCGCTTTGAGCGGCAGAGGCGGCGTCTTCGACGGCGAGCGGTGGCTGTGATGCATTGGGCGGCGAACGGGGATGGCTGGCGTGTTCCTTGGATCATGGCGATGCGGTGGGCACGGGCTGCGGTCGAGGGGCGGCGTGTGCGCGCGTGCCGGGTGCGACGCTCTGGCGCGTGCTCGGCATGTCACAGTGACACTGGCGCGGGGCGTGATCGGTGGTCCACGGCTTGCCTTGGCTCGGGGAGGGGACATTGGGTGGTGGTGAAGTGCTGGCTAGCTCCGAGACATGGCGAGAGAGGGGGAGGTGGTCTTCTGCGGTGGCGACCAAGTTGGCCGGCGAGGTGGCTCGGCTTGCTCACCATTGATGACAATGACCAGCTCACAGTGAGTCTAGGGGTTTCCAATTAAGCTAGATGATCACTAAATGGTTATTGTGATCTAGAGAGGGAACAAGTTAGGCCAAAATACTATTAAAAATAGTGAATTTGATTTGGTTTAAATTTGCCTGCCAAGTGTTTGATGAAATGGCCGCAAGAAACTTCTTTTTTAATTTTGAAAAGATTTTTGGTGGGTGTGCTAGGCATGTGCTGGAGACTCTGTGGGTGCTTGGGTTTTGAAATTGAGCTTGTTTGAGTGGTTTTTGAAATAGTGGGATCTTCCCATATGAGATAGATTCAATTTCAAACTATCATTTAAACTTAGCATTTGAATGTTTTTGGAAGATCACAAAGTGGGCCTTGGTACCTCATTATGAGTACTAACAAGGGGTGCAAATATCCACAAATGTTTCTGTTAAGTTTTGAGTGCTTGCAATAGCCAAAGTAGGCATGAGAGTTAATTTGGCCAAAGTGACCATTCACTTCATTTGTTCATTTTGAGTTGTTTGTCTTTGGGAAAAGTTTGAGAATGATTTAAATGATGTTTATTTCACCTAAGAATCATTTTACAAGCAATGAAACACAGAACCATGGCAATTCAAAAGAATCCTAATTTTAAATACACATACATATGAATGCTCTCATATTTTTAGATAGGAAAGTTTTTGTTAACCCTAAATTTGATGATTAGAAATTGGTCATTCATGTTTAATATTTTTGGGATGTTACATTGCGGCCTTCCCTCTCTTCTTGAGTTCATTTCATTGCCGCCCAGTCGATCTCCAGGGGATCATAGACATCGCGACATATGTAAACATCGCCCCAGCCTTGATCAGGGTCGTTGTTGTAGAAGCTTGGCTCGACATACTCTTTGTACCCCGGGCTAAACCTCTCCACCTCCTCATCCCCGTCCTCCGTCAATGGGATGCTAGAAAGATCCCTAGGAGCAATGAGTCCCATAGGTTTTCCACGGCCTGGGACGGGATAGTGCATAGATGGATCTGTTCCTGGTGATTTGTGATTAGAGAGAGGCAATAGGGCAGTATATAAGAGGGGTAAAAGGTCGGTAAAACTCGCGAGAAACACCAAATTCATGCCCAAGAAAAGAATCCAAGACGACTAGGAAAATAAATTGTGGATTCAGAGGAGTCCTGCTCCATAACGACCAACTATACGGTCATGACCCGTATAGTTCCAGCCGTATAGTTGGTTCCTGGTAGATATTTCCAAATATCTCGATCTCAGGTCGGTTAGATTACCGACTAGGAACTGACAAAGAGGTTTCTTATGAATATCATAAAACGGGTCGATGGTGCTGAAGCTTTGACGACCAATTATACAGCAGGAGAATTTTCTCCGGCCGTATAGTTGTGGTCGTATAGATACAGTGCCTCGAATTAATTTTTGCGAAGGGGTACAAAACGTTTAACGACCAAATATACGGTGGGAGATTTTTCTCTGGCCATATAGTTGCACCAATATAGTTACAGAAACCCCTAAAAAACTTCAAAAAAAATAAGAGGAATACAAAGGCAAAAAAAAGTAGAAACTATGAAAACAAAGCACTTATTAGAGTTACAAAACTTACCTTCCACTTACCGTTTTATTTAGCCAGGAGTGAAAATATCCTCCAACAATAAGGATTTCTTCTTCTTGGGAGGATTTGACCTTAGTTCATATAATAAGTCTTGAAAACAAAAATCATCAAGACTAAAGTTCCTCTCAATAAGATCGATATCTTGTTGGGCACATAGAGATGTTTCATCCACTATCTTTGCTTCTTGCAAATCAAATTCTTGAAGTAAAAGGATCCAACGGATTAGTCTTGGCTTATGAATCTTCCTCTCGAGGAGTTCTTTTAAACCATCATGATCCGTATGAACTCTTACTTTTGCATCAACAATATAAGAACGAAACTTATCACAAGATAAAAATACAGCAAAGAGTTCTCTTTCTTCCTTAGGATAATTCTTTTGAGCACTATTGAGAGTTTTACTAGCATGATGTATAATATTAAATATGTGACCTATGTGTTGTCCTAGAGTTACTCCTACAGAATCATCACTAGCTTCACATATTAAATCAAAAGTCATATCCCGTATAGGTGGTTTAATGATGAGAGCACGAGATAAAGCATATTTAAGTTTATCAAAGGCAATAAGGCACTTATCATCAAAATTGAATCTTACTCCCTTTTGCAACATATTAGTCAAAGGTTTAGAAATTCCAGAAAAAATCCTAATGAATCTTCTATAAAAGCCTACATGACCAAGAAAACTTCTTATACCTTTTATGTCCCTTGGTTGTGGCATTCTCTCTATTGCTTCTAATTTAGCCCTATCTACTTCAATACCCTTACATGATACTTTGTGTCCAAGGACTATGCTTTTTTGACCATAAAGTGACACTTCTCCTATTTTAGAACAATATTGGTCTTTTCGCAATGCTACAATATTCTATTGAGATTATCCAAGCAACTGGTAAACGGATTTCCATAGATAGAAAAATCATCCATAAATACTTCCATTATTAGTTCAATGAAATCTACAAAAATAGCAGTCATGCATCTTTGAAAAGTATCTGGAGAATTACATAACCCAAAAGGCATGCGTCTGTAAGCATGTAAACCATAAGTACTAATGAAAGTTGTTTTAAGTTGGTCATCGGGATGAACAACTATTTGGTAAAAACTAGAGTATCCGTCCAAGTAGCAAAAATGTGTGTGTTTTGCTAACCTTTCTAAAGTTTGATCTATGAACGGTAAAGTATAATGATCTTTCCTAGTTTCCTTATTCAATTTCCTTAAATCTATGCACATCTTATGTCCAACAATAGTTCTAGTAGGTATCAATTCATTGTTTTCATTAGGAACAACAGTAAAGCCGCCTTTCTTAGGAACACAATGAACATGACTTACCCATTCACTTTCTTTTACGTGATAAATTATACCTACGTCAAGTAGGCATACTATTTCTTTTCTTACCACTTCCTTCATTTCTGGTTTTAGTCTTCTATTAATTCTGCAACTGGTTTAACACCTTCCTCTATGAATATCTGATGGACGGCTATCATAGGACTAATACCCTTCAAGTCATCCATTGAGTACCCAAAGTCCTTGCGGTGTTCCTTCAGTACCTTCATGAGTTCTTCTTCTTATTCTCCTGAAAGTTTAGGACTAATAGTAATAGGGTATTAGTATCATCTAATAATCTATACTTAAGATTATCTGGTAGATTTTTTAATTCCGGGGGTGGTAATTCTTCATCCCCTCTCTTTTCTGGCTCTTCAAAAGCTTCATCAATTGGAGGTTCTAAACTGGGAAATTAATCAAATTCACTTTCTAGTTCTAAAGTTCTATCCTCCATAATTATTTCTTCACAATTTGAGTTTTCATTTATTTCTTCTTCTTGATTACTAAAGAATAGAGCTGCCATCTCCTCAATAGTTTTTTCTTTCTCTTATTCTTGTATGAATAGAGGTCCGTCTTTAAATTTGGAAATGTGGAATTCTCTTTCCGCTTTCCCAAGCTTAAGGGATACAACCTCCTTTTTAAAGTCGACTATGGCACCTATATCACTCAAAAAGTTTCTTCCAAATATGATTGGGCAAAGAGTGTCAGCTGGTATATCAACAACTACAAAGTCGATAGGGAAATTTATATTGTCAATTGTGACAGTTGCATCTTCAACTACTCCCATTGGAATTCTAAGATTTTTATTGCCTAACATACTTGTCATATAAGTATTGTCTATTGTAGCCGGTGATATCTCTTCTTTTATTTCTAAATAGAAATCAAAAGATATAACATTAACTTCGGTGCCAAGATCACATAAACCGTAATGCGAGGTTTCTTTAAATATGCAGGGAAATAATAGGCTTACCCACATCTTTTACCTTAATTTTACCTTCAACCAATATAGAAGTCTCTTTATCAAGTTCAACTATATTACAATGTGCATACATAGCCATGATTGCTTCCTTGGTTACCTCTTCATCTTTGGTTTAATCCAGATGTTCTTGAATTATTGGCACACTTTCCTCTTCTTTCTCCTCTTGTACTGCCTTGACCTATTCATATTCCAAAATATGCTTATGTGCAGTGTTAGGGAAAGGTATCTCATACATTGGTTCTAGGGAGGCCAATGTTTCTTTAACTTCTCTTTTCTTCTCAGGTTCGGGTAGTGGATCATACTTGGTCGAACCCTCTTTTGGAGATTTTATATGTTTCGTAAAATCTTTAACAACTTGCAACACAAGATCTGAATCTAAATAAAGCTCCTTAGATAATTCATTAACATGGACCTTTTTATTATAGTCATGAATACATTCATGATCTATTTTTGTGCCTCCTTCACTTCCTAGACCAAAATTCCATGAAACTCTATGATTGCGAATTCTATTAAGTAAAGCCCAAGCTTTAGTTATAGGTAAATCCATAAAATCTTCTCTTGCGCAAGAGTCTAGTTCAATTTTATTAGGTTCAATTAAACCGCCATAAAAGATATGCAATAAATACCATTCAGGCAAATCATGGTGAGGACATTGACTAAGTAAATCTTTAAATCTTATATAATCTCTTACTAGTCCTTCATTGGGACGGTTCCTCCAAGTCATTATAAGATGCCTGATTCCAAAAGATTTTGATAATGGATAATATTTGGACAGAAATTCGCAAGCTAGATTATTCCAATTAGTAGTGGCTTCTGAGGGTAGAGACCTATACCATGAGAGAGTTGTACTTGTCAAAGTTTGACTAAAAAGTTTAACCCTTACCTCATCGTTGGTATACCCCATTAATTGGAATGTGCCACATATATCTTTGAAACATGAAATATGCTCATATGGATTAGGATCTTTGTGGCATCCCACAAAACCACTACTAGAAAATCGCGTTGATTTTGTGCATTGCATCATCATGACATCAGCATGCATCTAATTGATTAAAACTATTTTTGCTAAAGACCTACTTTGTTTTCTATATTAATATCCTCCCCCTTTGTTCAAACCAAACCGTCGGTCCAGCCGGATCTTTTATTAATCTAAAACTAATTACAAAATTTATTTTTAATAAAAGAAAACCCCAGTCAAAATATCTAATCCTAAAACTACCCAACCTAATCTACCCAGCCCCCTCCACCTCACCCCCTCCAATCCCCTCTCACCACCTCATCTCTCATCTCTCCCCCACCCAATCACCCGCTGCCACCTCACCTAACCCCACCTCTCTCACCCCACTCCCCCAGACCCCAACCACACCGACCACTCTCGCGTGCCCCAACCAAACGCAGGCCCCACCCACATGTCCCCTCCTGAACCGCCCTGGGCCCCACGCCGACCCCACCTGTCCACATCCCCAAATCCCTCACTCCCCACACCCAACCCGCTCCCCTCCCTGGCCCCACCACCCTACCCTCCTCGCGTCGCTCGCACGCGATCCCCTCACCGCTCCTCGCTCCTCTCCTTCCCCTGTATCTCCCGCACGCCACCACTCCCTCTGGCCCAATCCCCATCGCGCCCCGCTCCTCTCGTCCTCACCTCCGCCGCCGTCAGGGACCGCAAGCCCCGCCTCGACCCTTTGAGATCGCCCCGCCCATGGCGCCTCCGCCCGTCCTCCCTCGGCCCCGCGCGCCGACCCGGTCCCCGCCGCCCATGTTCCTCCTCGCGTCGGCCTCCTCCGTCGGCCCTCGACAGCGCCTCTCGCCTGCGTGCCGGCTCAAGCTCCGGCCCGCTGCGCTCCTCCCCGTCTCCTCCTTCCCCGGCCGCCGACCCCTGCCGCACCTCCCCCTCTCCGTCGGCCGTCCTCCGCGCGGTCTCCATCAACCCCGGCCGTGTCCGTGCCTCTGCATCGCCTCGCTCCAGGCCGCCGTCGGCCGTTCCTCCAGGCGCACGCGACGCAGCTCGCCTCAACAGCGAGCCCCCATGTGCCCTGGTCGCCTGCGTGTTTCTGCGCAGAGCTCACGCCCTCGGCGTCCGCTGCCCCGAGCAGCCCACGCTCCTGCACGCCCTCGCCTGTCCCGCTCGTGTCGTGCCTCGCCGTCCACCGCGCCTCAACCGTTGGGCGCCGCTGCTGTCTCCACCTGGCCGCATCGCTGCCGCCTTCTGCTTGCTGCCGACGCCACGCCACCGCCTTCCCGAGTACCATCTGCAGGGACATCGACCCCTCGTGTTGTTGTGGATGCCTAGGTTGCTGAGCAGGGAGGGTGCAGGCGATTTGTTGGTGATCTTTGTGTCTGTGCGTGTTGGTGAGCCTAGGCCGATCACTTCACTGTTAACCCGATGCCTCTGATACAAATCTCCTGTTGCGATGCAAATATCGGGATTCCCAAAGACAAGAGCGACACCGTCCTGGAAGAATCCGATGAACCACCGGCAGTGGATCTGAGTCCGTCACCAACGCCATGACCTTCGGCAAGGATCCGACAAGATCGTCTACACGGACGTAAAGTTCTCCACCCCGAAGACCGATCCCGTACCCGGCGCCACGCCAAGTGCTCCTACCCGGACCCGAAGACCATCGGTCAAGTTCCCCACCGACAAAAGACGGACGACAAGTTCTACCTCACGGGCACCAAGCGTCAAGATCGCCTTCACGGGAAAACGCAAGACATCCTTCTCGGGATTTGCAGGCCGAGCCCTAGACACGCCAAGGTCTTCTCCCCGGAACGCCGAGTTCTCCATCTTGGACGTCAAGCACATCGACATGAAACCGAAGGACGCCGAACACCAAGCTCTTCACCTCGGACCCAGTAGCCCCGATCCGCACCCGATCCCGTCGAACCCTGAACCCTGAGACCGGACCCGGAACCCCCGGAACCAAGATCTTCCGAACTCCGATGTGTGACCCATTTATCCGAGACCCTATTTTTATAATATGACCTTATCAACTGTCGCATATTAATTGCTCATGTTGCATGCATATTCATGTGGTTTGGGGGCCTTATGCCGATTCACCATATAATTAAATATGGGGCCCATATGCGGGCAAATCTAGTCTTATATTGGCCTCATTTAAATTTGTGTAGCGAACCGGTAAATTATCTTGCCCTGTTATTACAACATTTAATTTGTGGGGTAGATAAATAACTTGAACCGTTTAATTAATTGTCGGGACCCCGGTTCCACTTAATATTGCCCAATTGCATCGCATCTTTGCCATGCCATACATCATACATGCATCATGCCCGATCTTTTGCGTAGTATTAAATAGTGCATCCGGTGTTTCTTCTAGTGCTTTGCTTCTTCACGGACTAGGCCGTTGAGTTGATGCGAGTGTCGACCCGATCTTCGGATGAACCTTCGACAATGTTTTCAGGCGAGCATCTCCCCCTTTCTACCTATCTTACTTTTATAGTATTTATTCCCTCCCGTTGATCTATTGCTATCTGTGTTGCGATGCTCTAGTTTTCGTACCCGTGTTATCCCTTGCAGCCTTATATTGCCTTGGACACCACCTATTACCTGTTGCTTGGTAGATAGTTGGACCTGCGCGTCGTAGTATCTTGCTCAAGTGCTGCTGCGTGTCGTCAAGTACCACAGTTGTTGGAGTATTGTCGTGTGTTTATTGTTGGAGATGATCATAACTTTAATTACTGTTTAATAACTAAAATTGAAGTAGGTAAATGCAGAGGCACAGGTGGGCAATAGATGTTATTTGGTTGTTAACCGTCCACTTGTGTCCCGTAGGACCCCGAGTACTTGATACTTGTTCCTTGAATATTCGCGCTATCCACATCCGGGAGGATTATGGGACCCCCCTGAGCCAGAGCTTGATTCATTCTTATTTCTTGGGGCCACAAACTAGGTTAAGGTTTTATTTACTATCCTGTACTTATGCCATGCTTTACTGCTTTATTTACGATTGTGCGAGGAGCACTGTCTTTTTAGGTAAGCGGAGTGTTTTCGGTATCGACAAGCCCGTCACATTTTGGGTTCCCAGTCGTTTCTGACCATTGACGCAAACCTTGAGTCCGTCTCGAGTCGCTAACTTCTATGGGTGTACTCAATGGGTGGCCCCTGAAATATTTCTGAATCTGTGATTGCTTTGTCGTGAAGGCCTCGTTGGGTTTTGATTTGGTTTTCCGAGGTTGATCGAGTGTGTGTTGCCATTTGTGCACCCCTGCAGGGTAAAACTTTCTGAAAGCCGTGTCCGCGGTTATGGACGACTTGGAGCACAGTATCTCGATCATAGACAACTATAACTAAAGTAGTGCTATAAATTTGACTTTATAATGACTAGTAATCAGCTTCACCATAATGGAATGGCTAAATAAAACTGCCAACAATTGCTTGTTTGGGTTGTCGCTTGCTACCATTGTATCTGACTAGTAAGTATTGCAACTGTAACGGAATGGCTAAATAAAAGAACCAACAACTGCTGGGTTTTGGGTTATCTCATGCTAATTGTATCTGACTAGTAAGTGTTGCAACTACAACGGAATGGTTAACTAAAAGTGCCCACTGCTTATTATATCAGGACGACTATCTACACCTGACTAGTAATTGCCGCCACTATAACGGAATGAATAAAACTGGCAACTGTGTGAGTTCCTCGGTCGACTTCCTCGTTTGGTCTCGAGGGGGAAATACCAGGATGGGTATGTTGGTGGTAGTATCAGGTTGGTTCCAAATAGGTCTTTCTTACCCCTCTCTGATAGCCGCTAGTTGTATCGAGTCTCTATAGGCTGTTTAGTGCATGCTGCGCTGCCGCTTCAGTCCACCATACCTATGTAGGCGAGGACCGCGAATTCTAGCCTCGCCGTGTACTGGCCTCAGTACTGACCGCTCTCTCTTTATCCTTTGCCCTTTGTCGGCACCCCTTTTGTTTAAGCAGGTTATGAGATCGACGTCGTTAGCAGGGTTACCCTTCCGGCTTGGCCTGGGCAGGGTTATGGACGCCATTGGTTATTCTTCAGGGCTCTTAGCCCCATTTGCATCTTGTCCGTAGTCGGACACTCTATCATTTTCAAGGTGATTTGGATCTTTGTATATTATATCTGTATTCTTGACTCATTGAGTCGCTGTTGTATATATATCTGTTCTGTGGGTCCCATCGAGGACTGTTGTGTAATGTTATTACTTTGTTTTCCACCCGCACGCAAGTGCCTGGTGGGCACCTTTGAATCGTTTCTATGCGGGTTTGGCGGGAATCGCTAAAACTTGCATAGGGCCGATTCTGAGGGTGTTACAATCTTCTTCATCTCTAGTAAATTGCTTCTTGTGTAAAATACCAAGTAGTAGAGGATTTATTTTAAACCCCCCTGTCTTCGCGTTGGAGTAGTCTCTTTTATAAATATCATATGGCTTCCCAAAGTGGTTGAGTGGATTAGCACTAGTCATATGCTCAAACTCCATGTTGGTGGAAACCTTTAACTCAAAACAAAACTTAACAAAACTAAAGTAAATAAATAAAAACTAAAAGACCTACAACGCCTATCTCACCGGCAAAGGTGATAGAAAATAGCTTGATGACTGCAAGTGCAAAGATCGGTTGTAACTAGTTTCGAAATAAAGATATCGATCCCACAGGGATCAGGAGTCTGAAGTCTACAAATTCTTGAAATAAATACTGAAAATAGAAATGCTAAATAAAGTTCTAATTAACAAGATAAAATGCGAGTATTAGTTAAAAAGGTGTTTTGGGGTTTTTGGTATAAGAGAGCAATGAGTAAAGTAAGCAAAACTGAATATAGAAAATAAGTATCGCGTATGTAAAAGAGATTTGAAACTTCAGCGGGAAAAGGCGTTCTTAGGGATTAGCGAATACACCACTAGCATTATAAAGGGCTAAGGTAAAGATTACTATCATGAACATTCTCAACTATGTATGTGTGGGAGGAACTCTGTATTTGGACAAAGAGGCAGTAACCACTGCTCAAATCATCCGCATAACCACAACAGACAGCAATCAACATCAATTAAATTACTGCGCTATTAAGGGACATAATCCCGTAGGACATATCCCATGGCATGGATAGTGTTTTGTGAGTTTCCTCGGTTTCCAAGTTGATACGTAAGGAGTGCCAATAGCTTTATAGTCACTATAAGTGCTAACATCCCTCCGTCAACCAACAAATAGTTCTCTCCATCAAGTCCCCACAAGAGGCAAATATTGAGAGGTCGACTTCTCCCAACATCAAGATGAAGACAATCTAACACATGGTCACAACGATGAATATCATAATAAACTTTATATTATTTCAATATAATGCTAGGGTTACTCCATATCCCCAAGAACTAATGATCTACTCAGACATGGAGGCAAACAACATCATGGCAATGGTAATCGAAACGATTATTGATGAATAGTACTTGTATAAATCCACAACTAGTGCAAGAATTACAACAAGATCTAGATGGGATGGATGGAAGTGATGGTGGTGATGAAGATGTTGTAGGGGTTCGTAGCATGGAAAACAAAAAATTTCTACCGCATGCACACAAACAAGCCAATATCTATCTACTAGATTGTAGCAATGAGTCGATAGAAGCACTCACCCTCGAAGATTCCAAAGCGGTTAACGAGAGAAGATTCTCGTGGGTGATGTAGTCGTACACTTGTCGATCTCAAGATCGCGTAGATGATCCTTCCGGCACTGCGTTCTGGCAGCGCTTCCGCAGTCGGTCACACGTTCAGTAATTGATGAATACCTTCCTCTCCCTTGTTCTAGCAGGCAGCGGAGGTTGTAGTTCTCCCCTCGTGATTCCGACAGCACGATGGTGTGGTGTCGGAAGTAGATGGAGGATCCCGCAGGGCTTCACCTAAGAAGGTGCGAGTTATGATGGATTAGGGTTTCCCGGAGATCTAGGGTTTAGAAGTCCGGGAGGAGGAGGAGGTGTCGGCGGAGGCTAGGGCGGCGGCAACGAGGCGGCGGCACGGCGCGGGTGTGGGGAGGGCTTGGCTCTTGTGGTGTTGGGGCATCCCTCCCCCTCTATTTATGATAGGGGCAGCCTTGGGAGGGGTGGGTTTGAATCCAAACCCAAACCCAAGTTGGATTGAGAGATGGACTTGTTTCTTCTCCCACTAAGAAACCATTGTTCCAGTTTAACTTTTCAAACTTCCGGTTTGACTTTCAATTTAGAGCTTTAATTCTCTCTTCCAAATGCCCACACCAAGTAACCTAGGATATGATCCAATCATTCCATTTACCCATGACACATTCATGGTCCATTCCCCTTCCGGCTCGGTGAACCTTCTAGACCCTTCTAGAACCTCTCCGATGAAAACATCGGAAACTTTCCCGAACTCCGAAATAGGACTTTCCTTATATGAATCTTATTCTCCGGACCATTCCGGATCTCCTCGTGATATCCCGGATCCCATCCGAGACTCCGAACAACATTCGGTATCCCTACTAACATTCCATATCTACTAAACAACATCGAACCCTTAAGTATGTCTCCCTACGGTTCGTGAATTATGCGGACATGACCGAGACACTTCTCCGATCAATAACCAATAGAGGAATCTGTAAATTCATATGGCTCCCACATATTTCTACGATTACTTTGCAATCGAATGAACCACTTACATACGATACCAATTTCCCTTTGTCTCACGATAGTTTACTTATTTGAGGTTTTGATCGTCGGTATCTCTGCATACCTAGTACAACCTCGTTACGGATAAGTACTCTTTTCTCGTTCCCGTGATATGTGATCCCTTGTGAGCCAGTCACATGCTTGCAAGCTAATTGGATGACATTACACCGAGAGGGCCCAGAGTATATCTATCCGTCATATCGATGGACAAATCCCACTCTTGATCCATGTGCCTCAACCCATAGTTTCCGAACACTCAATGCCACCTTTATAGCCACCCAGTTACGGTGTGGTGTTTGATGTCATCAAAGCATCCTTCCGGTGATGGTGATTAACATGATCTCATGGTCGAAGGAATTAGGTTACTATGTATCAGAAAGCTTATAGCAAACGAACTATTGAAATGACTTGATCTTAATTCTACGCTTATCTATAGGAGTATGTCCATCATACCATTCTCCTAATGATATGACCTTGTTATTAATAACATCTCAATGTTCATGATCGAGAAACCACGATCATCTATTAATCAATAAGCTAGTATTATAAAGAGGCTTTACCAGGGACTCTAATTTAGTTTACAAATCACACAAATATTAATGTTTCCAGTTAATACTATTATAGCATGAATGTAAACGTTTATCATAAACACAAAGATATTATAATAACCACTTTTATTATTGCCTCTAGGGCATATCTCCAACAGTCTCCCACTTGCACTAGAGTCAACTAATCTAGATTACATGGTAATATACCGAACACCCATGGCGGTTTGGTGCTGGTCATGTTTTGCCCTCGGGAGGGTTTAGTCAACGGATCCGCCACATTTAGATCTGTGTGTATTTTGCAAATCTTTATGTCACCATCTTGGACATGCTCTCGAATAGCGTGAAAACGTAGCTTGATGTGCTTTAGCTTCTTGTGTGACCTTGGTTCTTGCGCATTGGTTATGGCGCCCATGTTATCACAATAGATAGACATTGGGTCCAGCGCACTTGGAACCACACCGAGCTCTGTAATGAACTCCTTCATCCATATCGCCTCTTGTGAAGCCTCCAAAGCAGCTATGTATTCCGATTCAGTTGAAGATCTCGCCACAACTCTTTGCTTTGCACTCCTCCAGCTAACTGCTGCACCATTCAAAGTAAATAAATATACAGATTGAGATTTAGAATCATCCGGATCGGTGTTCCAACTAGCATCGGTGTAACCATTAACAACAAGCTGTTCATCACCTCCATAAGAAAGAACCATATCCTTAGTTCTTCTCAAGTACTTAAGGATGGTTTTGACCACTGTCCAATGATCCACTCCTGGATCACTTTGATATCTGCTAGTCAAACTAACAACATATGCAATGTCGGGTCTAGTACATAGCATGGCATACATTAGAGATCCTATGGCTGAGGCATAGGGAGTCTTACTCATCCTTTCTATATATTTTGCCGTTGCAGGACTTTGAATTTTACTCAAGGTCCTATTGGGCAACATGGGCAAGAACCCTTTCTTGCTATCTTCCATTCCAAACCTCTTTAGAACTTTGTCCAAATATGTACTTTGTGACAATGATATTAGGCGTCTCGATCTATCTCTATAAATCTTTATGCCTAATATGTAAGCCGCTTCGCCAAGACCTTTCATTGAAAAACTATTATTCAAATAATCCTTGACACTATTAAGAAGGTCTACATCATTCCCAATCAACAATATGTCATCAACATATAGTATTAAGAATGCTACAGAGCTCCCACTCACTTTCTTGTAAATACAAGCTTCTCCATAAGTTTGTATAAAACCAAAACTTTTGATTACCTTATCAAAACATTGATTCCAACTTCGGGATGCTTGCTTCAATCCATATATGGACTGTTGAAGTTTGCATACCTTGTTAGCATCTTTAGGATCGACAAAACCTTTGGGTTGCATCATATACAACTCTTCATCAATGTCTCATTGAGGAACGCCGTTTTGACATCCATCTGCCATATCTCATAATCATAATATGCAGTGATTGCTAACATAATCCTCATAGACTTTAGCTTCGCTACAGGTGAGAAAGTCTCATCGTAGTCAATTCCTTGAATTTGTCGAAACCCTTTTGCGACAAGTCAAGCTTTATAGACAGTAACATTACCATTAGCATCTATTTTCTTCTTGAAAATCCATTTGTTCTCGACAGCCTTCCGGCCATCCGGTAAGTCCACCAAAGTCCATACTTGGTTTTCGTACATGGATCCAATCTCGGATTTCATGGCTTCTTGCCATTTATTGGAATATGGGCTCATCATCGCTTCCTCATATGTCGTAGGGTCATCAGTGTTGTCCACCAACATGACACTCATAACGGGATCATACCAATCAGGAGTGGTACGAGTTCTCGTTGACCTGCGAGGTTCCGTAGTAACTTCAACCAAAGTTTCATGATCAACGTCATTAGCTTCCTCTCTTATTGGTGTAGGCGCCACAGGAACCACTTCCGGTGTTGCGCTACTCACAAGTTCGAGAGAAGGTTCAACAACCTCGTCGAGTTCTACTTTCCTTCCAGTCACTTCTTTCGAGAGAAACTCCTTCTCTAGAAAGGATCCATTCTTGGCAACGAAGATTTTTCCCTCGGATCTATGATAGAAGGTATACCCAATATTTTCCTTCGGGTATCCTATGAAGACGCATTTTTCCGCTTTGTGTTCAAGCTTGTTTGCCTGTAACTTCTTTACATAAGCTTCGCAACCCCAAACTTTAAAGAATGACAATTTAGGTTTCTTCCCAAACCACAATTCATACGGTGTCGTTTCAACGGATTTAGATGGTGCCCTATTTAAAGTGAATGCGGCTGTTTCTAATGCATAACCCCAAAACGATAGCGATAAATCTATAAGTGACATCATAGAACGAACCATATCTAAGAGAGTTCGATTACGACGTTCGGACACACCATTACGCTATGGTGTTCCCGGCGGTGTCAATTGTGAAAGTATTCCGCATTTCTTCAAATGCTCGCCAAACTCGTAACTTAGATATTCACCTCCACGATCAGATCGTAGAAATTTAATCTTCTTGTTACGTTGATTCTCTACCTCACTTTGAAATTCCTTAAACTTCTCGAAAGTTTCGGACTTATGTTTCATGAAATAGATATACCCATGTCTACTCAAGTCATCCGTGAAGGTAAGAACATAACGATACACCGCGTGATGCTACACTCATTCGGTCACACACATCGGTATGTATGATTTCCAATAAGTCTGTAGCTCACTCCATCATACCAGAAAATGGAGTCTTAGTCATTTTACCCATCAAACATGCTTCGCATCTTTCAAGTGATTCAAGAAGTCCATCGGAATGGAGTTTCTTCATACGCTTCACTCCAATATGACCAAGACGACAGTGCCACATATAGGTCGAGTTATCACTCAATTTCAAACGTTTAGCTTCAATGTTATTACTGTGCGTATTTCCACAATCGAGATTCTATAAGAATAGACCATCTATCAAAGGTGCATGTGCATAAAATATATTACTCATATAAATCGAAAAACCATTATTCTCGGACTTAAACAAGTAACCGTCTCGCAATAAACATGATCCAGATATAATTTTCATGCTCAACGCAGGCACCAAATAACAATTATTTAAGTATTAAACTAATCCCGATGGTAGATGAAGAGGTAGCATTCCGACCGCGATCACATCAACCTTTGATCCATTTCCTACGCGCATCGTCACCTTGTTCTTCGCTAGCTTCCGTTTATTCTACAGTACCTGTTTCGAGTTACAAATATGAGTAACCGAACCAGTATCAAATACCCAGGCACTACTACGAGTACTAGTGAGATACACATCAATAACATGTATATCGGATATACCTTTCTTATTGATGTTGCCGTTCTTCAAATCCGCCAAGTACTTAGGGCAATTCTGCTTCTAGTGACCTTCTCCCTTGCAGTAAAAGCACTCGATGTCGTGCTTAGGCCAACCTTGGTCTTCTCACGGCGGTAACTTTCTTACCGCCCTTCTTGAAGTTTACCTTTTTCTTAGACTTGCCTTGCTTCTTGAATTTGGTGGTCTTATTGACCAACAACACTTGGTTCTCTTTCTTGATCTCCACTTCTGCAGATTTCAACATGGAGAAGATTTCTAGCAATGACTTGTCCATGTTTTGCATATTGTAGTTCATCACAAAGTTCTTGTAAATTGGTGGTAGTGATTGGAGGACACGGTGAATCCCCAAAGCATTAGGAATCACTATACCCAAGCTTTGAAGCTTGCTTGCATGCCCAGACATCTTAAGCACGTGCTCACTGATGGAGCTTTCCTCTTCCATCTTGCAGTTAAAGAACTTTTCAGAAGCCTCATAACTCTCAACTGCCGCGTGAGCCTCAAATATCATTTTGAGTTCATGAACAATATCATGTGGGTCATGGTTCTCAAACCTTTTCTGAAGCTCCTATTCCAAACCATACAAGATAGCACACTGAACTGCGGAGTATTGATTCTTCCAAGCGAGGAAAAATTCTTTAACTCATCGGTAGCATTAGCTGTAGGCGGGCCACCCAACGGTGCATCCAGCACATAGGTCAAATTACCAGCATTGAGGACAATCCTCAAATTGCGGAACCAATCCGCGAAGTTGCTTCCATTGTTTTTCAACTTTTCTTTTTCTAGGAACGCATTAAAATTGATGGTAGGGGCCGCCATTGATCTACAACATATTTGCAATAGTTTTAGACTAAGTTTATGACAAATTGTGGTCTAATTAATGGTTAAATTAATCTAGGTGAACTCCCACTCAAAACAATATCCCTCAAATTTTTTTAGTGATCACACGAACCAAATCCACCACATCAAAACCGATCATCATGAGAGTTGATGTAGCTTCAATGGCGAACAATCAACATGTTCATCATATATACTATATGACTCATGCTTTACCTTTCGCTGATCCGTGTTCCGAGACCATGTCTGTACATGCTAGGCTCGTCAAGATCAAACCTTAGCTTCCGCATGAGCAAATATGGCTTGCTCACGTTGTATACACTCGCAGAATCTAACACGCCCGATCATCATGTGGTGCTTCGAAACAACGAGCTTTAGCAATGGTTCTTACTAAGGATGAACACTTTAAAACTTGAAATTTTTGTGCTTGAGGGATCATCTTATAATGTTACCGTTGTGAACTAAGCAATACAAGATGCATAAAAGGATTAACATCACATGCAGTTCATAATATGTGATATGATATGGACTTTCTTCTTGTGCTTCCGATCTCCATCTTCAAGCACGAACATGATCTCCATCATAACCGGTATGGCGTCAAGGTCAATGGCGCCGTTTCATGGTTGTCGTCCACCAGCTTCAACTATTACAACTACTTTGAATAGACACACAAGTCTTAATGGAATTTAAAAGACAACCATATGGCTCCTGCCGGTTGCCAACTTATAATAAGGAACATTGCATACATCATTTATAATCACAATCATGGCCATATCACATCACAGCACACCCCTGCAAAAAAAAATTAGACGCCTCTAATTTTCTTTGCATATTTTACGTGCTTTGGGGATTTCAATAAGTGTCGTTCTAACTTACGAACAAGAACCACAACGTTGGTGTTTAAACTATCAAGTGCCCGTTGTAAATTGAATCTATACTATGATGGGAGAGACAGACACCCGCAAAGCCACTTATGCAATACTATTTGCATGTTGAGCGTGGAGCAAGTCTCATGAACGATGTCATGTAAGGTTAGCCCGGGCCGCTTCATCCCATCATACTGCAAGATGCAAAGTACACAAAAAGCAATTGATAATAAAAGCACCACCACCCATAATGACCATTGTGTTCTACTCGTGCAACAGATCTACATATAGACACGACTCTGATACCACTATAGGGGTTCGTAGCATGGAAAACAAAAAAATTCTACCGCATGCACATAAAGAAGCCAAGATCTATCTACTAGATTGTAGCAACGAGTCGATAGAAGCACTCACCCTCGAAGATTCCAAAGAGGTTAACGAGAGCAGATTCTCATGGGTGATGTAGTCGTACACTTGCCGATCTCAAGATCGCGTAGACGATCCTTCTAGCGCTGCGTTCCGGCAGCGCTTTCGCAGTCGGTCACACATTCGGTACTCGATGAAGACCTTCCTCTCCCTTGTTCCAGCAGGCAGCAGAGGTTGTAGTTCTCCCCTCGTGATTTCGGCAGCACGACGGCGTGGTGTCGGAAGTAGAGGGAGGATCCCGCAGGGCTTCGCCTAAGCCGGTGCGAGTTATGGTGGATTAGGGTTTCCCGGAGATCTAGGGTTTAGAAGTTCGGGAGGAGGAGGAGGTGTCGACGGCGGCTAGGTCATGACATGAGCGTGGCGCTAAGGTAACGTGGTGGCGTGGCCAAGGCGATGGCGGGTGTGGGGAGGGCTTGGATCTTGTGGTGTTGGGGCCACCCTCCCCCTCTATTTATGAGAGGGGGCAGCCTTGGGAGGGGTGTGTTTGAATCCAAACCCAAACCCAAGTTGGATTGAGAGAAGGACTTGTTTCTTCTCCCACTAGGAAACCATTGTTCCAGTTTGACTTTTCAAACTTCCCGTTTGACTTTCAATTTAGAGCTTTAATTCTCTCTTGCAAATGCCCACACCAAGTGACCTAAGATATGATCCAATCATTCCGTTTACCCATGACACATTCATGGTCCATTCCCCTTCCGGCTCGGTGAACCTTCTAGACCCTTCTAGAACCTCTCCGATGAAAACATCGGAAACTTTCCCGAACTCCGAAATAGGACTTTCCTTATATGAATCTTATTCTCCGGACCATTCTGGATCTCCTCGTGATATCCCAGATCCTATCCGAGACTCCGAAAAACATTCGGTATCCCTACTAACATTCCATATCTACTAAACAACATCGAATCCTTAAGTGTGTCTCCCTACGGTTCGTGAATTATGCGGACATGACCGAGACACTTCTCCGATCAATAACCAATAGAGGAATCTGGAAATTCATATGGCTCCCACATATTTTATACGATTACTTTGTGATCGAATGAACCACTTACATACGATACCAATTTCCCTTTGTCCCACGATAATTTACTTATCCGAGGTTTTGATCATCGGTATCTCTGCATACCTAGTTCAACCTCGTTACCGATAAGTAATCTTTTCTTGTTCCCGTGATATGTGATCCCTTGTGATCCAGTCACATGCTTGCAAGCTAATTGGATGACATTCCACCGAGAGGGCCCAGAGTATATCTATCCGTCATATGGATGGACAAATTCCACTCTTGATCCATGTGCCTCAACCCATACTTTCCGAACACTCAATGCCACCTTTATAGCCACCCAGTTACGGTGTGGTGTTTGATGTCATCAAAGCATCCTTCCGGTGATGGTGATTAACATGATCTCATGGTCGAAGGAATTAGGTTACTATGTATCAGAAAGCTTATAGCAAACGAACTATTGAAATGACTTGATCTTAATGCTATGCTTATCTATAGGAGTATGTCCATCATACCATTCTCCTAATGATATGATCTTGTTATTAATAACATCTCAATGTTCATGATTGAGAAACCACGATCATCTATTGATCAACAAGCTAGTATTATAAAGAGGCTTTACTAGGGACTCTAATTTAGTTTACAAATCACACAAGTATTAATGTTTCCGGTTAATACTATTATAGCATGAATGTAAACGTTTATCATAAACACAAAGATATAATAATAACCACTTTTATTATTGCCTCTAGGGCATATCTCCAACAGATGCAGCGGTTGATGAAGATGGAGATCGATGCCTTGGCCTCCTAGATCTACTTAGGGCGAAGATGGATCCCTAGGGAAAGTTCCCCCTCCAGATGCCTTCCGGAGGTGAGGTTTCGACGACTTCTGGGTGTTCTGTATGTCGTCTCTCCAATATAGTTGCACTGGGTAAAACTATTTGAGGAGGCGGTGTCAGCGCTAACTATACGGCGGGAACTATACGGCCAGAATATTTCCTCCTGTCGTATGGTTGGTCGTTAACACTTTTGTATCCTCCAATTGCTTCGGGTTTTCTTCTGGTGTTATTAATATTTCCCAAATAAGCTATTTATATATTTTTTGGCTCCTTTTCACTCCAATATAACTGGTCTAAGAATTGTGTCAATTGGATCCATGATCTGATCTGATCCTGGTGAAAATAAACATAAAAAGTGCATGCGAACGCCATAAAATACCAACATCCTACCACTACAATGCAAAATAATAATCTAAAACATGACGCAAATATGCACTCATTAGTTTAGCGTCAGGATACACATTAAGACAGTGCTCGGCAAGTTCCCTAGGTGCTCCAGTCATGTCAGAAGGCTGCCATGCGAAGATATCACTATTCGCTTTGAGGAACTCGACGAGCATGCTTTCCTATGCGAGGTTTAAACCTACCCCTATGTTCGTCGTCTTGGAGAGATCATCTTCATTTTGAGACGTCTTCTTTGTATCTTCTGATGCCTTGAACTGCATACTTGGCTTCAGGACCTCGTTCTTCATTCCAGGAATCTCGGACGGGTCGGTATTTTTCTTGATCTCCTGGTACTCTTGGGCATGTAGCACAGCTTCAGCGAAGGCGGCAGATCTGTCTTTGCAGTCCTTTGATTTCTTCGGGTTTCCCCGTGATATGTTAGAAATGTATCTATAATTTTTTATGCTCCATGCTTGTTTAGTATTTACTTTGCTTTACTTGTCTACACTTTGAGGTGCTTTTTACATGTTTTCTGGTACTAACCTACTAACAATTTTCAACAGTGCCAGATGCCTGTTTTCTGTTGTTTTTGGTTTCAGAAAAGTTAGTAAAGAAATATTCTCGGAATTGGACAGGACAAATGTCAAAGTCAATTACTTTCTGCGGGGAACAAAAAGTCCAGAGGGGAGCCGGGGAGGCGAGCCAGAGGGGCCACACCCTCCCAGGCATGGCAACAGGTGGGCCCGCGCCTGGGTAGGGTGTGGAGCCCCTGGTCGCCGCCTCGACCTCCCCCTTCGCCTATAAGAATCCCTCGATGCAGAAACCCTAATCACCCAATCAAATCTCCACGAAACCGTTTGTAGCTGCCGCCACCATCGTCCCTAGATCGGGGGGATCTGAAGTTCTTCCCGGCACCCTGCCAGAGGGGAGATCATCCCGGAGGCCTTCTCTCTGGTATGATGCTTGAGTAGTTCCACCTTGGACTATGGGTCCATGTAGTAGCTAGATGGTTGTATCTCCTCCTTTGTGCTTTCATGTATAGATATTGTGAGATCCGTTCATGATCAAGATCTAATCTATTTGTAATCATGCATGTTGTGTTTGCGGGGATCCGATGGATATTGAGATTATTATGTTGGTTTGATTAATGGTTTTGTCTTTATGATTCTATCATGTCTGTGTTGTTTGTGATCTAGAATGCTCTCCGTTGTTAGTAGTTGTAGCACCCCGGGTAAAACCACTACTAAAAAATCGCGGTTGTTTATATGTTGCGCATCATCATGACATCATCATGCATGTGTTTGACTAAACCTATTCCCCAAAAACCTATATTGTTTTCTAATTATCCCCTTTTCTATTTCAAATTGAAATCACAGTCTTTTCCGAATATTTTGTTTTGTCTAAAATTATTTATAAAAGGCCTCATAAATAAAACAGGAAAATATTAAACATAAATATTTTGTTAGTGGAGGAGGCAGACCTGTCGGCCAGGCCCAAAGGCCCAACCAACAGGCCACCTACTACCCCACTAGAGCAAACCCAAACCTAACCCTAATCCCACCCACCACCTAGTCCTACCCCTTCCGCCGCCAGAACCACTCTCGCACTCGCGCGCAGCAGCCGAACTGAAGGGTTTCGCGGCATAGTAAATCAAAATTTTCTACGGATGCGAATAGAGGGAAAGCCAAGATCTAATTTAGGAGATGCAAACAACAAGAGAGATTGGATTAGATCTTCATGCCCTTGAAGATTCGCACAGCGGAACGTTCGTCGGAACATGGGTGATGTAGTCGTACTCGCTTCTCCTCCTCGCGATCCGATCCGATCTAGCACCACAAGTTGCGGTGCCTCCGTGAGATGCACACGTGCAGCACCTCGACGTCTCTTCCTTCCTTGGTCCAGCAAGTATGGTGGAGAGATGGGTTGGATCTACAACGCGACGGCGCGGTGCAATTGGTGGAGAATTTCTGCAGCAGGGCTTCGCCTACAAGCAGTCGGGAGGGAGAGAGGAGGGCAGCAGGGCGGTTAGGGTTGAGGGAAGGTGTAAGGGTTGTGCGCCCCAGCCCTCTATATATAGAGGGTGGGCGCAGCCTAGCCCTCCCCAATCCAAGGCAGCGGCCCCAAGGAGGAAGAGTGGGGGGGCAAGGAAACCCCCCTTCTAGAAGCTCTATCTAGAGTTTAAACCTCTCTTGGCCGGCTGGGCCCTATGGGCCTTGTTTGGCCCCCAATGCGCCAGGCACTCCCTCATAGGCCCATGCCCCTCCCGGAAGGTGGGGCCACGTTGTTCCCCTTCCGGAAGGTTCTAGAAGCTTCGGTACAATACCGATTAACCGGAACAATTCGAACTCCAAACCGCACCGCCTTATATGAATCTTATTCTGGACCACTCCGGAACCTCTCGTGATGTTCGGATCCCATCCAAGACTCTGAACAAAACTCATAAACCAATTATCCAATCTATCCTAGCGTCGAGATACGTTAAGTGTGTGACCGCCGGGTTCGAGAATATGCGACATGATCTTCTATCAATAATAAACAGCGGGTCTGGAACCCATATTAACTCCACACATTCATCGATAATCATATCGGATGAACCACGATGCCAGATTCAATCAATCCCATATATATATTCCCTCTCTCGCGATATTTTACTTGCCCGAGATTTGATCGTCGATGCATCATACCTAGTTCAATCTCGTTCACAGCAAGTACTTTACTCTTGTAATCCGATATCACTTTGTGATTAACTCCTTAACCACATGCTTGCAAGGTGTTGATATCGATTACCGAGTGGGCCCAAGTATATCTCTCGACTTGGGAGGACAAATCCCATCTCGATACATACAACCCAACAGATACTTTCCGATCACCTGAGAGACACCTTTATGATCACCCTCTCATAGGATGACGTTTGATGAACTCAAAGCTTTATTCCGATACCAGGGAGTTGTATTATCTCATGGTCTAAGGAATACAATATTTGACATAAGAAAAGCTTCGCAAAGACGAACACGATGACACGATCTAATTGCTTCGCTTAGTTTGAGTATGTCCATCATATCATTCTCCCAATGATATGATCTCATTATCAATTGACAACTCATGTCTATGGTTAGGAAACCTTAACCATCATTGATCAATGAGCTAGTCCATAGAGGTGTACTTGGGACACGGTGTTGTTCACAAACCACACAAGTATTAAAGTTTCCTCTTAATACAATTCTAGCATGGAATATAAACATTATCATGAACAAGAATTATAATAATAACATCTTTATTATTGCCTCTAGGGCATAATTCCAACACGAACCACCCAGCGTCGCCCTCTCCCTGGCCCCACCCGCGAGCCTGACCCACAACCCATGCCCACCAGCGACCGATTCCGTCTCTCTCTTCTCCCTCGCGTCATGTTCCCCTCCCCACTCGCGACCTCCCGCACCTACCCTTGCTTCCTCGGTGCCGCCCTGGCCACCTCGGCACCCCTCGCCTCTCCCTCACGACCCTATGCATCCCTCTATCCCGCCTACCGGCTCTGCTCAACCGCCGCCGTCCTCGCCCTTCCTCGACTACGGCCGCATCCTTCCTGGGCCCCGCCGCCAAGCTCGGCCCCGCAGCTCCGCTGCCCGTCGCCTCCCTCCCGGCCTCCTATGCGGAGCCGCCCCTCGTCGCGTCGCCGGCTCACCGGAAACTCCGCCGTGTGACCCTCTCCTTCACCCCGCGCCGTCGTCCTGCTCGTGCACCACCTCGACCTCACCTCCTAGACTCACGCGACCACCTGGCCACCTCTGCTGCTCGGGCCCGGTACCGCTCGTTCCTATCAAGCCGAGCCTCGGCCGCCGCCCTTGCGCCTCTACAGCGCCCCGCTATCGGCCTAGAGGTCGCCTGCCTCTGCGCTCTGCCGCTCGCTTGGCCGCCGTCATCTTCCTGTGCAGCGCGACTTCGGCCGTCTGTCTCCAGTCTCTGCCTCTTGGACGTGTGCGTGTGTCTGCTTGTGACTTGCCTGTTCCTGATAGACACGAGCGACCTGCGTCTCTACAACTATCTACAGTAATCGAGTTTCTTGTCCGTGTAAGGTTGTAGTTCGCTTCAGGTTCCATCTGCTTGACCCTTGTCAGCTCGTGAGAAGCCGCTGACCTCAATAGAATCCTTCGATTGTTTTGATATGCAGCATCCAGCAGCCCTATCAAGGAGGGACACCTTCGATCCTGTCCGTGACTACAAGATCTTTTCGGAGACATGTACATGTCACCACTAAGTTCGAGGCCGTGAGACCGTAATTGGCAAGTGCTCCATTTATGATTTGTTTATTTTTTCAATAATTATATTGAATTATTTTGGAAGGTATTCCAAACACCGCGATCGATGGTTGAGATGGAGTTGGAAACCTCGAGCCCTCCTTCTACGTGGACCCTCAAGATCTTCTTCCTAGAACCCCAAGACGCCAAGACCCATGGGTGCACCATCACGGATCTGAAGCCCGTAGACCAAACCAAACCCCTCGGAACCAAGATCGTCGAATCCCGATGTGTGACCCCTTTTCCAAGCCCCATATTTTTATAATATATGATATTCATCTTGTGCATATTAAATCATTCATGATTGCACTCATATTGTGGTTTGGGGGCCTTATGCCGATTCACCTTGCAATTAAATATGGAGACCATATGCGGGCAAATCTAGCCTAATATTGGCCCCATTTAAATTTGTGTAGTGAACCGGTGATATGTCTTTTCTTGTTAAGCCAACATTTAAATTGCGGGGTACGTAAACAACTTGAATCATCTAATTAAATGTCGGAACCCCGGTTCCGCTTAATATGGCCTAATTGCATCGCATTTTTGCCATGTCATACACCACACATGCATCATGCCCGATCTTTTTCCGTAGTATTAAATAGTGCATCCGGTGTTTCTTCTAGTGTTTTGATTCTTCACGGATTAGGACGATGAGTTGATGCGAGTGTCGACCCGATCTTCAGATGAATCTTCGGCAATGTTTTCCAGGCGAGCATTCTTCCCTTTCTACCTATTTTACATTTCTAGTCTTTATTTCCTCCTTTTGATCTATTGCTATCTGTGTTGCGATGCTCTAGTTTTCGTACCCGTGATATCCCTTGCAGCCTCTATATTTCCTTGTACACCTCCTATTTCCCGTTGATTGATAGACAGTCGGCCTTGCGTGTCGTAGTCGCTTGCTCAAGTGCTGTTGCGTGTCGTCAAGTACCACAGTTGTTGGAAGACTGCCATATTCTTTAAGTTGGAGATGATCATGGTTTTAATTACTGTTTAATAACTAAAATTGAAAGTAGGTAAATAATGCAGAGGCACCGATGGGTAATAGACAATATTTGGTTTTAATCGCACCTTTGGTGTCCGTGGGACTCAATTCTTGACACCTAGAGATCAGCGCTAACCACGTGGGGTGTGGCACCCCATCGATTAGTACCTGATTTCAAATCTTCGGGGCCACAAAGTAGTTTGGGGCTTTATTACTATCTGTACTTATGCCATGCTTCTTGCTTTATTCTGATTTACGTGGAGCGCGCTACTGTTTTGTAACAAATGTGGAATGTTTTCACGGTATCGACAAGCCCAGTCACACTTTCGGGTTCCCAGTCGTTTACAGCCATTGTCACAAACCTCTGGGTCCGTCTCGGAGACCGGCCGACTTTGTTGCGGGTAGCTTAGTGGGGTGGCTCCCATGTGCTTGCTTTGGGTCTGGGAAATGTCGTGTCCAAAACCCCGTCGACATACCATTGGGTGTATGTTTTGTGATCTTGTACCTACCTGATCTGACAACAAGGGTGTAGGTGCGTGTGGAAACTTTGGTGCCCCCCTGCAGGGTTAAATCTTTTCGAGAAGCCGTGTCCGCGGTTATGGACGACTTGGAGCACAGTTCTCGATCATAGACAACTATAACTAAAGTTTACAGTTATAACTTGACTTGTATCCAATATGACTAGTAATCAGCTTCACTACAACGGAATGGCTAAATAAAAGTACCAACAACTGCTGGGTTTGGGATATCTCATGCTAATTATATCTGACTAGTAAGTGTCGCAACTACAACGGAATGGTTAACTAAAAGTGCTCACTGCTTATTATATCAGGATGACTATCTATACCTGACTAGTAATTGCTGCAACGATAACTGAATAAATAAAACTGCCAACTGTGTGAGTTCCTCGGTTCACTTCCTCGTTTGGTCTCGAGGGAGAAATACCAGGATGGGTATGTTTAGTGGTAGTATCAGGATGGTTTCGAATAGGTCTTTCTTATCTCTCTCTGATAGCCGATAGTTGTATCGAGTCTCTATAGGTTGTTTAGTGCAGGCTGCGCTGTCGCTTCAGTCCACCATACCTATGTAGGCGAGGACCGCCGAATTCTAGTCTCGCCGTGTACTGGCCTCAGTACTGACCGCTCTCTTTTACTTTTGCACTTTGTCGGCACCCCTTTTGTTTAAGCAGGTTTGAGATCGACGTCGTTAGCAGGGTTACCCTTCCGGCTTGGCCTGGGCAGGGTTATGGACGCCATTGGTTATTCTTCAGGGCTCTTAGCTCAATTTGCATCTTGTCCGTACTCGGACGCTGTATCGTTTTCAATGTGTTTTGGATCTTTGTATTGTATATCTGTATTCTTGACTCCTTGAGTCGCTGTTGTATATATCTGTTCTGTGGGTTCCATTGAGGACTATTGTGTAATGATATTACTTTGTTTTCCACCCGCACGAAAGTGCCTGGTGGGCACCTTTGAATCGTTTCTATGCGGGTTTGGCGGGGATCGCTGCAACATGCATAGGGCCGATTCTGAGGGTGTTACAGTAGCTATCTTAGCCAAGTAGTTGCTAGTGACTCCAAGAGGGGGTATTTATGCTCGATAGTGGGTTCATGCCTCTAGTTTCCAAGGGAAGTGATAGAAATCTCTTCGGTTGTAGATGTGTTGTTGCCACTAGGGAGAAAACAACGGTCTCTTGTTCATGGAACATGTGGACTGTTTACCTTACACACTTTGCTTAAAGCAGTTGTCTATTGCTTGCAACTTAATACTAGAGGGGGTTCGGATGATAACCTGAAGGTGGACTTCTAGTCATAGATGCATTTGGATGGTGGTCTATGTATCTTGTTGTATTGCCCAATCGAATCTCAAAGGATCTTTCTGACTAGTAATTGCATTGTTATGCCTTGCTCAGTTCCTGTCAATTGCCCTGATGTAATTTGTTTACCCTTCATGCCATGTTGTTTATCTAAGGAGAGCACCTCTAGTGAACTATGGACCCCTGTCCAATCTTTACCATTGATATATTTTCCACTGTTACTTGTTTACTTGCTACAAACCATTACCTTCCACACCATACGTTTAATCCTTTGTTACAGCAACCGGTGAGATTGACAACCTCACTGTTAGTTGGGGCAAAGTCTTGAGTTTGTATTGTGCAGGTCTCCACGTTGCTTGCAACACCTATGTGATGTTTCCTTCCTCCTACTAGTTTGATAACCTCGGTTTCTTACTAAGGGAAAACTTGCTGTTGTACTTCTTCATACCTTGCTCTTGGGGTTCCCAACAGGCTCACATAAGCTATGCAAGCCATCAAGCTTTTTCTGGCGCAGTTGACGGGGAAGCTAAGGACGTCTTCACTAGGGGATTCCTTCACTTCCTTTATCTTTACTTTGTTTTTAGTTTGCTTTGTTTCTTTTGCTTGGTCTTGTTTGCCTCTTTCCAAAAAACCCAAAAAAAATAGTCTAGTTTGGTTTGCTTGATTTATTCAAAAACACAAAAAAAACTAGTTCCTGCTCTAGTTGCCACCTTGCTCTAGCTCACCATGTTGCTCCCCAAGTTCGCCCTAAAATATCTTACAATAGGTAGTGGCTCCATAATTGGGAAAGATAATATTGAAGAATTCTTTAATTATGTTAGCAAGCATGAGGATATTGAGGATAAATCTATAGTAGAGCTTGCTCCTAATTATGAGATTGTTGCAGCTTCTTTACTTCATATGTTGGAGGCTAGGTTTGTTAGCCTTAACCCCTTCATACAATTTTTGTTCCTAAATCTAAAAGAAGAAAAGAATGCTGAAAAGAGGGAATTCATCCTTCAAACTTTATCAAAAGAATTCCATGACATTGCTAGGGAAGCCAAAAAGGTCTTTAAGCGTTTCAATATGCTAGGATCAAGTGTAGATGTTGTGGGTATTTCTGATCAAACCAAGACTAGAGAAGAATTTAAGATACCCATACCTTTAAAGCTTGTTGGAATGCATGAAGCTTTTGAAAAGAATTTTGATTGGATTGCTCCTAAAAATCTTTTTGATGAAAGTATTAGACCAAAGAGATATGATAAGGGATCCTCCAAAACCCATTTGTATGAGATACCTTTCATAATTGAAGACTTTGCAAGTATGGATGTTAATGCTTCCTCATTTGAAAATACTTGATTCTTCTTGCTTCTTGTGCCTAACTTAAAGGCGTTAAAGAAAAGTACTTGTTGGGAGATAACCCAAGAGTTTCCTTGAGTATTGGAAGTTATTACTTCAGTAATTACCTCTCCTTATCCTTTTTGTTTGCTTTTTGTGCCAAGAATGACCTCTAATGAGAGGGAAGTAAGATTTGGGGAGTTGTTGTCCCGAAATAGATTTCTGTCCTCCACCAAAAATATCATGAGGAGTATCTGTAACTCGGATTGAGATCAACATTTACGAATAAATCCCCCAATATGTTAGCTAACTTTCGTTAGTTCAATACTTTTTTATTTGAGCAATAGAAGATGTTCGAAAAAATTGGTTTCTACTGTCTGCTTTTGACATTTACGCCATTATTTGCATTTCCTTCTTATTGATTCCTTTTTGAGTTCTCTTTAGGTGAATTGGGATTTTTGAAGGATTTACTACAGTAGCTTGTGTTTTTAGTGAAAAGCCTTGCTGTTTCAAAGCTTTGCCAGAGGTCTAATATGTTTTGAATACACTAATGTTGCTAATGAAGATTGTGTGAAGTTTTGTATGAAGGAAAAATTTTAGGTGTAGAGAGAGAATGATGCAATGAGATGAAGAATGGACAAAAGCTCAAGCTTGGGGATTCCACCTTGGTGTCACCCCAAGAAATATCCAAGAGGTACAACCATCAAAGCTTGGGGATGCCCAAGGCATCCCCTTCTTCATCAATAAAAAGCTCAGGTCTGTCTAGACACTTCGTTTTTATTGTTTCATGCATAGTTGTGTTGTTCTTGGAGCATATTAGTTTTCGTTTGCTTTGCTTAGGTTGTTTAGTTTGCCTGAATAAAGTAGTTTGGACCCCCGTTCTCGTTGTGTTGTTTTACAAATAAGTTGCTTGGTGTTGGAAAGGAGTAGTAAGTTCTTGCTTGTAATGCAAGAGGATCTTGCATTGACTATGACTTAGACTTTAGCATGACATGCTAGGTGTTGTTTTAGCATTATGATTAGTGATTATTGTTGTATCATGTCTTGTTCCAAACAATTGGGATTTCTTAGTGTGCCTTGAAGAAATTATGCGTTGTTTTAGCATGCAAAAGCATAGTATTGTGGTATTCTCCTTTGATGCTTTGCTTGGGTTAACTTGGCACATGCTTACACCATGTTATGACTGTGACAAGTCACCATTAGCCTCTATGACCATTTAGTCCTTGACTTGTAGTACCACTCTTTGCTTTGATTAGTATGCTTTGTTGCACTGCATGATTATGGCCATTATGCTCTCTTAGTTGGTTGCTCCCAGTCTTTTGCTAGCCTCCACTTGTATGAGTAAGCTCTACTGATGCTTCCAACTCCCAAGAAACCAAGTTATTCCAAAGTGTCCACTATAAACTCCTTTGCATGGTGTGTTACACCGTTCCAAGTATATTCTTGTTTTCATCTGTCTTCCAATTAAAAACTATTTTGTTATGCGAAAACTTAGTGATTAAATCCCTCACGAACTTGATGGCACACTTATATTCTTCGCCCCTAATAAACTTGAACCATTGTGACAACTTTGTTGTATATGCTTGCACTTATAAGTTGGAATTAGTAGAACCGTGCTGTCATGGGGAATGTTTTCAACATTGCACTTGTACTTTGTACTCAGTTGATATCATGTTCTTTTGTCTATGGATGTCACCGGTGTGAAATAAAGAGGGAACTTGTAAGTCCGTGGAGTCTGTATCCTGTGTTAGAGAAACGCCTCGGCCGCTAGCCTAAGACATGCCTAATCATGGTGGAAACTTGCAGCATCACCATAGTGAGCTATCTATGAAGCATCCTCAATAAAAAAAGCTATGCATATGGTAAATAAAATGATTGCTGAGATGTTCATTGTCTACTTGCCTTGTCTTTTTGGTTATGGGAAAGCTCATGTACCATGTGCAAGGGGTACCTCGTTGGCGTTTCTCAATGATATAAAATACTTACAATGACAAGAACTTACTTGGACCCAAAGTTGAGTATGCATGAGGTGTGGCCCTCGCATTCAAGGGACTTGAGATTGCCAACTTATACTTCGTCAAGCATATACTCCAGCTTTGCCACTTTAACCTTAATCACTTCAAGATGCTTATGATAGGGGCAATGAGGGCTGAAAGCTAACAAGTACCATAATTTTTGGAAGCTCTTTTTGAAACTTGTAATCCCTGCTTCCTTTACGAAAATGCCTTTCTTCCACCATTATTTGAGTCTCCATCTTCTACCTTTAGGCACCATTAAGAGAGCATAGTTGTCATTCTGTGTGCAGTGTTCCAAAGCTTATTAATTGATGCAAATTGTGATATTACTTGTTCTTGTGCTATTTGTTTCTAGTCACCCTTGTGAACTTTGAAGGTGTCCTTTGGATCTATATTGCTACTCTATGAGGGACAAGCTAATTGCCACTATGCTATGTTTTTTGTATGTGAAACAAACAAACGTTTTTCAATGCATGTTATTCATGATCTTTGTTTGTAGCTTGTCATGTTGCATGCATAGTTACTATGTCCTATTGTTAGAACTCCATCTTTCATGCACATGTTTAGAGTTCTTTGATCCCAGCTATCAATGCTTGCAAATGGTTGGATCTTTATTGTGAGGCTGCATGTCACCTAAAAAATTATTTTGTTTATCACTTACCTACTCGAGGACGAGCAGGAGTTAAGCTTGGGGATGTTGATACGTTGGAAACGTATCTATAATTTTTTATGCTCCATGCTTGTTTAGTATCTACTTTTCTTTACTTGTCTACACTTTGATGTGCTTTTTACATGTTTTCTGGTACTAACCTACTAACAATTTGCAACAGTGCCAGATGCATGTTTTCTGTTGTTTTGGTTTCAGAAAAGTTAGTAAATAAATATTCTCGGAATTGGACGGGACAAATGTCAAAGTTAATTACTTTCCGTGGGGAACAAGAAGTCTAGAGGGGATCCAGGAGGCGAGCCAGAGGGGCCACACCCCCCAGGCGCGGCCACAGGTGGGCCCGCGCCTCGCTAGGGTGTGGGGCCCCTGGTCGCCGCCTCGACCTCCCCCTTCGCCTATAAGAAGCCCCCGAAGCATAAATCCTAAGCAGCCGACCAAATCATCCACGAAACCGTCTATAGCCGCCGCCACCATCGTCCCTAGATCGGGAGGGTCTGAAGTTCTTCCCGGCACCCTGCCGGAGGGGAGATCATCCCGGAGGCCTTCTCTCTGGTATGATGCATGAGTAGTTCCACCTTGGACTATGGGTCCATGTAGTAGCTAGATGGTTGTATGTCCTCCTTTGTGCTTTCATGTATAGATCTTGTGAGCTCTGTTCATGATCAAGATCTAATCTATTTGTAATCATGCATGTTGTGTTTGCGGGGATCCGATGGATGTTAAGATTATTATGTTGGTTTGATTAATGGTTTTGTCTTTATGATTCTATCATGTCTGTGTTGTTTGTGATCTTGCATGCTCTCTGTTGTTAGTAGCTACCTAGGCCAAGTAGTTTCTAGTGACTCCAAGAGGGGGTATTTATGATCGATAGTGGGTTCATGCCTCTAGTTTCCAAGGGAAGTGACAGAAATCTCTTCGGTTGTAGATGTGTTGTTGCCAGTAGGGAGACAACAACGGTCTCTTGGTCATGGAACATGTGGACTGTTTACCTTACACATTTTGCTTAAAGCAATTGTCTGTTGCTTGCAACTTAATACTGGAGGGGGTTCGGATGATAACCTGAATGTGGACTTCTAGTCATAGATGCAGTTGGATGGCGGTCTATGTATCTTGTTGTATTGCCCAATCGAATCTCATAGGATCTTTCTAACTAGTAATTGCATTGTTATGCCTTGCTCAGTTCTTGTCAATTGCCCTGATGTAATTTGTTTACCCTTCATGCCATGTTGTTTATCTAAGGAGAGCACCTCTAGTGAACTATGGACCCCGGTCCAATCTTTACCATTGATACATCTTCCCCTATTATTTGTTTACTTGTTGCAAACCATTACCTTCCACACCATATGTTTAATCCTTTGTTACAGCAACTGCTGAGATTGACAACCTCGCTGTTAGTTGGGGCAAAGTCTTGAGTTTGTGTTGTGCAGGTCTCCGTGTTGCTCGCAACACTTGTGTGATGTTTCCTTCCTCCTACTAGTTCGATAACCTCGGTTTCTTACTGAGGAAAAACTTGTTGATGTACTTCTTCATACCTTGCTCTTGGGGTTCCCAATAGGCTCACATAAGCTGTGCAAGCCATCACCCCGGATGGTGATGACGCCCTTTGGACCCAGAAATTTTATCATGTTGTATATGTAACAGGGGCGACCCATGAACGCCCAGTAAGCCGGATGCCCAAAGATGGCATGGTAAGCACTTTTGACGGTACCACCCCGAAAGAGAGTGGCTCGGTTCTGTAGTTTTCTAGAGTTCCGAATGTCACATCCAGTGTGATCTCACATAGAGAATCCGCTTGTCTTCCTGGTACAATGCCATGAAAATTCACGCTGATGTGATTTAACTGGCTTTCATGGATTTTCATGCGGTGGAGCGTGTCAATGTAGAGGATGTTGATGCTGTTGCCACCGTTCATGATAGTTTTATAGAACTCATAGCCATCAATTAGAGGATTGATGACCAGAGTGTATTTATGACTCCTTGATGGTGCCAGAGAACTTGGTGCTTGATGTGGACTCTGTTGGGAACCCCAAGAGCAAGGTGTGAAGCAGCACAGCAGCAAGTCTTACCTCAATAAGAAACCGAGGTTATCGAACCAGTAGGAGGAAGGAAACATCACACATGTGTTGCTAGCAGTGCGGAGATCTGCACAACACAAACTCAAGACTTTGCCCCAACGAATCAGTGAGGTTGTCAAGCTCACCGGCTTGCTGTAACAAAGGATTAAACGTATGGTGTGGAAGGTAATGGTTTGCATCAAGTCAAGAAGTAACAATGGAGGATGTATCAATGGTAAATATTGGACCGGGGTCCATAGTTCACTAGAGGTGCTCTCCTTAGATAAGCAACATGGCATGAAGGGTAAACAAATTACAGCAGGGCAATTGATAGGAACTGAGCAAGGCATAACAATGCAATTACTAGTCAGAAAGATCCTATGAGATTCAATTGGGCAATACAACAAGACACATAGACCGCCATCCAACTGCATCTATGACTAGAAGTCCACCCTCAGGTTATCATCCGAACCCCCTCCAAAATGTGTACATCTCAAGCAAAGTGTGTAAAACCCACATGTTCCATGAACAAGAGACCGTTGTTTTCTCCTAGTAACAACAAAGACATCTACAATCAAGAGATTTCGTCACTTCCTTGAAACTAGAGGCATGAACCCACTATCGAGCATAAATACCCCTCTTGGAGTCACTAGCAACTACTTGGCCAAGATAGCTACTAACAACAGAGAGCATGCAAGATCGTAAACAACATGTATATGATAGAATCATAAAGATAAAACCATTAATCAAACCAACATAATAATCTCAATCCATCGGATCCCCACAAACACAAACATGATTGATTACAAATACATTAGATCTTGATCATGAACGGATATCACAAGATCTATACATGAAAGCACAAAGGAGGAGATACAACCATCTATCTACTACATGGACCCATAGTCCAAGGTGGAACTACTCACGCATCATACAGGAGAGAAGGCCGGAGATGATCTCCCAGTAGAGGGTGGCGGAAGAACTTAGGGACATATGGTGCAGGGGCTATGGTGGCCAGTGGCGGGTCGGGGAGATTTGATCGGCCTTAGGGTTTCTACATCAGGCTTAGGAGGCCGAGGGGACTGGTCACGGCCACTCAGCTTGGCCCACCCCTCGCCGCTACGGTTTGCCTCCCCGCTCAGGACTTCTTGTTCCCCAGGAAGTATTGACTTTGAAGTTTGTCCGCCCAATTCCAGAATATTTCTTTACTAACTTTTCCAAACCAAAGCAAAGTAAAAGTAGCATCTAGAATTGTGGCAACTTGTTAATATGTTAGTACCAGAAAACATGTAAAAAGCACCTAAAAGTGTAGACAAAGCAAAGAAAAGTAGGTACTAACAAGCATGGAACATAAAAAATTATTATATACGCTTCGACGTGCATCCCAAGCTTAAGCTTAAATCGAGTAGGTAGGTAAGATAAAAGAATAATTTTGAGGTGACATGCACCTCACAATAAAGATCCAACCATTTGCAAGCATTGAAATATGGGATCAAAGAACTCTAAACATGTGCATTAAAGGAGTTCTAACAATAGGACATAGTACATAATGCATGCAAATACGACACAAGCTACAAACAAAGATCATGAATAACATGCAAAAAAAAACGTTTTGTTTCATACACATTAAAACATAGCATAGTGGCAATCAGCTTGTCCCTCATAGAGTAGAAATATAGATGCATAGGACACCTTCAAAGTTCACAAGGGTGACTAGAAAAAAATAGTACAAGAACAAGTTGTTGGAATTATGCCCTAGAGGCAATAATAAAGATGTTATTATTATAATTCTTGTTCATGATAAAGTTTATATTCCATGCTAGAATTGTATTAAGCGGAAACTTTAATACTTGTGTGGTTTGTGAACAACACCGTGTCCCTAGTACGCCTTTATGGACTAGCTCATTGATCAATGATGGTTAAGGTTTCCTAACCATAGACATGAGTTGTCAATTGATAATGAGATCATATCATTGGGAGAATGATATGGTGGACAGACCCAAACTAAGCGAAGCAATTAGATCGTGTCATCGTGTTCGTCTTTGCGAAGCTTTTCTTATGTCAAATATTGTATTCCTTAGACCATGATATAATACAACTCCCTGGTATCGGAAGAAAGCTTTGAGGTCATAAAACGTCATCCTATGAAAGGGTGATCATAAAGGTGTCTCTCAGGTGATCGGAAAGTATCTGTTGGGTTGTATGTATCGAGATGGGATTTGTCCCTCCCAAGTCGGAGAGATATACTTCGGGCCCACTCGTGTCGATATCAACACCGCTTGCAAGCATGTGGTTAAGGAGTTAATCACAAAGTGATATCGGATTACGGAACGAGTAAAGTACTTTTTGTGAACGAGATTGAACTAGGTATGACGCGATGCAAGACGATCGAATCTCGGGCAAGTAAAATATCGCGAGACGAAGGGAATATATATATGGGATTGATTGAATCCTGGCATCGTGGTTCATCCGATATGATCATCGATGAATGTGTGGGAGTCAATATGGGTGCCTGCACCCACTGTTGATTATTGATAGAAGATCATGTGCATATTCTCGAACCCGCAGGTCACACACTTAACGTATCGACGCTAGGATAGATTGGATAATTGGTTTATGAATTTTTGTTCGAGTCTTGGATGGGATCCGGGACATCACGAGAGGTTCGGAATGGTCCGAGAATAAGATTCATATAAGGCGGCAGTTTTTGGAGTTGAATTGTTCGGGTTAATCGGTATTGTCGGAAGCTTCTAGAACCTTCGGAAGGGACCAACGTGGCCCCACCTTCGGGAGGGGCATGGGCCTATGAGGGAGTGTCCTGGCGCATTGGGCCAGGGCACAAGGCCCCATAGGGCCCAGCGATTCTAGAGAGATTTAACTCGTTTAAATCTGGGATATAATTTCTAGAAGAGGGAGAGTTTAAATCGCTTAAACTAGAGATAGGATTTCTAGAAGGAGAGTTTAAATCGTTTAAACAGAGATAGGCTTGGAGGAGGGCAGGGCTGGACGCCTCTCTATAAATAGAGGGCTGCGCGCCTCCTCACACACCCTTCCTCCAAGCCCTAGCCGCCTTACAGCTTTCCTCTCTCCTCCCATTTTGTGGCGAAGCCCTGCAGAAATTCTCCACCATATACACCACGCCGTCGTGTTGTAGATCCAATCTATCTCTCCACCATACTTGCTGGTCCGAGGAAGGAGGAGACATCGAGGTGCTGCACGTGTGCATCTCACGGAGGCACCGCCACTTGTGGTGCTAGATCGGATCGGATCGCGAGGAGGAGAAGCGAGTACGACTACATCATCCACGTTCCGACAAACGTTCCGCTGTGCGAATCTTCAAGGGTATGAAGATCTAATCCAATCTCTCTCGTTGATTGCATCTCCTAGATTAGATCTTGGCTTTCTCTCTGTTCGCATCCGTAGAAAATTTTGATTTACTATGCCGCGAAACCCTTCAGTGGTATCAGAGCTAGATCTATGCGTAGATGTGATTCACGAGTAGAACGCAACATGGTTGTTGCGGGCGTTGATGTGTTCTGTTGCAAGCCTCTTGTTTGTGTTCTTATTATGACGCGGGATAGTGAGATTGATGCGGTCCAGGCCAACCTTACGCGACGTCGTTCGCGAGACCGGCTCCGCACTTGACGTGTGGCTTGTACCACACATGCGGCTGGTGGATGTCAGTTTCTCTCACTATAGTTGTCATGGGATTAACACCGGAGTTTGGCAACCATAATATCACCGTTGTGGCTTTCCGTAGGTAAGAATAGTTCTTAGCATCTACTCCCATAAGCCACGTAAAACATGCAACAACAAAGTAGAGGCGTCTAACTTGTTTTTGCAGGGAGTGTTTTCTGTGATGTGGTATGACCCAAGATGTGATGTGTATATTGTATGCGATGATCATGTTTTGTAATGTTTCACGACTTGCATGTCGATGAGTACACAACCGACAGGAGCCATATGGTTGTCTTTATAATTGTGTATGACCCGCAAGTCAACTTCTTATACGCCATGTAATAGCTTTACTTTATCGCTAAGTAGTTAGCAATAGTTGTAGTTGCTATTCGTGGTGGAGGCAATCATGGTAGAGTGATGGAGATCATGCCGGAACGCACAAGATGGAGATCATTGCGCGAAGATTAGCTATACCATGCCACATAAAGTTATATGCATGTGATGTTTATCCCTTTTATGTATCTTATCATGCTTAGATCGCAACGGTAGCATTATAAGATGATTCCTCACTTAAAGATCAAGATAAAAATTGTGTTCTCCCCAAGTATGCACCATTGCGAAAGTTCGTCGTGTCCAAGCATCACTTGATGATCGGGTGCTATAGACTCTACGCTCACATACAACGGGTGCAAGCCAGTTTTGCACACGCGGAAATACTTGGGTCTAACTTGACGAGCCTAGCATGTACAGACATGGCCTCGGAACACAAGAACCGAAAGGTTAAGCATGAGTCATATGAATGATATGATCGACACTTCGTTGTCCACCATTGAAACCACATCTCTTCTCGTAATGATCGGATTAGGTGTGGTGAATTTGGATCGTGTTCACTAAACAACTTGAGGGATGTTGAATTTAGTGGGAGTTCATATAGTAATTTGATTAAGTTGAACTATTTATCATGAACATAGTCTAAATTGTACTTGCAAATACTGTAGATCCAATGGCCAAGTCCAACTTCAACTTCAACGTTTTTGCTGAGATAGAAAAGCTTAGAAACAATGGGTCTAACTTCACCAAATGGTTCCGCATTCTGAGAATCATTCTCGCTGGCGGACAAAAGGACTATGTCCTTGAGAAAGCGCTAGGTGACGCCCTCAGTAGATCGTCGGTGATGAAAAGCAGTTTATCGATCGCAAGGATGATTATGATTTGATTGCGATCGCCATGTTGTATGCTATGGAATCGGATCTTCAAAATCGTTTTGAGGAGTTCGCCGGGCCCTTTGAGATTCTCGAGGAGCTGAAAAACATGTTTCAGACTCAAGCCCGTTCTGAGAGATATGAGATCTCTAAGAAATTCTTTAACTACAAGATGGAGGAAGGGAGGTCTGTTAGTGATCACGCCATTAAGATGTCGGGCTACACTCAACGCCTTGAGAAACTGGACTGCAAGATTCCAGAGGATCTCAAGATTGACACTCCTAGCTACAAAAGTTTTGTAGTTGATCACAATCAGATTGGTTCCACTGATATGATCACTGAGCTCTTTGCTAAGATGAAAGTAGCGGAGTTGAACATCAAAAAGAATAATCATGTGTTGATGGTCAGCAATCCCCCCACCTTTAAGAAAGGTAAGGGTGCAAGGAAGCCCGTCAAGAAAGGCGGCGGCAAGCGCGTTGCCCTGCTGAGAAGAAGCTCAGGTCTGGTCCCAAGCCAGACACTGAGTGCTTCTATTGCAAGGACAAGGGTCACTGGAAGCGCAACTATCCGAAGTACTTAGCGGACAAGAAGGCTGGCACCATCAAAGGTATATTTGATATACATGTTATTGATGTTTTCCTTACTAGCCCTCGTTGTAGTGCCTGGGTATTTGATACCGGTTCAGTTGCTAATATTTGTAACTCAAAGCAGAGCTACGGAATGAGCGGCTTGCGAGGGATGAGGTGACGATGCGCGTTGGCAACGGATCAAGAGTTGATGTGATGGTCGTCGGCATGCTCTCCTTAGTTTTACCTTCGGGATTAGTTTTAAACCTTAATAAATGTTATTATGTGCCTGCGTTGAGCATGAACATTATTTCTGGATCGTGTTTATTGCAAGATGGTTATTCATTTAAATCAGAGAATAATGGTTGTTCTATTTATATGAGTAACATCTTTTATGGTCATGCACCTCTAGTGAATGGTTTATTTCTTCTAAATCTCGAAAGGGATGAAACACACATCCATAACATTGAGGCTAAGAGATGCAAAGTAGATAGTGATAATACTACTTATTTGTGGCACTGTCGTCTAGGTCATATTGGTGTAAAGCGCATGAAGAAACTCCATTCTGATGGACTTTTGGAGTCTCTTGATTCTGAATCATTTGACACATGCGAACCATGCCTCATGGGCAAGATGATCAAAACCCCGTTCTCCGGTATGATGGAGCGAGCAACGGACTTGTTGGAAATCATACATACCGATGTATGCGGACCGATGAGTGTTTCATTGCGGTGGATATCTCTATTTTCTCACTTTTACCGATGACTTAAGTAGATATGGGTATATCTATTTAATGAAACATAAATCTGAAACATTTGAAAAGTTCAAGGAATTTCAGAATGAAGTGGAGAACCATCATAACAGAAAGATTAAGTTTCTACGATCCGATCGTGGAGGTGAATATTTGATTTATGATTTTCTCACGCATCTTAAAGCAAGCGGAATCATTTCACAACTCACGCCACCCGGAACACCACAACGCAATGGTGTGTCTGAACGCCGGAATCGAACCCTATTAGATATGGTCCGATCAATGATGTCTCTTACTGATTTGCCATTATCATTTTGGGGTTATGCATTAGAAACCGCTGCATTCACTTTAAATAGGGCTCCATCTAAATCCGTTGAGACGACACCGTATGAACTGTGGTTTGGTGCTAAACCTAAGTTGTCGTTTCTTAAAGTTTGGGGATGCGAAGCTTACGTCAAGAAGTTGATGCCGGACAAGCTCGAACCCAAAGCGGAGAAATGCGTCTTCATAGGATACCCTAAGGAAACTATTGGGTATACCTTCTATCACAGAACCGAAGGCAAAGTGTTTGTCATGAAGAATGGTTCCTTTCTTGAGAAGGAGTTTCTCTCGAAAGAAGTGAGTGGGAGGAAAGTAGAGCTAGACGAGGTTATTGAACCTTCTCTTGAATTGGAGAGTAGAGCAGCACTGAAATTGTTCCAGTCTTTGCACCAACAATAGAGGAAGCTAATGACAAGGATCATGAAGCTTGGACGATGTGCTCTTGAACGTCGCAGTCGACAAGGTCGCGTGCCCCTCTGAGTGGTACGGCAACCTGTCTTGTTGTCTTGCTAGTAGAAGACAGTGAACCCTGAACTATGAGGAAGCGATGATGAGCCCAGACTCTGAGAAATGGCTGGAAGCCATGAAATCTGAATTGGGATCCATGAGCGAAAACCAAGTATGGACTTTGGTGGATCCTCCTAGCGACCGAAAGGCCGTTGAGTGTAAATGGATATTCAAGAAGAAAACGGACGCGGATGGTAATGTTACCGTCTATAAAGCACGGCTTGTCGCAAAAGGTTTTCGACAAGTTCAAGGTGTTGACTACGATGAGACTTTCTCTCCCGTAGCGATGTTTAAGTCCATTCGGATTTTATTAGCAATTGCTGCATTTCATGATTATGAAATATGGCAGATGGATGTCAAGACTGCGTTCCTCAATGGCAACATTGATGAAGAGTTGTATATGATGCAACCCGAAGGTTTTGTCGATCCTAAGGATGCGATAAAGTATGCAAACTTCATCGTTCCATTTATGGATGAAGCAAGCATCTCGGAGTTGGAACCTTCGTTTTGATCAAGTAATCAAGAGCTTTGGATTTGTTCCAAATTGCTCTGAAGCTTGCATCTACAAGAAAGTGAGTGGGGGTCTCGTGGGGCTCCGTGTCCTGTATGTGGATGACATATTGATTATCGGAAATGACATCAACATGCTTAACGATGTGAAGAGTTATTTGAACAAGTGTTTTTCAATGAAAGACCTAGGTGAAGCTGCTTATATATTGGCCATCAAAATCTATAGAGATAGACAAAGACGCGATAGCTTTAAGCGCAGTACATACCTAGACAAAGTTCTGAAAAGGTTCAGAATGGATAAGGCAAAGAAAGGTTCACTGCCTATGTTGTCAGGTAAGATATTGAGCAAGGCTCAGTGTCCAGCTACGTTAAATGATAGGGAAGCTATGAGCAAAGTGCCTTATGCCTCGCCATAGGTTCCATCATGTATGCCATCTTGTGTACTAGACGGATGTGTCCAATGCTCTTAGTTTGACGAGCAATATCAAAGTGATCCGAGTGGAACATGGACAGCCGTGAAGAACATCCTAAAGTACCCAAATAGGACTAAAGAAATGTTCTTAGTCTATGGGGTGATGAACGACTTGTCGTAAAGGTTACGTCGACGCTAGTTTCGACAATCGACAAGGATGATTCTAAATCTCAGACGGGATACGTGTATATTTTGAATGGAGGAGCTGGAGTGGAGAAGCAAGCAAAGCGTGATCGCGGGATCTACAGTAGAAGCGGAATACATGGCTGATGCAGAAGCGTCAAGTGAAGGAGTTTGGATCAGAAACTTCATCACTGAGCTTGGCGTGGTTCCAAGTGCATTGGACCCACACTGGAGATATTGTGTGACAACACTGGCGCCATAGCACTCGCTAAGGAACCAAGATATCATCCAAAGACCAAGCATATCAACCGCAAGTTTCATATAATCTGAGATTATATAGAAGATGGAGATCTGAAGATTAGCAAAGTACATACGGATCTGAATGTCGCAGATCCATTGACTAAACCTCTTCTACGTGTAAAACATGATCAACACCTCAGTGTCATGGGTGTGAGATTTTTGCCAAATGTAAACTAGATTATTGACTCTAGTGCAAGTGGGAGACTGTTGGAATTATGCCCTAGAGGCAATAATAAAGATGTTATTATTATAATTCTTGTTCATGATAAAGTTTATATTCCATGCTAGAATTGTATTAAGAGGAAACTTTAATACTTGTGTGGTTTGTGAACAACACCGTGTCCCTAGTACGCCTTTATGGACTAGCTCATTGATCAATGATGGTTAAGGTTTCCTAACCATAGACATGAGTTGTCAATTGATAATGAGATCATATCATTGGGAGAATGATATGGTGGACAGACCCAAACTAAGCGAAGCAATTAGATCGTGTCATCGTGTTCGTCTTTGCGAAGCTTTTCTTATGTCAAATATTGTATTCCTTAGACCATGAGATAATACAACTCCCTGGTATCGGAAGAAAGCTTTGAGGTCATCAAACGTCATCCTATGAAAGGGTGATCATAAAGGTGTCTCTCAGGTGATCGGAAAGTATCTGTTGGGTTGTATGTATCGAGATGGGATTTGTCCCTCCCAAGTCGGAGAGATATACTTCGGGCCCACTCGGTAATCGATATCAACACCGCTTGCAAGCATGTGGTTAAGGAGTTAATCACAAAGTGATATCGGATTACGGAACGAGTAAAGTACTTGCTGTGAACGAGATTGAACTAGGTATGACGGTACCGACGATCGAATCTTGGGCAAGTTGATTATTGATTGAATCCTGGCATCGTGGTTCATCCGATATGATCATCGATGAATGTGTGGGAGTCAATATGGGTGCCCAGACCCCGCTGTTGATTATTGATAGAAGATCATGTCTGCATATTCTCGAACCCGCAGGGTCACACACTTAACGTATCTCGACGCTAGGATAGATTGGATAATTGGTTTATGAATTTTTATTCGGAGTCTCGGATGGGATAAGGGACATCACGAGAGGTTCCGGAATGGTTCGGAGAATAAGATTCATATAAAGGCAGTTTTGGAGTTGAATTGTTCCGGGTTAATCGGTATTGTACCGGAAGCTTCTAGAACCTTCCGGAAGGGGACCAACGTGGCCCCACCTTCCGGGAGGGGGCATGGGCCTATGAGGGAGTGTCCTGGCCGCATTGGTCCAGGGGCACAAGGCCCCATAGGGCCCAGCCGATTCTAGAGAGATTTAACTCGTTTAAATCTCGGGATAGAATTTCTAGAAGAGGGAGGTTTAAATCGTTTAAACTAGAGATAGGATTTCTAGAAGGGAGAGTTTAAATCGTTTAAACCAGAGATAGGCTTGGAGGAGGGGCAAGGGCTGGCCGCCCCTCCCCTCTATAAATAGAGGGCTGGTGCGCCCCCTCCCTCACACACCCTTCCTCCAAGCCCTAGCCGCCTTGCTAGCTTTCCTCTCTCCCTCCCGACTGTTTGTAGGCGAAGCCCTGCTGCAGAAATTCTCCACCATATACACCACGCCGTCATGTTGTATATCCAATCTATCTCTCCACCATACTTGCTGGTCCGAGGAAGGAGGAGACGTCGAGGTGCTGCACGTGTGCATCTCACGGAGGCACCGCCACTTGTGGTGCTAGATCGGATCGGATCGCGAGGAGGAGAAGCGAGTATGACTACATCACCCACGTTCCGACTAACGTTCCTCTGTGCGAATCTTCAAGGGTATGAAGATCTAATCCAATCTCTCTCGTTGATTGCATCTCCTAGATTAGATCTTGGCTTTCCCTCTATTCGCATCCGTAGAAAATTTTGATTTACTATGCCGCGAAACCCTTCAGAAGTAATATCACAATATGCATCAATCAATAAGCTTTGGAACAGTGCACACAGAATGATAACTATGCTCTCTTAATGGTGCCTAAAGGTAGAAGGTGGAGACTCAATAATGGTGGAAGAAAGGCCTTTTTGTAAAGGAAGCGGGGATTACAAGTTTGAAAAAGAGCTTCCAAAAATTATGGTACTTGTTATCTTTCAGCCCTCATTGCCCCTATCATAAGCATCTTGAAGTGATTAAGGTTAAAGTGACAAAGATGGAGTATATGCTTGACAAAATATAAGTTGGTAATATCAAGTCCCTTGAATACGAGGGCCACACCTCATGCATACTCAACTTCAGTCACAGGTAAGTTCTTGTAATTGTAAGTATTTGCATATCATTGAGAACCGCCATAGAGGTACCCCTTGCACATTGTAAAGGAGCTTTCCCATAACCAAAATGACAAGGCAAGCAGATAATGAGCATCTCAACGATCTTTTTATTTACTATATGCATAGCTTTTTATTGAGGATGCTTCATAGTTATCTCACTATGGTGATGCTGCAAGTTTCCACCATGATTAGGCATGGCTTAGGCTAGCAGCCCAAACGTTTCTTTAACACAGGATACAAACTCCATGGACTTACAAGTTCCCTCTTTATTTCACACCGGTGACATCCATAGACAAAAAAGCATGATATCAACTGAGTACAAAGTACAAGTGCAATGTTGAAAACGTTCCCCGTGACAGCACGATTCGGCTAATTCCAACGTATAAGTGTAAGCATATACAACGAAGATGTCACAATGGTTCAAGTTTATTAGGGGCAAAGAATATAAAGTGTTCCATCAAGTTCGTGAGGGCTTTAATCACTAAGTTTTCACATAACAAAATAGTTTTTAATTGGAAGATAGCGGAAAACAAGAATATACTTGGAATGGTGTAACACACCATGCATAGGAGTTTATAGTGGACACTTTGGAATAACTTGGTTTCTTGGGAGTTGGAAGCATGAGTAGAACTTACTCATACAAGTGGAGGCTAGCAAAAGACTGGGAGCAACCAACTAAGAGAGCATAATGGCCATAATCATGCAGAGAAACAAAGCATTACTAATCAAAGCATAAAGTGCTACTACAAGTCAAGGACTAAATTATCATAGAGACTAATGGTGACCTGTCATAGTCATAACATGGTGTGAGCATGTGCCAAGTCAACCCAAGCAAAGCATCAAAGGAGAATACCACAATACTATGCTTTTGCATGCTAAAACAATGCATAATTTCTTCAAGGCACACTAAGCAATCCCAATTGTTTGGAACAATACATGCTACAGCAATAATCACTAAGCATAAGGTCAAAACAACACCTACCATGTCATGCTAAAGTTAGTCAATGCAAGCTCATCTTGCACTTCAAGCAAGAACTTACTACTCCTTTTCAACACCAAGCAACTTATTTGCAAAACAACACAGCGAGAACGAGGGTCCAAACTACTTTATTCAAGCAAACTAAACAACCTAAGTAAAGCAAACGAATAACACAACTATGCATGAAACAATAAAACGAAGTGTCTAGACAGACCTGAGCTTTTTATTGATGAAGAAGGGGATGTCGTGGGCATCCCCAAGCTTTGACGCTTGTACCTCTTGGATATTGCTTGGGGTGACACCATGGTGGCATCCCCAAGCTTGAGAGTTTGTCCATTATTCATCTCATTGCATCATTCTCTCTCTACACCTGAAATTTTTCCTTCATACAAAACTTCACACAATCTTCATTAGCAACATTAGTGTATTCAAAAGATATTAGACCTCTGGCAAAGCTTTGGAACAGCAAGGTTTTTACTAAAAACACAAGCTATTGTAGTAACTCCTTCGAAAAGCTCAATTCCCCAAAAGAGAACTCAAAAAGGAATCAATAAGAAGGAAATGCAAATAATGCCAGAAATCTATCAAAATAGACCAGCAGGTAGAAACCGATTTTTTCGAACATCTTCTGTTGCTAAAATTAAAAAGTGTTGAACTAACGAAAGTTACATAACATACTGGGGGATTTATTCGTAAATTTTGAGCTCAATCCGAGTTACAGAGACTCCTCACGAATATTTTTGGTGGAGGATAGAAATCTATTTTGGGATAGCAACTCCCCAAATCTTACTTCCCTCTCATTAGAGGTCATTCTTGGCACAAAAATCAAACAAAAAGGATAAGGAGAGGCCATTACTGAAGTAATAACTTCCAAGACTCAAGGAAACTCTTGGGTTATCTCCCAACATGTATTTTTCTTTAACGCCTTTAAGTTAGGCACAAGAAGCAAGAAGAATCAAGTATTTTCAAATGATGAAGCATTAACATCAAACCTTCATTTCAAAGGAGGAGCAAAAAAGCAACCTCTCTCTCCTCATAGGTAAGTGTTCAATACCTTTCTTGAATGGAAAATGGTATTTAATGGTGCCTTCTTTCATATCAATGATGGAACCAACTGTTCTAAGAAAAGGTCTTCCCAAAGTAATATGACAAGAAACATTGTATTCAACATCCAATATATAGAAATCAACAGGGACATAAGCATTGTTAACCATAATGAGAACATCATTAATACTCCCCATGAGTTTCTTCTTAGCATTATCATTGAGTGGGACATCCAAATAACAATCTTCCAATGGTGGCAAATCAAGCATTTCATAAATCTTCCTAGGCATAATAGAGACACTAGAACCAAGATCACATGAAGCTTTGAGATCAAAGTCATTCACTTGCATATTAATAATGGGTTCCCAACTATCTTCTACTTTCCTAGCAATATAAGCTTTGTGTTTTAGCTTCTCTTCCTTAATATTCACAAGAGCATATGTAATGTGTTTAGTGAAAGAAACATGCATATCACTAGCGTCAGGACTTCTAGCAAGCTTTTGTAGAAACATAATCACTTCAGAAATATTGCAAACATCAATATCAATGTCAAACTTGGCATCACTAGTAGTAGGCTCAATAGGCTTAGGCGTAGTAGGAGGAGGAATAGGGACTACTTGTGGTTTAGTGGTGATGGTGCACACACTATTGTTTCTATCAATTTCATCTTCCCTTTCCCACCTAGCATGAAGTTGAGCTAACAGCTTAACATTTTCATCATTAGTAACTTGTATGTATGAGCAGTAGCAAAGATGTTTTCCATGGTTTCAGGTTTAGCAGCCATTTTATTAACCAAGGAAGACTGAGCTTCAGACATAGAGGATATATTTTTCTCAACAGTTAAAAGCTTTTCCTCTATAGTCTTATTGAAAGTGGTTTGTTTATTAATAAAGTCCTTGAGCATGACTTCAAGTTCAGAGGGGGCACTTCTAGCATTATTATAAGAGCTTCCATAGGAATTGCCATTATTAGGAGGATAAGGCCTATAGTTATTGTTGCTACCAAAATTATTCCTATAGGCATTGTTGTTGAAATTATTGTTTCTAATGAAGTTCACATAAACTTGCTCTTCTTGAGCAACTAAAGAGGCTAAGGGAACACTATTAGGATCTAGAGGAGCTTTCCCATTAACAAGCATAGCCATAATAACATCAATCTTTTCACTCAAAGAGGAAGTTTCCTCCACATAATTCACCTTCTTACCATGTGGAGCTCTCTCAACATGCCATTCAGAGTACTTAACCATCATATTATCAAGGAGCCTTGTTGCAGCACCCAAAGTGAGCCCCATAAAAGTACCTCCAGCAGTTGAATCCAACAGATTTCTTGAGGAGAAGTTCAAACCTGCATAAAAAGTTTGGATAATCATCCAAGTAGTGAGTCCATGAGTAGGGCAATTCTTAACTAAAGACTTCATTCTTTCCCAAGATGGAGCAACATGTTCACTATCAAGTTGTTTAAATTTCATAATATCACTTCTCATAGATATAATCTTAGCAGGAGGATAGTATTTTCCAATAAAAGCATCTTTGCACTTAGTCCAAGAATCAATCCTATTTTTAGGAAAAGAAAGCAACCATTCTTTAGCTTTTCCTCTCAAGGAGAAAGGAAAAAGCTTGATCTTAATATTGTCTCCATCTACATCCTTATATTTTTGCATCTCACAAAGTTCAACAAAGCTATTGAGATGAGCAGTAGGATCATCAGAACCAGCACCAGAAAATTGCTCTCTCATCACAAGATTCAACAAAGCAGGATTAATTTCATAAAAGGTAGCATCAGGAGAAGGTGGAGCAATGGGAGTGCTTAGGAAATCATTGTTGTTGGTGCTAGTGAAGTCACACAACTTAGTAGTATCAGCAGAGTTCATTTTGGCAAAGGTGGGCAAGGCATAAACAGCAGCAGCAGCTAGAGCAGGAACTAATTTGTTTGTGTTTTTGAATAAAGCAAGCAAACCAAACTAGACTAATTTTTGGTTTTTTTTTTGAAAAGAGGCAAACAAAACCAAGCAAATAAACAAAGCAAACTAAAAACAAAGTAAATAGAAAGGAAGTGAAGGACTCCCCTTGTGAAGACGTCCTTAGCCTCCCCGGCAATGGCGCCAGAAAACTTGTTGATGACTCCTTGATGGCGCCAGAGAACTTGGTGCTTGATGTGGAGTCTGTTGGCAACCCCAAGAGCAAGGTGTGAACCAGCACAGCAGCAAGTCTTCCCTCAGTAAGAAACTGAGGTTATCGAACTAGTAGGAGGAAGGAAACATCACACAGGTGTTGCTAGCAACGCGGATATCTAAACAACACAAAATCAAGACTTTGCCCCAACGAATCAGTGAGGTTGTCAACCTCACCGGTTTGCTATAACAAAGGATTAAACGTATGGTGTGGAAGGTAAAGGTTTGCAGCAAGTAAACAAGTAACAGTGGAGGATGTATCAATGGTAAAGATTAGACCAGGGTCCATAGTTCACTAGAGGTGCTCTGTCAACACCCAGATTTTTAATCCCAGATACCTGTTATGCCATGCATCGCAATCCCAGGATTACCATTTTTGCGAGACATAACAGATTGGATATCACAGTTCATCATCCATTACAAACCATACATAAGGTCTTACAACAAATAAAGGATCTCATGATCCGGTCTTAATACAATTCAAGCAGCGGAATAACGTAATGATAACGGTAGCATGGGCGAGACTCCATATTCATGGTCACAGGCAATGCTGACGATGGGAGATGATCCAAGTTGTCATAACCTTCCTGTTGTCCATCCTCCTGATAGTCCTCTTCATAGTCTGGCCACGGGAATAGCCAGGGACAAAGCCATGAGTACTCTTTAAGTACTCGCAAACTAATACTAACAAGTGAAGTGGTTTTGAAATAGGAAGTACTAAGCTCTAGGTTATTTTGCAAAAAGCCAGATTTACCTTAACTAAGTTCAGAAGCAAAGAAAGCTAGTTGAAAGTTTTATAACACCTAAGTGGGAACTTGAATTTCATAACACAACTCTGTTGTGGTCAAGTCAAAGTCATAAATCATTTCATAAGTCATTTTGAAAACATCCGACGACGGAACAGTATGGCCACTCCAACATTCCATAACTGCGGACGCGGCTATTCGAATAGTTTGGCACTCTGCAGAGGTGGTACACTTTCATCACAACATTCGATACATCTGTCAGGAACAAATCCTGAATCCACCATACTCAGTATGCGGATAATCAATCCTAACCTTTCAATTACACGCCCTAGTATAGGCACCTCTCCTGTGAGTTTGGCCTCCCAACCATGAACAACTGTCATCTTGGGTAATACACAGGTGGACAATCTTCACAAGGTAGCCTCAGCTCAAACCTTGGTCGCAAGGGGACCCATACTAAGTTATATAAGTTTCTAGTCAAGCCCTACCCAAATTTCGGGTATTGTGGTTGTACGGTAAAATTGGAATGGTATCGCATCCAGACAACCATCAGTTTTATAAAGGGCTAAGGCTCATGCCATAACATTTTCATCATCAAAATCATCTGGTGTTCAAGAACACATGTCAAAACATTTCAGTAGAATGACTCATCATTCTAAGGTTTTCATAATCATTTTCACCAAGTATTCCCATCTAAAGTGCTCAAGTTTTATGTTTAGCACTAGCAACTATAGGTGGGGGTAAACACTAACGATGGGTGGTAAACAAGTGTAAATGATCTAAGTTCAATCTCATGCCTCAGGATGACATCAAGATTATCTAACTTAGGCCAAGTTTTATGCTCTTTATGCTACCTTCATATATCTTTCTAATATCTACAAGTCACTAAATAAGCTCCAATAAAAGCTTTGATAAAGAAATAAAATACTAAGCTTGCAAGTAAAACTAGGACTGGGTATCAATGAGTGTAGGCTTGCAAGGATTAGCTTGCTATGCTAACTTGTATAGTGAGGCTTTGCAAGGTTGAAAGTATAGTCTTGCCTTGTGCAGAGCAGTGGTTGAAGTTCTCCTCGACTTCTTCCTCATAGTATCCTCCTTCCTCCTTGTACCCTTGGTCGGTACTAGCGTCGATAAATAAATACGAGGTACACAATCACCACACAATACTTAACTACTTATTTTTATCACACCAAGGTTTTCACTAGATGATCTAGCATCATCACAAACATTACAAAGATTAAAGCAAATAGTTTTATTTCCTTTATTTTAGAAAAGTAATTTCTACTCATTGAAAAACTACTTAAGATTTAATATTCTCCAACTAAAACATGGGATCATGTTGACACATGTCATCACCACATATTTCAGTACATGGGAATGTGATTTAAAGTGGTGTCACAATTTAATAAGGTTTAACCCTTTTATTTTAATTAATTAAAGTGACTAGAATGGCTTATGAGGCATTCTTTTATTGCTTGACCATTATTTCTGCAAGTAAACCTATATATTTTTATATATTCAGAAAGGTCTTGTTAAATGTGATTTTTGAGAGTTGGAAACAACTCAAAAGCTTTCATGGTTGAATTTTGATAAATGTTTGAATGCAGAAAAACTTCTGCCTTGTTATTTTTACCATAGGAGATCTACAAATCTAATTGGTTTGAATCCAACAGGCTTGGATTAAGGATTCTAGTGCCTTCCTAACAAAATTGGTTTCATGCATTTTGGTTCAGTGAATCGAGCTGGGTTGACTTTTGAATCTAGGTACAAAACTGAGTTTGAAACTAAAAGAATAAAAATAAATTTGAATTATTGGGTCGCGCGGGATGTTAACTGGGCCGGCCCACGGTGCACAGCGCACGCGCGGGTGTGTTTAAGTGAACGACCCCACCAGTCAGCAAGACAGGGGGTGCAAAGCGGTATGGGGGGATGCGGACCGCATGATCTAACTCTAATCCAGCGGCTGTGGTTCATCGTCCACGTCGGGCAACGCCGGTGAGACAGAACCCTAGCGCGGCCAGTGGGGGTCGTGGGAGGCTCACCGGGGCTCAGGCGAAGGTCGGCGATAGGGGCGAACGACGAAGTCGACGATGGCGATCCTCCTGGTACCGGCAGCTTCTCCTAGGGCGGCTCCAATCGCTGGCTCCTTTCTTCCTCCTCCGTAGCAGACTCCAACCAAATTCCGGCGATGTGCTGCTCGCCTTGCTCCGAGAGTGAGGTGGGGTGCTTCTGAGAGAGAGGGGGTGAGGTGGTGTGAAGAAATCGAGCGGGGGTGGCCTCTATTTATAGTGCCAGAAGGGGACCGACGGGCGCAGGCTGAGCTCATCGTGGTCGTCGTCACAACGAGCTACTGGCATGGGAAAAGGTAGGGGACGGTGTTGTGTTCCCTAGCGAAGCTCAACGGCATGGCCATGCAGCATGGGGCGGTGCGGAACGGTCGGAACGTCGCGGTGCTCTAAGCGGGCCCGACGGCAATTTTAATGGCACACCACGGCTACGGGTCGTGCAGCGGCAAACGAGCATGTCTGGGGTGTTCCTGGGTGGTGGTGATCCTGCTTGCACGCGGCGAGGGCGGCGCATGGTCTATGGGCGTGTGTCGCGGGCGGCATGCTGGCGCTATCTCGGCTTGCTCGCAGAGAGGCTGGGCACGCTCGGTCTGTGTGGTCCAGGGGCTGGCAGTGCTCGAGGCTTGGACAAGGGGTGGCGATGGATGGTGGAGAGTGTCCCAGACAAGGTTGGCGAGGCTAGAGAAGCTTCTAGCTGGCTGGCGACATTGGGGTGGCAACGGTGCTCTCGGTATGCTTGTCATTGATGGCATGGTCGGTTTTACAGTGATCTAGAGGGGTTAATTGAGCTAGATGATCTACTAAGGGTGTAGTGTGAGCTAGATAGGGAACAAGTTAGGCACTGATCACTGCTCACAATAGTGTTTAATGTTTGTTTGTTTGTTTGTTTGGTGATTGCAAGGTGTTTGATGAAATGGCCGAAAGAGATTCAAATTTGAATTTTTGATTCAAACTTTGTGGGTGTGATAGTTACATACTAGGGAGTCTCTGGTTGATTGGATTATTCATGGTGCACTGGTTTGGTTGGGTTTTGAAAATGGGTGATCTTCACATATGAGATAGATTCAATTTCGAAATGTCATTTGATTCAAGTTGCCAAAAGTTTCAAGATGATTGAGAGGTGGGATTTGATTCACTTTTACTTGGTCTAGAAAGGGGTGAAAAGAAATGGACATGTTTCTGTTTGAAATCTTGGACTAGAAACACTCAAAGTGGCCTAGTGAGCAAGATTGGCAAAAATGACCATTTGCTTTATTTGTTTTGTTTTTGATTTTCTCTTAATTTGTTTCTGCTTGGAAATGTTTTAGATGATGTTGTATTCATCTTTAAACCATTCCTTGATATTTAGATCAATCACACAAGTCCTATTCATGCATTCATACAATCATCACATACACACATGCATTCATATTGATTTGATTAAGAAAAGTTTTTGTTAACCCTCATTTTGGTGATTGGAATTTGATAACCATTGTTCAACATTTTTGGGATGTTACAAACCTTCCCTCCTTAAACAAAATCTCGTCCCGAGATTTGATAAAGAAGAAAGAAGAAAACTAGGATTTAAAAAGATCGGGAAACTTCGTCTTGATGTGATCTTCTCGCTCCCGGGTAGATTCTTCTTCAGTGTGGTTACTCCACTGAATCTTGAGAAACTTGATGCTTCTGGTCCTGAAAGCTTCCTCCAAGATACGGATGGGTACTTCGGGATACGTCAGGTCATCGTTGATCTCTATGGTGCGGTGATCAATGTTCTTGAAAACTTTAGTCTTCTCTGGGACTTCTAGGAATTTGCGAAGTAACGATATATGGAACACATTGTGTACTGGTGACATATCCTCTGGCAGTTCCAGTTGATACGATACTTCTCCTCGACGATTCAGAATCTTGAAAGGTCCAATATATCTGGGGGCTAACTTTCCTTTGAGTTGGAAATGTTGCATTCCCTTCAAAGGCGACACTTTGAGATACACAAAATCTCTGATATTGAAAGAAAGGTCTCGACGTCTCTTGTCGGCATAACTCTTCTGTCTTGACTGGGCGGTCTTGAGGTGTTCACGGATCTTGTGAACTTTCTCTTCTGCTTCTCGTAGGATGTCGGGTCCAAAAATCTGACTCTCTCCTACTTCTGACCAATTCAAAGGGATACGACACTTCCTTCCATACATGAATTCAAATGGGGCCATTTGCAAACTAGCTTGATAACTGTTGTTGTAAGAAAATTCTACGAAAGGCAGACAGTCTTCCCATTTAGATCCATACTCTAGCACACAGGCTCTCAACATATCTTCGAGTATTTGATTTACTCGCTCTGTTTGTCCATCGGTTTGAGGGTGATATGATGTGCTGAAATCCAGTCTTGTTACTAGTCCTTCTTGGACTTTCTTCCAGAATCTCGAGGTAAACTGAGTTCCTCGATCAGATACGATGTTCTTTGGGACTCCATGCAAACTGGTGATTTTAGCGATATACAACTCAGCTAGCTTTGAACTCTGATAGGTGGTCTTGAAAGGTAAGAAATGGGCGACTTTGGACAATCTGTCAACTATGACCCAAATAGAGTCATTTCCCCTACTAGATGTAGGCAAACCAGTAATAAAGTCCATTCCAACTAAATCCCATTTATATTCCGGAATCTGCAGTGGTTGCAACAGTCCTGCGGGTCTTTGATGTCCCGCCTTGACTCTCTGGCAAATATCACACTTGGCGATATAGCTTCCGATTTCTCTCTTCATCTTATGCCACCAAAATTGCTCCTTCAAATCCTGATACATCTTCGTCCCTCCGGGGTGGATAGAATAAAGAGTATCATGGGCCTCTTTCAAAATACACTCCTTCAATTTTGAGTCTGCTGGTACACAGAGACGTCCTTTGTACCACAACACTCCTTCTTCATATTCAGTGAATCCGGGCACTTTGCCTGTACCGATGCGACGTTTGATTCCTTCGATACTAGCATTTCCTTTCTACGCCTCCTTGATCTGGCTAATCAAAGTGGGTTGAAGTTCTATGATAGCCAAAAATCCTTCACTTACTAATTCCATTCTAAAATCTTCCATCTCCTTGTGCAAACTTGGTTGCTCCTTCAGAATCATGGAGTTCAAGCGGCACGGCAATCTGCTAAGGGCATTTGCTACCACATTGGCTTTACCGGGGTGATAGTGAATGTCCAGATCATAGTCCATGATTAGCTCGATCCATCTTCTCTGCCTCATATTCAGCTCCTTCTGCGTGAATATCTACTTCAGGCTCTTGTGATCCGAATAAATCTCACAACAGTTTCCCATCTGGTAATGCCTCCATGTCTTCAGGGCTAGAACTACGGCTGCTAGTTCAAGATCATGGGTAGGATAGTTATGTTCATGTTGCTTTAGTTTTCAGGATAGATAAGATATAACCTTGACTTCTTGCATTAACAAACATCCGAGACCAATCTTGGATGCGTCATAATACACATCAAACGGCTTTGTAATATCCGGCATGATCAAGATTGGGGCTGAAATCAATCTCCTCTTGAGTTCTTGAAAACTCGCTTCACATTTGTCCGTCCATTCAAACTTCTTGTCCTTCTTCGGCAATTGGGTCATGGGTCTGGAGATACTCGAGAATCCTTCTACGAACTTGCGGTAGTATCCCGCTAATCCGAGAAATGCATGAACTTTGGTTTGAGTGGTTGGGGCTTGCCAATCTTCCACATCCTTCACCTTTGCAGGGTCAACGGCAATTCCTCCGGCTGATACGATATGTCCGAGGAATCCTACCTCCTATAACCAGAATTCACATTTTCTAAACTTGGCATAGAACTGATGCTCCCTAAGGGTTCCAAGGATGGTCCTTAGGTGTAGCTCATGTTCTTCTTTTGATTTGGAATAGATCAGAATGTCATCGATGAAAACAACGACAAACTTGTCCAGGAAGTCCATAAAAATCTTATTCCTGAGGTTCATGAAATAAGCGGGGGCATTGGTTAATCCAAAAGACATGACAGTATACTCGTATAATCCATATCTGGTGGTAAAGGCAGTCTTTGGAATATCCTCTTCGCGAATCTTGAGTTGATCATAACCAGTTCTAAGATCAATCTTAGAAAACACTTTGGCACCAGTCAATTGGTCAAACAGGTCTTCTATCTTTGGCAGTGGGTACTTGTTCTTCATGGTGACATCATTCAACTTCCGATAGTTCGAACACAAACAGTTACCTCCATCTTTCTTGTCCATAAACAACACATGTGATCTCCATGGCGAAGCACTTGGTTGAATCAATCATATTTCCAGCATGGCATCCAGTTGCTTCTTTGGCTCCACTAGTTCAGATGGGTTCATACTATATGGTCTTTGTGCTATGGGTCCGGTTCCGGGGATTAGTTCGATGATAAACTCGATATCCCGATCTGGGGGCATACCGGGCAAAACATCTGGAAATACGTCGGGGTATTCACAGACTATCCGGACTTGGTCAATGGTTGGTTGGGATATACTCTTGTTGCATTTGAATTGACGGAGCAAGGTTTCAGATACATGCTCGACTGATATTCCGGCTGTACTGGTCATGGTTATGGATTTCTTGGCATAGTCGATTAATCCTTTATGTTTGGACATCCAATCGATTCCTAGTACTACTTCCAAACCTTTAGTTCTGAGTACTATTATATTAGCATAAAAATCTATGCCATGGATTCGGATAGGTACGGTCTTGCAAATTTGTCTAGCTTTGGTGGTTGAACCAGGTATTTGAACAAGCATAACATGCTTCAATTTGGTAGGTTGAATCTTACTAGTGCATGCAAATTCTTCAGTAACAAATGAGTGCGATGCTCCAAAATCAAACAACACTCTGGCGAGTACTGAGTTAACAGAAAACATATCCAACACGACATCTGGTGCTTCTTGGGCTTCTTCAGCATGCATGAGAAAGAGACGGGCGTTGCGGTTGAGCGAATTACCTGGGGCAAACCTTCTTCCGGGCTGAACACGACGCTGCTGCTGAGCTGGGGCATTTGCATTGGGGGTTGCGGCAATCTTCTTGGGACACTCATTGGAATAGTGACCCTTGGTTCCACACTCATAACAAGTCACCTGAGACTTGTCCTTTGCTGCAACAGGCACATCATTGCTTCTAGTTCTCGGGGCAGTGTTGGTGTTGGTGGCTGCATTTTTGTTATTGAACTTAGGCGGTGCACGGTTGAAATTTCTGGGGTTGCCGGGGTTGTTGTTGTTTCCTCCGGGCCTTGGGTTTCCACGGTTGGGATAGGTCGGACGGTTCATCGGGGGTTTGTTGGTTCTTGTGGAAAATCCTGGAGATGGGTTGGCGCGATACTTTGGTGTATGATGGGTTCCTGGTTGATGCATCATGCGATGATTGCGGTTCTCATTAGCTTGGTTGATCTTGCCTTCCATCTGAATGGCAGAGTCCACTAAGGTTTCAATATCAGCAAATGGGATATTGACTGACACTATATGCATCTCATCATGCAGACCATTCAAGAACCTTTCCTTCTTCTTGGCTTCAGTATCTATCTCATTAGGTGCATACCTAGCCAAGGACAAAAAAATTGTCACGGTACTCAACTACTATCATCCTCCCTTGCTTCAGTTCCCTGAATTCATCTCTCATCCTCTTGATCAAACCCGGTGGCACATGGGTTCTGCTGAACTTGACTTTGAACTCTTCCCAAGTCATCATTTGACCTCCTGTCATGGCACGAACGTTGTTCCACCATTCTCTTGCATCTCTGGCCAGACAGTGGGTGGCAAACAGTACTTTCTCGTTAGCTTCCACTCCTGTAACCTCTAGGTTGTTCTCCATGGTTTGCAGCCAATCATCGGCATCAAGCGGCTCTTCAGACTTACTGAAAATGGGTGGATTGGTGTTCTAGAAATTCTTGAGCTTAGATCCATGGTTGTCCTGATTTCCATGGCTTTGATTGTTCTTGGTCATCTGAGCTATCTGTTGAAGGGTGGATAAGTTGGCTTGACATTCGGCCCTTTCAGCTTTGCGGTCCGAAACCAACATTTGCAAGATTTGCAGCATCGGGTCCGGGGATGAAGTGCTTCCTCCACGAGGCATCTAAAGATTGAGATAGATCATGAGAAAAGAGGGAAATTTCTAAGGTTCAGGGTTCGGTAAAGTTTTTGAAGTTTGACTCAGATTTTTCTAGCAACTTGCTTTTCATTCATGGCACACAATACAAACACACACCACAACAAAGGGAAACGATGGTTTTAAGAACCATTCTGTGAAACTACGATACAGTGGGACTGGATATAACTTTCCTAACGCTAGTGCTCAGGTATTACTACTCCTCGGAGTCGGTGTCCTCATCATCATCATCAATGAAGGCGAACTCATCCTCATCGGTGAAGAAGTCCATGGCCTGATCCTCCAGAAAGTCATCATCGTCACTGAGATAGGAGTAGGGGTCTCCACGAAGGTCTTCCCCTGCATTCTCCCTCTCTTCCAGCTGCATATCCCTCTCGTGGACAGTCTACTCCCTTCCCCAGCTGATAAAACTTGCTATACTTCATGTCCATCTATAAGAATGTAGGATGAGTAAGTTAGTAGAGTGATCAAGTGTGTCAAATTTTATGTAAGTTTGCAAGAATTTTTGAGGAACATGAATTTTCATGAAAGATTCTAAGTGATAAGAATGAGAATAAGTTTTCACAAATACTCACTTCCTTGGTTTTGAAACTAAGTTTTTGATTCAAACGTCCATTCTAAACTAGGGTCTCCTATGGTCAGGATGGCTCTGATACCAACTTGTCAACTCCCGGATTTTTAATCCCAGATGCCTATTATGCCATGCATCGCAATCCCTACCATTTTTGCGAGACATAACAGATTGGATATCACAGTTCATCATCCATTACAAACCATACATAAGGTCTTACAACAAATAAAGGATCTCATGATCCGGTCTTAATACAATTCAAGCAGCGGAATAACGTAATGATAACGGTAGCATTGGCGAGACTCCATCTTCATGGTCACAGGCAATGCTGACGATGGGAGATGATCCTAGTTGTCATAACCTTCCTTCTGTCCGTCCTCCTGATAGTCGTCTTCATAGTCTGGCCACGGGAATAGCCAGGGACAAAGCCATGAGTAATCTTTAAGTACTCGCAAACTAATACTAACAAGTGAAGTGGTTTTGAAATAGGAAGTACTAAGCTCTAGGTTGTTTTGCAAAAAAGCCAGATTTACCTTAACTAAGTTCAGAAGCAAAAAAAGCTAGTTGAAAGTTTTATAACACCTAAGTAGGAACTTGAATTTCATAACACAACTTGATGGGGATATGCCTACCGGGTATACCAGCAGACGTTCCGACCGCCCAGAACTGGCGAGTGGGCTGCGCAGACGGCGTATCAAGACCAGGCGTGGACTGAGCGATGGAAGTGAAGGCCGGAGAGTAGATAGGCCCAGATTAGGTTAAGCAGTGCAAACTTTAAGCGATTCGATTGAGATATGTAAACCTTAGGGGGTGAGTCTATATAAACCTCCCTACGTGGCGTAGAGGATACGTTCCACCATCCACCCAAGCGACTCGCCGCCTAGCCGTTGAGCTCGCCCCATTGTACCTTCATCATAATACAATCTAGAAGGAGTAGGTCTTTACCCTCCGGGGGGCCGAACCTGGGAAAAACCCTGTGTCTCCGCCCTCATCTCGCAGATGGCTGGCCGCCTTGCCCTTCGTTCTACTACTCGCTGCCTATTGCAGCATCTGCCGTGGTCATTCCCATGACAGTGGCGCCCACTGTGGGGCCTGGCCGGTCTGGCCGGTGTTCTGCGGCGAGATCCAATCTGCCCATCAACGAGTCGGTCGCCACCGGCCGCATGATAGCGATCGGCGAGATGCTCCAGATCTTGCCGAGCAGCTACGTCCCAGCGGCGCGACCCGTCACACACAGCATGATCTTGCCAATCGGCACGATCAGCCTCTTCGTCGGCCTCACCGACGTCATCGTCTCGGAGGACTCGTCTCGCATCCGCGAGTCGCCGCCACGCGACCGGCTCTCCGAGAGCCAGGTCCGCATGATCCATCGCCTTGCCTCCGAGTACAACTCGACCCACACCGACATGGCCGAAAACATCGCGGCCGCGGAAGACGCGGCCCTCAACGACGACGCCGACTCGGCGACTCCGGCGTCACTCGCCGGATCCATCACCGCGGCTTCGCCCGCGGGCTCCATCACCCAGGCCTCCAACGTGGGAGACTTCAAGGATCCCTCCATCCTTGAGATCTTCGACTTCGACTCCGGGTCGGAAAACTCCGCCGATCTCCGCGACGGGACCGGTCGCCACGTCGCGACCTACATGGCGACTGGCACCGATCCGCCGGAGGATCCCTTCTCCACCCCGATCCCTCCTAACGCCACGTCAACGGAGGTCGAGGAACTCCGCCTGAAGCTGGCGGAGGAAGTACGCAAGGAGCACGCCGAGCGCAAAAAATTTCGCCTCGAGCAGGTGATGGCGCAGGAGCTGTCATGCTACCACCAGGAGCGAATCAGGTCGCGCATGAACCCCACCGTCCAGGGGCGCGCCCTGAACTTCGACGACGAGAACGACCCGGCCCGCATGGCCGAGCGCGCGATCTGCGAGAACGCGCCACCCGAAGGAAGCGCCCGGCCCCCGCCAGGGTCAACGGCGAACGGCGCCCCACCTCCACCCAACCGAGCACCCCCCAGGGACCAGCCGCGGATCATGGTCTCCTCATGGGAGGGAGACACGAACGGCCTACCACTGTTCTCCACCCCGATGGACAACCTCGTAGCAGGCCGAGCAGCGGCCGACAACATCACGGCCACCGGTGACGGCGCCCTGTAGATCCAGTACGTCAAGGCCCTGCTCGCAAAGGCGGTCGAGCAACAAAACGCAGGCGCCGACTCACAGGGTCGGATGTACTCGCGTTCTTCGGGCAGCAGAGCGGCCTCAAGCAGCCGTCCATTGGCGGCAAACACCCTTAACTGCCCGCCACCTGAACCACTATAGCTCCAACACCGACCCGCGAACGCGGCACTCTCCACCAACGACCCCAGGCCAGCGACCAACTTCGTCGCCGCCAACGGTCAGCCCGTCGACGCCCGCACCCACATCATCAACAACCAAAGCTGGCGCGCATGCCAGCCCGACGACCTGCGACACACCCTAACCAATCGCCGCGAAGGCGAGCCGATAGGGTCTCTAAGCCGACTCGGGCCCAGGTGCGTCGGACCGATGATCCGAGGCGAAAAATACCCGGCGAACTTCAAAGCGCCAAAGGATATAGAGAAGTACGACCCTTCGTACGACCCCTCCATGTGGCTGGACACCTACCTCATGGCGATGGGGATCGCTGGCCACACCGACCTGCTAGCCGCCCGCTACCTCCCCCTGATGATGGAGGGAACATGCAGGCAGTGGATCCACACCCTTCCCCAGGATAGCATCGACTCCTGGGAAGAGATGCGCGATGCCTTCGTCAGGCACTCCGAGTGCTCCTACACCCGTGCCACCACCATCGAGGACCTGGAACGATGCATCCAGGGACCCCGCGAGTCGACCCACAGCTGGGTCCAGCGATGGCAAGAACTTTGGTACAACGCGGTCGGCATCCACCCGGACACCGCGATCCACTGCTTCAAGACCTCGTGCCGCTACGAGCCCTTGGTCGCCAAGCTCAAACGACATTCCCGCACACTCGACAACATACCGGACCTCCTTGATATCGCCAAAAGATACGCGGAGGAAGACCCAAACCAGGAAACCGATGACGAGTCGGGCGGCCAACACCGCACGAGCGGCAACGACAACGGGCGACGGCCCGACCTACGCTACAACAACACTCTCCTCACCGGCAAGCGCCGCAGCGACGGGCGAGTCGACTTCGTCGCCAACGCTGGGCACGCACAGCGCGAGCCCAAGAGCTTTCGCCGCGACGGGGGACAACGCCGCGATGGCGGCAACTACAAGGCAAAACTAAGGTTCGACCCCGCGGCCCTCCTTAACCAACCTTGTGCGTTTCACATCAGGGAAGGGAAGCCCGCCACGCACACGACCGCAGACTGCCACTCTCTCAAGGAGATCGAGAAGGCACGGCAAGCGCGGGAGGAGCCCGACAACAACCCGCCAAACGGCGGAAAATTCGGCAGTGTGGCCGGTTCGCTCCACACCTTCACAGGCTTCAACACGAAGCGCGAGAAGAAGGTCATCGCCCGCGCCATCGCCGTCAACGCGGTGGCCCAGGTGGACGTTCCCCAGTTCCTCAACTGGTCGGAGCAGCCCATCACCTGGAGCTGCCAGGACCACTCGCCACGCATCGAGTACCCAGGACGAGTAGCCCTGGTGGTCAAGCCCAAGGTGGGAGACTACTGGCTCCCCAAGACACTGATGGACGGCGGCAGCTCCATCAACATCCTGTACCTAGATACCTTCAGGCGCCTGCGGCTCCCATAGTCGACAGTCGAGACGACCTACACCACGTTCCACGGCATCGTCCCCGGTCGGAAGGCGTACCCGATCGGCAAGGTCATGCCGCCAGTCACCTTCGGCACACCAGCAAACTTCCGCACCGAGCAGATCGTCTTCGAGCTGGTACCCTTTGACAGCCCCTACCACTGCGTCCTGGGGCGCCAGGCGTTCGCCAAGTTCATGGCAGCGCCCCACTACGGGTAAAACGCGATGAAGCTCCCCGGGCCGCGCGGCGTCATCACCATCAACGGCGACCCCGACATGGCCGCCGAATGCGAGGCCAAAGGAGCCGAACTAGCTGACGCCATCATCGCGGCAGAGGCCAACCACGCCGACGAGCTCGCCAAGTATGCGAGCGGGGTCAACAACGACGACCCCACCATACTCAAGAAGCCCAATTCGGAAGTCGCAAACACCTCAGCCTTCGAGGCAACGATGCACACCCGCACCGTCGAGCTGGTCCCAGGAGACTCCAGCCAGACGGTGACGATCGGGACGGGCATGAGCCCAGCATAGGAAGGCGCGCTCATCGAGTTCCTCCGTGAGAACAGGGACATCTTCGCATGGAAGCCCTCTGACATGCCTGGTGTCCCTAGGGAACTCGCTGAGCACAAACTCAACGCCGACCCCAAAGTGCGACCCGTCAAGCAGTCGCTACGGCCCTTCAGTGAAGAGCGCCGCCGAGCCATCGCCGAGGAGGTGCAGCATCTACTCGCTGCAGGCTTCATCCGTCCAATCAAATACTCCAAGTGGCTGGCAAACCCAGTCCTGGTTGAGAAGAAAAATGGGACCTGGAGGATGTGTATCGACTACACAAACTTAAACAGCGCCTGCCCGAAGGAGCAATTCGTCCTCCCGCGGATCGACCAAATAATCGACTCCACCGCGGGCTCGGAGTCGCTGTGTTTCCTCGACGCCTACTCTGGATACATACAACCAGATCAAAATGGCTGTCGAGGACGAGGAAAAGACGGCGTTCATCATGCCATTCGGAGCCTTCTGCTACACCGCCATGACCTTCGGCCTCAAGAACGTCGGGGCGACCTACCAGCGGTGCATGCAGGAATGCCTTGCCAGCCAAATTGGCCGCAATATCCACGTCTACATCGACGACGTGGTAGTGAAGTCCGCTCGCCAGGGCGACCTACTCGCCGACCTGGCGGAAACATTCGCCAACCTGCGGAAATACAAGGTAAAGCTAAACCCAGGCAAATGCACCTTCGGTGTACCAGCATGGGCAACTACTGGGGTACGTCGTCTCCAAGCGCGAGATCGAGGCGAATTTGGCATCCCGCAAAACCACTACTAGAAAATCGCGTTGTTTTGTGCATCGCATCGTCATCATCGTGCATTTGTTTGTCTGAAACTATTTTCAATAAGCCTATTTTTGTTTTCTAAAATTACCCTTCTTTCATTTCGAAACAAAGTCTCATAATAATCTGCTAAACTATTTAACTAAAAAATATTTGCTAAAAAGATTTCAAACAAAACCAAACAAATAAATATCTTACAAAATAATCAACCTAAAACCTAAACCCTTTTCTACCTATACCTAGTCTACCCACCAACCACAGCTTGCCACCTCACCGTCCCTCCACCTCAGCACTCCACCCATCCACCTCACCAATCCCAGCAGTTGTTGCCTCTCTCCCTGGGCCCCACCCCAACCCCACACACCACACACACCCAGCCGCACCCACTCCACCCCCTCTCCCTTCCACCCCGGTCCCACCGCGCCTGGCCCACCACTCCCTCACCTCCTCCCCACCTTCTCTCCTCTCTGGCCCCACCCTGCAGCCACTCCCTCAAACCGCCGTCACCATCTCTCACCCACCCTCTCTGTACACACAACGCACGCGAGCGCCCTGCCCCCGACCGACCCTGCCCGGCCCCACCATCCTGCCTCCCCGCACGCGCCCCCCCCCGGGAATTCCCTCCCCCCCCCCCCCGCTCCTCACACCACCCACGACCCTGCCCTTCTTCCTCCCCTCCGGCGCCTGCCTCCCACCTCGCCCGCGTGGCTCCTCCCCGAGCCGGCCTTCTTCCTCCCGACGATGCCGCGGCCCCGCGCCTCCTCGTCACCAAACCCCGGACCCCCCTCTCTGTGCCGCACCGCGTGCGCCGGCCTCCCTCTCGCATCGCCGCGCCCGGCCGCCTCAGACTGCGTCGGCCTCCTCCAAGGCGCCACCGCCTCCCTCTCTCCTCCCTTCTTCCCCCGCTCCGGCCAGCCCGACCGCCCTCCTCCGCGCTGCGCCTCATCTCGCGCCTCACCGCCTCCACCTACCTCGCTCCTCCGCGCTCCTCGCTGCCTCCGTCAAGCTCCACCGCCTCCCGCCGCCGGGCCCTCTCCCGCCGCTGGGCTCGCCCGCCGAGCCGCCCTTCACCTCGAGCGCCACCGGCGAACCTCGCCGCCAGGAGCTCCCCTGTACCGCCGCCACCGGGCCGTCCTCATCCCCTCCTCCGGCCGGTGCCCTCGCAAGCTCCCCAAGCTCCTCCCCCCGTTCGCTCTCGGCGCCGCCCCGCGTCCGCCTTGCCTTCTCCGGTCGCCGGCGCCTCCCTGCGTGCAAGCTCCGCCGTCCCGTCGCCGTGGCCTTGGCTCGCGCCGTGGAGCCCCGCCGTCCGCCACCTGCCTCAACCCCCCCCCTTCGACCGCAGCGCCAGCCGCCTCAAGCCCTGGCCTCCTCCGTCCGACTCCGCTCCGCGAGTCGAGCCCGCACCGCCTCGTAGAGGACCCCCGGCCGCCTCCATCCTGGACCATCTTACCCCGCGTCAACCACCGCTTCCTGCAGTCCACGCCGGTCCCGCAAGTGCCTTGTACACGGATGCACCCCGACAAGACCGAACTCGTCGGACCTCGAGACCCCGGTACCCGATCCACCCAAGTCCGACATCGACAAACAAAGACGGAACCATCAAGACCTTCGTCACGGAACGCCGAGATCTGCTACCCGAACCCGAAGATCTTCTAAGGGGAACATCAAGTAGTCCACCGACACCCGACCCCGAACCCGAGTTCTTCGACGCGACGACAAGATCTCCTACATGGGAGCCCGGAGAACCCGTACCCGAAGGCCGCGGATGCGACAAGATCGTCTCTCGGACGCCAAGGTCGTCCACACGGATACACCGAGTTCTCCATCGTGGACGCCGAGCACGTCGACATGAAACCGAAGGACGCCGAACGCCAAGCCCTTCATCTCGGACCCAGTCCACGCACGCTTTTTTCCCGAACCACGAACCACGAGACCGAACCCCAAACCACATCGAACCCCAAGTTCGTCGAACCCTAATGTGTGAACCTTTTCCCGAGCCCCTATTTTATAAATGCCTTATATAAAACTTGTTGCATATTAATTGTTCATCTCGCATGCATATCATGAGGGTTGGGGGCCTTTTGCCGATTCACCATATAATTAAATATGGGGCCCATATGCGGGCAAATCTAGTCTTATATTGGCCTCATTTAAATTTGTGTAGAGAACCGGTAACTTATCTTGCCCTGTTATTACAACATTTAATTTGCGGGGTAGATAAACAACTTGAACCGTTTAATTAATTGTCGGGACCCCGGTTCCGCTTAATATGGCCTAATTGCATCGCATCTTTGCCATGTCATACATCATACATGCATCATGCCCGACCTTTTGCCGTAGTATTAAATAGTGCATCCGGTGTTTGTGCTAGTGTTTTGCTTCTTCACGGACTAGGCCGTTGAGTTGATGCGAGTGTCGACCCGATCTTCGGTTGAACCTTCGGCAATGTTTTCAGGCGAGCATTCTCCCCCTTTCTACCTATCTTACTTTTATAGTATTTATTCCCTCCTGTTGATCTATTGCTATCTGTGTTGCGATGCTCTAGTTTTCGTACCCGTGATATCCCTTGAAGCCTTATATTGCCTTTGACACATCCTATTACCTGTTGTTTGGTAGATAGTTGGACTTGCGCGTCGTAGTCGCTTGCTCAAGTGCTGTTGCGTGTCGCCAAGTACCACAGTTGTTGGAGTATTGCCGCATGTTTAATGTTGGAGATGATCATGGCTTTAATTATCGTTTAATTTAATTATTGTTTAATAACTAAAATTGAAGTAGGTAAATGCAGAGGCACCGGTGGGTGATAGATAATATTTGGTTTCCGACCGCCCACTGGTGTCCCGTAGGACCCCAAGTTCTTGACACCTGTTCCGAGATCTAGCGCGCTAACCACATGTGGGATGTATGGGCACCCCATCGATTTAGTACCTGATTTCAAAGCATCTTGGGGCCACAAGTAGTTTGGGGCTTTATTACTATTTGTACTTATGCCATGCTTTACTACTTTATTTAAATTGTGTGAGGTCTTTGCTTGTCTTTAGGAAAGCGGAGTGTTTTCGCTGTATCGACAAGCCCAGTTTTTGGGTTCCTCGTCGTTTACAGCCACTGGCGCAAACCCTGAGTCCGTCTCGGAGACCGGCCGACTTCGTTGCGGGTAGACTTAGTGGGGTGGCCCCCCGTGCTTGCTTTGGGTCTGGGAAACTTCATGACTTAGGCCCCGCCGACATACCGATGGGTGTATGTTAATTGATCTGGCAAAAAGGGTCAAAGTGCGTGTGGATACTTTGGTGCACCCCTGCAGGGTTAAATCTTTTCGAGAAGCCGTGTCTGCGGTTATGGACGACTTGGAGCACAGTGCTTGATCATAGACAAATATAACTAAAGTTACTGTTATAATTTGACTTGTATCCAATATGACTAGTAATCAGCTCCACTACCACGGAATGGCTAAATAAAAGTACCAACAACTGCTGGGTTTTGGGATATCTCTAGCTAATTGTATCTGACTAGTAAGTGTTGCAACTACAACGGAATGGTTAACTAAAAGTGCCCACTGCTTATTTTATCTGGATAACCATCTATACCTGACTAGTAATTGCTGCAACGATAACTGAATAAATAAAACCCAACTGTGTGAGTTCCTCGGTTGACTTTCTCGGTTGGTATCGAGGGGGAATACCAGGATGGGTTTGTTTGGTGTTGGATTCAGGTTGGTTCCGAATAGGTCTTTCTTATCCCTTTCTGATAGCCGACAGTTATATCGAGTCTCTATAGGTTGTTTAGTGCGTGCTGCCGCTGCCGCTTCAGTCCACCATACCTATGTAGGCGAGGACCGCCGAATTCTAGCCTCGCCGTGTACTGGCCTCAGTACTGACCGCTCTCTCTTTTTCCTTTGCCCTTTGTAGGCACCCCTTTTGTTTTAAGCAGGTTTTGGGATCGACGTCGTTAGCAGGGTTACCCTTCCGGCTTGTCCTGGGCAGGGTTATGGACTCCATTGGTTATTCTTCAGGGCTATTAGCCCCATTTGCATCTTGTCCGTAGTCGGACGCTGTATCGTTTTACAGGTGATTTGGGTCTTTGTATTGTATATCTGTATTCTTGACTCTTGGAGTCGCTGTTGTATATATATATATATCTGTTCTGTGGGTCCCATCGAGGACTGTTGTGTAATGTTATTACTTCGTTTTCCACCCGCACGAAAGTGCCTGGTGGGCACCTTTGAATCGTTTCTATGCGGGTTTGGCGGGAATCGCTAAAACTTGCATAGGGCCGATCGAGGGTGTTCTGAGTGGTATCGAGCTCGGCTATTGCGATACCCCACAAGTCCAGCCTGTAGGATAACCTAGCTAACGGCCGAAGTAGTGTCAAAACTATTTTTGAAACATCGGTTGGATAGTTCTGATTAGGTCTGATTTTACTCCTTACCCCTCTGCTGCTCACCTCTCACCTCTGCGTGTTTTGAATCCGCTCTCTTCTCTCTCTTCGAGTCCAGGATTTCTCGTGGTTGGGTTCCATCGTACCTTCAGGGTTTCGCTTCCTCCTTTGGTAACGGTGTTGCTACATCTGGTCTTCATGCTATCCGAGGAACCCGTCGTCTGGTGGACTTCTCTTGGTTCCTTCTCGTACCTTCCGGTGTTTTCTGACGCGACGACATCATCTACGCTAGATCCGATGCAGAGTCTGCATCACTCCTTTGTTTCTGAACCTCGATTGACGAGATCTTCAGTCTGATTCCGAGAATGGTTGCACGCTTATCTACTGATTGTGCAGAGTAATAGTTTGGGTGCGTGATGGATTGGCCCCCCATGCCGACTACTCACTCTATTCGCTTGTGTACATTGAAGTGGATGAGAATGCATCGGTTCCCTCTTTCCATCGGAGTTAGAGGTGTCTTTATTTGTTGATACCTCTACCTTCGCCTTTGTTTTCCGGAGTGTTCTCTCGACGATCACGGACAACGACCTCTTGTTAGTGGTGTCGCGAGGATCTACACGAAGCGAGAAGACGCAGATCGCCGACCTTCCTTCCGGTACCATGAGGCGGATCTCGAGGGCGAGATCCATTGTTAGTGGTGTCGAATTGTGGCATCCCGCAAAACCACTACTAGAAAATCGCGTTGTTTTGTGCATCGCATCGTCATCATCATGCATTTGTTTGTTTGAAACTATTTTCAATAAGCCTATTTTTGTTTTCTAAAATTACCCTTCTTTCATTTCGAAACAAAGTCTCATAATAATCTTCTAAACTATTTAACTAAAAATTATTTGCTAAAAATATTTCAAACAAAACCAAACAAATAAATATCTTACAAAATAATCAACCTAAAACCTAAACCCTTTTCAACCTAAACCTAGTCTACCCACCAACCACAGCTTACCACCTCACCGTCCCTCCACCTCAGCACTCCACACATCCACCTCACCAATCCCAGCAGTTGTTGCCTCTCTCCCTGGGCCCCACCCCAACCCCACACACCACACACACCCAGCCACACCCACTCCACCCCCTCTCCCTTCCACCCCGGTCCCACTGCGCCTGGCCCACCACTCCCTCACCTCCTCCCCACCTTCTCTCCCCTCTGGCCCCACCCTGCAGCCACTCCCTCAAACCGCCGTCACCATCTCTCACCCACCCTCCCTGTACACACAACGCACGCGAGCGCCCTGCCCCCGACCGACCCTGCTCGGCCCCACCATCCTGCCTTCCCGCACGCGCCCCACCTCGGGAATTCCCCTCCCCCCCCCCCCGCTCCTCACACCACCCACGACCCCGCCCTTCTTCCTCCCCTCCGGCGCCTGCCTCCTACCTCGCTCGCGTGGTTCCTCCCCAAGCTGGCCTTCTTCCTCCCGACGACGCCGCGGCCCCGCGCCTCCTCGTCGCCGAACCCCGGACCCACCTCTGCAGCGTCATGCTTGGCGCGGCCGCCTCTCGATCGCCGCCGCCGCCTCGAGCTCTGCACGTCGGCCTCCTCCACTGCGGCGCCACCGCCTGCACCTCCTCTCTCCTCCCTTCTTCCCCCGCTCTGGCCAGCCCGACCGCCGCCCTCCCCAGCGCATCGCCCCTCTTCTCGCCTCACCGCCTCCACCTACCTCGCCTCCTCCTTGCCGCTCCTCGCGGACCTCCGCCAAGCTCCACCGCCGCCTCCCCGCGTCGCCCAGGGCCCCCTCCTCCCGCCGCTCGGAATCGCCCCGCCGAGGCCGCCCTTCACCTCGAGCACCACCGGCGAACCTCGCCGCCAGGAGCTCCCCTGTACCGCCGCCGCCGGGCCGTCCTCATCCCCGCCTCTGGCCGGTGCCCTCGCAAGCTCCCCAAGCTCCTCCCCCCGTTCACTCTCGACGCCGCCCCGCGTTGGCCTCGCCTTCTCCGGTCGCCGGCGCCTCCCTGCGTGCAAGCTCCGGCCGTCCCCGTCGCCCGTGGCCCTTGGCCTCGCCGCCCTGTGGATCCCCGCCGTCCGCCACCTGCCTCAACCCCCCCCCTTCGACCGCATCGCCGGCCGCCTCAAGCCCTGGCCTCCTCCATCCAACTCCGCTTTGCGAGTCGAGCCCGCACCGCCTCGTAGAGGACCCCCGGCCGCCTCCATCCTGGACCGTCTTGCCCCGCGTCAACCACCGCTTCCTGCAGTCCACGCCGGTCCCGCAAGTGCCTTGTACACGGATGCTCCCCGACAAGACCGAACTCGTCGGACCTCGAGACCCCGGTACCCGATCCACCCAAGTCCGACATCGACAAACGAAGACGGAACCATCAAGACCTTCGTCACGGAACGCCGAGATCTGCTACCCGAACCCGAAGATCTTCTAAGGGGAACATCAAGTAGTCCACCGACACCCGACCCCGAACCCGAGTTCTTCGACGCGACGACAAGATCTCCTACATGGGAGCCCAGAGAACCCGTACCCGAAGGCCGCGAATGCGACAAGATCGTCTCTCGGACGCCAAGGTCGTCCACACGGATACACCGAGTTCTCCATCATGGACGCCGAGCACGTCGACATGAAACCGAAGGACGCCGAACGCCAAGCCCTTCATCTCGGACCCAGTAGCCCTGATACGCACCTGTTCCCGTCGAACCCTAAACCCTGAGACCGAACCCCAAACCACATCGAACCCCAAGTTCGTCGAACCCTAATGTGTGAACCTTTTCCCGAGCCCCTATTTTATAAATGCCTTATATAAAACTTGTTGCATATTAATTGTTCATCTCGCATGCATATCATGAGGGTTGGGGGCCTTTTGCCGATTCACCATATAATTAAATATGGGGCCCATATGCGGGCAAATCTAGTCTTATATTGGCCTCATTTAAATTTGTGTAGAGAACCGGTAACTTATCTTGCCCTGTTATTACAACATTTAATTTGCGGGGTAGATAAACAACTTGAACCGTTTAATTAATTGTCGGGACCCCGGTTCCGCTTAATATGGCCTAATTGCATCGCATCTTTGCCATGTCATACATCATACATGCATCATGCCCGACCTTTTGCCGTAGTATTAAATAGTGCATCCGGTGTTTGTGCTAGTGTTTTGCTTCTTCACGGACTAGGCCGTTGAGTTGATGCGAGTGTCGACCCGATCTTCGGTTGAACCTTCGGCAATGTTTTCAGGCGAGCATTCTCCCCCTTTCTACCTATCTTACTTTTATAGTATTTATTCCCTCCTATTGATCTATTGCTATCTGTGTTGCGATGCTCTAGTTTTCGTACCCGTGATATCCCTTGAAGCCTTATATTGCCTTTGACACATCCTATTACCTGTTGTTTGGTAGATAGTTGGACTTGCGCGTCGTAGTCGCTTGCTCAAGTGATGTTGCGTGTCGCCAAGTACCACAGTTGTTGGAGTATTGCCGCATGTTTAATGTTGGAGATGATCATGGCTTTAATTATCGTTTAATTTAATTATTGTTTAATAACTAAAATTGAAGTAGGTAAATGCAGAGGCACCGGTGGGTGATAGATAATATTTGGTTTCCGACCGCCCACTGGTGTCCCGTAGGACCCCAAGTTCTTGACACCTGTTCCGAGATCGAGCGTGCTAACCACATGTGGGATGTATGGGCACCCCATCGATTTAGTACCTGATTTCAAAGTACTGTACTGGGGGCCACAAGTAGTTTGGGGCTTTATTACTATTCTGTACTTATGCCATGCTTTACTACTTTATTTAAATTGTGCGAGGTGCTGCACACTGTACTGTTTAGGAAAGCGGAGTGTTTTCGCTGTATCGACAAGCCCAGTTTTTGGGTTCCTCGTCACATCGACCAGGCGCAAAACCCTGAGTCCGTCTCGGAGACCGGCCGACTTCGTTGCGGGTAGACTTAGTGGGGTGGCCCCCCGTGCTTGCTTTGGGTCTGGGAAACTTCATGACTTAGGCCCCGCCGACATACCGATGGGTGTATGTTAATTGATCTGGCAAAAAGGGTCAAAGTGCGTGTGGATACTTTGGTGCACCCCTGCAGGGTTAAATCTTTTCGAGAAGCCGTGTCTGCGGTTATGGACGACTTGGAGCACAGTGCTTGATCATAGACAACTATAACTAAAGTTACTGTTATAATTTGACTTGTATCCGATATGACTAGTAATCAGCTCCACTACCACGGAATGGCTAAATAAAAGTACCAACAACTGCTGGGTTTTGGGATATCTATAGCTAATTGTATCTGACTAGTAAGTGTTGCAACTACAACGGAATGGTTAACTAAAAGTGCCCACTGCTTATTTTATCTGGATAACCATCTATACCTGACTAGTAATTGCTGCAACGATAACTGAATAATAAATAAACCCAACGTGTGAGTTCCTTGACTTTCTCGGTTGGTATCGAGGGGGAATACCAGGATGGGTTTGTTTGGTGTTGGATTCAGGTTGGTTCCGAATAGGTCTTTCTTATCCCTTTCTGATAGCCGACAGTTATACCGAGTCTCTATAGGTTGTTTAGTGCGTGCTGCCGCTGCCGCTTCAGTCCACCATACCTATGTAGGCGAGGACCGCCGAATTCTAGCCTCACCGTGTACTGGCCTCAGTACTGACCGCTCTCTCTTTTTCCTTTGCCCTTTGTAGGCACCCCTTTTGTTTTAAGCAGGTTTTGGGATCGACGTCGTTAGCAGGGTTACCCTTCCGGCTTGTCCTGGGCAGGGTTATGGACTCCATTGGTTATTCTTCAGGGCTATTAGCCCCATTTGCATCTTGTCCGTAGTCGGACGCTGTATCGTTTTACAGGTGATTTGGGTCTTTGTATTGTATATCTGTATTCTTGACTCTTGGAGTCGCTGTTGTATATATATCTGTTCTGTGGGTCCCATCGAGGACTGTTGTGTAATATTATTACTTCGTTTTCCACCCGCACGAAAGTGCCTGGTGGGCACCTTTGAATCGTTTCTATGCGGGTTTGGCGGGAATCGCTAAAACTTGCATAGGGCCGATTCTGAGGGTGTTACAGCGAACCCCACCAAGATCGACACGATCGCTCGACTCGGCAAACCCGAGTGCCCGCGCGACGTCCAGAAGCTGGCCGGGCGAGTCGCGGCTCTCAACCGCTTCATCCCCCGATTGGGCGAAAAGGCGATGCCCCTATACCGCCTGATGCGGAAGAACCCCACCTTCTAGTGGGACAAGGAGGCGGACGACGCACTCCGCTACTTCAAGAAGGTGCTACTCGCGGCACCGCTACTCGCCGCCCCCGTCGACAAAGAACCCATGTTGTTCTACGTCGCGGCTTCCGAGCGCGTCGTCAGGGCTGTCATGGTCATTGATCGGCCAGAGGAAGGAAAGGAGCGCCCGGTGCAACGACCGGTGTACTATATCAGCGAGGTCCTCACCGAGTCGCGCCAGCGGTACCCGCAGTACCAGAAACTAGTGTACGCAGTCTTCAGAGCACAACGGCGACTGCCGCACTACTTCCAGGAGCACCCGATCACGGTCGTCTCCTCAGCACCATTGCAGGACATCATCCGCAACCGTGAGGCGACCGGGCGAGTCACCAAGTGGGCCGTCGAAATCGGCGTCCACAACATAAAATATGAGCCACGGAAAGCGATCAAGTCGTAGGCTCTCGCGGACTTCATCGCCGACTGGGAAGAGGTCCAGCAGCCGGAAAAGCTGTCGTACCTCCACTACTGGATCCTGCACTTCGACGGCTCCAAAAACACAGACGGAGCAGGAGCAGGGATCGTGTTGACTTCCCCGAAGGGCGACAAGATTCGCTACGTCCTCTGCCTCGACTTCACCCCCTGCACCAACAACATGGCCGAGTACGAGGCACTGCTCCACGGCATGCGAGCTGCCAAGGAGATGAATGTCAACCGCCTACGCTGCTATGGAGACTCCGACCTCGTCGCTGGGCAAGTCGCTGGCACTTGCGACACCGTCTCTCCCACCATGGCGTCATACCGCCAAGCAGTGGACAAGCTGGGCGGACACTTCGCAGGCTACTCCGTCGAATGGATCGACAGGCGGAAGAACGAGGAGGACGACGCACTCTCTCATATCGGGTCGGCTCGACTCGCACCACCCGTCGGCGTCTTCCTCAACATGATCACCAAGCCATCCGTCTCTCCCCCAAGGGAGATCGACATCGGAGTCCCGCTGCAACCAGAGGCCTCCCTGGTTGCACTCATCGCCGAGCTAGAAGACTGGACTAGGCCGTACGTCGCCTACCTGGAGGGAGGCACCTTGCCGGCAGACGAAACAGACGCCCAGATGATAACGCAACGCTGCAAATCCTTCGTCCTCATCGATCGCGAGCTCCACAAGCGCAGTGTGACCGGCGTGTTCCAACGCTGTGTCCAACCCGCCGAAGGACGAAAGATCCTCCACGACATCCACTCCGGCGACTGCGGCCACCACGCCGGAGCTCGCTCTCTAGTCGCAAAGGCTATGCGACATGGCTTATCGCCCACCGCACGCCGATGCCGACATCGCCCAGGTGCGCCGGTGCCGGCACGCCAACCAGACACACGTGCCGAGCTCAGCGCTCAAGACAATCCCCATCACCTGGCCATTCGCCGTGTGGGGCATGGACATGGTAGGCCCTTTCAAAAAGGCCCCCTCCGGCTTCATCCACCTCCTGGTCGCGGTCGACAAATTCACAAAGTGGGTGGAGGCCAAGCCAGTCCGGAAATGCGACGGGAAGACTGCCACCAAATTCCTACGCGAGCTCTTTTATCGCTACAGGTTCCCAAACAGCATCATCACGGACAACGGCACCAACTTCGCCAAAGGAGCCATGGCCAAGTTCTGCGAGGAACATCACATCCGACTCGACCTCGCATCAGTCGCCCACCCGGAGTCCAACGGCCAGGCGGAACGGGCCAACCAGAGCATCCTCCACGGCCTGAAGCCACGGCTTCAAGTACCACTCGAGCGCACCGCCGGGTGCTGGGTCGAGGATCTACCCTCCGTCATCTGGGGTATCCGCACCTCGGTTAACAGGTCGACAGGGCTCACCCCCTTCTTCATGGTGTATGGCGCCGAGGCAGTCATGCCCACCGACCTCGAGCACGACTCGCCAAGGGTCGTCCACTACACGAAGGCTGCGAACGAACTCGCACGTCAGGATGGAGTCGATCAACTCGACGAGGCACGCGACCTAGCTATCGCTCACGCACTGCCATCTACCATCAAGGACTCCGCCACTACCACAACCGGTGGGTGAAAAATCGCACCTTCCAGGAAGGCGACTTGGTGCTGCGCCTCATCCAGGACAAGAAGGGCATGCACAAGCTCTCCCCCCCATGGGAGGGACCATTTGCCATCGGGCGAGTACTCGGCAACGACACCTACTACCTCACCGACGTCCGCGGAGACGGAAAACTCGACGTCAAGCGACCATGGAATGTAAACCTCCTACGGAAGTTCTACTCCTAGAACTCCACATATGTATCCTCCAGTCGCAATGAAATAAAACATATCGGTTACCGCAAATTGTGTCTACTCTCCGTGTCTTGTGCCACTCGCACTCGTAGTAACAGCACCAAGCTAACTACAGGAGTCAACCTCTGGTACAGCGATCAGCACGGCCAAGTAGTGCGCTACGAGGGCACTAGGTTACCCCAGGACTCGTAACGTCCACGAAAAACGCCTACCCGGAGCCCCATTGGAGTCGCCTAGCTCGATTGGCTTAACGAGCCAAGACAACTGCCTTCGCTCCTCACAGCGACCATGATCCTTCGCGTCCTCGACACAGCGACTCGAACGGCCAAGTACCACGCTCGGGGACTGGAGACCAGTTCCAAGACGAGCGACCAGGAAAACGCCAAGCACGAGAGCGTGCCAGACTCGCCATGCGGTGACCCAACGGGCTGTGCAGGAGGATGCGCCACTCGACGCGCAGGCCCTCACCCACCCTAGAGCCGCGACTAGAACCACCAAGTACCACGCTCGGGGACTCGGCTACCCGACCTCGTTCACGCAAGGGAAAGCGGTGAAGTAAAGAGAACTCATGGGAGTCGCCCTGCGACTGGCTTTCCAAGCTCGGGCGAGTCGACCTTAGTAACAAAACGCTCAAAACCTCAAACACATAAACAAACGAGGTAAACCCCATAAAAAGGGCGGACGCGCTCGGGGACTCTTTCAACCCTCAATCTCAAACACAAGACAATCCACAAAATAACACGATATCCTATTGTAGCAGATTAAAGTTGTTACAAAATACAAGTTGCGCCTAATGGCCGAATTGCTACTAACGCCCCAGGGCACAACGTTTTATTCCGCAGGCTTCGACGTCGACTCGCTGTCACCCTTGCGGTTGCGAATGAAGGGAGTGTACGGGTTCGACGGGTATGCTTTCAGCTCACCCGCCATCGACGCACGGAAGGGCTGCTCGATCTTGAAGTCCCGGTGCGGCGGATCGGGGTCGTTGGGCGCGACGATTGTCTCCTGATAAGGAAGGAGGTCGCCCATCGACCTGTTGCCTGCCAAAACCCACCGGCGAGCAGCGACGAGCAACACGAACAGCCGGGAGGCTCCCAGAACTGCTGGTGGGCCCTGGTCCCTCGGGCAACGGCCCGCAAAACTCTGGCACACGTCCTGGCTTGGTTCGAGGGCGTGCCACCTGACCTATACCTGATCAGGAAGGTGAAGGATTGCTCCGATTGATTTCCTGCATGGTAAACAAGTATACGTAAAATTCGAGCCGTGACCGGCTCCTGTTTCCTGAATCGGCTCCGAGCCGATTATCCCATGGTTCGCATTAGATTTACGATAACATGGGGTTTTGCCTCATTACAAGTTAAATCGATCTACGACGCTTTAACATTTTCACCACGTAATCGAACGTCCTACACGTAATTGAGCCCGGTAGATACAAAAGATGATAGAAAACTAACCCTAGAGGAGGCCTAACAACCGACGAAAGTCAATTACCGGAACAACTTCTAGAACTAGTAAACCACGTCCTTATGTATTATCGGATCGTTCAACCCGCTTGCAAGGCCTGGCTACGATATCAAACTAAACCTTGGTGAACAAGGCACAACCATAATGATCGAATCAGCTAAATAAGGATCAAGCAAGATGCTACCCTTGCACTTGGGAAAAGGTGCAAAGGTAGCGAGGTAACTAGAGGTAGCATAGTTCAATCAAGTATAACGAAAAGCACCGATGCTAGCCTCAACAAATCTATGATAGTAGTGTTACTCGCCATCAAAAAGGCTTCAGTACGAGTAACACCAAATAACGCATAAGTAAAAATACTGCCTAGATCGCAAGATGCGATCTAGGCAGCATGACACTTACCCGAAAGAAACCCTAGAAACAAGGGGTGGCGATGCGCCGAGATTATGTTTGTTGCGAACGTGATTATCCTCCTTTTCTCGATAACCTTAGGTACATATTTATAGTCCGGAGACTTTCTATCTTTGGAATAACTCTACAATTATATCTTTACCTAAACTAAAACGGAACCTAAACTGAAACGGAACCTACTACGATACAAGATACACGGGCAATTTAGCCCAAATCCACACACAAGGCCGATTCAACAACACGTTGAATATACGTATCTACCAAGCCCATCTTGATCACGGCCCATCTCCTTCTTTGGCCAAAATATGGCGATAACACATGCCCCCCTGGTTTTGGCAATAATAATTCCGAAACCACTCTGCTGATGTTTTTTCTTCCCCCTCCCTTTTTTTTCTTCACATCGGGTTACGTGTTGCAGAGTAGAATCGTCACGCCACCTCCTCGTCATGATGCCCTGTCCTCTCAACTCCTTCGCAGTGCATGATTTGACGATTTCGGCAGCACATTCTGGGAAACCGCTATGGCATTGAACTGCCTCCCACTATTCCCCTTATTTAAATTCATCTGAGCAGTTCGCAGTCCCCATCTTCCTCCAGCAGCCAAAAAACCCTTCTTCCTCCGCCGAAAAAACCCTCTTTCTCCGCCATGGCCTCCTCTGCTTCATCTGGCCTGTCCTCCCAAGCCTCCAACTCAATGAGCGACCGAGAGCCGACGCCAGAGCACCCGCCGACGGCGGCGTACAACACTCTCGCCCCACAATGGTGGGACGAGCGGGATTGGGACTTCGCCGCTTGGTCGGAGGACGACGCGTCCTTGACTGACGGCGAGGAAAACCTGCAGTTCCTTGCCGATGGAGAACTGGAGGCAGACAACACCGACGACGCCATGTCCTGGGATGGCGTCGACTCCTCCGACGAGGAGGAAGAAAAGGAGGACACCTCCTCCGAGGAGTACCAGCCGGTGAAGTACTTCCGCACCGGGTCCAGCGAGGACACCGAAGACGACGACGAGGACGAGGAGGCCTCAGCTTCTTCAAGAAGAAGAAAGGACGACGCCGGGCAAGAAATACCGAGGACAATGAACAAGACGGCGGCAATGACGACGACCTCGGCCTAGATTAGGAACCAGTAGTAGTAGTAGTAGGCTCCCTTTTGTAATCAATCAGCCTTTTGTATGAAATCAGCTTTTGAATGAATGAAAATCTGTTTTTCGAAGATTTCTTTTATCGCCCCAATTTTGCCGTAACCAAAATAGGTCGATGCTCCGTGCGATAACACCGTATCGCTTTCATCATCGCACTCATACAACAAACAAGTCAACAAAGAGCCGATGACCACGCATCGGCTTTCCCCAAAAAACATTGACAGGGTCAAAACTTGGTCGCATACTTAGGCAAATCTAAACGGCCACTCCTTAGTTTCAAACGGTAACCTGCGACCTCCTTCAAAAAGGGCGACCCAGATCTCCAATTGCCCATCGACCAGATCGAGCTCACAGCGACAAGAACCCTCGATCCCAACTGCATAGACCCATCTCCACCGGCAAACTAGATGGCGGAATCGTCCAACACCAATCCAGAGGTCTCCGGTCTGAAGGTACGCCTACCCCTCGCAGTCTGAACGCAATGTTAGAATTTAATGGCGAACACCTGAATTAATGCCTTTATTCCACCATTAAACTTTCTAGGTCTCGTATATTCACGCCGCACCCTTCTCTCCCAAATTCTCTGTCTTGGCCTGCAGATTCTAGTCCCCACCGATTTCTTGCGAAGCAGCAGAATCCCTTCGTAAGCCAAGACCTAGATCTCAACTCCGGGCCGACCGCATGAGCCTGGCCTAATCCCTCGAACACCGGGTTTCTTGGTTTAGCAGAGTAGCTAGAGCTTACCAATCCCAATGGGAAACCACAGAATAGCCGATGCCTTGCATTTATCATTGTCTCCTCTTGAGAAACATGAGAACCTTCAAAAACCATCGGCTATCGTCCGACGCCCGAACTATTTTATGTTCGGTCATGGCCCTATGTCACCAACCTCGCTAGACGTGGTGATGATGATCACTGGTCCGGATGTTACATCACCCAGCCCCTCCGCCTTCAAACGACCAAAGTCCCTACAAACTGCCTTCCAAAACAGATCGCATTTAATCGGGTGCTTACCTCCAACGCCATATGAAAATAAAGGGCCCTGTCTCAGAGAAAGAACATACAGCCTTTCTCAACTTCTGGCTGGAGCATTTCATATTCTGTGGCCCTTCCCTTGCTCCAATCAAAAACTACCTCTCCTTAGCCCACGAACTGGCCAAAGGTACTCAACTTGGCCTCGGCAAACTGTTCCTTGGAGAAGTCTATCGATACCTCCAGCTTGATGTCTCGCTGTTCTCCGCATAGCAGTCAAAACAGGTGGTCCTTGGTGGTTTATTCAGTTATGGGCTCAGCTGTATTTTCAAAATTACATCCCAAACTTCCCCCTTTTGGCGAGCTGCACCTTTCCAGATGTAAAAGGGAAGCAGATCCGATGCACCAGCTATGGCCAAGCTTTGTATAGACTGCCAGGTAGTAAAATGACCCCTCAGGAGGCATCCAAGTGGTTCAGCACTTTCTTTCAAGGCCTGGACAATCCTACCTTCTTCCCTTACATGGAAGAATCTGAACATTTTGAAAATCCACTCTCCTTCAGGCTAGACAATTTTGCCGATGACACCAGCACTCGGCAGCTCTTTTCCACCGTGATTCGACCTTGTTTCCTTCCAGTTGGCATGAGTACGTCCAACAGAATAATCAAACCTGGGTACGAATTCTACCAGCCAGTCGTAGTAGCTCGCCAATTTGGCCTTGGACAAGTAGCTCCTCATTTCTTTCTTCACCACCTCACGGAGAGTAGAGCCGACCTGCCTGATCCTCTCACCAGCCAAAGGTGTTATTCCTTCTTTGATGCTCTGACCATCCCAATTCCCAACGACCTCACCTTTGTCTCATCAACCGATGGCTTTGAAGACTGGTGGTCAATGTGGAAGACTCACGCTTTCAGGAAAGCTCTGGGACCATTGCTGAAATAGCTTGATGCTGACTATGACATCCCCGTGGAACAGGTACCACTACTTGCAAATTTTCTCGATGCAGCTCACAAATGATCCTTCTACTAATCCACTCTTTCTCTCTGCAGCAACAAGATGGCCCGAGCCCACGCATGCTGATGGCTCCCTTCGAGTTCTTTCCCAGCTCCTGTGGTTCTTTTCTGCAAAAACTCGCCACCTCTGAAAAAGGTTATAATGCAGAAACAGCCGATAACACCACAATCGGCTTCCAAGAACTCAGCAACTCCTAAGTCAGCTGCCCCTCGAGTTCCGACTAAAACCAGAACGATGGTGAGGAAGGTAGCTGCCAGGAAGACCTTGAGGCGCCGGAGCCCTTCTCCGATAGCTCGCATGTAAGTTGATTCAGCCTTGTTCGATCCTTGTCATTCTTCCATTCTGCGTACATGCTCGCCATCGGTTCTCCTTTACAAGCTTCCATCGAAGACACCTCCAGTGAGGATACCCAAACCAATCGAGGAGAACTAGGCCCAACGGATTCTGAGAGGACCATCGCACCGAACCAGCCAGATTCACCACCATCGGCCTCCAGGAAAAGGTCGCCCGAACCCATCGCCCGAGCACTGGGCCGAGGCGGGCCACTGGGTCCCAATAGAGCTTGCAAAGGACTACAAGCTTCTTCGTCGAGCCAGGAGGTCTCGAAAATCACCACCCTTCATGCCCTTACTACTTGTTTCCTTTTGTCTACCGATTTATCATTATTTACATCGGCTAAAAACACCTTTAATGCAAACGACTGACGCTTTCTGGGGAAAGGGCAAGGCCGATGCCGGACCGCAATCCTCAAGGTGATGAAACGGCTACCACTGCCAAGCCCCAAAGAACCACACACAAGCCGATCGTCTCCTCGCGGCTATCCCTCGATCTTAGGAGAGGTACGTTTAGGTTCTTCGGCTCATCCTTACACGCTTGGATGCATACCGACGCTTTTCGGCCGCCAGAGTTGTGATATTTCAGGTTTGCGTTCGACCTCGAATCCATCGAACCAACTCCTCCGCTGGCCGATGAACCACGAGCCGTGGTTGGGTTGTTCCACCTCAATTCCAGTCTTAAAGCCCCGCTGTCCTCCCCAATCAAGAGCTGATCGAGGGTTCTAAGGAGGTGAAGAGCGCCTGGCTGAAATAAAAGACCAACTCCCAAAGAGCATTGCAGTGAAGCTTTGGCCATTGTAACTCGCTTTTCTACGGGCCAAGGGTGAAGTTAGCTCATGAGAGGATCTCCCGCCGCCCAACTCCACCGAAGCCAATATCGCATGTATGCCAAGAGCTCAACGAGAAAAAGGCGCTCGATGCCAAACCGACACCTCACAAGATCACGATCTCGCATCCTTGAAAAGGGAGTTGGAAGATCTTGAAGAGAAGGTCCGGCGACTAAACAGCTCATTCGTGACAAGGAAGAATCCATCGCCCGCTCTCAAGACGAAGCAGAAAGCCTCAAAGCTCAAATGAAGACCGATCTGGTAGAAATACGTGCCCTGAACAAGCAGCTAGTGACGGGCAAGGAGGAAGATGATGAAGCCGAGATCGCCGAGGTGGATCGTGTCCGTGCTGACGCCCTCCACGCCTTCTAAGCATTTCTTCAGTAGCCCGTACGTGTAAACTGGCACCTGTTTGTAACATATGTGAACCTCTAGAGTCGATGACCGTGCATCGGCTGTATTTTTTTTTTATCTGGTCGATTTCATGTATCGGCCCCCACATTTTACTGCCCATCGTCTCACGTGCTTTTTACTTGGCCGATTTCATGTATCGGCCCCCATATTTTACCACCCATCATCCCACATGCTTGGGAAATATTTCTTGAGATGTTGACCGTTGACCGCCACTGGGAATTTTACGCCGTCCAGCTCCTCAAGCATGTATGTGTTTCCTCTTAAAACTTGATCGACCCTGTACGGCCCGTGCCAATTTGGAGACCATTTACCATATGTTGCATCCTTAGTCCCTAATGGCAACACAGCTTCCCACACCAGATCACCAACGTGGAACTCCTTTGGCCTCACTTTCTTGTTATATGCGCGAGCCACCTTGGCCTTGTTCTCTTTGATTTTCTCAAGCGACCACAAATGAGCTCGCTTAAATCCTCAACACTGTCACTCATCAGGGTTGCATATTCTTCAGTTGTTAGATTGTCCTGAAAAGTGACACGTCTTGATCCAGCCGTAATTTCCCAAGGCAATACGGCTTCTTGTCCATATACTAGATGGTATGGCGAGGTTTTTATCGCTCCGTGGCATGACATGCGGTAAGCCCATAAATCTTCTGACAGAACCTCGTGCCAACGTCTAGGATGCTCATCGACTTTTCTCTTGATCAGCTTGATGAGGCTTTGGTTGGACGCTTCAGCTTGCCCATTTGCTTGAGCATAGTATGGAGATGATCTAATCAGCTTAATCCCCGTGTCCTCACAGAACTTTCTAAACTCGTGAGAAATGAAGACCGAACCTCCATCGGTCGTGATAGTTTGAGGAATCCCAAATCTATGGATGACATGCTCTTTCACAAAGTTGATAACATCCTTTGAGTTTACTGACTTCATCGGGACAGCCTCCACCCATTTAGTGAAATAATCAGTGATGGCCAAAATCCACATGTGGCCTTTGCTTGATGGAGGGTTGATTTTGCCGATCATATCCATGCCCCAACCCCGGAATGGCCAAGGCTTGATGATGGGGTTCATCGCTGACGCGGGTACCATCTGAATTTTCCCAAATTTCTGACATGCTTGACACCCTTTGTAGTACTTGAAACAGTCCTCGAGCATGGTGGGCCAATAAAACCCCGATCGCTGATCAACCATTTCATCTTGTGAGCCGATTGGTGAGTTCCACAGCGCCTTCGTACCTCGTAGGAGCCGATATGCCTCGGCTGTCCCTGCATTTGAGCAATAACCCTCCGTAATCCTCAGAAACATGTCATCCCCAATAAGCACATACTTCATGGCCTTGTACCTTATCCGCTTAGGTGCCCCCGCCGAATCCTTCAAGTAATTGAAGATATCGGCTCCAACCGCCGCCTGTGAACTGATCGAACATCGGCTCCTCTCGCTATGTCCTTGTAGCTCAAGCCATTTGTGCAAGATCATTTGCCTCGGTATTCGCGATCCGGGATCCAGTGAAGTTTATGTACCGAATCGTGCCATCACCATGGCAAAGGCAGCCATAATGGGTAGAGGGACTCGCTCACACTTGTATTCCTCCGTGAGTTGAGAAATCACCAACTTGGAGTCTCCAAAATTTCCACCGCTTCGCCCATCGATGAGCAACTCCATTCCCTGCGACGCCTCGCATCACGACGTTGTTGGTGCGAGGGCCGATAACTGATGGAGAAGGAAAATGTTGCTCGGGCGACACGAGTAGCATGCCGATGCCGCACCTGCGTCACAAACCGATCCGTCAAAAACATAGCCCACGCCAGATAGACAAGGTCGCTATATTAGTGTTGATCCTTTCAGCGATAAGGTCGGCCAATGCCTGTCCTTAATCGCTTTCGGGTTGATACCGGATGTCAAACTCGATAATGCAAACATCCATTTGCCCGGCCTTTAAACATAGGAGCCGAAGATGTGCTTTATGACGCCTCGACGGTATATGATGACAATCTCACGATAGCAAAATGTGGCAGCTTGGTGCAGTGAAAACAGGCAGTAGGCACAACATATCGATATCGTGGTACCTTGTCTCTCGGCCCAAAGATCCTTCGCTTATGTAAAATACGACTCGCCCAGCCCATCATAAACTTGCACCACCACCGAGGCGATGGACGTGTCACCGACAAGTAAATGTAGAACGGCGTCCGGGTGGAACCAACACCGGCTTGCCATGATATTCTTTGATCTCGTCAAGGCTCGTTGTTGTTCTCGCCCCTGAATTCCTCGAAGATTTAATTTTCACTAGTCCCATGAACGGCTCTATTCTTCCCGATGATTGAGATGAATCTTCCGACGGTTGATCTTGCCGATGAGAGATGCAGTTCTTTCTTTGTGGTGGGTGGCTTCATTGTTCTGACCGCCTCCCTCGACTTTTCAGCCGATCTCAATTCCGCGTTCATGGACCAAAACCCAAGAACCGACCGTCACCTCAAGGCACACTTCTTGGATTCATCCGTAGGCGAATTTTCTTGTTCGGTCCAGACGCTGCAGATCGTCCAAGTGTCCTTGCGCTGAAGGCACTTGACCACCACGTCATCGATGTAGATTTCCACCACTTGCCGATCGATCATGGAAAATATAATTCATGGCTCTTGGTACGTGGCGCGGCATTCTTCATCCAAACGTCATGACTACATACTCAAACAACCCCACCGACCACGGGACTCGAATGCAGTCTTGTGTATGTCTTCGAGCCATAAAATTTGGTTGTAACCGCATTGCCATCCATGAAGCTCAAGATCTTATGACCAGCTGCGTTGATTAACGCCTCGCCACCGCATCGGATACTCATCCTTTGGGTAGCTCTTGAGATCCCGAAAATCTATGGCAACACGCCAACGGCCATCCTTTTCTCTACTGTACGATACTAGAAATCCACTCAAAGATACCGCATGGCCCGATTAACTTGGTCCAACATTTTCTCGACCTCCTTCTTGATTTCTTCCAGAATTTCGCCTTCATCCGTCGTGCTCGCTGCCGAATGGCCGAAATCCTTTTTAAGCGGAGTCGATGCTCAATGATGCTCTGTCTAACCTGTGCATCTCTGTAGTCCCGTGCAAGCCCGATATTGTTTCAACAGGCTATCATCGCACCCCGCAGACTCGGATCTAACTTTTGCGATAAATGTTGGTCGTGGCTTATCCCCAGGACCAATGTCGATTTCTTCTAGTTCATCACGACGAAACCCATACCCTAGCTTTCCACACCGTCAAATCGATGCTACACAGGCAAACAGTTGGTGAGGATAACAAAATAATTTGGGCCGATTGCCCGAATCGCCCCTTTTGATTGCATTCGTCAAGGACGGTTTACACCTTATTATTTTGCAGGGTGGTATCTCGCTACGACATGATCCGCTTGTCGATGATTGCTGCTTTTTATTTTTGTGGCGATCCAGGATCGGCCAGAGCACGCATGATCGTGGACTTTTCTACTCTGCCGCGTAGATAAGACCAGCCTCACCCGTTTTTTGTAGCTTCACGCGCCACAGCCGTCAGACCGATTCCAGATCGGCTCTTGATCTTCTGCTTCCCAGACGTTCATGCCAGCTATGGAGATATCGATAGAATCATCTGCATGGATGACCTCCACTTCATCTCCATCCCACTGTATTAGGCACTGGTGCATCGTGGATGGAATGCAGCAATTAGCGTGAATCCAATCTCTTCCTAGCAAGACAGCGTAGGTGCTTTTGCTGTCCACGACGAAAAATGACGTGGGTATGGTTTTCCTGCCCACGGTCAGATCCACGTTCAGTACGCCTTGTGTGTCCGATGCCTGGCCGTTGAAGTCGCTTAACGTGACGTTGGTTTTGATCAGATCTGCGGTAGAGCGTCCCAAACGCCGTAGCATGGAGTATGGCATTATATTGACTTCCGCTCCGGTGTCCACCAAAATCTTGCTAACAGGTTGCCCATTGATGTAACCTCGTAGGTACAGGGCTTTCAGATGTTTGTAACCCTTCTCACGTGGCTTCTCAAAGATAACCGGCCGTGGCCGCAATGATAACCGTGCCACGGGTAGCTCATTGGTTCTTGGCGCGAGAATTCGACGGAAGTATGAACACCATGTTTGTGCCACCGATGTACGCATCGGCTTTTGCCGTTTGGGCGCCACTCTTTCCTTGTCGGGCGGTCTTCCGCTTCCAAGGTCCGCTAATTTTAACGGCCGATCGGGTCGCGGCTTTTAAAGCGTGGAGATACCGCGCTTCGCCTCCAAGTTACGCAGCCGCTGACTCTACGCTTTTGGGTATGTCCGAGTCCGTCGACACCACTTTGGACGGTGATATCTGCTTCTTCTTTGTCATCCCTTGGCTTCTCGAGGTCTTTTGCTCGAGCGACTCCTAGAACGGCTACGAGGTGGGGAGGCCCTAGACGCTTGAACACCGAAATCGCCGTATCCTCCTCTCGTTGTCCACATTCCGGCTTGTCGATCGTAGGCAATCGGCTCATTCCCGCCCCAAAGAATACTTGAAGAAAGGACAATCCCAATGTTTGTCTTCGCCTTCCTTTTCTTTTGACGGTCCCCTAGCGAGGTGCTCATATCCTTCATCGTCCCCATCGCGCCGGCGACGTTGGTCATACTGACGCTCATACTTGTTAAGGAGATGCGTGGAATGTGGCTTCTGATATCGCACTCTCCTCACCTGTTCCTCTGTTAAATACCGCCTGTCATTGCGGCTGGGCCGGTCGCGTGGACCAGCCTCCTCTCTTTCTTTGCCCCGAGAGCGACTGCCTTCCTCCTTGTACGTGTCATGGTGGTACCCAAACCCTGCCATATTAACACCGAACGAGAAATCCAGCTGACGCCTCGCGGAGTGATTGAGTTCTACCATATTGACGCCGGGGAATGGGTTTGTGTCCACTTTCATGGCGAACTGCCCAAGGATCAGACGGCCTTGTTCTATCGCCGTTTGGATCTGGCGACGTAACTCTTTGCAATCATTGGTGGTGTGGGTGAACGAGTGATGCCACTTGCAGTATGGTCTCCTGCTCATTTCCGAGCCGTAGGGATTTTGTGGCCTTCGGTAACCTCGGTTGCTTCTCTTCAGAAGAAATCATATATCCGCCGCTTTGCTCACATCAAGTCGAACCCTTTGGCCCTGTTGTTTCACCCATTTGCGTGGATACAGATCGCCCGAGCCCATTCAGCTACGGACACCTCCTGGTCTTGTGTAGGATCATCTTCTTCAGATCGACCAGCCCATCGGACGCTTGAACTTGTCCTGGTACATCTGGTGGCGTTGTTCATACATCGCCCTTCCACGGGCCATGTGCGCCAACGAGTTGTACTCTACTTGGAAAGCCGGGATCCTTGATGGGTGCCGAGAGACCCAACACCGCTAGCTCGATCGCTTCTTTCTCGCTAAACGAGCTGAGTAACATCGGTTCTCGACGGTCCCGCCGCTGGATGTACTCGCTACGCTTTCTCCCGCTCGCCGCACTGTGCAGTCCGCAATGCCAGCCTCGTGGCCTCGAATGATACTGGATGTGGAACTGCTCTTCCAGTTGCTTCCAGGTCTGAATTGAATCAGGTGGCAGCGAGGTGTACCACCCAAAAGCCGGTCCCGTAAGAGATTGCGCAAAGAACCTTACGCGCAACTGATCCGATGTTGAAATCATGCCTAACTGTGCCAGGTATCGGCTCACGTGCTCGATTGAGCTCGACCCTTCTGACCCGCTAAACCTTGAGAACTCAGGGAGCCGATACTTGGGTGGCATGGATCAGTCAAACTCTGGGGTACGGCTTTGAATAGCCGATTGTCCTTCTTCGCACGGCCGAACCGATCTCTCAAGATGGTACGGATTTGTTCCATTGTTTGGGCTGCAGGGCTAGATTCTCATGACTGCTCCATGGCATACTTGGCTAGCCACGCCTTTGTCGGCCCATCCTGAGAGATTCTCGCCCGAAACACCGCCTCAAGCCACCGCCCGTAAACTCCGCCTCAAAGAATCCCTACGGTTGCAATCGTTCGTGCGCTGTCACATTGCGGTCCAAGACGTAAGTGCACACATATCCATGTGGGATTTCTTTAGGTGGTTCAAACAGAATGCAATCGCTCGGGTCACCTCCGACCTTGTAGACGACGACGCCTGCCGCCCGGTGGTTCCAAGCCGCAAGTGTGAATGGCAGCGTGGCCTGGTCCGAGCGGTCTTTCTCCTGGTGATTCCCGAGTAGGCCCGATGGAGAGTCTTGATGTTTCATGATCTCCTGAACTACGCGAACTGCAATCCGCTCAAAGCGTTCACCAGTGCTCGTAATGGCGGTGAAGAGAATGAGCCACCATGTAATTGACTTCTGTCGCAGAGCTCGTGCGCCTCTCAAGGAAATGCAGATCCACCTCATCAAGAGCACCCTCGGTGAGAACCCTTTCCACCGATGCCATGCTTACGAGTCCTCTCAAAAGAGCCGATGATCGGCTTCAAGAGAGCTTTGATGTCATCATATCGCTTGTGCTCAGCAGCCTCGTCAGACGTGGATCGGTCTGCTTCCATCGCAGCGCTTGATGTTGATGTAGACGTTGTTGAAGGTCCCACCGGCGTGCTGTAATGTGTTGCCTGCCAAAACCCACGGCGAGCAGCAGCGACGAGCAACACGAAGAGCCGGAGGCTCCTGTAACCGCCGGTGGGCTCGGTCCCTGCAACGGACCGCAAAACTCGCACACGCCCCGGCTTGGTTCGAGGGTGTGCCACCGACCTATACCTGATCGTGAAGGTGAAGGATTGCTCGATTGATTTCGCATGGTAAACAAGTATACGTAAAATTCGATCCGTGACTGCTCCTGTGTTTCGTGAATCGGCTCAGAGCCGATTATCCCATGGTTCGCATTAGATTTACGATAACATGGGGTTTTGCCCGATCATTACAAGTTAAATCGATCTCTGAGCTTAACGCTTTTCACCACGTAACTGGAACGTCCTACACGTAATTGAGCCTGGTAGATACAAAAGATGATAGAAAACTAACCCTAGAGGAGGCCTAACAACCGACGTAAAGTCAATTACCGGAACAACTTCTCTAGAACTAGTAAACCACGTCCTTATGTATTACTGGATCGTTCAACCCGTTTGCAAGGCCTGGCTACGTAGATATCAAACTAAACCTTGGTGAACAAGGCACAACCATAACAGATCGAATCAGCTAAATAAGGATCAAGCAAGATGCTACCCTTGCACTTGGGAAAAGGTGCAAAGGTAGCGAGGTAACTAGAGGTAGCATAGTTCAATCAAGTATAACGAAAAGCACCGATGCTAGCCTCAACAAATCTATGATAGTAGTGTTACTCGCCATCAAAAAGGCTTCAGTACGAGTAACACCAAATAACGCATAAGTAAAAATACTGCCTAGATCGCAAGATGCGATCTAGGCAGCATGACACTTACCCGAAAGAAACCCTAGAAACAAGGGTATGGCGGCGCGAGATTATGTTTGTTGCGAACGTGATTGTCCTCCTTTTCTCGATAACCTTAGGTACATATTTATAGTCCGGAGACTTTCTATCTTTGGAATAACTCTACAATTCTATCTTTACCTAAACTGAAACGGAACCTAAACTGAAACGGAACCTACTACGATACAAGATACACGGGCAATTTAGCCCAAATCCACGCACAAGGCCGTTTCAACAACACGTTGAATATACGTATCTACCAAGCCCATCTTGATCACGGCCCATATCCTTCTTTGGCCAAAATATGGCGATAACACGACCAGACACGATCGGAGTATACCGCGACTCGGTCCGTCAGCTTCAGCACTTCGGCAATCTCCACCGAGCCCGTCGATGATGGGTAGCCACTCGTCACGTCGTCCAGATCGAAATCCTCTAGGAAGTGGGCGAGCCCAAGACTGAGCGTCGTCGCTGCCCCGCGCCGGAATGCCGACAGCGTCATGAACTCGACGACCGATGGCGCCTTCTCCAAGTACCGCCACACTTCGATGAGGTCGCTGGGAATCACTTCCGTGGGCGACATCTCCTGAAGGTACGCCCGAATGCAAGCCGCGGACAAAGTGGCCGAGTCGACCAGAGTGGCAACACACTGCCGCGCGTCGTACGACTGCGCCTCCTCCGCGCTGTCAATAATCCGACCTGCGGACAGAGGGTGGCAGTGAGTACATCAAAGATCACACAATGCAAATGTTACAGGAAAAGGCAGGCACACTTACCAATCAAGGGACGAGAGAGATCCATGATGAAGCTTTGAAGAGAGGAGTAGTCGTCTTGTATCCCAGCAACAAGGGCGTCAGAGACTTTACGTTCCTCAGCGGCGGCCGTAACAGCAGCCTTGGCCCGTCCATCCGCTGAACTCGCCTCCTCCTTCGCTTCCTTAAGATCGCTCTCAAGGTCGGCGATGCGCTTCTCAGCCGAGCTCAACGCAGATTGAGCCGTCGTCAATTCAATCGCCGGGACAAGGCCCTGGCGAACCTCCTCTCGCCGCAGAATCGCTCGAGTGCCTTGTTCGCCTCTTGACGGCGACAAGTTCCTTCTCCGCGACATTTCGCACAAGCCGGCTGATTCACGCAAACCCCGTGCAAAAGCCAAACAGTCAACAAAACGAACTAAGTGCCCACCGCTGAAATTCAGCGACCGCCACTGGGATGGAGATCAAAATCCTAAGTGCCCACCGCTGAAATTCAGCGATCGCTACTCGGGAATGGAGATCAAAATCCTAAGCGACCCGCTGAAATTCAGCGATCGACACTCGGGACCGGAGATCAAAATCCTAAGTGCCCACCTGAAATTCAGCGACTAGACACTCGGGACCGGGCGCGAGAAATAAAACAAAACAGCAGATCTGACCACCGCATTCGGGTGGCCGATCCTCGGGGACTGGACATACCTGGATGGCTGCGCCAAGCATGCCATGAAGCTGCAGCGCGTCCACGGATGCAAGAAGAGTCGGAGTGTGCCCACGACGCTGTTCGACCTCCGTTTCGGCGACCCCATGTACGCGGATTGATGGCGTGGTACCACTCGCCATAGCCGCTTTAGCCATGAAGCGGGGGAAGGTCGCGATGGATGCGCCGGCACCAAAGGAGGCCGGCTCGGCCATCCCAGGCGAGGAAGCACCCTCCTTGATCGTCAAGGTCGCCCCCGCCGCAGGATCACTCGGAGCAATCGTCGTGTCGTCAGACACCGTGACGACATCATCGTTCTTGGCCTTCTTGGCACTATCTGTGGGGGCAGCGATCTCATCAGCCTTCCTCTTCCGAGAAGGGTCCTCCTCGGCGACGACTGGCGGCACTTTGGCCACGGACGGGTGGCCTATCTTTTTAACCAAAGTTCTGCAAATTTATTACATGAGCAAAGTGGTCCGAGTACAACGAAAAATAAGGCAGGTGAATAAAACTCACTTGGCGACTGGTATGAACCGCAGCCCCGTGCAGATGCTAGCCGGCTTCTCCAGTTCGGGGCCCAGATTCCGACAGAGGACCATCTCCAGGACATCGTGCGCCCAAGACACGGACGGCCTCTTCGTTGATGAGGCCGCGACAGGAGCCTCCACAATGTTTTCGGCAGGAGCTCTCTTGGGAGGCGAAGCTGCCGCGACCGGAGAAGCCCCCGACCCAGAGACTGGGGCGAATGGGGGGGGATCGAGGCCAGAGGTACCTCATTTAGGACGGCGGCGACATCCGGTGCTGCCGTCGCCTGTGGCGCTTCATCCCTGGCCAGGCTGGTGGCGTCGGAACTACTCGCCGAATGAGGCGGAGATGCCTGTCTCACTGGCTTCGTCTTCCTCTTCGAAGGGGCCTTCACTTCCTTATTCTTCTTCTTTTTCGACGGAGTAGCCTCGTGACGCGAGGTGAGCTCGGGAAGCTCATCGTCATCATCGTCATGATGTTCAAGGCTATTACTCGCTTCGAGTTCGCGCTGACGCTGCCCGCGAGTTTTGCGAACCAGTGGGGCGGCCTCTTCCTCGGACTCTTCGTCATCGTCGCTCCTGTCGCTCTCGGCGCCGCCCTTGGTGGGAGGCGACTCGCCCCCGTCCTGGACGGACGAGCTCGAGTTCTCGTCGTCCGCGGGCAGAATCCACCCTTCCACCACTTGAAATAACTGCAGCAAGCATGAAGTAATATCAATATAACCGTGATAGCATCAACTGCGACTGCGAATGATAGAAACTGACTTACCGTCGGGGCTGGATGCTTCGCGGTGTAGGGGGCGACCCCAGCCTTCGTGTCCAGGTACACCGCCTGGGTGATCTTCTTCAACGCTGGGACGTAGTCCTCGAATTTCCACTCAGCGAGGCATGATTTCGTCGAGTCTTCCCGGCCGGTGTACTCGTACATGTAATGGTCACGGCGGGCCAGGGGAACGAGTCGCCGCCGGAGCCAACATTTGTACAAATTGATGGTCTGAAGACCCTTCTTCTTTAGGCCGCGAATGGTTTGAAGCATCTCATCCACGACCATCCGCTGGTCTATTGGGAGCTTGCCGACTTGGAGTCGGCGTGGTTCGGGCCGGTCGGCGGAGTACCTTGGGATCGCCACCTCGCCGTCTGGAGTCGCTTCGGTGACGTAAAACCAGGACTTCTTCCACTCGCTTGCCGCCTTGGCAGGTAGCATCAGGTCGAAGAAGGAAGCTTTCGACTTGAGCTAGAATGTCAGGCCACCCGCCGCCAGCATTGGGCCGCCTGATTCTTCACGACTAATCCTCCCGTGGAATAGATCTTTCCACAGGGGGAAGTAGGTCCTGCAGCCTAGGTAGCACTCGCAGAATGCCACGAAGATGGCAAGCTGCTCGATGTTGTGCGGGCCCAGGTCCGATGGCTGAATACCGTAGTAGGCACAGAAGCGCCGGAAGAAGAGAGATGTGGGAAACCCTAGCCCCCGCTCCAGGTGGCTGGTGAAGCAGACGAATTCTCCCTCGCGCGGGTTCGGAGTCACCTCTCCGGCGCGCAGGATCCCGGCTTCCTCGAAAGACGCCAGTAGCGCTCTCGTACACTTGGACCTGCCCCACGGCTCGGCGGAGGGGGCCATTGGCGGAAAGGTTCGAGGAGGTCGGAGGATTTTGGATCGATTGGATCGCGATGCGGAGGAAAACGGAGATGCGCAAAATCGGAGGAAATGACGAGAGGGTGGTTCTCCGATCGCCTACCTTTCCTTTATATAGCAGTTGTTACCCGCCAAATCAGGGAGCCGTTACTACGCGGTGATTACGCCAAAAGTTACCGTTGGATTACTCCAACGGCTCGTTTTGACTGCGTCTGACGGTCCAACTTCATCCATTCGACTCGCCGACCTTATCACTACAACAGTGACTAAATATTTCGCCAACCCGTTCGCCGAGCTGCGACCAGTGTGACTAGTTTTTTTCCTTTATTCAGGAGCCCACCACCGATTCGACTGGGTATCTGCATTGGATCCGTATGCTCTGACTGCCAGCAATCACCTGCGCCCAATCGACGGCGGCCTCGGGGACTACTGATGGGGATATGCCTACCGGGGTATACCCAGCAGGACGTTTCCGACTGGCCCAGGAACTGGCGAGTGGGCCTGCAGGACGGCGACTGGATCAAGACTTGGCGTGGACCTGAGCGACTGGAAGCTGAAGGCCCATGAGAGTAGATAGGCCCAGTCGGATTAGGTTAAACGAGTACCTAAACTTTAACTGATTCGGTTGAGATATGTAAACCCTAGGGGGGGTGAGTCTATATAAACCTCCCTACAGGGCGTGTAGAGGATACGTTCCACCATCCACCCAAGCGACTCGCCGCCTAGCCGTCGAGCTCGCCCCATTGTACCTTCATCATAATACAATCTAGCAGGAGTAGGTCTTTACCCTCCGGGGGAGCGAACCTGGGTAAAACCCTGTGTCTCCGCCCTCATCTCGCACCGCAGATGGCTGGCCGCCCTTGCCCTTCGTTATACTACTCGCTGCCGATTGCAGCGTCTTCCGTGGTCATTCCCACGACACAACTCCGTTGTGGTCAAGTCAAAGTCATAAATCATTTCATAAGTCATTTTGAAAACATCTGACGGCAGAACAGTATGGCCACTCCAACTGTCCATAACCGCGGATGCGGCTATTCGAATAGTTTGGCACTCTGAAGAGGTGGTACACTTTCACCACAACATTCGATACATCTATCAGGAACAAATTCTGAATTCACCATACTCAGTATGCGGATAATCAATGCTAACCTTTCAATTACACGCCCTAGTATAGGCACCTCACCTGTGAGTTTGGCCTCCCAACCATGAACAACTGTCATCTTGGGTACTACATAGGTGGACAATATTCACAAGGTAGCCACAGCTCAAACCTTGGCCGCAAGGGAACCCATACTAAGTTATATAAGTTTCTAGTCAAGCCCTACCCAAATTTCGGTTATTGTGGTTGTACGGTAAAATTGGAATGGTATCGCATCCAGACAACCATCAGTTTTAGAAAGGGCTAAGGCTCATGCCATAACATTTTCATCATCAAAATCATCTCGTGTTCAAGAACACATGTCAAAACATTTCAGTAGAATGACTCATCATTCTAAGGTTTTCATAATCATTTTCACCAAGTATTCCCATCTAAAGTGATCAAGTTTTATGTTTAGCACTAGCAAATATAGGTGGGGGTAAACACTAACGATGGGTGGTAAACAAGTGTAAATGATCTAAGTTCAATCTCATGCCTCAGGATGACATCAAGATTATCTAACTTAGGCCAAGTTTTATGCTCTTTATGCTACCTTCATATATCTTTCTAATATCTACAAGTCACTAAATAAGCTCCAATAAAAGCTTTGATAAAGAAATAAAATACTAATCTTGCAAGTAAAACTAGGATTGGGTATCAAGTAGTGTAGGCTTGCAAGGATTAGCTTGCTACGTTAACTTGTATAGTGAGGCTTTGCAAGGTTGCAAGTATAGGCTTGCCTTGTGTAGAGCAGTGGTTGAAGTTCTCCTCGGCTTCTTCCTCATAGTATCCTCCTTCCTCCTTGTACCCTTGGACGGTACTATGAGGTACACAATCACCACACAATACTTAACTACTTATTTTTATCACACCAAGGTTTTCACTAGATGATCTAGCATCATCACAAACATTACAAAGATTAAAGAAAATAGTTTTATTTCCTTTATTTTAGAAAATTAATTTCTACTCATTGAAAAACTACTTAAGATTTAATATTCTCCAGCTAAAACATGGGATCATGTTGACACATGTCATCACCACATATTTCAGTACATGGGAATGTGATTTAAAGTGGTGTCACAATTTAATAAGGTTTAACCCTTTTATTTTAATTAATTAAAGTGACTAGAATGTCCTATGGGGCATTCTTTTATTGATTGACCATTATTTCTGCAAGTAAACCTATATATTTTTATATATTCAGAAAGGTCTTGTTAAATGTGATTTTTGAGAGTTGGAAACAACTCAAAAGCTTTTATGGTTGAATTTTGAAAAATGTTTGAATGAATAAAATCTTCTGCCTTGTTATTTTTACCATAGGTGATCTAAAAATCTAATTGGTTTGAATCCAACAGGCTTGGATTAAGGATTCCAGTACCTTCCTAACAAAATTGGTTTCATGCATTTTGGTTTCGTGAATCGAGGTGGGTTGATTTTTGAATCTAGGTACAAAAACTGAGTTTGAAACTAAAAGAATAAACCTAAATTTGAATTCTCGGGTCACGGGATGTTAATCGGGCGGCCCACACAATCGTGCACGCGGGTGGGTTTAAGTGAACGACCCCACCAGTCAGCGAGACAGGGGGTGCAAAGCGGTATGGGGGGATGTGGACCGCACGATCTAACTCTAATCCAGCGGTTGTGGTTCATCGTCCACGTCGGGCAACGCCGGTGAGACAGGACCCTAGCGCGGCCAGTGGGGGTCGTGGAAGGCTCACCGGGGCTCAGGCGAAGGTCGGCGATAGGGGCGAACGACGAAGTCGACGATGGCGATCCTCCTGGTACCAGCAGCTTCTCCTAGGGCGGCTCCAATCGCTGGCTCCTATCTTCCTCCTCCACAACAGACTCCAACCAAATTCCGGCGATGTGCTGCTCGCCTTGCTCCGAGAGTGAGGTGGGGTGCTTCTGAGAGAGAGGGGGTGAGGTGGTGTGAAGAAATCGAGCGGGGGTGGCCTTTATTTATAGTTCCAGAAGGGGACCGACGGGCGCGGGCTGAGCTCATCGTGGTCGTCGTCACAGCGAGCTACTGGCATGGGCAAAGGTAGGGGACGGTGTTGTGTTCCCTAGCGAAGCTCAACGGCATGGTCACGCGGCATGGGGCGGTGCGGAATGGTCGGAACATCGCGGTGCTCTGAGCGGGTCCGACGGCAATTTTAATGGCGCACCACGGCTACGGGTCGCGCGGCGGCGAACAGGCGTGTCTGGGGTGTTCCTGGGTGGTGGCGATCCTGCTTGCACGCGGCGAGGGCGGCGCACGGTCTGTGGGCATGTGTCGCGGCATCTGGCGCGCCTCGCCTCGCCGCAGAGGCTGGCACGCCGCTGTGTGTGGTCCAGGGCAAGGCTCGAGGCTTGGACAAGGGGTGGCGATGGACGGTGGAGAGTGTCCCACACAAGGTTGGCGAGGCTAGAGAAGCTTCTAGCTGGCTGGCGGCATTGGGGTGGCAATGGTGCTCTCGGCATGCTTGTCATTGATGGCATGGTCGGTTTTACAGTGAACTAGAGGGGTTAATTGAGCTAGATGATCTACTAAGGGTTAGTGTGAGATAGATAGGGAACAAGTTAGGCACTAATCACTGCTCACAATAGTGTTTAATGTTTGTTTGTTTGGTAATTGCAAGGTGTTTGATGAAATGGCCAAAAGAGATTCAAATTTGAATTTTTGATTCAAACTTTGTGGGTGTGATAGTTACATACTAGGGAGTCTCTGGTTGATTGGATTGGTCAAGGTGCACTGGTTTGGTTGGGTTTTGAAAATGGGTGATCTTCACATATGAGATAGATTCAATTTTTGAAATGTCATTTTATTCAAGTTGCCAAAAGTTTATGCAAGTTTGAGAGGTGGGCTTTTATTCACTTTTACTTGGTCTAGCAAGGGGTGAAAAGAAATGGACATGTTTCTGTTTGAAATATTGGACTAGAAACACTCAAAGTGGCCTAGTGAGCAAGATTGGCAAAAATGACCATTTGCTTTATTTATTTTGTTTTTTATTTTATCTTGATTTTTTTTGCTCGAAAATGTTTTAGATGATGTTGTATTCATATTTAAACCATTCCTTGCTATTTAGATCAATCACACAAGTCCTATTCATGCATTCATACAATCATCGCATACACACATGCATTCATATTTATTTGATTAACAAAAGTTTTTCTTAACCCTAATTTTCATGATTGGAATTTGATAACCATTTTTCAACATTTTTGGGATATTACATGCTCTCCTTAGATAAACAACATGGCATGAAGGGTAAAAAAATTACAACAGGTCAATTGACAGGAACTGAGCAAGGCATAATAATGCAATTACTAGTCAGAAAGATCCTATGAGATTCGATTTGGCAATACAACAAGATATATAGACCTCCATCCAACTACATCTATGACTAGAAGTCCACCTTCAGGTTATCATCCGAACCCCGTCCAGTATTAAGTTGCAAGCAATAGACAACTGCTTTTAGAAAAGTGTGTAAGGTAAACAGTCCACATGTTCCATGAACAAGAGACCGTTGTTTTCTCCCTAGTAGCAACAGCACATCTACAACCGAAGAGATTTCTGTCACTTCCCTTGGAAACTAGAGGCATGAACCCACTATCGAGCATAAATACCCCCTCTTGGAGTCACTAGCAACTACTTGGCCAAGATAGCTAGTAACAACAGAGAGCATGCAAGATCACAAACAACACAGACATGATAGAATCATAAAGACAAAACCATTAATCAAACCAACATAATAATCTCAATATCCACCGGATCCCCGCAAACACAACATGCATGATTACAAATACATTAGATCTTGATCATGAACGGAGATCACAAGATCTATACATGAAAGCACAAAGGAGGAGATATAACCATCTAGCTACTACATGGACCCATAGTCCAAGGTGGAATTACTCACGCATCATACCGGAAAGAAGGCCTCCGGGATGATCTCCCCTCCGGCAGGGTGCCGGGAAGAACTTCAGATCCCCCCGATCTAGGGACGATGGTTGCGGCGGCTACAAACGGTTTCATGGAGATTTGATCGGGTCCTTATGGTTTCTGCATCGGGGGATTCTTATAGGCGAAGGGGGAGGCCGAGGAGGCGACCAGGGGGGTTAAACCCTACCCAGGTGCGGCCCACCCCTAGCCGCGCCTGGGGGGTGGCCGCCCTGGCACGCTTCCTCGTCTCCCCTCTAGACTTTTTGTTCCCCACGGAACTTCGACGTTTGTCCCGTCTAATTCTGAGAACATTTCTTTACTAACTTTTCTAAAACCAATAACAGCAGAAAACAGACATCTGGCGCCGTGGCGACTTGCTAATAGGTTAGTACCAGAAAACATGTAAAAAGCACCTCAAAGTGTAGACAAAGCAAAGAAAAATAGATACTAACAAGCATGGAACATCAAAAATTATAGATACGTTTCCGACGTATCAGGTACTTTCCCTAACGATGTGTTTTCCTCGGGTGATCTTTGTGGTTGAAGGTGATAGTTACATCTGACCAGTCCAAGAATTGGGGGACAGCAGGAACCGTGGCATTGAGCTCACAAAGAACCGCCTTTCTGACCTTAGCCGGCTGATTTCCAAGGAAGCAAACATATGTGTCTTTCTTTGTAGGGTAATCCTTCTTTCCATCCGACTTGGGATGTGCGGAATCCGCTTCTTCCATGTCGGAATCTTCCTTGGCCTCGTTGCCTTTCTCAGAATTTTTCTTTCCTTTTCGTCACTTGGGTCTGTAGCCAGTGGATTTGTCTCTTTTGATGTCGTCATTGAAACGACATTCAGCATTAGTGTGGGTAGAACCTCCATTTCCTTCCGGGTGATGCACACAAGGGTTATTGGCAATATCAGCCCAGGAATAGGTTCTTCCGTTCTATTGATCTCCTCTACCCTGGACTCGGGAAGTTCCGCGGCCTCGTCCCCGTCCGCCTCTATAGTGACCCAGCATACCACTTCATGATGTAGTACACTATAGTCGTTGACATAACACCAATGAAACACCATTCACTAGTATTACATCCCTCATAGTGGTACAACAAAAACACAGTGGGCTGGGTGGGTTCAGGTTTTTCCGAGATCTTGAACTCTTCCGCCTCCACAGAGAGAGTAGATTCGGATTGTTCTTCCGCCATGGTCATCACCTCTAGGGTGGGTTGGGCGGGTTCAGTGAAACCGAGGTAGATGTCGATCTTGCCAATTGGCATGATGGTGTAGGTCGTCACGGGCTCCTTAGATAGGATCCAGGTCTCGTCGAGAAGAATGATAGGAACATCACTGGCGCAGAGAACGTGACCAATGGCGATTGTTTTGCCGATTCCTGCAGGCGCAGATTCCGCCCAGAACGAAGGTCTGAAGGTCACCTACCCCACGGTGGGCACCAACTGTCATCGGATTGATGACAAGTACGCCATAGGGGATCCTAGCGGCATTGAGAATATGGGGTGTGAGCCGTACGGTGTTCCGGGAGCGGTGAGCACAAATTTAACCAGGTTTAGATCCGACTGCGGTGATCGAATCCTACTCCTGCTAGCAACCCGGTAATATGTCGGCGAGAGCCGGATGTTACAACGGATTACAAGAGAGCTTCGCCTGTGCGAGTTGGTTGTGGTTGTAGTAGAGATTGTGCCCTAAAGGCTCCCTCAGGTCCAGCTTATAAAGGCGCTAAGACCTAGGGTTACAGGAGAAACCTATCTGGCTATGTTATAGAGTCGGTAACTATTACATCTTGTGCTACAAGTAATACTACATGCCTAAGTCGATAAGTCTTTTGGGCCTTGTTGTAGCCGGATTGACTCCATCTTCTTTCCCTGATTGAGCCGCCCATTAATCAAAGCTCTAACCCATTGGTGGGCCACCCTGGTCAGCGAGTCCTGTGGGTATACCTGAAAAGTATATCCCCAACACCCTCCATGATCCAAATCAGCGTTGGCTACTGTTGGAGAAACTTGAATCGGCCACCGAGCCAATCCTTCAGACTAGCCTCAATGGAGGTGTCATAGTAGGTGGTATCATGCACTATATATATGCAAAATGCTTATGTGTCACTGCAATTAATGATGAAAGAGATTATGTTGGTATCCTAGGTAGATACGGTATATGTAACATACCAAAAATACTAAATTTAAATCACTAAATTCTAATCATCAAAATTAGGGTTAACAAACACTTTTCTAAATAAAATTATGAAAGCATGCATATGTGTATGCATTGAATTTGAAATTCTTTTGAACCACCTTGTTTGTGTGTTTCTTTGCTTGTAAAATGTTTCTTCGGTGAAATAAACATCATCTAAACCCTTCCCACACTTTTCCCAAAGACAAGTAAAGCAAAAAAATAAAATAAAGGAATGGTCATTTTGACCAATTTAACTCCCATGCCTACTTTGGCTGTCTCAAACTTTCAGAACCTAACAGAAACTTTTCTAGATCTTTGCACCCCTTGATTGTACTCATAACAAAGTATCAAGGCCCACTTTGTGATCATCCAGAAACTTTCAAATGCATAGTTTAAATGACAATTCAAAATTGAATCTTTATCATATGGGAAGATCCCACTTTTTCAAAAACCACTCAAACAAGCTCAACTTTCAAAACCCAAGCATCTGCAGACTCACCAGCACCAATCTAGCACACCCACCAAAAATCTTTTCAAAATTCAAAACTTGAATTCATGCGGCCATTTCATCAAACACTTGGCAGACACAAATCAAACAAAATCAAAACACTATAGTGTGCAATGTTTTGAGCCTAACTGGTTCCATATATAGCTCACAACCATCTTAGTAGATCATCTAGCAAGATTAACCAAGCACTAGCACCACTGTGAGCTTGCCAATATCATCAATGGTGAACAACCGAGTGCATCCTTGCCACCCCAGTGTAGACAGCAAGCTAGGAAAGAAACTAGCCATGTCAACCTTGTCTGGGAGATCACCCATGCCTCTCTGCCCCCTCTCGACCAGCCCTGCCTCGAGGACACCGACCAGAGCACCCAGGAACGCCGCCTGCAGCCGCTAACTGTCGGCGTGCGCCAGCGCCACCTCGACCGAAGCCTGCTGCATCGCGCCTCGCCGCTGCGCATACACGATCACCACCGACCCAGGAGACCGCCAGACATCCCCGTTCGCCGCCCCATGCCACACAGCCACCGCTCGCCGTCGAAGACGCCGCCTCTGCCGCGCAGAGCGTCGCGTGTTCCAGACCAACCCGCACCGCCCCACGTCTCACCACCGTATCGTTGAGCATCGCTAGGGAACACTGCACTGTCCCCTACCTTCGCCCATGCCAATAGCCATCTGTACCACCGCCCCCGATGAGCTCACCGTGCGCCCCGTCCGTCCTCTCGCTCGACTATAAATAGAGGCCACCCCCAGCCGAATTGAGCACACCATTCTACTCCCCTCTCCTCACTAATCGTGGCACACCGTTCCCGGAGCAAGGCGAGCAACACCTCGTCGGAATTTCACCGGAGCCCGCCGCCTCTGGAGAAGAAGGGAGCCAGCGATTGGAGCCGCCCCAGGAGGAGCCACCGGTACCAGGAGATTCACCGTCGTTGACTTCGTCGTTCACCCGCCTCGACCCTGCCGCACCGGTGAGCCCCAAGAACCCCATCGCGCTAGGTTTCTGTCTCGCCGGCGTTTCCCAACGTCGACGATGACTCTCAGCCGTTGGATTAGAACCAGATCGAACAACCCACATCGCCCCATACCGCTTCGCACCCCCTGTCTCACTGACAAGTGGGGACAGCCACTTAAACAGCCCGCGGAAGCACCGTGCTTAGCAGGCCGGCCCGTTAATTTTTCCCGCGCAGCCCAGTTATTTGAATTAAAACTTTTCCATTTTATTTCAAACTCACTTCTGTACCTAGTTTCAAAAATCAACCCAAATCGATTCAGAGCATCAAATTGAATGAAACCAATTTTGTTAGAAAGGTCTGGGAATGTTGAATCCAAGCCCGTTGGATTCCAGTCATTTGGATCTGTAGATCACCCATGGTAAAAATAACAAGGCAGAAGCTTTTCTGCATTCAAACATTTTTCAAATTTAAACCATAATAGCTTTTGAGTTGATTCCAACTCTCAAAAATCACATTTAACCATACCTTTCAGAATATATAAAAATATATAGGTTTACTTACAGAAATAATGTTCAAGTAAATAAAAGAATGTCCCATAGGCATTTATAGTCACTTTATTTAATTAAAATAAAAGGGTAAAACCTTATTAAATTGTGACACCACTTTAAATCACATTCCCATGGACTAAAATATGTGGTGATGACATGTGTCAACATGATCCCATGTTTGGTTTGGAGAATATTAAATCTTAAGTAGTTTCTCAATGAGTAGAAATTACTTTTCTAAAAATAAAAGGAATTAAACCAAGCTTTGATCTTGTAATGTTAGAGATGATGTTAGATCATCTATAGGACCCTTGTGTGTGATGATTGCAAGTAGTTAAGTATTGTTTGGTGATTGTGTACATCGTATTTATTTATAGACGCTAGTACCGACCAAGATACGAGGAGGAATGAGGATTCTACGAAGAAGAAGCCGAGGAGAACTTCAACCACTGCTCTGCACAAGGCAAGCTTATATTGACACTAATGCAAGCCTAATACTATGTAACTACCTCGGTGAATTACGCTCCTGGATACAAGCCTGGATGAGCGGAAATGGTTGAAATAGTATGGTGGGGCCCAAATGCCACTCACGGGTAGACCTTTCGGCCGTCCCAACCATTTCCAATCATCGGGACAAGTACGGGCGGCGTAATCGGCAGGCGAAGGGATCAACTACATACACAAATGAGTATGTATGCAAGCCACCATACAATAGTACATCAGAGCCATTCCATCTAAAAAGAAAGGAAATATAGCAACACCGTACGGCAAGATTCAAATGTCCTAGATAGATATAATAGTTTAGGATATTTCCTCATACATCACACATCAGAGTATCAAGCGGAAGCGGCAAACAAGTTCCGAGTACGGATAAGAAGCAAATTGGCATAAGATGTCCCATAAATAAGCACATCCCGCCCACAGATCTCACGGATCCCCGTTCCCGGAATCTCTACACCGAACGATCGTTGCCCACATCATCAGCCTCCTCCACCCAGTATCCGTCTTGCGAGTGTACCTGTTCATCTGAACCATATAATTTATCGTGTGAGACCCTAGGGGTACTCAGCAAGTCTTTATGCCACTAAAGGGGACACAACCTAGGGTGACGCAATTGCAGCAAAAGATAAACCCTAACAGTTCTATAGATACTCGCTAACCATCCGCCTAACCAAAGATATACAGATGTCCGTGAATTAATGACAACAGTTATAACAGTAATATCCACAGATCCATCCTCCTCCTCGCTTACCAACGAGGAAGCGGACGAACAACCCCCCATCCGTTGGCAATTTTATTAACCATTCCATGAGTGTTGCACTATTTAATAGTAAATTACTTAGTCAAATTAAAAGAGGTACTTTAGTTATGCTTGTCTATGATTGAGAAACTGTGCTCCAAGTCGTCCATAACCGCAGACACGGCTTTCATAAAGTTTTATCCTACAGGGGTGCACAAATAGCAACACACACTCGATCAACCTCGGAAAAACCAAATCAAAACCCAACGAGGCCTTCACGACAAAGCAATCACAGGATTCAGAAATATTTCAGGGGGCCACCCCATTGAGTAGACCCGCAACGAAGCTAGCTGACTCCGAGACGGACTCAAGGTTTGCGACAATGGCTGTAAACGACCGGGAACCCAAAAGTGTGACTGGGCTTGTCGATACCGCGAAAACACTCCGCTTACCTAAACAGTACAGTGTGCTCCTCGCACAATCGTAATAAAGCGGTAAAGCATGGCATAAGTACGGGATAGTAAATAAAACCCCAAACTAGTTTGTGGCCCCAAGAAATAAGAATGAATCAAGATCTGGCTCAGGGGGGTCCCATAATCCTCCCGGATGTGGATAGCGCGAATAATCAAGGAACAGGAATCAAGTACTCGGGGTCCTACGGGACACAAGTGAGCAGGAAAAACCAAATAGCAGATATTGCTCACCGGTGCCACTTTCATTAGTTATCCCATTACTACGCAGGTTATGTTGTTCAGGTACCTCGTTATCCATCAGAATCTCACATACCCTACACATGCTGTTCTACGACTCGCATGGCTCAAGCAACTCCTGCAGTAATGGCTCATGGGATGGAGGAACAAGCTTGGTGGGGTTTAAAAGTAAAGGCTATGCAATACTTGGGATTCAGTTTAATGCAGTCGTGACTCAATGATGCAAGAATAAGATAGAGGCAATAGGTACTGTATGTATGCAAGCATGTGGTAGTGCTTGCCTGGCAACTCAGTTGAAGCGAGAGAAGGATCTGGGTAGTGCTCCTGGTTCTCTTGATATATCCCCTGCTCAGTGTCTATTCGAAGAAGAACCAAACAGACAAGGGCCAACATAAATAAAGTGCACAAACATATGAATAAAATGCGACAAGCAAACAATCATGCCATGATGAATGATGCACAATTTGCATGGCATTAAAGTAGCATGGCATGGGTGAGGTGTGGAATACAAGAAATAAGCATTTTATTGAGTTTTGGTCACATTTTATTCCCGAATAAGTTGCTGTATACTTTATATTTATATGATGCATGCTGCAATTTAATTCATGGATAGCATAAACAGAAAGGCTCGTCGAGCTAATCATTTTAGACATATCATTTGTTAAATTCGGAGTTATAAAACATAAGTTATTAATTAATTAAGTCAAGGGGCATTTTATGTAATTATATTCAACTTGGAAAAATAAAGTACTCAATTGAAATTTTGGATGGCATATTTGTAATCCTCATATTTTTCTGATTCAAAAACATATATTATTTGTGTTATTTGGAATTATGAAAATAAATTTATTTTAACAATCAAAATAATTAAAAGGGGGATCAAAGTCCAAGGTTTGACCAGATAGAGTCAAATCTGGTCAAATTCGAAAACATGGTTGAATTCATATTTGGAAAACATTTACTTTTCATTTTGAAAGTTTTTGCAAATTCGAATTATTTCATAATATATGAATTTAGTTAGATTTAAATATTTCCTGAAATTTTATTTGTATTAAAGGCTTGGTAAACTTTTGTCACGTAGCTGAATACTACCCACAGTCACTGACATGTGGGGCAGAGGACAGATGGGACATGGGTTATGGGCGAACTTCGCTACAGTGGCTTAAGCCCAGTGACGGCGGGGCCCGATGGTGAAGCGGTCCCACGTGACAGTGAGGGCAGGTGAACCACTAGCGTGGGAAGGAGTCTTGAGTTGAGGGCACAGGATCTCAGGGGCTTTGTGTAAAACAACAGAGAAGCTGACGGGTGGGGTCCGGTGGAACTGCGGGTTGAGGTCAAAGAAACCTAGGGGCCTAATTAGAAAAGCGACTAGGAGGTGCATTATTCTTGTGGCCAAGACGATTTTGAAAAACAAGCGCTAGTGACCGAGTTTTCAAACGAATATGGCGAGCAAAGGATGCGAATTTAAAACCGTAAAAACCAAAAATGAAGAGGGATATACAGGCTACAAGTTTCATCTAGGGTCATAGCGGATCTTGGCTGCGTGGGGAAAGCGTGATGAGCAGAAGGCGAAAACATAGGCGTTTAGTGGCGATTAGCCAGCGAGAATCAAGCTGTGAGGTCGTCTAGATTTGAGGATGATTACGAGATTTACCACTACGTTTAAGGCGTCATTTGATCCTACAGAAAGCTGGGAGTTCCTCTTTGCGAGGATGTCAGAGCGTCGGCGGAGGTGGTTGGGGAGGGCGAAAACCATCGATGAGAGGCGCGAAGGTCTGCTCTTCTTTGCTAGCTGCGGGTCTTTGCGGTGGTTCCCGACGGCGGCGGCGATTCCAAAGCATGATGCGAACGGAGGGAAAAGGGAAGGGAAAGAGGTGGCGCTCACCTCGACCGATTCCGGAGGAATCGAGGATGGGGGTGGTCGGAGATGATGACGGCGACGGCGGTGTTGCTCCTGTACTTGGTCAGGAAGAAGAGGAAGCAGAGGCGCCACGCCCAGCTCCTCCTAGAGCTCACGAGGTGGTCGACGAAGACCGCCTGCACGCCCTTCGGCTCCAGCAGGTGATCAAGGCGACGGCGCGGCGACGCTCTCCTTGTTGTGGCTCTCGGGCAGGTGAGTATAGATGGGAGCAGAGGTAGGGGATGGCGGCGGAGAGGAGGGAAGAGGGAGGCTAGGGTTCACAGGGGAGGGATCAAGGCTTGGGGATAAGAAGAGGAGGGAGATGATGCGGCTGACGGGGGAGACGGTCACCTGCCCCCTCCGTTGTCTGCTGTAGAGAGGAGGAAGGCGACGGAAAGAAGAAGAACAGGAGACGGCGTCTGGGAGGCGAAGGCACTCCGGGGTGGTGAGTTGGGGAGGAGGGATTTGCCCGTAAGTCTTTGCTTTCACTTGGGTCAAGTAAGGCCGGTAAGGCCTTCTTGCTCCTCTCACAATTTTCTTCTTCCTTTTTATTTTTATTTGTTTTATATGTTTCAAATTCAAGCAAGCATTTTATTTCAAATCTTTTTGAACCTTGCAGATAGTTTTGAACAGAGAATTTGGGAATGCCAAAGATAGAAAGGAGAAAAAAAATAGAAGTGGAGATGAGTGATGATGTATGTTCCTTTTTGGCATTTTACAAGATTAGTGACTTGAGGGTTTTATAAAAAGAATAAAATCATTTTATTAACTATGGAACCCTAGCAATGAATTCCACATTGTAGGAAACAAAAAAAAATAGATAGTTAAAAGAGGTGGAGATATTTGTGATAGCAACTGCACAACCAAGACAAAACAAATGCAAGCTAGCATGATGACATGAGCATGACAACATGATGATGCAACAATTATATGTAGGAAGTAGACATTATATTACTGAACCAAGTAGCATTACAGTTGTTAGACAATGGGATGCTACAACTCTCCCCCACTAAACAGGAATCTCGCCCCGAGATTCTAGGAAGAAGAAGAAGACTCAAAGAGGGTAGGATAGTTGACACGGAGTTCATCTTCACGCTCCCAAGTGGCTTCATCAACGGAATGGTGCGACCACTGCACCTTGCAGAACTTGATGGACTTGTTGCGAGTCCTTCTTTCTGCGGTCTCGAGGATTTTTGTGGGGTATTCTTGATAAGACAGGTCTTCTTGGAGATTGATAAGCTCATGATCCACGGTCCTGCCGGGATCCTTTAAGCACTTCTTGAGTTGAGAGATGTGGAAAACATCATGGACCTTGAGTTTTTCCGGGAGCTCAAGAGCATAAGCAACTTCTCCTCTTCTTCCACGAATTTTGAAGGGACCGATGTATCTAGGAGCCAGCTTTCCTTTGATACCAAAACGGTGAGAGCCTTTCATGGGAGTGACACGAAGGTAAACGAGATCACCAGGTGCACACACCATGTCCGTGTGCTTTCTGTCATAATTGCTCTTCTGGCGACTTTGAGCAATCTTCAGATTTTCAAGAATGATATGCACCTTCTCCTCCGCTTGAGTTACAATGTCAGGGCCAAACCATATTCTTTCTCCTGCACCTGACCAACCAATCGGAGTTCTGCACTTGCGACCATAGAGAGCCTCAAATGGTGCCATCTTCAGACTTTTCTGGAAGCTGTTGTTGTAAGAGAATTCAGCATAAGGAAGACATTCCTCCCACTTCATGCCAAAAGAGATGACGCAAGCACGAAGCATATCCTCCAGAATCTGATTGATCCTTTCAACTTGTCCTTGCGATCGAGGGTGGTAAGTCAGGTCGAAGTTCAACTTTGTTCCCAAAGCATTTTGGAAACTTTCCCGAACTTGGAAGTGAAGATGCTTCCACGGTCCGAACTGATCTCAAGCGAACCCCATACGGAGAGACAATTACATTGATATAGAGCTTAGCCAACTGAATTCCAGAAATTGTTTCCTTGACGGGGAAGAAGTGAGCCACTTTAGAAAGCCTGTCGATGACAACAAAGATTGCATTGTTGCCCTTCTGCGATCTTGGAAAACCAGTGATGAAGTCCATCTCTACTTTCTCCCATTTCCATTCCGGGGGTTTCAATGGCTGTAGAAGACCGAAAGGTTTCTGATGGACAGCTTTCACTCTGCGGCAGACATCACACTCCGAGACATACTTGGCACACTATCGTTTCAAACCCGGCCACCAATATTGTGTTTTCAAGTCCATGTACATCTTTGTGCTGCCAGGATGGATAGAAAGAACAGAATCGTGCACCTCCTTGAGAACTTGCTCTCTCAAACCCGGGTAGTTCGGAACAAACATCCGGTGTTCAAAGAAAAGCGTGCCTTGATCATCGACGTGGAAGGACTCATACTTCGGAAGCTGAAGTTTGGAGATGATCTTTTGGTGTCGGATCACCAAGTCGACGAGCGAATCTTTTCTTCCAAGAGAGGAGTAGCCAAGGTTCGGAGATGCCCTTGTTCCACAATTTCGGTTGAGTGAAGGAATTCCTCGCACAAGAGAGTTGTTGTTCTTCCATCATGAGGTTGTTGACATACGCTTTGGTGAGAGCATCGGCCATGACATTAGCTTTGCGGAGTGTAGTTGATGGTCAAATCAAAATCATTGATTGCTTCAATCCATCTCCTTTGCGAAGGTTGAGATCAGCTGAGTGAAGATATACTTCAAACTCTTGTGGTCGAAAAGATCTCACAACGGTTGCCAAGCAAGTAGTGCCTCCATAGCTTCAAAGCAAAGACAAGCTGCCATGAGCTCGAGGTCATGTGTGGGATAGTTGATCTCATGCGTCTTCAACTGTCGAGAGGCATAAGCAACCACTTGTTTTTCTTGCATAAGGACCGCACCCAATCCTTGCAAAGAGGCGTCACAGAATATCTGGATAAGGGTTTAGATGTATCCGGAGGAACCAAGACTGGTGTGGAAGTGAGCTTCTCTTTGAGTGTCTCAAAGCTTGCTTGACATGCAGGAGTCCAAAGGTATTTCTTGCCTTTCTTGAGGAGATCGGTAAGAGGCTTCGCTATCTTCGAAAAGTTCTGAACGAAGCGACGGCAATAACTAGCCAAACCAAGGAAACTCCGCACTTCTTTGACATTAACAGGAGGAAGCCATTCAACAATTGTCTTCACAGTTTCCGGGTTGACTGCAATGCCCTTGGCAGAGATAACGTGACCAAGATAGGTTACTTGAGGCAGCCAAAACTCACACTTGGAGAACTTTGCATACAAGCGGTTCTCACGAAGCTTGTTTAGGACACACCGAAGGTGTTCTTCATGCTCTTCCTTTGACTTAGAATAGACTAGGATGTCATCCAGATAGACCACAACGAACTTATCAAGGTACTCCATGAAAACCGAGTTCATAAGCCTTGAGAAGGTAGCAGGTGCGTTGGTGAGGCCGAAAGACATGACCGTGTACTCATACAGGCCATAGCGGGTGGTGAAAGCTGTTTTAGGCACATCTTCCTTGCGAATCTTGATTTGGTGATAACCACTTCTCAAGTCCACTTCACAGAAACCACAGCCCGCTAATGATCAAGAGATCATTAATCCGCGGAAGGGATATTTGTTCTTGATGGTTTTAGCATTGAGAGCCCGATAGTCAACACAAAGTCTATCGTCTTGTCTCGCTTCTTCACAAAGATTGTTGGGCTACCCCAAGAAGAAATCTTGTGTTGAATGAAACCCAACTTCTCTTGTTCATCAAGTCGACGTTTGAGTTCACCAACTCGCAGGACCCATTTTATAAGGCCGCTTGGAGATAGGAGCCGTTCCAGTTCAAGCTCAATTACAAACTCAACCTCACGATCCGGAGGCATACCCGCAACTCTTCAGAAAGACATCCGGGAACTCACAGACCGGAACACTCGAATAGCTTCCATAGCATCATCATTGAGCCGCCAAAGAGAAAAGATCGATAGCAGGAGTTAGACTTGGAGAATAGACTATATGGCCTTGAGAATCTTGAGAAACCGAGGCTCAAAGACAATCACAGCTGCATTTGCTGTCAACCAATCCATGCCCAAGATGACATCAATGTCAGAATTGCCTAGAACAATTAAGGAAGCCGAGAACGAAGAGCCACCAATCTCAATTTGATTGCCATGGCTGATTTTAGAAGCTGCCATTGTTGCTCCAGGAGAAAGAACCATTAACCGCTTAAGAAGAGGATCCGACGCTAACCCATTCTCACTTGCAAACTTGATAGAAACAAAAGAATGCGATGCACCAGAATCAAACAAAACTCGTGCAAGGACTGAGTTAACGGGAAGCATACCCATCACATCTCCAGGTGTATGCTCAGCTTGAGTGGTGTTGATACAGTTGGCACGAGCAACAATAGACCCGGGCTTGGTGTTGATGTTGAGAGCCCGAGGTGGTGGTGCACGAACCAAAGGAGAGCTTGCCGCAGATCTTGGAAGGGGTGGAGGAAGAGCTTTGTTTTTCATCGGACAGTTCCAGTTTAGATGTCCAGGGTCTCCACACGTGTAACAAGCAGCAGGTGGACGTGGAGCAACGTAGCCAGGGACTCCGCCAGGTGCTCCAGGGTAGTGGTGGTTGTAGCCCCTGGGAGCAACAGTGAGGAAGTTTGTTGGCCTTGGTGCGAAGCTCGAAGGTCTTGGTGAAGCCGGGAGCGACGGTGGGGTGTTAGGAACCCAGACACGACGCTTAGAAGGAGTTGACATAGCTGAAGAGCTTGGTGCATCACGGTTGTGTTTCTTTGACTCCTCAAACACTTGCCTACTTGCTTCTTCCTGCAGAGCTATATGCTGAAGTTCCAGGAAAGATGCCGGCCTTGCATGTGTGATTGCATATTTTATCGATGCATTGAGCCCTTGCCGGAACCTCTTCTGCTTCTTCTTGTCATCGGAGATCTCATCGCCACCATAACGAGAAAGATTCATGAAGTTCCTGATGTAGGTGTTGACATTATCATTTCCCTGCTTGAGGTTGAGAAAAGCTTCCTTCATCCTCTCCATGAAAATTTCTGACAGATACTGCTCTTTGAACACCCCAGTGAACCGTTCCCAAGTAGGCTAAAAACCAGCACAATTTGCCTTCAGGTAATTCTCCCACCAGAGAGCTGCATCCCCCTTCAGAAGGTGAGTAGCACACTTTACCCACTCTTGCTCAGGAACATCAGCAGTCTCGAGTAGCCTTGACATCTCACGCAACCAATCATCCGCATCCAGTGGTCGATCAGAAACATCAAATTGGCGAGGGTTGAACTTCAGGAAGCTTTTGATGTCTCCTCGCTTGGGAGGTGGAGGTAGTGGAGCAAACTCATTCCTCCGAACACTTTCCTCAAAGCGCTGCTGGTTCTGCTGCATTGCTGCCAAGGCATTGGCGATGTTTGACAACGCGGAGCCCAGTTCAGGTGGTATGTCCTCATCAGAACGGCGTGGTGGAGCCATCCTGTGATTGATATCAAACACAAGTCAGTAGTATAATGGAGAATAATAATAATCCAAAATAGTACCAAGATGGAATTAACCAAGATTAAAGGATATAATTTACTAAGATGATATTAAAATATCAACGAAGTTCAAAGCACCTAGAAGATATTAAGCATATCGCACACGACTGAAAAGGAGTGTGGTACACAAATATATCAAAGAAAAAATTTCCACAACTTTCGGCATTAAAATACCAATAGATGCGCAAAATTACTTAACGAATCAAGATTAGTGACTCTACCAATTCAATATACACAAGCGAATGATAATAGTAGTGGTATGGTCGCGACTCCATCCCGCACTCAAATCATTACTCCGCACATGAATAAGTGGAACACATATCCTAACCCCTTCTTCTCACGTTGATCCTAAAGATTGGTAACTACGGAAACGAACACCCCAAACAAGATAACGTCGGATAACAAAGAGTAAGACAGATCGCGTCGGTTTGCAAAAGCCTGTCGGTATGGAATGTACCAACAGTTGATAACCAAAGGCTGATTAGATAACAACTTGGATGCAACAGATAGACAAGAAATTACACACACACTCACACACACACAACCTATGGTACTACGGAAACCCAGAACACGTGAATCCTAGTTTGAACTTTAAGAAGAGGATTGAAAACGTTACACTTCCTTACCAGAAAAGGGTGGGTGGGTGGGTAAGAAAAAGTGGAAGCAGTCCTACTCTCACGCTTTTGTTTTCTCTAGTATAAATAACTACCCAAAATATTTGCTAGATCGACAACGATCGTTTGGTACGAGACCGAAGGCGGGATGGCTCGATACCAATTGTAACTACCTCGGTGAATTACGCTCCGGATACAAGCCCGATGAGCGGAAATGGTTGAAATAATACGTGGGGCCCAAATGCCACTCACGGGTATACCTTTCGGCCGTCCCAACCATTTCCAGTCATCGGGACAAGTACGGGCGGCGTAATCGGCCGGCGAAGGGATCAACTACATACACAAATGAGTATGTATGCAAGCCACCATACAATAGTACATCAGAGCCATTCCATCTAAAAAGAAAGGAAATATAGCAACGCCATACGGCAAGATTCAAATGTCCTAGATAGATATAATAGTTTAGGATATTTCCTCATACATCACACATCAGAGTATCAGGCGGAAGCGGCAAACAAGATCCGAGTACGGATAAGAAGAAAATCGGCATAAGATGCCCCATAAATAAGCACATCCCGCCCACTGATCTCACGGATACCCGTTCCCGGAATCTCTACACCAAACGATCATTGCCCACATCATCAGCCTCCTCCACCCAGTATCCGTCTTGCGAGTGTACCTGTTCATCTGAACCAATAATTTATCGTGTGAGACCCTAGGGTACTCAAAGAAGTCTTTATGCCACTAAAGGGGACACAACTGGGTGACGCAATTGCAGAAAAGATAAACCCTAATTCTATAGATACGCTAACCATCCGCCTAACCAAAGATAGACGGATGTCCGTGAATTAATGACAACAGTTATAACAGTAATATCCACAGATCCATCCTCCTCCTCGCTTACCAACGAGGAAGCGGACGAAAACCCCCCATCCGTTGGCAATTGTATTAACCATTCCATGAGTGTTGCACTATTTACTAGTCAATTACTTAGTCAAATTAAAAGCGGTACTTTAGTTATGCTTGTCTATGATCGAGAAACTGTGCTCCAAGTCGTCCATAACCGCGGACACGGCTTTCAGAAAGTTTTACCGCAGGGTGCACAAATAGCAACACACACTCGATCAACCTCGAAAACCAAATCAAAACCCAACGAGGCCTTCACGACAAAGCAATCACAGATTGAAATATTTGAGGCCACCACATTGAGTAGACCCGCAACGAAGCTAGCTGACTCCGAGACGGACTCAAGGTTTGCGACAATGGCTGTAAACGACCGGGAACCCGAAAGTGTGACTGGGCTTGTCGATACCGCGAAAACACTCCGCTTACCTAAATAGTACAGTGTGCTCCTCGCACAATCGTAATAAAGCGGTAAAGCATGGCATAAGTACGGGATAGTAAATAAAACCCCAAACTAGTTTGTGGCCCCAAGAAATAAGAATGAATCAAGCTCTGGCTCAGGGGGGTCCCATAAGCCTCCCAGATGTGGATAGCGCGAATAATCAAGGAACAGGAATCAAGTACTCGGGGTCCTATGGGACACAAGTGAGCAGGAAAAACCAAATAGCAGATATTGCTCACCGGTGCCACTTTCATTAGTTATCCCATTACTACTCAGGTTATGTTGTTCAGGTACCTCGTTATCCACCAGACTCTCACATACCCTACACATGTTGTTCTACGACTCGCATGGCTCAAGCAACTCCTGCAGTAATGGCTCATGGGATGGAGGAACAAGCTTGGTGGTGTTTAAAAGTAAAGGCTATGCAATACTTGGGATTCAGTTTAATGCAGTCGCGACTCAATGATGCAAGAATAAGATAGAGGCAATAGGTACTGTATGTATGCAAGCATGTGGTAGTGCTTGCCTGGCAACTCAGTTGAAGCGAGAGAAGGATCAGGATAGTGCTCCTGGTTCTCTCGATATATCCCCTGCTCAGTGTCTATTCGAAGAAGAACCAAACAGACAAGGGCCAACATAAATAAAGTGCACAAACATATGAATAAAATGCGGCAAGAAAACAATCATGCCATGATGAATTATGCATAATTTGCATGGCATTAAAGTAGCATGGCATGGGTGAGGTGTGGAATACAAGAAATAAGCATTTTATTGAGTTTTGGTCACATTTTATTCCCGAATAAGTTGCTGTATACTTTATATTTATATGATGCATGCTTAAATTTAAGTCATGGATAGCATAAACAGAAAGGTCTCGTCGAGCTAATCATTTTAGACATATCATTTGTTAAATTCGGAGTTATAATACATAAGTTATTAATTAATTAAGTCAAGGGGCATTTTATGTAATTATATTAAACTTGGAAAAATAAAGTACTCAATTGAAATTTTGGATGGCATATTTGTAATCCTCATATTTTTCTGATTCAAAAACATATATTATTTGTGTTATTTGGAATTATGAAAATAAATTTATTTTAAAAATCAAAATAATTAAAAGGGGGGTCAAAGTCCAAGGTTTGACCAGATAGAGTCAAATCTGGTCAAATTCAAAAACATGGTTGAATTCATATTTGGAAAACATTTACTTTTCATTTTGAAAGTTTTTGCAAATTCGAATTATTTCATAATATATGAATTTAGTTAGATTTAAATATTTCCTGAAATTTTATTTGTATTAAAGGCTTGGTAAACTTTTGTCACGTAGCTGAATACTACCCACGGTCACTGACATGTGGGGCAGAGGACAGATGGGCCACGGAAGTGCTGGGCGAACTGCCATGCATGGCTTAGCTGACCAGAATCGACGTGCGGGCCCGATGGTGAAGCGGTCCCACGTGACAGCGAGTGGGCCCGGGTGAACCACGGCGAGCAGTGGGGAAGGAGTGCGGGTTGAGGGCCTGGGATGCTGGGGGGCTTTATGTAAAACAATGGAGAAGCTGACGGGTGGGGTCCGGTGGAACTGCGGGTTGAGGTCAAAGAAACCTAGGGGCCTAATTAGAAAAGCGACTAGGAGGTGCCGCTGTTACTGACGAAACTGAAGACGATTTTGAAAAAAACAACTGCTAGCTGACCCGAGTTTTCAAACGAATATGGCGAGCAAAAGGATGCGAATTTCGCAAAACCGTAAAAACCAAAAATGAAGAGGGATATACAGGCTACAAGTTTCATCTAGGGGTCATAGCCGGATCTTGGCTGCAGCGGTGGGGAAACGGTGATGAACAGAAGACGAAAAACATAGGCGTTTAGCTGACGAAACTGCGAGGTCGTCTAGATTTCGGAGGATGATTACGAGAGATTTACCACTACGTTTCGAGCGTCGTTTGATCCTCTGAAAAGGAGTTCCTCTTGCAGGGATGTCTGAGGCGTCATTGGAGGTGGTTGGGAGGGCGAAAACCATCGGTAACGGAGGGGCGCGAAGGTCTGCTGCTTCTTTGCTAGTCTTTGCGCCTGCAGCGGTGGTTCCCGACGAGCGGCGATTCCAGCGGCATGATGCGAGCGGAGGAAGGGGAAAGGAGGTGGCGCCACTCGACCGATTCCCAGAGGAATCGAGGATGGGGGTGGTCGGAGATGATGACGGCGATGGCGGTGTTGCTCCTGTACTTGGTCAGGAAGAAGAGGAAGCACAGGCTCCACGCCCAGCTCCTCCTAGAGCTCACGAGGTGGTCGACGAAGACTTTGACGCCTTCGGCTCAGCAGTGATCAAGGCGACGTGGCGACGCTCTCCTTGCTGTGGCTCTCGGGCAGGTGAGTATAGATGGGAGCAGAGGTAGGGGATGGCGGCGAAGAGGAGGGGAAGAGGGAGGCTAGGGTTCCTGGGGGAGGGGACTGCGCGGCTTGGGGATAAGAAGAGGAGGGAGATGACGCGGCTGACGGGGGAGACGGTCACCTGCCCCCTCCGTTGTCTACTGCAGAGAGGAGGAAGGCGACAGAAAGAAGAAGAACAGGAGACGGCGTCTAGGAGCGAAGGGGTACCGGGCCGGGGGTGGTGAGTTGGGCCAGAGGAGGGATTTGCCCTGGTAAGCTGCTGCTTTCACTTGGGCTGCTGCGGCTGGTAAGGCCCAGGTAGGCTGCTGCTGCTCCTCTCTCACAATTTCTTCTTCCTTTTTATTTTTATTTGTTTTATATGTTTCAAATTCAAGCAAGCATTTTATTTCAAATCTTTTTGAACCTTGCAGATAGTTTTGAACAGAGAATTTGGGAATGCCAAAGATAGAAAGGAGAAAAAAAATAGAAGTGGAGATGAGTGATGATGTATGTTCCATTTTGGCATTTTACAAGATTAGTGACTTGAGGGTTTTAGAAAAAGAATAAAATCATTTTATTAACTATGGAACCCTAGCAATGAATTCCACATTGTAGGAAACAAAAAAAAATAGATAGATAAAAGAGGTGGAGATATTTGTGATAGCAACTGCACAACCAAGACAAAACAAATGCAAGCTAGCATGATGACATGAGCATGACAACATGATGATGCAACAATTATATGTAGGAAGTAGCCATTATATTACTGAACCAATTAGCATTACAGTTGTTAGACAATGGGATGCTACATACTACCAGTTGAATGTGCAAGCTAACACTTGCAAGATACTCTACTGATGCAAATAAACCACTACTTGTTACCATGACCACTATATGCCTTAAGCATATGTGAACATCCCCACTTGATAAACCAATCCTAGTTTTACTTGCAAGCTCATTACTTTATTTCTTTATCAAAGCTCTTACATAGATTTTACCTAAGTGAATGGTAGATACTAGAAAGATATGTGAAGGTTGCATAAAGAGCATAAAATTTGGCCTAAGCTATATAATCTTGATGTCATCCTAAGGCATGAGATTGAACTTAGTTAAAATTCCACTAGTTTACCACCCCTCATTAGTGCTTACCCCCGCCCATAGATGCTAGTGCTAAGCATAAAACTTGATCAACTTTAGATGGGAATACTTGGTGGAAAAATGGTTATGAAAACCTTGGAATGATGGATCATTCTATTGAAATGTTTTGGACATGTGTTTCCGAACACCTGATGATTTTGGTGATGAAAATGTTGAGGCATGAGCCTTAGCCCTTTATAAAAGTGATGGTTGTCTGGACGTGATACCATTTCAATTTTATCGTACAACCACAATACCCGAAGATTGGGTAGGGCTTGAATGGAAACTTATATACCTTAGTATTAGTTCTCTCACGGCCAAGGTCTGAGCTGAGGCTACCTTGTGAAGATTGTCCACCTGTGCAGTATCCAAGATGATAGTTGGTCATGGTTGGGAGGCCAAACTCACAGGAGAGGTGCTTATACTAGGGCGTGTAATTGAAAGGTTATGATCGATTATCCGCATACTGAGTATGGTGAATTCAGGATTTGTTCCTGACGGATGTATCGAATGTTGTGGTGAAAGTGTACAATCTCTGCAGAGTGTCAAACTATTCGAATAGCCGCGTTCGCGGATATGGACAGTTGGAGTGGCCATACTGTTCCCCCGTCAGACTTTTCAAAGGGACTTGTGAAATGAATTGAGACTTTGACTTGACCACAACAGGGTTATGATATGAGATACAAGTTCCCATTTAGGTGTTATAAAACTTCAACTAGCATTCGTTGCTCCTAAACTTAGTAGAGATAAATCTGGCTTTTGCAAAATAACCCTAGAGCCTAGTGCCCTGTTATCAAAAACCCCTCTCACTTGTTAGTATTAGTTTGCGAGTACTTAAAGAGTACTCATGGCTTTGTCCCTAGCTATTCCCATGGCCAGACTATGAAGAGGAGTACCTGGAGGATGGACCCCAGGAAGGTTACGACAACTAGGATCATCTCCCATCGTCAGCATTGCCTGTGACCCAGAAGATGAAGCTTCGCCCATGCTACCGTTATTATTACGTATTCCGCTGCTTGATGTTGTATTAATAACTGGATCATGAGATCCCTATTTGTGTAAGAACTTATGTACGGTTTGTAATGGATGATGTACTATGGTATCCAATTCTGTTATGTCTCGCAAAAATGGTAATCCTGGGATTGCGATGTATGGCATAACAGGCATCTGGGATTAAAAATCCGGGTGTTGACAGTATCGTAGCACATAATACTAGAAAAACTAATCTCAAATAAATCTTGTACACAATTTTACATTGAGATTTAAAAACAATAAATACACTAAAACTATGATACTACTATATAATACTATGCATTATGAAGATGATATCATATACTAATATTATATACTCCCTTCGTTTTAAAATATAATATGTTTTACCTTTTACGAAGAGAGGCTATGTCATTACTATACTATCTATACTATTAAAAGATTGGGACCGTTCGTCATCCTTCAGAATTTTCGTTTGCCGGTAAAAGACGGTTTTGCCCCTGGTAGTTCGGGGATATTGCAAGCACTGCCACCGCCAAGTTGGCCAATTGATCAACCTCTTTTTATCTCTCTCCCGAAGCCTAGAGAGGCCAAACTCTTCTCCCGAAGCCTCGTGACGCGGACGCCGAACTCTTACTCCGCTCGAGCTCGAGCCCCCTCCCCTGCAGGAAGTGCCGCCACCGGCACGCCTCTCCGTGTCCTCGTCGTCTACCACCCCCAGAAAGCTCGAGCCCGCCTGCTCCCGGCCGCCTTCTCGGCCGGCTCCGCCACGCCCGCAGCCGCCTCCATCTCCCGAGGCAGGGCTTGGGCGGACTATGACCTTGAGGGAGCAGGAGGGCAACATCGACCGACCCCAGGCCGAGGCCCTTCCCCCTCCCCCCGGTGACCCCTCGGGAGTACTCAACTCTTGGCCTTCATCAGATCTCGAACTCTCAAGTAATACAGAGATACAAGCAAAAAAGGGTTTAGGAAATGGATAGATTGGAGGATTTGGGCTTCGAATTTGAAGAATTACTTGATTTACCGACGAATTTGAAGACATATTTGGAAGCAATTTTGAGGTAGAAAGAGGAACTCGGGATTTCAGGGAAGAAAGATGAGCTGAGGCGTGGAGTTCCTCCTGTCTGCGTCAACACTGTGGTCCTAACATAGGCGCACAAGGTGATGGCAGTCCAAACCCGTCACCGCATGGTCGAGGAGCTCCAGGAAGCAGCTCAGCGCAAGCTGCGGACGCCAGTAAAAGAAAAAGAGAGACAATGGGGATTTGACAGTCAGATTACGAGATAAATTTAAGAAAATTCGGACTTTAAGGCCTGATGTATACTGTATGTATCTAGGATTGAGGCCGGCGAGGGCGTTGGTTTGGTTTCTGCAACTGTTTTGTTCAACGATAGAGCAACCTTGGCTGCCCCGCCCCACTTGGACATGGCCGGATATTTCGGCCCATGTCCGCTGATATGATCAAGTTATCAGCCAATATAAGTAGCCTCCATCGATACCGCAATATCACCGGTGAACAGGATTTATGGTTTCGCCTGATATATTGTATTTTATCTGTAGAAGCAAGATGCATAGAGGAAGACGTGTCAGAATAACATGACTCTTGATAATTCTTAATTACCCTTAGTACATGTGTTTATTATTCTGATTTGTTGAAGATGGACATGTACTTTATTCAAAAGTATCACAAATCTCCTACCATGTGTCTATTGCTTCTCACTAATATAAGACATTTTAGGTAAGGATAAGTGAACAAATTGCTAAGATATTTCACAAATGGAAAGAAGTGTAAAATGTAGCATCATTTGGGGATTTTGAACTTTTGTAAAATTGTTGGATATTTCATTTCTTGAATTGATAATAACCACTATTATTACCGTGGATATCGCGGAAAAACATTTAGCTAGTATACCATACTTTTGGTTGTGAACGTAACGAAATAGGGATGCAGAGGTGGGACAACCGGGACAAGTGAGATACCACTTTTACACTACTAGACTAACTCTAATTTAGATGAGATAAGTGGGATATATCAAATCTGACTTATCCCACTTGTCTCACTTAGTTTTAAGTTAGTCTAATAGTTTAAAGTGATATCCCATTTATCCCGATTGTCCGACTCGACAGAGCGCGGAGGAGCACCCGTCCGGAATCGTATTGGAAGTTTACTTTATTTAGCGGAACTCTCTGTTATCAAGAGAAGCACCCGTCCTGATTTTCTTGCTGATGTAATCACCACCGATGTAAGCCTGTTTTGATAAGTAATAAAATCCGCAGCAGGACTGAGTCCGTGCTGCTTCCCTCAAAAAAAAAAAGGAGTGCACGGTCCAGATTTCACTTTTTTTTGCGACTTCACGGCCCAATTCGACCCACAGACGAGTAACCCGCCGTGTCGGACGCGTAGTCGCAGCCGAACCCAGCTCCCGCGAAAAGCGAACCGGAACCCACCTCATAAACCATCGCAGCCGTGCACTCCCACCCGCCGACAAGATCGAACGGCCCACGCGCACGTTCACGTTCCGAAACCAATCGATCCCCGGCTCAGAATCAACGCGTCAACCTCCCCAAGGAATCCCCACCTTTCTTCACCCTTTCCTTCCCCTGCAAACAAACGCAATCGCGAAGCTACGAATCCGATCAAAAAATTCAGAAACCACAGAGAGGAAATCGCCTTGGCCGCTCCGTCCGATCCCACCTACCGGCGATGCAGCACGGGAGCGGCGACTACGCCTCCTCCGCCCCCGCGGGGGGCCACTACTACCCCCACCAGTACGCGCCGCCGGGCCCGGGGTCGAACCCCTACCCGCCCGCCGCCGACGCCCCGGCCCCGGGCGGATACGCCTCGGCGCCGCCCTACACCGTCGGAGGCTACCCAGAGCGGCCGCCTTCCGCGCCGTCCTACTCGCAGCCGCCCCAGTACGCGGGCTACCCGCCCTACAACCCCGCGCCCTACCCCCCGGAGCCCTCGCCGGCCCCGTACTACGCCTACCAGCAGCCCGCCCAGCCGGCTCCAGCCGCGGAACCCAGCCCACAGCCGCTCCCCTATGATGCCCCCTACTACGGTGGGGGCTACCAGCAGCCTGCCGCTGGGTACGGCGACGACGATTACCTGGACGAGGGCGCGTATGCCTATACCGGAGACGGTGGCTCTGAGCCGTACGGTGCGCGCGGCACGGCGCCGGCGCGATCAGGAGCCGCGATGTTTGATGACTACGGCCGGTCGATTGGACTCTCCTCAGGAGGGGCGGAGCAGCCGCTGAGCGGCGGTGGTGGCAGTGTGGGTGGGAGCTTTGGGAAGATTGCGAGGGCTGTTCCAAAAGCAGAATCCCATGAGGATGCTAGTGGTGGTGCGCAGAAGTTTCGGGTTAAGCTGCTGCCAGAGGGGGCCGGAAACCCTACTGATGTGCTTTGCCAGGTATAGCTCCAGTATCAATAAGATACATCAATCTTTGCATCCTCTAGGTACAATTTGTAGGAGACGAGATTATACGATTGAATTTTTCACAACATAATATGTAGTACTTGTTCCAGCTTCAAAATTGATGATAAGTAGGATTGTGATGATACATGAAATCTGTACTTATTATTATGCTGTTGCAGGTTGGTTTGGATGGAATTCGCATGCTTGATCCCAGCACAAGCAGGACCTTAAGAATTTATCCCCTTGACACACTGACAAAATGGGAGGTATGTTGGCCAGCATTTTTTGCAGAAGATTATGTGTATAGTTTCTCATCACACAGTAGTGAGGTGATATAATGGTGGATCACTGTGATTATTTAGGTTTTGGATTCAACTGTGTTTGCGATTTGGGCAAAGACGTCAGTAGATTATGAATCAAAGAGAATAAGGCTGAAGTCAAGCAGCTATATTTCCAACACTTTGCTTGACACCGTAACAGCAGCAACTGTGCAGGTATAAATAACACATCCATTTTCTCCTGGCATCATCAATTACTAGCATCCTATTCGTATTGAAAATGATGAAAATCAATTTTCTTAATGTCTTAATTACGTTATATTTTTTATTTTTGTTTTCGTTGTCAAGTGGTGCTGTTTCAGATTCCAACCATATCTGTAATAATAACTCAAATGAGTTAGTCTAGTTAGCCAGCCATGCTACTCTCTTACTTTGGTACTTCTTTTGGTTCAGTTTACATGTTTATAATTAATTAACTTCACTCTTGTAGTATAAGGATCTAATGTCTTAATATTTTGCATGGTTTGCCCTTGTATGCTGATATATATCAGTACTACTATCAATAAACAATTAATAGGTTCATTTGGTGGGAAGTGTTTAGTACTGAAACGGCATATATTTTGGACTGGATATGTAGTTAAAACCATAATATCAATTGAGTCATGAATGTCCCATGTTTTGACAATATGACTGGATATCTAAGACTCACCACATTACAGCGTGTAAAATGCATGATACTCTGTAGTAGTCCTATGTTATCATCTTTTTGTCTATTTCATTGCAGCACCTGTTGCATTTGGATTGCTGTGTTTATACCGATCCTAATGTTGTCATATCATTTTCTTGAGGGATGCAAGTTTTATTTTTTGCATTCGATGTTTGTTTGCCTAGATTGGTTTGAATGCTGAAAGGTTACTAGCTTACAAATACATACTTGTTCTACATTTTTCATTAAGAACTTCCTCACTTGAAATATTAAGCCTTTTTTGTTTACTTCTGTGATTCTATTAAATAGTTTAAGGAGATTGGCGAAGATACAAGAGCGAATGGAACTGTGGACACTGGTAAATCCTCGATACAATCAAATGAGAAGAAGAAAGGTTTTGATTGGATGTTTGCGAAACCTGTTGATGAAGTTAAAGATCATTGGGTAAGATTAGCTACTACAATGTCCATTTACTGCTCCATAGTAGTCATAAAACCCTTTTGTACACTTAAGTATACTTACTTTTTTTTTGCTTAGTCCATTTGTTGCTCTGATATTATATTGGAATGTGTGCTCTATGCTTCTGCATGCATGTATTTGGCTTCTCGATACATCCATTACATGACGATGTAGTTTATAACCATTTGATTAATCATTTCATCAGATCACTACCTTCAGTTCTGTTAGCTGTGTAACTATTTATGGACCATTGCTCTAGCTTTCTTGACCATCTTGTATTATAGTCCTTAATCTTGTGATTGCTTTTATTCTCATATTCTTGGAAGGATGCAATGTACTTAATATGTATTATGTCTCCTCTTTCAGGTACCAGACGAGGCTGCTAAGAAATGCCAGTCTTGTGCTGGTGATTTCAGTCATTTTAATCGCAGGGTAATTTATTCTTTGTTCTGATATTCATGTTATCACCGGAATAATGAAGTTATAATCTATTAAGACGAGTTTGTTCCTTTTTCCAGCATCATTGTAGGAATTGTGGTGAAATCTTCTGTGATAAATGCAGTCAAGGAAGAATTGCTCTGACAGCTGAGGACAATGCTCCACTTGTCCGAGTTTGTGATAGATGCATGGTACGTCATGCTACTGTCTGTTAGTTATTTTTTGTATTTTGCATTTGCTGGGCCTAATTTATTGTATGTTATTTTTATTTGCCTATCATCGACAATAATTATCATATTAAAAGAAATTATCTAGTTTGTACTTGCCATTGTTTTTGTTGCTAGCCATTTGCAAAAACAATTAAATTGCCAAGTTCGTTACAGCCTTTGAGCTTTTGTTTGGCCTCTTAGTATTTCTCCCTATGCGTGTATTTAACTTAGTTGTCGTGTTTTTATCCTTCACCTTTGTTAAAGCTCATTTTTTTTTCTTTATTGGTATTTTTTCAAACTGAGCTGCTCAAACTTTTTGCAGTGACTTGTGTTCCGTTATTATCAGTGTAGGAGATGATCATGTGCAACATTTCACCATGCAAAACACTACTCTCGCTATTGAATCGTTGTGTATAAAATCTCATATTACTTATCTTCCACAGGCAGAGGTTTCTCAAAGACTTAGCATGGCGCAGGAAGCTTCCAAGAGATCTGCCACAGTACAAAGTCATGGAGATCTTGCAAGAAAACTTAAGGTAATTTATTAGATGACATTTTCTCTATGTGTTACATCCAAATAAAAAAAAACTCGACCCTTGGGCACTAGCACCCAGGACATTTTATAAGTGAGAGAACCTGCGGAAGCTCGGCCTTGAACACGGGTGCGTGGGGCGCAGAGCACACTCTAGCCAACCAAGCAATGACATAGTTCTCAAGATACATCCATTTAAGTTGCAGAAAGCAAATCAAGCACATCCAAGTCCTCTGTGATCTTTTCTTTGCATAAGGGTAGATACCACATGTATCCAGGCCATTGATTTTCTTCTTTTCGGGACGTGAGCTTACACAGTACAGTAGTTGTGCTTTGCCAACTAAAATCACAGGAAAAAATGAAATTAGCGGCCATTCCCGGGCTCATTCCTCGAAACCAGAATGGATGACCAAGATAGACCAGGTACCTTATGTGTATTAAGAACTCTTCAAATTTGACAACTCTTTTTTGCGAGAAAATTTAACAACTCTTACCTTCATATGAAAGGGGCCGAAGTGTGACCTGTAGATAGTGCAGAAGTCTGTGGTAATCAAACAGTTCAGCATGAGCAGTGTCACCATCACTTGTTATATATATCGCCCATTAGATCCATTCCTAGATATCATCTAACTAGCTAGCTATATATATATATTCTTTAATTTCAATTTAAATAAAACCAAACGAGAGTTTTGCACTACAAGAGGAAGCATTATTTTTGAAGACCTAAAGTGCCTTCGGGAACATAAGATAATTTTTGTTTGAACATTTTGCAAGTGAAGTAGACCAGGGACTTCAGGACCCTAGATATTTTAGTCTAGTATTTAATTTTTTACCTAGATTTTCGACAATTGAGATATTATTTTACTTACGAATGTGTGAAGGAAGAATGCAACTAGTGTACTTAGTTATGTGAAATTCATGATTTACCAAATTTATTATCCTTTGATCGACAGGAGGAACTGGAGAGGAACCGCAAGTCGTCTTCAGGTACTTTTATGTTCCTCATAATAAGTGCATTTTCTCTACATAGATGGTTTGCAACAATATTATAGTTAGCAGTGCAACTGACTCTGAAACTGCTTCTCTTGAAGGCTCCGTGTCTGCAGGTGCAGCTGGAACCAGGATGCGAGAAGTTGCGTGCCCTACCTGCACGGTCCATCTTCAGGTGTGCCTCAAATTCTAGGCAGTGTATTGCTTGAATATAAAAGTCTCTTGTTATAATGGTTCATTTGATCCCCAACATATATTAATGGATGTGTAATTGCAGGTCGAGGTTCCAACGTCTGGCTCTGAAACAGTGGAGTGTGGAGTGTGCCAGCATGCTTTCCTTGTGAGCGCCAATTGATACAGAGTTAAATTAGGGCATGTTGTAGCAAATTATTCTGTTCATAACTCTATTTGTTTCTCCTGACATATACCAAAATAAGTGGGTGTTCAACTTGTTAGATGTTTGTGTGGCTATGTTGGTGATGGTGATAGGATGTATTTATGTTATCTTGTGTACATGAGTGTGAGATTGTTGCTGAAAATGCTGGGTGTTTGTACCAACAGAATACTCTTTTTTTTTTGAACTCCCAACAGAATACTCGGTTGTGAAGGCGCAGAGAGAGTGGGTCTCTGCTTACCGAAGTTGTTACCTATTGGCTACTGACCCAGGTTCTTCATGCTTCCTTTTGAGTATAGCTTCCTTGCTCCTGCAGAAACCAAAGGTTGTTTCTGTACTCCAATTCTTTCAGAATCGACTGCATGGTTTGAAAAAAAAAAGTACTATCTAAGATGAACTGCATGCTCGATTGTTTGTGGGTTCTAACTACTCCCTCCATCCAAAAAGGATCTTGGAGATTTGTCTAGATTCGTGTATATCTAAACTTGAGATACATGTCTCTGACATCCTTTTTTGGATGGATTGAGTATATTTTTATGGGTCTTCGGTTTTAAACAAGCCGCACGCTCGTAGTGAATGTCATCTGAACTTCACTCTTCACGATGCCATGCCTGGAAACGCTGGATTTGAGTCACAAGAATGTTATTAGGAACTACTCCCTCTGTTTAGAAATATAAGATGTTTTAGATTTGTGAAGATGTATCTAGACATCTTTTAGTGTCTAGTGTGGCGTCCCGCAAAACCACTACTAGAAAATCGCGTTGAATTTGTGCATTGCATCGTCATCATCATGCATTGTTTGCCAAAACTATTTCGCAAAGCCCGCTTTCGTTTTCTAAAACGCCCCCTCTTAATTCGAACGCAAAACCCCCGGATGTTCCGGATATTTTGTTTGTCTAAAACTAGTTACAAAGATATTTGAAAATAAATAAAATATTAAATTATTTTGGCCGGAGCAGTCGAACGGGCCGATCGACCGAACGACCGCCCCAGAATTGTTAATCGGTCCAACCAGTCCCACCCCTTATTCCTATAGCTACCCAGGAAACTACCCACACCCCCTGGCCACCTCACCCCCTCCAATCCTGGAGCGCCACATCAGCACACCCCTCTCCCTCACCAACCAGCAGCCGCCACGTGGCCCCTCTCTCTCCTCTCTCTCTCCCAAACCCAGCCACACACGCAGAACACACGCACATGCCTGCCAAAGACCAGCAGATCCCACCTCATGGGACCCACCTGGGCCCCACGCCCAAGCCACGCCACTGCCTCGTCTTCCTCCACCCTGCCTCCCAGGCCAGCCCTCCCTCTGCAGAACCGCTGCCTGAAGCCTCTCAGCAACTCCGCCTGGCCCGCCACCACCACCGCTGCCCACCTCGCTGCCGCTCCTCCTGCCTCCTCCGAGCGCCGCTGACCGCCTGCCCGCTGGCTGCCACAAGACGCCAAGGCTCACGCCCAACAGACCACCTTCTCCAGCCACAGACGCCGCCAGCCCGCCTGCATACTCGAAGCTCGCTGGCCGACCGCCCGCCTGCCCTGCCTCCCTGGGCCAAGGCCCGCCCACTCTCCCCGCTGCCTCGCCCCGGCCGACTCGGCTCGCCACCACATGAGCCATCCCCGCTGCCCGCCTCTCGCCTCGGCCTCCCAGCCAAGGCCTCGCTGCTGCTCGGCCCCACCCCAGCCGCCTCCACCGCAGCCGTCACACCGGACCTCAAGGCTGCCGACCCACGCCTCCTCCGCCGCGCTCTTCTCTGCCCAGAACCGCCGCCGTGGCCCTCACCTTGCCGGCGCCGGTGGGGCCCCCTCGAACCTCCCTGCGACCTTCCTCTCGGGCGCCTCCTGCAGGACGCCCTCGCCCGCGTTTCCTCCGTCCGAAGACCACGCGGCCCATGTACATCTCGCCAGGATCTACCTCACGGGCGCCAAGTACTCCGTCTTCGAGAACTGATGCATCAAGGTCGTGCCGAGACGGTACCTCTAGAAGGTTACCGGTACCGCATCCAAGTTCGTCATCGACAATCGAAGTCGGTACTCCAAGATCTCCGACCCGGAGTCCACAAACGCCAAGATCTCCAATCGGAACCTAGACGCCGAGACCCCTGGACCCGTCGATCATCTACATGAAACGCCGAAGCCGCTCCAAGTCTTCCGAGGACCTCACCAAGGTCTACTGAAGAGTTGTGCACCTAGCCTCGCCGAAGGCACATGCGCCTATTCAAGATCGTCAACAGGGACCCCGAAGACCGAACCCAGACATACCAAGTTCTTCACCCCGGATGCCGAGACCGACTCGATGGCGCGGGCCGACAAGACCTCGCAACGGCAAGCTCGACCCCGTGGAACCCGACAAGATCTGCATGCGACAAGAACTACCCCAGTAAACCGAGAACGCCCCCGGAGGCCGAGAACGATCCCGTCGAACCCCAGATCCGAACCTCGCCGACCGTCGGACCCTGGACCCTGAGACCGACCCCGAACCCCGGAACCCCAAGGACTGCCGAACCCTAATGTGTGACCCCTTTCCTCGATACCCTATATGATAACATAATAACAACTTGTGGCATATTTAATCATTCATCTCGCATGCATATCTGTGGTTTGGGGGCCTTATGCCGATTCACCTCTTAATTAAATATGGGGCCCATATGCGGGCAAATCTAGCCTTATATTGGCCTCATTTAAACATGTGTAGCGAACCGTTGCCATCTATTGTCTTGCTGTATAACATTTAAATTGCGGGGTAGCGAAACAACATGAACCACCTAATTAATGTCGGGACCCCGGTTCCGCTTAATATGACCTAATCGCACCGCACCTTTGCCATGTCATCCATCATACATGCATCATGCCGATCTTCTGCCGTTTTATTAAATAGTGCATCCGGTGTTTCTTCTAGTGTTTTGCTTCTTCGCGGATTGGACCGTTGAGTTGATGTGAGCTTCGCCCCGATCTTCGGATGAACCATTCAACAATGTTTTCAGGCGAGCATCTCCCCCTTTCTACCTATCTTACTTTTATAGTATTTACTTCCCTCCTGTTGATCTATTGCTATCTGTGTTGCGTTGCTCTAGTTTCGTACCCGTGATATCCATTGCAGCCATATATAGCCTTGGACACGTCCTATTACCTGTTGTTTGGTAGATAGTTGGACCCGCGTGTCGTAGTCGCTTGCTCAAGTGTTTTGCTTGTCGTCAAGTACCACCAATGATGGAGGAATTGCCGCATGTTGATGTTGGAGATGATCATGGTTTTACTTATTGTTCACTTTAATTCCTGTTTAACAACTAAAATTGAATTAAGCAGAGGCATCGGTGGGTGATAGGTACGATTTGGTTTCCGACCGCCCACTTGTGTCCCGTAGGACCCGAGTTCTTGACACCTGTTCCGAGATCGAGCGCTAACCAGGTGGGGAGATATGGGCCCCCATTGATAATTACCGATTTCAAAGTATTGTCTTGGGGCCACAACTAGTTTGAGGTGTTTTACTATTCTGTACTTATGCCATGCTACTTATGTATTTACGTTTGTGCGAGGCACCTTTGTCTTTGTTAGGAAGCGGAGTGATTACGCGGTATCGAGTCCCGATTGGGGATCGCGTCGCCATGACCATTGTCGCAAACCCTAAGTCCGTCTGAGACCGGCCGACTTCGCTTGGTGTACTTAGTGGGTGGCCCGTGCTTGCTTTGTGCAGGAGCGTCGTGACTTAGGCCCCCGACATACCGATGGGTGTATGTTAAGCGATCCGCAAAAGGGTCGAAGTGCCTGTGGATACTTTGGTGCACCCCTGTAGGGTTTAATCTTTTCGAGAAGCCGTGTCTGCGGTTATGGACGACTTGGAGCACAGTGCTTGATCATAGACAACTATAACTAAAGTTTATTGTTATAAATTGACTTGTATCCATTTTGACTAGTAATCAGCTTCACTACAACGGAATGGCTAAGTAAAAGTATCAACAACTGCTGGGTTTTGGGGTTGTCTCATGTTAATTGTATCTGACTAGTAAGTGTTGCCACTATAACGGAATGGTTAACTAAAAATGCCCACTTCTTATTTTATCAGGACGATCATCTAAACCTGACTAGTAAAGTGCCGCAACGATAACTGAATAAGTAAAACTGCCAACTGTGTGAGTTCCTCGGTTGACTTCCTCGAAGGACTCGAGGGGGAAACGCCAGGATGGGTTTGTTTGATGCTAGTACCAGGTTGGCTCCGAATAGGTCTTTCTTACCCCTCTCTGATAGTCGCCAGATGTATCGAGTCTCTATAGGTTGTTTAGTGCATGCTGCCGCTTCAGTCCACCATACCTATGTAGGCGAGGACCGAATTCTAGCCTCGCTGCATCTTGGCCTCGATCGACGCCTCTTTTTCCTTTGCCCTTTGTCGGCACCCTTTGTTTAAGGGTTTTGATATCGACGCCGTTAGCGGTTACCCTTCCGCTTGGCCAGGCAGTTATGGACGCCATGGTTATTCTTCGGGCTCTTAGCCCCATTTGCATCTTGTCCGTAGTCGGACGTCCCATCGCTTTTCAAGGTGATTTGGATCTTTGTACCAGTATATTTGTATTCTTGACTCTTTGAGTCATCATATATATATCTACGTGGGTCCCATCGAGGACTGTGTAATGTTATTACTTTGCTTTCCACCCGCACGAAAGTGCCTGGTGGGCACCTTCGAATCGTTTCTATGCGGGTTTGGCGAGTTTCGCTAAAACTTGCATAGGGCCGATTCCGAGGGTGTTACACTAGGTTCATTTAAACATATACACTAAAAGGTGTCTAGATACATCTCCTTCATAAACCTAAAACATCTTATATTTCTAAACGGAGGGAGTAGGCAACATTTTCTCCAGACATTTCAGTGGGTCGTCAGGGTCATTATGCTTGTGAGGCAAATGCACTCGATTGGCTAAAACGCTTGTTTGCCCGACATGAGCTGAACGCGGGGTCGAGGTAAACACTCTGAACCAAGCGGAAGCATGAGGCAGGAATCGCTGAGAACCAGGTCTGTGTTCGTTCAACGGTTTCATCATATGATCTCTCGAAGTTATTAAGGTGTCGTCAAAGGTCATCTTGCGAGGCAAATGCACTTGATTGGCTAAAACACTTCGTTGCCGACAGGAGCTGAACGCGGGGTCAAGATAAAACATTCTGAACCAATATGAAGCATGGATTGTCGCGGCAGAAATCCCCGAGAACCAAGCCGTGCTCTGTCTGGTTGGTTCAACGGTTTCATCATATTTATCTCTCGAAGCGAACATTCCTGACGAACCTGCGGCCACCGAATGATCGGCCGAGCCCAAGCAGCTACCTGTACTGTGTCTACAACTTCTTCTTTTTTCGACAATGTATCTAGTACAACTTTTTTAGTGCACCATCCAGCTCCAGGCAATGCGATGACAGGCAGCATCCGTCCATGTGAGCGGTATCCAGGCCATGACAGGCAATGCAGCATGGACCTCAAAAGAAAGCGATAACACTGAATCTCTGCCTAAAGAAATACAGAGGGAAGAAAAGGATCCTGCATGCTTTAGGACCAGCCTTTACACGCAATTAACAAACTTAACAGGGCGCGTACGTACGACGTAGGGCCGTGGCATCGCATGATTAGCCTCTCCTCGTTAGCAGCGCGCCATCCCTCTCCTCTCCTCTCCTCCCCTCTCATACGACGCCGTCGCCTTGAGCGCGAACACCATGATTCTGCCCCCGAAAGAAGCCTTCATCAAGGCGAGGCCTGGCGCTGGAAAAGTCTGTGCAGAATACCACTGATAGAAACCGGAGGACGTGCGTGGTTAGAAAGAAGAATCATGGTAGAGAGAGATCAGGACTACACGCACGCAGTGCCTACTGGCTAGGCCTGGGATCTGCCATGGGGTAGGAGAAGCCACTAGCTAGCTAATAATCTGACACGGCTAGCTGCTTAAGTTTCTGCAGCTACGTACGGTGAGGGCG